>OZ004329.1:5160303-6449754 GCA_963924455.1 Pelagia noctiluca
AAGGTCTCCAAAATCTGAACAAATAGAAAATAAATTTGCATGAAAATGATGCGAAAAAAGAGGCCAAATGCAGCTGCTTGTTTTAATTACACAAACTGGGCACTTTATTGGGCATGTATATGTTAGCAATTAGCAGACTGGCCCACAAAACCTTGGTTGACGGCACCTTTCACAATTTTAAAAAGGACCTATCTTAGCTCCTTTTGAAGAAAACTATTTTCATACCCACATTTCTCGGCCCATTTTTGCCTGATTAAAACTTGCTGACACATTTTTAACATCTGTTCTTTGTTTTTGAATACAGTACATCCTCGATTATCCAAACAGGTTGAACTCAAATTTTTGTTGGGCCGTTCGGATACGCAAAAATTCGGATAATCAAGGAAAAACATTTTACCTACTAAACTTGCTATAAAGGTTATTATCATCGTCCTGAACAGTCCCAGGATGCTCAAACTGAATGCAAATTGAAAAGCTTGGCAAACGGAAAGACCAACAACAAAACTAAGGCTACTGTTTTTTGTGTATTTCAACAACGATTTGTAATAATAACAACGATAACAACGAATAAATAGTGTTATTTTTGTGCTTCCGTTGGATATGACTTTCATTTTGGGCAACAGTTTGAGCAGACAACGGATATTTCGATTGGTTTCTCAAGAACTAGTTTGCTACAAAAATTTTTAATGATAACTTTTGGCGTTCGGATAATCGAGGTTCGGATAATCGAGGTTCGGATAATCGACGATGTACTGTACTTACAAATATCCATTTTGGCGTGCATCATCATCTGACAATATGTTATTATTATTAATTACTTATATAAGAATAAGAAACTTTTAAGAAACTTAATACAAGAAACTGGTGAAAAATTTAGAAACTTTTTGTACTAGGAACTGAGCTAGGTTCCCTATAAAAAAACGTGTAGCACCCCTAAATCAATGCAACATGATCGTGAAATCGCTGTTTTTTGCTTTGTGATGGCGTGAAAAACGAAAAATGGACGCGTGAATCCGTTATCCGGGTGCTATGGAGGGCCTCCTTTTACTATTCCCCTGAGAGTGAATATTGGAATATCTATTTGATATGAAATCGCTAGACTTAGTCAATCTTTGAATGAAATACTGAAATAGTGAATTAGACCTTCTGTTTAGTGAGTTTTGAAAACATATACCGTATTTCCTCTAATAATCCCCATGGCCTTTATGACAAAACACAACTTTTGGGTGCAGCATTTAATAGAGGGCCGCGTTAAGGCAGCGTTTGCTACAAAATGAAGTTTCTTTTCTCAAAAATACGTGAAAACATCGAGTTAAAAATGTTTTAAAAGTTCTTTTTGGTGAACTCTTGAAGTGGAAAAGACAATAAACGTATTTATCCTTAGTAATAGAAGACATCTTTGTCAAGGCCCCTAGGCTATAAACTATTCGTTATCTCATTGCTATGGTATGTTTTCTAATAAACGCCGCTTTTAAAGATGCGTAGTATAATAGAGGGTGGTGTTTAGGACAAATGTTTTGCTGAAAGTGCGGCGTTTAATAGAGGGCGGCATTTGTAAGAGTAATAGGAAATACGGTAACAATAAGGAAACAGAAAGTGTCCCAAAAACTCAATAGGCCTCCTAGGCCTAGCTTTGTTCTGACAGCCTGACAGGGATAGCCACGCACAATGCTACTCATCTGCATAGCAAAATGTTTATTTGAATTTTCAAAAAACAAGTTGGACTAGTCTAGTCTGAGCCCTTGCAGCCTTACCTCTTCATGTTCCCGGCGTTTCATTCTTCTTTCAGAAGCAGGCCTTCCTCTTGTTTGCGGCACTGAACCTGACGTGGAGGAGGGAAATTTTGTGGGAACTGCATCTGCCTTTAAACGCCGTCTTGTCCTTTTTCCAAGTAATTGTCTCTGTAATTCAGGCCCGGTGTCAAAGTCGTCTTTTTCGAAATGTTCACTGCACACATAACAGTTTTTCAGTTGCGGGAGATTTGTTCTTCTCGTTCTCAAACGAGCAATCCAGGCCTGTTGGAGTTGAAGATTTCGAGGAATTTTGTGATAGCTTACTGCTGTACCAGCTCTGGAAGTTTTCGCCGAGTGATTTGTGCATTGTGGAATGCAGCAATGTACCATATTTGAGCTTTTCTAAGACCCGCATAATCCTTACATCTTGCTTCGCTTCCACTCAAGTGGTGTTTTGTGATTTTCAGATTTTGGAATTTCAAGAACTTGACGTTGTGACGTAGGCGCTCAGTTTGAGAAAGAGGCAGCATATCAAAATGGCGGACTCCAGGGACGTGAAATAACCAACTTTAAAGTAACTTTTCTTGTGAACAACAAACCAGTTTGGGATAAAAAATACACTTTTGTATATCGTTTTGTCTAAGGAAGTTTTTTAAGTGGACTTGATTTTCCACTTCAGTTGCCCTTTAAGTGAGGGAGACGTAGAGCTGAGGATGTCAATTTTTTGGCTTGGACGCGAGAGATAGTTCTTGAACGGTCTCAGACAGCTGTTGAAGTTGGATTTGGGTTTGGTTGGTTGTGTCTTTTGAGGTGATTTGCTGGTCTTTTACCACTTTGGCGAGACCACCGACAAGGCCAACGACTTCTTCAAAAGTTGCCATAGATCGATGCTTTATTCATTCGCAACAACGACCTGGTTCTTCACCAATTTTGTGATGGGCAACCTTTGACGATGAAGTGAAGCGAAGTTTGGAGGCAAAGAGAAAAGCATGTTTTTGGCTTTCCATGCCTTTTCATGATTATAACTCCAACTCTTAAAACTAAAACTACATACACATATATACGAACAAATAACAGTAGATGATTGACATATGATAATCACGAGAGCAAAATAAAGAGAGTTCATTCAATGTAATCAGTACGATAACGAGGCTAAATAATAAGGCTACCACATTTCCTGCTACATTGCTTTGGACGTGCTTACTTCTAACTAAAAAAATGAGAAGTTCAAGTCTACTTACTTTTCTCTTAGTTCATTTTAGGGTAAGTTTACTCAATTTCCTGGGAATTCGGCATTTCAACCATTGTGTTGCAGCCTCTCTGCCAACTTCCAAAACATTAGAATTAAATTTTGCTCCAGGAATGAACTCTTCTTTTAATTCGATAGACAAGAAATCCATGACAAACAAGGCCTGCTTCTTTGAGGGACAGCATCTCCGAAATACTTGAACGGGTCCACTGATCTTTTTTTGAGAGCAAAAGATACTCGTGTGTCTAGGTCTCCTTTCGGGCTACAAACACTACATCATCCTTTCTCTGTTTGTTTGGTGGAGGCCTGCCATTGGCTGAATTGAGTGGGAAGCTTCGTCCACCACCTGACATACTTGGAAATGCGCTCCTAAAATGGTACCGAAATGAATAAAAGAATGAGGCAAATGATTACACAACAAGGAGTATGCATAATCTAGAAGACTTCCATGCTTTGAATTGTGGATATATAAAGAAATACTTTGGTCTAGAAACAGTTCCAAAAAAGTACAGTTCCTAAAATGGTACCGAAATGAATAAAAGAATGAGGCCAATGATTACACAACAAGGAGTATGCATAATCTAGAAGACTTCCATGCTTTGAATTGTGGATATATAAAGAAATACTTTGGTCTAGAAACAGTTCCAAAAAAGTATTTGAGTTTATACTGTATGTGCCCTTTCATGATAGTTTCCCCATCATAATGAAGTAGTAATAGAAGTGTTTGCAAAAAGTAATATGACAGTTATTTGACAAATTTTTAGTAGTGCTTGTGTACTTCCTTGAAATAGAAATCCTGGAGAAAATATTTCATTGCCAGAATAGCAACGAAGCAAAAGCATTGACCAGTACATCAATACCATAAAACCTCCATTTAACCCCGTCTATTAAGCCTCCGTATCCAATAACCCCTCATCTTAGATCCAAATTTTAAATAAGCCTCCCTCTCTATTAAACCCCTCCGCCTATATCAAATCCCAGAGGCAATCAATTATTTTCCAAATCTCGGAGGCAATCAAAGATTGTCAGACCAATTCAGCAGGATCTGATGATGTCTGTGCACACCAATAGGCCTACACTTAACTTTACACCATCTCGAGAACTGTGCATTGACTGTGATGAGATCATTGAAATACAAGAACTAAGAGAGCACAAAGCGATTTCCGGGAAACTTCACACACCACCAGACACAGGTTTGACAGTTTTTTTTACAAACAATTATAAAAATACATATAAACGTATAATAAACATATAAAAATACAGGATTTTTCGATATCAAACTTGGATCAACATTTTATTTCCTATATAAATTATCTTTAATTTCATGTGCAACATTTAAACACAGGGCCCACACCACTAAATCCTATTTTCCTAAATAATTTGTACATAAATAATATATTTACAACTATCAATATTTTTTTGCAGCAAGTAAACTTTCTGATGTGGATAATTTGGATTTTCCACCAGCATTTACATGGGAACCTAAATTTAACGCCAATGAAGGAGAAGCTGCTACTGCCTCGACATCTTGCATAAAACCTCCATCTCCTAAACAAGGAAAGAACTACAAAACATACATTTCAATAATTGATGATGACGAAGAAGAGGATCCAAGGTTTTTGGCGGCCCTTGAAGCTAGCATTGCTGAGTCAAAAGCTACCCAAAACACAGCACTTGATACAATGCACGTGTCAATCGAGTCTTTTATCTCTGCTAATTTGAAATTTGAAGATGATGAAGACAGAAAGCACATAATTACAAGCAGGAAATTCATACACAACTCCACCATAAGAGCAATTAGCAGAGAAAACTTTACTTTCTTCAAACCGCTTACTGTTACTTTTTCTGGGGAGGAGGCTATTGACACTGGAGGGCCTAAACGAGAATATCTCAGGCTCTTAATGTCAGGCATTGGAAAGTCATCAGTTTTTGATGGTGTATGGCTTTCTCACAACTTGGAATTACTTCACAACAAACAATATGAAATAGCTGGCAAGCTTATTGCGTGGAGTATTCTACAGGGAGGATTCTACGTCAAGAATACAGTCTAATGAAAACAACAAAGAAATCAATGGTGTTCCTCAAGCCCTGCTTCAACAATATGGTAAGGGAGTAAACCGCCCTCCTCCAGACCAACGTCAAGGATACAGTGTACTGAATAGTTCAGCGGCTAAGGGGTAAAATCATGTACTTTTGGATGCAAGCATGAAACTTGGCCCACAAACGCAGTAGCTTACGCTGAATAATTTTTGATAAAGTGCCATCCAAAAATACCTTGTTGCCATGGAAACCAGGTGTTGTTTGTTTTGCTACAAACTAAATACGACACTGATTTAAGAAGGGTTATTTTCCAAATAAATAAAAAGAAAAGCATTTCAGAATCGAAAAACATTGTCACATGCATTTGTATTAAGGTGGATGACTTAATAACCCTTAATACACGGTTACCATACATGGTTGCCATTGCAACAATTCAATGCCTGAACCATCAGGCAGGAAAAAATGACTTTTTTCAGAAAGAATTTATGCCAAAAAAGCTCTCAATCTCAAAGACTGTTGAAAAGGAACTAAACTATATCACGAATCACAAATTAAAAAAAAGAAGTATTAAGCTGGTTGTCATGGAAACCAGGTATCCTCTGTGAGTCATAAAGGCAATGTGTTTGTATTTCGCGAGTTAAATAAAATGTTATTTCTTGTTGTTTCCACAGTCCCCATCACACATGCATAATGGTGCACACGACAAATCAGGCCAGACACATTTGCAGCAAGCAGTACAACCCTTTTTGCACCCACAATGAATCAGTTCTGTACAAATTTTTGCTGCTTCTGGAATAGTCATCCATCTTGGAGAAAATTTCATCCCTACTTTTTCCCATCCCCATCTTTGTGTATCCGGTAATTCTTCTGTAGCTTGCGTCGCTTTGCTCCAAACAAACACACTCTGATAGATTGCGAAACGTATGTGCTGGATTAGAGCATCTGAGGTTGGGGGAAATGTTTTATGGCATCTTTCCTCTTTTTGTGAATAGATGATGCCGCAGCTCATTTACCTGGAAATTTCATGAATCGGTAGCATCCATTCATTGTTTCCTGTTCCAAATAATGCCCAGAGTTTGGAGGCTTCAATGTTAACAATAACAGCAACAGCAAGTGTGACAATGTCAGTATGGACAGATTGTATTAAGATCGAGCTGTTTCCAGATGCAGCACAAACCATCATTCTCGTGTCTGCTTCCTCGTGTGAACATCGTGCAAGCATGTGTGCTTCTCTTGATGGATAACCGACGACTCCTTCCCTCAGCGTAACAACAAGCTCTGTTTCTCCCGTTTCAAGGTTTGCAGCTTGGGTGGATTGAAAGGAGCAAAGCTCTTTCTTATTTTCATCCAGGTGCAAAAATTTTTTCCAGTTAGTGGGCATAGGTGCTGATCGAATTATTCTTCTTCGTTGGCCTTGTCCTCTTCTTTCCCATGAACCTGCTTTTAGGCTCTCATCTAAATAATCATCCCAAACCAAATCGACTTGCCTTGCTTTTCTGAGCCATGATTTTAAATTTTGAAGAGACATTGAGGTGCTGTAATCTTTAAACGTTTTTTGCACTGTTTTGGTCAAAGCATCTGAACTATTACAGCTCCATCAAGAATAATGCAGCCAGGCTTTGGGTTAATACTGTATCATCTGTATCAATTTCCTCCATCAAGCATTGAATAAGATCAATTTTAGTACCACTTCGAAGTTGTCCACTTTCAGAAATAGCTGGAGGGCTATTCTGGTTCTCATGTATAAAAAATCTTCACCATCTCTGGATTGGCAGTCAACGTACAATCGTGCAAAGAGGCTTAGAGATTTGATGGATCGGAACACCAATGTAAAAACTGAGCACCACTTCAAATATGAATCTTTCTATAAAAGGTTTAGAACAACCTAGTGTTACCAAATGTGTGTATCTAGTCCGCTCGACTGTAGATCCAGGTAGAAGGGACTGCGCCTTTCCTGTTGTCCTGTTGTGGTCACCTGTGCTAAAACTAGTTCCTCCAACTAACCGCTATTTTCAAGAAAGCTTCCCAGAGTGGCCAGGAGGGCCATTTCTACATGCAATCCACCCATCATCACCATAAAACGATCTTCCCCTAATTCTTCAGGCCATGTCCATTGGATTTGTTTTTTTTTAATTTTCATGCTGTGCTTTATCATTGGAATTGAATGTGCACAGTCCGGGAACATTGGTTATTACAACTGCATTTTAAATTCTTAAAAAATATTTTCACACAACAAAATATACCCAATGGATACATTGATTCGGTTGGAGGGCTTTGATTTGATGAATCCTCCATGAAACCAGCAGGGTGATATATGTTCTTGGATGAACTCTTTCGAAGGAAGTAGTGACGTGTCAATGTTGAGAGTGGCAAAAGCTCAATAGTCTCAGGTGGTTTTTGAATAACGGATCTGAACACTCTTAAACTATTTGCAATGATACCAAATAAATTTTTAGAAATTCTTCAAGCCCTGCTCAGTTGGTAATTGAAAATTCTTGGCAAATCACTTAGCCTGAATGAGGGTATGGCTTCATTATGCAGCATCTGCAAAAACATACTGCATTTTCTTGATACAACAAGAAAGGCACCTATCTGGGGGAAAATTATCAGTACCATTCTCCATTGATTCAACAATGCTACTCTTATTCCATTCACAACTATCAGATACTCTACCGTTTGTTCAAACATCAGCATAAACACATTCATAGTCAGGACCAGCACTAGCCAATAATATGATAGAATGTATGATCTTGTAGTTATAGTACTTGGAGCAAGCATCTGGAGGTGGCTGCATTATTAGATGCTTCCCATCGGTTGCACCTAAACAATTAGGAAATTGCCACCTTTCCTCAAATTGTTGGGGGATGGCTAGCCATTCTTTAGCTGTTGAGGGAACTTTTAGATAGATTGGTTGCATATTTCTTGAGATGGCTTTGGAAACTTGCTTGACAATATTGGATATTGCTGCTCTTGAGAAACGAAACTGAAAATATAGTGATATATAGGTTTCTCCTGTAGCCAAAAAGCTTAGCGTGAGCATTAATCTAGATTCAGCATTGATAACATCGTTTCCACCCACGATTTGCTGTGGTGTGGTGTCTGCTTCAATGGCCTTTAAAATATCTAAAAAGGTTTTTCTTTAAAATATCTTTTTCGTATGACATACGTATCATCTCTTTGAATGATGCAGATTCTTCCATTCTAACCTCTCGGGCAATATTGTCCATAAAAGCCCCTTTCATCTCTTCGCTTGATCCAATCTCTAGTTTTTGCTCTTTTTGGTTGATTGTTCAGTTCAATTTTTTCTCCTTCTAAAATTTCCATCATCACAAACATACAAACTAGTCTGCGCTGCTTTGACCTGACCTGTATAGAATATCATATAGCTAGTAACGTAAAGTATAAATTTTATGTTCGTGGAGCTCAACGGAAAAGTTATCTTTTAGCTGGATAGAGAATGCATAAACGAGCTCCATGAGATGTAGAACCGCTCTGTCTATCCCCAGAACGACTCCAATTACTCTACGGATTACACGGGTATTTATATGTAACAACAACACGCCTAAAATAAACATGTCTAGCTAATTACTAATTTACTTTGAATGAAAATCATGATTAACTGTTTACACTACCATGTGTTCAGAGGATTACTAAGGTTACATAAGTTTTTTCTCTCAGGCTAAATTATAACGAGTAAACAGCGATTCTAGAATCACAACTAACGATGACGCCAGAACAATAATAATAAGAACATCTCTCTAATCTAAATACGCGTGTCCATTACACAAGTCAACAATAGGGGGTAAAATAAGCAACTGCCTACACAGGAACTTCAGTATTCTATGTTTCCGATTCCGTCAATCCATACCTTAAAATAAATAATGCGGAGCCCTGATTAATCTCTCTGATGGGGGCATCTGTTCCCTCTTTCTCTAAATCCGTAACGCAAGACCTATGTCTGACCTAATTACGTACCCTGTAGCACAAAAGATTCACTTAACACGAATGCGCAGTTAAAGGCACACTGTTGCGCCAGTCATTGGTTTGTTGATTTGAATTTCGATGTACAGCGAAATTAGCCAAGCATGGCACTTTGTGTAAATTGACCAATGGGACGCGTTCATTTTAGAAGCAAGTTCACAGCAACCAGCAGCCATCTTCACGAATTTCCTAATAATGGTGGCCTGAATGCTATGGCCAAAGAACAACAACAAGGCCCAAATTCTCGAGGGCGAAAGAAAAAGCCACCTAAATTTTTGAAAGTGTCTTTTCACGACACAACACTGGCCCAATGGCGTCTTCAAATTTCGCATTGAAAGATGAGATTGGCCTACATTCAGACAACAATCTGGCACTTGTTTTGATGTCATCTTACAAAAGCAATGCCGAAAGGTAGGTCACATAAAGTTACTTTAATATCACTTAAAATTACATATATCTTCTTTTATAGTGGTTATATTTAAACAGATAACCAGGAGCAGGGGGTGCCGCTCATAAAATGAGCATCTAGCCTACCCTAGCTTTTTAAAAGTGTTTTTATGGAAGGCAATGGCCGACTGTTTAGTTGGATGCTCAGTTGACAAATGGTCAATTGTTTGAGAATTTTTGGAACAGTGCTTCCACAAAGTAAATGAAATAGGCCTTATGAATTAATTTCTCTAAATTTCCTGGTGGGGGTGAAATTTGGCCTGCTTATTACTTGTGAGCTCTTTACTATACTGTATGTCCATCAACAGTAGTAGAGTGGAGTGCAAGGACGCTTGATTGATTGATAGGTAAATATACTTGATCTTTGTAAGGTATTTGTTTATGCTAAGCGTAGGCTAAAAAGAGCCCACTGAATAGCTAGAAACTAATCAAGCAGAGCCACCCTGGTCCTTCCTCCCGATTTGACCACACCTCGTGATTCATTTTGCCTTCGCCTGGAATTGCAGAGAGTTGGCAAATACTCTCCTCATACATTTTGCAACATCCCTTTCTGGCCATTGGCCTGGTCAGCTAAAACTAGCTGTACAGTATATCCGGTTGCGTAAAATTATTTTACTCTTATTGATTGTAGGGGCTTCACTTCACCTCAGCATCCTCCCCCAAAATGGGAGTCAACACCATTGCCCAATAGCCCACAACAAAAGAAAAAGCGATTGACGCAGGTGCCAGAAGAGAGCTGCTTCAGAACACAACAACAAACATCAGTTCCGTTTGTTCTAAAGAAGAGTAAGTAACCAATTTGTCAGTGTCAACATTTTGATGTTTTGAGGAAACATTTTTTTTGATTTTGAAGATTTTCAACCATTTTTTTCTTTCAACTGTCGATTTTAGCACAACAATTTTGGATAAAAATTACGCAAAACTTACAAAGGGTAATTTTAAAAAATAGAGTCAATGTTAGAATTGCATCTTCTGCTCTCTCAGGCTTGTTGGTTGATGGGTCTAACATGAAGAGGAGCCATGCATGTTTTGCTCTGATCATACCACAGACATAGCCATAAGGCGAAGGCAGATTTTGTTGAAAACTTTGCTCGTATTTCAGAAATTCAACTAAGAATTACACTCTTGTTTTTTCTAAGAACCAGTAAATTTTGGCCAAGGCTCAGATGTTCTTATTTTTTCTATTGTTCTAAACAATAGGCTTTTGTTTTCTCTATGGTTCTCCATTAGAAATCGAGCCTCTGTGTTCTTATACTTTATAAGATTTATTGTCAGATTTTCTGATCCTGCTACCCCCCGTGCCCCCCTCTATGGTCCTGCTCCCAGGATCTCGTCATTGAACCCAATACTTAGTTTTAGCTTATCAGGCCGGGCGGAACTGTTGGTGTTGCTTTGGCCAGACCAACTTTTGGGCTAAGTCACTCTTTTAAAAAATCAATATTGGTAATTCCGGTTCATTTTTAAGCAGATCTCGCTCTGAAAATGCACAAAATTGCATTTGAGAAAACAAACTTTCCGGTATGCCCTGGAACCACTACTTTACCTTGAAGCGGACCAACTATAAAAAGCGTCCGCCGGACCTGTTTATAACACACTAAGACAGTATTTATCACACTAAGTAAGTATTTTGGCAGAGGCAGTAAAGCATCCTCCTTGTTGATGTCAGCTGGGCTATTCTTCAGTGAAATAAAGGCAGTGGTGGGCAGTTTCTTTAAAAATTAAACAAATAGGACAACTCATTGCCCACCTCAAGTGAATGAACAAGGGCATTGAGGTGGGACAGGGCAATTGCCTGCCTCAAACGGCCAGGTCTGAACACACTTACAGTTAAGGCCCCTCATAAATTATTATAGCACACATCATGTTTCTGCATCACAAAAAAATTTCGCACAAAGTTGTGTGCAGCTGTATGAGATCCATGTCTCATTTCAAAAACAAGCAAAGCCAATAAAAGTAAGATGTCTTTCCTTTCAGTTCACCTCAATTACAAATGAACCAGACGCTTTGCCCTGAGGTTCTGGAGATTGGGGCAAATGAAGCTGAAGAAAAAGGAAGAAATACAGAGAATAGTGCTGATAATGAATATGATTGGTTCAGTAGTGAGGATTCTAGTGAGGACGGTGACTTTTTTGAAATGGACAAAATGTTTGAAGACATGAGAATTGGTGATGATTATCTCATGGAGCATGTACAAAATGATGCAGATCAGAATGAAAATGATGACAGTGAAATGCGAAACAGGAGCACTTCTGTTATTTCACCTGGTTATAAAACTTTGCTTCAATCTCTCAGTATGATTTGGGAACCAACTGATACAAACCCAATTATTCTGGGACAGGCTCAAAATCCTAAAGTTACTTTACCACCAGGGTATTACAAAGAAACAAAGATTGAAAATTTGATTGAGTGCATTGATCGTGAAGTCTGTGGGTGTGCAAGGAAGCTGACAAAGCATGGTTTCAATGGAAGTGTTTTGGAACTGTTAACTCACATGCAATAACAAGCAATCAATCAAATGGGCTTCATCTGAAAAGGTGAATGAGGTTTATGCTATCAATCTGCAATTGCTATCATCAATTGTGTTATCAGGAAATCTTTTTGTCAAGTTTGCACTGCTGGCCAAGTTTTTCATCTGAATATACCATCAGAAAGTTCGTTTTATAGAATTGCAAAGAATTATGTTCATCCCTCTGTTGATGAATGGTGGGAACAATTGCAGCAGTTGTTATTTGGTTTGT
Organism: Pelagia noctiluca; assembly: GCA_963924455.1. Lineage (NCBI taxonomy): Eukaryota > Metazoa > Cnidaria > Scyphozoa > Semaeostomeae > Pelagiidae > Pelagia > Pelagia noctiluca. The sequence goes on from OZ004329.1 coordinate 5,172,492, forward strand.
TCGAGGGTAAAGAAGTTGTTGTTAGTGGTGATGGCAGAAACGATTCACCTGGTGACTGTGCCACCTATTGCACATATTCTTTCATGGATACTATGTCTAACCTGAGTTTACACCAGGAGATTGTGGATGTCTGTGAAGCAAACCTGAAAAGCCCAAATATGGAAAAACTTGGTTGCAAACGTGGTCTCGACAATTCTATAGGGTACAACATTTAAAACTAAAATGGAATAATATCAAATTTGAATTTCCCACACTTTGATTCAGAGCTATTACAACAGAAGGCAAATAAAAATAATTCTGATATGTTTCAGTATATATTTGAAAGAAAGGTCATACATAATCAGGAAAATGGTTTAAAATTATTCTTCTATAAAACAGTTCATAAATCGAAGATATGAGAAATACAAGATAAACAAGTATGGGTTTTTCTAGCTTTGCACATAATTTTTTAATGTTAGAGTGAATTGTTCAGATTGACCTGTTTCTAGAAATATAATTTTCTGTAAGGAAAATCAGTGATTCCTATTGGACCTTTTTACATTTTGAGAAATTCAAAATTCAACAAGGAAGTAGTCGAAATTGGACTGCATAGTTCTCAGAGGTAGAAATGTTTTTGTTAAAAATCTCCTTCCTGTTTTCCAACCAAATTTAAAAGTTTGTTAACTGGCATTAGCTGATACAAGTTAGATGATACACTGAATGTTGTTTTCAAAATATAATTTTTATTTTTAGCGAAAGACAAAGATTACTCTGCCATTAGATATTCAAATGGTGTTTGGCATAAATCATCAAAACTAACCAAAAGCTTTCAATGGTAATTTTTGCTTTAAAACTGTATATCTCCTAGCAACAGTGTCCAGTGGCAGAAACTTGGGGAGCAAAGTATGGTTGCCCCCGACCATGTTCCGAAACATAACCTTAGTTCTAAAAGTGGAACTTATCACATGATTTTACTTCAAACAATGGGTTCAAATAATTTCAGAAGTATTCACCACTTAAATTATATTACACAATATTCTGAGAACTGAAGAAAGTTGAACAATTTGATTTTGTATTTGTGATAATACAATGAGAATATTCACACATAGCATTATGAAAAATACTCCAGACCATTAATTCAAATTCTAAAGATTCCTTAATGTGATCGCTTCAACTGAAGGCTTTGGGTGGGGGGGGGGGGGGGCAGAATTTATTTTGCTACCTGTGGCATTGGATTTAATTTATATTTCTGATACTCTGCAATTGACTGTCTCAGGAAAACCCATTAAATGGTGTTCACATATAATTCCATATCCAAGATTCCCCTGGACTTCATCATATCAGATTTAGCAATTTGAAAAAAAATAGAACAACAAAATATAACAACAGGTATTGTAGAAGTACCATGACTGATGAAAACAGTGCTCAATACCACAAGGGCAGAGCTAATAATATATAAAAAGAAGATATAGTAAGAAAGGTAGATAATGTACATTCATTTAGGTCATAGTTGAAATTTAAAGAAATGTTCCGTTACAAAAAGTTAATTTCAAAATTTCCTTCCCAGGTTGCTACTGAGCGGGGAAATGAGAAGATATTCGACTGGATTCCGGCAATTGGAAATCATTTTTGGCATGCCTGTGAGATTAGTCATGGAGATGTAGAAAAGTTAAAGGTATATATATGTAACAAATTAGGATGCATGATATGTTATTTCCATTTTAGTAGTTGATTCAGTTGCTCCTGTATTTCTTTTAGTTGGACTCAAATTCCTTTTTCTGGCCTGGTATTATCAGCAAGTCACAATCATATCATACGATTTTTTTATCATAAAAAAGCTGCAAATTCATTTCACAATAGAAATCTGCTACCTCAAATTAAACCTCTATTCTTGTGCAAATGTTACAAGGAAATAAATCAACAAGAAGGCCAACGTGTTTTGAGCAAATGGCAATATGCCTTGGAACAATCTAACATGCTATATCGTTATAGAATATGAGATGCAGTTCAGAAATCTGTTAAAAAATCTGTGTTTTATCTGTAAAAAATGTCAAAAATATATATAGCGAGACAGGAACAACGCAAGACGACACACACAGAGAAAACGTAGATAGATTACAGTCCTGAAGAAGCCCTGTATGCCACGGCGAAATATTGACAACATCCTTTTATATATATAAAATATTTAATCTATCTACGTTTTCTCTGTGTGTGTCGTCTTGCGTTGTTCCTGTCTCGCTATATTTTACTTACTTTGCCGCAAGCATCGAAGGATCCGGCACAAAGCCTAGTATTGTGGACTTTCTTTGTTTAAAAAATATATATTTCAGCTAAAGCCTGGTTTCCATATGATCGCAAGGATTGCATGATTTTGTGACCAGTGTCGGCTTCCTTCGACGCAAGGATCGCAACGATCGCAGAGATAGAAAAATTTCTAACTCAGTGATCGTTGCGATCCTTGCGTCAAAGGAAACTGACACTGGTCACAAAATCGTGCGATCCTTGGGATCATATGGAAACCAGGCTTAAAAATATTTTTTGTTTTACTCATGAAGGTAAGTTCTTTCATTAGGACACTTTGTTAAATGTACTAAAGCATCTGTGTGATATACACTATGATTGTGAACATGGAGCTTCTGAATTACTTGACAAGACTGATTGGTTTTCACCAATTGATACATCATTTGCAGTAGTAAGAGAAAAGCGTTCTCGATAAAAGATGGCTAAACACCCTCAAGTTTTACAGTGATTTCAGGCATGTATCATATTAATCTCAATATATCCTTAAATAGCTCATTGGCAAACGAATGTGCTTTAAAACCCATTGAAATTACGAATTGTAAGTAGAATTGCGTTACCTATAATGGTATTTACCTAACATTATATTTTTATAATTTTTTCACCTATGATTTTAAAATATGCACTATATGATACTATACACAGGGTTTAAAAAGGAAAGAAACAAACACTACCGAAGAAGAAACTTCTTAGTATCTTATGAGAACATTCTGAGAATAATTCTTGTTCCCGTTTGCTAATGTTTTTTCTCGTACACCATGTTTTCTAGATATATTTATATACATTTTAGCAGATTGTGTTTTTCCCTTTTTTCCAAATTTCTCTTGCTCTGGAGAAAAAGTCTCACTATTTATTGATGATTTACCATGCCATGAACATGATAGTTTAGTAGGTGATGTTTCAGGAGATACTTCCCTCATCATTGGGACGTTTTGACCTACTGATGAGAGAAGTATCTTAAATTTTGCCTACTAAACTATCCTGTTCATGAGATGATAAATCATCAGTAATGTGATTGCTGAACAGACAAACCAAACCAATATCTTTATGATTAAAAGATTTAATGTCTCCAAAATTCGAAAATATTAGATTGATATGTTTTTCTTTCCCCTCCTCATCCGGATGATGAGGGAGTTTGGCCTTTCCATAGATTTTTCAGTCATGCCCCCTTTCCAATTTTTATTACAGTATTCTCAGTATCATTTTGATCAGTTGCTTGCCCAGTTTTTTCATCAAAGTGATTCAAAAGATTTTATTGAAATTTATTTACTTTGTTCTTAGGCATACTGGTGAGGTTGAGGTATACCACAATCACTTATTAATGTACTTCCCCAAACGCATATTCTTCAAGTAAGTTCCATTATTCTCCAAGTAAGTCACATATTTTTTCAACAAGTGCATTCTTACTGTTATGATATACCAATTGTTATTATTCTCAACATTAATGTGCTGTTTTTGTTTTCATTATTGTCGTTACATATGCTTTGAAAATAAGAATCAAAATGCAATTCAAAATACACACTCTGTCAAATTAAATCGAAATACACACTATGTGAATGTTTGTCCTTCTCTTTTGGTCGTTGCAATTCATTCAACCTTAATTACAAGATATGTCTGCCTGTAAATTCCTAGGTACCCTGCTTACAAAGCTAGAAACAGATTGGCCACAATTGACCACAATCATCACTGTGCACGGAAACAAGCTGAAAATTAATTTGGTGACTTATTATATTCATGCCGTTAGAGCAAAAAGGCTGGAAGATGGATTCCAACAACCAAAAAAGAGCATAAAGATTATGCATACATGCATACATCCCCAAGCTGCTGGCTTTGGTTTTAAATGAGCGCTGTATTGATGACCAAAAAGTAGAAAGAAGCAGACCATTGTCTAAAGACGACCCCCGAAGAACAGCATCCACTATTGCTAAATTACCATCAAAACCAACTGAGACCTTGGTCCAGGAAAGGAAAACAAGATTTTCAAAGGAATAAAATTTTCAACTTCAGCACATCACATTAATGATTAATGCAAACTGTACAAATTTAAACTTCTAAACCAGTTTGGACAAGTGGGTGCACAATGAGGAACATAAGATGTTTGCTAATATTTTATTAGGTGATAAATGATCCCAATTTTGTTGGTTGAATAGCTTTAGTAGCTGAAAATTTTCATCTTGTCAGTCTTTATTTACCAGGTGTTTTATAAGAGATCTTACCCATAATTTTCTGAATTTTGATGTGAGCTTCAACCTTTACCAGTCCAGATCCTAATCTTTAAAAGATAGATCCGTAAAACAGGGTTACTTGAACCCGAGGGATTATTTTTTGCCCTTTTGTTTTGTGGTGCAAAACGAACGGTATCCCAAAGCCTATGGCCCTATCGGTTAATTAGAGTCCAATTAACTCATAGGGCACTTAAGCTTTGGCATACTGTTTGTTTTGAGCGATTTTTTTTCCTTTGTGCATTACACTTATTTGAACTTCTCAATGTCTTTTGTTATGGAGACAAAATACAGTTGGGTCCTCAAAGGCTGTTGTAAATACTTAACTTAGGGCATCGGTGAGGATTGAGGTGATCCCTTTGTAAAAAAGGTCGGGGTTTGATGCAGCAAGATCACATTATTCCGCCAATATTGTAAAACCCTACATTTAAGAAACCACCTATAAGAAACTTTCAGGCTCATTTTCTCAGAAGAACAATAGGAAAGAAAAATGAAAAATCTTTGTCAACAATGGGAGTTAGTGTGAAAAAGCCTGTTCCTTAAATGGTGGGGTCTTGCTGTAATCAACAACACACTATTAAGTGGCATCTGGTTTCGATTTCAAATCCCACATTAAGAAACCTGTTTTTGTAGGTAATTAACGATCCTTGTAACTAGTATACATATTATCTGGGGACGGGTATTTGTCCTTATTCTCCAAACACCGCACGATGGTATTACCACCCTGTTCCCTGCACCAAGTGGCCCATGTTGCCACATTACAAATTGCCTGTAGGTAGCATGTCTCATAGTTTTGGGGTCTTGGCAAGGAATGTCAACACGTATGTCACAGCGAGAGTTAATGGCTACCTCAAGAACTGTTCCATTTAGGCGAATCTCGTAAAATGTCTGGTCTAAAGTTATGCAGTTTCGCTTTTTACAGCACTTTCTTTCTTTCTGAGTTGGCATCTCCTGACAATGGAAACATTTGCACCATGCTGGAACAGCATGGTTAGCCACCTCAGTAGATGAATACCCCACTGTTGATGTGTAGCCTGTCCTCATGATGTCCAGCAATAGTGTCTTTTTATCTTCAAAAACTTTGGTAGCCATCTCCAACAAATCTTCATGAGATAAGGAAGACAACATTGCCTAAAACAAAAACATATGGAATATAAGATTCTGGTACTTGTTGCCCACCCTGTATATAGTAGGGGCTTTTTCATATTTTTCAAACTGCATTATCAGGAGCGGATCCAGGAATCTGGAATAGGGGGGGTGAAGACCAACTTCCTGAGCGCCAAAGAGGTGTAGCCCCTGCAGGGGGCGGGTGATATGCCCCCAGAAAATTTTTAAATTCTAGATGCGCTCAGGTGCGATTTGAGTTCATAAATGTGTAATATAATCACTCATTCTCTTTGAAAATTACTGATTTTTTTGTTAGTTGTCAAAAACAGGGGGGCCGCGGCCCCTCGTCACCCTCTAAATCCGACCCTGATTATACAGAAATGTATTTGTAGCTTTTGTAGCTTTCATTTTATGTGTGGGGGTGTGATTTGGATGAATGTGTGACCTCTCTGATTGTCAAAATCAGCTTTACCAAGTTTCAACTGCCAAAAAATTCTTTTGTATTCCAGTAATTTGTAATTAATAATTCTAACTATTTCAGTCTCGCAAGTTCCATAATTTTGGGTACCCTAAATCCTTGAATAAGTACCCAGCCACCTACGAGTCCCAAAGTGGACACTCATTCAAGGGGGTAGTTACTTTGGCAGGGTGGTTATTCAATTTTTCTGGATATCTAAACAAAAACAATTCAACTAAAGACAGAAGACTAAAACTGTTCCTGTGAGACTAAAAATTACACATTAGAAACTTGTTTCAGCTTGAGTTCTGAATAAAGACCCATTTCCTATGATTGCGGTGGGCACCTATTTGCGTTAATTTTAGGAGGTTCTTTTCTGATAAATTTCTTGGCAGATTTGATGCTTATTCAAGGAGAGTGCTTATTCAACATCTAAAGTAGGCCTATACTGCACAGCAGACATTTCACACATGAGAACTTCCCTTCCACACATTACATTTCAGTATTTTTTCATGGCCTGATTCCTTATAGGCCTAATTTGCTGCCTTGTTTCGAGGTCTTGTTCTTTTTTGGAACTTTCATTTGTAGTAATGTTTAGAAATTGTTTAGACGAAAGATATACCAACAAGCCTTACTTTGACATTGATGCTAGGTTTTCCAAATGCTTCTTCAGCTGGCGTTGATCTGGTTTGACAGCTGGGCCTACTTCCATCTTATTGTGGTGCGGCAGCATCAACAGTCGTCAAATTGGAAGGGACAGCTACAGGGACACGATTTTGACATGGCTTCTTCTTGCTCCCATATGTGCAAATGTCGTCAGAGCAAAATTTGGCTCTATCTCTGCATGGGCAACCTTTCCTTTGGCAGGTGTTTGGGCAGTCACAGCCAACTTGCTTTTTGTTGCAAACCTAAGGTCTTTCAGCGAAAAAGTCTTCCTGCTCGGGCTCATTTGATGCAGTAGTCAGAGTAGACCGCTTAGTCCTAGTCTCCTCATTGACATCGTAATGAATTTTGCTTTCAGCTTCACCAGCAGCATTTGCTCTTTGTTGATCACCTGTTCCTTCCAGTACAGGCTGACCTGTTGGGACATTGTGAGGCGTACGATGATTAGGATCAAAACAGCTATTTACATTTCAGGGGAGAAGACATTGATGATACCATTCCAGTTTTTCAAGCAGAATGTTTTTTTCTTGCAGGTTGGTTGATCTTTGGTAGATTCACAAACTAGTTGAGTTGAAATTTGCAGCAATTATTTTCTAATTCTTCTAACTCAAACGAAAATAACTTTATTTACTTATCAACACTACTTTATAACTAACGCTAAGATACAGACAATTTATATCTTACGGTACAGTATGGTCAGTCTAGTGATTCTCATGTCGAGCTCTCAAAGCAAAATCGCTCATCGATTTTCATCAGACATTGTGGTTCCAGAACAAGATAGGGTGGGGTTGGGTTGGGTTGTGTCAGCTTTCAGAATCACTATCGACGTGTGATACCTTATAACTCATTCTTTCCTTATATACCTCGTAGCCCCTTGGGCCCGCTTGGATATCTCCTGGGATAAGTGAATTCATTTATTTTCTAATTCGTCTAACTCAAACGAAAATAACTTTATTTACTTATCAACACTACTTTATAACTAACACTAAGATACAGACAATTTATATCTTACAATACAGTATGGTCAGTCTAGTGATTTGTTCATGTCAAAGGGGGGCAAAATAGATTTCAAAACACAAACAAGCAGCAAAACAGAACACAATTTTTTTTACGAATATCTATAATCCTAAATTTGCAGTTACTGAGAGAAGTTCCTTCCATCCGTCTTTTACATATTCTCAGACTTCCGTCTACCGTGTCTCTTGAAAAGGCGATCTTAGACAGGGAAATACCTGTAAAACTAACAAATTGCCTAATCTCAATTTTTTCTTCGGATTCCAGCAGTACCACCGCTTGAGATTGATATTCCAAGATGGGCTGTCACAAAATATTTTTAGATTGCACGTGATTCATGACGTCATCGATTTAAAAAAAATCACAGAAAAACACGAATATCTCATCATATCAAATTTGTTTCATCATAATGATATATACATATTTTGATAGCTCTCAGAACAAGCTTTCATTTGGTGTATGATAAGTTCACTTTTGCTGATGTCAGTAATTTGAGTGATGACGTCTTCAAAAACAACCTTAACTGTTTTCTTCAACTTTATCCCGCGTTTCTCGTTTATGGACTGTTAATTGTGACATTCTAGGCTATTTTCAACATTTGTGATTGAGAAGTGCAATATTTGGTTGGGTATATGCCTTTAATTGCTCCTTGTAGATAATTAATCAAATACCATTAAAACAATGACGTCATATCTATATTACTTCCCTGAAATTATCAACCATAAAACGTATTTTGATGATCTTCACATCATCATATACAGTTTAAAGTATATATCAAAGCCAACATAACACAATAACATATAAAATGTAGCGAAGTGGCTTATGTATTCATCTGTAGTAGAGCTGTCTATGGAGGGGATGGCTGACGTGGCGGGGATGGCCGAGTGGTTCGATCACTTGACCCTTGCTTGAAGGGTCCCGGGTTCGAAACCACCTTCAGACCTGCCACAAAGTGTGAGGAGAGAATTAGCCAGCTCTCTGTAATTCCAGGCAAAAAGGCAAAAGGAATCATGAGGTGTGGTCACATCGAGAGGAAGGACCAGGGTCGCACTGCTCGATTAGTTTACCTATTCAGTGGACCCTTTGTGCTTAGCACATAAACCCATACCTTGCGAAGATAGCGAGTGTATGTGCCTATCAACTATCAACAAGGCCAGTCACTATCATCACTTTCATTATTGCTATCACTGTCAGATGAATTGTCGAAAAAGATGAATTCTATTTAAATTCCATTCCAGGCTCCCTTAGATTATCATTGCTGCTGGAATCAGAATCACTACTGGTTTCTCTCCTTGCACGTTTTTCCTAGGGTCTGAAGACTTGATTCCGTTTATGAGCGTCTTTTCTTTTCAGCGGTTGAGGTAGCTGGTCAACTAGAAAATAAGTGTAGAGAGGCTCCCAAACGAAAGGAAAATAGATGGATCAAGGAAGTTGAGTCAGCACTCACAAATGAAAGTAATGTCATCTTTAGATGTACTTACCTGTAAACCATATTGTCACAACTATCCCAGATTCGTCTTTCCAGCCATTTTTACTGTAGTCCATAGAGTCAGGAATTCTGTCATTAAATCGCAGCCAGTAATAAGTTTGGAGATGCATCCTTTTGATTGCTCTGTCAGCGAATCCGGATCAGGTGGTAAGGCTTTATATGACTTTGTTTTCATTGATTTGTAGAGCCTTATTCTTGTCTCCACCAAACTTTCATTCTCTTTACCGTTGTAAAGGAATTTCTGGACAAACATTGGTACTGCGCTTAGCTCTCCATGACCCAGAGTTTCTGCTTCCCCAAGAGAATCAAGCAATTCCAGCTTTGAATTGTCCTTCATAAGCTTTTACAGAACTCTAATCTTTGAAATACCATAGAAAAACGATGTTGTGTCACACCCGGTAACTACGTTTTTTTTTGCAACTTTAGGCATACATCTTCACCTAGCTACCTGCACACTTTCCCTATCTCAACATAATTGTTTTTGTCAATCTTCATGTACCAATCTTTGTCAGGTTGAACGACTCTAAAAGCATAAACAAGCAGTATCAGAACATCGGTATCTTTAGACACAACTACCACATTGGTATCTTGAAGACATGCATGCAATACCATTCTTGTATCCGCTTCTTCGTGACTACATTGGAAAGTCTGAAACTTCATGTTTGGTTATCCTCCACGTTTTCTCTTCTTCTGCAAATACCATAGACCAGGCGGAGAGAGGGGGTAGGGTCCCCCGACGGGGAAATTTACGGGACCTGGTGGACTTGGTCAATTTTGGGGCGCTGAGTTCAAAAATCGTTGGTATACAGGCGATGGGCGGGGCCTTCAGCCTCGTTTTCGTGTTTTATTGTCTCGTTTTCATGAAAATTCCTTTGATACACGCAAAAAGTATAAAATCGCAATAAGCCTGGATAATAGAGGATATATACAGCCATTCTAGGCTTTATCTATGAAATAGACGAAAAAAGTTAATGGGCGTGGCTTTTGGCCTCGTTTTCACGATTTACAGTCTTGCTTTAACAATAAGTATTTTGAACATTATGAAAGCAAAAACATCACAATCCTTGATAAAAAGGAGCTATTACCTTAGGTTTGTGAACCATTGAACCTAAGGCATCGCAAACTTAAGGTATGACCTCTAACCTCGTTTTCATCATTTATAGGCTTCGTTTTGAAATAAACAATTTAATCATTGATGGAACGAAAAACGAAAAATAAGTTAGATTCGGTTTACCAGGCTCATCACTTTGCTAACTTTACCTAGATAAAGGATATGTTGGCCTCTGGACCTCTTTTTATGGCTTGTATTATATTTTTGATAAAATAGAACAACTGAATAGCTAGAAAGATATGAAGTATCTACAAATAAACTTTTTAAAACATGGTTAGTCTTCATCTTCTTTATCACATCATCAGAATCTTCTTTAAAATCACTTTGCAACACATCATTTCTCTCTTCATTTTCATTATAATTAACCAGCAACTTTCAAATATCATCGGGGTAACGGATTCCGCTCCAAATCAGCCCGCCTCTCTCATCCAAGCTTGATGGGTTTCAAAAATTCAGACTGAGGTTATACTCCATGTAGTCGCTTTATTCGCTAGATTCACTCGTTCGTTACGTTTTGTACTCCGCTTACAGTCTTATCAGACTACGTTAGCGCAACAAAATGTAGCTACATAGGTTTAAAATTATGTATATATTGAAGCATGATTCTCGTGTTCTCCTTACTTATACTCCACAATGGGTTTTCTAGGCCGATTAGTATTAGTCATAAGCAATGCAAGAAGAACAATATCCCCGGAAGGAGATCGAACCAATATTGCTGCTTAAAGAGGGACGCTAGCTGATTGCGCCATACACGTTTACACGTTTTATTGAAACCGAAATATCTCATTCGTAAACGAGCTGGAACATTCAATTTTTTAGCAAAAAAGTTGGAAACAGAGAAGAAAATAGTAGACTTAAGCCTCTTGCCGCCTTATCAATTGAATGTGAAGCTTCATATCATACGTGCATACTACGTCGCATCGATAATCAGAGATACGGATCGTTTAAAACTAATACAAATCGACCTAGAAGACCTATTGTAGAGTACAAGTAAGGAAGACAGGAGAATTATGCTTCAATATACACATAGTTAAGGACCTATATACATTGCGTTGCTTTAACGTAGTCTGATAGACTGTGACCGGAGTATAAACGTAACGACCGAGTGAATCTAGCGAATAAAGCGGGTATATGGAGTATAACCTCACCCTAAATTCTTGACACCAATCAAGTGATGGCTTAAGAGAGGCGGAGTGATTTGGAGCGCAATTCGTTACCCCGATAATATTTGCGAAATTCTGGCTAATTACGGAGAAAATGGAAACCGAAATGATGTGGCGCAAAGTTAATTTAAATAAGATTCTGATGATGTGATGAAGAAGATGAAGACTAACCATGTTTTAAAGATTTTCCTTCTAGATACTTCGTAACTCTTTAGGTATTCAGTCGTTCTGTTTTACTGCAATTGAATCACAAGTGATAACAGAGGAGTGGTGGGAATTTTAAAATGGCCGGGAAATTCTGGATTTTAGGGGCCCACCAGGCTTATAAGTTTTTCAACTTTGTGAACGTTTCATGCCGTAGGCACTCTTGCAGAGACAGAAGGTAATTGCCTAAAAGAGCTGGGGGTCTTGAGCGCTGTAAGCTCCCATCAGGTCCAGAGGGCAAAGCCCCCAGAAGCTCCTGAGATTAAGCCATTTATAAAAGCCTAAGATATCTTAGAATCTTAAATTTCCAAAAGAGACTTTTCTGCGTAGGTTAACAGAAATTGATCACTTTGTGAAAGATGCTATACTTTTTATTTAAGGTGAATTTTGATCTAAAAGTAATCACAAAAATTAAATTTGCCTCCTGTAAAGTTGGTGCACTTGTTATGAAAGTAAAGTTTTTACAGTTTTCCCATGATGTTATTGTGCAGTATTAAAACAACTAATATTATACGTAACAGAGGACTATTCCATTCCCAACACCTTCAATCCATAAGCAAGCTCAAAACTCAGTAGAAAGTAATCAAAGATCTGCAAAAAATGGAGGGAAGGCCCCTTATGCCCCCATTGAATCAGGCCCTGTAAACAGTGTTAAACAGAATAATAAAAGTAATGAAAACGAGATAGATAATAATCTTTTACTAAGCCTAGAGCTAAACGCAAGCACTACCGTCAAGAGGCAGAAGAAGAGTGTTTAACAACGCCAGGGTCAGGGCCCAACATGGATGCTAAAGGATGTCAGAAATATTTTCAAAAATGAATAAAAAACTAGAATTAAGGGGTCCACCAGAAGAATTTAGAGGAGCCTTAAAGGAAATTTCCCCAGTCCCAGTGGGCCACCACGCCCCTGAGTAATAATGAAGTGGTCCCAAGGCCAAAATAGCCCTGTTCTAGTTAGCAAAAGTTAGTAAAGTGATGAGCCTGGTAAACCGAATCTAACTTATTTTTCGTTTTTCGTTCCATCTATGATTGAATTTTTCATTTCAAAACGAAGCCTATAAATGATGAAAACGAGGTTAGAGGTCATACCTTAAGTTTGCGATGCCTTAGGTTCAATGGTTCACAAACCTAAGGTAATAGCCCCTTTTTATCAAGGATTGTGATGTTTTTGCTTTCACAATGTTCAAAATACTTATTGTTAAAACAAGACTGTAAATCGTGAAAACGAGGCCAAAAGCCACGCCCATTAACTTTTTTCGTCTATTTGTTAGATAAAGCCTAGAATGGCTGTATATATCCTCTATTATCCAGGCTTATTGCGATTTTATACATTTTGCGTGTATCAAACGAATTTTCATGAAAACGAGACAATAAAGCATGAAAACGAGGCTGAAGGCCCCGCCCATCGCCTGTATACCAATGATTTTTGAACTCAGCGCCCCAAAATTGACCTAGTCCACCAGGTCCCGTAAATTTCCCCGTCGGGGGACCCTACCCCCTCTCTCCGCCTGGTCTACCATTTCTGTCTTTAAATTGTTTCGAATTTCTGCTTGACGAAAGAATCGGCTGGCAGCTTTCACTAAATCACTCTTGTTTTCCATGTGATTATTTTCAAGAGGGTAATGATCGACACTGGTTTGAAAAAGAGAATGAAGCGGTCAAAAGCTGTAACTGTGTTAAAGCAAGATCGCCAAGCATTGGGTACTCCCCTAAGCAAGTTGGTTCACCTGTAAACATCTGTTTTGCTCTTCCAAATAAATAATCTCAGGTGTGTAGGTTCAACATCAATATCTTTCGTCCTTATATGTTAAATTTCACTAAGTCTCATGAAGCCTTTGAAGGCAATCAGCATAATCGTAAAGTTTCTAAGGTTGGCAGGGGACGCATTCCCAACTCCAATAATTTCATAAATCTTCTTTAATTGTTGTGAAGTCAATGGCTCCTTCCGTAGTTTGGGACTGCTGTATACTCTTTTTGCTGCTTCGAAAATGTTGATACAAATTTCTGAATAACACGGGTCACTTTCACCTGCTAATTGGTGGAAATGCTTAATAGCGTAGAAAACTGATTTGATAGTTGGAAACAAAGTACCGCTTTGAATAAGACTGGACATAAACAATGTCACATACGTATCCTCTGCTGGAATCTCTTTCACCTCTGTAAATTTGCTGCTCCAGTTTTGCCATTTTGGGAATCCTGATTCGTAGCTCTTATTTGTACTATCTGTTCTAGCTTGCTTCAAAATGTCTGGGAGTTTCTCTGCAATATTTTTCAATTCGTGATCCTTGATCTTATTGCTGATATCTTCTTTGATAGTTGCTAGAATTAGGATAGAAAACAAAACAAAATTAATTTTCAAAAAAGTCAAGATAGGGTGACACATTACCCCGTCCTGCCTCCCTCCCTCTAAGGCAAGGGCTCAGCCTATTTTTTGAAATAGCATAATCATGCTACCATGAAATTCGATTTTTAAGAAAAAATCAACATAGGGTACACATTACCCCGTACTGCCTTCCATCCCTTCCTCCAAGGCAAGGGATCAGCCTGTTTGTCGAAATAGCATAATCATGCCTCTATGAAATTGAATAAAATAGAGTTCAGTTCAACATTGCAAAAATTGGGAAAATATGCCCCATTCCCCCCACCTATTGAAATATGATAATTTGTTCGCATATTGATAATACCATTTTACCATTTTTTTTTAGTTTTTTTTTTAATGGATCCCACAGCTCTATGACTTGCATAGGCTTGGCGATCCTTGTGTGGTGACATGCACTGGTAAGTAGGACACAAAATGATCAATCAAGATTCAATATTCAGTGCAATGATGGACCCATTGTATCTTTTTGGATAAAGATAGGAAAATTCACTGAGCCCTGCTTTTAATAGTGAACTAGAATTTCTAAAAATCACATGACCAGTTATGAAAGGGCAAAAACGACCAATTTTGTTAGTAACAAAGGCTAAAACGCATATGATTTCCAATAACAAGAGTTCCCTTGATTTTGCCTTGGCTAATGCGAAAAACAACTTCAGGGATTCTCGAAATGGGGGGGGGGCAAGAGGTTGTTTTCATTGCCACAGTTCTGCGAAAATGCGTCTATAGCTTCAGTATTTGGTGAATAAAATATAGAGTTAAATCTTGAAACTTTATGATTACTCTCATCAGCAAACATATCTATGGAGTGCGGCCCCCACAGTTCATCCAAATAGTTGAACAATTCAAAAGAAATTTCCCAATCGTCAAAATCCACATGTCTTGAAAGAAAATCTGCCTCGAAATTGACAGCCCTTCCGATCCACTTCACTCAAATTTCGACGGAATTTTCTTTACAGAAGTAAAATATCTTGAGTGCAATATTTTGTAATTCGCCATTTGGGCTTCCAATTTCAACAATTCTCGATGTTGCAAAATTGTCAACATAACATACAGCCTCCTCGTAATTTAAAACTTTTTGAAAAGTCTTCAAGCGTGAAAAAGGGCAGTGAGTTCACGCCAAGTTGAATATTTTTTTTTTCACACCAAAGAAAAATTTCTATGGCACTGCACTTCACTAGAAGTAACTGCACCTAGACCAGTTGAGCTAGCATCAGAATACACATACTCTTGAGGATAAAAATAAGAGCAAGTGCACCTTGTGTTTAATTTTTCAAGGTTCTCTTTCCAAAAGAGAATCTCACCCAACGCTTCACCGTGATTCAAAATGTTGAAATGTGCATCCCAAGAGGACCTCCCATCAATACATATATACAAATACCTCGTCTTTAGGCAAACAATATTTCAAGTAACATATTTCATTGACAAAAGTTTACCTGTTAGTTTAGATAATTTCCTTGCAGTAGTGTATGGTGATTGCAATAAAACAGAAATATGGTAAAGCGTTGACATTACTCGATTCTCGGGAATAGACAGCGTATTGATGATAAGATTTATCTTTATTCCTGGAATGGTTTGCTCCTACACAGATATTTCGTCGTTGCAGGTCATTCCTCCTCTAACTAGAGTTTACTTAATGGATGCCTGCACCATCATCCAGGTATAAACAAATCTTTATCCCATTGGAATGCCAGTGCAATAACAAGGGGCGGATAATTTTGTTGAAGATAAAGGGTGCTGAGGATAATCCGAATGGGAGTACAGTGAAAACATAGTATTTTGCAAATCGAATATTATCCAAATAGAAGCCTAAGAATGTTTGATGGGAAGGAAAAATATCTATGTGAAGAAAGCCACTTTTTAAATCAAATTTGTAAACAAACCCATTCAAACCAAAAATTTGTCGAAAGATCGCCAGTCGTCAAAGCGAATGTATTCCTTATGAATATGAGAATTTACAAATCTTAAATCTAATATCAAACACTGTTTTCCCGAGGAACTAGTTGCAACTGACAACGGGCTTATTACCTGCGGGGCAAATGTTGTTTGAGCTGCTGATCCCGTCTTGAGCAAAACACTTATGCTGTTTGAAACAAAATCCACATTTTCCGTGCCACTTTTACTGTTACAAAAATGCACCCTCTTGGGTGTATCAATAAAAAGAATTTTATAACCAAACTCTATGGTATGAATAACTGTCTGACTGGCCCCAATTCTGTGCCAGAAAGCTATGTTTTTTTCATATTTCCTTTTACAATGATAGTAAGATTTTCATCAAACGAATTGAATTCAAACAAACAATACTTATCTTTGTCTCGGTTTGTCTGCCTTCCCGAACAGATTGGGCGTGTTGTTGGGGAAAACTCTTTGCCAGTGGCCTGCCTGTCTGCAAGGAAGACATATGTCCGTTGGCTTTGGCATTCTGAAAATTTTTGTTTCGCCCAATGGCTGCCTTCCTCCGATGGCCGATTTTCTTGGTTTTTTATTTTTCAAAGCACATTTTTTTGCTGCTCGCAGCTTCTTCTTGTCATCTGAATTACTGGCTATTTTGTTTTATAAGTATTCCTTGAACGGTCGACCAGCCCGCTGGAGATCTATCAGCAATCCTAATCAACTTATTCCTCTTTTTCCATTCCTCCTTTAGCGCCTTCAACCTCTTCATTGGCCTAGCCTTTGCTCTATACTCTATCAAATGAATAGCCACATTAAGCTTGTCGCAAATCTTGCTATTAAGTTCAAACTGAGTTTTATTCCTCTTGTACTTGAATTCGACAGCCTTCTCTAACTTTTCTCTCTTCTTTTCGCTTTCTTCTGCAGCTCTGCTCAACTTGCGCTTCTAGCTACGGAATTTATAGTCAAAGTGATCCTTCATAGTTTGCACCGCCTCACTAGGCACTATTCCGGCTCGACATGTTGTGTCAGCTTTCAGAATCACTATCGACGTGTGATTACCTTAAAACTCATTCTTTCCTTATATATCTTGTAGCCCCTTGGGCCCGCTTGGATATCTCCTGGGATAAGTAAATTCATTTTTATTTGCCACATGGGCAATTCATTGCAAATACATCACAACATTCACAGCCAGACGCTTTAGACTCAAAGTTACTGCTTGGGAACATTGAACTTATTGCTCGTCTTCAGCATATGGTTGAAGCAACATAATCTTTAGGCCCTACCACGTTCTTGCAAATAAGACTCCATGCAATTCAAGCCCCAAAAGGGGATGATTCTTGATATGTATTTACAATCGACACCCATTCCAAATGTTTTTGTACAGATCAGAATCCTTTTGTGGCCATCATTTGAGGATAAAGACTGGAGGACATGATCCTTTACACTGTCTAGTGTGCCTGAGTGGAATATTTCAACCATTCTATTTCTTGGGTTAGCACCTTCATTATAAATAGATCCCTCAAGCTCCAACACAAATGTACGAAGAATTAGACAGCATTGTTTCCTTGATCTACAAAATATCAGTGTTCACTCTGCACTAATGCTGTTTTCTTTCACTTCAGTAATGATATCCTGAAATATATCTGCTATTGGCAGTTGATTTCCTACATAGCGAACAGCATAACGAATATTGTCCTAATTCGGATTTTTTTCAAACATGGCAGCAGTCACACTATCAAGTTGCATAAGCTCAAAAATCTTTCGTTATGTAGTCTTTGATGCAGTAGTAAATATGGCCAATCTAGGATTTTTCATTAGTGATTTCAACTCTAAACGATTACCATACCATTTTCGGAATGGAATCTTTACTTCTTCATTCGATGTACCCCTAGAAATAATAGTAACATAAATTAACATACATACATACATATCATTTCAGATATGGCAAGTCTGTTTGAGTCAACCAGGATTGGTTGGTGTAGACCGGCCACTTAGGACAGTAAAATTGGTTAAAATACAGAGAAAAAATAAACATAAAATGTAGGGAATAGTACAAAAAATATAATTTACAACAATATTTGCTTTTATTTGTCCATAAGAAAAAACGTAAATCCTTTCTTCTTGAGTAAATAATAATTAATTAGCCTCATATAGACCTAAATAATTAGCTTAATATGGACAAAGGTTACAGATTAATTTACTTTTCAATGAACCAAGCAATGTGCTTCATTGATTACTAAAAAATGACAATTTTCTTTAAAATACTCAGAATCAAACAACCTTGCCATCTTCCAGTTCCAAGGATACTTTCAGGTGATGAATAAACAACGCCATAATCGCCATTTTCAATCAGCTTCAGGGTTTTTTGGTCTTGTCCATCATGGATAGCAGCTACCATAGCCACCATAGCACCTGTTTGCTTCAATTTATTAACTTCTAATCTGACTTCTTATCTATCATTAGTGATTTTAAGGGACAAATTACGAATGCCTTGCAAGTACCAATCAGGTCATCTTTCAAAACATTGTGTATCATTGGTAGGCACTGGAAAATCAGGGATTTTCCATATCCAGTTGGCCTGCTAAAATACAGGTCGTTTCCATTAAAAACCGCTTTCAATGCACTGGCTTGATCAGGATTGAGACTTTTAATATTGAAGAACGTGTAAACATAAGGAAGTGCTTCCTCAAATTTCGAATTATCAGTAAAGAACTTTGAAATTGTCTGATTGTGAGACGCAATTTTACTTCTAACTACTTCGAACACACACTGATCTCTCTAAAGTCAATGGTCACGTGGCTCAATTTCAGACGCATTAATTATTTTGCCTTGATTTCCCACCCAATATATTCATTTCATAAGTTGTACCCCTTTGATCTGAACAAGAAAATGTTCGACTATTAACAGACCAATAATTTCTGTAAGAAAAGTTGTGGGATGTGAATCAGGCTAGCCCTACAATAGAAATATGAAAGTCGTGGCAAGGCATAGTTAAACATGAACTCTTCACCAAAATAGCTTTTCTCTTAAATAATGGCTCCCCAACAGGCCACAGCACAAAATTTTTTTATTTCAGACTTGAGCAAAATATCTAACCTTTCAATTGATAATAATAGGCAGGTTTCCGCTAGAGCATAATACCATGGTCGCCTTCTACCCAAAATAACTTCTTATCTTTAATAGCATCCTGCAATGAGCTATTGAACTTTAAATATAGAAACTTTATTTCAATGCCCCATGTCTGATCAAATGAAAAGACAATGCCATCCAGAGAAGCACCATTATTAGGACAAGATGGGGATAGCTTCAAGCCAACTTCATAAACATTCAGACTGATGCCACAGTCTCTTATGATTTTTTTCATTCAGCACTATGACATGACCTTCAAATTTCTGGCCATGACTAGTGCTAGAGGAACTAAAGGATTTGTAATACTTTAGTATTGAAGATGGCTCAATTCTGTTTACTGTAGCAGTGTAAAGATTAGAGACTGTTATTCTACATTAGCGATGTCTCTTCCAGTCTTCATTTGAGGCTTGACCAATTGTAGATTCATCAATACTAATAACTTCTTTGATGGATAGAAAGGTAATGGTGCAATGAATATCCATCATTTCTCTAAGAGAGGGATTTGAAATGTCATGATATTAATTAAAAGAAACTGAGTCACAGGAGGAGAGTAATTCAAGATATGCCTCATGATATGTATAGAGAGCAAATAAAAGCAGCTTCAGTTGAAAGTAAATCAGCTTCGGAGGCATGTTCGGGTTTATGAAAACCGAAAAACACACTTTTGGGTATTCATGAAAATAGCTATAATTTTAAAACATCACGAGCATCTTGCTCCAAACTTTTGTCAGGAGGAGCACGAGGGTCATAAAAATTATATCTAGGTAAATTACTTCTTTGATTATCTTTGATTACTTCTTTGATTATTATAGGACATCTCCTGATGAGTGAGCGATCATCAAACAGGCTTGTTGAGATTAAAGTGTAATTTCCTGTCACTTTTCTGCCGATCAGTGCTTATCCATGCTCTACTTCAATGTATTGAGCACTATCTTCTAAGAACCAATACGCTGGCTTTATACAGCTGTTACTGTGAAGAACTTACATCAAACAAGCAAACTAAGGGAGGAATGTGAAATTTCTGATGATAGCGTTATACCCGAAAATCTAAAACTATGCAAGGGAGAGAAACCTACACCTTGATGACCTAATATAAATATGGTCAAAAATTGTGTGACATCAAATTCAATCGAAAACAGCACATTCCCTGCAAATAGATATACGTCTCCTGATGAGTGGGAAACCACGAAACAGGCTGGTCGAGATGTTGAGTTAGTCTCTTTGCTCTTTTCTACTTAGTATATATTACGCTCTGCATTTATCCATTGAGCACTGTCTTAACTCTTTTAACTGACAGCTCTTGACTCTTTTCTCCTTAGTATATATTTATCGAGTTATATTCATTTGAGAGCTGCTGCAGATAAGCAAAGTGTTCAGCGGATTTGTACCGGCTTGAACAATTATCACCCTGAATAAGAACCATTCCATCTCTAAACATTTCTTCATCAACCTTCTTTAACATCTCACGTATGGCTACTTCAACAAATACCTGGTCACGAGTAGTATCCTCAGAAAAGGGTGATAGCTCTTCTTTCCTTGAACTTGGAGGATTCCAGAGTGGACTGTAACTTGTTGATGACACCAATGAAGAGATTGTGGCTCTTGCTTTACGGGCACAGACAAGTTTTCAGAGAAATCAATATCTATGGATACTGTGTTGAACATGCCTGTGATATCAGAAATGGTATTACGGTAGTGCTTTAGCTGGTTTCTGTGATGAATGATACTTGGCATCAAATTTGAAATGAAGGTAATAATTGATGCAATGTTCATCTCTGAACCCTAGGGTTTCAACCGAACGACTTCATTCCCTTGTTTTTTCACGATAGATACTTTTTCAAAATACATCATGCCAACAAAAACGTAAGAATCACTTTTGGACAGAAGATCACTTGTAAGCTTAGCCCAATTTGTTTTAGCATGAGTGCAACAAGGTGGAAAAATGTTTTTGGCCAACCAGAGCATTTTTTGACTAAGAAATTATCCAATCAGATTGCTGAAAAGACAATAGATCTCGAAGATTCAACTGCTCAAGAGCCACAAAAATGGCGGAACAACGCGAGAGCTGTGGCACAAATAGCGTTCAAGGTTCTGTTTTCCTGCTGTAAACAGGTAAATTTTTTGGTACCATTCTGGGTATATCTCAAATCTACGATAGTTTATCTAAATTTTTACCGCTTACGAGGTTAGTATAGAGTGATCAGTCACGTGACATGGGCGGGTCAGAAAATCACAAACTATGATTTCAGCTCGGCTAAAAGTTTTAAAGTGCCAATATCTCGGTCATTTCTCATCCAAAATAAAAAAGTTAAATATATTATTATAGGAAATTTAGTAAGGATTCTAAATATATGTAATATGTACTGGTACTTTTCCATTTTTATACCATTTGATTCAATTTCCTCAAGCTTATCGGCCCATCGCGAAGACCGGCTGTTCTGGACCGCAAATTTTGGCTTCTCACTTGGGAGGCTGGCCTCTTTTCCACGGATTTATTGCAGTCACGTGACTCAAAAGCTAATGCTGATTCGTTCTTTCGAAAGCTGACATTGTGAGCTTCATTCTGATATGCCGGCCTAATGTGTTGGACCACTAGAAGCGATTCTACAGCGGTAAGTATTCTTTTTTCAAGTTTTTGAAGCAGATCTGTTTGAATTACGAAGAAAGCCTATTGAGATTGTTATTGTATGGCTCTAAGTCATTTTAAAACAGTTTAAATTTTTGAAATAGCTTTCCTGGTTGCTGGATAAATTGGCGAATTGCAAACTTACCGGCTTTCAAAATCTCAGCAGACCAGGTTTACAGTACAGTAGCCTAAAACAACATACGAGGTGATGGGGGGGAGGGGGGGGGGGGGCAAGTGGCCTTGAGTTTCTGTCTGCTTTAGCAAAATATAGTTAGATTTAGATGTCATTTTTCTGAAAAATATTATTTGTGTACAGCAATTGTTGAGGCATTAAGTCACGGGGGGACATGGGTGCTTTGCGTGTAACCAAAAATCAATAATATAATATCGTAAAACAATATTTTAAGATGTACATGTTTTCTACCAACCATACTGTAGTCGCAAGTTCTTAATATAATATAAATACAAATTCAGAATTATACATTGTCAGGTTTTATGTAGCTTAGGATTAAATCCGGTGGCGGACACTTTGGCAATCATGGGGGGGGCAAACCCATTGTTTAAAATAAAACCGTGTGACATTTTCTATTGTTTCGGAACAAAAGGCTATTGTTTTTAAAAATATTTGGGGGGGCAACTGCACCCACTTGACCCCCAAGTGTCTGCCATCGATTAAAATCCAGATATTGTTAGGGGTTTACTGGCAACTTTTTGTATAATTTATTAAAATTAACCTTTTTCTTTTATTTTTAAGACAATTCAACCTTGTTGTGGGTCAATGAGTAATTTTTTGTACGTACATCATGCCGGTGACGGAGATAGAGTTGTTTTACTTTGTAAAGAAAAATATAAGTCAGCTTAAGAGGGAAGACCTTGCATTGAAGTTTACAGAAACATATTCGGATTGTGAATCAGAAGATTTAAAGTCATTGTCTAAAAGAATTTTGAGAGTCTATGAAAGAGTAAAAAAATACAAAAAAACACGTCTGAAAAAGGAAAGTCAAGAAAATTTACTGAAAGCTCAATCTGAAATCTTCCCCCTCCAACCTATAGCAAGACCAGTCCATGCTAGTGAATCCGGATCAGTGGAAACTTTAAACACGGATGACAGAGCTGCTAGTTATATAAATGAACTTCGTTGTCAATTATCGCAACTTCAAGAGGATAATAAAGATTTGAGACGACAATGTGTTCATCTTAGTCAAAACACAACAACCAGCCTTGAAGAATATGATGCTGTTGTGAAGGAGCTCAATCATTAGCTGACGAAACAGAGAAAAATTATGATGCAGCCCTGTCTGCAAATAAAGAGGAGTTAGCTCACTATAGGGAGCGGTTTACGGAAATTGAGAATTTATATTACAAAACGGAATTAAAGTTAGATGTTGCAAAAAAAAAGGTAAAAAAAATATTGCACTCGTAATGTGACCAGAAGGGAAAATAGGCATAAGAATAAGATCAGTGATTTGATCCAAAATGTGAAACAGCAAAGTCAAGAAAATAAGGAAATGCGAGAACAACTTGAAAATGAAATACAACAACTTGAAACAGAGAGAAACAGCATTATTAGTAAATATGAGGATGAGCATAAAAAAGTTAATGACTTAATAGCAAAGAAAGAACAATTACAAAACAGATGCTAAGTTTAAAAAGCAAGTTAAAGAAAAAAGAAGACACCATGAAATCACAAAAAAGTGAAGCAGAACAAGAAATAGACAGACAGTGGCTACGGATACGACATTTAGAACAAAATAATAAGGATCTAAAAAACTTACTTGATTTGTGTGAGCAAGAAGAGATACAAACTTCTGAAGGTGGGCAATATATTGTTCCATTGAGAGAAGTCGTACTTAACTTCGTTAAGATTAATATAGGTCACAGAAACATTGTTCCAGCCATTAAAGTTGTTATTGAAAAGCTGACATCCCATACCATAGGAAAACTTCCTTCTTATGGAACGATCAATAAAATGGTGCATGAAACAAAATGTCTTGCTCTCCTACAAGCTGGAAAGGCAATGCTTACTGATAAAGAGGGGAAGAGACCAGCAAATGTTCTAATGGAGGATGCTACGAGCAAACGGAGAAGGACTTACAATGCTGTAGTCATCAACACAAGTGAGGGCTTGAAAAATATAAGTCTTCCAAACTTGGCTAAAGAAGACTTTAGTAGGCATAACCAAAGATGCATTCTCAGAAGTTGCACATGTTTTGGCAAAACTAGATGGAAAAAAAGAGGATGATTTAGTGAAAGAATTATATTCTTCTATAACGGGCACAATGTCAGACAGCTGTTACGTTATGAAAAAATTCAACCAGCTTATGTCTGAAGAGGTATCGAAAAATATGTCCCTTGAACAAACTTCTCAAATTCAAAAACTCAAAAACCATTATTTTTTTCTCCATGTGATCATTAATCTAGGGGATGATGCCTGCCAAAATGGTCTCTTGGACATAGATAAATGCTGCCTACCTGCGGAAACCCTTGAAAGCATTCATTCAATGGCCAGTAGTACCACATACTCTGCGATTTTTTGTTGGCTGCCCGAATGTTCCACCAACTTGGATCAGAAAAATATGGAACGGCAGACATGTTTGAAGCATTTATGGGCTGGTCATCTGACATTGATTGTAATGATGAAAATGAAGCCAGTCTTGCAGGGGCGCATCTAAGAGGGGAGGGTTGTGGGGGTTGTAATCCCTGCCCTTTTTATTAAGGAAGCTAACTTGCCCTATTCTCGTTAGGCTAATCATTCTGAATTTCCCATTTTAAAGAGAAATTGAAGGATTCTAAGCCATTTTTAAAGCCTCGGAAATGTCAAAATATCAGGACTTTCCAGGGGCTCTGCCCCCTTGACCCCTACTAGAGTCCTTCCCTGCCCTTTTTTGTGGCTAAAGCCCCTGCCCCTTAAAATTCCTAGTTGTGCCCCTGTCTTGGTAAATCCTGCAAGGGTACACAGACGTTGGCAAAAAAGTCTTATTTTGAACGTGAAGTCGGAAATCGAGCTCACATAACTTTTCATAATGGTAATGCCTTATGCTACCATCGTAAGGAAATTTTACAGTTTATAGAGCTTCACAAGGCAGATAATACATTGACAGAGCCAATGAAAACACTCGAACATTTATTGAAGCTAAAAATACCGTCGGCTGGAGCTAGAGCTCTTGGAATTATAAAGTGTTGCATGACTGGCCCATTCCAACGGGCTTTTGACCAAGTTTGCACCAACATTTACGAGATGGTTCCATTCACAATACAAATGCGTGCCTGTCTTCAGCAGTACTCATCTGACGCATACGATCTTTTGGAACATCCAGTTTCTATTTTTGAGAGTATGAGTAACGCCATGTCAGAAACCAAATATACTGATTCTCTTTTTGAAGAAATTAGCGATCCAGATATCGATGCTTTAACAATGATGGCAATGCAGTTAATTTTGAAGAACATGCTGATGAAATTTGAGCGCTACTGTAAGAATTATTTGGAAGGAGGTGAGTTTGAGAATCCCTCTGCAAAAGATAAGGATCTTTTGAGGAACTGCCCCTTAACAAATCGTGCCTGTGAGTCAGTCATGGCCACTCTTGACCAGTATGTGAAAACGAAGCCAAATGCCACTCCCGGGTTTCTAGAATCTATGGTAATGCTTAAATCCCTTGACTTAGATCAATTAGGTGATATGGCAGAAGAAGACAAGATTAAACTGTGGGACATTGCTAAGAAATATGTTGACAAAAATATAGAAGATAACAAAAAAAAGCTAAAAGAGTTGCTAAAAACAAGGCACGCTATTTTAAAAATGAAGCACCAAAAGCAAAAAGATAAGAAGGCTGCAGCTATATTGACAAGGTCAAAGATAGTCACAGAGTTGTCAAGATATGGGGGTGAATGGAAAATGAAAGAATGGTGAATACCGAGTTGAAAAAGCTTAAAGCAGAAAGAGAGAAAAGAGCAGCTTTAGAGGTGCAATTTAAGTACCAAAAAAATGTTCTGAAAGTTCAGGAAGCATTGCCTTCAGATAAGAGAAAACTACTGAAGTATACCAAAGTACCAATAGCGGAAATGAAAAAGAACTTGATAGAGGTTTTGTCATTATCACCAGTAAACCAAACTGATCTCGAAGATATAGATGAGGACACTATTAGAATTTCTGGAACAAGCATTCTAGATTCAGACAGAAGGCAAGAATTACTGGAGCAACGAATATCCATTCTTAACAAAAAGCTGCAAAGGCAACGTGAAAAGCTCTGTAACAATGACGGTGAATCGGGTGAAAGTGCACAGGAAGTGATCGTGGGAGAGAAAAGGAAAAGTCTGGACAAAGGACCAGTTTGTCAAAAAATCTCAAAAATCACAATGCCCGAACCGGAATTTCTTGTAGGAAAGAGAGTAGAGCATACATTCTTTGTGTCAGAAAAGAACAATAGTCAGAATGAAAATGATGTAAATAAAACAACAAAAAGAAGAAAAAAATGCTTTATCCTAGAATAATATTGAGCATTGTGCGTGACTCAGTAGACCCTCTATATACTCTATTTCGTATAAGATATGATGTTGATGCTGTGGGAAATGAGGATGGTGGTGATGATGATGACGAGGAAATACAAACTGATTTTCAATATGAACTTATGGCTGACTACATGAACGGCGATCTTAAAATCATTGAAGAATAACCAAAGATATTTAGAGATATATGAGCTTTTAATGACATTTGGGTAAGTATTTTCTAAGGACATATAAGTTTTAATCCAGGTAGCTGAATAATTCTTAAAAGCATATCAAAATTTCCCCATGAAATAATGCCTGCACCAGAAAAAAGTAGACACATTTGCAGAGCTATTTCTAAAAATCGGTTGGAAAATCGTAATTAATTCTCAAAGCTGCATTCAAACAGCGATCTTAGATTTCGTGGTGCCTTCCATGCTCCTTTTTATAGAGTTTGTGTCTGAAAACCAAAGACTCGACTCCGAAAACAAATCTATGCAATCTTTTTCTTACCTGCATGTCTTATATTGCCACCTCAAAATGCAGTATAAAATGAATCCTTCTCAACCTTGAAGACTGGAGTAAAGTTGTTGCATGGAATATATATATCATAACATAGACAACAATAGGATGGATTTAAGGCTTTTTTTCGAACAGAGCCGAAGTTGTGGAAATCACATTGTTAGGAATTTCGGTTTATCAAACTCAAGGAGCATGGAAGTTGTTAGAAATTCTAGGTTTGCCCTTTGGATATCATTATCAGAAATCTTTAAGATATTCTGTGTTGTAATTTTTAGAAATAACTCTGCGAACGACTCTTCCTTTTTTGTGCGCCCTGTACATTGAAAGTGCTGACTCAGCTTTTCTATTTTGGGAAAGAATATTTAAGGGAATAAATATTTTGCAATAAGTAACATGTATCAATACTTGAAGGCTTAGTATGGAAAACAATCAAAAAATCAAACCAACCTTGGTGAAGTTTGATGTAGATTATTTTCCATACCTATGTATGTGGATAAAACACCCACCCACCCGTAAATTCTAACATTTTCCCTTCTTTTTTCAGTTATTTGTTTTTTCCAGATCCAGGACTGGCAGGCTTCACTGGTACGTCTTTGAATGAGGCTGGAAACCGCGTGCTCTCTCGTTTTATCCCACATACATTCTGGCTCTAGGTATGGAAAGTAATCTACATCAAACTTCACCAAGGTTTGTTTAATTTTTTAATTTTGCATTTTCTAGCCTTTGAGCAGAATGGGTTGTCGAACAAGCGTTTTGTAGGTGTTTGGGTTGCTTTTGCTACTATTGATGCTTCCATTGATAGATCTTCAGAGAGTCCTTTTGTTGGTGTTTGTGTTGCTGCTGTCACCGTGAAAGGAACCGTACTTTTCTTGGTGTTGTTTGTTGCAGCACCATCTTAGCTGTTTATAGAGCTGCATCTTGGTGTACTTCTTTGCTTGGTGAAAATTCCGACCAAATTTATCTAAGCAATCGTCCAAATGTTCTTCCATTGGATTATTTCCATCAATTATTTCAAACGACTTTAATGATGTGTTCAGGTATTCCTCCTCTGAGGATGGATAAAAATTCTCGATTTCTACCATTGTTGGTAATTCATAATCATCATTGCTATTTTGGTAACAACATCTTTCATGTTTCCCACCTTCTTTTTTTTGTGTAACTGTATCTGCATGTCTTTCTGTGACTAGAGACACTTTTCTTGTGAGTGAACTTCTTTTTACATCGTTCACAAGTCCACTCAAATTTATCCATGTCATGTATGAATTGCGACCGTCAAAAGGATCAGTGTTGTTAAGCAACAATAATACTATTTAATGCTTCATGTAAGCTTCACATTATTTACTAGCATATTTGAATACCCTCTCTTTTTGTATCACCTACCAATAATTTTTCATGTATCAAATGATATTCTAAAATAGAGTAACCACAAAAATGACTCACAGTTCATAAATATTTCATGCTACACATCTTCCAGCTCAATTTCACAGCAACTCTTTAAATCTTTTAAATTCATTGTACACCCAGAACGTATTCAAAACAACTGATCATTTAAGCATATATATAGCCTAAAGATTACACATTAAAAACATTAGTAGCTAAATTATGAATAAATAAATACATATATAAAATTTGAAATAAAAATAAAAATGCAAGCCCAATTAACAGTTTCTTTTTTATGATACTTCAAAGTTCCTGTTGTTTCAAATTAAAAAAGATTTCACCAAATCCTGTGTATTTCATCTTTGAAGTGCCACGTACTCCTCTTACAGCAATGAGAGTGCATTTCAGAAGAGCTAAGCGTAGTTGTGTCCTAATATGACAGATGACGTGGCTATGTGCTTCTTCTTGATTGGCAGATATTTTGTTTGCCAGACGTTGGGTAAAGGCTGAACAAAGGGGACCAGCTCCACCAGATTTAACAAAAACAAGTGGAACAAATGTTCCCTTTTCTGATTGCAGGACCCTTTCTTCATATCTACTTTTCTTTTCTCTTTAATTTTCCTTATAAATTGTATCCAGACGTTCGTATGCATTCGACTCGCAATTGGGATGGGTCACTCGAACGTCGAAGAAGGTTCTTTCAAACAGAGCATATACTCCAACAGCTGAGATGTCTAGCTGCGCTTCATCTTGAATATTTGTACTCCTGGAAAATTTGGCAGCCTAAACAGGAAACAGAGAAGGCTCAATGGGAACGTCCTTGCATTTAGCTTCTTTGAGAAGGTACGCGAGAGAATATCTGATTGCATTATGACGCATGTTGACATATCCTCTAGCCTTACAGTCCAATGAGTGATTTACACTGTTCCTTTCACCACAGCCACAGTACGTTGGCATTTCTTTAATTGTCCACCCATAGCAAAGACAGACACTGTCCTGAAACTCTTGCTTGGTTAGAATATAGTTAAGAAATTTCAGGGGCAGTGCTGTAAGCCAAGATGAAGCTCCAGGCTCTTTAGCCTGTTCTAAGTGCCTTTGTAGACTGAAGTCAGATCGTTCATAGATTTGCTCTTACCGCTGTTTTGGAAGCTCTTCTTTTCCTTTCTAGAGATGATGTTAAGTCCGCGTGATGGATCCTTCATCAAGGCTTTCAAGGCTGCTATTCTCCTCACAGATGAGCTTGACGAGGGGCTCTGTGATCTTGCGAGAGCATTCATATTCCCTCTGAGACATCCTGGCAGGATTGATGATACCCAAACCACCATATCTGACTGGCAGCTCCAGTATTTCTCTCTGATTATCTGTGATATTCTTTCCAAGGATGGCAGGGATGAATCTTTCTGATATTTTCTGCTCAAGCGGAATCAGAAGTTCACTGATATCAGGGATTGTCATGAAGTAAGTCCACCGATGACATATTCCTTTAGTAAAGGCATCATAAGCTAGTTGGGACTCTTCCTCAGCAATATCTGCAAGTTCTTCAATATCGTCAGTCCATTTTTTCACTTTAGATTCCACATAGCTCTTTTTGAAGGCAGGAGACCCAATAACAGCTCCTAGGTGCCTTTGACCCTCTGAAGTTACTTTAATTTCGAGGGGGCCAAAAATAGTTTTGGCCTTTTCTAGGTCTTTAGGATGCTTTACAATAAGTATTGTTTTCTTTGCATTTGGAAAATAACCGTATTTTGGACCAATGTTGTTCAGTCTAATCCTCCAATCAAGAAGTAAAGTGCACGTAACTGTTGCGGAGTTGTCATCGGCATACCAAGCTTGGGCTGTATTACAGTTAGTTTGGAGGTCATCGATAATTGGCATGGTCGCTATTCTATAGAATAGCATTGCAGCAACGTCTCCCTGGTTGTTTCCTTCCTCACCCCAAATGAATTCTCCTGTCTTTGAACCAGATATATATAGCTTGGTAGGAGCTTGATATGTGTTCTTGAGATATTACTTGCTTTTATCACGGTAGCAAATCTAAAAGTTATCAAACATTACACTAAATTTGCCAATCTTGGTGAGCACTCAATATGCTCTTCTTTGTTCTAAGAAACATATTTCACCCTGGCACACACTTTATTATCTTTTTCAAACAGGTTAATATACAGAATAATTTTCATCAAATAGTATGAACTTTTGATGTTTGTAAAGTAACCACGTTTTGGCCTCTTAAATTCCTGGAAACCACACAAATGCTCAAATTCTAAAATAATAACCCTATCCCCAGCCTTTTGCAAAATTTGGTAACCTTAACTTACTCGAGTTAACTGATACACGCTGTTGATGTTGCGAGATAAGGTAACCACTACTAGGGTAACCGCTTTTTTGTGCTCTCAAAAGAAGGGCTTATAACTCTTGACTCAGGGAACCATTTAAGACAGTTCTCTTTAGAAAATTTTGGGAATCCTATAATTCATGTTAACAGTTATAGACATCCCTAAATGTCACAAAACAGTGGTTGATTTTTGACTATGTTCATAGACCGTCCAAAAAATGCAAAGGTATTTCAAAGCATACCAAAATGAATATCTTCAGGAAAACTTATTCCTTTTCCTCTCCCATGAGTAATTTGTGGCAGTGAATGGGTCCACGTGAAACATTGAAATTTTCATCAGACTTTTTCATTGGATTTAAGAGTTGCACACTATAGATATCAATAGTACAAGGACATTGTCCATAATTTTGATAATATTTTCTAATTGGTCTTGACCTCTGTCCCTTTCTGCCAATAAACGTCAAAAAATCACCAGGTTGTCAGCACTATTTCCAATATTGTTTCAGAGTGGTTGGCAATAACTTGAATAGCAATCAAGTTTTTAAAACTACTACCTGGGTAATAGTAAAAGTTTTTTCCAAAAAATTATGGATGTAAACGAAACATAAAGAAAAATTGAAAAGAACTAGCAATTTTATAGTTGAAATTGTTGAACAGTTAAATTTGTATCATAACTGTAATTTACTATTCCTGAGCTTGTACTGACTTCTAGAATGACTTTTTGTCCCATTTTACTCATATATTTATTACTTTTAGGGAGCGGTCATTAAGTATCTGTCATGGGAGGTTGAGGCTTTTTGGGAGGGTTGTATGATGAAACCATGATTTTAGGGAGGGGTTTCAAACATATTACCCGAAAATGGAGGGGATATGAACCAAAAAATAGAAAATGTCATAAAGAATTCAACTAGTTTAACCATGTTAGTCTACTTCACTGATTCTTTTTGCCCCAAGTCCTCTTTCCTCAGCATGAAAACAATCAAACAGGCGTTTCTGATAATTTTTTACAGCAAATTTTCTTTGCCTTGCATTTGTTAATTCCTTTGACTTTTGAAGCTGTGTGGTAAGATTCCTGGAAAGTTGATTTGAAAATTCTAAATAGTCTGATGAAAAGTATCCATTCTCTATAAGCCATGTCATTGCCGTAGCATGAAATCTTGCAACCGGCTGGCAGCTTTTGTCAATATCTGCTACATGAATCGACCTGTCCTCTCTGTTCTTGATTGCATCCAATAAAAGCACACCATTTGTCAGGGAACTCAAAACATCCATTGCTTTGAAGCCTCTCTTCATTTTCCTTCATTGATTTTAGTGGATTTTTCCCTGAGGACTTTTTCTGCCTTTTTGCCTCTGGATCTTGATCAGTTGTTGAATTCGTTCTCCTCTTTAACAGGTTGGAATTGTGTTGTTGAGGTCTTCAAATGAAGCCTTTTCTGAGTCAAGAGATTTCAGCTCATTTGCTGGCCACTGTTTGACAATCAAATCTCTGTCAAAAAGATTTGAACGTAGATTTAAAATCTCCTGCAATGTCACGGTTACTTCATCAAGCATCTGCTGAATAACTTTCTTGCAAGACTCAGCTTTGAATGAATCTCCAGGCCTGAATGTTTTTATCACTTCATTGGAGAAGCGAGCAACATTTTGTGCTCTCCCGTCTTTGCTCTCTGGGCTTAAGACATTTTGAACTTTTTGCTTCAGGTGAGTCACCTCTTTCTCAATTTTCCATCTTGCGATTCGTTGACTGGTGACGTAATCTTTAATGTGCAATGGTGCCATGATCTCACAACAAGTACCATAAATTTCAGTCAGTACGTTGTTGTAAAAAATCAGTTGCTGGGCTAATGGATTGGGTATCCAGAGATCTTTGGCGATTGAAGGCCCTGGAAACAAAATAGTATAGAGGTTAATGACTATAAAGATGATAAAATTCTCATAAGATTAATGTTTGTAAGTAGCATGTTGTCCATATGATCAATTTGTCTGCATGATAAATGATAAGTTGGAAAAATTACAGGAAATTTCCAGTGAGGTGGATCAAAGCTCTTCCTTGTTCCATTCATTGTACATGTTGGACTCATTGCTAACTCAGTGTACTGTAAACCTGGATGACCGTGAAATCTAGCAGTTCATATCATCCTTTGTTCCCTTGTCCTCTGCTTAAATATTCATTTTGGTTGCTAGCTTTCCTTATCACTTGTTTTTCTCAAGTGTCTGTCTGTCTGGAAATGTTATATAAGGTAAAAAAGAGTCTTGTAATTTACTAAAAACCAAGGATTAACTACAACATATTGTGTCCTTAAATTTCGACCTGTCATCCACAACATCCTGCACAGACTCTCGTTTGTCTACTACTTTTACTGGCTCCCCGTGCTGAGTTTTGGACGCTAAGATTAAGACTGCAACAGCTGTCCAGTTTCTTAGCAAATCTATGTCTCTTGCGCTGCATAGATTCTATACAGCTTTTGCAGATAGTTATTAGTTGAGCTATTTCTCTTTATTAGTCGAGTCTTTACAATATAAAATTATAATAATTTCTTAAAGTCATACTCAAGGGCAAACTTGAATTTGCAGGATTGACCTTGTATACCCCTTCGAACAATTTTTGTGTATAAAATTCAAAATCAATAATACTATGACTTGACTCATTGCAAAGAAAAATGTCTTCATTTATTTATATTTTGTCCGTGTTCTAATTTCAACCATACGATATAAAATTAATAATATAATAATTATAACAAATATATACCAGTTCCTATTCTCAAGTTTTTACAAGAACTATGTTTTCCTGCGCCAATTACTCAGTTTCCAATTTTTCTGGAAATTTTGAATAAAAAACCTCCTTGGATATGGGTTTGTTTACCCATGTAAAGTTACCTACCATACTCTCAAGCCCGTGCACAGAAAGTTTTTAGTGGGGAGGGGGGGCTAATCCCCTTTTCAAGAACTTTTTGAGGAAGTCCTCTATATGAAAGAATACACTTTTAGAACTTTCTGGGGGAGACCACTGCCTCCTGCTGCGTACGGCCATGTATATTTTTGGGAAGTTTTAGTATTATATTACTTTTTGCATTTATGGCACGAAATGTTAGAAAAACAATTCAGATGATTTTCCCAAGGGTAGGGTAAAGTGACTTGAAGTGGGGAAATAAACCTATCTGAGGAGGTCTTCTATTATGAATAAGAATCGTCAAATTTATTTTCTCTTTTCTTTTTCTCCCTCTTCCTTTTTTAAAGATTTCTACAAAGCTTTTTGTCTTTTTTCTAAACTCTTTTTGTTTAAATGCTTTTTCCACAAATCTTTAATGTGAGAGAAACTTCGTATACGAATATACATTTTGATAATTTTTTCCAACAAGGTCATGAAACACTTATCATATATTTGAAAATTTTCACGCTCTTGATATGATTGAGCCCCAAATTGATTGAGTAGTTTCATTTTCTTTCAAAGCCAGTAGCCTGCGTATAATGGTCTTTTTCCAAACGTACAGTCCCTTCTTCAGCCTGGACACAATCAATTTCAAATTGAAAAATTCCATCAGATATAACAGATGACTGAAGTCCTGCATCTCTGAAATGAAAAGGAAAGAATTCCTCACAATACAAGTTACATGAAGAAACAACGTGAAGAAATACGTGAAGATATCGATTTGTGAGTCTTCCCTAAGAACATTGAGGCTCACTATTAAAGGAAAAACTGAGGCTAGTTTAAGAACTTTATTAGAGCATTGATCACTGATGCTTGATTTCCAATGCAGAACAACAAAAAACAATAGACTATTGTTTGAACAATAGAAAAAATATGAACAAATGAGCGCCTCGGCCAAAATTTACAGTTTCTTATAAAAAAGAATGTAGGCCTATAAATGTTTAAAAATCAAATGTTTCCCTACCCACTAGCTCATTTCCTTTTGAGTCCTTGATAAAGTCTTTCATATGAGCCCATTCGTCTTGGGTATTACATGCGAAGACTTGTCCATTCAGAAAACCAGTTTTTTTAGTGTTCCTGTGGATGGTGATGTCCACACGCAATTTTTTAATACAAAATCTTTCGGCCACATCTTGGAATCCATGTTTTATCGTCAAATATGACTTGAATGCAAACAGTGATACAAAATTTTCATTGTTGAGCTCAAACTTTAAACTCCACAGATAGCAGACTTCCTCATTTCCGACTTTGTAGTGACACGCTGTGGCGTCAAAGAGCATGTAAAGAGCAAAGAAGTAGTAGAAATCACATTTACCAAGCAAGTACCAAATAATGAAGAGAGGGCCAACAATTTTGAATCGATCACCTTCCTTCAGCTCACTGCTTTTGCCATGGCAGCCTATTTTGGCGGGAAAATCCCTCCGTTGTTGCTGCTGCAGTTACTATGGTGTTGTTGTTATTTTTGTTATTGTTGTTGTTGTTATTATCGTTCGGCACTTAATCATCAGGCTCCCTAGGCTTCATTTCAACCACTTAAGAAGGATTTGTTTAATATTTTACCGCACAAAGACAATTGTTGTGAAGCAAAAATAATGACAAACTCTCAGAAATTATGAACCAAGAATATTTTTATTTGGGGCCCTGAGTTCAAAGAAAAATCAGCAATGAGCCCGGAGCCTTACAAATTTTAGGCCGGAGCGCCGGAGCCCTTGAACCCTATGGGGGCTTCAAACTTGTTTTGCTGCCAGGACTCAAGGCAAAAGCACCATCAAAAATTCAATGGGTTGCTAAAAGAATTTGTGAAACAAAAATAATTCCTAGATTTTTTCACGAAATACACATTCTTATTGAAACAAATTAAACTGATTTAACATTTTTTGAGTAGCAGAATATTGGTATTATTTGTGGAAAAAATTTACCACAATATTTTCAAATTCTTAGATGTTTACTTTTTAATTGAAAGATATTTCTTTGTGATCGTTAAACTTTGTGAGTTATTTAGTTTCCTTATGAATTGTCGTCATTGGGTGAGATAAAACTATTCACTGCTTTGAAGATTTATGTGGACAATGTTTTAATTTATCAAGCATACATTTGTTTTTCCAGTTTTGATTTTAATTCCATACACTGTAAGTACCACTTGCTACATTCATAACTGAAACCAAGAATATCTAGAAGTTGGGGCCTGGCAAGAGACAAATCTTGAAAAGAGGTATTCTGCAAAGAGACAAACAAAGACCAAAATCACAGAAAAAAGTTTTAAACGCTTTGGTAAGAATACAGAAATACTTTGTCTCATTGATACTCATCCTTTGTTAACGTAAACTATTTTATTATAGCAGGGGCGGACCCAGCAAAGAATTTGACTGCCGCACAAATGGGCTAAAATTAGGGGATCCGGAAAATGCATCGCTGTTCGCATTTTTTTGGAAACTCATTTTTTATGTCAGTTTGAGGATTTCTGCCAGCCCTCATGCCAGCCTACGACGCCTTTTGAAGGAGCAATTGAATAAAAGATAACACACTTGTTGTTTCAGACCTTTGTTAAATGAAATAAATTATTATACTCAAACGCTCTAGAATTTTTAAAAATTTTCTCTATTTATGAAAAAAGTTAAAAAAAATTAGAATAAATTTCGACATGAGAGAGATTGAGCACCGCTCACCAAGGGCAGAACTCACCAAAGCAAAACTTCTCGTTATTGAGGGGCGAAAATTCGAATACAGTTATGGACTATGTGGATCATTATGAGGAATTAACGATAAAGAGAGAGTTTGCAGTATAACATGTCTCATACAACGGAAAAAGTATCTTTAGTTCCCTATATCGTAAGACTGTAATCAAAACACTCACTTGCGCGCCAAACGGCCAAACTTTACTTCGTATCTTGGTACCTTTGAGCAAAACACTCTCCTGTTCTGCCCAAAACGAACATTCAATCTGCTAGAGTTTTATATTCACATCCTGAACATAACATGAAGTTTTTTCCC
This sequence comes from Pelagia noctiluca, assembly GCA_963924455.1. Lineage (NCBI taxonomy): Eukaryota > Metazoa > Cnidaria > Scyphozoa > Semaeostomeae > Pelagiidae > Pelagia > Pelagia noctiluca. The sequence continues at coordinate 5,208,857 of OZ004329.1, forward strand.
TTCTTGATGAATCCTACTTTTTAAAATCATCCACTTCTATGTGCAGAAATTACTAGGCCATGAAAACTTCGTCAGTTCGAATTCAAAACACCAAAACTCACTTCATTTCTCGACTCTGTTCATTTGCTACATTTGCAGTATTGTTGTGTTCGGTACACGAAGATTCGAAGACATTGAGAACAAGTTTATAACTTTATAAACACAAATAAAACTATTTACAAAGTAACATGCTGATGTCAACGTAAAACTGCAGCATTCTTAAAAACGGTTTGAAAAACACTAACTTCTAAAAATGGCGTGGCGTCTCGTGTCGGGTTTCCCGCTTCTGGGGAGGTCCGGGCACGAACCACGTGATGTACAACGAATGTAAACAACACACTCCCCCGGTTTGGCACACGAAGTGACCAAACAACCCGTAATACAATGTTAAATTTCTTAAACAACAACAAAACGTTAGATAGGTTAAAATGTTACAACAAAAAAACTTAAATTCAACGATTTGAAGTGCGTCGAAGTAATTCTCCAATAGTAGCTGCATTGCGCCGTGGCCTACTATTGTCCTGCTGCTGCGCTGGCTGCGTTTGCTGCTGCGCTGGCTGTAAATGCTGCTGCGGTGGCGCGCTATCTGCGCGTTGGCTACGTATTTCCAATGGAATAAGATGTTTTAATGAGCAATTTAATACCTTTTTACAATCACCTGCTACCTGTATTTTTGCCGAACGCACTGATCTGTCTTGTCCTGAGTACAACTCCAAGATCTTAGCCAGCTTCCAAAAACTTCTTTTCTGCTGTTCATTCCGTACGATGACTACATCTCCAACCTCCACGCTAGGCTCTTTACTTCCGTTTCTTGGACTGTAAGATTCTAAAAGACTTAAAAAATATACAGATTTCCAACAGCAAACAAATTGTGTTAAAATCTTATGATGATACTTAGCCCTTTCTGAAAGACTTTCGTACGTGCTTATTATTTCGTAATGCCCTTCACTAGGTAGCCGTTGCAGATTTCTACCATTGATAAGCTGGGAAGGAGTGAGTGGGTATGACAATCCTTCTGAATCATCATACACGTAGGTTAGTGGTCAAGAATTTATGACGCTTTTGATTTCTACAAGAATTGTGCCCAATTCCGATTGTGTGAGCAAGGAACGACCTATAAATTTGATAAGACATCGCTTGGTGCTGCGGATAAGCCTTTGCCACATGCCCCCTTGCCATGGGGCTAATTCGATGATGAATTTCCATTTGACCCCTTGAGAAGTCAAATGCTCGCGTAGCTTAGGAGAACGCACAAGTTTCCTTATATCCTTCGATGCTGATTTGAGCGTTTTCGCGTTGTCTGAGATTATCGTTCCTGGCAGACATCTTCGTGCACAAAAACGACGAAACGCGAGAATGAATGATTTTACGTCGAGCGACTCTACCAGTTCCAAGTGTACTGCCCTTGTGACCGCACAAGTAAACAGGCAGACGTAACATTAAGCATTCTCGTTGTTGGCGACTATGAGAGGACCTGGAAAATCGATCCCTGTGTGTGTAAAAGGTGGACTGTCGTCTACACGGACTGGCGTAGGCAACAACAACTTCTCCATCATCCCTGTCCTGAGCAAGCACCGAACCAATTCCATAATAGCAGGCGTTTGTATACAGCTTAAACTGCAGAGTGAAGTCTGGACATCTGAGGATCGGGGCTGTGGCTAGACATGACTTTAGGTCTTCAAAGGACTTCTGCGCCTCTTCCGTCCATCTGAAAATTCGCTTTTTCTTCGTGAGGTCTGCAAGGGCTTTCAAACGGCTGGCAAAGTCAGCGATTAATCTCCTGTAGTATGACGTTAGGCCTATGAAGCTTCTGACATCAGTGGCATTCTTGGGCACTGGAAAGTTATTCACGGAGTCAATCTTTGCTGGGTCCACTGTTACCCCTTCTCCAGAGATGATTTGGCCAAGCAACTTTGGTCAGAGTTAGGCCAGCTTTCCCGATTCTTTCAAGCACGAGATCCAGCCTCCGCAGGTGTTCCTCCTCCGTAGGGGCAAAAACTATGATGTTGTCAAGGTATACGAGACAGTGAGTCCAGTGAAGTCCGAATAGTACCAAGGTCAAAAGGCATTAAACGAAATCCCCAGTGTCCATGGTGGGTGGCGAATGCAGTCTTCTCCATGTCACACACTCTCATCAGAATCTGCCAAAAGCCCGATTGAAGGTCGAGGATGGAAAACCATGCTGCACTTCTAAGGGCGTCTAGCCTTTCATCAATTCGAGGAAGAGGGTAGGGATCTTTCTTCCTCGTAGCATTCAGTTGCCGGCTTCTCCAGGAGTAGAACTGGGCCGCTGCAAGGGCTGGTTGATAGCTGTATGATATTGCAAAGGAATATCTTCTGCACCTCTTTGGCAATCTGCTGTCTCTTTGTATCTGGTACACGGTATGGTCGCTGTCTGAGAGGTTGAGCCTCTTGCACATTGATGGGATGCTCTACAAGACGGCCAAACGTGATGTTTCTACAGGACTTGGACAAGGCTAGCTTGCTACTCTTCTGAAAGATGACTAAGTTTCAGGTCTTCTATGGGCATTGCGCATGCGTCTTCAACAGCTTGATCTTCGTTAACAGAGTTTACTTCAGATACAAACGGCTGCAAATGCACAAGCTTAGTACCAGGCTGTAAGGTAATTTCACTACAAGTGGTGTTAACCAACTCGATTAGAACAGAATTATTTGAATCTGCTTCTGTTACAACAGGGGCAACCATAATGCGTTCAACCAACTGCCGTTTGCCAAACAAAGCCATACCACAATGATTCCCGAATAATTTTGCTCTAACATGCAAAGGTGTTCCTACAGGTATACTAGTTACTGACCCTAAAACAGCAACACATTCAGATGGTAAATTCTCAAACGAGACGTCAACGCAACCTATTCCGGCCTTCTTACCACCATAATCAATAATAACATTTTGCTTTCTTAAAAATTCATCACCAAGCAACAAATCAAATTTAAATTGTTCAACAATTATAACAGGCAAATCAACTTTAGTATCCCAAATTTCAAACCATACAATTAAACATATACGACAATCAACAATTTCATTTCGCAAATAAACTTTCTTCCAAAAATCAAAATCAATCAATGAATATTTTGCTCAAGTATCGAGAAAAATATCCGAGTCAGCATTATTTACAAGGCTTCTTACCCAAACACCTTCTTTTGCAAGCCTCCAGGCGAACGAACAATTCAAATCCATGGGGATTCTTCCTGTCATCCTGTGAAATTTCATTTGTCTGTCATCTTCTTCCCATCGAGTTGAGATAAACCTCCTGTCTTTCCGCCGCAGTTAACGCCTTCTGAAACGTGTGCGCAGTGTTGGCGCCAGAGGGGGGGCAGGGGGGCTACAGCCCCCCCCCCCCGTCGGAAGCATAAATTATGCTTGAATTTTTTTGTCGGAGCGAATTTTTTAAGTTTTGAAAAAAATTAGCCCCTCCGTCGGAAGTGCTAGCCCCTTTGTCGGAGGAAACCTAGCGCCACCACTGCGTGTGCGGGCATTTCTCCAAAATGGTTTCTTTGATATCTGGTTGCAGGCCTTTTATGAATTGCTCACAAGCGATGCGGTCTCTATGCTCTCCATTGTCCAAGCCGTTGTGTTCCTTTACGACCAAGCAGTCAATACGATCTGCGAAATCTGTGACTGACTCTCTCCGTCCTTGGGTGGTTTCTTGCAACTCCTGTCTAGCAAGAAAAGGCTTCTCTGATGTGTTAAACTGGTCTTCCAAAGTTTCCTTCAGTAGTTCCAAATCCTGTCTCGTATCTTCAGTGATCTTCCAAAACGTTCTTGCCGCGCAGCCAATCAGATACGTCAGTAAAATCTGTATTTGATGATCGTCTGTCCACCTGTTAGCTCCCGCCGCAACATCCAATTTTATCAGCCATTCCGTAATGTGCTCGGTTTCTTTTCCTGAGAAGGTCTATATATCCACGACAGTCCTTCTTGGTCTTGGTGCTGGTACTGGCTGGTACTATGTGCCATTCTTGATTTTCTTGATCCTTTCAAACGTTAATTTCAATTCCGAATCCCGCTCCTCTCAGCAAAAAGTTGTCACAAACCAGACGTAAACAACAGAAATACACACTGTGTTTATATTTCATACAACTTTAAGATCATGGCACTATCTTATAAATGTAACTTAAGCATTAGGCTCTAACCTATCTCGATAAAAGTTCTCTTCGGCGTCTTCAGTGCGTCTTTTACTCACGCTCTAACTCTAACTGATTTTAGTTAGAATACGACTGATATATATACTATAACATAATCTAATATTGATAATACACCAACGTCAAAGTAATTAAGCGCTAACAAACAAATAACAGAGACAAACTGAGAAATACTCCTACAAACAAATGTAACCACAAATTTACGTAAAATGTGTGGGAAACTTAGGAAAACTACGTAAAAGAGTAAAACTAAACATGGGAAAGGAACGCGTAACCCTAAACTAGGTTTAAATAAAGCAATGGGAAAATCCCAAACCTACGTAGACAAAAAAATGAGAAAATCCCAAGCATGCAAAAACTGTCGCCTGTGCCGTAAGACCACTGTTGTGCAACAGCTATTTGAATGCACAAGGAAACAAAGGGTAGAAAAACCTGGCAATGAATGAGCTAAGGGGTACCTAACTAAAAAGGGCCTAAGAAACTTAAAGATAGTGGCAAATGTGTATGACTTGGCCTTTGAGATGAGATATTTTTGACATTGACCTGTTACAGAGTATAGATGTTATTCAATTAAAATCAAAGAGCCCTCTCTACTGGTCTAGTGATTCCCGTTGTTAAGCCCCTTTAAAATCAGTAATTATGATATCCTTCGAGGGGCATGATTTCAATTTTGAGGCACAAGTGTTACTGTTGCCTACAAATTGTATTTATTTTGTTATTCAGTTTATTTTACCTTTCAGGGAAGGGATCATCTTGAAATGACAAACCCTACGGCAAAACTTTGTCAGACAATTTCATGTATAAATTCAAGCTTTTAATTACAGGGTTTAGCAATGATGAAAAATTTAATTAAGTATAAGCTTTTGGTACTTGAAAAGAACTCAAAAGAGCTATCGAGCCAAGTGCCCTTATTTTAAACTACATGCCAATACAAAAATTAAAGTTACATGATTTGAATATTTCAAACAGTAAACATTAACAGAACAGCAATGAAAAAATTTAAAGTAAATTAAAATAAAGAATAAAACATAAAATTAAAAATAAAAGCCAAAAATACTACATTATAGAAAATAGCAACATCTGAATAACAATAATTATGGTATGAGGAAATTGAAGTGTTTCGTCTAGGAATTGTTTTCAAGGAGCCATAATTTATGAAAATCTTTTAAAGTAAATTTTGATTTGCAAAGCATAATATCTTTTGGAATATTATTTCAAATTTTAACTCAATTGTTAATCACACTATTTTGCATTGAATTTGTTCTCATAGCAGGTTGACAGAAAGAACCCGAGGTTGCTTGCTTGGTTCTTATGGAGTGTTTAGTGGTCGTCAATTGAAACAAATCACAAAAATGCTTTTCCAAATTGTTGTTATTTATATCAAACATAAATTTAGCACATTCATTTTTGTAACTGTCTTCAAGACATAACAATTTCAGTTTATTGAAGAGAGGTTGACTGTGAGCTCTTCGTGATTGGAAAGTAATCAAACGTACAGCACGTTTCATGCTTTTCTTTAAAGGGTCTAAAATACTTTTATATGTTCTTCCCCAATTTATTATACCATAATTAATGTGGGGTTGAATAAGAGCGTTGTAAATGTTAATTAGAACATCTTTGCCAACAAAGTGTCTCAAACGAGCTAATATTCCCACACCCTTTGATATTTTCAAATTAGTTTGTTGAACGTGGGTTTTCCAATTTAGTTTATTATCTATTAAAACACCAAGATATTTCACGCTCTGTGTTTCATGTAATTTTTCATTGTTGATATGGATTACAACTTCTTGGTTTATTCTTTTGTTTTTTGGGGAGAATATTAAACAATTTGATTTTTTTGTATTTAAAGAGAGTTTATTAGCAATTAACCAGTCAGAAATTTTAGTCAATTCTGCATTGACATTTGATTCTAAAGTGTCTATATTATCATGTGACATAAAATGACTTGTATCGTCGGCAAAAAGGTGAAAGTCAAATATTTTGGAAGAATTAGGTATATCATTTATGTATAAAAGAAATAGTAAAGGACCAAGAACACTACCTTGAGGTACACCATAGGAAATATCAAGACTTTCTTAGAGCTCACCAACAATAAAGACACTTTGTTTTCTACCTTTCAAATATGAACGAAACCATTCCAGTGCAACACCCCTTGTACCATAATACTGCATTTTTTTCAACAGAATTTCATGGTCGACTGTGTCAAATGCTTTTGCAAAATCAAGAAAAATACAACAAGAAAATTGCTTGTGTTCAATTGCATTTATCAACTTTATTGTAACATCAAGTTTTGCAAGGGTAGTGGATTTATTCTTTTGGAAACCAAATTGATGCTTAAAGATTACCTTGTTTTTTTCAAGGAAGTTGTTTAACTTGGTGTACATAAGTTTTTCGATAATCTTGTTAAAAATTGGAAGAACGGAGATAGGGCGATAATTTGTTACCTCCAATGGTGAATTAGCCTTGAAGATCGGTATGACTTTAGCATACTTTAATATCTTAGGGCAGTAACCTGTAGAAAGAGACTCATTTATAAGTATAGTTAGTGGTCCTACTATATCGTCTTTGATAGCCTTAACCATCTTTCTGGGATGAGCTGGTTTTAAAGGTTGAGGCACCTTCTACTCAGGTTTAACTACTTAAAACCAATGGTCTTCATCAAAAAATTGGAAAAGCACAAACATTTTTGAGAACAATAAAATACTTCATGTGTTATGTCACGAAATATGTGGTCGATTCTTGACATACATTCTGTTCAAACTTTTCATCCTATCAAACTAATACTTTGCAAAAAGAATCTACTAATATACCATTATTCAACTATAGAGCCATATTTTCAATATATATATTTTTTAACTTACAGGTGCTATTTAAAAATAGGAGTCCGATATTTAAGAAGATATTGGGAAGCATCAATGAACAAGAGGACTTACTTGATTATCTTACAAAGAAAAAACCCTCATTTCTATATTTAGGTTTTATTTGAAAGTAGGAAATTCTGAGATCAGAAATGCAAAAATATGGTTGCATCAATATGCAAGAGGATTCAAGTACATGATTGCCTTACACAAAATATCTCTTTATCATTTAATAGAGCATAAAAAATACTATAGGTACACAAATTTTCAGCTTTCTATCATTAACAACAGATCTTAAAGATGCGTCACAATACTGCAGACATACGCACAATCTTGAATTGAGAAAAACGCAATTGAAAAAAAAAGTTAAGTGCTGGCGTAGTTTGACGATTGGTGCAGCATGGTTTTGAAAGATAGGAAGCTGAAAATTTGTGTATGTATAGTATTTTTTATGCTCTATTCAATGATAAAGAGATATTTTGTGTAATGCAATCATGTACTTGAATCCTCTTGCATATTGATGCAACCATATTTTTGCATTTCTGATCTCAGAATTTCCTACTTTCAAATAAAACCTAAATATAGAAATGAGGGTTTTTTCTTTGGTTAGAAGCCTCCTGGGGTATATGTTGGTCCTTCTATTTGTAAGTTATTGTCATCAGAAGCTTTTGTAAATCTTCTCCTTGATTTTCTGATTTTCTTCTGCACTTCGACAGCAGAACGGTTGCTCTCGCGTATGCGCTTCTCGTCAAGCTTTTTCAGTTTTGTGTAGGTGTTATGACCTGGTTCAATGCCCATTTTCTGCAGAACACTGCACATTGCCAGGTTCCCTTCACACCAAAACAGCTCCTGCAGCAGCGCAATCTAGATGGTCCTTACCCGAAGCCATGGATTTAGGACATCTTGCCCAGATAAGGTGGTTGAGGGACTCGCAGTTGTTTTGAGTGAAACCTCCAAGACAGCCCTCAAGGATTGCATCGTTGGTCAGCCTTTCATACACAGGTTTCACGACTTTCACCACAGCTTCAGGCAGCGGCTTTGAATGGTGATATATTTCACCCTTGAGAGCTGCTTGGTGGAATTTGCACCATGACTCTGGTCCTTCAGGGCAGTACTGGTGCTGGGGTCTATCATCAGTTGAGGCAGAATGATAAAGCCCAGCCCAAGCTTCCTTCCGCATGCCTTCTAAGTCGTTCTTATGACGGCGTATTGCAAGGCCATAGTAGGTTTGAAGGCGGTCTATCCTTTCCCCTGTCAACCTTCCATAGCCTCCAATTGTTTTTCCATCCTCTAATCTTTTTCCAGAATATTGGGATTTCACTTTCAGTAATCCTGTTCCCATTCGCTTTTGAATGTGCCTCACACATTCAAATTTCTTTATTGTTTTTCCTTGATATGGTTCGAGGTTTGAGATTGATGAAAATGACTTGGAGTCCCCATCTCCAATGTATCCTGTATATTGAAGATGGTTCTTCTCTTCGGACATGAGGAACCTCCTTCTTATACCCTCAGGTTCCATGGCTGGTGCAGAACCATGATAATTTATGGCACAGCTATGCTCCGCCAGCCATTTCTCCTTTTCTGGGCTATCTGGTTTCCTCCTCCAAGAGGAACAGCCATGGCATACTTTATTCAGAGTTTCCTAATCAAGGCACTTTCCTGTTTTTGCTGATATAGCAGTGACAGCACCTTGTAATGACGAATAGCCACGTTTGCGCCAAGTCCCTTCAAACATAGCCTTGCATTCCTCAACTTCATCTTTACTTTTTTCTTCCATTGCAGCAGCCTTCATACTCTCTTCAGTTCTAGCTTGGAGTGACTCCTTTACAGTTTTCACTGTTGTCGCATATGTGTCTTCAGACATTGGAGATGGCATATTCAGATATGCGCACAGTTTCTGGAGGGATGTCTTTCCACCACCAATTTCCAGAGCTCCCAGCACAGCTCTACGGTTTATTTCAAACCCTTTTGGGCCTTCACATGTAGGGGACATGTAGGGCTCAACCATTTCGGCACACCCTTGGCACTCTGTTACAAATAAAGGGGCAAGCCCCATTTTCATTGACACGTCTTCTTTTATTGCTAGTTTTCCATACTTGCATTTCCTGCAGACAGTCGCGCCATGAAGTAAGGCTTGGAGAAACTCCACACTCACAAGTCGGAATCCAGCAGAGTGACCAGTTTGTTTTTCATCAATTGACATTTTTCTTGCACTTGCTCCTTGAGCTGGCTCTTGAATTTCCTGGAAAGAAAAACTTTTTTAGAACAGAAACTCCCAAAAGAAAACTGGTAAGAAGAGAGGCCTATTTTATAACAATGCCTGTTGTATGGGATCCACAGCAACCCCACAGCCAAATAATCAAGTGAGGGGACTTGAAGAAAACAACTAGGCCTATTCTCAATTCATGCCATGGAAGCTATAATCAATAAATAACTAGTAATATTTTGCTAAGAATCACTATTGAATTGCTAAAAGAAAATAAAAAACTTGTTTATGTTTCAAAAGCTCACCTCACTGGTATTTTGGCTAGTTGTCAACAAGATATTCATAGGTTCAGTTGGCATTTCTTCGACATTTTCTTCAAAACGTGTTGGCTCAGCAGATTTGCCAGGCCTTCTTCCTCTGAACTTCTTCTTACTCCGTCTCTTACCAAGAAACTTTCGTTTCGAATTGGATTTGTCATTAGAAGACATCGTACGACGAGAGCTACCCTTACATGAGATCGGCTATTCAACGCACACGATGAAGATAGAGAGAGAAACAAACGAGCTCAAGATAAAGTTCAACAACGCAAAAATTCACCACTACTTCGTCGACGCTTTCATGCAGGTTGAAATTCACTCTTTATTATAGACAGGGTATTGCTAATAACAATCTGGCAAAGTGCCTAACAAAGATTTTTCTTCAGATTCCGATAGTTAAGGTTGGTACAAATATTTTAAGACTTGGAAACATTCTGGTAAAACAAAAAGCTGAAGACTCCCATTCCGTATCATCATCAATGGGTATACCATACCTTTGAAGCACATCAAAAATCTGTAAAATATTGACAATTCTATACTTTCTTACAAAAAAAACTAGAGCTAAGAAATTTTAGAACTAGAGTATGAGCTGGATTCGAAAAAAAATGTTTGAGATTATGGTAGAGGATATATGGTAAATTTGAGAATAAATTTTAAGTAAAAAATTAATAATATAATTTACCTTCTCATTAAATGAAAAGTCTAAATTTTCACTATGTTTGTGCTTGAACTAATCCTTGTTCAGAAATGTTCCAAGACAAGAACAGCTACTATTTATAATATGTTGGGGTCTTCCCCTGCGCTCTGATTCTAGAGACTTGAATACATCTAAGACGTCAGTAAGCGTGAGCTCTTAGATTAATTATTTTTTAATCATATTTACTTTCACTTACTTTCTAATCTAATTATTTTTTCTTTCTCCAATCGTCATGAAGTGGATTGTGGCAAGTTTTTGAAAATTTTGGAATATTTAACATCAGCTAGTCAATGTTGAAAGAGAATGTGTAATTTACCAAGAATTCGAATTTCCTGCCATCCGGGGGTTTCACTTGCTGCCAAAACTTCCAATCTTGAAATGTTACTGGCTGTTGAACGAAGGCAAAAAAAATGACTAGGACCCTTTAGCAATAGCCTGGAAGTTTAATTGAAAGAGAATAATATTAGAAAACTTAACCTGCCATGTTCTTCATTTTGATGGCCTAGGCCTAAGCCACTTTTGAGAAGTCAGCTGATTTAACATCTTTTTACCAGGAGAAGACCTTCCATCATTCCGTCTCTTAGTAATTTTCACGTGGTAGGTACTGTTGTATGTATGTATGTATGTATGTATGATGTATGTAATTTATATTCAACGTGAATTACAGGACTAAGTAATATACTTGTTTCCAGCCTGGTTCACAAATGAAAGTTCTAATGAAAAAACCAAAAATAAAAATAAAAAATAAAAATAACCTATTAAAAAACAATTTCTTTAGTTGATGTTAAAAAGCATATTAATTGTGCATATAAAGATTGTTTAAGAAAAAAGATCAAAAGTCTAAAGAGATAAGTCCAGTTAAAAGTCCTAATAAAAACTAAAAAGTATTTTTCATTTTGTCCACCCATACGAGATAAAATCATCGGATTTAACTTTGTTCATAAAGTAAAAAGCGCACTGTTTCCTGAAGCTCTCTAAGGTTCTGCAAGTTTTAAGATATGCTGGTAAAGAATTCCAAAGTCTTGTGCCAAAGTATCTAAATGTTTTTGTATAATAGTTTCCTGCTCCTCTGTTAGTATAGAGACCTAACGTGGAAGATCTTGTACTGTAACTGTGTACATCTGAAATCTTTCTAAACATTTCTGTTGAATAAGGGGGTGCCATGTTGTTGTTTTATTTTAAACATTAAGATGCATGTATTATGTTTGATTCTTTGATGGAGCGGAAGCCAGTTTAGTTTGATAAACAGTGGCTTACTCCTTGTTAATCGATGACATGAGAAAATAAGACGAGCGCAATGTTTTTGCAATTTCAGCAAGGTATCCAGTTGTCCAGAATCAAGATTATGGAGTAGTGGCGAGCAGTAGTCTAAGTGACTGAGAACTAGGGAGTTTGCTAGGAGGATGAGACTCTCTTGGGGTAAGAAGTCCTTCACTCTTCTCATTATTTGTAGACCATAGTTAACTTTCTTGCATATATCCTTGATCCAACTTATTTTTCGTTTTTTGCTCCATGCATGACATGAATAGTTTATTTCAAAAAGAATACTATAAAAATGAAAAAGAGGTTGGTGATCATACCTCAAGTTTGCGATGCCTTCGGTTTAATAGTTAACAAACCGAAGGTAATTGCCTCTTTTTATCAAGAATTGTGATGCTTCCACAATGTTGAAAATGCTGATCATAAAAGCGACACTGTAAATTGTGAAAACGAGGCTAAAAGCCACGCACATTAACGGTTTTCATCTATTTGATATCTAAAGCCTAGATTGGCTGTATATATCCTCTTTTATCTAGGCTTCTTGTGATTTTACACGTTTTGCGTACATCAAAGGAATTTTCATGAAAACAAGACATTAAAACGTGAAAAAGAGGCTGAAGGCCCCCTATACCCCCGCCCATTGCCCGTATACCAACGATTTTTGAACTCAGCGCCCCAAAATTGACCAAGTTTACTATTTCCCATAAATTTCCCCGTTAGGGGACCCTACCCCCTCTCTCCGCCTGGTCTAGTAAGGCAATCCGAGAAAATATAGGAGATCTGAACTCTATGCAAGATGATATATTGGCCATCATTCAGTGAAGTCCAAAGTAAACATATGTCTCAACAAGCAGCATAGATTCTGCCCAAAGGGGAAAGGATCATGGTGCAGATATAATTCTGATAAAGCGACAAGTAGAAATACCTACAGTGAAACCAAGAGATTATCTGGATAACAAAAGAAGTAGCAATCAAATGCAAGCAGAGAGTTTTTCGGAAATTTTTAAGACGTGGCAGGAAACAGGAAGACCGGGAATATTTCAAAACCATTGGTAATAAAACCACTAAAATCATTGCCACAGCAAAGGAAACGTATTTCACAAATTTAGGCCGTAAGCTTTCTGATTATAATCAAGGTCAAAAAATATATTGGTCACTATTCAATAGGCTTTTAAATAAGAAGAAAACAGCAAATGTCCCTCCTTTGCTGGAAAATGGCGTCTTTATGACTAACGTGCAGGCAAAGTCTACTGTTCTCAATAAGTACTTCTTACAACAGTGCACGACTTTATCAAATGTGAGCACAATTCCTACCTTTATTCCGCGCTTTGATAATCCACTGCAGGAGATTATAATTAATAGAGGTAAAGTTCTCTTGTTAATTAGATCTTTGGATAGTAATAAAGCTCATGGTAGGGATGGCATATCAGTACATATGATTAAACTGTGTGACATGGCGATTGTTCAGCCACTATGTCTTATATTTGAGCAGTGTCTCGAGATGGGAGTTTACCCATCATTATGGAAAAGGGCCAATGTTGTTCCTATTCACAAAAAAGAAAGCAGACAGAGTAAAAAGAATTACAGGCCTATCTCATTATTACAAATTTTTGGGAAAATCTTTGAAAAAGTAATATTTGATTTCTAGGCCATAGGCTGAAGAGCCTTACGATGCACAGAAAACAATACCCGTTGCACATCTCTTGAATCTACATAAATTTCACATGAATATAAAGATGAGAACTTACTTTATTCAATTCTTTGTGGCCCCAAGACAGAGAGTTGCACAAATGAAAGAAAACGCCAACGAAAGTTTAGCTTTTTAAACGTGCGTCCATCTTGAAAAACCGCCATTTTCTACAGTGGAGATCCTGAGTGGTAAACAGCGGAACAGGGCGCCATTTTAATTATCACTCTTAATTCATGGTCTGTTGATTACCGCTTCCCAGAAACCTGATCATGGGACCATGTGGGGGCGTGGCCTAGGCCTCTTCCCCGTAATTGTATGAAATTAAAGTTTTGCATTTCCCCCGCCCCCGTTATTTGATTTTTTTTCAAATTTCAAAAAATACTAAAATTTAACAATAGAGAGATTAATAATAATTAATTCAGTTTTCAGTTTTCATTGTTTTATCAATTAATCTCAAATACAATAATAAATACATTACAAAATAGTTACATAAAACATTCGATTCTAATTACATGAATAATACACGAGAAAGGACAAAAATGACAGAAAATTACAAGATTGTATTTAGGATTAATTGACTAAGGAGGAACTCTATAAATAGGTAAACTAATCGAGAGAGAGTCCCCCCAATAAAAGCAAAGAAAAACCAAAATTTTTTTTAAAAACAACCAGCCAACCAGATGTGTTCCAATCCAGCTCAGACTTCTCATCGGTCATTGAGTTAAGAGATAATGTTTCGATCGATATACGAGTCTATTAAAAATGTTTTGAGACCAGACCGAAATACTGAGGTAGAACTAGAAACACGAATAAAGAGTGGAAGTGTTTCTTGTCTTGAACCAAAGTCTTGAACCAAAATACTTAACAGTTTTAAGACCAAACAGGGTTGTGTTTTTGGAGGATCTAAAGAGGTCACCCCTGGTTGCTTGACGAGTGCCAATCCTGTGAACAGATGAGCTTGGTGTAATGGTGTAAAGTAGTTGTGAAAAGAAGCAGGAGATAATTTGTTTAGACCTTTGTACACAAAAGTCAGAATATTTGAATGTATCATGTCTTCCAATTTGAGTATTTTTAAAGAATGGAAAATGGGAGCAGATGGGGCAGTAAAGTGTGAGAAGCTAATGCATCTCCATCCAAAAATTTTCTTTTGGAGTAGGTAAAGTGGTTTTAGACATGTATCATAAGTAAGTTAAGCACCAGACAGTGATACCATAATTAAGAAATGAAGAAAACAATGAGTTATAAAGGCTGGTCAAGGGTTGCAAAGGAATGTAGTGTCTTATTTTGAAGAATATTCCAGCAGTCCTAGTTAATTTCTTTAGGAGTTCAGTGGTATGGTATTTCCAAGTGAGATGTTCATCCAGCAATACTCCAAGGAATTTCACATGTTTGGCCCTGGTGACATTTTTCTTGCCAAATTTAATGTTAATAAGGTCAGGTAACTTTTTTCTTGGGGAATGAAAAAGGACAAAATTAGTCTTGTCAATATTAAGAGCCAGTTTGTTGCAGTCAAGCCATATTTTGACCTTACTCAATTCTTTGTTAATCCTTTTTGTCAGATTATTCAAATCATCAGCTTCAAAATAAATGTTTGTATCATCAGCAAAGAGAAAGAATGACAATACATTAGTAGTGTTTGGTAAGTCATTAATATAGATAAGAAAAAGGAGAGGCCCAAGAACTGATCCCTGCGGAACACCACATGTAATCTCACACAGTGAAGAAGAGTGACCATTAATTGACACCAATTGTTTACGATTGCTAAGGTAAGATCCAAACCATGCTAGGGCAGTATCTCTTATACCATCATGTTCCAATTTTTTAAGCAGAATAACATGATTAACAGTATCAAAAGCTTTTTGGAGGTCTATGAAAATTCCACAACCAAGTCGGTTATTGTCAAGACTTGACTTAATGTTTTCAGTTAAGCTAACTAATGCGTGTTCTATAGAGTGTCCACTAGGGAACCCGAATTGCATACTAAATAAAACCGCACATGTTTCAAGAAATGTTTGAAGACGAGCCTGCATAAGTTTCTCAAATATTTTACTAAAAATGGAAAGCAAAGAAATTGGCCTGTAGTTACATGTCTTAGTTTTAAGTCCTTTCTTAAATATTGGAATAACCTTAGCAATTTTTAGTCTATCAGGAAAAACTCCAGTAGTAAAAGACTCATTTATAAGAACTGCAAGATCAGAGGAAATAGGATTATGAAGTGTTTTTAATAGCTTGATTGGGATGCTATTTGGTCCAGAAGATTTACCATTTTTTAGGGATTGTATTACTTTTGATACATCCTCTGTAGTACATGGAGAGATAAAAAAGGAATTTGAGTTTGAATTTCTTAAGTAAGATAAAGGAGATTTTTGAGTTCTTGGGATATTTTTAGTAATTCCTTCAGCTACATTTGTAAAATATTCATTAAATTCATTTGCAATATGAACACAATCAGAAATTTTTGAGCCGTTGTCATCAACTAGATGTGAGAATGTATCAGAGCTATTTGGCTTTAAAATAATTATATCTTTAATACCTTTCCACAACAATTTCATATTACTTTTGTTTTCATGAAAGTATTGCTGGTAGTAATACTTCTTACTTTGTCTGATTTCATTGACAACACGGTTGCGAAACTGTTTATAGACTTTAAAAGTAGTAGATGAATTTGATACCTTGAACTGCTTAAAGAGCTTATCTCTAATTTTCATCATTTTTTGAATTTGAAAGTTTATCCAAGACATTTTTCTTAACTTTAGCATTTTCTTATTTAGTTTTTTTCTGAGGACAGTGTTTATCAACAAGATTGTTAAGATTATGTAAAAAAGTGTTAAATTTCTCATTTAAATCAGTATTTTCATCCTTAAGATAAGATATATCAAACTTTGGGTATTCAGATAGAAAACTAGCTTCATCAAACTTCCTATAGTCATAAGCAAAATAAGACATATTTTTATACTCAGGTGTATTATCCTTCAAAATAGCAAACTAAGGAAGATGGTCAGAAATCATTGATAATAGGTTACCGCTAATAATATTAAGGTCAGTGACGTTATTTAAGAAAATGTTATCAATAAGTGTGGAACTGGCAAAGAGTTCCTTGAAGGTGTTGTGTAAACCTTGCAATATCCGAGCTAGGACGCCAATATGCACAACAACATAGAATTTTTTTTGCTCTAGGGTTGTCAATCTCTATCCAGATAGTTTCAAAATCAATGTTACTGATAGACAAATCATCTCTTTTGTTTGTTCTTAGATTTTCTTTAGCATAGATGCCAACACCTCCAGAAGCAGTATAGGAGGGAGTCTGGTAAAATTTATAGCCAGGTAATTGTATATTGGATTTTATAGGAGCATTTATAGAAGCCTTGATTTCAGAAAGTCCAATTATTTGAAAGTCAATGTTGAGACAAGAGAGTAACGCATGAAATTCTTCAAAGTGAAGTGAGAGGCTACGAATATTCATGTGAAAAGTAGCAAAGTCCTTGCTAGAAACTTCTATAGCAGGTATGTCTTGGATGGAGTAGTATTGAGAGTTTAGATTAATGTTAATGTTTTCATCAATATCATAATCAGATAAATTGGGTAAATTTGTTAATTTTGATTCAATTTCGAATGATGGATGAGTAAATTCATGGTTTGTAGGGATTTCAAAATAATTTGTTTCAAGGAGGACATTGTCAGATACCAGGGTAAAAGGAAAAAGATGAGAGTTATTTAATATGGAACACATTAAGCAAACCAATTCTTTATCATCAGGGTCGTTTTGGAGATCTTTATATTCATTAATTGAAATATCATTATATTCTATATGGATCCAGTTATTGCATTGGTCACAGAAAATTGACTTATGATTATGCTTCACATTTTTTTTGCAAATGCCAAAGGGATACTTAATATTATTTGTTTTAAGTTCTGACTCACAGGTTATTTGTGCTATTAATTCATCTATCTTTTTAGAGAGGGACGTCATCTGGTTGATTGATTAAAAATAAATAAATAAAAATAGATAAATAATAATTAAAGGAAAAATAAATGAAATAAAAAAAGAACCAATCAAAAAGTAACAGTGGAATGGTTTTGGCGGCTTAATTTCTCTCCTTTTAGGGAAAGAGCGGCCATACACCTGAAGGTATCTAAAGCCTGGCAGTTAAGGGCATCATAGCCTACTTTGAAGAATACATATAGTGATTCTTTGAAAATAAATCTTTTGTTTCATTATATATAACAGTACAGTACATCCTCGATTATCCGAACAGGTTGAACTCAAATTTTTGTTGGGCCGTTCGGATACGCAAAAAATTCGGATAATCGAGGAAGAACATTTTACCTACTAAACTTGCTATAAAGGTTATTATCATCGTCCTGAACAGTCACAGGATGCTCAAACTGAATGCAAATTGAAAAGCTTGGCAAACGGAAAGACCAACAACATAACTAAGGCAACAGTTGTTATTGAATCTCAACAACGATTTGTAATAATGACAACGATAACAACGATTTGTAATTTTTTAATGAAAACTTTTGGCGTTCGGATAATCGAGGTTCGGATAATCGAGGTTCGGATAATCGAGGATGTACTGTAATAACGCAAAAAGTTGTATAGAAAAGAAGGTTGGGCTTTGACTCTATGTCAACATCAAGTCAGGTTTATGGGGTTAAAAGTATGGGAACCTACTACATGCCTAAGAGGTTAAAAATTCTTAAACTGTAAATAATTGGTATAAGAAGAAGATTTAATGTTTGCACAAAATAACAAGAGCGCTATGTCAAATACCTTTCAGGAGCACAAATTGAGAAAAAAATCAAATGAAAGTCAATAAAAATTAATGGTAGTTATTTACTAGCTCATGTCTTACGAATCTAGCAAGTCATTGAAATCATTCTCGGTTTGAAAAAAGTGAAAGCCATCATCGAGTTTAACTGGTAATCTGCAATTAACATCTGCCAGTGCAAAACAACTGGGCTTTCCTTTGGCTTTGAGAACATCATTCGCCTTCTTTAACAGCTTTACTCTTCTACTTGTAAGGTCCAGCCGCACTTGAAACTTGTTGGTGGCCTTCCTTGCCTTATAGACTGCTGTCCTGTGTCTCCAGGAGGTGAATCTTACAATAATGGGGCGATATCTTCTTTTGGAGGATGGGTCTTTCTTGATGGGACCAATTCTATGAGCTCTGTCAATTGCAAAGTCCGGAACATCAATTTTCAACTCCTGTTCCAAAATTTCCTTCACTTGTGTCAGGCATTCATCACCAGGTTCTCCATCAGCTCCGTCTTTCAACTCAACTCCATATATTCGTAGGCAGAGCCTTCTTTGATATTGTTCTGCCTCATCACTTTGCAGTTCGAGCTTTGTTAAGCATTCCTCCTGATCTTGTATCTTTTCTTCATTTGTCTCAATGCGATCTATGTAGTTTTCCAGTAGAACTACTTTGGACTCTAGTTCATTTATCTTTGTTTCTTGTTCTTTTATAGATTCTTGTAGCGTATTGATATAGTCTTTTGTAACAAGATCTTTCTTTAAATCCAACAGTTTTACGTCAAGGAGCTCAGATATTATTCCGCGTAGTTCCGCCATTTTGACTAGGCCAAGGCCTACTTCTTTGTCACGCTCCGGGCCTAAGCCTGAAGATTCTTCTTCGACTTCTTTCTTTGACTTGGTTCAACTTTTCTTTGACATTTTATTAACCAGACTATTCTTGTTTTATCTTAAACTGTCTTAAAAAGATTAGTAATTCATATTAATATTAATATATACCCTAAAACTGCCAGAATCAGACCAGTGCTTCTACTCACGTCCGACCTCCATCACGGACTCATTCAAAAATGACAATAATTAATAATTTTTTTTTATTTAATAATGTTAATTACTCAATATAAATTTCATATTTTGCGTTCACACATAGAAGTGCTGGCTCAACTCAGTGTCCTTGGACCTTGTCCTTCAGAATTTGCATTTTCAGAAGCTATTACCCGTTTTTTATAAGGAACCGTTTTATGAAGAACTCGCATATCAAGTATAAATCTGTTTTTTGTCCAAATATTTGCACACCAAGTGTTGATAGTCTAACAAACTAGCACTGTTTTTTAACTGGGGGCTACGACCCCCAGACCTATCCCCACATGCTGATATGTAACCAGGGTAGCTGATATGTGTACCACCCCCAAATCTAACAGGACTAGATTTTAAATCCAGATTCAACTATTCTGTTCTAATTTGCAATACCTAATTAATCCATTTTATCTACCAAGAGCGTTTTATAAGTGAACCTGTGTATCCGAATTTAGTGTAAACGCCTTGTTAGGACCGACATGAGCAAGGATCGGGTACAGTTTTGGTCTTTAGAAAGTTGAGTCACTCATCTAAAGACCCAATCAATCTTGCTTTTAGCTCTCCAACGAGTCAATAGAAAGAAATTGCTCAGTCTCTGAAAGTTCAAATGAACGATCGTCCTGATATGGGTCTGATTTAATGCAAGACTGAACAAAACCATTGCGGACCCAAAATAAATCTCCTGACTTGAGTCAACGCCATTGGCCGCATTGTGAACGGAGTCTAAATGAACGACAATAAAGCCTGGTTTCCATATAACCGAAATAGCCTTATGCCATCTGCCATCTTCCATCTTCCCGGCACCACAAGCAAAAAAGTTTTAATGGAAACGTGTCTCTTACGGTACCGCCGGCAGGTAATTAAACTACCGTTAGCTTGCCATAAGCGAGTCGATGCGAGCCATAAGAGCCGGGAAAAGTTGAACCCGGCTCTTATGGCAGTCTTACGGTAGCTTAATTACCTGTCTGCCGTACCGTAAGCTGCCGGGAAGCGACCGTAAGAAAACGTTTCTGTTTGCCTGCGATGATGGCAGATGGCAGAAAGCAACCGCAGGCAAACTTACAGCACCTTACAGCTATAAAGAAACCAGGCTCAACTGAGGCAAAAGAGTACCTCTTTAAAGTGCCTCTAAACCTTTTGGGAAGTTTGGCTTATTTAATAGAACTCGTCGAGCTGGTTTCAAATCAAAAAACATTTTTTAGATCCAATGAGTAGTTTTTTTTCTACAAGTTTTCAAAGTTCGTATTTTGAGCAAAATTGCGATAAATTTTGGTCAACGACCGGGCAATCAGAGGTCTCGGCGAGGCGCGCTTGTGATGTCATACCGGGAACGCACAAAAAGCCAGACGTCTACAACACACTTTGTGAAGCACACTTCAGAGTCAATTCGGAAAAACGAAAAACGGAAAAATGCCTGCAAGGGTGCAAAGCAGCGAATTGCAGTAACTTGCCAAACAAGGAAAGGGGAATGATGCTTCATCCCATTCCTTTTTATAACGATGAACGCTTGGAAGCAAAAAGAAGACGAAAGAAATAGGTAGATTGGGTGAAATTGAAGCGCGCACGATGGGGGCCAACCATGCATTCCTGCATATGTTCCTTTCATTCACGCCAGAAAGTTTTGAATGGAAAATATTTACGCCAGGGACCAGTAGAAGTCGTCGTTTGGTTGCAGATGAACTCGGTGTTGCAGCTTTTCCGACTAATCATGCTACAGAAGATCATGACACCGGATATGATGTTTCAAACAGAGCACGTAGACAGGTAGGCCCATTAAATTTTCTTTTTAGGCCCATCTTTCATTTCTATTTTTCTACGTTCAAAACCACTTCAGATACCGACACTTCTGATATAAGAACAACTTTTTTACTCCTCCGTTAATAGAAATTAGAAAACTTTTTATTCCTTCAACTTGGATTGCCGATATCTTGGCCCATGGCTTAGATTCATATGGGCCTTCTAGACCCATTCCATTCATCACTTTTTAGGCCCTCAAAAATTTGGATCTATTTATCTTACTTTCAGTTGGATTTGATGAAAATAGCGGGAATTACAATTAATTTACTACTTTCTATTGTTACCTCGTTCAAAATTTGGTCATTTTGAGGTCAGGTGTCCATATAAAAACAATGAAAAATTTTTCATTGATTGTGCTCCGTAATTAATTTTAGGAAAAGTCGGTAGGTTTGACTTTATTAGAGTTTGACTTTATTAGGGGTAGACTTTTTTTAGAGGTTGATAACAAAAGTTTAGCAGGGGACCCCTTTTTGCCCTCCTTGTGCTAAGGGTTAAACAAAGTTTTCTTGGGTCGGTGCTCCTTTGCAGAGTATGGCATTTCTCAACAAGATCTCGCGCGTGCAAGAGCCATTTTCTATTATTCTATCCTTTTGTTCTATTGTTAAAATCGTGCATACAAGTGCTACACTCTGCAGTCTAGGGTCGGTGAATGCTGGTTGTTGATGCGTGAAAAT
Organism: Pelagia noctiluca; assembly: GCA_963924455.1. NCBI lineage: Eukaryota > Metazoa > Cnidaria > Scyphozoa > Semaeostomeae > Pelagiidae > Pelagia > Pelagia noctiluca. The sequence continues at coordinate 5,230,389 of OZ004329.1, forward strand.
CAAATGCACATGGGGACCCAGGCAGTTTAAAACCAATCCTTCATTTCAGATGAGGAAAATGCCATATATGAAAAAATATGACGAGTGATCATCAAATAAGGAGAAAAATTCTCCTAGGGGCCCCCACTACCTCTGAGCCGTGTCTGGGTAGGGGCAAAAGTAAATATGGCTGGCATATAGGTCACTTTAAGCTTGGGCTGTACTCTATCTAAACCTGGGACAACTAGCCCCCCTGGGAAACTATACAATTTTCCGTTTTGTTGTTGAAAAAAGATATTTTACAGTAAATTATCAGATTTGTTTCTATGTTTATGACAATGTGCAATCATTCTAATTTCACACAAAATTGTGTACTAGGTATTATTTTTATTTTGCTGCTTTCTTTGTGTATTTTGCCACAACAACCCTTCCCGTAACCTGCATCACAGACCATAACTAATGCGGAGTTAAGGTCTGTGACGCAGACTACTCCGCATGAGCTATGGTCTGTGACGCAGGCTATCCTTCCCACATTAGTTTTCCTCAGCTTGCTTGAAATCATGTCATAAATTTTTTACTCTTTCAGATTATTAGAGATACTCTGGCACAGGTGGCACAGCCATCAACATCAACTGTTGCAGATGCTGAAGTTTGTCAGACTGAAGGTGAAGTGCCTATGCAAGAACAAATATGGGATGATTCAGTTGGTGGCTCCAATCAACTAACTTTTGAGAATGTTTCAATTGACCTGGTTTGTTGTTTGTCATATGCACTTCTGAATTAGAAATTGCCAGCATACAACCTTCTATCTCGGTGCAGCACCAACATTCTTTGGCATTCTGCAAGCTGTCCTATGAACAGTTCCCGTATTGGCACCTAAATTTCAAATAAAACTTGTTATGATTCATAGTACCTCTTGGAGGATTTTGTTAATTCCATAAATCCTTGAATGAAGCAACAGATCAGCCCCCACACCACATTCATTTAATTGTAAAAAGTCCCCCCTTAAATAAGCCTTCATGGGGCCTTATTCATGAAGAGAAGCAAATGGCAGAATAATGTTATTATTTCCAGGGTGCATCTATAGAGTGACAGGTATTTTTGCAGGTAGCAGCAACACATGGCCTAAGTGTTTTAGGAATGAAGCATACATTAAAAAAATGGATATTCTTATGATCACTAACCGTAAAGTTGTCGCTGACAGAGTTTGTATCTGCCATAAAACAGTTTATTTATCTATGTTACTTTGTTCTTAAACATTTAAGGCTAATTTTGTGTTCCTGTGACCTGCGGCCTGTGAAAAATACCTGTCATCTAAGGGGGGGTTGTGGGAGTTGAAACCCCTGCCTGTTTTGACAAGGAAGCCAGTTTTCCCAGTCCTGGTCATTTTGAATTCGCCATTTCAAGGCTTGCCAAAATTTTTTGGCTCAGAAATGCCAAAATCCCAGAATTTCCCAGGGTCTCTGCCCCTGAACCCCTATTACAGCACTGCTATTCCTTTTTGTGATTAAAAACCCTTACCCTTCAAAATTCAAAAACTGCACCCTTGTTAATTGCCCCCATAACCCTCCCCTTGAATAAGCTCAAACCCAGAAATGCAACTTTGCAAATCAGCACATTGGGGGCTTAATTTAAGTTATACTGTAAATGATTTAGACCAGCCTATTACAGTAATTATGTATGATGCCTATTACAGTAATTATGTATGATGTTTATACACCATTCCGTTTGCAAAGAAGTTATGAAATAAATTGGACAAAGAATATAGGTACACATATTTTATAAGAAACCAACTACTGATGAAAATTTGGGAAAAGAGCAATAGATTCTTTTGTTCTATTGTTTTCTTTACCAAAATATAAAATCTAAAGTAACTTCTATACTAGTTGGGCTTGAACAAGGTTTTTTATAAAAAGCGTTTACAACTATCGCCACAAATTTTATCACACAACAAAAAATGTAGATCTTTGCGATTCACATGGAAAAATTTTGCTAGGGTTAGTTTCTTATGAGGTGGGGGTGAAAGGCTCAGCGTGTCGGCCTATTTTGCCGATTTTAAACAGCGGATTGGGTATTTTGTGATCTTATTTAATGGATTTTCGTATTTTGTTTTTTTGACGTATGATTCCAACTCTGAATACACTGAGCTCCTCACACCACAAGCTTGATTAAACCACGATACCACAGCACCTTCAACAGGATATAAAGTAAAGATTTCTGATAATTTTGCTCATTTTTATTGATATTTATGTAACATGCATTGTTATTGTAATCACCCTTGAACAAAGATCCAGTTTAGAGAGATATTGTCCCCTTCCTCCTGGGGACAGAGATGCTATTTTAATAAGATTTCAATCTCAGGATCACCCCATTTCAAAGAGTTCTACCAAGACAAAGAGATGGTCAACAAATTTGTTAAAGTTGCCATGGATGGTCTGCAGGAAGCAGAAGCCAATGAGGGGATGCACCTGTGTGAAGAGGAAAAGGACTCTGGCACTTATTCACCTTTGAAAGGTATTATGTCTTCAGATATTATTAATCAAACTTCCCGTCATTATTTACTCTTTCGAAAATTGTCTCATGAGGTTTAGTCAGAAACAGCATTTAAATTCTAAATTTTATGTCACTGAATCGGTCAGCAAAATTAATCATGTTTTTAGAGTGTTTTGTGCCTTCCTTTATCCTTATCTTATTATACCAGGAAACCTCGAAATGGATGGGCAAAGTAGGCATAGTGCTGGTGTTATGAATGTTGATCATAGTAGAGGTGATGATGCTACAGTACATGATGATGATCTGGGGATTTTATATAAAACAAAAACTCTTTACATGCATGACTGTAATGAACAATTGAGAGCAACCTGTGCAATCTTTGTGGTCTTATTTCTTGTTTTCTCTGAACAGGTGTTTTCTCTGAACAATTGACCTTATATGACTATCAACAATTTATTGTAGGAGTGGAAAAGAAGGCTGCAAGGATGGTCCTTCATGCTGATGTTGTGAACTTTCGGATTGGCATGAAGCTTAATCTCATTTGGCAACTTATTAAAGGTATGAATTGGGAAACAACGGGTTGAATTGGGATGAAAAGTACACTTCCTTTATATGATCTTGTCCTGTCCTTTATAGAGGCCCCCCCCATATTTGTATGTTAAGTGTTATTTCGCATATTTTCGCGTGGATTTTGTGATTTTGATATTTTCGGTTCGTGAATCCGTGATCAAAGAATCCTGCGTGCAGCGTGATTTGCTGAAATTAAGGTCATTATTCCGTGAAAAGAAGTTTTCAAGTGCGTGATTGCGTGAAGCGTCTTGAACGTTAAAAGAATTTTTCTTGCATAATTTCGGTCCTTGAGAAAATTCCACTGTTCAAATACCTCTTCTAGCATCTTTGAAGCCACATTCCGGGGGCAACTTCCTGAGCTTTTCTTCAGAGTCAGTTATAAAAAATGAATTGAAAGCACCATTCAACCTTCTCCGTCTTGGGCATCTGAAGCCAATATATGTCAGTCAAGCAAGATGGAAAAATGTTCTGGCCAATCAGGGCATTTGTTTACTAGTAATTCATCCAATCAAATCACTCAAAAGACGATAGATATCGAAGATCACAGAATGCCCTAGTTGGTCAAAAACATTTTTCAACCTTGCTTGTCACTTGTCAGTCAATGTATTGTGTTGATTAAGTGGAAATTGGAGTAATGCGTTTTTACACAAACAGTTGGTCACAAAAAGTCTCATAGGTTGCATGAGTTTCAGTTTTAAATTTCTGAGGAATGTTGGCAAGGGATTCAAAGATTGAAGCAGTTTGATTCATTTCTTGCAAGATAAGTCGATAAGGTCATCAAGTATTTCATATGGCTGCGGTAGCTGGGCCTTCTGGCATAGGCGAAAGTGAAGAAGTGGTAGATAAAATTATAGAATGCGTCGCACTATTCTACGAGCGAGGAAAGACCAAACTGCAGTATTCAAGGAAAGAAAAACTCCGCTGCAAAGTTCCTGGAAACATTGCGAAAGTGAAGGAGTTGAAAGCTTACGTTAGGTAAGAACTAAACAGACACCGATATGCCTTGGTTATGATAAAACTTTTAAGGAAAATTTGAAGGTCAGTTCTCTTGATGACGAGTACACTTTTTTATATGAATAATTTTATGAGAACACCAGCCTCAAATTTGGCCAAAACTTAAGAACAAGCTAAGAACAAACCGAAGCTGAACATTTTTGGCTCAATATGAACATTTTACGATGCAAGGATAAGACTGAGAAGTAATTACAAAACAAACAGATTGACACCACACAGGTTATGTCATATGGTGTTAAACTTTGCAACAAATAACGAAACTGATAACAAAAAAGGCTCCCCAATCATTGTAAAAGTAAGAACAATTTAAGAACATTTCAGCCTGAAAATAGAGGAATATCTAAGAACAGCCAGCTTTAAATCAATTTTACTGGTTCTTATAAAAAAGAGTGTACATTGTCGATCAACTGTTCTCTCAGGTGTGGTAATTGTTCAGTTCATCTCTCTCAGTTAATAGTCTCGTTTTAAAATAGTTTGAAAATCAACTTGAGATCAATAGAATAATCAATGTCATTAACAATAGGGACTATAAAAGTTAAATGTTCATAAATGTCGAGTACTTGCTCCCATAATTAACCATTGCCTATTAGCAATCAGAAATATAGCTGGAGGATGTAAATCCATATGCAGAAAAATTTTTGGATCAAAGCTGGGATCATAATTTTCATAAGAAGAAATTTTTGAAACTTTTTAAACGAGGCCATTCGTTGAAAACGTTCATACAACATCAGTTTTTGTGTTTGTTAACTGTTTGCCAATCATACACTGAAGAATCACTACCATGATAGCAACAGACAAATCTCCGTATTATAATTATTTTTTCCCTCTGTTTTAGTACTCAAGGTGGTCTTCATGCAATTAGCAAAGCTCTTGGGTTTGGGGACACTATAGAGATACGCCTTGCAAGAGAGCATAAAGCCAAAGATGGAGCCACCGTTTTCGGCATCAATGGTGACTTCCACGTTGGGATTGAAATGCCAGATATACTCAATGGAAAAGACAAACTTCAAGGTTTGTAGCCAAATTAATTTTCTTTTCTTTCCAGATTAGGTTCCTTGTCAACTTCATATTAAGATACTTGCTGCAAGAGACCAGATTGGTCACACTGAAAGATACAGATAAGTATATCTTTTTGTATTGGATTACTGGTTCTTCCATTGCTCCTAATTCTTTACAAGAAACTACTTACTGTATAAGAAATTCATCTCTAAGATTTTTATGATACTAAGAGACTCAAGTAACTCGAGAAACAACCCAATGAATAAAGGAAATCCTTTGCATATTTTTACTTTAGTTTCAATCTTTTCCACTATCACATTACACACTTTTTTATAAGAAACTTTGTATAAGGAACCTAGAACAAGAATTTCATGTGAAATACAATTGATTCTTGTATTCTATTATTTCCTGTAACAATGGGGAACAATAGAAAGATTAAGGAACTTTTAGTACTAGTACTAGGCCTTGAGATTCCTTATAAGAAAAAAAGCGTGTGCTCGAAAGGTACTGGAGTAAAATAAAAACATCGGAAACGCCGCAAAAACTTTGTTTCGAAATGTGAACCAGGGCATAGGTAGAAAACAGAACTCAAAATCTGATTATTTTTTAGAAATTTTCAGTACTGGCTAAAGTTCTTGATATCTAAAAAAAAAATAAGTGTAAGGGTTAAAACATTTAAAGCTAATGATAAAAACCAAAATTACTATGATGGTAATTATCCCATCTATTCTTCTGCCAACAGTCACTATTCATCCGATCACTACAACATTTTCTAAACATGTTAGGAAGATCAATATTGAAGTTGTTGCACCCAAAATGTCTCAGAATTTGGAAACTTCGTCAGTTATCGATACTCCGAAAGCAGACTCTGTTGATAAAACATTCACAAGAAACCTTACAGAAGAGGAAACACTACAGAAAGGTATTTATAAGTATAACATGTCTATTCTTTGCTGTTTTATAGTAACTGAATATATAACCTTGCAGGGCTACTTTAACAATGCTTCTAACTTGGCCCATTATTTATTCCAGGGTATATTGTTTTGTCGTGTCAGCTTTTCAATCTATGGTTTAGATATTACGAATATCTTCAGGTTTTATTGAATAATGTAAGATACCTGAAGCAGAAATTCTTTGTCATGAAGCTGGCCTCTGTGAAGAAGTTTGAAAAATTTCCAGCACTGGAGCCCTTCACTCTGCAGACATGTGCTTCCACAAGAATTTACAATAATGATGTGTTTCTTTTTCTCAATAAAATGTAACAGGACGAGATATTAACTCCATCTGAGTGTTTTTGTTGTTATCAGAGTTTCTCTTCATTACGAAGATACGAACAGTTTTACGTGCAATATTGATATGAGGGATGAATTTTCATGCAGTGGTTGTAGGGGTAGTATTGATGACCGTCGAATTGATTTATCCATCTTATCTTTTTAAAGAGCTCATGACTTTAAATGGTAGTAGTCTACTGTGCACTGCAACTGGCCGCGTCATAAAGTGGAAGAAGGCACTCATTGTCTGGCCATGGAATATCAAGTGTGGTAACTGTGAGAAAGAATTGATGCTGCGTATTGATGCAAAAGCTGATGGAAGGGTGCAATATTTCAAATCTCGTAAGTATTTCATCGTTATCTTAAAGCCCTTCACTTGATTTGATTTTCTTAAAGACAACATATGCTGAAATGTATGCCTGAATTGTGTACCTACCAAACAAACTAAACACAGCGCTCGAAAAGAATCCTTTATTTTCATTGTTGAGCTGGGCATAGACCTTGTTTAATGAAATGCTATTCCATTTCAGATTAATGACATGTAAGTGATTTAGAAGCAAAACAGGCATCCAGCTCGAAAACTTTAATTTCATGAATTACAATTAGAATTTTATCTTAGCACATTAAAGCAGGAAATTGTCTTAATGGAAGAAGGAGAGTTATAGAATGGATCTTCCAACAAGTTGTGCAAGGGATTGCCTCCTTTACCATAAATTATATTCACTGGGAGTCCAGATTTAGGATCTCATTTTCAAAACTAATTGCCTTACACAGGTCATTACGAGGGGTGCCAGAAAAAGCAATCAAAGGCCCTAGGAAAAGCACCAGCAAAAGACAATATTCGAATCGTTTGGAAAGAGGAAGAAAGTTTCAGCGAGCACAAGTTACGAAAAAAGGCAAAAGACCCAGGAAGATTCGGACATTGAACTTTCCGAAGATGAGGACAATCTTGCTCTTCAAGAAATGTAAATATTTCATCTTTTTTAGCATTATTAATGATACGGTTATTTAGATTCATTTTATCCTGATTTTGTTGAATTAAATTACTTTTGTAATAAATGAAGTTTATTATCTTTTCCTAAAAACATTCTGTGGCTTAATTCAGGTTGTGAAGATGCTACCTTAGCATTGGGCCTCAAATATTTACAAATAAAGTCCTAACCTTTATCACCTGTTGTAAATTTTTTCGTAATGAACACGTCCAGTTAACTGATACCAATATATCTCAATTGTCGTGCAGCAGTGATGTAATAATGTGTCGTATTCACACGCAGAAGTTTATTAAGACAAAACTGCTGAATTTGATAGTTGCTCACCATCAACAGAATTTACTATGTTTTTTGAAAAATTGTTGGTAAAATTTGCTGTTGAATGAATTCTAAAGAAGTGTCCTTGTTTCTTGGCAAGCAATTAATTCTGCCAAAAACAGAATTTCGGTTCACATTATAACGCATGTATATTTTAGTGGACTTATCAAGATGGGCAAGATATCAAGGGAGAAAATCTTCTATAAGTATCTTAATGATGTTGTTGAGATAATGTACAACCCTGTGCATCGCTACGACGAAGACGTGAAAGAATTTTTTCAAACGATTAGATACCTAGGTGGTCATAAGACATACAGTATGTTGCGTGGACCTATGCTTTACGGCCAAAGAGGAGGAGATGTTTCTGCAATGAGGATGAACCTTGGGGGACCAGGTGAAGAAACTCTTCGGAAAAAACAGGCTGCATTCACGACAAAATCTGGTGTTATCAAGCATCTCTGTTCTTTAAATTACCAGCTGATATTAAATGAAAGTGTCGCAAGATCTCACCCCCTGTTGTCAACCAATGAATTGCTGTTATATCCCTTTGTGCTTGGGAATGATGGGACAGCTTTAAAGCCTGCCATACAATTTGACGAAAGACAAAAAGTTAACGTTTGTTTAGTGGAGAATGTTGACTTGGAATTTGTGCGGAAGAATCAATTTTTGAAGAAAGAAAAGCTTCAAAGTGATCTGGTGTGTGAAGCATTAGTCACATCGATCACTTGCTTGGACAATAGTTCCAGTCTGCCAATCGCTGTTATGTATGTACAGAAAAAAGGAAAAACTGGCGATGAAATGAAACAGTTATTCACTAACGAGATTAAATTACTTCAGATTTGTGAGCGTTGTGTCAAGCGAAGCAAAGAGCAAGACCTTATCATACCCGATGAGCAACATACAATTTGTGACAGTTTCTGTAGAGTTTACTACGATTCAAAGGAAGTATGCAATGAGTGTCATGACCTTGGACATACAAGCCATCTTCCTTCTACTAGATCATGCAAAGCTTGTACCCATGAAAAAATTAAGTGCGTTAAGAGAGTAATTATTGCTATTTCCGTGGATTGCGAGGAAGGTAACAAGCAATGTCTTCAAAAATTCAAGGCAGAGATTGAAGACAGTACCATTGATCCAGAGCTTGGCCTTCTCTCGGTACTTCCAGATTGCCCTCATGTGCTTAAGTCCTGCAAAGCAAGCTTCGCAAATTGGCCTTTGCAGCTTTCAAATGAGCGTGGAAATCTAGCGTTGCTCTACACTCTGCGTAATAGAGCTAAACCAGAGGTAAGGAAGAGAATGAAGGATTTTCTACCTAAGAATGATTATGTTCGCAACCGAGACCGACAAGATCCAACAGCTGTTTTGAAATTATGCCAGCCAACTCTGTGTGACTATCTGGAGAACCTTGGCTACATCACGCATACAATAGTCCCCGAAACAATACGATTCACGGAGCTAAATTACACAACATAAAGCTAAATTGCACAATCCAGTTTCGGAAATCACCTTGTTTGCAGAAAAAGTCTCAGGCCATCACATTAGCTACGCAAATGGACTTGTTTTCTGTGCAGGGCGGGGAGCAGAATTATCTTTTTATCCAATTGAAAAACGTTACGATCCGAGAATAAACGTCGAAAAACTACGAACGAAGAAAGCTCTTCAAACTGTAATGGATGAAATCACCTTACCATCACATGGCAGTATAAAGGAATGTAAGGAACGTTTGGCAAAACACCAGAAGCAAGTTAAAACCGCCTATGAGGACAACAAGTGGGAGGAAAACAAAGTCATCTTCGGGAATGAACCAGAGCAGCCCAAAACCGACGCCCTTGTTATTGTTGATGAGAGGCTAATGTATGCTGCCTGTCCATCCAAAGGAGAAATAATCAGAATAGCAACGCAAAGAAACGCCATTGGTTTGCAAGCAGATGCAACTACCGTAAAGAAATATGCTGATAACTGTAGTCATGTCTGGTCAATGTCAATTGTCAAGAGCGAAATGGCTGTTTGCCACGATGATGGCATAACGCTGCTAAGCCTCGAAACATTAACGTGCAAGGATGTTGTGGAAAATATGGTGCCAAGAGCATGCTCTGCCTACAAAAACGGCCTTTTATTCACCTGCAAGGATGACCATAAGGTGTATTTATGGAAAGATGAGAGAGTGAAAACGTTTGCAGGCAGCGATGAAATAGGGAATCGCGATGGTACAGTCACATATGCTCAGTTTCATACACCAACCGGACTATGTGTTGAGTTCGACCACGTAGTTTATGTCGCAGATTACCGATTTGGATCCATTCGGCAAATCACTACGCTGAAGCACACTGCATCATTCCTACGCGCCCTTAATAAGCTCATAGATGCATTTTCTATCCACGATAAGCATAGAAATTACAAAGAAAAGACACTCGAAGAAGCGATTTGCCTTGTATCAGATTGTGTTCAGGCCATGACCCATAATATTGACAACATCAATGATGACCACTCAAACCTCCCAAAGAAACTGAACGGCCCTGATGGCAGCATTTCTGCAAAGACATTTGACTCATTAAAACTGTTACTTTGGGGTTTGCAACAGATTAACCGCAATGCTCAGCACTTCCAGTATAATAATGTAAGTCTCCTTAGCTGCATGACACTAGATATAGAGAACTTGCACTCAACTGTCAACAGGAAACATGGCACCCAAACGATGCTGCAGTATGCAAGATCATTTGCAACGGGCATAAAAGAAAGCGTCAAGTCAGTTGTTACATAGAGTGCCCATTACTTCACGGGGTCTAGACGTTGGTACCCATTGTCTGAAAACAACCTTGCCCTCAGTGAGTTGCACTTCCCTGCTCCACTTTTTTCTGCAATAATGTCTGATGAAGAAAGGTTTGAAATGAGAGAGTGGGCTTCCATGAATGGTGCCGTAGTTCGACAAAGGAGCACATGCCAAGAAACAACCATGGCAAAAGCAGGGACCCTACCTGAAGCTGCTTACCGAAGCGTGCTGCAGCCCTCTAACAGTACACTGGAGGACCCATTTGAAAATCAGGAAATAACTGAGAACGAAGCACGGGATGACTCTGGCGATGAAGTGCTTGAATTTGATGGGGATAGCAGCAGCAACAATGAATCAAGCGATGAAGAAGAGAATGCTGTGATGCAGTCGGCTGAAATTGGCAGAGAAGCAACTTTTTTAATCGGACAAAGCTCGCGCTACGGTCGTTCAGTTAGGCTTAATAATAGGTTTATCAGTTAATTGATTGCAACGAAATCTTTCTGGAGCATACGAAAAAAGTACTATAGTTTTATTGAAATATATATCAGTTCCTAATGTTTGGTAGAAGTTACCAGGAAGAACCCATTTCGAAGATCTGAAAATCACAAGCTATTGGCAAATTATCTAATTCAAAAGATAACAAGTGTGTTTACTAGTTATTCAAAAAGCACTCTCCCTGACTATAGCATTCCTAAATTTTCGTTACGTGATCGTGAAAATGCTGTTTTAAGCTCCGTGATGGCGTGATAAACGAAAAATTGACGCGTGAATCCGTTATCCAGGGGTACTATGGGGTACTATGGGGTACTAACCTCTTTATAGGTAAATACAAAAGTATGGTTTTTTCCACTATCCACCCCAGTTTCTCTTTCCCAGTTGTAGGCTATCATACATTTTTTTATTGATAATTAGATCCACCAGGCAGAAAAAAGAAATGGATCCAGAAAAACAGACCTTCTTGGTGGCCATTTCAAAGTTTTGGCTCTTCTAATTTTCAGGGGCGTCACTTCACCAAGATTGTTGGGGGGGTGTAGGAACTTTTGCCCTGCCAGGAAATAATTTTGCCCTGCAAAAAAATTTCGGTATGTGCAAACTTCAATTCAATACTTAAAAAACTAAGCCTTTTCAACTAGAAAAGTTTACCTCAACAAAAAGCGTGCTCTATCACTTTATAGAATGTCAAAAGTTTATTCGAGAGTCTTCGCATTTTTTCCCGATCTCTTATAAGTTTTTCAATCGATAATCTTCACACCTTTTTCCGATCACTATGTACAATGTGAAATTTAGTCAGTCGAGAATCTTCGCATGATTTTCCGATCACTGTATGCAATGTCAAGTCTTCGCATGTTTATGCCGATCACTATGTTAATTGTGAAGCTTATTCAATCAAGAGTCTTCACATTTTTTTCCAATCACTATAGAGAATGTCAAGTTTATTCAAACGAGAGTCTTCACATCTTTTTCCGATCACTATGTACAATGTGAAGCTTATTCAATCGAGAGTCTTCGCATTTTTTTCCAATCACTATATACCATGTCAAGGTTATTTAATCGAGAGCCTTCGCATCTTTTTTTCTGACCAATTCTTTAAAACATCTTCAAGTGAAATGGTATCCGTTAAGTCCTTTTCACATGCAAGCAAAATCAGATCATTTAAACGTTTATCCTTCATTCTCAATCTCAATGAATTTTTAATAATTTTAAGCTTGCTAAATGTCCGCTCGTCCTTAGCCACTGACACTGGTGCTGTCAAAAGAAGGCTGTAGCATTGGTACACATTTGGGAAACAGTTTTCTGCTTTCAAATGCAAATTTGGTAGCTTCCTGCACGGAGGTTGATGTTGGTTGCTTTTGCTGCGAGTTAAACATCATTCGGAAAACATCAAGCTCGGCTAGCAATAGATCTGAATCAATCTGAACCCCAGGTGGAAAAAGCTTACACAGATTTTGGGCAGTTTCGGTGCTTGGCTCTGTTAGTGGTGGCTGCAGTGCATCTGCTAATGGCTTCACTTTCTGTAAACAAACCTTGATGTTTTCATTGTATTCAACGATCAATGAGTCAAGAACTTCACACATTGCTTTTCTGTAAAAGGAGTGGAAGGTGTATGCAGCTGCCGTTCCTGGATTGTCGTCAATCCTACTTGGTTGCAGTCTAATCCGATGCTTGCGATTGAATTCCGATGTTGAGTCTATTCCTATTGTGTTTGCATATAGATTGATTGCATCCAGTTCTGCATCCATTGTATCATCATTACCACGAATTTCTTCCAGATTTGTCACGGTTGCTTCAATCAACTTCAAAGCATTAAGAATGTTCAGTTCTTCCTCTTGCAACTGCATTGTCAAAATCTTTGTTTTTCTCATTACGATTCTCATGAACATCAAAGCGAACAGAAAGTCAAAAGAAAGAATCTTTTTCTTTATTCCGTTTCCCTTTGCCTTCACTTTCATTTCTGTTTCGCGGTCATCAACAACTTTTTCAATTGCTTTCGTTATGCAACTTAGACTTCGCCAGACAGCTTCAATGGATTCTGATGAATAAACCCATCTTGTTTTTGACATATTGCGAAGCTTTAAAGACTTTTCGACGTTTTGAATTTCATTCTCATTCTCAAACACTTTATTGCCCTTGCAGCTGGCACTGAAAAAGGCGTAAATATCTTGCAGCGTATCGTACATTGATGTTATTATGTCACTCTTCTTTGCACAGTGCTCATTAAAGGTGTTTGATCGGTGCCCCTGACAAGGAATGTATGGCACTGGTCGCTCAAGAATATCCTGCAATATCTTCTGTGCACCTTTGACTCTTCCTGACATCGAATATGCAAAATCATATGTCTGGAAGCTGAGATAACTAACATCAATGTCATTGGCTTCAAGTGATTTTAGAATGCATTCTGCAGTCTTGTCTCCGTGCATTATCCTCGCATTCTTTCATTTCTATAACCCTCTCACGAGCCTATCCCGATTCAGTGACAAACCTCCCTGCAACAACCATTTTGTCTTGATTACTTGTATCTGGTGTTGTATCTGCAAAAACAGAAAACATTTTCGCAGAATCAATTTCACGTTTAATTCTTTCTCTTATATTCTGGCCTAATAGCTCAAGCATTTCATTTTGCGAATTTGGGCTCATATACTTCGTACTGTATGTTCTCAACCGCTTACTGTCCAGCCATTGCTTCAAAAATGGACAATGCCTGGAGAGCAAATTCACAACTTGAACAAAATTGCCATTTTTATCTCCTGAAGCACCTCTGAAAGCAATTTCTTGTCTTGCCAAGGTTCTAGCCACATCAAACATAATCAACATTATTGACTTGCATTTCTCTTCATCAGCCTTCTCTTGAATGATTTTTTCCTTCAGTTGCCTATTCATCTGTAAATCAATATGACACTTTTCAACTGAAAACAAAGCAAAATCTGCAAGTGCTGCTTTGTGTGACTCTGATGAAAAATACTCAATAGGTTATCCCTTTTTTTCAGCGCCCCTGCTCTTCATTTTATGCCATGATCTTATCCCATCTATCCAAGCAGTATCACTTCTCTCACGGCCTGGTCCAACGGGAAAAACTGAGCAAATAAAACAGTATGCTTTGTCTGTCTTGACACTGTATTCAAGATAAGGAAATGAATCAAACCATGCAGGGTTGAACTTTGCTTGCTTATTTTTAGGAATACTTTCATTTCTTGGAAAATTCCTCATTTTAGGTTGATTTGGGCCAACTGTTATCAGAAATTTTTTTGATCTATGTTTAATTTTTTTTGGTCTTTAACTTGGATCATGACTGACGAGCAAACTATCATCTGCATTGGTGTGGCATCCAATAGCAGTTTGCCGATTTTCTTCCTGTTCCAAAACTGCAGAACAGGTTTTCAGAATTTCTTTTGAAAGTCGTTCACCATCTTCAGCTATGCTCTCGGGCTGTAAAATGAATGTTGAAACATCCACATTTTCTTCTGATTTTATTCCATCTAACAAATTCTGATAATTATGACCAACTTTTGATAGAAGTTGCAACTGCCCAGCACACGTTAACCATGTGACACCGTCATTTCCATTTGAAATTGTTTCAACATCTTCTTCTTGAAAAGAATGATCCATAACCCTTAATTCTTTGTCCTGAGAGAAAAAGGAAACATTTTGTAAGATATGAAAAACAAGTTGCATAGAATCTTATAATTGTTATCAATTTATGAGTTGCTGTGATGAAAGAAATTAATTTTGATGTCCTTACTTCTTCATCATCATCTGTTGTCATGAATTCAGTTTCATCTGAAGAGAGACTGTCATTTGTTGTGTCAGCTTTAAAATCCAAAGGATCGGTTAAGGCAATGGTATCTGTGATATCATTGTCATCAGGTCTGCTAGCACTCACAACATGTGTTTCTTCGACAGTTGAATGAACTGCGATTGCTTTACTGGAGTTAACATCTGAATTAGAATTCGGTTAAAATGAAAACGGAAAAATTATTTACAGTGAATATAATTTTGATACATATTACCATTTGTAACATACAATAAGCTATTTCTCTCGTTTCTCAGTTCTATCGAATTGCTTATCGATCATTTTTGCATTTGATATAAATTTTGGAAGACTTACCGTTTTAGATGCAAATGATAATCGTTTCTGCGAAGGGGGAACAATCTCTACCATCTTTGCCTTCGCATGATGTGCAGTGTTGTTGTGCTTGCAAAAATTGTCGTTGTACATCTCTTTTTTGCACATTGAGCATTGTATTTTTCACCTGTAAGCCCTTTTTCTGCTCGTAATACTCCCTGTGCAAATGGACAACCAGGTTTTATGTTGAAGAGAAACATACACAGCAAAAGATAGTCGAGAAATAAAACCAAAAACCTGATAGATTAATGAAATATAAAAACTGTACAAAAAGGCGAGTCAGAGGGGTGGGGGCCGGAGTAACATTCAGACTCTACAATGTGATACTTATGGTTAAAAACCCATTGAATTTGAATTCTACGATAGAGTCTGGATCGAGCGATGTTTTTTACATATTCATACGCAAAAGGTTCGATTGAGAGGCGTTACAGCTTCTATCACTGTTGTTCGTATTCGAAAATTTGATGAAATGTACAAAAAATATTGCTCGATCGAGACTCTTTTTTTGGAAAAACTAGAATTTTGGTGCAACGTTGTCGATTTGCTACTCCCTGAATTCTTTTATGTTAAAAAAAATGAAAAACGAGACAGGGTAACAATTTCACAAACAAAGTCATATAAATCACAGTTCCAGCTGGCTGTAGGCCTCGTGTCATTGGGCCTAGTCTTGCGAGGTGACAAAACAATTCTAAATCAAACATATTATAACAAAGCAGTCTTCAGTATGAGAAACACGAGCTAAGATTAAATTTGAGATAAGATTTTTCGACATTTTCAATTTTATTTTTGATTTAAAGACCATAAACAACGGAATTTGCAAACGGCATTTAAACTTTCGCTCAATGCTTTGCCTTGCAAAAACAATAATTTATGACCGTTTGCCCTGCGAAAAGGCATTTTTCCACCCCCCATGAGCCACCCCCCATACCCCCCCTTGAGTTTCGTCCCTGCTAATTTTGGGCCTACTCGGCTAACACACTTGCTGATGCTGACAATGTTTTGTTAGCTTGCCGCAACTTTCTGCTAGAAGAAGGGGATGGAGACAAAGAAGAGGTTGGTCAAAAGGGAGGTGAAGAAGAGAATGAAATGAAGATAATGGAGAGGGATAAGAGGTTCGTCATGAGGGAGTTGAGGAAGAGGGCATTGAAATGGATGGGCTCCCTGGTGGGCAAAGTGATGATGATCTGAATGTGATCATAGTAGAGGTGATGATGCTACTATACACCTTGATGCTACAGTACATGATGATGATCTTGGCATTGCTCGAGACTGTACGGTAGTGGAAAGAGAGAAAGAGTGTGGTGGAAATTAAAACAGAAATATTGTTGTAACAGAAATATTGGGATGCAATGATGAAGAAAATTTGTTTATTTTGGACATTGCCGAGATGTGTAAGGTAGGTATATCCTCTTTGCTACCCATTTATCTCAAACTCACTTCTTCAGCATGATATTGTTGGAGCGGCAAACCATTCTTCAACCCATTTCTTTCGAGAAAAAACCAATTCGAACTATGTGAACATTAAAAAACTATGGAAGTTAACATAGGTTGGCGTTTATTATTTTTACTGTTTCATCATTTGACTGATAAATGGGGACATGGTTTATATCTCAAAACGTACTCTGAGCGTAGCGAAGAGATGTATGTTTAGGGTGGGCCTTTAGAGAATCCCTAAATAATGATTTATTTGAGTTTCAATAAACGTAAATAGGTTTCAACACTTGAGAGCCCGAACCTTTAAGGGATCAAGAAAATGGTTCGAGTTATCGGTAGTATTTTTACTTTTTTGAAAACAAGGGTTAAGGGTTTTTGCAAAATCAGTTCAGTTTGAGTCATTGGGGGGTTCGTGTTACCTGTCAGAAGGACATTAGATATAGATTAACGAAAGATACCTAGTTCTAAGATACTACCAGATGCTTGGGCATCAACCCCGTCCTCATCAAGCCATTGACACCAAATTTTACATTGACCTTATCGTGACACGTAATCCACAATATAGATTTATCTAATTTTTCATCTTGCTAGCCATTCAGATAGAGTGCTCATGATGCAGAATTATTCCTCAACTCAGTACCACGTCCTGCCAAAATTTCTGCATTGGAAAAACCAATCAAATTATTTCCAATGACAATGCAAAAGAAGACAACGGCTGAAGAACTGGAATTAGATTTTGGTAATTTGTTCCGTTGTTTTAATCTGAATCTCAGTTTCTTGGTGCATTATATATTCCATTTGCATACGATCCACCTGCAAACAGTTGGCGGTGATGAAGTAGTTGAAGCTTGCTGTTCAGCAACGGCAGTCAGAGAAGTGGCAGTGGCAGGCTGTACTTTAGGCCATTGAGGCCAGGAGGCTTTGTCCGTTATCCATGATGGACCATTTTTACATAGGTGTGACGTTTGTAGAGACTGTGCAGAACAACCTCTCGATACGATATCTGCTTGGTTCTCTTGGGGGGCAGTATGACCCCAAAGAGATGACTCAAAGAGCTTGTTCAGAGCATCAACCTTATTCTTGACAAACTGTTTCAGTTTGCGAGTCGATTGTAGCCAGTACAGAGCAATGTCCGAGTCAGTCCATAGTTGAACGTTGATGGTGGAGAATTCTCTCTGTGTAACGGCAAGAATTTAGGAGCAAAATTGTGTACCAAGTAGCATAGCGCTTAACTCTAGCTGAGGTTTGGTGAGGTTTTTTTGCCTCTCAGGGCTACCTTTGACTTGGAGCCTACCAGAACACTTTTGGCACCTTGACTGAGGTAGGCAACGGCACTCATTACTGACTTGCTTGCATCTATAAAGACATTAAGGTAGACGGGTTGCGACTGGTCAAAATCCATCCAACGTGGGAACTGGAAGTGTGATTCAGCGTTAAAGGGGCTTCGTGATTTTCGCACTATGGAAGCGAAAAAATCAGCTAGAAGAAGTATGCCAAGCAAGCTACAAAAGCGAGAATACCACGCAAGGTGCTCGAGAAATCATCGACAAATATATTTTATGAGCAGTGGAAACTGCTTAAAACAAAGAAGAACTTATTTTCTGATTCGAATTTAGCAGCCTATTTAATTTCTTTGGAATTCCAGCAACAGAACCGGTACGTATACATTTTATGTTTAGGCCTTTTATTTTGTCTAATGCCCCCCCCCTCTCTCTCTTTTTCTCTCACAGACACACACAAAACAAACCAGCAAAATTTTATTATTATGCCTCACATCACAAGTAGATAGAAGTAGGCCAATTTTCATTTATCCCTAGTTTCATTTGGGCTATTTTCTTACCCTGTTTGCTAGACTAAGTTTTAGTTTACTTTACACAACATGACAAAAAAAGTCAGAGCACAGAAAGTTACAAGAACTCTCCATAGGCCTACTGTTCTTTATGCCATGTGTAGTGCTGATGCCAATTTTGCCAGTCTGCAGAGCATCGCACAACTCAGTGAGATCTTGAACAGAGCAAAATTTTTCACGTTTTTCGGGCTGTTCAATAATTACCCCATGCTAGGGGGTGGATGGCTCTTCCCGTTTATCATGAGGCTCTATAAAAACGTTATACCGTAAAGCTACGAATAAGCGCCCGGGCGCTTATAAAATTTTTGGGTCTCAAATAAGGCGCTTATTCAATATAGTTTTTAGCAAGATCAAAAACAAAACAAAATTTTTTCAAAATAATGCACTTTGTTTTCCAACTCATTATCGTCCATAATTAACTTATTCGGACAGGCTTCATTCAATAATTCATACGATAAAGTGAGCGCTTACACGAGGGGGGCGCTTATTCAAGGGGGGCGCTTATTTGATGCTTTACGGTACACAAAAACATGATGGAGCGTGATGAGGGGTTTGGGTAGTTCTATAAAGAAAAATATAATGTGACATAATTATCATAACCTTTTTGATTCAATGTTGGGCATTCACTTTTGGACTTGTGGGGACTTAGTGCACAAACAGTACTATACAAATTTAAAAAAATTCATACTGGGGCCTGGGGGGTATACAATGATAAAGTTTTAGAACCACATTGATTGTTTTTTATAACTATTGTTGTTCTTTTTTCCAGGTCAGTGAAAAAGGGGAAAAGAAAAAAGAAAACAAATCTAGAATCAGTACCATGGATGCCACCCTTACCTGGTGGTAAGAAGGCTTTTTTGAATTAATTTCTTGGAACCTCATCAGCCAGTGATCATTTCATGTACTTAGGCCTGAACCAAAGATCTCCGGCGTGGAACTTGCCTAAGAACAGCATCAGAAGTCTCTTGTGCTTCGTGCTTCCAACTGTTCTTTGTGAAATTACTAATTCTACAGCTGGAATTTTCTGAGTTGCACATTTTGTGGTGACTTCTTTTCAAGAAGGATGTTGTTCAAGAATGTTGGCAATCAAAAGTTGTTTTACAATTTTGCTTATATTTTATGGGTTATTTACCACACCCCACCCGGAAAAGCTGTTTATTTGAATGCTGCCCTAAGTCAAGTTGAAAAATCACTTGTCTTGTGAACATATTTATTTTCAAATGCTTTTTCAAAGAAAAATACCCTTAGACCAGCCCTTGTTTCTTCTTCAATATTTGCCCTTAAAAAACATTTATGCCAATACTCCCAGTGTGTGTTAGTTATTTTTGCTACCTTTGAGAATAGTTGTTGAGACTTGCTTTGCAAACAGAAGTTATGGAGCTCCTTCATGTTGAAGTTGCATAAAACTTTTTGTGGTTTATTGCCATTTTACTTACAGCCTTATACTGGGCGCAATTTTTATCAGAAGCCTTTTATGAGAAACTGTGAGTCTATTATTTCAAAATTGAAGAAAATTGGGTAGATTTTGTGTTAAATAAAGAAATATGCTGTGGTTTTTGTTATGGGAAGATGTTGAAAACAGCTCAGAGCACTTCATTTGCACCAAGTTCTAATATATTTAATCTAACTTGATAGTTTTCTGAAATATTTTTGACAGGGTGAGATCTGCCTTTTTTCATTGAAGCAAAATTAAGAAAACTTCTGGCTTTTAGGGTTTTCATAAGATTTTTTCTTGAATTTAGTGTCAGTAGGGGACACTTAATTATTGGGGGAGGCAGAGAATGCTTCCACCCAAAAAACTTTTGACCTTTCCCTGCCTTTCATCTTTTGTCAGATTTTTAAAAATACATTTGTGAAATATATATTTAATTAAATGCCTGTTGTAATGTTAACAAATTCCTTCTTTATTTCTAGAATGCCTATCATCTACCCCCTTAAAGAACAAAGCTTTTGAGCCAATAGAAAAAAACATAAGCATGCAGGAAGACTCTACCATTATAGATGTAGAAAACACTTCTATCTCCATAACCAAACAGGGAGAAGTTACCATCCTAAGACCTGACGAAGACTCATTTTCATCCACAACCACTGAAGGATCAAGCACGGAAAGTGATTCCGAAGATACGCACGTGCTCTATGATGACTGGTGTGTGAAAGAAGCCACCAATATAATGAATGCAGACAATGATATTGAATTTGATTCCATCACAATGTAAGGACAGCATGTTCATATATTTATATGTAATTTTGATTTCACTTTATAACTTCTGCTTTATAACTTTGTAACCATTGTAAAAAATTGAGAATAAAAATCTGGCACAAATTTTAAACATTTCACCCAGTATACACTTTGGATGCTGTGCATTTGTACTTTTATCATCGATTATAGTACCATATTTCCTCAAAAGTGCCAAGCCTCTAAAAAGCACCCCCCTTCGAAAAAGCGCCCCTTAGAACCATTGAAAATTGAAATTTCATCCCCCTGCCCAAGTTCATTGATAACAAATAGAATAAGAATGAAGTTTGCAATCCATGACAAAGTTGTTGAATGAAATAAAGTGGCCAGGGCACTTTTCAGAGGAAATACGGTACATACAAATTAGCTTTTTTACCCAAAAAGGACAGGAGGGATGAAAAGAATTTTTAGGGCATGGCTCCTATTCTTCTTAAATATAGGAGCTCCAGCAACAATTTCAACCTTTTCATGCTGTTTTTATTTTTATTCATTAAAAAAATTTTTAATCGTTTTTATGGATTTTATGTCTGCATTGCGAGTCATCAGCAAGTAACTTTAATCTAGAAGGCCACTTCCCCCATTTGACGCACTGCTCAAAATTTTGGGAATTAATTTGTTACGAATATTTTGACATGATCCTTGCCAACAAGATTGGTAGTGTAATTCTACTATTATAGATAAATTCGTAAATAACACCTTGGGAATTTCAAATGCGAGAACCTGGGTAAAGTTAACTTGAATACTTATTTACTGAGCTGGCATAAGAGACATTTTATTTCATTCATAGAGGTGGTATTACAGACAATGAAGATGATAAAACAGAAGATGACGCATCTGTAGAAATTACAGTCACTGTCATTGAGGATGAATATCTCAATGAAGTCAATAGTGTAGCAGAGCAATCCTTACTGCAGATAGATCATGCTGATGCAACAACACAAACATGGACAAACGATGTTACTATAAGTAAACCGCCTCTGCATACGCCCGCAATCGGCCCAGGTGAAAAGTTTTTGCGTACAGATGAGGAACACATTTATCAATATGAGCTTGGCATTGTGAATACAAAAAAGGTCTTGATTTCCATTGATCTACTTGAATCTCTGTTTCATGGGTCGTGTGGAAAAGAGGGTTGCATACTGCCTAGAAAAGTGGCTACCACCATCACTGGAACAGTCGCAACAGTGAAATGACATTGTACAAGTGGTCATAAAGGGAAGTTCTGCACGTCACATTCTGTGAATAGTGTGATGGCTAATAATTTACAGCTTTCTGCTGCAATATTGCTGTCTGGAAACAACTTCCATAAAGTTCTTCAGCTTATGAATGCAGCTGGTATTGCCATGTTTTCGGAGGCTTCCTTCTTGAGGCATCAGAGGAAGTTGGTGATACCAGTGATAGACGAGTGGTGGTGCTGGATGCATAATGTTATTTTCAATGGAAGTGAGCGACAGTCTCTTCAGGTCTGTGGAGATGGTCAATACGATTCCCCAGGCTTTTCTGCAAAGTACATGTGCTATTCTATCCAAGATATTTCATCAGGTTACATAGTGCACATGGAGTTCATGGATAAAAGAATGTGTGATATGGTGTCCACAAGGATGGAACCTGCAGGCTGTATAAAATCCATCGAAAAACTGTCCGAGGAGTCACATGTGGAGTGCTTAGTAACTGATGCATCAAGTACAATTATAGATCTTATGAGTAAGTATACTTATGAACACATTAAAAATTAAGTCTTAGAAAACCAAGCCAAATCTTTTTTAACTGGGCTTGCCTGCCTCCATGTAAACAAGCCCAACTCTGTGTGTCATGACCTGCCTCCATGTCATTAAACATACATTAGCTTCTGACAAAAATTACTTTATGATATATGTTCATTAAAATTTTGTGTGAAGAGGACTTTTACAAGAGAATCTATTGTTTGCAATATACAATCACAACATTCTCAATAACAACAATATACAATCACAACTTTTCCAACCATCTCATTGTATATGGGACATATGACAACTTTTTTATTTTTCAATTTTATGTTGTTCAGTTTTACACTAATTCTGCAATAAGCGCCTTCATGTGATTTCATGTGCTGTAGGTCCGTTAGTTCTTTCCACACTTCTCTTATATATTTCATACAAGGAAATTTTGTCTTGAATCAATATTCATCTATTCAGTTAGATATACAGTTTCTAAATATATCATGATATCTTTATCTACATTGTAGAGAAAAAGTTTCCTGATGTGCATCATTCCTTGGATATTTGGCACAAGTCAAAGAATCTGCGAAAAGCATTGCTACAGGTACAGTAGATTAAATCATCCATCTTATCTATGCTCCTATATGATAAGTATGTTGAATGTCAGTGTCAAAAGCTGTACAAAATCAAGCTGATTGATGATACATCCTGAGGGCACATCCTAAATGATTAAGAGGTAGCGGGAAGTCAGTCCAAAAGTGTAATTGTGCATAAAGCCCAAGGGGTTCAGAAACTGTTTTCATATTCACTATGACGTCTTAAATTCAATATTGCGGTTATACTAAAGTTGCAAAATCATCTCTATATTATTTATTATTGCTTTTACATTTGTTTATTGTGCTTACAGACATGATGGACAGGATTGACCAGGATATGTACAGTCTTCGTAATGAGGAAATTGTCATGCGTGTGGTTTCACACCTGCTATGGTTAGATCATAGTACCTTAAATTGTTTCATGTGTGTGCCAGTGCATGCAATCGCACTCGCACGCATCAAATTACAACGACTGTATGTATGCAAAATCTTGTTCAATTTACCTAGTCGAAAGTAATGGAATATTTTTCACATTTCAATGCCCAAATGCCTACGAGCATGAAGCAAAGGCATACAGGTACATATTTAAGAGGAGGGATTGGGGTCAGTTCATTTACGTTTTGCCAATTGTAGCTTCCTTGCTTACCTCTGAGCATCATCCAGATTTTCTGTCTTTTACAATATCTTTTTAAAGTTGCCTCTCCCTTACAAGTTCCTTCCCTCATATCCAGTTTGTAAATTCAATGCAAAGATTAGATCAATAAATCCACTTTGGCTACAAATAAGTCATTCAAATATAAACATCTATGCATGCCGCTGAATAATCATCATATGCTCCATATATCCTATTTCTAGGTTGGAAAGAAAAAAAAGTTTTCAAAGATAAAAGATTGGTCTGAACATATTGTGAATCATTTCTGGCATTGTTGCCAATCGTGTTCTGAAGATAGTACATCTAGTGAAGAAGACAAAATTGAACGTTTGAAGGTTAGTTCACCAACTTCTGTATTCTATAAGTCTTCTAGGAATAGATCAATTGCACAAATGCAAACTGTTATGAACAACAGTTGCAACTGTCATTAATTTGAACAATTGAATTTTGTATGTAACAAGATGCCATGTTATATACCATGTTACATATGTGGCATAATATATTTATCTGCAGTTCAGGTCCAGTCTTATTTTGTACTTGAAAATCTCAATGTGATTTCGTTTTATATCATTAAACAAGATTGGATTTCTTTGCAACTGAATACTTTGATGTTTAATCAGTTTTCTTTCATTCTCGACAGAAGCTTGCATGCTCCTTATTTAAAATACAAGCCCAATCTTACTAGTAAAGTTTCTCAAGTTTCGTATAGTTGTCTATTTTAAAGAAAACAATATCACAAAAATATATTGGAATTCGGCCCAAGCTCTAATATGTTTTCTTCATAAAAAATATGTGCATGCAACATCCTTACCCATAACCATACTTTAAGAAAGTAGCAAGATAGAAACTATACATCCAAAATTTGTGCCTGTCTACCTATTTGTTTGAAAAGCAAGCCACATATAAATTTTTATATAAAGCACAAAAATGTATTGATTGAAAACGTAAACAATATGTTTAAATGACTTATTTGAACCCATAGGCCTATACACATCCATTTACTTTCCGAGAAAGATACCTGTAAGTAGATTTGTCTTGGTCTTGTTTGTTTTTGTTCAACAACAGTGAAAGAATTAAATAATTAATAAATTTTTATAATTATCTACACATCTGAAAGCAAAACAAGATTTATTTTTTCGTTCTGAGGACTTTATAAAGCACTCAATAGCAGACAAACTGTGGAGTTGGAGTTAATCAAACTTGCATTATGTCACTGTGACGATAGTCATTCAGCAGTATGAGCACTTTAAAACAAACATGCTTGAAAAAATAAACTAGTAAAACAATAGAAGGAAGAATTCAATTTTGGAATCACTTCACAGGAAGCGAAATATTTTTTCCACCACTGATTTCAAAATATTTTTACAGCTTTTTTGTTCTCTTCCAGGACAAGTGGATTGGCCTTCTCCACCATATTTATAATGAACATGAGTGGGTTGGGGGGAGCTGTGACCATGAAACCTTGGAAGACCATGAACTGACTTGGTTTTGTGAGAAAGATGCAGATTACAAAGCACTCCAGATGATTGTACTCGATCCGAAATTTCTTTTCTCCCTCCAATTTTATACTAAGTTCTTGCACACTGGACAATTAGAGAATTTTCATAACCTGGCATTGTCATACGCATCAAAAAGACACGCCTTTGGGTAAGTATAAACTGAGTTTCAATAGATTTAAGGAAGGAAAAGTTAGTTTTTGAATTCAGACGAAGTGGTTTCAAAGAGAGAGACAAACAAATTATGACTCATTACTAGATTTTATTGAACACTCTTTAAAAAAAGTCTACAATGTGAAATATTACAAATAAAATTCAACAATTCGAAAATTTATATTTAAAAGCGAATTGCATATGATTGCTTTTCTGATTATGTGAAAATACCTAAATTTATACGTAAAATGCAAATAATAATGACTAATATAATTAATGACAAATATATCATAAAATAACTTGCACTGCAAGGCTGTTTCTTATAGTGGCAAAGATAAGTCTTCAAGGTGAAAAAGTTGAAAACAATTTCCCTTGCTCAAAATCTTTTAGAGAAGGGAGAAATTTTGGCCATGAAACATTTTCTCGTCTTGTGCTCTGGATATCCATGGAAATTATCAACTAAGTGCTATTGGCATTTTGTTTCATAGTACAAACAATTATCAACTTGGCCATATCAAAAATGACAAAATACAGTTATTGAATAACAAATTTTTAGGAGTTTATGTAGATATGTATTGAATTCATAATCAATTTTGAACTTCACCTCCAAACATACATCTTATTAGAAGGGTCACACATTGTATTGTGGAATAAACTACAAAGGGAAATGAACAATTGTTATGTTTCTAAATGAAATTTCTTGTGCATAGGTTTGATTCATTCAGAGCCAGAAAAAAGCTAGCTGCGATTGATTGGAGTGCACACAGAGACAGAGGCCAGGCACGTAATAAGAGCACTGGAGAACAGATAGTTACCAGAAAATACAATCCTCGTACAAAAACGTGGGTTATCAAGAAAGTAATGTGTCAAAAAGAGTATGGTTACATTCAAATTATGATGGCCAAGGTATTTGAACGAATGAAGACACTCGAAGGACGGCTTACTGACAAATGTGAAGAGAAAGAAGATGACCCAAGAAAAATCACCATCAGACCTGACTAAGGAGCTCCTCAATTTGAAGAAGAGCCGTTATATAACAAAACTGGAACAGAAATTTTAAAAGACATATTTTAAAGCAAAATCTAACAAAGAACTAACTTAGTTTTTTGAGTCTGGGACAGTTACAGAATCGGACAGTAAAATCCAGTTATAATGTACACCACAAGATACTCAAGTGTACCAGATTACCCAGAAAGATTTGTGAGTGTTTGCAAGGTTATATTAGAAACTATGTTGGTTTCCAATCAAGGTTATTTATATTTTATACGGCCCGAAAGCTAACTTAGATTTTGAGGCATCATTCATATCTCTGTGACAGGACTTGGTTATTTATTGTAGCACAACGCTAAACTTTGTTTGCTCAGGTTCAATTTCAACTCCTCAAAATTGCCATTATTCCAGTCTGCAATACTGACACATTTTCCAAGACTAAACAAACCTACTGAATATGCTGATGTGAAAAATCATTTCAGACTTGTTAAAATGAGATGTGAGAATTACTTTTCATTTGTTTTCACATAACAATTAAAAATTAAGCAATTAGTTTTTTGTCTCAATTTCAGTTTAATTATGTGTAAAGATTGCAGACTGGAATTATGGTTTTTATAAAATTGAGCTGTTGTAGAGGGATGTATAAAATCCAAATTAGACTTTTGGCCATGCAAAAATGTAATTAACCTGGTTGTCAAACCCACATAGTTTCTGATATTGTTTGTATTGATTGGTGTCATTACCAATACAATTGGACCCAGAGCTTAAGTATAAAATAAAATACTCTGTTTATAACATACTATGCTGTGTGCCATCTCAGAGTACATCATTACCGGACAATACTGCAGCTGTGTTTTAGACAGTTGATAACATTTAGTTCTCTTTAAAGCCCATATATATGCCATTCGGGGATGGGTACACAGAGCGTATTTTTAAAACAACACATGCAGGACACACGCGTCTGTTTCCTTTTCCTAAATATCCATAACGCCACAAAACAAAGTTTCTGTAGGAAGCTTGGCGAAAAGCCCTTGTGCTGTTGTCTCGTGGGTCATTTCTGATATCAACTGCATTTTTATTGCCATCTCGATATTTTCTTGGTCAAGGCAATATTTGAAAAAGTGCCGTCTGGTCGTTTTGCAACCTCTTTGCCTGCAACATTTATTTTCAATCTCTCTTGGCATCGACTCACACTTTCCACATGTGCACCATGTTGGTTGATTTCCAGCTTCAACTGCTCCACCACTGTCTGCCTCTTCATATTGGTCATTGCCTTCATTTTTTTGCAATACAGCTTGGATAAACTCCAGACTACCTGCCCCACATCCGTACTTTGCCAAAACAAGTTGTCTTAGCTGTTCGGTTGTCAGTTCAGGCTCGCGGTTTCATGCTGGTTGTTGATGCGTAAAAATGGAACGCACATCACCTCAATATGAACAGACTATATAAGTGATGCAGTATAACAATCGATACAAGTTTATTAGAATCATTGCCAGTGTACATTTACTTTATTGTTTTCATCTGCATCATCTTGCTCTTTTGAATTGGTCGAGCTTGATTCATTATTTCTGTTATTGGAGATGTGATTTGGAATAGTTACCTGAAAAGTTTAACAAAATATTCATTAAATTTCCTGATATTGTTGCAAATGATAAACTGGGTATTTTTCTAGTAACCACAAGAACCTGACAGAGATCTATTTGCTGAAATTCCAATATTTTGAGGTTGATTTGTATCAAAGATACCGCCAATGAAAAACAATAGAAGGCGGCAAAGATCAAAGAATCTCATGGCTTTAATACTGAGGAAGTTTGCAGGTCTGTTTGGTTGAAAATTTTTCCCATCTATAGTCCGTTCACTGAGTTTTGGCAGAGTTTCATCACAATAAATTGGTGCTAGTGCCTCTCAAGAATTACTTCAACGTGTAAGAACAAATTTCATGGCCTAGATTTCTATTCAGTGATTATGTCTCCCTTTCACAGATAGTCCGGGTGCTAGCGGCAAGACAAACTGGACATTTGGGCGGGCCTTATAATTTTTGGATGAAAACATCAATTATAACCTTGATAATACGATTTCACTTGTTGGCCATGCTGAATTTACTTTATAGCTGTGTCCGAGACGATTATATTCTTCGAGTGATTTAGGCCACTTTTCACCAAAAGCCGCCATTTTTCCAGGAATGAAACTAACCAAAATTTGGTTATGAGCCAACCAATCCAGAATGGGGTATAAAGAGTATAATATGTGAATGAGGCCATGATGGGCCCATCATGGCCTCAAATCGAGGTCATCACTTTTCACCGAATGGCCTAGTCGCAAATTCTTTTGAGTACCTGCTCCTCAGCCTTTGCGATAGCTGCCTAATAGTAGTATAAGTAATCAGTGTTCTTGTGTTATAGCTCATCATGGATTTCGAAAGTGAGCCTGAAATTGAACAGGATCAAGATTTGGTTGATGATGGTGATGTTGATGGTGCTGAAGCTGAAGAAGAGGGAGTCCAAGATGATGTCGTCGGTGGTATTGGTAATGCTGATGGTGGTGTTGACGAAAGAAAGGTCAGGGTGACTCTTGTTAGGCCATTAATTATGCCTAACACCACAATACAACTTTTTGCATCGACGACACTAATTATATATAGGCCTACAATAATAAAATCCAATCAGTATAAAATCTTATTGGTGGTATACCGGTACTTCAAGACTGAAAAGTACTAATGCACTGTTCATGTGGAAGATCTGGTGCTTGTACAGGGCCAGACTGAAAAGTTTGGCGTGCGCGGGGCGAGATCTGGCCTGCACGCACAGCTCTGTTTGTAAAATTTTCCTGACCCTACAGCCACGCACATTTGTCAAGCCACGCATTAGTAACATAGGCCTATTAAATTGCGAACAAAGGAAGAAAGTGAAATTTGCTTCAATTGCGATTGTGCCACAACAAAAATCAAACACAACAAACCAAAATATTATCACCACTTTATTCGCAGACAGTTTCTTGAACCAGTTATTTCGTTTTTTGGGGCTGGGCACCCAGCTGGGAATGGCATGGTAATCTACAGACCAGACGCATTGAATAATGTTGACCCGCACACACCCCTTGGTGGAATCCGTGCACGCCATACGCCAC
This sequence comes from Pelagia noctiluca, assembly GCA_963924455.1. Taxonomy (NCBI): domain Eukaryota; kingdom Metazoa; phylum Cnidaria; class Scyphozoa; order Semaeostomeae; family Pelagiidae; genus Pelagia; species Pelagia noctiluca. The sequence continues at coordinate 5,259,642 of OZ004329.1, forward strand.
AACTGTCGGAAATTTTGGCAGCAAGGTATACAATAATACCTCCATATCCCCCATTCGGGCTATAATACTCATAAATTCAAAGGGTTGGAAAAAACTAGAATCAGGAGGAAAATTGAAATTTATATGCAAAAATATGGAGGTCTTCTGAAAAAAATGTTGAATAATTCTTTCAAGAAAATTTAAAAAATTTCTGGTTGTCCTCCATATTTTCGTAAGTATTTTCAGGTTGCTAAGTTTATAACCAGATTGGGTGATTTTCATCTCAAGAAAAGCACTGGTAAATTATCACTAAAACATGCCTTGCCATTTGAGGAGGGCTATGGTCTCCTATGGTCTCCATGCTCTTCTCAAATGTTCAAGGAGATCTACTACTTGCTCTCATGTGCCCCTAATTACAAGTTTTACTACCTGGCTGTATGGCAATTTTACCTTTGTCTCATTTGTTAACTATATAAATTAGATTACCGTATTTCCTCTAATAAACGCGGCGTTTATCAGAGGGCGGCGTTTGCTACAAAATGAAAAGTGAGATGATTTCTTTTCTCAAAAATACGTGATAAAACTTGAATTAAAAATGTTGTAAAAGTTCTTTTTGGCGAACTTTTGAAGGGAAAAGACAATAAATGTATTTATCTTTAGTAATAGAAGAATGTTTTGAAAGAAAACAAGAAAGACCCCCTATAAACTATTCGTTATCTCTTGTTATGGTCTGTTTTCTAATAAACGCCGCTTTTGAAGATGCGGCGTTTAATAGGGGGCGGTGTTTATCAGAGGGGGGCGTTTAGTACAAATGCTTAGCTGAAAGTGCGGCGTTTAATAGAGGGTGGCGTTTATCAGAGGGCGGCGTTTGTTAGAGGAAATACGGTACATACTAACTGGTAGTATAATCTCCTTATATATTTGTATTGTATTTGTTTGAATGCTAATTGTACTAACTGAATTGAAATGTTACATTCTGTTTGTACTCTTCTCAGAAACAAACGCAATAAAGGGGAATGAAATTATGTTTTCGTTAGTTTATTATTTTCTCGTATATTTAGTATCTGTAATGTATCTTTGTAAGTGTAATGTGTTTGTTTTGATGTGATGAGTTATTTGCCCCATACTGGTGTTTTTCTTTCTGCTTTCCTAATTTAGTCTATTTGAGTTAATATTTGACATGATAGTCACCACTTATCATGACAAGTCTTTGATATTTAGTAGGGCAACGTTTTGGGAGAGATCCGTCTCCCATCATCGGGCAATGAGAAATGTGGTTTCTTCCCTATTTAAGCAAAGGTCGGATCGAAAAGGTGTGAACACTGAGCGAACCTCAGAGGAGGTTTTTATAAGTGGTGACTATCATGTCAAATATTGTGTCAGAAACAGCCTTGATAAGACCGAAAGTTTTTACTCTATTTGAGTTCTTGCAGATTTTTACAAGTGCGTGTGTAATCACAAGTGAAGGCATATGAAATATAGGACAATACGCTCTTTTTTATACGTAAGAACCAGTAAATTTTGGTTGAAGTTTGAATGTTCTTGTTTTTTCTTTTGTCCCAAACAATAGTCTTTTGTCCCTAACAATAGTCAATAGTCTCCCAAACATAAATTTAGATGTAAAAGTAAAAGAAATCTCCAGGGGAGGATCAACAAGGTAACATACCTGTTGCAAAATTTTGGGTCCCGAATTTCGCGATTTACTACCTCTTAGGGGTAGAAAAATAGTCATTTTTGGGAATTTTTACTACCACTTAGGTTTTTAAAAGTTGATATGATTGGCTTACAAGTTTCAAGCAAGTTTTATGAATTAAATTTATGTTGGTAAGATTCCATAACAACAGAAAGTAGTGATTTTATAATTTTTATAGTTATCATTTTACAGTGTTCTTCTCTGCTCTGGTTCTGATTTTGTGATATCAAAATATGCATTTGATTCTTGTTGAACTCTTTCAAAGCAATGCAAGTATATTTTGTTGTCAAACAAAAGTGCTATTGTTACCAGAACAATTAAACTATTGTTATTTCTGCTTACGGATAAAGTTTCTGCTGCTGGGGCTAAAAAGTTACTACCGCTTAGGGTAAAAGTGACTACCGTTAAGGGTTTAGGGTTTAGAAACATTTTGCAACGGGTACGTCACCATAAACTTCCAAGTCCCCCCCTGGGAAAAAACCTCTATTTAACACATCAGTTTTCAATGTGGTACTGTTTATTAACGATTTTGGGTGGTAACAATGAGCTTCACAGCAAGATTGGTAGGTAAAGTTTTCATCTACGATTATCCGACTTTTTGGCGTGTCTGTCCGAACGGCCCAGCAAAAATTTGGTTCAACCTTTTCGGATAATCGAAGACGCTCTGCATCACTTTCTGTCAAAAATTGTCCAATGTGTGTGCATAGGTATTCGCAACAATTATACTACTGGACACGTATATAAGTACACATTTTTTGTCTTTTACGAGAAACTTAACTTGGCTCGAGCCTAGTAATAAACGTTTCTTAAACTTTTTATTTTTTTCTATTGGTGTAGGAAAAAATAGATCCACATTTCCATTGTTAATTACGAGGAATCCTTGTACTAGTTTCATATAAATATATATAACTATAAATATATTTCATATAGTTTCTTATAAAGGGAGAAGAACTTCGGTAATGTATCAAGGCAAGCTTCAAAATGAATTCTTTTTCAAACTTTCCATATTTTAGAGAGTTCGTGGTGCCGGTAAAAAGCGTTTCGAACAAAATGCTGCTGAAAGGACAAGAATCAACAAGAGAAAGATTACAAGCTTACAGAAATTGGTATCAATAGCTTTCTTTTTTGTTTCAATTTAGTATTTGAATTTGGATCTAGGTGCGGCTTTACATCACTGGAGAATGGTAGACTGACCCTCAAGCAAAAATTGAGACTCATATTTATTCCAAAATAACGGGAAAGTATACCCATACTTATACCAAAATCACAAAAAAGTATACCCATTTGGGCGGCATGTCCCCAGTACCCAAAATATACAAAATTCCCTCTGTCCATTTCCCCAATATTAGTTTGATCATTAACAGCCACATATGCCGTATTGCCGTAATAACATTTCGAGAAGACATAATGTCAGTGTTTTTTTAACTTGGCAAAAAGTGCCCTTTTTCTACAAAAATTTTATATACATTTATAGACACGATTTGACTGAGTGACAAATTAATGAAGTAAGTACTTGCTATATAAAACTGAAATTCTTTCATATTAACGAAAAATTGGGTACTCCATGCTTGGAGCTCCTAAGGATGGAAATATTCATAAGGTAGTAGCTATTTTCTTAGATTTTATTTCGAAGATCAAGAATAATGGAAACATTTTTGAGGGCTGCAAGTTTGAAATTTCGTAAACTAAGGTCTTTTGGAATATAGAATGCATTGCAGATACAGTAAAAACCTGCAACTAAGAACCTAAAATTTAAGAACCCAATAGCCAAGATTTTAAATTTTTGACTGTATTTTAAGGGTATAAATTACAAATTTTAGGTTTACAGTTTGTTAATTTCTTGCCAGACATGTAAGTTCTGAAAGGTTTAAACAAGAAATCCTGGATCTCCTTTTCTTGGCTTGTTTCCTCCAAGATTGTAGTTTTCTACGCATGTAAATTGCAAGAGGAGGCTGTCTATATTACTATACTATCCATCTAAATCTATTCTCAGTATGTAAATGTATTGTTTCTCTAGCTAGATGAATGGTTCAAGAAAACGGGTACGCCGACAATGGCAATATCGTTGTATACAGACAAAGGAGGAAAAGTGACCATTAAAATGTCTGGTAAGTTGACAGAATTGCAACATTTCAGCATGTCATGTATTGCTATTGCCTTAATTGCAAAACAATGTTTCTGTCTTTGATTTTTTAACATTCCGTACTAAAAAATCTTGTTGGAGCTTCAAACAAATGTTAGATGTTCACTGATATTTTATTAGGAAATAAAGCTCTGAATCTTGTTGACTGCACCGTAGTTTTGCAGAAGAAGGGCTAAATTACGCAGAACAAAAGATTTTATGGAAATCGGACTTTCCAATCTATAGTTGATTTCGCAAAAGAGATCATTAAGAGGTGATACGAGTGCTGTTCAGGTAAGAGCCCTTGCTTTTCATTTGATTCATTTTTGGTAGGGTTTTTTTACAACTTTTCATGGCCAAAGAGTCAATCAGGCAGCTTGAGTTCTGAAGAAAGCTTGGATATGGTTGGACATCTATTTTAGAAAATTCTTTATATCCGCGGAATGGAATTTCAGGCTACTGCGGAATAAAATTTTGCATACAGTTTAACCCTTTTCCTACAAAACTATTTTTCATTGGACAAATTCTGGAAACATGTCATCTTGTAAATCAAATCAAAAGCAAATATCTTAACGCTTTAGAACTGTTTTGTTCTCATCAAATATATTGATGCTTTACTGCTATTGTAGGCCAAGATGAATTTATAGAGCTAGCAAGAAAGGAAGTTGTACGACAAGAATTTTTTAGAATAGCAACAAAAGTTCAAGAGAGCCAGCTTCAAAACATTGAAAAGGAGCCTGCAGATATATATTCTGGTATGTGTTGACATATATTTTCATTAAACTTTCATGATCGTTGCTAGTCATTATTATTTCAAGCATAGCAGGAGAAAAGGGGACCATTCTGACATTATGGACATATTTTTTGTTTTTTTCGAAAATTGCACAAGAAATGTCATATCACATGGTTGGCCAAAGAACTCGCATAAGAAATCTGGAAAGCATATCTAGCTTGCAGCTGCTCCTTTTTAGCTTTTTTGTGATACCTATCTATAACGTAACAACTAGAGCCAGTAGTAGATATCGAGAATTTAAATTTCATAAAAGAGGTGAAATATGAAGATTTCCTGAGAAGTCTTTGCAGCCAATCCAATTTTGATAGTGTTATGTTAATTTGCGAGTTGCTTTTTCGAGTTGTGACTTATTCTTGAAGTGCGAGTTACGAGTTGCGAGTTACACATAAAGTGCGAGTTGCGAGTTACGAGTCGTGTTATTTTGCGAATTACGAATCGCAAGTTGCATGGAAGTTGCGAGTTGGAAAATCGAAAGTGTGAGTTGGTCCAAAAGTGCGAGTTGCCTTTTTCTTAATCTGTCGCTAAAAACTACTTTAAAGCACTTTAAAGCCCCAGCTCGCAACTCGCAACTCTTAACTTGCACAGTAAGAGCAACTGGCAACTTGCACTTTACCAAACCACTTTTTATGATGTGACGTCTAGAAATTCTGAAGCTAGTGCTATTTCGTGTATCTGAGCCTTACTAATCACAACAATATGGACATGGATTTTGAAATAAGTTCAAATGAAATACAGTAAATTAATTCCAGTAACTAGTTTAAATTTTTATACCTTAACAAAAGCAATAAATATAATAAGCCAGTTAAGTTGGTTAGAAATTTAATAAGCCAGTTTAGTTCGATAATTTCAATAAGCCAGTTTAGTCAGCTTAGATAAGTCAGATAGTTGGTCTTCATTAAGTACAAGATGATCAATTACAATATTGGAATATTGTTACTGCAACTAGCTATATAAAAATGTCATTTGAAATAGATATTCATAATAAGTATCACCTACGCCATAAGGGCGCCATTACAGTATTCAGTGCAATAAGATCGATATATTTTTCTCATTACAGGTATTTCTGAAGCAGTCGTGGATACGTTTACGAGGAATAATGTCTTTGAATTGGACATCGACTCCAAACGAAAAGCAGTGACTGCAGCTGTATTAGGAAATTGTATGTTGATAAGGAACATTTTAAAGTTTTTGTAACAATTAACACTAGAGTCTTTACTGGCATGGATGGAATACAATAACGTTATCACCTTTCAATGACGAATACGTTATAAAGCAATTTTCTTGAGCTCTTTAAACCACTGAACTTATCAAAAAATCGTTTTTGGTACATGCTAACGTAATCCATGCTTAACACACGTAAAATTGAAACAAATATGATATACCAGTCATAAAATTGTGTTACTGCACTGTATGCAGGTGCTCAAGAGTTGCCGAATAAGGTTGCTTCATTTCAATTCTATAAAACGCATTGTGGAGCTTTCTGAACTTTTCTTAATTTACCAATTTCCTATTTGAAAACTGTTTGTAACTCTTGCAGGTAATGAAGCCTCCATAGCCACTCTGGCTCTGCGTAAGCAGCGCCCGGTGCTACGTAGAGATGAGCAGCACCGTTATCATCTGCCCCATTCAATACAGCCCTGGAGTCCCTGTTAGATTTTTAAACATTATATCAAATCCCTGTTGTCAATCATTGTTTTTAAGCATTTACTCTTCTTTAACAGCTACAAAAAAACGGAAAGTATGGAAGAGCGAAAGGTGTCCAACATGGTGGCCAGTGGAAATTGCTTTTCGTTCCCCAAGTGCGGCACCAAAGTTTTCCGTTGCCCAACTGGATACAATACTCGAGGCATTTGAAGACCACTTGGGTAATATTGGAGCAGCAGATGGTGCCGGAGGTGACGACACGGCAGGAGATAGAGATAGAGGTGAGATGCAGTCAAGGGACGAGCACGTGGAAGAACAGGTGGAAGAAGTAGATATACAAGAGCAGGAGGACGTGCAGATGGAGGAAGAACGGCCACTGGACAAACAGGCGGAGGATAAAGACACACCGCTATCGTTGCGAGAACGAGAACAAATAAATGCGCTGAAAAGGACTTATGAGGTAATTGCATGTACCTATATTGTGTGCTTAATTGTAAGGGGGGGTCATATTGCATTTTTTGACATTTTTCACCCTCTATAGCATTTTATAATGACCCACCATTTTATATAAATCTCAAAGTAAAACCTACCCCTCCATTTTATTACCACCACCCCATATTAGGCTTTTTAAATTTCTCAGACAACGAAAATTGTATATTGGCAGACAGAACTACCATCTGAGAACAAAAATTAAGAACAAATATCAAGTAGCCTGTGTTTTAGGCTCCAAAATAAAGTCACTGGTCAGTGCAACAGGGAGTGTTGCCTTGAGTGTTGCCTTGTCTGAGCGCAAATGCTCGCAATTTCTGCTCTGTCTGTGAAAACAAATATCAACCCCTCCCTTTTATTTTCACCCTCCCATTTTAAGTGTTTATTTACGATTTTCCCCGTTGTTCATTTTATTTTGACCCCCGCGTTATGAAAATCTAGGAATATGTCCACCCCTTTTTATTCGACCCCCCCCCCCTTACAATTAAGCACAAAAGAGTACAGCCATCAGCATTACATTGCATTTTATTCTGTAGTATGAATTGCAGATATGAGTTGAAATTTTATGAAATGAATTGAATTGAAAGGTTGTTTTTTCATTTCCAGAATTACGAGTGGACACCAACTCAATGTGAAACCTTCTTAGATGCCATAAAACGTTTCAAGGCAAAAGCGTTACGAGAGGTTTTGGCGGTATTACCCGATGACAGACCATTCGAATCCGCCAATCAGGTCATGCCGTCTGAAATAGAATGGTGGTAAGTCAGCACATTGCGTAACAATGTTGCACTATTTTTTGTTAGGGGGCCGTTCAATAATAACGTCACCTTAGGGGGGTGGATGGTTTTTACAGTTTTTTGTGACGCTATATAAAAACGTCTTATACAAAAACGTGATTTAGCGTGACGAGGGGGGATGGGTGGTTCTAAAAAGGCAAATTTAGCGTGACATAATTATTGAACCCTAACCCTAGGATGAATACTATGCAAAACACTTTTATGAGTCTGTTTAACAATGCAATCAATTTCTAATCAAATGTTTAAATTATTTCATTTTAGTGTTTATTTTTGCAACTACTTTCTTGTAAATGTTCTTCGCAAGCTTGCCATTATGTATATTATGTATATTAGTGAAATTCAAAGAGCCTTGGTAAAAACTGGTAATCTACTACTGTTGAGTAAATTTAATCTATTTCTATTTTCGACTCTCTGTTAAATAAAATCACAAACAACCAAGGCTATACAAGTTAGAGAATGCGTGACTTTCTCAGCAGTGAAATTGGCAAACATTAACCACGTTTGAGTGAGTGTGATGAACGTCGAACAGTCCAGCTTCTTTAGCCTAAGTATTCGAAACGCAGTTTCAAAATCCATGCCTAATTGATTACTTACGTAGTTTTTAATTTTTCTATAAAGGTACCGTCACCTTGTACCATCAGCAACGCGCGACAGTGGCTTGGAGCCAGTGGCAGTGGAAGGCGATGGGCGGTGCCTCTTCCGATCTTTGTCTCGTTGCCTTTGCGGAAACGAAGAACACTGGAGCTGGACAAAATTGCTGTGTTTGAAATACGGACTACAGCATGAAAATGAGATTTGCAGAAAGGTATTCTTCAACAATCTTTGTTATAGTCTATTTTCAATCAGCGGGAAAGACTTTGTCCACATCGAGTTTCATCAGGCTGTACACCACACTACTAGACCATTGCTATCCACACAAACTTAGGAACGGCTATCCGCATCCACATTAAATTCAAATCACTAGCATGCATTACATTTTCAACGCGCTTTTAATTCGAATACACAAATGCATCGAGCTTGAGTTATTGCCGTGTAATGCTTAGACTAGTACAACGGTCTCAGAGAGCGGTAGTTAAAGCCCCGCCCCCGTAAAGCAGATAATTTTTGCAGAATCGAACATTTTAACGTAAATGTAAAATAGAAATTGCGCGCCGGATGTTATGTGAACAACTAACATTTTGTCTTAATATCAATATGCTTTTGTACATTACAGGTTGGAACTCTTTTAGAAGACAAGAGACTTCTCGCCTTTACGATATCAACTGATGATGTAGTTAGGAGACATCAACGAATTCCCGATGATGACCGGTTTCTTGAAGCTTGCGTGAACGAAGAGATTTTTCGGACATCCGAACAGTTCAGAGATGGATGTTAGTATGAATTTTACATTTATTTACTATATCGGGTGACGCAAAAATGCACAAAACGTCTGGTTTGGTCTGTTGCTTATACATTTGCTTACACACTTAAATAGCCCTTAACGTTTGGCCGTAAAAGTTCACAATAAGGTAGATGCCAATTCGATTCTCTTGGCAAACATTTCTAATGTTAGATCAACTCAATACAGCGGCTGCGTTTTTAGAACATATTGTAATGTTTCCTTTTTATATTTAATATTATCTTCTTCAGTTCTTCTTAAGCGCTGTTACTCGATTAAGCGCTGCAGTCAAATGAGCGCAGCACATTGGGCAAAGATAAATTAATAAGCGGATCTAGGGGCACTACAAATTCGGGGGGCTGCCCCATACAAAGCCCATTGTTTAGTAACGGTTTTTACGTCTATGAATAAGCGCCGCAGTCGAATAAGCACGGCAATGCTTACATCAAGCATTTTGTATGCTTACAATCTAAACAAGGAACAGTTCTCATTGCCAACTTACCTAAACAGTAAATAGGAATACCAGTAGATTTCTCTTAAAATAATTATGCTGGTAGAAAGGTTTACAGTGAGCCTATTTTTCGTTCTTGCTGTTCAATTCAAAGTCCGACAAAAACATTAAATACTAAAATGTTTAGAAGCTTTTAAAAATCTTATAAAAAAGTGCCGTAGTTGAATAAGCGCTGCATCTACAACCCCGATCCAAAAATCCAAAACAGAGCCGCAAGGATTGTAACAAACAGTTCTTGCGATGCTTCTGCTACCCCTTTAATTGAGAATCTTGGTTGGCCAACTATCGGAAATCTTGTGAAAAAAGAGACTGCAACTTTGACTTATAAGTCACTGAATTCGCTTGCACCAGATTATTTGAAAAAATTATTCACAAAATGCTCAGATGGAAGAGAACGTTATCTGCGATCATCCGAAACGGATCTCAGATTGCCGCTATTAAAAACTAAAAATGGCCAAAAGGCATTTTACTATCGCGGAGCGAAATTATGGAACAACCTCGAAAAAGAAAGCAAATTGGCACCCTCCCTAACAACATTCAAAACTCAGCTAGAAAAGAGGTTAATTTTAATTTCAGCTTTAATTTTCTTTGTACGTAACATTTTAGACCAGGATATTGACTAATTTATTTTTTTTATCATAGCTTAACGATTTTTCTTTATTTCTATTTTTTTTAAACAGGTCAGTTTGTAAATCATTATTTAGGTAATGAAACCTATACCTGTATAAAAATTTGAAAATGAAATGAATGAAAAAAAATGAAAATGATAACTTTATTAAGCACCGCGGTGCTTAATCGACGCCACTTAATCGATCATTTACGGTTGTTCCTACTTTAATGCTTTCACACTGGTTTCTTTTTCAGCACTGTTGCATTTGATTCTTGCATCTGGTGCTCTGAAGGTCAACATAAATTCTGTTTCCTCAGAGCAAACGCTGAGCCAGCAAGTGAAATTTGAAGATGGAGCTGATACATTCCATCTTATGTGGGCTCCGACTTCTCCTGATGGCTCAGTGAACCACGTGGTCCCATCAGTCAGCGTTCAAAATGAACGTCTCGTTGCTTCGGAAGGGAAGTGCGAATTAGCGAATGGAAGGACAAGCCTATGCTTATCTCATTATAAGAAGAGACCGTCTCCAGCAACCGTTCAATGTAAATTCTGTCTCCGCGTTTACCACGCTGATTGTGCTTCAGAAACATGCCAAAGCGATGAATGGTCCTGCTTCTGCCACGTCAAGTTTGAAAATCTTCGCTGGTAATGCTGTGTTTCTGAAGTTTAGCCTTGATTATCTGTTTCAATTATTTAACTCTGCTTCTTGTTATCAGTCGTTTTTGCGACGGTGTCATGTGCTTTTCGGTCCCCTTAGGCAAAACGGTTAAGTTGGCGAAAAATCACTTCAAAATAAGAAACAGGCAGGCTGAAATCGAAGCCAAGCGTTCTTATAAAAAGAAAGCGTGTACATCGGACACTTTTACATCATTAGGTATGTAGTATGGACCAAAAACGGTCTAGGGCGAAAACTTATAGCAAAACACCATGCAAAAGACCTGACCATTTTAACGTATGAAAAATTGTGTCCAGCAGTGACCAAACCCCGATTTTTAGCCTTTTTAAGGACTTTTTAATGTTTACAAAAAGGTTCACCCTACCAGTAGGGTCACCCTCCTTCATATTTTTCCTTCGTTTACTTTACATATCCGGTAGGGTCACCCTAGAGGTAGGGTTACCCTATCACCTAGGTAGGGTGACCCTCCTATTAGGAGGGCCAGCATTTGTTCATTTAAGCCATGTAAATGTATTTAAGGCATGTAAACGCCCTCAGGGTCAGTGTGAAAATACCGATAAGGTATATAAAGTGAGTGACCTTAACATCATATGTATTGTATCTAAATTTCTACCTATACTCCTATACTTACATTTTTCTTTGCCTTTATCTTACAGCTCAACGATATTGCGCTCTTTGTCAGAAATTAAAAGAAATATTCAGCAATATTCCTCAGAAATAAAGGTAACTTTAAAATGTTAGCGTAAAATATATCACAAAGTGTCTCGGTACAGCACAAGTGGTGAGCTGCAACCGTTAAGTCCTGTTGGCAGTTGCCCATAAGCCCGCAAAAAGTAGGTAGGCCCTATTTCCAGAAGGGGCCCGGTAGTAAATTTAACAACAACTGTACACTAGAATCTCAAACTTGGGGGGCACGAAAATTGACGGACGGCACTTTTGCCGCTAGAAGGGCACTTCCAAATACGTTAGATTTGCGAAAATGGGGAAAAATTCCTATGGCGAAAAGTGCATTTTTTCTTTTTTTGCAAAATCCCGGGGGTTCATCTCTGTAGACAACCACCGATTTTCCACATCCACCCTATCGTTATGAATTCTAACTTCTATCGATTCGACTTGATTAATCATGTAGGGGTCTCGTACCGTACATGAATTTTTTAATATGGGACGCACGAGCGTTTTGTAAGCTTGAATTTTAAATTTTAATTTCCTGTGAACAGTGTTCAGATTTTGCTTCATAAACCCAATATTCTACATATTGGCTTTACCAACTATGTTTTCTATAAGATGTTTTCAGTTTAGATCATTCGCTATGGCACTCCGATATACTGATGCTTTTCAACATACTTTAATATCTTTCCTTTCATCAAATAGACATAAACTACTGGCAATTTTTGCCGTCTTATGCTGTTATTTTGCAATTTCAGCAAAACGATGAGTTGAATTCCTTTTCTGTGCTAAGATTTTAATTGAAACTTCTTTTAATCCTTTTAGGAAATTTCTATTCTCAATCTCAAAGATGGAGATTCTCACCGTAAGAGTCTGGTTATTCGACCAACGATCTGAGCATACTCTACGGAGTATGCATAAACACATTAACTTGTTCAGCGAGGAAACTGTAAGTCACTAGCTTCTCGTCAGTACTTTTTTAACGATGCTTGAAAACAAACCTACCTATTTGTTGCGATCCTTTCCATTTTATTACCAAACAATTACAATATTTTGCCAATTTCACTTTATAACCAGTGGCGTAACGAAGTTTAGGGCACCTTAGTTCAAAAACTAAGGGCCACCGACAAAAAGTTTTTTTTAATATGGGGCTTTGGCAATCCTGTGCTTAACACCTCTATAATAACCAGGGCCGCCATCAGGCAAGCCGGACCTTAGGGCAAATATCGTGGTGGGCCAAAAATGCGCCGTAGGAGCGAGTTCAAGGAAACGAGTCATTAAGTCGGGTCAACCTTATATGGCATTTTTCGAACACCTTAATAACAAACCTTTCTTGATAGTTTTCACTGAAAACAAGAAAGAACAAAGTGAAAAATACTAAAGAGTGATGTAGAGTAAAGAGAGAAGAGATGAGAGAGGAACGAGTAACAGTTTTCGTGAATTTTCCAGCAGTCTGAGAGCATCAATTTCTAAAAATTCTCCCCCTTCGGTGGCAACTATTGTGCCATCTCATGTATTTAGAAAGTATAACTTCTTTTTTCAGTGTTGGAACATTTGTTTTGATGTTGTTTGTAGAAGAGCTTTATTTTTACCGTTATATATATTTCTTTCTGGAGACGCTCTATTCTCTTCTTGGTTTCTTTCAGTTTCAAATAATTTTTCAATACTCCTATCCCCTTTATCCCGTAGAGCTTACTTCCATTCGCAGTCGCTACATAAGGAACCCATCGTACATTCGTACATAATTCCTAAGGGCCCGAGTGTCTCCTTTACGCCACTTTCTATATTGTTGTATTAACATTATATTTTAATTTCTAGTGGGAATTCTTAATGGATTACATCAATAGAGTCGCTCATCAAGTGGCCAAGTACAAAAATTTGTCAATTCCACTTAGAATCACATTGAATACACTTGTTTTAGGACCGGAGGTATCTATGGACTTGTTTATTTAACTAGCTGTTAACAATTTTATGAGGGGGCACGGGGGCGTAGAAGCATCAAAAAATCCCACAATCTTCAAAAATCCAAAAACCCGCTAAATATTTCACTAATATCCGTTACATACTTACTACTTTAAAAAATTGTGAAATCCGAAAAGTCCACATATTTTAGCTGAATTTTCTGAATTTTCGAAACCGTCTTTTAGGTGAGAACAGATCACAGGGGCGTTATTACTTCCATCCAAATTCAAACTGCCAAAACCGAATCAGAGGCAGGTATAGCACTAGCCGGGTATAGTGGATGCATTGCATAAACCAGCGTCACCAGTAGATCCTAAGGTATCAGTTATCCAAAGGTAAAATCTGACGTCTGTCTTACCGTCAGACTCCGACAAACGATAGCACTCGATCCGCAAGATATGTAGATTCACAATACATAGCTACTAGCTCCGTGTTGCATGTCGAAACTCAGGAATTCGCTGTAACAGTTTTTTCAAACATGCAATCAAAAACGTAAAATTTAATTTCAAACATCAAACTTTTACTCAGTAATATAAAATTAACACTACTCTTTAATTTTAGGCAGCAGCATTCCTCATACACAAGTTGGAAGGCATACCATTGATTTCTGCAAGAAGATTTACTTTCTAAACATCGACTGTATTGCACATTTATTTAAGGTTGTCGTTTTATTTTCAATACCAAAACTCTACTGTTTTTTGGCAAGATGCTTCTCATTCCATTTGAAAATGGCACACACATATTCACTTACTCACCTATATGCAGCCACGTTGGTTAGAAACTACTTCCAAATAGAAATGATTATGTTTCCAAACGGACCGGATTTTCAAGACCGCATTTGCATGACCGGATTTTTACTGATTTTAAAGAGCCAAAAATCAAATTAAACATAGAGAAAGTAGAATAATTGAATAACGTTGTAAAGAAAACAATGAAAGATGATGCAGTTATGTTTTATAAAGAAAGGTTGAATCTTTTATGGCTTTTTCTTACCTCTATTGTCCCAATTGGCTCTTAATTTACCAAAATTTGACCCATTTAGAGCCAAAAATCAAATTAAACATAGAGAAAGTAGAATAATTGAATAACGTTGTAAAGAAAACAATGAAAGATGATGCAGTTATGTTTTATAAAGAAAGGTTGAATCTTTTATGGCTTTTTCTTACCTCTATTGTCCCAATTGCCCAATTGGCTCTTAATTTGCCAAAATTTGACCCATCTAGAGCCAAAAATCAAATTAAACATAGAGAAAGTAGAATAATTGAATAACGTTCTAAAGAAAACAATGAAAGATGATGCAGTTATGTTTTATAAAGAAAGGTTAAATCTTTTATGGCTTTTTCGTACCTCTATTGTCCCAATTGGCTCTTAATTTGACCCATTTAGAGCCAAAAATCAAATTAAACATAGAGAAAGTAGAATAATTGAATAAAGTTATAAAGAAAACAATGAAAGATGATGCAGTTATGTTTTATAAAGAAAGGTTGAATCTTTTATGGCTTTTTCTTACCTCTATTGTCCCAATTGGCTCTTAATTTACCAAAATTTGACCCATTTAGAGCCAAAAATCAAATTAAACATAGAGAAAGTAGAATAATTGAATAACGTTGTAAAGAAAACAATGAAAGATGATGCAGTTATGTTTTATAAAGAAAGGTTGAATCTTTTATGGCTTTTTCTTACCTCTATTGTCCCAATTGCCCAATTGGCTCTTAATTTGCCAAAATTTGACCCATCTAGAGCCAAAAATCAAATTAAACATAGAGAAAGTAGAATAATTGAATAACGTTCTAAAGAAAACAATGAAAGATGATGCAGTTATGTTTTATAAAGAAAGGTTAAATCTTTTATGGCTTTTTCGTACCTCTATTGTCCCAATTGGCTCTTAATTTGACCCATTTAGAGCCAAAAATCAAATTAAACATAGAGAAAGTAGAATAATTGAATAAAGTTATAAAGAAAACAATGAAAGATGATGCAGTTATGTTTTATAAAGAAAGGTTGAATCTTTTATGGCTTTTTCTTACCTCTATTGTCCCAATTGGCTCTTAATTTGCCAAAATTTGACCAATTTAGAGCCAAAAATCGAATTAAACATAGAGAAAGTAGAATAATTGAATAAAGTTTCCATATTTTGAGTCAGCCAAACGCTCTGATGCAGTAATAGTTGAGTTTGATTGTTCTTGTGAAATATACAATGAGACGTAGTGTCTCTCTAACCGGCACCATGGTTGCTGCCGAAGGAAAAGAAAAGTTCGAATTTTGACGCTCCTAGATAGCTGCAAATTGCCCTTTTAAAACAATTTTTTGCACAATCTTTTTTTCTTATCATTCTTCGCCATTCATTTTCATTTTCATTGAAGTGAAAAGTTTAGAACTCCAGTGTTTTCTTTAGATCTGCACAAAATTCTTAGAACTGCACATTTTGTGTAGAACTGCACGTTTAAAAACCCAAACACTGCCAAATAGTCCATAAAATATTTTTCTAAACCCCAATACAGTATAAGAACCCGCATATAAGAGCCACTTCTTTGAAGAACATCTACCCTAGAAAATAGGGATTCTTACCACTGAAACAAAAACCTTTTTACTGCATTGTATTAAACAAGAACCCAGCAAGGCTAAAATGGGAAACCGAGATTTTTATATGCGGGTTTTTACTGTAACGGATCTTCTTGTCAAAAATCGTCATAGCAAACTTGCGTTAAAAATATTGGTAATAATATTGTAAGACATACTTACATATTCTGCATCACATTTAATATTTCTTCAAAGCTCTTCTATCTTGTTAATTTGATAGCATTAAAAGTATATGCCACAAAACAGAGACATATACTGAATCGCAAAACTTAACTAAAAATTGACTCTGATTTACATATTCTCGAAAAATGGTATAAATCCCGATCTCTAGAACACAGCAATATTTAAAGCTGTATAAAGATGTGACAGCAATAGCAATATCGATAGATCAATCTCAGTTTTGTCAATCTTCTCGTGAAAGCGCCCAATCGAGTAAATACGGTACATAGGTTGGAGAAATGCGGTATCAAAGGTAAAGAAAAAAATTTATTCAAGTCTTACTTATCAAACGAAAGCAGTTTTGCTCTGTCATTGGTCAAAGGACCAGCTGATTATGCTCAAAATCATAGCTCGAATTTTTTCCCCATGCATTAGCTAACTAAATGAAGAAGAATTACAGCATAGAAAAATTAAAAATATATCTCTAACAAAATTTCAAGAAGAAGTCTGAAAACGGCATGGAAAATTGGAAAACACTTTGCGTGTAAAGGTATAGAGGATTAATAATTTGACTTAGCTTTGGATTACGGACCAACCATCACTGTGTGATCAAGGTAACGAATCGCAATAAAAGATTCACAGGAAAAACAAAACTGGACGTTATTGCGAGTTGTGGCAGCAGGGATCCTTTGGTTTTTGCCATAACACCCTTTTCGTGTAAATCAATCAAATGCTTGGTTCCGATTTCTTTTTGTTTTGCTCGAATTTATCTAATTATAGAATAGCAAATTCAACTATGCACGCTATCTCGTGCATGTGACTCATACCTCTGTAAAGTGTCACATAGAGTCTATGAAGAGTGTACAGCAAGACGTGTTTTCCTTTTCATTCCATGCACTGGGCCGTGGAGTTTCATAATCAGGCTTTACCTTGATTTTCTAATGATCGTAGGTCCGTTTTGAAGCTGATGTACGTTAATTATCAATTTCATCAGTTGTCAAGTTGAGGGACACAGCCAGAGAAAGTAGCTACCAGGTGACTTTGTCGAAGATTCAATATCTAAATTTTGCACTTTCAAGGAAGCCCTATCAAAAAAAAAATTAAAGCAAATTAATTGCATATCATAAATTGGCTGCATTAGTAAAAGAGCTTCCCAATGATGCCCGTGCCAAAAGCTCCAAACATTTTCGTATATCATGAGCTTTATTGATTCAGGGATTTTACAATCCATTGAACAAAACAAATGCAGCGAGCGAGTGTGTGGGAATGGTCTTTTCGAGAGATTTTATTGAGGTTTCTCTTTCCATACGTTTTCCTAGTCAGCGTCCCTCTCGATAACTCTGGCAATGTCCCAAATGGATTTACAATTCATAATATAAGCGCCTTAAGACTTCATCTTGATTCTGTTTTCTTCACTCGTGTGTTGCAATGCCATAGCAAAAGCTTAAGATGACTCAGGAAATTAGCTTCATTCATGTATGAAAGCTGACTCTTCAAACTTTTCAAAGTAGCATTCCGTTGTTCGTTTATTTGTGTGTTGACATCAGTGAAGTCGACATGCAAGGAAACGTTGTACGAATCTGCACAAGCTGCAGAAAGAGATATCAGTGCCAAAAAGGTCATCGTGGCAATCTACTACTAGATAAAAGAATAGTTACAAAGAATAAAGTAGATAATTTAATTAAAGTATTATTTTTAATTCATCTTTCTAACCTTTGTGATTTTTCCAGTGAAACCGGTCCACAAGAAATTTGGTTTCTTTAAAAAACCCAGGATCTCTATTCAAAGCATACTGATGGAGGTTACAGCAATTGTCGTAGATGATCGCTTCAGGAGCTTCAAGGTAAGCGAATAATAGATATAACAAAGAATTTAGGAACTATACAACGCCTGATCTAAGAATGGCGTAGCGAATAGAAAACTTGGAGGGGCGTTCTTGGACAAGATAGACAAGATAGTCAAGATAGTCAAGATAGTCTGTATTATAAGCATTACGAAAAAAACGATATTGCACGGGATCGTACCCCCACCTACATAGTCTAAAAAGCAGTGCAAAGTGCCGTGAACCAATATCCTAGTTCGTAAGAGCATGGCTGTAATTTTTGAGGCCAACGGTGACATGCTCGGCAGAAAGAAATTGATGTCAATTTGATATTGTTCATACACTTGTTTGAAAGATATTTGGGGACCATGCCTCCTCGGTTTCTCTAAATATAAACCCGCAGCATCCAGAAACATCAAAAAGCTAATAAATTGAGGTTGTTACAACGACTATTGGAAGTCCATGAAAATTACAATTGCTGGACACAGGAAAAGGTATCGATACAGGAGAAAGATGGGATTTAATACAAATAATTTAACTTAACGTTACAAGAGTTGTGTGATGAACGCATGGATGCATAAAACTTCAAATCACAACAACATTATGTGTGCTTTCTAAAGTGTACCTCTGTATATCTTGCTCTGCCTACGATAAAGCACTGTGTTGATCATACAATCATAGCTCGATGATATAATATATAACTATAATTTTTCTTAATCACGTCTGTTAAACACCCAAAAACGGTAATGCTCGTGATGGCTGGTATTCTGTTATAAATAGTGAATACAGTAGTTACAGACTTGAACAACAGATGGTGTTGACATGACAATTACCAAATAACTGATTTTTATCTCATAAAAATTTGCATAAACTAAAAAGAAATAAGTGTCGCTCCTTCAAAAAATGATCACAAAACGAAAGATTACCTTTTGGAAACCGTGTGCGCATGATTGTGAATGGAACGTTGACAGACTCAGGTGAATCCATGATCTCAAAACCATAACATATCTCTGCAAATCAAGTAATGTAAGATGCATTTGTGGTTAGTTTAAATATTGTTATCTTATGATTAGGCACAGAAATAAATGGATAATGGAATAATTCTGGAATCGGAAGTTCTTTTCATGCATTCATTTATTTTCTTTTCATTAGCATACCAATGGGCAAAATGACTTAACGTTGATTCAGTGTTTTATCTGCGTAGATATAATGCTAAAAATGGTTGTTCTTTCAACGTTGATGTTGATGTGACGCCAGAAATGACATTTCGCTGATAAACAGATTCTACTCACTGTTCACGGCAAGAAATTGATTATGCTGATTCTAAGAAACTGCCATCAAGGTTGTCTCCCTATTATTACTAATTAACAACAGAATTTTGAATAAAAAGAAGAATGCTAAGGCTACAATGTACATGTAAAGTTAGTGAGATAGCCAAAATTTAGAAAGACATTCATAAAAAAGCATAAAAGGATACCATGGGATAAAATTTTAGTTTTTCAAATGATCTCAGCAGCAACAAACTTGAGAGAAAATTTAGTGAAATAACATGCCCGAGCAGGATTCGAACCTCCAACCCTCAACTTTGCGCGTCGAGTGCTCTACCAACTGAGCAATAGGGTCATACTTCAAACCGTGCCCAGAACCATGCCAATCCCTCAAATTGCCCTTAAAAAGGATACTTATGGACAACACGTACCAAAAATATATCGACTATTTCTCGGGTTACTAAAAGATTTAAAAAGTAGCCTCATATACAAGAGATACAAACCATGCTGACAGTAGACAGTGAATATCCCAGGCATTAGATTTGGATGGCCGTGATAAGCTTTTGAACAAATTTCTGCATTCTCTCTTTTGTTTTTGTCCATGTCATATATTCCACGTTGGTTGAGTTCGGGCCAGGATGGGAAGTAGCCAGAACTGTTTTCCGAATCTCTGCAGCAAGGATCCAGTTGATGTTGCTCAAACCGCAAAATGTACATGGCCGTGTCGTTTAACTCTTTGAAAAGCTCAGTCCAGACAGTTGGTATACCAATGGCAGGTAAAACTCTAATAACGTCGTATAGAATCGGGGAGCAGGCTTGCAAGTTTGCGAGCGACTGTGGATGTTTTCTTACAATAAGCCCTGCGGAAATACGATGTAGTAAATGTTGAAGCAAGCTATTTACTGGGAAATACGACAAAACAGGAGAAACGGATGAGATGCATCGTAGAAACCTCCATATTGCAGGGGGAAATTGCTCATGGCCCTCAAAAAGCTGTTCACAAGCAACCAACACATCAAGTACTTTAGAACTATTGTCATTCAGATGCCTTTTCAACTCCCGTAGTTCATCAGGATTCGCTTTCTTCTTTACCGCAAAACATCGCAACGAATCTCGTGTCTTTTTGTTGCAAATGAATATTCTGCTTTTGAAACTGGTAAAATTGAAAACAGACGTCTTTCAAAGTAGTGTATGACACCATTTTACACCACGACTTTAAACGCAACAGGTAAATCCTGTTTGTATGATAAATAGCAAAAGAAAACGCACGATAACTAAATACAAGATGGAAAATTACAAAGTAAACAAGCGAATGTTGGTCTGCAACTCCACAAATTGAACAAAAATCGACCTTAGCAATCAGCGAAACAAAGTAAAAGTAGTGCTCAATAAAAGCTATAAGAATTTACACTTTTCCAAGCACGAAAACGCTTAATCCTGAAATCCCAAAAATTGTTGGTAATGAGATAATGTTATTTTCATTCAATGCAATAAGAGAAAAGAAAAATGACAGTGTAAATTCAATTTCTGTACACTGCCAGTTGTTGAGCAGCTAACTTGCAGCTGCTGCAATAGGTATATACTGTATTACTCTTGAACGCCGCCCCTCATCTAATGTTCGGTGTTTTAGATGTGGCACCCGTGTGGCGCTCAAACGGAGCAGCGCTCTTAAAAAAGTCTGCATCTTTTGGATAAAGTAAGCAAGTTTTGTGTATTAAAATCGATAATAAAACTACAGAAGCGCACACAGTACAAAGTGCGGTGCTTATTCGTGAACAGTGCTCTTTATCATCTTTATTTTATCTCCAATGCATTGGTCGTTGGGGGGAGGAGGGGTTGCGCTCAATAGAGTAAATTATGTAATTTAATTAAGAAGATGGATATGGACAGAGCTAAAGTAATTTGATAAAAAATACTTATCTTCCAGACAATCGTTGTTGCTTAACTGCAGCATGTTCATCACTCATTGGCTTCACATATTTTCTTCGATAACCCAACGATGTGGCATCACACAGTATAACTTTTGGGTATAAGCCACATTCTCCACAAGTAAACTCTGAATCAAAGTGTATATCCAAAAGCCGAAGAAAACAATACCAAGTCATTCTCCATTGTTGATAATTAAGATGAAGATCGGTGTCAATCCTTGAGGCAGTAAGAGCGAGATTCCAAATTTTATGATAGCTTACAAGACTTTGGCTAGAACGATAAAATGATCAAGAGAAAAAAATAGAACAAAGTCCGGTATCTTCTCATAAAAGCGACATCTGTCAAAGGAAACCTAACCTGTGTTACAGACTCGACTGGTTTCTGCTATAGAGAAATTTAGTTGATTAGAAATTTTCAACTTTCTCTTCCAGCAGGTTCCTTAATTGAGGGACATAAATCTACATAGACGAAAAAAATTTACAAGGTATCCAAATGAATATAAACTCGATTCTTTCATGACAACATCAAACCAACAAAACCTAATTGTGAATATTGCTAAATGTTCGAGAGAACTTTTTAGACATCGTAGAAGAATAAAACCTGCTAATTCCATTGCTGAAGATTCTGTATTTCTTGCTGTTAAATTACACAGTCTTTATTTGTTCTGTTGCTTTTGCATGATGATTGGATCTACCTCTTATTTGTTACTACCGTAACGTTGCAACGTAGAGTTTTTTTATTTTTAATTTGTTAAGAAAGCTGCCATTTAGATGACCTGCATTGTTAAATAAATAATGTATGTATGTATGACTGGGGGTATATCTTAAACGAATATGATGATGAGGATGATGATGAAGAAAACGTGCCCGTCGACGTCAGCGTTTTGCTCTGCAGGAAGTATTTTCATATGGCTTCGCTCTTTGTGTGGAGGCGGAATCACTGATCTCTCAATAGGTGTGATGCCATCGTATGGCCCTGGTGACGCGCTGAGTGCTGAACAATAAAATGTTTCAGACTCTATTGGAAGAGAAACTTTGGAATAGCCATTGAACTCAAATTCTCTAATACAAACCGAGCTTGACGAAAAGGTTTGAAAAACAGAAACATTACCTATGACCGAATAAAAAATGATTCATGTAGTCTCGTAACACATCATGCCCAACCAGAAAGTCACCCATGTTGAGAACACCTTTGGAGCAGCCATCGTATTCTTCGATTTTTCCACAACCTGGATTTCTACATCTTCGAAGAGGTACTAAAGCAAAATGAAAATAACGAATAAATAATAGCAATTGTAAAAATTAACGACTTAAATTTCGCTGGCAAATGATACTGACAGATAAGCTGGTGTCTGAAGAAGCTACTTAAATTTTCAAATGAAAGGGGCACAGGGACCATTAGTCCATGAACATGAGTACTTCAAGTTATCCATTTTGTTATAATTGAATTTGATTGAAGGACAGACGTTTGCATTTTGAACAGAGAGATCTGTTGGTCATAAAACATATTAGGCTCAAAATGTCTCATTTTACGAAAAAGGCATTTTGAAACAATAAAAAATACGGTAACATAAACATCCCCACGTCAATTTCTTTAAGCTGAATCCATATTTCCTAATGTGCTGTGCTGTCAAGAACACAAAAGATGAAAATTTAATTGGTTTTATAGAAATAATGCATGTTTCCAACGAAACTAAACACTAACAAACAATGACTAAACACTAACTAAGCTTAACTAAACATACCTGAAAATAATTTACATTTTGCTTCATAGGTTTCGAGGCATAAGGTTTTGAGGCCTAGCCTCTAAAAATGTGGTTCTTAGTTGCAAATTTTACTGTGATATCTTACCCATAACAACGTAAACAGTCTTTAGCATAAGCAGTCTGGCTGAGCTCCATTCCAAATCGGCTGGTGAAAATTCGGTTCCACATAACAGACAAACAGACTCCACGAAGTCAGGAACAAGTCTCATGTCTTCACACAAAACGGAGGAAAGAGAACCATCAAACATGTCAACCTGGGATGTCATTGGATCAGGTGGAATAGATTTTTTTGAAACTGAGAGACGAGTGTATGTTTTCAAAAGGCTGTTTTTAAGCACATCGAACTTGCTGATCATCTGAATAACACAGTCAGGAAGTTGTGATGACTCAGATTCTATGAGTGATTTAAGTGAAGAAACGTGGACACAAGAGTGAGTAGCAAATTCACAGGAGTAGCAGACAAAACCTCTCCTATCCACCCCAACTATTCCAAAATCACCTTTTTGCGACTTTATGCAAATTAGCCTCTCTTTTGAAAAAGGTATTTCAGTAACCAACGTAGGTTCCTTAATGAAAAAGAAGCATTTTACAAATTGATAGAAGAATAAAATATAATATGTAAAATACAAGAAATAAAAATGCAGTAAAAACCCGCGAATAAGAACCACTCCGTTTAAGAACCTACAGCCTCAAATCTGGGCATTTTGTTTTCAAAAAATCGATGTGTTGCTCTGCGTCAATAAAACAAATTGTTCTAAAAACGAACATTACTCTCCCAGTGAATTTGTGGAACTTTGGACCTCTTGTCCTAAGGGAAACTTGCCAATATGTGCCTTATTGTTAAGAAGCAGTACAGGCTGATTGAGAAAATTTTTTAAGGGTCTTATTCGCGGGTTTTTACTGTATGCATTGATCAAATAAATGCATTATAGCTGTCCCAATAATTAGCAAGTTTGATTAACACAAACATTGTAATTATTGTTGTAATTTCTTAGCGAAAGCAAACGCCTACTTAAAGTGTTTTTCTTCATATCTTTGAATTTGGAACATAGTACTCTTAGGTGCCTAATTGCCGTCCCCACCGCTGATTAATTTTTGAAAAATTTTCCAACCCCCTGCTCTTATTAGGACCCCCCGTTGATTAATTTTGGCACATTCTGTTACCCTTTAGGTGATGGATATTGAGATATTCGTCTCAGATCACAAAAATTCACAACATAAATAGTTACCACTCTTGTATTAGGCAATATCAAGCATATGTAATAAGCAATAACTAGTCTTGTAAGGCAGGATCCAGCATATATGACGTCACAATTTAGACCCCCAGCTAATTAGATTTGAACAAAATTTCTAACCCCCTCCACCAACGTTAATTCCGACCCCCCGGCAATTAGGCACCTGAGAGTAAATAACTTATGAATATATATAGAAATAATACATTAAATTAATCCAAAGGACAAAAGCCACTTCTTGTTTTTCGTATGTGGACTCCATACCATAATAGCTAGTTCTCAGCTTGGTTAACTTCGAAACTCCCCATATTGCAACAATGTTGAAGATTGTTCTCACGAGGTCACTGCATCTTGCATCATCGCTCAATTCAACATGGAGTGAACGAGCTATGCTTAACGTCTACTTTGACAACCACTGCCCACTAGACTAGCACAAAACTTCCGTCCTACGTGGATTCGAGCACACATCGTGTTCAGAATTTCAAGCACCAAGCAGCTGGTTTACATATGCACGCCACTGCACCCTGTATTTAATACATTTTATATAATGCATACATTTATTCAATACATCAGAAACATTTTACGTCCACATGTCGAGACAGATTATTACATTGAGGTAGTTGCTATAAAAAATCAATGATGTCATTGTATAAAAGTACCCTACGTCAAACAATCAAAAACATAACTTACCTGAGAGTACAAATGTTCAAATTCAACTGCTGTAACAAAAATAAAGATCAATTGTTATTCATTAGACATTCAAAATTAAATAAACAGCGCGAATCTGAAAAAATAAATACTCTAGCACAATACACGAAGTTGCTTCTTTTTTAGCCAAAATTCGGCTCTCGAGTTGATTAATGGTTGCTTAATTTTTTGACTCATTTTCAATTATTGTCAGGAGAGGAAAAAGAATAGAAATAATATTGACAGAAGGCATCATATACTAATCTGTGCATTTTATATTTATTATACTTGTAAGTTTTTGGAAATGACACTGGAAATAGAGATGTGTTTTTTTTATTTTGCCAAAATGTGTTTTATTTTGTGGTTGTTTGTGCCCATATCTATAAAGAACTCAAGTTGCAATAATAATTTTTTAAATCGATTACAGCTGCTTATAAACGAGTTGTTTATATAAAAAATCGTGTATATATGTTTATTGTATATAGCGAGTTCTGGACTGACCTCCAAATACAGATTCCAAATTTGAAAATTCTAATTGCAGAGGACCTTGCATGAACGAAGAGCAAAAGTTGTTCTGCATTCGACCACAACGATATACTGAAAAGCTACCGTACCGGGCATATACACCGTGCATATTTTGCTGCAAGCTTAATTATATTTCTCTATATTGTCTGTGAAGATGAGATTCTCAGCCATAAAACATAGTAGTACATCAAGCTTAATTATATCAGCTTAGTTATATCAGTTTTTATTAAGAAGAAAGATGATGGTAAATCGTTCAATAACTTTTGAAGAAATACTTTTAATCTAGGTAAGGAAAATAGGTTAAAGCAACTATTGTTGTTCATTTCTGATTTCATAATAAATCAGCTCCTCCAAAGCAAAAAAATTAATTGATTTGCAGAATTACTCCAACAGCCAACATACCTATGTTCTTGTTATTATTGATATCGATATCATTATTAACCAATTTCAGAATGAAAGACTTGTTCAATCAATTTTGTGTTTCACTAAGATGTTGCACGTCAGTTTTGATGATGAGAAAATTCTTGTTTGCTGAGACATAGCTCTAATCATTTGAATTCCCAAAGTAGACTGACACTTTTGTAACAATTGATGCTTGTGCAGCAAAGAAACACTTTGTTATATCAGTTTTTAACAATTTTAGTAAGCTCAGGAATGAAATCCAGATCAATAAACGATTCACGATAAATAATTGCTGCAACAGTCATTTGTAGACTGCTAACAATCAAGTTTTATCTAGCCAATTCTTTCTTTATAACTTTCAAAACATGACTTTTAGGTAGAATATTTTAATGTGAAATAATTTTAATACCTTGAAAGAACTGAGAGGGGACTACATCATTGATTAAGTCATACTGCTCTGCAAACTGCATACATATTTGAACATGATGGCACAAAGAAAACTGCTGCTTGAAGTCATACTCGAATTCTAAAACACAAAGTAAAATATATTGAGTAATACTTAGAAATATTAACATTACTTGAATAAACATATAGTCGAAGAATGGAAATATGATTTGTCAAGTAATTATGGTTAAAGAAACATTTCAACTCTATACGGTCTACTTACACTTATAAACAAACATAATTAACATATTTCGAATTAGACTTTTTATTTCGAAATAGACTTACCAGCTGACAACTGTTCTATCTCTTCACAGAGTCCATCAGTAAAGTCTGCCAGAGTTTTATTGCAGCTACAACTGTAAACCCACTTCACTACATCAACAAATTTGACTGCTCGTCTTTTGACAAAACAAAATTTTTTAGGCTACAAAATAAGAGTTATATGTTAATATTCTGATCATGATGTTTATTATTATCGTCAAAATTGTTTCTGTTCTTTTTCTTAATTTGTTAGACTGCTGGCAAGTGCCTAGGTAAAAGTGCTGTATTTTTACATTTATAATTTTTCTAAAAATAACGCTTTATCCTCGTTCCATTTTCGCGTGTAAAATGTTTTGACGATTTCACAGTTTTGATTCAAAACCCATTTAGGGAATTTTTCAATACGTAATCGGACATCCTTCTCCCTTCGCACAATCCTTTCATTTGGCGCTCTAATTTTTTGCTGTAATATCCTAGGAAGTCAAAGACGACGTTGACTTGTTCTATTTCGTACCCTTGGTTTAACCGCCACAGTAATTTTCTCATCTCTCATTTTGATTTGCTTTTATTAAGATCAAACACCGGGTCACTACCAGTTCCCAGAGTGAGTGAAATTGGAAGTTTGACTGTATAAAAGACAAGTTATTTATATGGTGAGGGCTCTTCTTAGCGCATGTGCAGTACCACTTAGTACTATTTTTTGGATCTCATATAGTGATGGTTTTCCTGGTATTTGCTCTGTGTATTCTTTAGTGCCTTTCTTGATTAGGCCTAGGGCACCTATCGCACAATTGGCATTGGCAGGTTTAAGTGGTGAACGACAGCACAAATATGCAACTTTACGTAGATCAAAAAATACCTTCAGTGACAATCTGGATATGGAGAAATCTTGAATTAAGAATACGGAATTCCCATCCAGTATCATCAAAGACTTTGCAGCAAATAATTGAAATCTGTAGCATTGGATTGTGCTAGCTGGTACCTTCAAAGAATGTAATATAGGATAACTAAACTATAGGAATAACAATAAATAAATAACAATATAGGCTAAAAAAGAATAGCCGACGATAATTTGAATACTTAGCAAACAAACCAAACCGCGATCTTCACAACTATCAACTCGTTTGATCGCAATATACATACATACAGAGTTCGATGTTAGAAGTACAGATCACTGAAAGTTATTTAAAGTATATCCTGTCACAAAACATCACCATCACGATACTTTGAGAAATTCATTCTGCAAGTAAACCCAACCTGACTGCAACTGAGTAATGCAAATATGTATAGAGCATGTGCATCATTAAATAACAAGCTTTATATAGAGAAAAATGTCCTCCCTCAGCCAGATGTTTTTCAATAGTTTGCCAAATTTAGCCTGCAATTTTTTGAAATGATGAAATGACCAGCTAAATGACCACCAATATGATATAACTTTCAGCATTTTTTCTATTGCAAATAAATACAGGAGAAAAGCATCATTATGAAGCTTAATTTGAATACCAGAAAAATATATTTAGTAAAAACATAAAAATATCTACATTTTTTTGTTATTCTTGATCAACAAAGATCAATAAATTTACATAGAAATAGATCAGCAACAAACAATATTAACAGTATACAGGCCTGTAGAAGGTTTTGTTTTCTTTACTTTACTACCAGGCACAATATAACGATTGTGAAGTGAGAGGATAGTCAGTCAGCACATTTTCTGCCAATCGCAGAGAGATAAAAAAAAGTGATGACTCCGAACACAGCAAGCTGTAATAAAACTAAAAAAATCATTACAATAAAATTTAGTGAAAAGAATTGCAAAAAAGATAAATGTTTTTAGTTTCATGGCATAATACAGCTCTTTAATATGGAAGTTGGTATACAATTTTTAGGGTGGAATGCAAAACTAAAGTTGAAACTTTCATGACGGAATGCACCCTTTCCATTAAAAATTGTTCCACGAAGTGTATATAGATTGCTTAACAAATCCATTACTTTGCTGCCACTCAGTCAAAACTAACAGTAAAATTTAGTGAACTAAGTGAGCAAGCATCAGGTATCTGGGTCTTTCCTCTAAAGAAAGTTTTAGAACAACACCTTTCAAAAAATCTTAGAGAGACAGAATCTAGCCTTGCCAGAATTCACCATACCCTATTATTTCGATTTTAATGCAGATCTTAGTTATACTCCAACTTGTGCATAGATTTTGCAGTGCTGATCTATCACAACCATTGCCTTTTTTCTGGGTATGGCACTGCTACTGTTAGGGTGCAGTAGTACCATGAGGGTAAGATGAAGAGATTTGACACTTCTCTACCAGGCTTAAAGAAGTTGAGAGATAATTGTCAGAAGCCTTAGTTTTTGTTTCCATGCCAAGAAAATGTTAATTATTTTCCAAGAAATAAATTAATCAAAATGATTGATTTCAATAATTTTTTACCTGGATTTCTCTTGCAGAAGATGCTTCCATAATATCATCATCAGACAGTTTAGCACCAACCTCAAAATCTCTATCTGACTCAACTAAAACAACAGATTAAAAAGACAGATGATGCATACAGCTAAAAAAATCTAAAATAATTATCAGTGATAAGATATAAATGGAAATTAAAACAGATTCTGGTCATGGGTAGTTTATTAGGCCTGCACAACCAAACTTTCATGTTTGTCGTGAAAATAAAGGACCAGGGCCTATTGAGAGTTTTTGAATTTCTCAGGAATCTTTTCACACAAATCCAAAAACATTTTGACACATTGGTCATGATGCAAAAAAGAACACAACAATTGATCTGACAACTGGTTGAATCTCTTTCTGCCTTGTCTTGCACTGCACACATTATTCCTGAAATTATTGCATAAATTAGTATTTACTATTAAATTACCTTCTAACTGGTCCATTCGGTCGGCTGGAAGTGTTTCCATATTTGATGTTCCTGTCGTAAATAGAAATAAAAATTGAAGTACAATTCAAATAATATGGGTCTTCATGTCAATATAACAGTCAGGGGCGTTGTGGTCAGGCTCCCGGTGGGGCCCCTGTCACTCAAGGTGACTTTTGAAAAATCGATGATATCATTCAATGTGTCCAAATTGGCTTTCCTTTGAAGTAGATTTCACACCCGTAGCTAAAATTATATTTCAAGGGGACATTCCATATTGGCCAAATATTATTGGGCAATAATATTCAATTAATATTAATAATGTGTCTCTTCAATCATTTTTTGAATTTGATTCATGGCTAGAATGCAGTTTAACGGGCACTCAACCAGCGTCGAACCCAACATTCGATTTGAAATCAAACTCAATTTGAAAGAAACGAGACTTTTCTTAAAATTTAAACACTGAGTTTAACTTTCGAAAATAAAACAAGGAACAGGGGTTTAGTGGTGGTAGCCCCCAGAAAAAGTACTTACCAAATTCGGACCAGTTTTCTCTTCATAAATTCTGTCATGTTTTAAGGGCAGCTTTTACATTTTTGTCCTTTCACTTTCACTGAGATACTTTGTTGGTCGCCTCGCCAAGAGAATTGCTATTGATTCGATATTCGAACGTGAAATTCTAAAATCCTATTGTAGTTCATTTTGCTATTTTCCCTGTTTTGATGAGTGCCCGCTAAACTGCATTTGTCCCCGATTCTTTTGTATCCATCAAATGCCTACCTAGTTACAATTTATATTGTACTTTACAGCTAATGACAGAACTACAGTGACTACAAGTAAACCACTAGATAGATGTTCCAATCCCACTCGTGGGATTGCTGGGGAGGCGCGGCGGGATTATTCTTTCAATCTATGAAGAAATACAAGCGGGGTTACTGAGGCGGAAATAAAAGAGAGGCTGGAATATTAGAGTAAATACGGTAGATATGTTAAAATATGCATTGGGCTAAAAGCAAAAATGCAAAATACCTCGCCTTAAAATGGTGGCATCTTCATTATCAACCCTGTCCCTGTCAGTGTGGTCATTATTGTCGTCAACGTCATTCTCAGTCACCACTTCAGATCGCTTCTTTCCAGTTTTACGTGGTCTTCTTCGTCTCGACAACCTTCTCGTAAATGAGGAAAGAGAATAGCTGGGCAAAGGATCTGATGGTGTCAAAATTGCGACATCCTGTCTTATTTGAAGATCATTTTCTCTGCCATGACCAAAGACGGCCCCACCAGCACTGGCACTAAAATCAAGGGCCCTTGATGGACCAAGACCAAGTTCAGGCCTAGATCTGACCGACCTGATGTGAAATGGTGCCTCATCCTCCTCTTCTTCCATCCGACGGAAATAAACTCTGCTGTTTTATATTGTAAAAACCTTATATTTTAGAAGTTTTATAAAAGGACAACACAAATTTCACTTTATTGACTAGGCCATTCTGTGAAAAGTGATGACCTCGATTGGAGGCCATGATGGGCCTCATTCACATATTATAATCTTTATACCCCATTCTGGATTGGTTGGCTCATAACCAAATTTTGGTTGCATTCATAGTTCATTTTTCTGTTGGAATTCCTGAATGAATACGAGGCTAAAGCTTAATCGAGACTATTTCCTGGGGTTAAACTCCAATTTTCACTGATGGGGGGGTGTTTTTCATACTTTGAATGGGCAAAAAAAGCCAAAAACTTGCCTTTAGAAAAGCAAAAGTAGGGGCGTGGTGGATGAGGGGCACCTTTTCAGGACAAAGTGACAGGAATTTTTGGAATTCTGGATATTTTTTTCACATGTAAAGCGTTGTTTGACCATGCAGGTTACGAAAATATAGAATAAACGACTAGTTATGAATATGTCACTGTGCGAGCACGTACTGAAGACATTGAAGTTATTTTGAGGGGCCCCTTTTGGGGTTGCAACCGTTTGCCGCATAAAAAAATACAGTAAAAATGAGGAAATGAAAGGCTTTACCTACGCTATGACCTACATGCCTAAAGTACAGAATACCTGTTTAATAATTAACTAATCGAAAAATGCAGAACTGAGAATTAAAGTACAAGAAAAGCTTGAGAGCAAAATCGTCTTTTTCAATTTTTTTGAATTTTGCGGTAAGCTACAAGATAAGGGATAACTGTCCTCCGCTTCCCTCAATACGTGCTAGCTATTATTACTTAAAATATATCACAATAAGGGTATTCAGTTCCTTTATTGGAATTTCGTCGCAATGGGTTAATTTGATTAATACAATATATAGTTTCCAAAGTCTGTCTCATCATCTTCAGTTGCATCACTCCAAGACTCTTCGTCTGATTCTTGCCCTTCATCGATTTCTTTGAAGATTTCTTCGTTGTCTTCGACGTCCAAAGAGTTTTCGCATTTATTGCATACGCAGATATCTGTGCACGTGAGTCCGTAGGACTTACAAACGCAATTCAGGTCTTGGCACTTTGACTTCTTGCAGGCACAAGAAACTAACTCCAGAATAGACTGAGGTGCAGGTTTTCCTGTCATCCTATCGACTTCAAGGTTGTTTGCTGGAAGAATTTTCCAACCATAACCATCAGGAAAGGGAACCATCGGGTCACTCTCAAGTGCTCTTTTGACGATGGCAGTGGAATACGATACACGTTTGCAGTGCATGTGAAGCTCATCTGATGTTGGCGGCAGCTGTTGCGGCTCTGGAATTTGACCTTTCTTGCTGCAGAACTTTAAGTATCTCGCTTCATTTACATCTTTGACTTTCTTAATGCCATACATAATGCAAACGAATTCTTGCAAACATTGAAAAAGATCCTCGTTGAAATCATACGTATCACCCAGCAGGGCAAAAACCTCTTGAAACCTCTCATTCTTCTGCAATATCTTGTATGCTTTTGCTTTCCCAATTCCATGAAAGGCGCTCGTGTAGTCGCATCCTGTAAAGCAGTGCAGAGCAGGGAGACATCGTGAAACTGGTTCACCTAGATTTTCTTTTATAGCCGTGATGTCCAAAATCCTGGTCTTCTGTTTTGTACTAATCTGTACAAAAAGCTGAATGTCAAGAGTGATCGAGAAGTGAATGGCATATAAGGCGACATCACTATCAACTGTAATAATGGTGGCCTTTTGAAATCCCAGTACACTCGCATGTTGACAGCAAAAGAAGATTTTTGTATCTGCTTCCTCTTGACTACACTTTAACTCTTCGACTTCAGACATGATGATACTCCCATTCTCGATTCGAATAGAGAAGCATCTTTCTTCCAGCGTAGCAAAAATCTGGCGATTTCTTAATTTTTCAAGGTAACGAGTAGGATGACACCAGTCATTCAAAAGAAACTGCACAAGCTCTAGCTTATTCCGAGGATTACCGAGGAACTTCTTAAATTGCAGCGGACGTTTTTGATCTGGCCTTCCAATGTTGACATGAATAGTCCCAGACGACGCTCTTTTAGCTCTTTCCAGCCCCTTGACAGAATCTACTTTGTACTGATCAGTAACGAAGTAAATAACTTCAGCGTTGTTCTTCAAGATTCTTTCTAATACATGTTGTGAAATTTCACCAAATGTGTCTAGTTGAATGCCATCGAGTTGCTGCAGCAGGACCATTCCGTCATAGATAACAACAGAACCCATGGATGCTGATGCCACAGTTTCCACCCCCACTTCAACCACATTTAAGAGCTTTGACTTTACTGTCTTCACAAGTCCACCATCTGGCAGAGCA
Organism: Pelagia noctiluca; assembly: GCA_963924455.1. Taxonomy (NCBI): domain Eukaryota; kingdom Metazoa; phylum Cnidaria; class Scyphozoa; order Semaeostomeae; family Pelagiidae; genus Pelagia; species Pelagia noctiluca. Next base: position 5,292,661 of record OZ004329.1, read on the forward strand.
AGAGACCATGGTATCGGGCCGAGAGAGTACCGCAAAACATCCTTCATACTCACTGATTCCCTTTTCTCGCTGATGACTATGAGTTTAGCAAACATGCTCCGTTCTGCAGTTATAGTCACTGACTTTTCTTTTACCTTGCACAGCTTTTTGACTTTCATTTCAGCGAATGACTTCAGATTTAAGCGCTTTATTGGGTCATAGAAAGAAACAGCGTTTGATTCCAGGCGATTGCTGATGAAAGATTCCAAAGCTGCTGTTCCCATTGTGTGAGCATGCAGAAGATCTTCTTGGACTACTGGGCTTGCTACGACGCCAGACGCTATGTTGGTAAGAGTCAAACTATGCTCGAATGGATTTCCCCAGGACTTTAAAAGATCGTATGTTCGAAGAACTGCTTTCTCATAAAATCTAATTCGACTTTTTCCGATATCCTTCGTCACGGAAAGCTTCTCCTCTATGCCAATGAGTGTTTCCAATTTGTCAATGCATTTTGCAGCAGTGTGGCTAGGGAATACCCATCTTTGAATCGTTCCAGTTGAGGTACTGTAACCTTTGATGCCGCCTAGACATTTTTGTTGCCGATTAATTGTTTGCTCGATGCACTGATCGGAAGGAATCGCATCGAATTTCCCTGGCTGACGTTTCACTGCAAAACTGCCCATGCTGAAATATAAATGTATAATAAATTAGCTGCAATAGCCTTGCAAAGTGTCATAAAATGTAAGTTTTGGTAAGCATTTCCAGATGTAATAACGAGAACCAAACTAAAAATAGGTCAGAATACATTGTCGAATCTATGACTATGAGTGAGGTCCAAAATAACAGACTGACATTCATGTGTACTATGATATTGAATGCAACTTTTGAATAAAATAAAAAGCTCCGCTTACCAAAACTCGTTATACACTTCTGGATGGGTCTGTGGAAGTTTTTGCATTTCAGCCCAATAGAGCGTCAAGAAACGAGAATAATTCGGACGATCGTAGGCAAACATCCAAGGAAGCATTCTTTGAGTTGCGAGTAGATGCAGATTCCAGTCTCCTTGACGTACAGAGCGGATGAAAGCCAATAAAGTTCTCATCATCTGCAAGAACGAAAACCAGAACATAGCCAAAGGACCGGCGTGGGTTTCTGAAAATAAGCTTTCAAATGCTGCCATGAGCTCAAACACGGGGTTGTGATTCGACATTAACTCATTGAATTTAGTAGGGTTGGTCTCTTCTATTACTGCTGCTAGCTCAGTCGATGTCCACATATCGGTTAGAGTGCAATCTTCACTTTTCTCGGTTAGCCATTTCTCAAACGCTGCAGTGCATCGTACACGTACTTTAAGACCCTCATTGAATTGTTATAATGCTTCCCACTTATTACTTTTTCGCACGAAGCTTGACCTAAAAAAAGTATCGAAAGTTACTATCTTGCTATATGAAAATGTTCCACCCGATTCTTCAGCCCCTGAATCAAATTTAGGGTACGTAGTATGATTAAGAAAAAAATTGCTCCCGTTGTTATATAAGTTGGTACTAGTTGATAGAAATAACAACGGATATCTTCTCAAACTGCGATTTAAATTAAAAAAATATCTTTATCAAAGGTAGGTTTGGTCTTACTAGGCCATGAAAATGCGTTTCTCGCTTTTAAACACGTGACTTGTCGTAAGTTACAACAAATGTAAGTATACTTTAAAGGTCAACATACCCAACAAATTTGCCTCGATAATGATGTCCCGGAGGCCAGCGTCAGCAAATCGTTTACCGATTACTGCCAAGAAGATCATTGACGTATGAAATGCCCCCATCCGCAGCACGATGAAATTCCGCAAATCTTTGTGAATGGGATTGGACAAAATTTCTACTGCTTTGGCATATAAGGCTAGGTCAAGAACTATGTCGGTTTCTGACAACCCCAGCTTCTCAGCTTTGATTTTCGACTGTCGCAAAAGCTCGAGTACAGTCTCCATCTTCGTGGGTGATTGATTTATGGCGGGAAGATATGCTACCTGAAAATACATAGATGTATTAAAACAACCTGCAAGGAGAAAATTCCGCATGCGCAAATTGGGTTTTGGGATCTTTCAATCAATTGGAACTTTCAAAGGTATTTGGGCGCATGTATGTACAAAAATGTGCGCAAGTGAAAGCCAGACGTTATTTAAGGGCAACATACTTGTTGAAAGGACATGCTTGTTTCTGATATTAAGTAGTTGAATCCGGTTCAATTCGGAACAGTTTGAATAACGTCACAAAGCTGAGCATTACATCGAAGAATACTCCACCAGAAATTGATTTTCTTTGATAAAACCTCCTCGAAACTTTCTTCCAACAATGCGAGATTTTCAATAGGCGACGGCTGTGCTCTCTTCTTCGAAATATACGGACCTAAGACATTCGTAACAGCTTTGAATGATCTTGGCTTTGAACTGGGTGTGGGTGGTGTCTCTAAAACCGCTTTGCCAGAAGAACGCACTTCACTGCTGCTGGCATGTTGAATCATGATTCCGTTTGTAAGGTGCATGCTGACCCCTGTTAGTGTCTCAGGATTGACGTCATTATTATCCCAAACGAAAGTGACAAATGTTGAAGGCTGCATAATGTTGGGTACAAAACTTCTGAGAGTTTGCTCTATCGACTGCTGGATTGCCAAACGTGTTTCTAATGCACATGTTTCATGATAAGAAATGCCATGACCTAATCTGTTCATCCAGGAAATCACCTGTTTAGAACCAGTCTTCCTCTTTGTGCAAAGGGAAAGAATGACGTGCTTACTTGTTTTGGTATCTCCATTGCCAACAGCATACATTATGTCTTGACCAATAGATGAAACTAAACACTCTTTTTTGCTGGATAACTTTGACTTGGACGTTAGCAGTGCTTTCAAGAATGTGGAAAGAGCGAGTGGGAGAACTGTTTCAACACCAATCACCTCGTCTTCAGTTGGAGGCCAGTTTGGATAAGTCGCAGGTGCATCCAGAATCTCGTTCCTTAACAAGTGTGCAACTTCTGTAACTTTTGTCAGCAGTGGTCGATCTTGTAATTTTTTATGGCTATCCTCGATTCTTCTTTTTCCAGCTTCAATAATCTGCCCAACTGGGATCTCACTGCTGTAGATGAAATAGCTTCCATAGCGTGGGCACCAGAAATCGATCCGTTCCCCAAACAAGTCCTTTATTTTAAGCCTTAGGGTTTAGGATGCATGGTGCTTTGGTCATCCTGCAGATTTCTCTCGAACATATCCACTAATTCTGACATGCTTATCACCATCCCTTTTTGAACTACTTGCTCTTCGATGTAGTCTTTCAGAAGTAGAATTTGCTCATCAGCTGTTCTCGCCGACGGTCTTACTTTCTCTGCTCTTGTGTAATTTCTGAAACAGGATTTATGGTAATGAAATTCTTTAGCTACTATGACTTTCCAATCAATGCCTGTCATTTCTGCTACCAATAGTGGATTATCTGATTTCTCCAATGCCGTTTTCTGAAGTCTTGATGCAGCATTTTCGGTTTCACATCTCTGTAGCACTTCGTATCCACTGCCTGTTTTTTTTGTCTTTTTTTTATTGCATATGCAGCATTCAAAATCAGCCAGTATACGCCCTTAAAATGATAAACAAATCATTAATGACCTTGTTAGTAAATACTCTGATGCATTATTTATACTGCGGCAGAAGTGGTAAAATAACATTATTTTTACTTTCATCAGAATGTTTTCAAAAATGTAATTTTGTATGGCTACATTACCACGTTTTTTTTTTAATAAGAAACCGGTTTATAAGAAACCTAGTACAAGAGCCCCCAAAATTTAAGAAACTTTTAGAGCTACATCAATATCTTTAAGAAACTCCGAAAAAATAAGAGGACTTTCTGAGCCTGAAAGTAATATGTAAACAATACATTTTTGCTTGATTTAAGTTTGCAACACGTTTTTATTTAGAGGAACACAGGATTTTGAGTCTACTTGTATTAGTAGGTGGGTTTCACAATATCTGAGGGAAAGTGCAAAATTTGATTTTAAGTGCATATCTAAAAATAAGAAACTTTTAAGAAACTTTTAGTACTAGAAACTGGTGAAAAATTAAGAAACTTTTAGTACTAGCACCCAAGCTAGGTTTCTTATAGAAAAAAAAACATGTAATTATCCGTCCATACCTGCATCCGGGTCTTTTCTTCTTACGGAGCTTCTCCTATCATTACTGGTGCTTGGGACCTCACTACCGTCATTTCCTGTTTCTTCTGCTTGTTTCTGTTCCTTTCGCCTTTCTATGGTTGCCAGTGTTTTTGGATGGGTATAATTCGAGTAGCATTTTCTATGGTAACCGCTTTCAGAGCCTGGAATATCATTTTCTTCTAATTCAGATGTAAGTTGAATTACAACAGCATCGTTTCTAATTAACCTTTAAAATAGAAAGTATAAGACTTCTATAAATGGTTATCTCAGATTCACTACGAATTAAACAAAAAAAATACAGACAAGTCTCTTTGTAAAAGGTAAAATAAAAGGAAACAAGAAATGAAAAGTTCTCTTACCCAGCAGTTTTTACTTTATTCCATGAAATCTTTGAGAACTCAGTAATCGTTTTCTCGTCATCGTATGCCTTCTGATGAATTATGCATTTCTTGATTTCGTCTTTTTTCTTCTTCTTTGGCGGTGAGAGAACTAACTTAAGCTGTGACATTTTCTCGTGAAATTTTCGTTCAAAACATTGAACTTAAAATTTGACTATCGCAAAGGCAAATTTCATACAATTCAAACGGAATAGGAAGATAACAGTAACCAATAAGAAGTAAGAAAAACATTGACGTATCTAAGAAAAAAGCCAATAGAACTCGAGAATAACAGGAAAATTAAGGGTGTAAAATATGGTGGCATATCCGAGAGCGAAGAAAAACTACGTCATTGTATGACTATACTATACTATACATTCATTGTAATAGCTATACGAATGAAGTGTGAAAATACATTTCTTGTTTCTTGAGTATTACATTCAGGGTGCGTCATAACAAACAATTTCTTTGGTTTTTCACAACAAGATTTCAAATAACAGGAAGTTACAAAACTGCCGGGGGTAGCATCAATTACAACCAGAAGAAGAAAATAGCACAGAAAAGTCAAATCAAAGAATTTTCATTCATAAATATATCATCATGTATCACAACATGACAGAAAGATTTTAAAATATAGTTCAAAATTAGCTTTTCTCTTTCAAATAGCTTGTTTAAGCTTGTTCAAAGTCTCGGAATTTCCCTTTTCATAAGCACCATCACCCCCTTGTTTTTAGTCTCGTTTCAATTTTACCTCGTTGTCATAACCAAATTTCGAAGGAAACATGGCGATTTCATAATGGTGTTCTGCCGATTTCGTTCGACATAAAATAGCTTCGGAGGCGTCCCAGAAGAAAATTCAGCAAGGCCAACAGGTGAAATCATAATTACTATAACCTAAGGAATATTTTCATACAAGAATTTAAAGGCCCGCCAAAATTTCCAGTACTCGCATCGATTTCGGCTCTCAGCACCCGGACTAAGAAAATAACCGTTGCATAAAGAATCCCGTGAATCACTTCTTGTAGGATCATGCAATGCCTGTATTGGATCTTTGATACCAGTTCTTCATGACGGGAGTTTAAAGTGTGCCGCTGTTGTAAATAGACAGGGATCACGATACCTGAGAGTTTTACGACCTATATCAAGAACCCCCAAGAGAGGGTTACCTGCCACAGGCTAACATAAATAGCCATTGCCTATGCTATTTCGTCATTTTTTAGTAGTGAAAATACATCAACACTGATGGATAGCCAAGTTCCGGATGTAAGATACAGCAATCTATGTTACAAACATGATGGCCTAGAACCTCTGTCATCTCAACAGATAGAGTTTTCGGGAACGTTTGGCTTCTCAAACTTATATCGGTCGTATCATTTATTTTGGCAACCATACTGGAATTGGCGTACCGTACGCCACATTTATGTGGCGGACAGCTCCAAAGAAATCTTTTTACGCCTGTGTACGAAAGGCAAAAAACGAAGCGATTTTTCAAATAGCTGGTGGGCGAAAGCTGAGTTCTTAAAATTTTTATCATTGGCGTACGTTTTTTGTCCAAAACATGACGAAAAGGGGAAAGAGGGGAGGGAAAAGAGCCAACCTGACTGCCTGACGGCGATGCATGATCATCTTATTAGAACTGAGTTTTGGATTCTTTTATAGGCCTGCCTCGTCTTCGTTTATGACGAATGTAATTAATTGAATGTGTTGAAAAATATTTTAAGCTTGAGTTTTGTCGCTCGCAATGACCGCTGGACTGCAAGCGAGGCTATGCTCAAACGAGGTTATTATCTTTCTTCACCAAACCGTGCACGTGCCAAGTCAAGCCCAAGTATTTTTCTTATCTTCATCGTCCGTCCTTTGATTATTCGATTTTTATACTTCATCACACACGTAAATTAATGATGAGTGACGACAGTGAAGACGACGGGTTGGAGGAGAAAAGCGAAGCTGAAGAAGGTAAGTTGACCTTTTAAATTCTAGTAGTAGGTGTAGGCCTAAGTTACACAACATACAACTAAAAAAGAGGAAGGCCAACTTTAACCAGACGCAGACAAGACAAACAAAACCTGCCCTTGATCTCTTGAACTGCTAGATTTGTATCTTTTTTGTATAGTCGTATATTTTTTTAATAGTAAGCAAAAAGCAACTGGACTCTTCTGCAGTGCAGTGGCAGACACTTTGGCAATAATTGCCTAGCCAATTATTGGGGGGCCAAACCCATTGTTTAAAAAAAACCATGTGACTTTATTGTTTCAGAACACGAAAAATTTAAGCAACTTTCAGTACTTGGCAAATTTTTTAGTTTCTTATATAAAATATGTGTATTGAAAAAAGTGTACACGATTTTGTTAACTACCTACTTTAGAAACATGAGGCTCATATAAGATTGCCTAGATTTTAGGGGTGGTGGCACTGGCAGGGTTTTTTTTGGAGCTATAGTCCCCAGATTTTTTGGCAGATTCCTCATCAGCAAGAATTTTTTCGACTCTTGTAAATTTTGCGGCATAAGCTATAGCAGTTTTTAAATGTAAGTTTCAATAAAATTTAAAGCATTTCTTTGTGTTTTCTACCTCACTGAAGCAAGGAAAACCAAGGCAGCGGTGGAGGGATAAGTCTCTATCTCTAACTCTATCAATGAATGTGCCCTTGATAGAAAGAAATGGAGAGAAATTAGTTTTGCTGGTTCGTACTCTGCTATCAGCGGAAGTAGTGACACATGATGAAGCCAGTTTATGCTATAGATAGAGTTTTACATTAAATTTGTATACTTTTGCCTTATTAGTTGTCCACACATTCGGTCTCCATTCGGTAAATTTCTTTTTGGCAAAGCTATTTCCAAAACCTTGGCACCTTAGAATTTTTCTTCTGACGCCACTCCAGCTAGATTTTAAGAAAATTTTGGAAAAAAGCATTGGCTAGTTGAATCAAGCAAAATAGAAACTTTTCAGGAAAATTTCAACCGAGGTCCCAGGAAGTTACTCAGTATCTTAACAAAGGGGTCCATGGGGATCCGCAAACAGTTTCAATCACTATAGTATGAAATTTGAAAACTTCATCAACAACCTACCAATAAAAGTTTCAAATTAGATATAAATTCCATCATCCCTCTTTTCAAAAATAAAGCTCAAATCTAAAAAAATCTCAGACCCGGACCCCAAATCATCACATGGATCCCCTCATTATGAGAGGTGCTGGGTATCCCCCTGGGACTGAGGTACAAGTACTTCCGTTGATATCATTAGTGTATTATTTACTATATTTCCATGACTGTATTCAATGTAGTTTGTTGTATTTGTATTCTCAGTTGGAATTATTTTTATGCAGAGCCAGAGGTACTCTGTCATGTTTGCCAGCTCCCAACAAGCTCTGCACATATGTGCAAAAGGTGCAACAATTCGGTTCATGCAATTTGTGGTTTCTTATGAAACAAATGTGGGTTTTATTCAAACCATAGATCATGGCTGTCCTAAATAGGACCATGTAAAGAGAATATATATAATTTACTTTTTCCAATAACATTCTAAAAAGCATAATCAGATTAAATCTCTAATTTGAGACTTGGTCACCAGGCTTTAAATCTTTCAAGAGACTATGTTACCTGTTTTCTGTTTACACTTGTAGCAGAAAACACGGGAGCCATATCCTCTTCTTCACCCTTTTCTGAAATGCCCCAACCACACATCAACAGACTATTCTGTGGATCCAGACTACATTAATTTATCACTCTTAAGAATTTATTTCGATCGGGACATTCTTATTTTCATTAAAGGCTCGCTTATTAAAATTTGAGAGCTGTGTTGTAGACCTCAGAAGAGTGTGGTCTTGCATAAGTCAAACTTGTTAGTCTTCTTTTGTGAGGTGCAGTTTTCTTGGGATGAGAGAAATCGACACTGCGGAGGAGGAAGAAGGAAGAGATTAAAAAAGTTCGACTTGTTTCCATTGCCTCCTCGTTAATTATTTATAAGTCTGCACACAGACAAAATTTTTTTTACTGTCCAAAAAACTGGCAGATGGAGGCGTGATCAGTCATGCAGTAGGCCAAAGAAAACAAGTCAATAGTTTGAATCCCTTCTCTCCCCAAGTTCATTCTCCACAGTGTTTAGGCTTATTCTTCCTAACTCTTAAAGAAAGCTTTCTCAAAAGTACACAGATACAACAAACATTTTGACTTGTACATGTCAAAGTATAACGGTACAATGAACTGTGATATAAGCTCAATTTTGAGAAGCAATAACATTCAGGGTTACATGGATACGAAAGACCAGTCTCATTTATTTAATGCAGAATGATGATCCTATTCTATGCCCTCTGATTCAGAGCTTTATTGTGAATTGTGTAAAAGCTTCATACGACCTAAAAAGTGCACTGAGCACCCAAGCGTACAGCCTTTCTGATTTATTTTTTTTTCGCCTCATTTGTTTGTTGCTTTTACAGGTGAACACTTGGTGATGAATAAAGGAAAAGGTATGATAACATCATTCTTTGGAGCTGTTAGGGCAAAACGATCTGCCACAGAGAAGACAAACCATATCCAAAAAAAAGAAAAAATCTTTGAAGAACAAATCTCTCCAGCCATCATTTTGTATTACATGTGCAAAGTAAGTTGTCAGGTTCCTGGTCATTTCTCTTTCTATCAAGGGCCTGTCATCTGCTTAACACCTTGCTGAACACTTAAACACTATGAAACAGTCCCCAATTTGGTTCATAAAGCCAAAGGATCTTTCATCTCCAGGCACACTTTCAAAGTGGAATCTTTCAAACTATATGTTTTTATCTTTGTTTTGATAACGTGCAATTTTAAAAAAGTCACTGCAGGATATGAGAATATTTTCAAATACTCTCAAATGAAATGGATTTCGAATTTCAATTTTTTCCTCATAGTAACTAGATCTATGCAAGAAAAGTGGACTATCCTTGGCAAATGAGCAGTGAAGACCATATTGTGCTCTTGTGTTTTAGGGCACACAATACTTATGTTATATGTCTGTTATTGAGATATTATACTGTGCATTTTAATCTGCATCATTGTTGAAAAATGCAAAAAAGCACAGAAATAACATTCTTCACAAGAACTGAGAGGAGGTGAAGCACATTACAGTTACACACAGTAAGAGGTGACAAAAATAAGATTTAAGTTTAATGGAATAAAGAGTGCATCTTTTTCAAGATTGCATCTTATTCCTGTCTATATATGGTAGAAATAATTGAAACAACTCTTTTTTAGTGAATCAATACAGAGAAAGGAGAAACCAAAAGAAGGGAAGGAAAAATATATCTTGAGCAGATCAGACCAGTCGTCAAAGAACAGGCATGTAAAACGAAACCATCCTTCTGTAACTGTGAGTGATAGTGGTATGTATAAATTTATTATTGGTATAAGCGACATGCGAGCAAAAAGACTAATGCAACAGATTGATGTGATAGCAAATGAAAGTTGTGATATTGATAATGATGAAACGTTGCTGTATCAGAAAAACCGCCATTAGAAGAATCAGTTATCCAATATGATGGAAGCACAGAAACTGCCACTGACGTAATAGAGGAGCAGGTGAGTGGACAATTGGATGAACAAGAATACAATAGTCCATCTGAGTCAATTGAACCGATTGAATCCATTCCAGTAATAGCCGATTTGCAAGAATCTCTGCCACCGGATCAAAATCTTGAAGATTGCTCTCTTGTTATAGATGACGAATCTAGCCCCAAAAAGACCACAGGATCATGATATTCAGCATTATTTTTCCAAAACAGTTTCAGTAAATAAAGGTATCAATTACAGCTCAGACATCAGTGTTTCCCAAGGAAAGATTGATGCCCTAACTGCATCAGTTGAGCTGCTTATGAAGAAAATCACAGAAAAGAAGAAAGTAGACACAAACAAACATTATTTAGGGTCGTTGCTGTCATTAAAGAAAAAATCTATTGTAAAAACTTTGCAAACTTTTAAGAGGTGGTCTGATGCCACAAATATTGTTGAGCTACTTGAGTTACGCCCAAAAATTCAATGGTTTCCTGGCAGTGATGAACAGCCCTCGGTGCTGCGCTGTAAGATCTGTTTTGAATATTTGATGAAGGATAACAAACATTCAGCAAAGGATGCTTTACAAACTGCAAAAAAGGGAATTGGAAGGTAAGTAAGGTAGTTTATTTAATCAGAATTATTAGGCAAAGTTTCCTTTGCCATCGTAAATATTTATGACCACATGTAAATAAATTAATAAAAACATTAAAAATAGCAAATTTGAAAATAGGCAACTTTCGTAAGAATTTACCAGTTTTTTGAAAACATAGTGTAAATGATGGCAGTTTTTCAGTAAGTGATCACTTCTTTGTTTTTACATAAGTAAAAATAAACAGAAAATAAACTTTTGTGTAAGTAAAAGCTTTTCGATTATAAAGCTGTTTAAATACTCTTTGTTTTTCTTTTTAGCTATTCAAAATGCATTGCCACAGGACTAATTGTCTCTCAAGACAAGGCAGCCCTTCTTCTTGAAGGTCTTAACAATTACTTTGCCAACATGAAGCGACAGATCAAAAACCATATGCTGTGCAATGAGAGTCTTTCAAACCTCCATTTCGAATCTATGAAGGCAAGTTTCTTCGCATAACTTTTTTTGTCAAATTTAAGCTAATTCTTCATTAATTGTGTCACGATTCAACGTTTGAAATTAACTTATTTATCACTATTTGAAATGCATGGTCTCGTGCTCCAAACTTTTCTATGCGAAGCAAATATAATTGAAAAAGCTGTATACATTTTTTTAAATGCACATACTGAATGCCTGTAAAACATTATGACGCACATTACAGCATTTTTGCACTTTGAAAGATGTTATACATATGGTGAATTTTGTTCTGAAATTTTGTTTTGTATTACCATTATAGCTTTTATCATAGGTAAAAAATCCTGTAGTAAGGACCAATTATAAAAAACATTTCATTACCTATTCGGGTGTTAAAATTTGGAATAGTATCCCTGAGAGTATTCGAAATTCTCGTCAGAAGAAGTCATTTAGTCAATTGTACAAGAAACTGTTACTAAACAATTTTTAAATTGTGCAGGTTTTGAGCTATATGAGCCGTTGGAGAACAAAATTTTTTCCCCTGTTCTTTCTGTTTTTATTTAGTTTTCATTACCTATTCATTTTTTTTATTCTTTTTTGTTTTTCCAAAAAATGAAATAATTCATGAAATTCATATCAAAATAATTTCTTTTTATATTCGGCAATTGCGTATATAGGATATATTATATATAGCTAATAACAACACGTCACTGAGGGCATATGGCTAGAAAGCTCTTTACAGAGTTATTTCCATATGTCCATCAGCACATTTTGATTAATGATGTTTTGTATTCAATTGTTTTTTAGTTAACTTTATGAAATTGTATTTTAATTTTTTCATAGCATCTTTATGTTTACTAATTATAGCTATAATTAAATGCTGAGAATTATAATGAAATTGAAAATTGAAATTGAAAAAGAATCATGAGTACTTGAAAGTATAAACATGCTCAGAAAACATTATTTTGTTATTATAATTTTCTGGTCTTCTCATCCAAGGCATCACTCAATTGAAAACTAATTCTTCGAGCCTCTTGTTTTTCTAGTGAGCTTAATGAAAAATGAAAAAGGACTGTCAAAGATTTGTCATCTTGACTCTTCTTTTTTGTTTTTTTAGCATTCATCAACCATTCAAAAAAGAACTCTTCGCAAAATGAAAGTAACTGAAAAGTGGAGTTTGTAGAGTTGCAATCAATACCTTACAAATGAAAGCAGCTGAAATTCAATTTGAGCAGAATGTTTCATGCCACATCGCAACTGGAAGTGATTTAGGGGACATGTCTCATGGCAGAAAGCAATTCGTAGACATGCCCAATGTAGTCCCAGGTAAATAGATATTATTTTCATCGAAATTCACCCAAGATTACAGGGGTAGAGCGGTGCGAGGCATTTATAAATCGAACGCAACGTAGATAAGTGGACAAATTAACGAGACGAAGTCAGTCAAAACAGCAACAAAACCAATAATGATAACGACTATAAAACTATATACAAAGACGAAGAACCGAGTTCAACTGTGGCTGGGTATATAAACGGTATTGACGTTGAGATTGATCGGGTTGTAGTCGAAATCGGGTTGATTTAAGTCGATCTAGTCGATCTAGTCGATAAGTCGGTTCGAACTACAAAATGAATTAAAATAATATTGATAAATTATAAGAAACTACCATTGACCAATAGAAACGACATTAACTAGAAAATTATCGAGTATGAGCTAAAATTAAGCTGAGAAAATATAAGATAAATAAAAGAAAACAAACTTACTTTGGTAGGCACACGCACCAACGTAAATAACGATGGACAGGAATGTAGAATCGAAATTCGACGGAATAGAACTTGAACTCCTATAGAACTTAACTAATTTATTCAAAAGATTAGACCGATAGATGAAATACGTAGAACGATATTCGAATCGTGCGACAGAAACTTCGTTTACTTTCGAAGAAGACAGCAGAACACTAAAAAAAACTTAATGGGATACTTCCGGAATTTCCTATTGGAAAGACAGGAAGTGAAAGGAATGAAACCTAGACAGGAGTTAACGTTTCTAAACTAACATTCCGGCCCCTTAAATGCGATACTACAGGTGAGCCTTTACTAAACAGAACGAACTATTACTAAGAGTTAGAAACGTTAAAAGTCATGAAAGAGTCACTTCCCTTTGCTTGGAGTAGAACCAGTAGAACTGGATTCCAATAAGACGATCTTCGTTATGGGGCGAGCAAGCTCCGTTGAGGCGGTCTTCAATTTCACTGATCTGACTAATCCATCATGCTGATTCCGGTAGACTTCAATAACTCTTCCTAGTGGCAATAGACTACGAGGTTTGTTCTCATCCAACATCAGGACAAAGTCATCCAATTCGATATTCTGGTGTTGATCATTCCATTTTTGACGTTGTTGCAACGATGGTAGGTATTCTCTGACCCAGCGGCGCCAGAAGACATCCAGATATTGAACTTGACGCCAACGACGTCTGCAGTAGTTGTCCTCATTGACGAAGATTCCTGGTGGGATAGCAGATCCGGCACGCTACAGGAGTAGATGGTTCGGCGTTAATGGCTCCGAATCACGATGATCATCAGACTGTTTGGTGATCGGGCGTCCATTTACGATGGACTCGACTTCACAAAGGAGGGTGTAGAGGCCTTCATCATCTAAGGTTTGCTCCTTCATCAGGGCTTGCATCACTTTTCTGACTGTACGGATGCACCGCTCCAATGATCCGCCGTGGTGCGAACCAGCAGGTGGGTTGAATTTCCATTCGATGCCTTGTTGCAGCAGGAAGTTGTGAACACGAGATTCATTCCACTCGTTAATAGAACCACGAAGCTCTTTATCTGCGTTGGTGAAGTTGGTACCATTGTCTGATCTGATCGACTCCGGTTGACCTTGTCTGGCGATGAAACGGCGTAGCGCGTTAACAAAGGAATCTGTGTCCAAAGAATTCGCAACTTCAATGTGAATGGCTCGAATAGTGAGGCAGGTGAACAATACTCCGTAACGCTTTACGGTTGTTCTTCCGCGTTTAACGATGAATGGACCAAAACAATCGACTCCTGTATACGTGAACGGGAGTTTTGAAGGCGTGACACGGTCTTTAGGTAGATCTGCCATTTTCTGCTGAGCGACATGAGCTTGGCGCTTTCTGCAATCGACGCAGTTGCTGATCACAGTACGGACGTTAAAACTTCCATTGATAATCCAATAGCGTTGACGTATTGCGGATAGCGTGTATTCGAGACCAGAGTGGCCCACAATTACATGATAGTGCTGAATGACGAGGTTGGTGAGGTGATGTTTCTTTGGAAGGATGATGGGGCACTGAACATCGCTGGTAATAGGTGCTCGACGAAGACGTCCTCCGGAAAGAAAGGGATAGAGTTTGTAAATATTACTCTTCTTCTTCAAGATGTTTTGTGTGTTGTTGGATTGAAGCTGACACGTTTTGAGACAATCAAGCTCTTCTTTGAAACATTTTCCTTGCACGTGTTTGATAATAACGATTTCTGCATTATTGATTTCTGGCAAGCTGAGAGGTGTGACATCACTTTGTTTTACGCAAGGACGCTCATCATGTCTATTCTTGATGCGAATTTTCAATTTGCTGATGTAGCGAAGTATCCAGGCGACTACTCTTTTCAGGCGATTGAGCGATGAGAAGCGATTGATGATATCTGTGAGAAGATCTGACTCCGAGATTTTGCTGATGGAAACTGTGGATGATTTCTTAATTTCTGGGTCATCGTTGTTGAGGTTGAGGTTGATAGGCTGTTGTGGCCAAGAATCAGCTGATCGTCGTAGGAATTCAGGACCTTGAATCCAACGATCAAGGCATTCTGGAGATACTCCTCGCGAAGCATCATCTGCCGGGTTGACTTGTGTGTTGACATAACTCCACTGGTCGGGTGATGAAGCATTATGTATGGTTGCAACTCTATTCGCGACGAAGGTTTGAAAACGCGTATCTTGATTATTTATGTACCTCAAAAAACAGGTACTGTCCGTCCAGAAGTATGAGGGATGAATTGGGATGGAAATTTCCTTCTTGGACATTCTATCAAGCCTTGTGGAGATGACAGCTGCTGACAGCTCGAGCCGAGGTATGGTTAAAGCTTTAATTGGCGTAAGTCTGGACTTCCCCATGACGAAAGAACAGTTGAAATTACCATTGATGTCTTCAGATCGCAGGTAGGTAACAGCTCCGTAAGCTGACTGTGAAGCGTCGGAAAAATGGTGGAGCTCTCGGGAAACGATTTCATCAAAGTTTCCTGGTTTGAAGCAGCGATTGATGTGAAGATCTTCAAGCTTAGGAAGCTCACGTTGCCAAGCTACCCACTGAATTAGTAGCTCTTCTGGAATTACATCATCCCAACCGAGTTTTCTCCTGCACAATTCTTGTAGGAGTAATTTTGCCTTTAGCACAAATGGGGCTGCAAACCCAAGAGGGTCGTATGCAGAGCTGACTACTGACAGGATTCCGCGTCTTGTAGCTGGTCTATCCTTAAATACGATCTTAAAGCCGAATTGATAAGAGCTGACACTCCATTGGACTCCAAGGGCTCTTTCTACAGGCAGTTGATCGAAGCTGAGATCTTTGACATTCTCAGATCTTTCTGATTTGGGTATCGACTCGATAACACGCTTAGAGTTAGAAAGCCATTGTGTCAACTTGAATCCTCCTCTTTGAAGAAGCTCACGTAGTTGTGCTGCTAAGTTGATAGCTTCCTCTTCACTACTAACTGATTTGAGGCAGTCATCCACGTAGAAATTATGCTGAACTGTTTCAATCGTGGCAATATCGAAATCAGCTGCATTATCTTGTGCTGTCTTTCTCAGGGCAAAATTTGAGCAACTAGGAGAAGATGTGCCGCTAAAAAGATGAACTCTCATTTGGTAGATTTCAGCAGGCTTATCCAAATCTCCATCTGGCCACCATAGGAATCGAAGGGCGTCACAGTCTCCAGGACTTACTCTCACTTGATGGAACATGGCTTCTATGTCTGCCATTATTGCTACTTTCTCCTGAATGAATCTGGTAAGAACGCCGACTAAAGTGTTAGTTAAGTCCGGTCCCTGTAGAAGCTGGTCATTTAACGAGGTGTTTCGATACTTGGCAGAACATTCAAAGACTACTCTTATTTTCCCAGGCTTCTGCGGATTGAATACAGGGTGATGTGGCAGATACCATTGCACCTGAGGTGATGTAGATGCATTATCAGGAACCCTTCTGGCATAATCCTCAACATCTTTCCCATGAACTCCTCGTATTTCTCATGAACGATTGGATCCTTCTTCAAGCGTTTCCTTAAGAGTGACAGCCGATTTTCAGCCAAAGACTTGTTGTTTGGCAGGTTTGGTGGGTATTGCTTCCAAGGAAGTGCCATCTCGTAGTGGCCTTCGACGAGTTTCACAGTATTCTCCATGATCTTTTGAGCTTTGAGATCATTCTGTGACATTGCAGCTTCAGAAGGATATTTCGAATCGTTGAATTCCATCTCACAAAATTCTAAGAACTGTTCGTCTAGAGTTGGAGTCGTTTGCACGAAGCTTGATGTGTGAATTTTCGGCTCCTTTCTCCCTACTGGACCGTTAAGAACCCAACCAAGGGTAGTTTTAGTGGCGAATGGACCACCATTTCTACTTTGACGTACTTCGATTGGTTGAAGTGCTAGAGGAACGTCACTACCAATAAGAAGGCCTATTTCAGCATTGATTTCTGGAATCTTAGTTCCTTGTAGATACGGCCAACGATTTACGTCCTCTTGCTTGCTTATAGCATCAGTAGATATTGGCAGATTTGGCCTAGAAAAGACCATGGGTAGATCGATGAACTTATTTCTGTTCATGTCTGATACTTGCAGGCTTACTAGAGAACATTCTATAGCATTATTTTCACCTTGCATTGTAGTTAATGATAGCTTCGTTTTCTTTCCTTCCACCCCAAGATTTTGCAGAAGACCCTCAGTGCAGAATGACGTATTTGAACCCGAGTCCAAAAAGGCATAAGTTTCTAGCAGCCTTGTGCTTCCTGTAGCCTTAACTAGAACTAGAACGATGGCGAGCGCGGTCGTAGTAGCAGTTGTCGAGAAGCTAGTGCCTTCTGACACCTCGACATAACCATTGCTAGCTGGTGTAGAATTAGGGTTGATCGCGGATGTTGACTGGTTTGAGGTTGATGCTGCTTCATTGCTGCTTCCATGAACATTCTGATTCATGAGAAGCTAGTGCCTTCTGACACCTCGACATAACCATTGCTAGCTGGTGTAGAATTAGGGTTGATCGCGGGTGTTGACTGGTTTGAGGTTGATGCTGCTTCATTGCTGCTTCCATGAACATTCTGATTAGACTTGGGATGGAGAAATGTTGAATGTTTTCCAACACATCCATCTACTTTACAGAAGCTCTCCTTTGGACAAGAGCGTACGAAGTGACCGTCTGAAAGACAGTTGAGACAGAGTTTCTCTTCCTTTATCAACTTCTGGCGATCTTCGAGCGATTGCTTGCGAAACCGATCACATCGAGCTAACCAGTGTACATTACTACACAAAGGACACTTGGGTGTCTTGTTTGATGCATTCGAATACTGTGATTCCGTTTGAGTAGAAAACCCTGCTGCTCTGGCACTTGTCTGTCGCCTTTGTTGATTGACAACCGGTTTGAATTTATTTTCATTGACTATCTTGCCGAAGATAGGGTGAGTAGCTGCTCTTGCCTTGCTTGAAACGAACTCTGTTATGTCATGAACAGTTATCTCTCTATTTTCTCTCTCCATAATTCTGTCAACGACGTCTCTCCATTGCAGTTTGAGACCGTAAGGCAGCCCATCAATAACCTTCTTTAGATTATCAGGATGGTCGAGCCTATTTGAATACCCTATTTCTCTCAAGGTATTAGAGCAACTGGTAAGTTCTATAGAAAACTGCTGCAGGGCGTTTCCATCTTCTGCTTTTATAGGTTTACCCTCTATAAATCTTTGCACATGCGCTGTAGCAATTCTGTAGTTTTGACCGAATCTTTCTTTTAGCAGGCGTCTAGCTGTTGTATAGCCTTCACTTTCCCTCATCGATAAACAGCTTTTCATGAGGTCTTGAGCTGCGCCAGTGGTGTACTGAACAAAATAGTACAGTCGAGTGCTAGGACTAGTTGTTTTTTCCTCGATGATGTGCTCAAAGGAACGGACAAAGTCAGAATAATCAATGGGATCACCACTGAAAACCTGCATTGTAGGCTGTGGTAGCGTAAGCGCCATAACGCCTTGTTGCTGTTGTAGTATAAGCTGCTGAAGAGCATTGTTCTGATACTGAGTCTGATCCTGGACTATTGGTGTCTGATAGACTTGCTGAGGAGGCTTTGAATCATGTTGGGTAAGAACAGGATAGGTTGGTAGAGGATGGTTTATGACTGGTGGTCTGGGGGCGATACTAGAACTGCATTCTGCTTGCTCATAAACGTTTCTTTCAGCCTCTGCAGCGGCAATATCTGAGTGGAGCTCCAATTCTATTCTCTGTTGCTGAACTTTCAGCTCTTGAATTTGTAACTCGTGTAACCGTTTCAGACTTTCAGCTTTAGCCTCTAGTGCAGCTTTCTTAGCAGTGGCTCTTGCTTTGTCACTGGCTGTACTTCTATCAGACCTTGCCTTAGATGATCTGGTAGAAACTGAAATATTGCTTATTGAATCCTCTGGTCGAACATCGATTCTAGGCTCTAGCAACTTATTTGTTTTTGTTTCCAAATTTGAAACTAGATCAAAAACTGCATTATGATAGCGTGCAGACTCTTCTTTCTCCACTTGAGCCTCTAATTTACCGTCATATGCTTCATGCGCAGTTTGAAATTGGATTGTCTGAGTTCCTTAGAAATGACTTTTACTAACGTGGGATTTCCCTCAGCTTCTATCAATTCAGTCAATTTATTTGCTTTTCTTGTGACTGATCCCTTAGCAATACTGCGGGCTCTTTTTAGGTAGTCAATCGAATTTTGTTCTGAGGCCATTACAAGGGCATGTTGATAATCTTTGTTTTCAATAAAGATTAAAATTTGACGTTTAAGAAAGTCGATATTGAAATAGAATCACGGTTGGACAGTTTGATTCGTCGTAGATATTGAATGAAATGCCAGAATTGTGCATCAAATTCGAACTAATGTAGTCCCAGGTAAATAGATATTATTTTCATCGAAATTCACCCAAGATTACAGGGGTAGAGCGGTGCGAGGCATTTATAAATCGAACGCCACGGTAGATAAGTGGACAAATTAACGAGACGAAGTCAGTCAAAACAGCAACAAAACCAATAATGATAACGACTATAAAACTATATACAATGACGAAGAACCGAGTTCAACTGTGGCTGGGTATATAAACGGTATTGATTTAAGAGTCGAAATCGGGTTGATTTAAGTCGATCTAGTCGATAAGTCGATAAGTCGGTTCGAACTACAAAATGAATTAAAATAATATTGATAAATTATAAGAAACTACCATTGTCCAATAGAAACGACATTAACTAGAAAATTATCGAGTATGAGCTAAAATTAAGCTGAGAAAATATAAGATAAATAAAAGAAAACAAACTTACTTTGGTAGGCACACGCACCAACGTAAATAACGATGGACAGGAATATAGAATAGAAATTCGACGGAATAGGACTTGAACTCCTATAGAACTTAACTAATTTATTTAAAAGATTAGACCGATAGATGAAATACGTAGAACGATATTCGAATCGTGCGACAGAAACTTCGTTTACTTTCGAAGAAGACAGCAGAACACTAAAAAAACTTAATGGGATACTTCCGGAATTTCCTATTGGAAAGACAGGAAGTGAAAGGAATGAAACCTAGACAGGGGGTAACGTTTCTAAACTAACACTCAAAGCAGCTGAGATATATGTAGACAGCAAAGTAAGTGAATATTTATGTAAACCTTTGGAATGCACAAAGTTAGGTCCACATTTTTACGCAACAGCTGACAAGGCGACGATACATAGAGCACAAAACCAAGCTATTTTGATCTACTCTTTTGTTGAAGGCGGAAGAGCTGCCATTGTGGTTCAAGCACCATTAGTTTACAGGGAAGATGAAAAAGATACACTCAATGTGACTGGCGCGAATTCAGATGAATTGGCACAGCAACTGCACTCATCAATATCAAAAGCTTATGAAACTATGGATACAGAGATGTTAAAGGCAGTATGGCAAGACACTGTGTGCGATGGGCAATACAAAGCGCAAGGCTTCCAAAATAAGTTAAGAGAGCTGCTTGGACAAAATGACACATCATTTAATGAAGTTATTTGGGATCCACCACACCTTGTGCACAAGGCATGCGAAGATGTATTGGAGGGAAAGAAAGGTGGCTCTCAGAGCTTTATGGATCGTTTGATCTCTAGGACAAAAACAATTCATAAAATCTTTCAGAGAGGCAAACTCTTGGCTCAAGCAAGACAGCAACAGCATGTTATGGCTGAAGAAGGAGTTTCAAGTAAACGACTCTAGCGTGGCAAAGGGAGCTGCCCGTGGCAGCTTTACTCCTACGTAACAGTACAAAAGGGCCAATGGCTGGCTCCGTTTTCTATGACGTCTTAAAGCCTTTGTTCTTTAGCCAGGGGGTAGCATTGGCGAATAGATTTCTTTTGCTGCGGAGGATAAGCCGTTCTGGTCAAGGCTGCTGGCTGGGTTTTCGTAGGCCAAGTAAAATTATTATCGTCAACGTTGCTTTTACGGTAGGATGAAGCCCCAAAATCCTTGAGATATTCAAAATTTCCTAATTTTCAAGCGTTAAACATGATAAAAGACTCTTTCCATTTGTATTAATAGTAATTTCCTAGGGTAATAATAATCCACTGGTTTTACACATTTTCTCGAATATAGTCCTTAGTTATGTCATGCATTTACCCCTTTTATGTGACCAAAAAACTTCTAAATCCTCGCAATATTCAAAATTTACAAGTTTTCAAAGGTAATGCTCAAGAATTAACCATTATTTTCTTTTATTTATGTAATTTTCTTAGTATATAATATTTTATTGGCTTTACGCATTTTCTCGAATATAGCCCTTAGTTCTGTCACGCATGCACCCCTTGAATGTGACCGAAAAGCTTCTAAATCCTCACAATATTCATAATTTACAAGTTTTCAAGGGTATTGCTCAAGAATTAACTATTATTTTCTTTTAGTTATGCAATGTTCTTTGTAAATAATATTTTATTGGCTTTACGCATTTTCTCGAATATAGCCCTTAGTTCTGTCATGCATGCACCCCTTGAATGTGACCGAAAAGCTTCTAAACCCTCACCATAGTCATAATTTACAAGTTTTCAAGGGTAATGCTCAAGAATTAACCATTATTTTCTTTTATTTATGTAATTTTCTTTGTAAATAATATTTTATTGGCTTTACGCATTTTCTTGAATACAGCCCTTAGTTCTGTCATGCATGTACCCCTTGAATGTGACCGAAAAGCTTCTAAATCCTCACAATATTCATAATTTACAAGTTTTCAAGGGTAATGCTCAAGAATTAACCATTATTTTCTTTTATTTATGTAATTTTCTTAGTATATAATATTTTATTGGCTTTACGCATTTTCTCAAATATAGCCCTTAGTTCTGTCATGCATGCACCCCTTGAATGTGACCGAAAAGCTTCTAAACCCTCACCATAGTCATAATTTACAAGTTTTCAAGGGTAATGCTCAAGAATTAACCATTATTTTCTTTTATTTATGTAATTTTCTTTGTAAATAATATTTTATTGGCTTTACGCATTTTCTTGAATACAGCCCTTAGTTCTGTCATGCATGTACCCCTTGTAGTATGTGACCAGAAAACTGCTAAATCATCGGAATATTGAATATTTACCAATTTTCAAACTGGATGCTCAGACATAACCATCATTTTATTTTATCTATGCTATTTTCTTATTAATGTAATATTCTATTAGCTTTACACATTTTCCAAAATATAGCCCTCACTTATGTAATTGCAAGTACCCCTTCTTCGTGACCGAAACATTTCTAAATCGTTGTCTTATTCAAAATTTACCAATTTTTATGCGTAATAATCAAAATTATCATCATTTCTCCATATCTATGTTATTTTCTTAGAAATAAGATATTGTATTGCTATCACGTATTTCTAGAATATAGCCCCTCTATTATAAAATGTAGGTACCCCTTGTATGTAACGGTGATTTTCATGGATAACTTGCTAGCCTGTTGGATATAGAAAGTAACTTGATTTTGATCATGTTGCCATGGGACCATTTTTTTTCGACTGATCTAAAAGTTCTCTACCGATGCTAAAGTTTTTGCAGATTTTCAAGATAACCCTAATTATTTTCCCAGGATGCTCTGAGAAACCATGGTGGTAAGCCAGTATCTTGACATTTGAGTGGTTCATAGACATTTCAAGATTTTCAATACATCAGCCATCGTTATGTGGTCTTTGTATTCCCTACCTCACTTATCATCTATTATTTGGCCCTATTTAATCATAATATGAATATCAATAATAGAAATTTTCTTGCATTTACATTACCTTTTGTACTTGAAATTAGTTGACGAGGTTTGCACATTTTCAGGAAATGAACCCTAGCTCTATGGCCATCTTCCCTCTATAAGTTACCAACGATCTTATTTTTCGAATATCATATTACTTCAGGGTTGAATCCCTATTTTTTGGCGTTATTCACCGACATTATTTTGGTGAATGACAAAGTTCCACATGCACGTCCTAATATGTCCGAGATTGAAGGGTAGTAAAGTTCACCCTGTGTAACTTTGTCAGAGTAATTGCTTTGCAGGGGAGCATCAAGTCCAAAACCAAATCTTAAGACTTAATCATGAAAACTCTTTTCAAGCTGAAGAGGAGCAAAGATGAGTCAATTATCTTTTGCAAAAATCAAGCAAGTGAACTAGACCAGCAAGATAGGTTAGTAAAGCAAGTTGCAATTACTCTCTTGCTAAAGTTGGTATAAAAACAAGACCAAAACACAAGGCGATTAAGAGGAAGTCAGGTATTAAGAAGTCAGTTTGTAGTTCCTCACCTAAAAAGTATTTTAAAGATAACGAGAAAGTAACAGACAATTGTTTCGTTTATGTATTGTGTTATATCTAATACCATATCATATGCTTCAACGAAAAATAAAACGTAAAAATAACATCTGTTCAGTACCTAACAAATAATCTTAATTTCGAATAAGGAGATGGGTTCAAAAAATGAGTTTTACGAATTGTTTACCTTAATACTTCTTGTATCAGGTTTAACATTAGGCATCTAACGATTTTGGCAAAAAGTTCATTTGGGAATCTAATCATTGTAAAAAATGGGCAAGAGAATATTATGATCGGTTTGAGTGCTTCGCAGATTTATGAGAAGGAGTCTTCACTTATCTGGGCAAGGGAGCTCGACTTATAATCAATATCAATATGATATGGGGAAGGCGATATGTTCGTAAAATGAACCGCACCCAATTTTCAATACTTCCTTGTAAACATTTTGACTTTGTTAACTTCGTTAAAAACAGGAAGGCTTAATAAAGATAACCAAATAGCTTGAAAAAGTAGTGAAAGAAGCACGTTTTGCCTCAACAGAGTGAAATAATGCAATTGTTACAAAGCAAGACAATGTGAAGATGGCTGCATCGCCTTACTGTCAAACGTAATGTTTTTGAAAGTAATTTTTGAATATTTGAATGTAAACTTTTCAAAAATGAGTATTCGGTGACATTATTTCGTACAATTCTAGCTGAAGTCAATAGATTTTAGTGAGCAAAGGGCAAGTCAAGCATGGTTTTTCTTCTTACCCCTAGATGATGGAATGCTATGTAAACTAGATCTATTTAACAAAGCCACATTCTATCCAACATACTTGGAGGCATTCTTAGCCAAACGAAAAGCTTGTAAAGTCGTGAACTTTTGCCATATAAACTATATATTTATTCAAAAAGTATATTCAATATCAAAAGGGTCGTAAAATATAGTTTGACCCTTACACTGTTTTTTCAATTGCCAGAAAATATCTGAATTCCAAGGTTGATCTTGTGACTTCCTTCAGCCATTTCACTCAATTTGGTCAGAATATAAAAATTGGTATGTAACTTGAATAGGCAGAGTCCAGCCAGATCAGAATGAGTGAGCCAGTCATCAACCAAAAGAATCCACAACATTGCAGTTGCTTGTTCAACTACAAAAAAAGAAAGGGTCAGTGGTAAATGGTTGAATTAAAAATAATAAATTGATACGTTACGGAGCAATCAAATCATCAATTTTTGATAGAAAAAGAAAAAAACAGTCTGGTTAATTTCAAAATTTGTTTGCTCTAAGCAAGATTTTCACTTCTTGACAGAGATCATCACTATCCAACACCACACACACCAGTATGAAGATTAAACCACTCAAAGGAAATACATACAAGAAAACTTGGAGATTAGATCCGAAAATTCATCCAATACACTCCATAAGTAAAGCTAGAAATAAATAGCCAATAGAGAAGAAAAATGGAGACAAATCATTAAAAACATATCTAAGATAACTGAAGAAAAGGATTAAAATAAGATCCCATCAAGGCCATGATACAAGTAACAAAATAATATCCATATCAAGAATATGATAAATGTGAAGATACACAATTTAAAGCAAGTATGAGAATACTGAAAACTTCTAATGTAAAAAAAACGAAAATGAAGACGGTAGAATGAAATTAGCTTGATATGTAAATTTAACCATTAGTCTCTAATAAAAACGAGAACAAAGACGGAACTGTTCAATTGTCTCAAAGTTTGGAAAAAACTAGACGCCATCTCAGTTTACCTGGTCAATACTAGGGATCAACAACTAGGTAATCCTATTGTCGGGAATCCCCTTCACAGCAGTTATCAATGTGACTAGTGATAGCAAAGCTTGTTGACTTCTGAAGTATTTCAAACACCATAAAGGGAATTTCAATTAATTATGTATGAAAACTTTTTTCTTATGTATAGTTAGCAACATGCAATTCACTTACTTTCAACAAATAACTATTCAACTCTGTTCTTCCTTAATGCCTATAAAAATGTTGGAATGAACAAAGATTTCAACTCCTGCTTTGCTCAGACAAATAGAAATTGATATCAATTTTGAAAAGAGAACCATTGAAATAGTTTAAATTTCAAGATGGTAATGAAACATATATTTTTAGCTGGCAGAGAATTCTTTTGTAGAACTTTGGTTATATTTCAACTAAAAACAGTCCTATAAGATAAACCCAGCTTTGTTCAGGCCATTTTGTCTATCTGGTATTTTACTCTAGTTTCTAAATATTCATTATCTATGCTCTAAAGAATAAAAAAGGTACATTGTATTCCTTAAAACAAAAAAAACATTTGAAACATCTCTGATTGATATATTTGAAGTCAAATGTGAAAGTGTAAAAGAGACTTCCCATTTAAGTCACCAGCAGCAAAATATTTCATGGGATGAAATTTGAGATGAATAGGAGGGAGTTGAAAATGAATTTGGATACTATAATGAAAGATATTTTAAAGCTTTTATGAATAAGCAAATACTTACAAAGATGCATTTCAACATTCAAGAAAAGTCTTGGTACACCAACAAAAACAGCACTTTCAGAATATCTGTATTTGCGAGGTTAAACAACCAAATCATAATTTTGGGGCTTTCCTGAAAAGAAGATTTGAAAAATTAGTAAAATTATTGATGATGTGCAATTAATCTCTGACAGTTGAAAACTCTAACAAGATCAAGTTAATAACTTTATTGATTAGGTTTCTCAGCAAGGGCTTCTAGCCATTGATTTGTAACCCTGAGTCTTAGTTTTGAAAGAGAGGGATTTAAACATTTGCTCTGGCAATGAGCTATGGAGATGGAACATTTACAAAATGCATGGCTGCAGAGAGAGAGGCCAAAAACTTCTAGGGTCAAAGCCCCTGGAAGCTTCCCAGATTTTGTAATTTCTTAGGCCTCGAAATGGTTAAGACATCCTAAATTAAAGATACCAACCACTATCTAGAAGTAATATTTACCCTTGTTGAAGAAACCAATCCAGCAGACTACTTTGTCACCCTTGATGTCAAATCCTTTTACACAAACATACTTTATCATCTATCTATACATCATATGTCTTAACGCACTTAAGGAGTATTACCATGACTATTTACCAATACCAATTCGATACCTCAAACAAATTTTCAACTTTGTTCTAAGACAACTTTTTTGAGTTTGATAATGAATACTACCGACAAATCCATGGTACCACAATGGGTTCCCAATTTGCTCCAAACTTTGCCAATACATTCATGCATTATTGTGAGGAATGCATATTCAACCATGCACCAAACAATGAATTACCATGCATTTGGAGACGTTCATTGATGATATATTTGTAGTTTGGAGACACGGTGAGGTTGCCCTCAATTAATGTTTTCATTTCCAGAACTGATGCTTTCCCACCATAAAATTTACTGCCGAGAGGTCATTATCTGATGTAAATGTTCTTGAAACCACAATTCATTTCAATGATCAAGGTCTTCTGGAGAGTACCTTGTATGTTAAACCTAATGATTATGCACTCTCTCACAATGATTCCTCTAACCCTGAAAGCTGCAAGAAGGGAATAGAGGTATAGGAGAATCATCACCAACAATGAAAATCTGACAGAAGAACTAAAGAAACTGAGGGTCAACCTTCTTCCGAGGGGCTACAACCTGTCCAATATTCAGAGCCAATTCAGCAAAGCTAAACAAAATACTCAACATGAATCAATGTTCAAAGATAAAACACCAACTAATGAGACAGATTTCTCTCTTTTGTTGTACCATATGATGACAAAACCATTCAAATTGGAACAACATTAAAAAACATTGGCATCTGATAACCAAGGATGAAACTCTAAAAGATGTTTGGATAATACCTATCCTGGCACTTAAAAGGCATAAAAACTTCAAGGACGTCCTAGTCCATTTTAGATTCACTAGATAAACTCATAAATACAAAATAGCAATAAACCTAACAAAAGTGCAAAGATGGTCCTGGACACGGGTCTGCTTGGGCACCTAACATAACAAGACATTCTGATTTAAATGACCCAAAATATCTGTGTGAGGGGATCAGCTGGTGATTTGCATAAAACCCTTAGGAGTAATGGTAATTAGACTATTTAACAGAAAATGGTAATGTCAACATAACCACCCTCTTCCTAGGAAACTTTGTAATCAGTTAAAGACAAAACATAAGCTAAAAGTCTAAATGGTAAATACAATCTTGTTCCAAACATGTGAAATGCTAATTCTCCTGGGGGCTGTAGGGGGGACAAGAGCAGGGCTGGGTGGTTGGGACCACCCACTCTTCTTATGTAGATACATTTCCATTTTTTATCATTTTATCTTTTCCTTGTTTACCCCTACCCCCTCTTTTTCATTTATTATACTTACTTCTAGCATACATATTTTTTTTACTCAAACTCTGCTCAGTATGAAGAAAAATACACCAAGAAAATAACAAAAAAGCTATGTTCTCAGGCTAGGCAAGTCCAATCTGAATTAATTCCCATGCCTACTGACCTAATACAACCAACCAGGCTTGATTGAGGCCTTGAATGAAACCCTTGCAAGGTATTTTGCCCTGTTTTACAGGGCGTTTCATCTATCGGTCAACCTAAGAAAAGTAAAGGGCTTCCAAAATCAGAGCGCATTAGTGCGGACTTAAAATGCCTGAGTAAGGAATTTTTTGAGGAATTCCTCCCCTGTATCCACGATAATATCTATACTTAGTGTTTCATAGGCAAAATCTTGATTTAGGCCTAAATTAGGCCGCCTAATAAGACCCTTCTAAAAACCAGACGTCATTCTTCGGATTTTGATTTTGTGATGAACTTTAATCCAAAAGATCTAATATAAAATGCTCAACTTACCTTTGGTCTTTTTGTATGTTCTTTGGCTGTTTTCGATGATCTTTTCAACAACTAAAATTTACTGCGAGTAGCGCGCCACTCTAATTTCCGACATTATCTTTTTCTTCTAACTCTGCTCCGCAACGGCGCATTAGTAATGACGACCCCCTGGTCAAAATTCTAAGTTATTGACGTCAAGCCGCGTCATAGCAATTGAGTGCTTTCATTGGCTGCTAGGTTAGACACATTCCTGAAGCTCCCTTTGCCATGGAGCTCCCTTTACCACACTACAAACGACTGCTGGTAACAAGTAGAGCCTGTTCAACAAGATGGCAGAGGAGTTAGGGACAGATACACTAAAAAATTGGAAAAGAACTTTAAAGGGGACCTGCAAAGGTAAAAAAAGTTTTGCTATTAACAGGCCAGCCCGGCCAATTCTCATACGGGGAGTCCGAATTCGGCATTAAAAATGCAATATTTGAGATTATTATAGCTGAAAGTTGACGATTTTGCATGTTGGACGCCATTTTGTTTTGAGGACGGGTTTGCCCGCGTTTCCTCTCTGACCTCAAGAGGTGAATAAAGAAATGGGACGCTCGATAGATCACACTGGAATTGGTATTGAAACACGCTCCATATAAAGTTGATTTTTGTCGATTTTTCGTTAAAAAAATGGAATATAGCGATGAAGGATTAGAATATTGAGCCGTTGACAACCGTGAGATATATATTCAGCCGTATAAATTCTAACCGTTGCCTAAAAACAGACGAGAAGAACGGTCCTCGAATACCGATGAGAGCAGCGCCAGTGGAGACAAGGTAGAAGAAGATGTAAATATTCAAAGAATTGGCAACGTTAATTTGCATTTTTTTTTGTAAAATTGTTTCCATTACAACATATAGAAAACTTAAATGACCCAATCTTTATCTAAAACTCAAATAATGGATGAATTAACAATATATTTATCAAAGTACAAGACGGAGTATTTAGGCCTAATTTAGGCCATCCCACTAAAAACATTCAAATTTTTTGCTCTTTATCAAAATCTATTCACTATTAGTTTGAATTATTTACTAATTTTGATTGTTTAGGTGTACTTGTGGTAAATGCTTTCCAATGATAAAAGGGATTGAAAGCCTCTGCTGCAAAGAAGTGCAAAGAACTTCGACTAAAGCAAAGGAATCAAACTGCGAGTGCATTACAGAACTTAATGGCTTTGCTCCAGTTTTTCTGAACCCGGTTGTCGTTGAAACAGCCATCTATCAAATTCTTTCAAGAGCGGAGTTTGAGTTAAAAAAATGTATGCTAAAAGTATGTATAATAAATGAAAAAAGAGGGTAACCAAGGAAAAGATAGAATTATAAAAAAATGAAAATATATTTACATAAGGAGAGAGTGTAGTCCCAACCACCCAAACCTGCCATTGTTTCCTCTACAGCCCCCCCAGCCCCAAGCCCCAACCATTTCAGCAATGCCAAAGTATTAAGCATTTAGTATTTCAGATGTTTGGAACAAATTGAATTTACCATTTAGACTTTTATATTTTATTTTTCTTTAACTGATTATAGAGTTTCTTAGGGAGAAGGTAGTTATGTTGACATTTCCAACCATCTGTTAAATAGTCTCATTTCCATTACTCCTAGGGTTTTATAGATGCAAATCATCAGCCGATACCCTAAAACAGACATTTTGGGGCATTTAAATCAGAATGTGTTGTTGTTTTAGATGCCCCAGCAGACCCGCATCCGGGACCACCTTTTGCATCTTTGTTATGTTTATTGCTATTTCTTATTTATAGGTTTATCTGGTGAATCTGGAATGAACTAGGACATCCTTGAAGTTTTTATGCCTTTTAAGTGCCAGGAAAGGAGGTGTGGTCCTTATTTATCAGATGCCGATGCTTCTCCAATACACTCTTTTTGTTTTACAAGAATACTTGAAATTTTCCTGAGCCTCAACTTTTCCATTGTTTGTTCTAAAATTTCCATTGTTCTTTGGCAATTTCGAGCTTCAATATTCTTATAAGATTTATTCTTGTGAAGAAAAAGAGTGTATTGCTCCAATTGGAATGGTTCTGTTATCAAATGGAAGTCTGGGTGTCTCATTAGTTGGTGTTTTATCCTGAAATATTGATTCATGCTGAGTGTGCTATATAGATTTGCTGAATTCGTTCTGAATATTGGACAGGTGGTAACCCCTCTGAGGAAGGTTATCCCTCAGTCTGTTTAGTTCTTCTGTCAATTTTTCATTATTTGTGATGATTCTTAGGGCTATTCTTTTAGGACTGAGTCAAGAGCTTAGGGACAATTGTGATTTTACCTTGCATTTCTTTTGACCCTTCACTTGCCTTTATCCTTTTGGTGACCTTCTGTCAAAATAATCTTTCAAAAGTAATCTCTAATTCTCTAAGCCTGAAGACTTCAAAAAAATTTGGGCCACGCTGATAACTTTCTTCTGTAAAATGCTCTTGGCAATGACGGGAGTATGGTTGCTGAACAAAACTTGCTAGCCTCATGTTCTGAATCCATATTTTTTGGAGGGTTGCATTCTTTGGAAACTTGTGAAGAGTCACTTTCTTTTTCGGTAAATCGTCTTGATTTTTTGTTTTATTACTTGGGTTATTGAAACAGCTGTAAGCAGGGCAACCAACCATCCTGACATTGAAAACACAAACTAAAAATTTCAGTCATCTGGATATCCTTTTTTGATGCACATGATGTGAGGAATCATGTAGGCCAGGGAGTAAGAACGTAATTACTGTTTTGGGTTAAAAACAGCGCAATTCAGATGTCATTATCTAATGATATTGTTATAACAGGGCGAAAAATGTTCTTCCAATATTAAAAAAACAAGGTATTGGGGAAGCGGAAGAAAAACTTTTTTAAGAAGATGGAAAAAAACTGCATGATTGTTTCCTTTGCACATTTCTTTCAACTTCAAAAAATATCAATAATAAACAAGGGTAGCTAGGGTACCAAATTATAAGATGTTAGAATTTCAGGCTTGTGTTATTATGAAATTTTTCTTATAAAAGAGGGTACTCTTAACTAAAACAATTGATCAACATATTCAATAAGAAACTTGCCTGGATCCCAAGTATTAAAAGTTTCTTAAATTTTCTATTCCTTTTTGTTTTCTCATCATCATTGTAATATGGCAGCTAAGTAAACAAATAAAAACAAAATAAGAATATAGGCAATAAGTGCAAAAAAATAAAATGGTAATTACGAGTAAAGAAAAATTCGAGAAAGACTAATAAGTAAAAATGAAATTAGAAATAAAAAGATTAAAAAAAAATGAAAAATATAATTGATGATAATAAAATATGAATAAAGTCTAATCAATTAAATAATTGAAAACGGAAATTAGTGAGCGAAATAAAATTATGGGCTACAGATTTTAGATGTAAACATTTATTTAAATTTAACATTTTGGGCCTTCCTCAAAGTTCAACTTCTTTCAAGCGAAGCTTGCCCTCTACTCCCTACAATCCCAAATACTGTACAACCCCTAACCAGCCTTCATTAGCATTGAATATTTGTAATACACTCTTATAGCAATATATATTGATACACAAACAAGCAAGTTTCTGACTTTTAATAATGTATCTTCGTGACTAAGCAAAGCGAAAATATTTCGCCCGGAAATGTGTGTTTCCTTCAAGTCAAATCCATGCACACCACACCACTTTTAGATGAGCTTTGAAATCAGTTCTTTTCCGTAAAAACTCACACCGATATCTTTTTTGAATCGCAATTTCATCCTAAATTTGATATTTCGGCTTAAAAATGGACTTTTGTTGTTTATAAAGCACCTATGCGCCATAAACCGAGCAATGATCACAGTTACTTCTATATGGAAATCACTTAGGCCCAAATTTCATTATTCACCTCTGACGTCAGAATCGAAAACGAGACTGAGATGAAAAAAATTGTCCCGCGCGTCAGAAAATGCTCATTAAATCGCTTCTTACGGACAAACGGGACTTCAATTTCAAAAAATATTTTCATTTTTGTACTCAGAACGTCAAGGGCTTTCAATTAAACATAACTTGTTTTACCTTTGCAGGTTCCCTTTAAGAGAAAAATGGCAGAGGAACAAAGGGCAAGCGGCATATCTCCAGAACAAACTGAGCTGGACAAGGTGATAGAGGATATAGTGGAGATGAGTGAGAGTGCACAGGAGGAGTTGCAGAGAGGGGATGAAAATAAAAGGCTGAATGTTGAAAGGGAGAAAAAGACTGCAGAAATTGTGAGGAAGAGGTTGATGAAGAGTTTAGTACAAACAAGAAAGAGAGAAGGTTCAGAAAGTGCAAAAAAGAGAAAGAGAACGGGTGGAGAGACAGAGACAGTGGTTTATTTCAAAGGGAAGCATGAGAAGGACAGAGAGCTGTAAAGAGAGGAGTTAGATCTGAAAAAAAGAGAGTTAGACATCAGAGAAGAGCAGTTGAAAATGGAAAATGAGCTTAAGAAAAGAGAGCTAGAGCTGCAAGAGAGACAACAAGGAGCAAAGGAGGAGAAGGATAAAAAGATGATGGAATTTTTATCATTCCAACAGCAACATCTCATTTCTCTCCACCAGCAAATGCAGACTTTGATTTCTGGCTTGCAGCAAGAAAATAAAACTATTTTAAATTTTCTAAATCTTATCTATGAAAACAAACATTAAATCTATTCGATCTTATTTTGTGTGCCAAACTTTTATAGTTCTAAATTTCTTTTGAATAAAATTGGGCAAATATTATTTATTATAGCGTATTTGACATATATTTGGAATATAATTTGTTGGTAGATTTGGTAGCTTTGAAAAAAGCTGTTTTTAGTTGTGATAGCTTTAGAAAAAGCTGTTTCTTCTTCTTCAGATGAAATATTCATCTAAAGCAGGTGGTTGAACATCAAAAAATTTTGATGTAGTTGAGCCATGAAGACATGTGAGGGCATTTCGAAGAATTGCACAGACAGTGTAAATCTTGTCAACAGCACTCAACAGTACTCAAGCCAATTTTGAGGTCTTTCTTGAAATCAGTAAACTTGAAATAGTTGATGATATCTCCAAAGACCCACTCCACTGACACTCTGACCTGACTCATGGACTGGTTGAAAGCTTGCTGTTCTTCTGTCAGGGCTGCTCTCCTTGCGAAAGGACACGGCAAATGCAATCTGTGAGGATAGGCAGGATCCCCATATATACACAATGCCTGGCCATCAGGGGCAAATGAGTGTTGTTCAAGTTGCTGCAAGAGACCAGACATTGCAAGCATACCACTGTCATGCCTTCTGCCTTCAACAGGGCCATACAAATTCGCTATCAGACCATTAGGGGCAGTCACTGACTGGAACTTGAGGGCACGAACCCTTTTGTGCCTTTTGTAGACCACCCGTTGATTTTTACCAGGTCTACATATTGGCCTAACTGTGCCATCAATGAAACCCCAACAGTTATCAAGTGCTGCCCCCTTATTGTGAACTGCATCAGCATATCTTTTTAGGTTTTCGGCTAATAACCAAGGCTGATTAATGTTTGTTAAAAGGTTGGAGAACCTATCATAAATCTGGTCTGTTACCAAATTGGAGATCATGCAGAGGTGGGGTACAGGCCTTCAAAACTTTGGTACCAGGTCAACATATCTGCAAGGATAGGCATACCGTTTTAGGGCAATACAAAGGGCCTCCACAGCATCGACTACAGTGCCGTTGTAGAATGTAAAAGATTCAGGAAACCTAAATACATGGACAAGTTAGGTTGATTCTGAACTCAACCAAACACTTACTGTCTTCCATTGCCTCCAAATCGAACCTTTTGTATTGCCAATATGGCTGGCTCAGATGCAGATTTCTCCTTGGAGCATTCAGTTGCTGGAGAAGGAGAAATTCTTCTCCATCTATGTCCTCTTCAGCATCCATATCCAACGCCACAGCTTATAAATATCCGCCATCTTTGAACTAAAGGGGTTTTTGCATCGTGAGTTACTTTGGTTCTATTTGGTAACCCGATTTTGTGGAAAACTCAGAACGCTGCCTGACCGCGCTAGTGCTAGACCTCATTAAATGTATGTATGTATGTATATATGTATGAAATTTTCAAAGAAAAGCAGGAAGGAAGGACGGCAAACCTTTGGTTTACGTACTTGGAAATGCTGGACATTCTACGCCGATTTATTACAACAGAAAGAACAGGAAATTGGCAAATCCACCTCAGTTCAGTTTCAGAAATGTTGGCCTACTTTGCTGCATCAGGTCATAACCATTACACCAATTCTGTGATGATATATTTGAAGATGGTGCAATTGCTTTCCCAAGATTCGCCTGGGGTTTATCAGCAGTTCAGCAGAGGTATGCACGTTGTTAGAAGAAGTGACAGATATTGGGCTGGCCTTTCTACAGATCTAATAATCGAGCAAGTTCTAATGCGAAGCGTCAAAACAACAGGCAGTCTAACTCGCGATAGAGGTATGACAGAGAATCAGCGTCTTGTGTTGCTCCTTTCTATGCCTTCATTTGCAGAAGTCAATAACTCCATGCGAGAACTGACCAAGACACGCTATGCTACAAGCATATAACATAAAGATTCATCAAAGGCAAGACTCGCTAGAGATGATAAGGATTAAAGAGGCATTCTTGGCTTCTTGATGGTCAGAAATTGGTTTTCAAAATCTATGTCAGAAAAGCAAATATAAGAGTATGCCCACAATAGGAAAGAATAGGTAGTTATGATGGGCAAACATACGCGTAAATGCAATTAAGAAGCTGTCTAAATTGACCCTCAATTGCTATTTCAAAGATTGATGACAGTTGCAAAAAGGGAAGCGGATGACCTAAAGCCTCTCATGATTTTTTTTGCATGATGGATTTTTCAAGGAAGAAAGGATGCCATGAAATCGACAAACGGCCTAGGCCGGCCTACGAGTGAAAAAATGGCGGGAAAGTTACGTTGGCTTTCTCCTCCTTTTATGTGGGGACATAGAAACAAACCCCGGCCCCTGCACAGTAACAAGTGAGGTCCTGGGAAGGCAAGATGTTTCCACGAGAGTCAAAGAAAGCAAGAAGAGAGAAGACCATGTTATTAACATCACTGATCTTCAAAGTGTAATTTCTGGATATAAAATAAACATGTCACATATTATACCCCCAGCTCACATAACGGAACAGACAATACATTTTGAAGGAGAACCTTACCTACTTGAAACAACAAACTTTAATAAACTCCCTGCGCTTATTTTTGCCACATACCAGATTGTATATCAAGGTCTAGGAGGTGATGAAAATTACCTAGTAAATTGGCAGGACCTAAGAAGTGAAGACACAGATTGAAATTAGCCAGAAAAATGTAAACAAAGCTGAGATGAGTACTAATTGGGTAGATATTTTCATTCACATACCCACATCAAGTATGGTAACAACTGGTCCTGGAATAAGTGATTTTAATGAAACTATTCTGCCACAAATTAAAGACACACAAAACAAGATAGCAAAAACTATGAACAAAGTTGCACTAATCAGGATATGAATCTCAATGAATCAGCAATAACTCTACCGAATTCAACAATCAAAAAGGATGTCATGGGTACAGACAAAAATTTGACAACACGGAATGCAGTAAATCAAAAGAAAAAATCTAAGACCATCGATTTAACTACTTCATGTTCTAGTACAAACAAAACACCTGAAACAGATAAAGAAAACATATGGAATGCAATAAACTCGTTAAAAGAGGATATGAGTATGTTAAAAAACATCATAAAGCCTCCTAGCAGTCTTGAAAAAAAAAACCATAAATCCAGGGAATGATGCTATTGACACTGATACTCTTAAATCATCAAATCTTGAATTAGCTGAAGAAAATTAACAGCTTAAAAAGGAAAACAGCCAATTACTCACTGAAGTCAATTTTTTAAAGATTCAGCTAGAACTAAAGCCCACATATGCATCCAAAGCATCTTCGAAATTGCCAGATCAGAATGGGACACACAACTTGGTTGGAACCAGACCCAATGCACAAGCTATTAATTTAACATCTGACCTTCCAAATCAAACTAGAGCAGATCCCTCAACAAGAAATAGAAAGCCCAGGGTTTTCATCCTCTGAGATTCCATGGTGAAAGGCTTGAAAAGAGACTTGATGTCAAGAAGAAAAAGAATCACGATCCAAAGCATATCTGGTGCAACCACCCCTGGTTTTAAGCATCACATCAAGCCAATTCTAGACAAAGACCCAGATGAGGTGATAATGCATGGTGGCCCAAACTGACAAAAAATGTCTCAAACACAGTTGAAAACATTGTTAGTATCATAAAGGAAATAAAGAAACACAATTCAGCAACAAAAATGGCCATCAATGGGATTATTAAGAGAGATGATAAGCAATGGTTAAATAATAGAATAGAAGACATAAATCAAATACTTAAAAAAGTAAGTGAGGATAAAGAACTTGATTTGCCAGCAGCAGTAATTAGTGAAAAGGACAGTTCTGCGTCGGAGAGTGAAAGGAGGAAGTCTTAAACGTGTTTCGGCGAAATCAGAAGAAGAAGGCCGGGAAAAAGTCTTTGTGGCCGGTCGAACTCACCGACGAATTAGTTGATGTCATATGCAGTGATGAGTATTTTCGTAAAAAACTTATATTTACAAACACAAGAAAGAGTAAGAATGGGGAAATTTACTTAAAAGTAGTAAAAGAGGTCACGAATCGGTGCCAAGCAAGAGGAGGAGAATATAAGTTTAGTGTTGTACAGTCACGAAATAAATTCAAAAAGTGCATCAGTGAATGTAAGAAAGCTGCATTAACATGCAAGTCTGCCTCCGGAATAAAACGATTCCAAGAAGATAAGGACTACGGCAAATGGTTCAACCAACTTCTGCCCTATATAAAGTCAAGAGAGTCGTGTCAACCAGAACAGGCAGTAGAACCATCCGCAAGCATTGATAACGACAAGGGAAGGAGCCACTGACTCTGGCACATCAACCCCATCACCCACAAGCTCATCAAGTGCTTCTTTTCTGGAAAATGTCTTCCTCCAAAAAAGAAGGCATTTATTCCAATAAAAGGCACTTCTGCAAAAAAGCAAAAGCTTGAAGAACTTGTGAAAGTTACTTCACAAGCCATTGCTGATCTATCAGAGCAGTTGAAAAAGGACCCCATGGCTGACATGTTGGGCTTCTTCGAAAGGTAAAATGAAAGAGCAAGGGAACATGAATTGAGGTTATTCTCAATGATGTTTAATGGAAATCAAGCCTTTCCACAGCCACCTAATCAATCAAGCCTTTCCACAGCCACCCAATCAATCTTTCAACCAAAATTGGTATCAAAGCTATTTAGATCCAAGAAGACAGCAGGAGAGTTATCTTGAACAAGAAAACTTTTCTACAAGAAATCAAAACTTGGGAAACTCTCAGCAAGGCAATTTGTATCAACTATAAACATTTATAACATTTCTATTACTGAAGATAGGGTCCACAAGAGTAAAATGGGTAGATTGAAAAGTGTCAAAAATTTTAAGAAAATATTTGTTCAGGGTTTTCCTCAGCTAGAACCACTCAAACAACCTTGCATGACAAAGTGAATGTTATTTTATCAGTTCTGAATTTACTGTTTTCTCACAATCAATGCTACCCATTCTACCCCCACAGACATACTGTATGTTAAAAGTGTCTTAAATCTACTGCTTTTCTGAAAAAAATTCAACTTTAAATAGTCTCTCACTGTTGCTGCTGCACGATTTGAGTCTCGGAGGGGCCTGCATTGTCTTATCATGAGGAGGTCTTGACATTCATCTGGCATGCGACGCTGGTTTGATTTTGGATCTTTAGACAAATCCCACTGCCTTTGAGCTACATCACCTTGTTCTATGCAAATATTATGCAGAACTATGCATGCTAGTGGAAATACACGAACAGTTTCTTTGTCATTTTCTACTTTGCGCAATAATACTCTCCAGCGTCCCTTGATCATTAGCACATTCAGTAATTGATTGTCAATGCCAGCGAACGGACTTATTTTGAGACGCGGTTTGCATCAAAGGAGTTCTCACTCGCCCTTCGGGGTTTTAAGTTTTAGAATATGTTATAGTTCTGTTCTACCTATTTTATTTTATTTTTCTGCAAAAATATCAAGTTATAACTATAACGATAACTAACTATAACTATAGCACATCGCTATAGCAAATGTTTTGAGTTCTGTATAAATTCTTACTAACAACATGGAAATGAGCAAAGATCTTCAACGACTTATTGCAGAAACTGTCGCAAAGTCAATTGAATCGACAATGAAAGTACACAGTGAAGCCCTCGAGGCCCTACAGAAAAAGATCTCTGAAAATTTGGATGCCTTTTCAACTCGGCTAAATAATATTGAAGGAAAGATATCGGTATTGGAAAAGTCACAAGATGTGCTTAAAAACAGCGTTAACTCTATTGACGGTTACGTGAATAACATCTGGAAGGAAAATGCGCAGCTTAAAAAAGAGCATGAAACACTCGTGAAACAAGCGAAGGAGAACATTGGGAAAGTTGAAGTCGCACAGAATAAATTAGACGATCTCGAACAGTATGGGAGAAAGGCAATGATCGAAATCAATGGTTTTTCAAGGAAGGCAGAAGAGGACCCTTTGGATATTACGCTGAGGCTTGCAGATAAACTGAAGGTTGACCTAAAACAAGAGGACGTCGAGGCTTGCCATCGTTTGTCAAGAAATGAGAATGCAGGGATTATCGTGGAGTTCTCGTCAAGGGTCAAACGCGACGAAGTCTTGGCCTCGAGGAAATCTTCGAGGAACGTTACCATGAAGGACTTTGGCTTCGATTCTAATGGTAAAGTTTACATCAATGAAAGCTGAACGTCTAAGCGTAAGGCACTAATTAGGGAGCTTAAGTTGGTTAAAAGTAGTTATAACTTCAAATTTATCTGGTCACGATAGTTTACCATTTTCATACGTCGTGATGAAAATAGTAGGCCTATTCGCATCAATTCCTTGAGCGATTTAAATAAGCTAAATGAGTAATCCTAGAACAAATTGCCCGAAATGTTTAAAGTTCGTTAGTGACGTTCACGAATCAATCTGTTGCGATATATGCGATTCTTGGTATCATTTGAATTGTTCCATAGTAACAAGAAAGAAATTTAAATGCTTTTTGATCGATAAAAATCTCACATGGTATTGCGCAAATTGTTTAAAAAACGCACTCCCTTTTCAAACTCTTGTGGATGAGAAATTACGTAATCAGCTAAACATGCCCAGTGAGTCAGATGCCAATGAAAAGTTTATTAATAAACTGTTGTCTGGCACTCAAGAATTAAAAAAATTCTGCGCGGTCTGCAACAAAAAGATTCGTGTCGTCAAGAATACTTTCCCTTGTCAAGATTGTCAACACCTTATTCATCAAAAGTGCTCCCGACTGCAGAATTGGCGGTCGGTTAAGATCTATAAAGAACTTAAATATTGGAGTTGTCCGAGTTGTCAACAGTGCTCTATGAATAAACTTTCGTTTACAAGTCTAAAGGATCTTGAATTAATTGATCTGGCTTTCAACTCGAATTTTACATGCCCTTGCCATAAGACATGCACCAACGTTGATAATTTTGAAATCTTAAAAACGCTGGATTTATGCAAATCGAATTTATCTGAGCATCACCCCTTATACGGAAATGACATAAACAGTCATGTGAATTTTCATTCTAATTTTGATTATTATACCATCCACAAGTTCCACAAACTTGTCAAAAGCCTTTCTCTTAAAAACGGTAAATTGTTCAGTCTCATGCACACAAGTTTTTCGTCATTATTAGGAAATGTTGAAAAATTGGAAGATATTTTAGTGGATCTTACTTTAAATTTTGACGTCATAGCACTAAGTGAAACTTGGAATACAAAGGCAAACAACGACAGATTTAGGAATCTTACTATACCCGGCTTTCATGAGTATAAAGGGCTTGAGGGCAGTAGTAAAAACGGTGGGTGTGGTCTTTATATTAGAGATGACTTATATTTTAAATTAAGACCTGATCTAATTAGGGTTTTTGTATCTAAAAGTTGTGAATTTGAAGCTTTCTGGTTGGTAATAGAAAATAAAACAGGCGCCAATGTGGTCACTGGAATAATTTATAATCACCCTAGAAAAGATTCCTCTGAATTCATTGAGTATCTCGGTGATACTTTAAGAAAGTTGATGAAAGAAAATAAGTTAGTTATTATTTCAGGCGATTTTAATCTTGATTTATTAGCTTTTGAAAAAAGCCCATTGTGGAAGAATTCTTAAACACAACATTCGCTAGTTTTTTACAACCAGTAATTTTAAAACCAACAAGGTGTATATCAGATAAAAAACCATCACTCATTGACAATATTTTCGTGAATTTATTTGAAAATAACTCATGGAGTGGCAATTTAACCGCCACAATTTCAGATCATATGCCAAATTTTTTGCTTATAGATAATGTAATCAGTAAAATAAAACCAAAGCCTCAATTTAAAAGAGACTACAAAAACTTTGATGAAATCAAGTATGTGTCTGATGTTAAATCAAAAAATCTCTTGCCAAGAAATTCTAGCGAGAATCTTAACGAATCATTTGATCATTTGAGCATTTCCAAAACGGAATACTTTCCTCAATTAACGATTACGCCCCATTCAAACGAGTATCAAAAAGACAAATAAAGCTGAAAAGAAAGCCTTGGATAACTTCTGGTTTAATAAAATCTATTTCTGTAAAAAATAAATTATATAAACGATTTCTTAAATCAAAAGACATGCTTTGGTACCAACGTTACAAATATTATAGAGACACGTTAAATCACCTAATAAGAAAAAGTAAACGAATCTTTTATAAGGACTTTTTTGATAACTGTAAAAATGATTTCAAGAAAGTTTGGAAAGGTATCAATGATTTATTAAGTAAATCATCAAAGAAAAAATCTGATGAGATTTCTCTCAAAATTGGTAATAAAGTTATTAGTAACAAAAACACTGTTGCTAATCACTTTAATAGTTTCTTTACCAGTATAGCAGAGGAATTAGTAAGTGAACTAGGGAAAACTTCCAAGAAATTTACTGACTATTTAAACAAACCCCAAAACACTAGCTTATTTTTAAATCCTGTCGCTGAATATGAAGTTAGTGATCAAATTAACAAATTAAATGAAAAGAAATCAGCTGATACTTATGATATTTCAGTTAAAGTTATTAAAATGATTAAAGATCAAATTACAGGGCCATTAACTGAGCTAATAAATATATCTTTTACAACAGGATGTTGTCCAGAAATACTGAAATATGCTAAAGTTATTCCTATTTATTAAGCTAATTCACCACTGGACGTTGAAAATTATCGACCAATATCAATTCTCCCAATATTTAACAAAATTATGGAAAAACTTATGCATGAAAGAGTTATTAGTTTTCTTGAAAAGAATAACGCAATCTTCAATCATCAATTTGGTTTTCAGAAAAATAAATCAACTACTCTTGCCATATTGGATCTGCAAACAAAGATAATAGAAGCAATAGAAAAAAAAACACTTCTCTTGTTGTATCTTTTTAGATATCGCAAAAGCTTTTGACACAGTCGACCATGAAATATTACTTAAAAAGTTAGAATACTATGGAATTAGAGACATTGCCCTCGAATGGTTTCACTCTTATCTTAAGGAAGCAAAGTGTTGTTGTTGGAGGTGAAATGTCTGAGACTCTAAACAAGTCTTTTTATGTCTGATGCAAATTTAGAAAATTTAG
The DNA here is from genome assembly GCA_963924455.1 of Pelagia noctiluca. Taxonomy (NCBI): domain Eukaryota; kingdom Metazoa; phylum Cnidaria; class Scyphozoa; order Semaeostomeae; family Pelagiidae; genus Pelagia; species Pelagia noctiluca. Next base: position 5,334,375 of record OZ004329.1, read on the forward strand.
AGCTCGAAGCAAACATGGAATTAGCTAATATCTCTGATTGGTTGATTGCAAATAAACTTTCACTAAATACTAAAAAATCAAATTTTTGAGTCATCACTCCAGGACATAAAAAATCTAAAAATATTAAAATTTGTATCAATAATGAAGAAATAGCTGAAAGTAACAGTGTTAAATACCTAGGTGTACTGATTGATAATAATCTCAACTGTAAACCCCATATCCAACAAACAAAGTTAAAAATAGCAAAAAGCATTGGTGTTTTATCTCGTTTAAGACATCTTGCTTCTAAGGAAATTTTAGTCAGTATCTATAATGCATTTATTCAACCGCACCTTAATTATGGTATCATTAACTGGGGAGGAACTTATACAAGCATTTTAGAACCCTTACGAAAAGTTATGAAACATGCTGTAAGGATGATTACATTTCAACCTAGAACAGCACATAGTCAGCCCCTATTTAAGAAACTAAGACTTCTTTGTCTTGACGATTGCAATCGATTAGAAAGTGCAAAATTTATGCACGATATTAATAATAATATGCTCGGAAAACAATTTTGTGATCTTTTCTTACTAAAAAAATGCAAACATAACATGAATGCAAGACAAGCTACTTCAGGCTTATTTTCACAGCCTGCATTGAGAACAAATTCTAAGAAAAATAGTATCATCAATAACGGTGTTAAAATTTGGAATGATATCCCATTGGATATAAGACAATTCAAATCCAAAATCAATTTCAAAAAGAAATACAGGTTATGGCTCCTTGCAAAATATTAGGATCTCAAAACAGTTAACTAAGAAAATTTATATCATTGTAAAACGTACAGTATCACTAAAACATTGAATATTTTGGCGTATGTTTTTCTTTTTCTTATCTTTTCTTTTCTTATTTTATCTGTAATTTCTATTTTTTTTTTCTTATATTATTGTTCTGTTATTATTCAAACATTTCGATTCAACTTAACTACCATATGTTCGAATCTTAACATTTGTATAATTTATATTAATAATTGCTGGCGTGTTCTTTAACACAGGGCATTTGGCTTGATAGCTCCTCGGAGTTTTTTTCAAATGTCCAAAGCATAATCTTTGTATATTATATTTTCAAATCAAGATTATTGTAATTAAAATGCTTGAATTGAAAAAAAAGTAACTATACGTGCACGGCTCAACCTGTAATTAAAGTATCTCTGTTCTGGAGATAATATTGCATTTGTATATGGTTTCTGCAACCATGTTTTGAATGGGAAAGCAGAATCTCCAAATATCATTGGAGGAATAACAACTTCATTTTCTTTAAAGAAAACATCTGGAAGGGCTGTGCCTTTAGCTAGGTCATCATAAAGTTTAGTTGCTTGAAATATAATGGCATCATGAGAGTTGCCAGGCCACCCAACACTGGCCCAAATGAATCTATACTTGGCATCAACCATTCCCATTAAGACTATTGAGAGAAAGTTCTTAAAATTATGGAACTCTTTGCATGACTCTTTGCCACCAGGGGGACATTTTATGGGGATGTGACATCCATCAATTGCTGCATAGGCATATGGAAACTGCCATTCTTGATCCATTTCTTGCATTTTCTGATGCAGAGAATCTTCATTTCTGGGAAATTTTGCCTCAACAAACTCTGTCCAGAGGTTTTCAACAAGTGCCTTGGCAACTTCTCTCACTATAATGCACATGGTGGCTTCAGCAACTCCAGTTAGCTCTGAGATTGTGCTGTAATAATCCCCTCTACTGAGTTTGTACAAACAAATTGCAAGTCTGAGTTCAGAGGGTATTGGCTCTTCCGTTATATTTTGCCTGGTTATTTCGTGCTTTTATTTTGTCGTGGATTAAAGTGAATGTTTTTCTTGTCAGCCTAAAAGTCTTCTTGAACCTCTCCTCAGAATATGTATTCCAGACAAGGTTCCACCATCCAGAGTTACGCTGAAATCTTTTACATGATCGTATACGGGGCCTAGACAAATTGGCCACTGCACTTTGCAACGCCGTCAATATCAGCTGCAAAACAAAGATGGTCTGCAAAAGTCGAATTCTTCTTGCATTATTAATGCAGCAAACAAATTTTGCATTCTTTGTCTTCTCCTTCTTGATTCCATCGATCTTTTCAGGAAAAGTAATTTTGCTTGCTGAGTGGGCGCCATTTTTGATTGACTTGAAAACAACTTTGTGCTTCTACGCAGGAGAATGCCGACAAACACGAAAGCACGACAAAAGCACGACGTCTAAATCAAAACAAAATTTTCATGAATCAAACTTGCCCCGCTTTGGTTGAACTTAATTATATTTGATTCGTCGCGAGTTAAGCGCCACGTCTTGATCAGCCCTAACTCTCCATGAGCACATTTTGGGAACAATGCATCCGGGTGATTTTCATGTTTATCAGCAACATGTCCCATAAATGAATTCCATTTTGCAATAATCATTTTACCAAAGCCGGCTTTGGTTGAGGTAGCACACCAAGAGATGATTTCTTATTGCCCTGGCCCATTCTAAAATTTCTTCACATCCTTTCTCGTTCCCTCCTTTCAACACTTTTTTCGTGATTGACTTTGCCACATGCCAAATGTCGAAATAATGTTTGGTATCTGGCTGAGTCTCACGCATCCATTTAGCAATGCTAGTATGTTGATCTGATATGAATGTTTCAATTTGGACATCTTGCGATTTCAAAAATTGGAAGTTCCGTTTAGCACCTTCCAATTCCATATTACTGCTACCAGCAGTTTGATTCGACTGAAAAATATAAAAGTTAGGTTTATATGGAATGGAGGCAAATCATCACCAGTGACAGACAGTGAAAAGGATAACTAATACATCGTTCTTCAAAGCCTTTCTTTCCAAAATCACAACAGCATCAACTGGCTTTTTCAAAACAATGGTTTTGTCCTATCAAAATTTATACAAAATCAGGACTTAGGGTTCGAAATGTCCTGCCTTTTGAGGGGCATAAAAAATGGCTAATATTAATAATAATAATCACCTGAAGCAATTCTATGTGGACAATCTTGTTGACTGCTGAGCAGAACAAAGAATATGCACCAAACTTTGCTGAGTGACCCATTGAGTCGAATCTTCCTTCGTCACACCATTCCACCTGTTTTAACTTTTTGATCTTGCTGATTAGTGATTGCTGGTAACTTTTCCAGTATTGAAGGATAGCAGGAAACAGGAATTTGCGCTGATGTCTGAAGAAGGTTCGAGGATGAAATACTGATATTCCTGCATGCTTTAAAACCAAGTGAACTTTAGTGAATGAAGCACCAGCCATCAAGACCTGAGACTTAGTAACAAGTTCCCAGCTTGAAAACCACCAAGGATTGTTGGTTGAGACTTCCACATAAGGGCTCCATTTCCGCATTTTGGACAATTTTGTGTTATTGAACTTCAGGTTTTTCTTTCTTACATTGGAAACAAAAAGCAGAGAAAAGGCTAACCAGAACACTGTAGAGAACGATGAATTTCGGCTCTTTATCCAGCGTCATGTTAGAATCCATTCTGCAAAAAGACAGAAATGGTGTTAGTTTACAATGAAACTTACATACATAGGGTGCCACACCCTATTCTTCAACAATGGAGAGTTTGAAATTTGGAGTTGCAATTATCTTTATGATCATAGGCTCATCGGGAGGTCATAGGAAGGAGGTCCAAGGATGAAATAGTGATATTCCTGCATTCTTCAAAATCAAGAGCAAAGAAGGGCCCCAGTGAAAAATTGGGTCCAGCTCTCAAGGAAGTAATACTACACTTACTCCCAATTTTTTTTCTTTGTTTGACACAAATTCACTGTCATCCTCATCTAAACTATTCGTATGGTCATCTTTTTTGATATCCTCATCAGGATGATACGAATCCTCATCAGAGTCCAACATGATTTCGTTGCATTCCCAATCTATATCTTGATCAGAGTCTTGATCATCATCAGAATTGTCATTTTCTCGATCTTTGCAGGAAGCTTCATCCGTCTCAGTTGCACCCTAAAAGTATAAAAACAATACCACAATTTCATGTAACTAGAACAAAAAACTAATTTCACATGCTTGCATTTTGTTGGTGTAAGATTTATTTGTGCATTTAAGTCTTTTGTTTACGAAACGGCAAACATTGATACTTTTTCCTTAGAAACTTTTTATAATTATGCCAGGAAGTCTTACATGTATTAAAATGGTGAATTGGGGGTAAACAAAGCTATGTCCAAAAATATCTTGAATAAGCTATTGTTCTAAAACAATTTAACTTTTGGCTACCTGCCTTGGTTAAATTGAACACATTTCTTTTAAAAATGGTAATATGTTTATTCCTCTTACCTTTTGCTTTTTGAGTGTGACAATTCTTGTTTTCAATCTTGTAATTCTTCTTTCCAAGTTATATTGTGTCCTGAGGTGGATAGAACATTGCTGACATTGAAGGTCTGCTTGAACACCAATGGGGTTTGATTTGGGTGTCTTTTCATTATCGGCTGTGTCCATTGATTCATTGGCCTCCATATTGGAACTTCTTGACAACGACGGCACTGGCTTCATAACACTTCTGAAGATCTAGAAGATTATAACAGTGGTATGACAAACTATAATGATATGAAAATTATTATTTCACAATTAATACTGTATAAAAGTTTCTTTAATATCTTTCTTTTAGTATTGGAGTTTCTTAAGTTTTTGGTCATTCAAGAGTCTGGTTACTTACAACAAGTTTCTTATTCAAAACATGTGTATAGGTAAAGAGTGCAGTTTCTATCAACTCACCAGTCTTTTTTCTCGGTCACTTATATTGTTGTCACTTTTCTTAGGGCAGAACACAAGAGTGGCCGAGAAAAATTATCTGGGTTAAAATCAAGCCTATGCCTAAGCACAAATTTGGTCCATTTCCTGCATGTCTCTTGATAAGATGGGAAACGATGAAAATTAATATTTTCGTCTCTTCCAGTATTTGTGCACGATTTCTTGTTAGGGGTGCCAGCCACACAGTGAACATTGCTAACTTTTCGTTTTCCTGCTGCCCCGTTGGCTTCTGCCATGAACAAAGAATATTGTCATAGAACACCCAACAAAGAATCAAGGCCCAGTCTAGGCCGAAATGTCGAGCGAAGATTCGTGACAAGAATCTGAGAAAGTCTGCTGGCTACTATTTGATATTTTTGGTCTCAACTGCATCAAATGCTTGGATTTCTTGTTTATTCATATCGTTATGTCTTTTGATTGTGTTTTTTTCACACGGAAATAAAGCAGAGGAAAGAGTTTATTATTCGGCCTAAGTTAGGCCGGCATCCGATGCCGCACTCATTGCTTTCAAGAACACGATAGACAACACATAAGTGTGAAGTATAACGTAAGAAATAGCATGAACTAAGAAAAAAACATTAGATTGATTGGAACCAATGGCTAAATCGGAAATAATAGCATTTACTTACCAAAAAGTCACCGAAATTGAAACCTTTACCCATGCGCTCAGTGAAAACACGCCATTAGCAGGTCAGTGAGGAAAACAAAACTCCTGCTCTTTACGCCACCCAGGAATTTGACCGCGTTTTTATTTTGCCACTTTTTTCGTCGACTAGGCGCATTTAAAACTTAAATAACTTTTTTTGTAGAATTGTAAGGAAGAAACGGTTTTCACCATGGTTCTAAGCGTGCTTTAATTGATCTACGTAGAAAATAAAAAATTTCTTGTCAGGGGCACTTTAATGTTTTTTATTCATCATGGAAATATTGAAGCATGTCCTGTGTTCCTTAAATCTGAGCCTAAGCAGAATACTACAAGTAAATATAAATTATTCGACATTCACAAAATCAAAACAACACTCAGGGACAGAATGTGTAATTCAAATCTGCCAATACATGCTTCCCTCGGTTGTGATACAACATTGAGGATATTTGGTATTGGTAAAGGAGTCGCTTTCAAAAAAAGACGCTAAAAGATACAGAATTCCGAAAAACTATCTGTTTTCAGTGATGAAAAAGTAAATTCAGATGACATTATTTTAGCTGGGGAAACTTTGACTGTGCAAATATTCGGAGAAAAACCGACAGCTGATCTCAATGCTCTTCGCTACAACATTCTTTGCCAGAAAGAAGCCAGGTGCTATGCGTTTGTTGAATCAAAGAGCCTGCCACCAACAAAGGGTGCAATGAAGTATCAAAGGGTATATTATAAAGTTCAGAAATGGAGAGGCAATGATGGCCTCGACCCAACTAATTGGGGTTGGAGGAAAGATGGAGATTATCTCTTGCCAAGAACAACAGTTTTGCCACATGCACCAAATGAGTTATTGACGATCATCATCATCATCATCATCAGTCTGTGACGTCCCACTGCTGGGCAAAGACCTCTGTAGCATTATCATTATTACTACCTTTTTTCTACAGTTAAGTTTTCCATTCATTCTTCTGGTTACTTTCCTCTCTGCCTTATTTACTTCCAAATTCTACGTATCTCCGCATTCCTCTACGCCCTCATATTCGTCACAACTTTCCACTATTGTTTATGCCTAACTAGTCACTGCCCTTGTTATTCGCTCTATTTTCACCAGTTAGTCTAGCCCTTCCTGAACCTTTTGTTTTCTCCTTCTGCGTCATCCTTAGGTTTAATTTCAACTTCTTATATATCTTTACGTATTTAGTAAAACTAATCAGTCGGTTTTAGTCAATGTAATGTTAGTACATAAAATACAGAAAAGCACAAGAACTGCGTGGTATCTAAAGACTCTCCTGCTAGACACTCAAGTCAAGATAAAGATATCGGTGAGATCGCTGTAATACATTTTGTTAGTAGTTCTTATACGCCTAATTTCAAGACTATTAAATTGGTGACGGCGACTAAAAGTTACGCTTCGTACAAGGAAATAACTTAAACGTCAACTTTAAGTTTAGCCTTGCGTATATTTCTTGACATTGCGTACTTACGTCTCTAAAGTCTAAACTAGAGTTATATTTACAAGTTCTCCATACCATATATGCTGTTTTTTGTATCCACATTACAACCATGAATGATTCTCCATCTACCGATTCATCCTCAATCATTCCTACTCCTGCCGAACTTCCATCTCAGTCTCACACTGTCTCTATCGTTAGTTTAAAGCTTCCTCCATACTGGCCTAACAATCCCCCTGTTTGGTTCGCCCAGGTCGAAGCACAGTTCCTTAAAACAAACATTACAGCACAGGACACTAAGTTCGCATATGTACTTTCGACATTAGGCCAGGACATTGCTCAAGAAATCCGATATTTAATCATTGCTCCTCCAACAGATCAACAATACGACAAAATGAAAACTTAACTTATCAAACGAACGGCACTCAGTGACAAAGCTAGACTTAATCAGCTGTTGATGACTCAGAAAGATGAGACAAATGCTGGGTGACAGACCTCTAGAAGACGGGATTTTAAGGCAATTATTCCTTCAACGCTTGCCCACAAATGTACAGCTAATCTTAGCCTCAACTGCTGACACAGTCTCAACAGACGATCTCGCTTCACTGGCTGACAAAATCCTTGAGGTTGCTCCTCCACAACACTCCCTCGCAGCAATCACAGCGATACCCGCCCAAAACGTAGCAACACCAACAGCAACAACACCTGCAACCGAAATACAGAACCTCCGTAACCAACTTGCCACACTGACCACACAGCTTCAATCAGTAGTCAATCAGTTGCAAATCAGTCCTCTTCAGTCTTGTTCTCGTGGTAGAAGTCCCACTCCAGCTAGATCTCCATCTCGCCCCCTGTTCTGGTGCCACGCTTTCTACCATCCATGCCCATTGTTGGTATCATTTTCGTTTTGGTGCTTCAGCAAGAAAATGTAATCCACCCTGCGCCTTCACATCGTAGTACTGGTACACGCTTTCTAGTTGATACAGAAGCTGATGTTAATGTCCTTCCTCCATCTACTTCTGAGAAACGCCATCTTTCTTCAATCACACTGCAAGCTGTCAACCAATCTGCCATCTCCACTTACGACGAAAAATCCTTAGCCTTGTATATTGGTCTCCGTCGTACTTTCAGATGGGTTTTCATCATAGCTGACATTCCTTTTCCGATGATTGGTGCTGATTTCTTGGTTCACTTTGACCTCAAAGTTGATGTTTGCAACCGTACCCTCATTGATAACACCACCAATCTGCGCATACAGGGTATCCACTCATCTGAGCCTTCACCTCGCCCCATATTCTGCTTTCCTGCTACCACCACAGCCTATGAAACTCTGCTTAAGAAATTCTCGTCCTTGTATTACTCGTCCCCACTACCAGGACACAGCAATCAAATCAAACACTCTGTTACTCACCACATTGGGACTATTGGACCCTCTATTTTTTGTCGTCCATGTCGGTTAGTCCCAGCCCAGTTGAAGGTTGCCAAAGCCGAGTTTGACCACATGCTTCAACTCGGAATCATCTGCCCCTCTGATAGCAACAGGTCGTCACCCCTTCATATGGTGCCCAAACCCTCTCCTGGCGACTGGCGTCCTTCTGGAGACTACCGTGGTTTAAACCGAGTCACAGTGCTGGATAGGTACCCGATCCCTCATATCCAGGATTTCTCTGCTTCACTCCACGGCAAATCCATCTTCTCAAAGATTGATCTGGTTTGCGCATACCATCAGATTCCTGTCCATCCTGATGACGTTCCCTAAACAGCTATTTCCACGCCATTTGGACTTTTCCAATTCCTCCCAATGCCATTTGCCTCCGCAATGCTGCCCAAACTTTTCAGCGATTCATAGACGAGGTACTTTGTGGCCTCAACTTCGTTTATGCTTACATCGACGACCTACTTATAGCAAGCTCCTCAGAATCTGAATACTTACACCATCTCGAACTTCTCTTCCAACGTTTGTCTGACTACGGTGTAGTTATCAACCTAGCTAAATGTGTTTTTGCTGCTCAGTCTCTGGATTTTCTTGGACATCCCATCTATGCTGCAGGCATTTCACTTCTACCTGCCAAAGTGCAAGCCATCCATGACCAAACAAACCCTAATTCAAACCCTAATTTGAACAAACAACCAGATGATCTCCCTAACTAAGAAAATCGATAACATAGTAGCCAGGATAAACAATGACACAGAACTCGAAAACTCAAATTTTAAATTCCCTTGTGGAATTTGCAAAAACAATGTCAAACATCATCACAAATCAATCTTCTGTGACCAATGTAATAACTGGATTCATATGGAATGCAACAATGTTTCAATTTCTGAATATAAAGAACTCCAAAATGAGCCTGATAATAAACATTGGGTCTGCCTATACTGCTCTGTACTAAACAACTATGTTATTTTCCCTTTCATCCTGGTACCTGACAGTATCTTCCAAGAAACAAATGTCTGTGACACTTCATCTGACCTATCCTTTGAAATTGTATCTAGACTAACTAACTTGCCTAATCTATCGACATTGATGAAAATATCAATATGAATTTGAGCTCTGAATATTATTCCATGCAGGAACTGACCGTTTTCGAAATTTCTAATAAGGATTTTGCTCTCTTCCACATGAATATTCGCAGTCTCTGAAGATTTTTATGCCCTTCTCTGTTCCCTTAAAATTGACTTCCAAGTTATTGGTCTCTCTGAAATCAAGGCCTCTGTTAATGCTCCCATAAAATCAAATATTAATCTACCAGGCTATCATTTTTATCACACGGTTTCTCATAGTGCTGCAGGAAGTGTTGGCATTTATGTTAAATCAGATCTTACAACAAATAAACGAGAAGATCTTTCTGTTAGTACAATCGATTTTGAAACTGTGTTTATAGACATCTGAATTCTGCTATTGACAAACTCACTAGTTATTTTGTAAATATACTTTCTAAGACAATGAATAAGCAAGTCTTTATTATGGGCGATTTTAACATAAATCTATTGAATTATGATTCCCATGCTCCAACTACTGATTTTGTAAACAATTTTTTCAACAACCATTTTTTACCAAGTATTAACCACCCAACAAGAATCTCTGATAGTTCCTCGACCATTATTGACAATATTTTTACTAACATGATAGACTCACAAATAACCTGTGGAAATATTTTAGCGCAAATATCAGATCATTTTCCAGCAATTCCTTATTTTAAGAAATTCAAACATCTCATTTACTCACTCGGATACTTTTAAGTATGATTACTCAGCATTTAATGAAACAAATTTTATTAGAGATTTCGACGCTATTGACATGACTTATCTCAACGAGTTACCTGATGTAAATGCAAGTTAAGATAAATTTTTAAAAGATGTAACCACTCTCGTAAGTAACCATGTCCCTATCAAGAAATGCTCAAAAAGGGAAGTGAAATTTAAAGCTAAACCATGGATCAATCCTGGGATTCAGAAAATGATGAAAATTAGAGATCAAATGTTAAGGAAGTTTAAACGAACTAAGTCAAGAAATACTCTCACTGTCTATAAAAAATTTAGGAATCGGGTAGCCAATGAATTAAAGAAATCTCGAATGAGATATTTCCAGAACTATTTCACAAAAAACAGCCAAAACATGAAAAAACTATGGTCTGGCATTAAATCTATCATCTCAAACAAAACTTCTGTCTCTTCTAGAATTGATAAAATTAAAACTAAGAGTGGAAATTTAACTTCTGACCCTGCTGAAATATCTAATGAATTCAACGAGTTCTTCGTTAATGTTGCAAACAATATTACGGAATCAATCCCAAGAACCCCCAAATCACCAATTTACTATCTTACCAACAGAAATTCTAGTTCCTTTCTCCTTTCACCAGTCACTCCTAAAGAAGTCAATGAAATAATTCTAAATCTTGATCCGTCAAAATCCATTGGTCCAGGCAGTATTCCAATAAAATTATTGAAAATATTAGGTCCTAAAATATCTCAACCGCTAGCTAAGTTAGTTAATCAATCATTTCTCGAGGGTACGTTTCCATTAAAACTTAGAATGGCCAAAGTAATATCTCTTTTCAAAAAAGGTGACCCTATACTACCTTCAAATTATAGGCCGATCTCTCTTTTACCAATCTTTAGTAAAGTTTACGAAAAATTGATGCATAAAAGACTTTATTCGTTTTTGAAAGATCATAAAATTATTTATCCTCTCCAGTTTGGATTTCAAGAAAATCATTCTATTGATCATGCGTTAATTAGTATGAATGAAGAAATTAGATCCACTCTTGACAATAAAAAATATGGTTGTGGTATTTTTATTGATCTTCAGAAAGCCTTTGATACTGTTAGCCATGAAATTTTGTTAGCTAAGCTAGAACATTACGGTATAAGAGGCAACGCCTCAAACTGGTTTAAGTCCTATCTGTCTGGTCGAAAGCAGTATGTTTCTATCAATGGTTGTGATTGAAACGTAATGGAAATCACATGTGGCGTCCCACAGGGGTCAGTGCTAGGCCCACTGCTTTTTCTTATATTCATTAACGACTTACCCAGTGTGTCAAAGAAACTGAAGTTTTATCTTTTTGCAGATGATACAAATATTTACTTTGACTGTGATTCAATATACAAACTTGCAAAGAAAGTGAACAAAGAATTGAAATTTGTAAAAAAGTTGCTTGATGCAAATAAACTTTCACTAAACATTAGCAAAACTAATTACGTTATTTTTCATTCTTCCTATACGATGATCCCTCGTGACATAGTAATTAAAATAGGTAAGAAACATATCACTAGAGCAAATTACGTAAAATTCTTAGGCCTCCTTTTGGATGAAAATCATAGTTGGAAATATCACTTGTCGGAACTTTCTAAGAAACTAGCCAAAACATGTGGCATACTTTTCAAAATTCGAAGTCTGCTTCCAACTCACACCTCACACATTGATTAATGTTTACAATTCCTTGTTTATGTCATTCTTACAATATGGTATCACTGTGTGGGGTCAAACTTATGATTCATATCTCGACCCTATACTCAAACTTCAAAAGAAGGCTGTGAGAGCTATATCCCATGAGCATTTTGTGTCTCACACTCTTCCAATTTTTAAAAACCTCAAGCTGTTAAGACTTCAAGATATCTTCCGAGTTAAAATACTAAGCTTTGTATATGAATCACTTAATAAAATTAACCCCTCTTGCTTTCACGATTTCTTTTCTTTAAATTCTCGCATTCATCAACACTTTACAAGGCAGTCTCATCATGGTAATGTTTTCCTTACTCAGAAAAATAGTCTTCAATATGGCTTGAAGTCCATTCGCTACCTGGGGGCAAAAATGTGGAATAACCTTCCGGGAGAAATAAGAAACTCTGCGTCCAAATGTTCATTCAAAAGAAATCTTAAAAAATTTATTCTAGTTTCCTTTTAATTCTGCCAAGAAATAGTTTTCTTTTTATTCAAAAGTGCAATGTTAATGCTCTGCCAACACAAAATATGTTTCTAACATTGGGGGTGCCTTCCTCTCGTTAGTCTCCGGACTACTAGGAGAGTTCCTCCTAAGAAATTTCATTTATGTGCAAATAGACTGAGATTTAACATTTAATTAATATTGATTTACATTGTATTCGTTTTGTTATATTGTATTTAATTGTATTTATTAAGCTTTGTGTCTTTTGTATCAAAATGGAATTTTAAATTAAATGAAATGAAATGAATGAATGAAAACTATCTGCATTGAAATTGACAATACTAGAGCTAAAAATATTGACGGTTAAACGTTTAGTTTGAACCGAGGTTAATCACTCGTGTACACTTGCTGATTGCCATTGTTTGGCGAATTCGGTGCTGTTGTTTGCAGTGGTCAGCCGCAGGGGGTATGTGGGCTCATAGGCATATAAAGACAAGGAGCAAGACTAAATTAACCTTCAAATGGCAGACAAGCAGCATGTGGGAAATTGCCAAAATACTTTAATTGGAAGCTCTTATCTCATTGACATAGCTTACAGTTTCTAGCAAGCTCAGCAGTTAGTTTGCTCAAGTTAAGGCAAATAAAATAAACGTCGTGGATGAGCTTGTAACGGTGCATTCCCTCTCTGGTGGTATTTTGGCCTAAATGTTGTAAATTGCGACAACAACTACAGTTGATAACTGGTTTGTCACGGAAAGCTTCAGGTCGAGGAAGTTGCAGCAAATCTCAAAATATTCCCGGTGATGTAGTTTCTAATTATTTTGTACCTCCTGTTTTGCGTTATTGTGGGGATTTCACGGGCCTAGTTTCGAGATTGTGCCGTCAACCTCGCAGTAAATTTTTTTTCGGGAGGTAAGGTACACACAAAGTGGGTTCCCCTGCAGCGCTGCCACGTCCAGTGCCCTGCTTTCACTTGCGGCATTGTGAGTTTTACTTATCAACTAGGAAAACGCCGTTACTTTTACCAGGGTCTTATTCATTGGGAACCTAGAGATATTTCATAACCTTGTTTACTATTCAATCTTCAACAACTAATTAGTTATTTTGAGTACAATGCCTTATGTAGGGTCATTGCTTGAAAAAATTCTTAGCAAGACAATATGGCAACTATTTTTCAAAGCAAGGGATGAATTTACTACCGAATCAGTAACAAAACTTTTAGTGGTTGAGAACTTAATACCTTTATTTTCATTGGCTATGCGTTACAATGCAGACGTAGCTGCTTCTTGCATTTATAGCGTGCAAAATATAAGAATAATAAATGCACAGCTATAAGCTAAAGTCAAGTAAGTGCCAAGGTCAAGAGTACCAGCAATATTTTAGGGTGCTCGCAATCTTTGCAGCAGTTGGTGTTCATTTGCAGAATCTGTTCCAACTAATATAAGCAAGCTTAGCTAATCAGTACAGGATACCCATCACCAATCCCAATCGGCACATAGATACCCATCTTGAAATTTATTTAAGTTGACAGAGGCAAAAGATGCCTTTGCATAGATTTTTCTTCTGGAGTAATATTTTGCAACCCTATCAAGTACAAAGGAAATAAAACAAATTGCTCTGGTGCACTAAGGCATAGCTTGCACCCAGTCTTACGACAGCTTTCCTTATTGATTCAAGTATGGTTGACCCATTACAGGCAGAATCTGCTGTTTTTTCTACTAGTTGTTCCTGTATCGTACATTGATTTGCATGTTGCTAATACGAAGAAAAATGCAGGGTGTTTGCGATTTCAAGGAGTACTAATCTGAGCTACAGAATTGGGATCATCTTTGTTCCCCCACCTGTCCTTCAGGATGTGACTAGCGCCAGTGCTTGTATTTGTAAGATTCAAAATAAAAGAAAATATTAGTATGATAATCAAGACTCGTAGAGGCTCAAACAAACCTGCAGTTTGGTAAATGCCTGTTGACCTAAATGGCGGTTACAGTGGTAAGTGACACATTATTCTCCGAGTATAAATATATTTTCCATATATAAGCAGAATACGCTAATTGCCAAAATAAATGATAGAACCGATATAAGGTCGAGAAGCCAAACGTTCCCAAAAACTCTTATCTATTGGGGTGACAGAGGTTCTAGGCCATCATGTTTGTAACATAGATTGCTGTATCTTACATCACATCCGCAACTTGGGCTGTCCATCAGTGTAATGTATTGTCACTACTAAAAAATGACGAAATAACATAGGCAATGGCTATTTATGTTAGCCTGTGGCAGGTAACCCTCTCTTGGGGGTTCTTGATATAGGTCGTAAAACTCTCAGATATCGTGATCCCTGTCTATTTACAACAGCGGCACACTTTGAACTCCCGTCATGAAGAACCGGTATCAGCTATCTGCGTTGGCAGCTTTAATCGATTTGGGAAGCACATAGCATACAGGGATATCAGTTATAACAAAAATCAATCTGCATTATCTGTTTGGATAACATTGCTTATCGTAGGTGACATGCATACAAGAGGGGTTAATTGTTAAAACCCTCCATGTAGCAAGGTTGCAAGGGTGTATCCCTTAAATGTACAAAACTCTGCCAACCAAGCTTAAATGATTTTTTGTTTTTTCATTGTCCTAATTAAAGGCTAAACTGGGTCGCTCGTAAAGACTTAGCTTGTTTACCCTCATCCGAAGTAAATTGTCATTTTGTTAGGCCCACCAGCCTATCGTCAAGTTCAGGAGCTATTTGTTAGTATCCACCATCCCAGCAATCTTCTGGTATTCTTCTTTCCCACTGGGATATTGTTTCGAAGTGCAGAAAGCATGTGGCTATAGCCATCCGTCCAGGCACAGTGTTTTTCTCAGCCTAATGGGTTTCTGATTTCCAAAGTCACGTAGGCATTTTATTTAGCCTGTCATCCAACAAAAGTTCATATCTTTGCGCCTGGATCCTGATGGCAGCTAATAGAGCCATATTACAGCCCCCATTGCTCTAAATTTTTCCAAGCGGATAGATGTGTATCGTTTCCCAGCAAGAAACCGTGTTTAGTGATAGCAAAATACTTACCTTCAAACCTCCAAGGAAAAATTGTTGTTCCCTGTTAATCTAGTAAGATTCTCTGGCCCATAGGAACCAAGCAAGCAAGTCTAAGACTCTTGTTGCCGTCTCCTTTTAATTGACTAAACGATTCCCAATCGGAGTCTCAAAGAAATAGAACAAATGCTCTTCGTGGCATTTTGCAACCCTCATGACCTTTTACATTCTCTGTTGGACATTACCCAGCTGCTTATTACAAAAGTCTGCACGTGGCGTAAATGTGCAGGTGAATACAAGCCGGACCATGGGGAATTTGGCATCAAGCAGTATGCTTCCTCTGCTTTAGAGCACCTTAGTGTGCACATCTGGGTAGTACCTATAGTAGCAGCCAATACAGTGACAGAGTTCGGGTATCTTGAGGGGAGGGACAAGCTTGGTGTATTTTCCGAGTCATTGTTAGCCTGGGAAGGGGAGAGCTGCATGATGCAAGCAAGCATATAATGACAAATGTGGCCCAAACAGCTGGAGGTCCGTTTGTGGTATAAGCTCAACAACAAGTCTAGTGCAGAGCCCTGGTAGGGTCGCAAAGCAGGCAGCCCCCAGGGGCTCTTACGATTTTGCCATTTCTGAGGGGTTAAACAGCGGAGAATCCTCATTCAAAACCTATTGAAATGGAACATGTAGAAATAGTATAAGTTCAAACCATGAAGAGTAAATAAATAAGATACACCCAAGTTATCAAGTGCAAGTTGATACAAGATGGAAACTAGACCAGGAAAGATAAACCTCCTTCTCCTGGTACTTATTGATTCAAAGACATCGATCGCTTTTCAAAGTCGCGTGCTCTAGAACAAAGTCAAAACTCCGGTTAGTTCAATTGAGATTATGCCAAATCAGTTGTGCGTTTTCCACCAAGAAAGATCTAGTATGTATTTTGGTAAACTTTTGATTTAAGAAGGAGCGTTCTACCTCAGCTAGTGTCACCGGTATTTCAAAAAACTTAAAAAGCTTGTGCAACGTCGAAGTATACAAAACTTGATAATTGACTTGGATCACAGGTATCAAAATTTTAGAGTCAACTTCCAGGATCAAAAATTCCGGCTTTTACGAACATTTCCGACTTATGTTGAATAAGGGGGGCTATGCCCTACCCCCCATAATTTCTGCTACTGAGTCAACATGACCAATTGGTTTTCGCCTAGTCACAACAAGATGGAAGATAATACCTCAGAACACAGCTAGTCTGGGGCTGCCAGGAAATGCATGACAGTTGAGTGATGATTAGAAAGCATGGCTTGGCTTCCATGGAAAACCAAACGAAATTGTAACGTACACACAGACCTGCCAAGCTTGGTGGGTGCAAAACCTTGAGATCTCTTAAAAAAAAACCTTGAGAAAAGTTAAAAAGTTTATAGGGATCACCCAAAACCACTCGAATAGGGTATTCTTTGCTCCTAATTTGATTAAATTTGCTCTTGTACGACTTTCGCTTTGTTACCATGTTTTCTCGGACTTCACTTTGTTTCGCACTGACACATTAACAATTCAATTCAATGAAAACCCTTCAAAAAAGCTGTGTCGGACAAACTTGTGAAGACGGCGAAGAAGGTAAGAAAGCATGATGATGCAGACAAAAAAGAACAACTGTACCTCAGAAAGAATCTGTGAGCTAAATATGCAGATAAACTACCATTCTTTGTCAAAGATGGCAAATTGGGAAAATTTTTTGATTTTTTTTGTGATTTACGAATTTACCGTGAGAATTTCCTGAGCATCTGTGAGATTGTGGGATTTCTTTAAAAACCGTGGTACTTGGTAAGTCTGCGTGCACATGTCAAAGAATGGCATCATAAACCTAGGCCAACAAAGCATGGCCTATCTGCCATGCAGCGCCAATCTGGTCTTTCTTAGTGGTTATTAAAACACCTTTGCGTTCAACCCCGGTCGGAAACTCGAAAAGGAATTAAAATGAATGTTACCGGACCCATCCGGCTAATAAAACCCCGGTAAATCACTGTGGGAGATATAGAGAGCGCAGAATCCTTGACACCTGTAGGCCGCCATGACTATGCAAAAACTAGCAGAAGTACAGACCAAAATCTTGCAGTTTTTTTTTTTTTATAAAATTCCGTTAAAAGGAGAAACTCTGGGGTCCCTGGATATCTGAAGCAAAGAGAACAATGACATAATAGTAAGGCAGAGAGGAAAGATCTCTCAACAGAATATGGCATGGCTAGGACGTGCAAGAAGGATAAAATCCCTAAAAATGTTATTATTCTACTTTTAGCGTCGTGTTGGGTGGACAAGCGTCCAAAATTCCAACATTATGCCATGATGTCGTGTTGGTCAGACAAGCGTCCAATAATCCCAACATTCTGCCGTGTTGTCGTGTTGGCTGGACAAGCGTCCAATAATCCCAACATTCTGCCGTGATGTCCATTCTACTGCTGATATCGTGCTGGTCGGACAAGCGTCCAACAATCCCAACAGTTTGCTGTTATGTCGTGTTGGTCGGACAAGCGTCCAATAATCCCAACTTGTTGCTTCTGATATCACGTTGGTCGGACAAGCGTCCAATAATCCCAACAGTTTGCCGTGATGTCGTATTGGTCGGACAAGCAGGGTCCTTAAAAAACCAACACTCTGCGGTTGGTGTGGTGTTGGTCGGACAAGCGTCCAAAAAGGCTCCAACAAAGTTCATCAACCCCTTTCTTTCTTCGCCTCTAATCTTTGCTGTCCCTTAGGGTCCTTCTTGGCCCTTAATTATCTTTTCTACAGAGGGTTTTCAATTTTTCCAGAAGTGGTTAGTTTCCTTGCTGATGGGTTGCACCGTTTTGCAGAGCGTAGTGCTGTCAGGACATAGTCAAGTATGCGAATCCACTATGACCACTATTTCTCAAGAGAATTATCATATTCTGGCTGAGTCGCAAGGTTCTTAGATGGAGCAAGTCAGCATTAGGTAGACTAGAGTAGGTCAGAGTTAGTAGGATCGAGGTATAGGAATAGGGCCAGTGCTGTGTGGACACCTGGGATGTGTCCTTGGGCTGCAAATCCTTTTTCCCTTCTCCAGGCACTGGCCTTTGTCCTTGGGAGGCATATGCTCTGTCCAGGTCCAACTTCCTGATATGGGTCATGAAGTTGCACATAAGCCCAACTTCCTGATATGGGTCACGGGATAGGGATTAATTGACGGTTAAACGTTTAGTTTGGGCCGAGGTTAATCACTCGTGTACACTTGCTGATTGCCATTGTTTGGCAAATTCGGTGCTGTTGTTTGCAGTGGTCAGCGGCAGGGGGTATGTGGGCTCATAGGCATATAAAGACAAGGAGCAAGACTAAATTAACCTTCAAATTGCAGACAAGCAGCATGCGGGAAATTTCCTAGATACCCTCCCTCCCTTCCCTAGGGTTATTTTCCCAGTAGGTAGCAATAGAAGCTTTGTTAGCTAGTTAGTCAATTTTGCCTAACCTTTCCTGTTTCCTTTTTCTTCTGGTAATGTTTTCACTGTCCCCTCTTTTTCTCACCGCACCTCCTTTCGTGGTGGGACGTGTGCATGGTCACCAACCTTAAAAGCTCGTTTTGATCAGGCAATAATGTACAGCATGGCTAGAGAGCCGGGGACCTTGGGGCATTCCCTGTTTGTGGTGGTTATAGGGGCTGGAAATCCCTTTTCCCTTCTCCAGGCACTGGCCTTTGTCCTTGGGAGGCATATGCTCTATCCAGGTCCTTGGAGGCTGCTCACGGTGGCTATTGCACAAAAGCCCAACTTCCTGATATGGGTCACGGGATAGGGATTAATTCTCTGTTGTTGTGCTTATCGGCACCCCAGTTCAGATGTAGCAAAGTTTACAGAATCCCTTCAGGAAACCCTCCATTCAATTACTGATGAAGATAAAATTATCCATATCATGGGTGACTTCAATATAGATCTACTTAATTATGGCCACCATACTCTAACAGATGAATTTATTTATTTGATGTTTTCTTCTCACCTTGTGCCCTCAATCCTACACCCTACTCGTATCACAGACACCAGCTCCACAATAATTGATAACATTTTTGTAATTAATGCTTTTGATAGTAATGTTCTTAGTTGTAACCTGTTACCCATGATTTCTGACCATCTTCTCCAGTTTGCTATTTTAAAAGATAATGCACCGGAGTATAACAACACATTCTACTTCGCTGATGACGACAGGAAGTTTGATGAGGCTTGCTTTCTATCAGAATATTCAGAACTTGATGTATCCTATCTTAATGATGAAAGTATTGATTTGAATACAAAATTTGACACTTTTTTATCAAATTTAAACAATCTTGTAAATAAGCACTGTCCAGAGAAAAAGCTTAACAAGAAAATGCTTAAATTAAGAAACAAACCTTGGATTAACTTTCAGATTCAAAAAATGATGAAAATTAGAGATAAACTCTTTAAACAGTTCAAAGACTCAAATTCATCTACTACTCTCAAAGCTTATAAACAGTTCCGCAATCGTGTTGTTAATTAAATTAGAAAAAGTAAGAAGAATTATTACCAGCAGTATTTTGATGAAAACAAAAGCAATATGAAAATGTTATGGAAAGGTATGAAAGATATAATTAGCTTGAAGACAAATAACTCTGATACATTCTCGCATTTAGTTGACGACAATGGCTCAAAAATTTCTGATTCTGTGCATATTGCAAATGAATTCAATGAATACTTTACAAAAGTAGCTGAAGGTATCACTAAAAAAATCCCAAGAACTCAAAAATCACCTATATCATACTTGAGGAATTCAAACTCAAATTCTTTCTTCATCTCCCCTTGTACAGTTATTGAGGTATCTAACATAATACAATCATTAAAAAATGGTAAATCTTCTAGCCTAAATAGCATTCCAGTGAAGTTATTGAAAATACTTACTTATCCTATCTCCTCTGACCTCTCAGTTCTTATTAATGAGTCCTTGGCAACTGGTGCTTTTCCAGATAAATTAAAAATAGCCAAGGTAATTCCAATATTGAAGGAAGGACTTAAGACAAAAACATGCAGTTATAGACCAATTTCTTTGCTTTCTATCTTCAGTAAAATATTTGAAAAACTTATGCAGACTCGTCTTCAAGCATTTCTCGAAGCATGTGAGGTTTTATTTAGTATGCAATTTGGTTTCCGTAGTGGACACTCTACAGAACATGCATTAGTCACCTTAACTGAAAGTATCAAGTTAACACTTGACAATGACAAACTTGGTTGTGGAATCTTTATTGACCTCCAAAAGGCTTTTGATACTGTCAATCATGAAATCTTACTTAAAAAAACTGGAACATTATGGCATTAGAGATACTGCTCTCGCTTGGTTCAGATCTTACCTTAACAATCGTAGGAAACTGGTTTCAATTAATGGTTATTCTTCCTCATTGTGTGATATAACATATGGAGTTCCTCAGGGATCAGTTCTTGAACCTCTCCTTTTTCTAATTTACATCAATGATTTGCCCAATGTCACTAGTGTCTTGTCATTTTACTTATTTGCGGATGATACAAACATTTACCTTGAAGCTGATGACCTTAATTCTCTCACCATAAAAATGAATAAAGAACTGAGTAAGATCAAATCTTGGCTTGATTGTAACAAATTGGCTTTTAATATTGGTAAGACTAACTTTGTTCTCTTTCATTCACCCAGGAAAAAATTACCTGATCATATCAATATTAAATTTGGAAGGGAAAACATTTCCAGGTCTAAACATGTGAAATTTCTGGGAATTTTGTTCGATGAACACCTGACATGGAACTACCATGTAACTGAACTTCATAAGAAATTAACTAGAACTTCCAAAATATTTTTCAAAATAAGACACTATATTCCCCTGCAACCTCTAATCACCCTCTATAACTCCCTATTCTCATCATTTCTTTGCTATGGCATCACTAATTGGGGTTTAACATACGATACATATCTAAAGCCATTTTACCTGCTTCAAAAGAGAATTCTGAGATGCATAAGCTTTTCTCATTTTGCTGCTCCATCTGCACCAATTTTTCATTCCTTAAAAATTCTAAAGCTGGAAGACATAGTACACTCAAATATTATGACATTTGTCTACAAAGCTCTAAGCAAAGTATTTCCAACCTGCTTTCATAACTATTTCACTCCTAACTCTTCAGTTCATAGGTTTGGAACTCGTCAGGTAACCAGGGGTGACCTCTTTAAATCCTTCAAAAACACTACTATTTATGGTCTGAAAACAATTAAGTATTTCGGCTCAAAACTTTGGAACACACTTCCACTCTTTATTCGTGTTTCTAGTACTACTTCGGTATTTCGATCCGGTCTGAAAGCCTTTTTTATAGACTCTTATCTACACTGAAATTTTAACTATTAAAAAAACCGCTTCAAAGATTGATGAAAAGCCCCCTCTGATACTAGATAAGCAAACATCTGGTTGGTTGTTGCTTTTAATAAAATGTTTCGTTTTCTTGTTTTTAATTGGGGACTCTCTCTCGATTAGTTTATCTATTTAGAGAGTTCCTCCTTAGTCAATTAGTCTTAAATACAATCTTGTAATATATTATCGTCTTTTTGTGTATCGTGTAATCAATGTTAAATGTAGTTTAAATTTTATAATGTATTTCATGTAATTAAATGTAGTGTAGTGTATTGTAATGGTAGATTGCATTTAAGATTGATTGATAAATCAATGAAAACTGAAAACTGAAACTTCCCTCTACCAAACACACCTCGCAAACTTCGGGAATTCTTGGGTTTGTTCAACTTCTACCGCCGATTCATTCAACACTGCGCCTCGATTCTCCCACCTCTCACAGATCTACTTTCCAACAAACACTCAGGCACCTCCTTTCAAGTCAATGACGATGCTCAGACCGCTTTTCACGCCATCAAAAAGGAACTTGCAACTGCCACACTCCTCACCCATCCTTCTCCAGACGCTCCATACTATCTGATGATTGATGCCTCCAATCTTGCAGTGGGTGGAGTCTTACAGCAACAACTTCATGGTAACTGGCATCCTATCGCTTTCTTTTCCAAACGCCTCCAACCAGCTGAAGTCAAATACAGCACATTCGGACGTGAGCTGCTCGCCATCTACCTCTCTATCCGCCATTTCCGTCATTACCTTGAAGGACGTGAATTCTATGTGTTGTGTGTGTGTAACAGATCACAAACCCATTACACATGCCTTGTCTTCTACTCCTGATCGTTACTCACCTCGTGAAACTTGTCAGCTGGACTACATTTCCCAGTTCACTGCTGATATTCGCCACATCCATAGAAAGACAATGTTGTGTCTGATGCTTTACCTGGTATGGATTATCTCGCTCTCCGCGACGTCTCTCCAATCGACCTCTCTCTCCTTGCTCAGGCACAAAAAGAAGACCCCAGCATACCAGACTTGAAATATTCAACATCTCTTCAGCTTCAAGACCTACCTTTGCCACACTCACCCGCAACAATCCTTTGTGACACTCCTCTACCCCAACCAAGACCATATGTACCACCATCTTACCGCGGCATCATCTTCGACCAGCTGCAATCGCTCTCACATCCAGGTATTCGAGCTTCACGGAAACTGGTCTAAGAACGTTTCGTATGACCTAGCATCAACAGTGATATCCGCCAATGGACACGTTCTTGCTTCAAATGCCAGCAAGCAAAGATCCACCATCATGTAAATGCTCCGCTTGCCACTTTCCTCCCTCCTGATGCCCGGTTCGACCATCTGCACATCGATCTTGTTGGACCCCTCCCACCATCACAAGGTTTCCACTACCTCTTCACCATCACCGATCGCTTCACTCGTTGGCCTACTGCTATACCTCTCCGAGACATCACCACAGAAACAGTAGTTAGTGCCTTCCTCACCCACTGGACTGCATAGTTTGGCGTCCATTCAACCATCACAACTGACCGTGGCGCCAAGTTTGAATCTGGTCTCTTCTCAAATCGGACGAATCTCCTCAGAATCAACCGCATCCGTACAACTGCCTACCATTCTTGTGCAAACGGTATGATTGAACGATGCCACAAAAACTGAAAGCTTCCATCAAGGCCTATCCTGACTCTACTGCCTGGATTGAATTTCTGCCCCTTATCCTCCTTGCCATCGGCAATACCATCAAAGTCCATCTCAATTGTACACCATCCCAGCTTGTGTACGGTACAACACTCCGCTTGCCAGGACAGTTCATCACTCCAGCCAATTCTACAGGAGACCTTGATCCTACCCTGTACGCCAATCGCCTGAAATCCTTTCTCCGAACAATCAAACCAATGTCACCCCGCCCTCAGTCTCCAAAATCCTACAGCCCTCCAGACCTCCAAACATGCACTCACGCCTTTGTTCGCGTCGACGCTGTCCACACCCTGTTGCAGTCACCCTACAATGGCCCCTACAAGGTTATTCGCCACACTGATAAGCACTGCACCCTCGAAATCCGCGGAAACCTCAGACAATCAGCATTGACTGCCTGAAAGTCGCATATCTCGACACTGACTGTGTACCTCTCCCTCAGCCTGCCTCGACTTCATCCTCAGCTGATGCTCCTCCGGTACCTGCGCCAGCAACCCCGGCAATACCAGTCAGAACTACGTGCTCCGGACGAACGGTACGTTTTCCAGATAGACTTTGAAGGAAGGATACTCCGAAGAACTCCAAAGAGCATTCAAAAACTTTCATCACAGTAGAACACTTAGCTTATTGAATACTTCTCCTCCGCTTGCATTCTAGGGGGAGCTAATGTAGCATTATCATTATTACTACCTTTTTTCTACAGTTAAGTTTTCCATTCATTCTTCTGGCTACTTTCTTCTCTGCCTTATTTACTTCCAAATTCTACGTATCTCCGCATTCCTCTACGCCCTCATATTCGTCACATCTTTCCACTCTTCCCGTTCGACGTTTCGGAAGATCTCTTCAAGCACAGCTGTGAATAATTTCGGAGATATAGTGTCTCCTTGTCGCACGCCTTGGTCGATTTTTATCGGACTGCTGTCTTCATGTAGTTTTATCGTTGCTGTGGCGTTGGTGTAGATTTCTTTTATGGCCTTGACATATTAAGTTTGGATGTTCTGATTTGCAAGCGCTTGAATGACTGCATTCGTCTCCACAGAATCAAAAGCTTTTTCAATAAATGTTATACACAGAGGCAGTTGATATTCATTAAATTTCTCTATCACTTGGTTTAGTTAGTCACATTATTTTAATTCGAATAATTTACTCTAGCTTCTTAAATACAATATAAAAGAAATTAACCTAATTCGAATATTTACACAAATTAAATTTTTTTTACATATATAAAACTGATAGACAAAATTTGCTAATTTGTATTACTTTCTAAAAACCAATGACCCCCCTAAGACATGTTGTACTGGCATACATTGCAAGTGCATTGTATATCATTCGATTGTTTATTATTTGTTTGAAGATTGTAAGAGTCTCAGCTGATTTAGTTTCATTAGAGAGGCTATTCCAAATGTTTGGCCCCAAGGACCTAAGACTATTAGAGCTAAAGGTCACTTGATTTGGTCTGTAATGTTGCAAATCATATGGATATCTCGTTGGGCGATTCAGATTCGTAATAGATTTGAGTTGAAATAGCTGTAGCATGAAAGAAGGGTTTAATTTCTTCATTGTCTTATAAATTTCGATGCAGAAACTACGTAAGCGGGCAACATGCATAAAGCATCTTCCTCTCCGTTGTAATAGTTCTTGATATGAACTGTTTTGATCGTCATATTGAAATCGTAAAGCACGCTCTTGTATCCGTTCAACCTTTTGCAGATATTTGTTAGATGAGAAGTGCCAGACAAGAGGACAATAATTGAAATTCGAATACACAAAAGTTTGGACTAGAAGTTTCCTTGTTTTTAAACCGATAAATCGTTTTGGTCTTTTCCAAATATTCAGCTGATTTGCAACTTTTTTACACATCTCAGAAATGTGAGGGTCAAAATTCAACTTGTTATCAAGTTGCACACCGAGCAGTTTCACAGTAGGTTCTGTTTTGATATCGTGACCATTAATATTAATGTTGCTGCCAGTGGTGTCAGATCTGTCCTTCTTTACAATTATGGCATGAAATTTATCAGGATTAGCAATCATTTCATTATTTGCCAGCCAGTTTAAAGCAACATTGGACTCTTCCTCCAACATTTTCACTAGATCTGTTATATTCTTTGAGTAACAACCTAAAGTATTGTCATCAGCATAGTTGTAAATAGTTGCTTGTCTTATAAATAGAAAAAGGTCATTTATGTAAAAATTGAATAAAATTAGACCCAAAACAGAACCTTGGGGAACACCTGAGAGAAGTGTCTGAAATGAGCTATAGGTGTTATTTATTCCAACGCACTGTTCACGTCGCTTCAGATAAGAATATATATAAACCAAAGATTCCTTATTTAGTCCATACGCAGATAGTTTAGCAATTAGTAAATTGTGAGGGATACAATCAAACGCCTTTGAGAGATCCACCAAGACTGCTCCTACAACATGATCAGTATCGAGTTTAGACCTCTAATCTTCCAGTAGTCTAATTAGTACATGCCGTGTACTGTAAGATTTTCTATAAGCAGCAATAAAAATAGAGAGGGCCTTATCCAGATGTGTTGTTAACTGTTTCTTAATTATTTTCTCAAAGATTTTAGAAAAAGCATTTAGAACGCTAACAGGTCTAAAATTTTTTCCCTTGTTCGATCTGCCTCTCCTTTATTGAGTAGGCAAACGGCTGCTCGTTTTCCATTTTCTGGGAACCTACTTTCTCGGATTGAAGTTTTAATTGCATTGGTTAATGGTATTGCTAAGTCGTTAGCAGCTAAAGACATAAACATAGGGGGTATTTGGTATTCTCCAGTTGATTTCTTTCCATCCACAGACTTTAGTAATTGCCAAACTTCATATATTTCAACCTCGTGGAAAGAAAAAGGCACAAGAACCTGATTTGATTGTTATTTGATTGCTACTATGCTTGGATGGTCCCTATATTCTTCTACAATTTTATCAACAATTTCTTGATCATCATCACAACTTATTGTATCTGCTAGATAAGTCGGTTTTCTACCACTAGTTTTTTCTACGATATTTACATAGTGATCATTAAATTTTTCTGAGAGAGCCAATTCGTCTGTGACAATTTTATCGTCAGTTACAAGCATAATGTCGTTTTCAGCTAGTCCCCCTTATTGGATAAGAATGGTTTAACTAGATTCCAAAATTCTTTATTCGACATTTGGCCATTTTCTATAGCTTTCCGGAAATAAGTTTTAACAGTAATAACTTTTCCGCTGCTTCTTGAACTTCAATTCATTTTCCTTACTGGGAATCTTGTTGAATTTCGTCTTCAGATTTGATCGAGCATAAATAGCTTTAATCAGCTCCCGATTCATGAATGGGGCGCTGTTACCTCTTTTAACTCTAGTTTTAAGCGGAGCATGTTTATCTACCAATTTTCGAAAACCCTTTGTTAGGTTATTGTACAACTGGTTAGCATCATCAAATCTACTTCCAAAATCTAAGTTACGAATATCTGCTAAAAAATTGTCCGCATTAAAATTCTTATAGGACCTGTATTTCACCTTTTTCGGGTTTCAGGCGGGATATGTGTCTCTTTGTGGTAGTCATTGCAAAAGAATGATAATCACTGAGACCGGTTTCAAATACTGAGGTGGCTTGAAAGGAACTAGGAAGGTTTGTTAGAATGACGTCTATTGATGAACAATGGTTGCTAGTAAAACAAGTTTTACTAGAAACCAGATTTTTCTGTCCAAAAATATCACAGAACAAATCTAATTTTCCAAATGCAGGATGTTGGTGACTATGGGTGTCAATGTTGATGTCACCCATTATAACAATATTATCAAATTTGTCGAAAGCAGCATTGAGGGAGATTTAGAGATCTTTGAAAAATGCATCAATGTTTGCATCTGGTGGTCGATAAATAGCAAAAATGATCCACTTTTTCTTGTTTATGAGAAATTCGGAGCATATGAGCTCAAGTGAGGACCGTTCATAAATAGGAAGTCTATTACAAATAGCCCCTTCCCTAACAAACTGCAGTAGCCCCCCACCGAATTTTGTCCTATCACGACACATGGGCGTCTTGAAATGTGGAATGAGAAATGCATCCGTCTTAAAAGATTCACAGAGTTTTGTTTCCTCTATGACGAAAATGTCGGGAAGACTTCGCTCGATTATCACTCTTAAATCGTAAATTTTATACCGAATACTATTTATATTCAAGAATCCGATTATGAGGTTATTTGGATATTTGGTCCTAAGTTCGAAAAATTTGTCTACATCACAAGAGAAGTCAGATTCATCACTATTAATTTCGTTTGTTCCACTCCTGTTGAGTCCAAGGTTAGTTAAATCGCTGGTATCTAGGTATTCAGGGCCTATAAGAATTGAATCTGACAACTGGCTGGATGAAGAAATGTCTGAAGCTATGGCTCCTGGGGATTTGTTAGAAATTCTAGATGCGTCATTCAGTCATGCAGAGTTAACAAAATTAACTAAATTACCTGATAAGATATTTGTCCCATAAAAATTCAGATGTAGCCCCCATCTGTCTAGATGTTCACGTCTAATATTATCTTGCGAGATGAAGTCGATGTTGTAGTCCTGAAGACCAACTTCAACCATAAAATTTACTCGTTTCCCTTTTATATTCCATTTCCAAGTCAGTTCTTAACACAATCGCTGAAACAGCAACATTATGTACTCTCTCTTTAATTTTCAATAATGGCTGATGCTTGCTGCGAAAAATATCAAAATTCTGGCAAACGTGCGAAGTGTCCTACAAGATTCGACTGAAACTACATTTATATGAGTAAATTTTCCGAAATTTCATTCTTGTAATGGGAAGAACGAAGTTCCGAACTCGTTAACCGTTTATTGGTGGTAAGAAGAAGGCAGGAAAGCGAAGAATTAGAGTGAAAGATCAGCCTTTGGCTCAATTGGATAATCCTGATCAACCCGTTCAAGTCGAAATCGAGCAACAAGAAGAAGGAAATTTCACTCCTAGAGTTTCTTCAAGTTCGAAAAAGCTGTCTGCCTTTGGTTTGGAAATAGACGATGAAGAGCATGATGATTCCTTCACCGATTTGGATAGTTCAAATAACTATTTCTTTGCCCAACAAGCCAGCCTAAACTCTCTGATTCAGCTTCTTTTGTGCCCAATATGCAAAATGCCTGGATTGGAGTTTGACGTGAACACAAACAATAAGATTGGTTTTGCTGCTAAAGCATCCGTGTCATGTAAGCAGTGTCAGGAATTTTCGAATCAAGGATATCTCTGTCAGCGTGTTGGTCAATCGATTTCTCAAAATGTACCCTTTGATATCAACATGAGAGCAGTTTTGGCATTCAGGGGTGTAGGATGTGGATTTTCAGCCATGAAAGAATGGGGTAGTATAATGGACATGCCCTTCATTCCATCACAGGATAATTACACCAAGATCCAAAACAAGATCGAAACAGCTGCCACACAAACATTCCAGTCAATAAGCGAGCAATCAAGGAGAATTATTGCCAAAGAATATGAAAAAGTAGGGGTGATAGAAGATAATGATGGTATTCTCGATATCGCAGTATCTTATGATGGAACATGGCAAAAACGGGGTCACACTTCTCACAATGGTGCAGCATGTGTGATTGATGTGCTAACTGGACTACCTCTTGATTACGAGGTTCTTTCAAATTTTTGCTCTAAGTGTGCAAGTAATGAAAGTGGTGACCCTGACTGGAAAGCAAAGCATTCCGAGTCATGCCAAAAAAAACTATGATGGTACAGCTGGCTCAATGGAGGTAGAATGTGCAACCCGCATATGGGGCCGATCAGTCACAAAGCACAGATTGAGATACACCGTAATGCTTTGTGACAGTGATAGCAAGGCTTTTGATGCTGTGAATTCGCAGTCGGTTTATGGTGCAGAGAAGCCTATTACTAAAGAAGACTGTATCAATCATGTTTCAAAGAGAATGGGCACTGCTTTGATGAATATCATTTCAGAAACCAAAGCCCAGAAAGAATCCATAGCGGGAAAAGGAAAACTGACCCAGGCCAAAGTAAAGAAGATTCAAAATTATTATGGAAAAGCTATTAAAGATCATTCTGATGATATTCCATTGTTGAAAAAAAGAATAATGGCCATCCTCCTGCATCTGTCAAGCACAGATAACTTACCGAAACATGCACACTGCCCACCTGGTGAAACATCATGGTGAGCTCAAGTGTTCCCAGGTCTTTTACGCGGATTTTTTAATATTTAACAAGCAATATAATCTGGAATAGTTTGTAATAAAACTCTTACTTCTTCTTCCTGGTCTAATGCATCTGTTTGTCCGCTAAGGACCATACCTGCAATCCACAATTGCGCAGGTGTCCTATTTGCCTCGGAGGATAGAGGATGTCTGTCCCATCCGTCAGACCAAGCTCGCAAATGCCTGTTTATCCTTGGAATGTAAACGTAATGCAAACAAAACATGTGTAATTCGTTGGAGGGGTCTAATAAGCCATTCAACTCAAGCCGATTGAACAGATCATAGAAAATGTAAATGCAACCAACGAAGAGATCTCTCCAGAGGCGCTCAATCCTTTGATTGTGGACACTCTTGCCTGTGATGATACTTCCCCTGTTTGCCCCGCGGAGGGGATGGTTCAGCATGAACGCTGCTATATCCACATTCTCTCCACCCTTGTCGGTCCTCACTCTACTTGGCAAACCATATTCAGAAACACCATTAAGGAATGCTCCTAATGCAGTTTCGGCTCTGTTGTTACTGCTGCATCTTAGAAACATAATTCTTCTAGAGTATCCATCGATACCTCCATGAATTACAAGACGCCATCTAGAAAAATGAAACATTTCAACACATAGCAACATTATTGATGAATTTAGAATCGTACCTATTTAGTACTTTAGTGGCATATACTGCCTGATCCCATGCCTAATGTTATTATGCGATTCACCAATTAAACATGAAACCACTCGCATAATATTAGGCATCATGCCGTTCACGACACCACAACCTCATTCAAAGATTCATGTTGATAAAGATTTCTGTTAGAGTAAGATATTTTTAAATTTTACTTGTAAAGTTTAGTCGGATAATGTTTTGTTAAAGATTATATTAAAACATACCTTAGTACCCCACAATAACTTTAAGCATTATATTTTGATAGAATCAAAACAGGTTTTGACCAATTTGTCGTTTTTGTTCCTTTTATGTGACCTACACAGCAATTTGAGAGGGTCTTCAGAGCACGACCCTAAAGAAGAACTTCAATCCTATCTATCATAGGTTAGCACGCTCATGAAATACTTGTTCTAAAAAGATTCACATATTGTTTCAACAACATGGTTCGTTTAAAATACCTTATTAATTTGTGATATCCATCGATATGCCATAATGACATAGGCGCTGGTACGTTGTAGGATCTGCGTTTGATCAAGTAAATCTCCATAGAACGCAGCAGAACTCCCTCTGGGTCAACTCGCTTGACGCTGCTCCGTATTTTCTTTTGTTGAATTCTATGCCCTCTAAAGCTTAGAAACCCTGCCATTCGTCTGTACCCGCAGTTGGGAAACTCCTCCAATATGCTTGACACCACTGCGTCTAATTCAGCATTATTTAATTGACTGTATTGCTGTCTGATGGAAATACCATATTGGTGCAATCGTCTACTTATAGTTCGCTCACTTACACCTGTTATAAGGCTCATGTCGTGAATAGTGAAGCCATTATCAATAAGGAACTGCAGCTGAGTTCTAGGAACATCATACTTTGGTCGACCAGAATTTCCGCTAAAAACTAAAGCAGGACCATGTATATTTGTACTCTCATTAACAACTTCCTCGAGATAACGGCGTGCACTCTGCAAAAGCTGTACAGTCCTGTCCCCATCAAATACAGTATCTTCATCCAAGCGGATAATAACGCCCATTGCATTTTCCAAACGATCGATAAGTGTCTCTGGTTCGCTACCCCCCAGATCATTGCTTTCTAGACAATGTAAGATGCTGTTAAGAATTCTCTGGATGTTAGATAAAATGCTTTGCATTGAACCAGCCTGGGAAGAAAAAGTCCAAGCTAGTTAATACCTTTTCTTAATACCAACGCAAGAGCCTATTTTTCTATTCTTTTATATGAAAACCATGAGGTTTGATCTCATAAAATCTCACAAACAAAGTACACGCTTTTTATAGGGAACAGATTAGGGCCTAGTTCTTTGAGTTCCTTATTTTAAGACCTCTTTTGACCACTTTGTGGTACTAAAAGTTCCTTAATAGTTCCTTCTTTTTAAGTGCTTATTTAGCAGCTAGGAATAAGTACCGGCCCAAGAAAAGCATCAAAATTCAATATATTGCAATAAACTCTAAGAAAATATGTTATAACACAAAAAAGCTTAGGCCTGACCTATATAACCCAGTGAGCATGGCAAGTTTGGCCAATAGTGAATAAAACCAGCTTTCTGGTTATAGATATCGCGGGAAGATGAATACATTCAAAATCACAAAGTTCCTTAGCGATTGGACCTTAAGTAGTATGCGTTTCTTAAGTTTTTCATGCCCAGTTTTAAAGAATTTTGAATCCCATATGTACGAAAATCAACAAATTTTAAACCCATAACGTCAAATGATTTCCAATGATTTCGATGCTTTGTAAAGTAGGTTTTATACGGAGTCCAAATTTCCAACTGAACTTTCGATTTCAATATAATGGCAGTTTGCTGTCGTTTTTCGAGATTATGGCAGTTTGCCCTCGGTATTATGGCAGTTTGCTGTCGTTTTTCGAGATTATGGCAGTTTGCTCTCGGTATTATGGCAGTTTGCTCTCGGTATTTTGGCAGTTTGCTGTCGTTTTTCGAGATTATGGCAGTTGGCCCTCGGTATTATGGCAGTTTGCTCTCTGTATTTTGGCAGTTTGCTGTCGTTTTTCGAGATTATGGCAGTTTGCCCTCGGTATTATGGCAGTTTGCTCTCGGTATTTTGGCAGTTTGCTGTCGTTTTTCGAGATTATGGCAGTTTGCCCTCGGTATTATGGCAGTTTGCTCTCGGTATTTTGGCAGTTTGCTGTCGTTTTTCGAGATTATGGCAGTTTGCCCTCGGTATTATGGCAGTTTGCTCTCAGTATTTTGGCAGTTTGCTGTCGTTTTTTGAGATTATGGCAGTTTGCTCTCGGTATTTTGGCAGTTTGCTGTCGTAATTAACGCAGTTTGCCCTGTAGGCTAAGGGCTTCGACCAGAATCCATTTGCTTATTCGAAATACTTCCAAATTAATCTTAGACATTTCCTAAAGTAAAGTTTGGCCTACTTACTCAAATCAACCTTCAAGAAAATGAAAAGTTTTGAGCCATGATGAATCTTACCTGGTCTAAGGCTGCAGCCATTCTCTTTTGGCTTACCCAGCTTTAAAGCCAATGTTGGTGAGCTCCGTATTACAAGTAAAGCCACTCGGTCCAGAAGTAGATTAAAAAAAATGGCATAATTTCCTTCCGAAATTGCTAGAATACGCAAAAGGCTGCGCAACTATAGTACTAGTGAAAACCGTTTGCAAAACGGAGTTTATTACTGAAATAAATGTTTCGCATAAGGTCCCATTTTAAATTAACTCACTTTATCTACTAGCATAGGGGGGGCAATCATCCCATCTTTGTACCATAACCAATCACATTTCTTTTATATTAATGCAGTACGAAGTCCCCCGGTCTAGCCTGAATGTTTGGAGAAGAGACCTCTAATTGATTCCGTCTCCACCCCCTTCAAGTGCTTTTGAATACACGCTCTTTTTTATAAAGAGCATAGCTCAGGGCCTGGTTCTTGAAGTTCCTTATTTTGAGACCTCTTTTGAACACTATGGTAGTTCTAAAAGTGCCTTATCAGTTCCTTAGTTACAAGTGTTCATTTAGTGGATAGGAACAAGTTACGATTGAAGAGAAATATCAAAATTCAACATTTTGCAATAAACTCGTGAGAAGGAAACATGAAACATCATAACACAAAGAAGTTTAGGCTAGGCCTTTAAAACGTTAAATATAGTTACACAGTCATTAGAAAAGTTGCATATTTACTCCAAATGCATATATGCAAAATTATAAAGTTCCTTAGTGATTTGACCTTAAGTAGTAAAAGTTCCTTAAGTTTTTCGACTTTCTATATGTAGGTTTCTTATAAAAGATTCTTTATAAAAAAGAAGCGTGTAGCATTACTTTACAGGTTTCCTATTTCTCAAATACAATCCCCTTTCTTAAATACATTTTGGCTTTTCACTTTGCGGTCTATTGACCATCTTGTCATTTGAATTTTAGAAGTATGTCTTGAATTCAAATTCGAGTATTGATTGCCAAATGCAGTTTTGTTATCAAAATGCACTTTTGACTTCAAAACGCAATTATGGCAGTTTGCTGTCGTTTTTCGTTAGTTTGCGGTCGTTTTTACAATTTAGGATGTCGATCGCAGTCTCGTTCTGCTTCTCGGTTTACGATTGTGATTCAAGTACAAGATTAGGATCTCGGAACATTTTCGGTTTCTAAATCAAATTACGTTCACAATTTCGCAGCGCAAATCCAGTTCAAGATTTCATTTAGCCTTTTCATTTTGATTGAACTTACACAATTACAATTGACTTATTAAAATAGAAATATACTTGTTGAATGCATTCGAAAATGTACCAATGGATTTCAATTTTCCGATTCAAGTTGCAGATTTGCATTTCGACTGCATGAATGCATTTCAATTCACATGATTGGATTTCAGATTCAACTTTTCATTATCATATTTCGATTTTGGCGACAATGACACTTCATACTAATAGGGTTAAATCCTCCATTTTCTTTGAAATACTGAAACAATTTGCACGTCAAAAAAAGCCTGAATAGTGTTTGTTATTGTTTCTGTATTCAAACATCTCCATATTCGGTGTTCACAGTGAACACACCTCATTTGAAAGAATTCATATTTCTTTGCATATTTGAACAGCACCATATTTGAAGCGTTAAACTGCTATGTGAAAGCAAGACCAAAGCGGATAGGTCTTTATTACAATTCTTTAATACAATCTTTTAGTTATTCCTGTTTCTGTTCTTGTTATACGCGTTTTCTTTTATAAGAAACCCCTAAGGCTCTCTTAATCTGAGAAATCATTCGTTTAATCTATTTGATATTTCTTACAATTTTTTAGATTGATTTACCTGCTGATTACTAGTTGAGCCTGGGTAAGGTTTCTTTTATATGGAAAACGTGTAATTCGTTTCACAATATATTGTAAATTGTTATTAATCTGTGTAAAGGGCACTTAGCTCGATAGCTCTTCTGAGTTCTTTTCAAGTGTCCTAACTTTTCTTATGATTTAAATTTTTTACTGTAGTTGTAATTAAAAGTTTGAATTCAATATATAAAATGAAAAAGGTCTGAACCAATCACCGTCTCGTGGACAATTCGATCTATTCATGTAATTTAATCTTGTTAGCACTTGGTTTATTCAATAGTGATTTGTGGCGGGCTGCTATTTCCTTGAAGTTAAGGCATCAAAGGCGTTATTGGGTCGTGAACGTTATTGGTGCATGAGATCTGAATTTAATATAGGTCAATAATGATATTCTGTGAAATTTTTAAAAGCATAAAATGGCTAGAAAATTCATGTTGTGAAAATGCCAGCACTGCCTCACCTGCCCCATTTGGACGTTCCGTTCTTGTACCCAGCCTGTAAGAAGCCAAAGGCCAGGCAAGGACAAGATATGTTGGTTGTGCGACATTGATTCTCTCATCAAGATTTTGACGTGTTGTTGGTGCTTCATCGCGCCATTTATTTTGCTTTAGTATCTCATTTTAACAAATACAATGGCGGTAAAAAGATGTTAGGATATCAAAGAAGAAAATGAGTTTTTAGATATGCACATATATATAAAGCGCCTCTCTGCAAAATATTTTTATTTAATGGATGGACTAGTTCAGACCTGCAGAGAATGAATCCGCAATTATTTTTGTATTTCTCTTACCGTTTTCACACAACAAGTATTTCATACAGAAAGCCAAATCATGTACCTTCTAAATCTTGCAGTACCTGAGAACACTGGCATAGCTGAACTTCAAACTACTCAAATCTGCAACTTTTACACCAATACTGACGGACGGAAAGAAAAGTGTTCATCTTTTCATTGCTTCCTTTGCCTGCAGGCTCTGCCAAACACGAATCAAAAAACGAATAAAGTTGTTGTGTCCGGAACCATGGCAAAACGGGCGAGTTTTACGGCGAGAGTTCCATCTCAGTTTGCAATATAAAAAACGGAGGTTTTAAAACTTTTTTTTGTTTTTTGTCGGCGAGTTGCAACTTTGGAGGCTTATTGTGAGAAAACGCTTAGAGATATTGAAAAATAATTGGGAATTCCTTGTTTGCTTACTGGTCAGAATTGATCTAGTCATCAAATAAAAAGATTTCACTGGAGAGACTCTTTAAATGTAATTTTCTTATTTTTGTTACAGATAAGAATGGAAAATAGCACTTGATTCCTGGAAGCTTGCCCACCGAGCTTCTGACAAAGCAGAGCTTCGGACTACCAGAAAAGCAGCAAAGGAGAACTAGCAATTATTAAGTCAAGGTTGAGTTCCCAAAGAGACTTGTGATGAAAATCTAGGAGAAGTTGATAAAGATTTCAGATATATTAAAAACTCCTGACTGGTTTTGCAGAGATCAGAAGACCAATATATCTTTGGAAAGGTGTCACCACTTCAAGACATAACTTTAAAAATTCTTGTTTTAAAATCATTCAATTATGGTGATATTCCGTTAAAAGACGGATCAAATAAAGTTTATAAACATGTTGATTCAAAGCCTCTGCTTGAGAAGCAAACAGCCTCAGTACCATATAGTACTTACATCAGGTCATGTGAATGCTTTTTTCTGTCAGACGCTAATATTTGTGGGCTATTTTGGAAAGAGCAAGTGAAAAATTTAGCAGGAATTCATCCAGCAGAAGGTACCATCCAATGTTGATACGATTTGCTCTCCATTTGCTCCAGCTATCACCTTCAGTGTACAATGCCTTAAGGGAAAGCAAAGTCATCAAACTGCCTTCAGATCATACACTAAGGTATTATAGCAATATTGTACATCCAAGTGCTTGATTCAAGAAAGAGATATTTAATGAGCTCAAGCATGGAAGTTCTAAGTACAGCCACCCATCCCAGAAGTTTGTGACATTAATGTTTGATGAGATGCCAGTGAAGGATGATTTAGAGTATGGCAAAATAACAGGAGAACTGATTGAAATTGTTGATGTTGGAAAAAAATTTATGCATTTATGAAACAGGGGTGTGAAGTAGGCAACCTAGTTGACAAATTGCAGCCCATGTCCTTGTTCTGATGTTGTGTGGGTTAACATCACCTGTTAAGAAGGCAATAGCTTACTTTGCCACCCAAAGCTCTTCTGGAAATATCATTTTCTCTTTGCTGTGGAAGGCAGTTGGTTATTTGGAAACATTACCAATGTCAATGTAATAATTTCAAATGAATAATTTAGTTTTCATGAGTGAATTTTCATTTCCTATTTTCTATCAGTGCCAAACATGAATTGGGTATAGAGAAGCAAACATTAAATGCAAATTTCATTGCGAAACAGCTAAAATATCTTATCAAATGTAACTAAACTGAACTAGGAATAAAGCCCTGAGTGAGACGTGTGGAAGCTGTTTTTCTCGATAAGATAACTACAAAAAGTTTAAACGAAGAAAGTCCACAATACTAGGCTTTGTGCCGGATCCTTTTGATGCTGGCGGCGAAGTAGGTAAAATAAAGCGAGACAGGAACAATGCAAGACGACACACACAGAAAAAACGTAGATAGATTAAATACTGTATATAATATAAATTCATCCAATCCAATATTTAATCCATCTACATTTTTTATGTGTGTGTCGTCTTGCGTTGTTCCTGTCTCGCTTTACAAAAAGTTTTTTAACTATTTTAGTTCAAACAAAATATCCTACTCAAGTTTCTTAAGTTTTGAAAATCTGGCCCTACAGTTTCTTATTAACGGTTTCTTATAAAAAATGAGTGTATTTAGATTTTTTGTTTGTACTTTTCTGTTTTTTAAAGGTAACTAAGGTTGGTAATTCGACTCTTGAGTTTATAGAAAATCAATGGGTATAACTGCATTTAATAGAACTAAATATTCTGAAACAAAATATTCAAAATTAGGTTAGGAAATCGGAATACTCAAGGCTAAAAGCTAAGGTTCCTTATAAACAAATGCGTAAACAAGATTCTTAGGATTTATTTTTTCAAGTAGAAGAAATCTTTCAAAGGAATCTCTAAGATGCAAAAACAAGTTTACACAAGCCACTTTTTCGAGGAAGAACAACATTACCTTATGGTACTGTATGCCTTGACAATTTGTTTCCTCTTTTGCTTTTCGCTTATTTGGGCCCTTTCTAATCTGAACGTTTTTTCTCAATAAATCAATACACCGACTTTTGTAGTATTTGAGGACGTGGAATGAAAATTATTACGTCATAACACTCCATCTTTCTATAAATTTTTGAAAAAAAACACCATTCATTGATAGTTTTCCTTTTACAGATCGAGTTCTGGAGATTGAGATGAGATCAAGTCTTTTGTCCATAGCTCAGAAACAAAAACTCAGATTTAACTCGGGTTTTTATTTATTTTGCTTCCTTAGTTAAATTACCATAGCAAACTACTGTGAAATTTAAAAAAATCACGACACCCCCATTTAAAGTAACAAATTCAACCAAGACCAATTGGAACAACTCTTTGGAAGACACAGAATGTTGGCAAAAAGATTAACCAATGCAACAATTCAAGCTTATGGCTATCAAGAATGAAAGTTGAGTTTTTGAAGATCATTGGTATTAACATTAACACCAAGGAGAAATTTACGGGGAAAAAAAGAGGAAATCAGAAAGAATAACAATTGCTACAAGT
Source organism: Pelagia noctiluca (assembly GCA_963924455.1). Classification (NCBI taxonomy): domain Eukaryota; kingdom Metazoa; phylum Cnidaria; class Scyphozoa; order Semaeostomeae; family Pelagiidae; genus Pelagia; species Pelagia noctiluca. The sequence continues at coordinate 5,372,617 of OZ004329.1, forward strand.
GCACTGAAAAGTAAAATGATCAACTGATTCTTAAAGCAAGTTTTTCGGGCTGATTATTACAGTAGTAACATACAGGTACATATTACACTATACAAGGTGTCTCAAAAAGATGCAAACTATAATTGCAAACTGTCAACAATTGATGCAATTTGAAAAGATGCAATGATCTGGATACAATCTCACATCTCACAACTATGAACTTTTTTATTTTTCTTATTCCTTGTGTTTGTGTTTAGTTTCGAGTGCCTTGCCAATACCTTTTTTTTCTTTGAAGTTTTTGATCCCTCCTGATATTTCTCACATATGGAGAAAGAAAGTTCAGAAGGCAAAATGCCCCAACGGCCAACAGGCTACGGGACAGACTTAGAAACTTCTCAGCAAGCTGTTTGGCATGATTACGACAACAAATCTTGATTTACAGGGCAAGGCAGCTTTTAAGAAGATGTATTTTTTCTAATTCTATGAAAGTTTCATCCTTTTGAATATCTTCAAAATATTTTTGAGTGATCAGATCTGGAAATATGGAACTTTTAAAATATGGACTTCAAATCAATGGCTGATATTTCTTCTTGGATTTAAGTGCAAAAATTGATTCAACAGTGATGAAAATTTCACAAACAGGTTATTTAGGATACTTAAGTCCTTCCGTATTGAGGCTGTGGATCCATTTGTCATTTTGGATGGTCATTTCTCCAGTATTTATCAACAACATGCAAAGTCATTTAATGTCTGTTGATATTTTATCACTAGCAGCTGTACTCTTAGATTTGCGCAGTTAATTATATAATTGCTTTGTAAGCTTGTGAATTACAAAACCGGATATGTAAACAACAACATTCTTTTTTTATGTTTAGATAATGTTGCATTCTCTTTGGCTGTTGTTACTTGTTGTTTAGCATACTTCTCAAAAACAAAAATGAAATTTAACATGAACCAAGCAATAAAATATGTTGTTGATCCACGGAGTTGTTGTGCTAATGATTGTACGATGTTTTCATTATTGTTCATAATGTGAAACTGTTTCATGCATTTCTCAAAACTAGCATAAGACGGCTTCTCTTGAATACAACTTCTAAGGACGGAATAAGGCAACTTAAATCTAAATGTTCAAATCTTTCAGTGCATCTTATTGTAGGCAATAAATCTCACTTAGCATTTAATCATCTCTCATTTTCAAGTGTTTTCAATCAAAGATTTTTCAAGGTTTAAAGGTCTATTATGGCAGACTTCTTTGACTTGGAGCTCTTTGTTTTTCTCTGATTCCTTCCTACTTCTGTTGCACTTGAATCACCTCCATGAAGATTGACAATCGTTCCCTGGATATGATGCTCATCGCAATAACAAATAATGATCTCCTGTAGAATCAGCTAAATTAACAAATTTGTTGTTTTTGTAGATATTAGAGAAACTTAGAGACTCAACCAACATGGTTTTATAGAGAGGAGGAGAGTAGTCTGAAAATGTTAGACCCGCTGTATCTACTCACAAAATCAATGCATTATAAATTGAATTGCCTGTTTGAAAATCAAATTGCATGACTTAAAATGCCTCACAGACTTCAAGGGACAAGCCTAGATTATTGTGCATTACTTTTTTCAAAACTTTTGCTGAAAAAAAGGTAGGCAGTGAAATTGGTCTGCCAATATATGTAATGTCAATTATATGGACACTTATTTGGAGTTATTCCCAGAGTCTAGTGTCCCATAGTCCATCTTTACCAAATACTTTTAGTAAAGTTATGTTTCTAGGCTTGATTTTTCCCAAGAGGTCTGGATCTTAGTTGGTTAGATAACATATAGGAGTGCATTCCTAATATGGTTGGTGATGGCTTCTGTCCCCCTGTGGACTATCAGCCTGATAATTTTGTCTGGTAAATCCCGCAAATTCCGCAAATGTGCTCTTACAAATTAAGTGAGATCAACTTTGTTGTTGGAATTTTCGGTGCCACTATTTTCGGCATAACATCTAAAATGTTGGGATTTCTAAATTATCGGAGGTTGAAGGTTTTTATCAAAGAAGAGACTTGCTGGGTCTTTGGATGTCGTGCCGCTGTGTTACTGACTAGCAACAGGCATTAGCATGCCTGAAATCCAAGCGAAATAATTGCATAACTTTCTCAGATATACTCTGCTGCAATTTTGTTTTTGAACATCTAACTGACCTGTTTTATTCAAGCCTTTGCTTCGAGTGATAAATCTAGGCCTAAAATCCAAACATAATATTCACAAAGTTCACATATTTATACCTAGAAATACTTTACTGCCGAATTCTATGTAATGAGATAATATAATCTTTGAATAATTATTTTGGTTGTGAAGTGTAAATGAGTAAATAATTTTAATTAAGATAGTAATTATAAATAAGTTGTCTACATACTCTTTGTCTAAGGAAGGACCTGAACAAAGCAAGAGCAGTATCCGTAATTCCATGAGGTAAATGTGTGTGTTTTGCCTTAGAGAAAAAACATCAAAATAGTGGCAACAATGTGAAATAAATGAAATAAAAATATCAAAAGGGGTTAAAAGGGTAGTCCCAACCATCATCCTATGCTGCCTATACCGCCCCAGACAAGTACCCAGGAGTTGATTTATGAGTATAAGTTGTTTTATGGATTTAATTGTTTAAATGTAATTTTCTTGTGATATATCATACATAGTTTATAGGTGCAAATCATCAGCCGATATCCTAACACAGACATTTCGGGGCACTTAAACCGGAATGTCGTTGGGTGTTAGGTGCCCCAAGCAGACTGGCGTCCCATTCCACCATTGCACCTTTGATTAGGTTTAGTTTGCCATTGTTGGTTACGACTCATTGGTTTTGGGTTTCAAATTTAGAGCGGACCAGTATATCTTTAGTATTTTTATGTCTTTTTAGTGCTAAGAAAGGTGGTTCACTCCATATTGTATTAAGGGTTTCGTCATTGGATATTTTTTGCCAATTATTTCTGAGAATGGACCCAATGTGGATGGTTGTGTTGTCATATGGTATTATGAATGGTAGGTGTTTGTTGTTCGTGTCTTTGGTCTGTTTTTTGTGTAATAATTCACTTGGGTGAGTTTTTCGACTTTCTTGAATTGTGTGTATATTTCAGAAAGGTTGTACCCTCTCTTAAGCAAATTATCTCTATGGGTGCCAAGTTTTTCCCTTAAATTTTTGTTATCAGTGATGACTCGGCGATATCGTAGTGCTTGGCTGTAGATGATGCCAAGTGTGCATATATCATTTGGTTTCACAAATAAAGTGCTTTCAAGAAGACCAGTTGAGTTGAAAACGATGGTTGTATCCAGAAAATTAATGCTGGAATTTTATATCTCTGCAGTGAATTTTATGGTTGAGAAACATTGGTTGCAGAATGTTAAGAAGTCCTCCAGAGCTTGTGGCAATTTGGCTTGTGTATTTTGGGTAACATATAAAAGGTTGGTGTCCTGGTTATAGAAGTAGCGGATAAAAATTGATGGCCTTTTCTGTCAATAAGTTTTCGTGATTCCAAGTGAGTGAGGAAAGTTTCAATTTCTATGGCCAGAATATTTGTGTAATCAAGGGGTTGTTGGGCATAGTTAGTGGCATTACCTAATTGGTTTTGAGCTTCCTTAAGGTAATCCTGTGTAGGCCAAAGAACTATTTTGCCCCCCTTATCAGCTGGTTTAATAATAAAGGATTTGTTGTTTTTGAGTTCATTCAAGGCTAGAATTTCATCCGGGTTGAGATTTGGTGGATTTCCAGTTGGATTATGGATAAGATTCAGGATATCTTTTCTGTTCTTTTGAAAAAAAACCTGCAAAACTTTGTTCTTGCAAATTGGTGGTTGCCAATTGGATGGTTTATGGAAGGGGTGTGTCCCTGTTGGTATAGGGAGAGCATGAAAATGAAAGTGGATAAGCATGCATCTCTCAAAATCGTCAAGAGCCTGGCATACTTCAGATTCAGAGACCCCCTCTGGAGCCCCAACAAAGCTTATTCCCTTGTTCAATACTGCTATCTGGTTTGGAGTGAGTGGAAAATTGCCCATATTGTTTATATTGTCAATATTGGTTAACGATTTTTGGATAATATTTTTGTAAAGTTGTTTTTTGGTTGCATTCTTTTTTGGTTTGCAAGATCCATGTTTGAAATTTCTGTGAGGTTTGGTCAAACCCCGAAGAGTTGTCATTGACATATTGTTCCAAGAGGAGCCTAAGGAGAAGTATACCCCATAAAAAATTGTTGTAAGAGATCGGTGGCAGCAAGTGTAGAGATTAGACCATTCTTTTTGGTGGATGATCTGGTACCCTTATATCATTCTCATCTTTATTATCTTTCAAGGGTCACTGTGTTTGATGATCACATCACAGATGGCCCTTTTCCATCCATGTCACTGTCCGCGGTGATCCACACGGGGGACTGACGCAGACGTGCTCTAGGTGAATGGATGAGGCAATTCAACATCTTAAGGAGGAGATTTGTCTCATCCATAGAGATAATTTCTCAACCCTGGCTGCCAATGAGATACGAAGGTTCAATGATTTGGTAGCCCAGGCGAAGGAAATACATCCTCACAGAACCATTGAAAAGATAAAAACCCAAGCGAAGAAACTTGCCTTCAAGAAATTTCAGAGAATCAAGCAAAACAAAAACAAACAACGGAAACAAACACACTACAGGACAAAGGAAGCACAGCCAACAACACACCATTCACATCGAGATCCATCACGGGAACATGATTAGAGGATCAGGACAGTACACGGGGGACGGGTGAGCAGGAGCAGAAACCACCGTCGCAGATAATAAAAAAGAATGAACACTAATGAACACAAGAAAATTCACCAAAAACTATTAATCTACTAATTTATTAACAAATTCTTAATTGTCTTGTGTTTCTCTATTAACATTTTCATCACCAAATCACTATTTTTTACTTTCTCATACTTCCTCCTCAGCTTCTTCTTATCAGTGTTTGGTCTATGCAAGTTTGGCTTGGCACGGATGTGGCTCCAGGTCTTGTCGTGGTTTCTTATGGGTGGAGCGGTACTCTACAAGTAGATGTTATTGGGGGCGTCTGCGTGGGTGCCCGTGTCTGCTTTTGGGATGCCTGGGCAGGTCTCAGTGGTTGCGGGTTGCCTATCTCTACACTTGCTGCCACCAATCACTTACAACAATCTTTTATGGGGTATACTTCTCCTTAGGCTCCTCTTGGAACAGTTTGACTAAACATGGATCTTGCAAACTAAAAAAGAATGCAACCAAAGAACAACTTCACAAAAGTATTATCCAAAAATCGTTATCCCATATTGACAATATATACAATATGGGCAATTTTCCACTCACTCAAAACCAGATAGTAGTATTGAACAAGGGAATGAGCTTTGTTGGGGCTCCAGAGGGGGTCTCTGAATCTGAAGTATGCCGGGCTCTTGACGATTTTGAGAGACGCATGCTGATCGACTTTCATTTTCATGCTCACCCTATACCAACAGGGACACACCCCTTCCATAAACCATCCAATTGGCAAGCACCAATTTGCAAGAAGAAAGTTTTTCAGGATTTTTTTCAAAAGAACAGAAAAGATATCCTGAATGTTATCCATAATCCAACTGGAAATCCACCGAGTCTCAACCCGGATGAAATTCTAGCCTTGAATGAACTCAAAAACAACAAATCCTTTATTATTAAACCAGCTGATAAGGTGGGCAAAATAGTTCTTTGGCCTACACAGGATTACCTTAAGGAAGCTCAAAACCAATTAGGTAATGCCACTAACTATGCCTAACAGCCCCTTGATTACACAAATATTCTGGCCATAGAAATTGAAACTTTCCTCACTCACTTGGAATCACGAAAACTTATTGACAGAAATTGTCATCAATTTTTATCCCCTACTTCTAAAACAAAGACACCAACCTTTTATATGTTACCCAAAATACACAAGCCAAATTGCCCGGGTAGACCTATAGTCTCAGGATGTCAATCTCCTACCAGGGCTTTATCCCAATATCTGGATTTTTACCTTAAACCAATTGTCAAACTCATACCATCTTACATCAAGGACACAAATCATTTTCTCCAAACCATTCTAAACCCTGAACTAAACATACAACCTGTTGATCTTTTGGTCACACTTGATGTCAAATCTCTATACATAAACATTCCCCAAGATGACGGTATGAATTTTTGTCTACGAGCTATGGAAAAATTTTACCAGGACAAATTACCTCTACCCATGCACCACTTAAAACAGATGTTTACCTTTATACTAAAGAGAAACTATTTTGAGTTCAATGGTACCCACTACTTACAAATCCATGGAACAGCAATGGGGTCTCCCTTTGCACCCAACTTTGCAAACATATAGACCCTTTTCTCGTGACGTCACATTCATTTCAAAACGAGGCCGCCGCCATGTTGGTGTTCCATTATTTTTGCAATTGCCGCCATTCTTAGCGATGTTTCGGATGATTTGAATAATTCCGCGGTTATTACAGATAAGAAAGTGAAGTTTTTGCTGTCAAAATATGCAGAGAGGCTGGAGAATCATGTTAAGAAGCGATATTTGGAAAAAATTGCACATATTGGAAAAGATCCAATCCTTATTCCTGAGGAAAGTTTTGACCCTTCATGTTTGCCACCGGTCGAATCAACCGACTTGCTCTCGTACCTTGTTCTCGACACAAGCTACTATACCAAGCAGCAATTTCAAGCCTTCAGAAGCCTAGAAGCTTATAATCAAATGGTTTCCGGATTCATTGCTAGCGTGCAAGGAAAGATAAATTGAGATAAATTTGTTGTGATTGGCAAAGTAAGACATTCTCAGAGCATGAATAAAGGCCCTTTATCTGTTTGGATAATCACTTCCAAAGAGGGACCAATCCTTAGTGCACACTGCCACGGTTGCATGGCTGAGCTTGGAGAGTGCTGCTCTCATGTAGCAAGTATTCTTTTTTATATGGAAGTTTGGATACGTTTAAATGGAAAACTGGCATGCACCCAGGTAAAATGTACCTGGATCCTACCATCGTATATTAAGGAAGTGTCATATGCACCTATAAAGGAAATAGACTTCAGTTCAGGAAAAAAACTAAAGAAGGAATTGGACAAAAAAATTGATTGTTTTAAGCAGGAAAATATTTACAGTAAAAAGTTGAGTGATAAGACCTTAAAGAATGACATACCCACTCCTAGCAAAGAAGAATTCGACAGTTACTATAACAAATTGAGTAAATGCAATGTGAAATCTGGAGCACTAAGTTTGGTTCATCCATACGCTGATTCATTTATTTCTAAAAGCAGTAAAATCAAAACAGTAACTGATCTTTTTGATGAAAAATATTTAAATTATGATTACCAAGATTTAATAAAAGTCTGATCTGAAATTTCGTTATCAATCTCAGACGCAGAAGCAAAACAAATTGAGCAAGACACACAAAACCAATCAAAGGGCAAAGGTTTCTTCCTTCATCGTGCTGGTAGGATTGGAGCTTCTTTAAGTAAAGCTGCTAGTCATTCAGACCCTGCACAGCCTTCGCAATCTCTCATTAAAAGAATCTGTTATCCAGAAATTTTTCAGTTTCGCACATCTGCAACTGAGTATGGTTGCAAACATGAAGAGTTTGCAATCAAAATTTTTGAAGTAGCCATGAAGAAGAAACATTTGAATTACAAAACAATAAAGTGTGGTATGTTTATTCATTCAGAGTTTCCTTGGATACATGCTACTCCTGATTTCCTTTCATCTTGTGATTGTTGCGGGATAGGATGTGGAGAAATCAAGTGTCTGTACTGTATGGAAGGAGTAGATTTCAATGAGTATGTGAAGAAACCAAGCTCTTGTCTCATTGAAGATGAGAATCAATGCAAGAGACTTGACAGAAAACACCAGTACTTCTATCAGGTACAGCAGCAAATCTTTACCACTCAGTTGTCATTGTGTGACTTTGTGGTTGTTGGTTTCACAGCGCCATCCTCTGCTTTTGTCCATGAGAGGATATTGTCTGATAAAAATCACTGGGGAATTGTTTTGCCTAAACTGTTACATTTTTGGCGATACTGTGTGCTGCCAGAGGTGACTGGTCGCTGGCATACACGTACAAGTATTTTGCCACCAAAGAAGAAGTCTTCGAATGATATATGTTTTTGCACAGAGGATGTAGCAGGATCTACAGTAAAGTGCAAGAATGTTAATTGTCCTTTATCAACTTATCACATATCTTGCTTGAAATTAACCCAGGTTCCTGCTTCTTGGCTCTGTCCATATTGTCAAAAATTGCCGAAATTTAAGAAAACAAGCAAGCAAAAAGAAGATCCTGCTCTAAGCAAAGCACTCGCTCTTGAAACTATATGTGTGTGCAAGACGAAGGCCAAAGTTGATGACAATATTATAGAACGCCATAATGAGTCTTGCAAGCAGGGGACATTTTTCTACATCAGTTGCCTGGGCTATAAAAGGCGTCCAAACAATAGTAAGACCACATGGTGATGTGACTATTGCAAAGGAAATTGCAAGAAAGAATTAAAATCTGTTCCTACTAAAGCAACAGCTTCTTTGCCGATTGTTGATGAATTGGAAAATTTAGACTTTGCCTCAGATATATTGGGTCTCGATCTTTATCAAGAAGAGAATGTGAAAATGACAAAAGAATGTGTTGGAGATACTGAGAGGTATTGTCGATTGGAAAAGCTGAACAGTACCCATTATGAAATTATTAACTCTCCCGTTGGCTGGTTAAATTGTGACATTATTCAGCAGGTACACGTATGCCTAAATAATTGTAACCTAGCAATTGAAGGTTTACAGAAACCAATATTAGGACTCATACGCAATTTTGAGATCGTAACTGGAGAATTTGTACAGATATTACATACAGGCAGCAACCACTGGAAATGGAAAAGTAACATTGGATGCCTACCAGGCGTTGTTAACTTATATGATAGTTTATATCACAATATTATTTCAAATGAAGTGGAAGAGCAGGTTACGTGTCCAGTGGATGGTGATGTTTTTGTTGGAATAAATGTTGTTCCAGTACAGCAACAAAGAAATGGATTTGACTGTGGTGTGTTTGCAGCTGCTTTCGCCACTTGTTTAGCGCATTACACTGCTCCAGAAACAGTTAATTAAACCCATTGTTAATGAGGGGGGCATCTATCTAGTTGTTTACAATTGGGAAGGATGGAGTTATTTCCAACTACATAAAGTGACACATTCCTATTCACAGCAAAAATACTGCAACTGCATCAAAACGTAAGCATTTAAACTGTATATTTAAAGTAAAATAAAGCTCACTGAAAATTCATGATCCCACTTTATTAATGTTCAGTTGTAACATACCTTAATACACTAAATTAAGCCACATACTTAATTAAGCCGCACAACAAAGAATGATGCCTCAATTAATTCATACACATTTTCACAGCATAATTAATACACAATTTTCATATCTTAGATACAATGCAGCTTAATTAATGCGCGGCTTAATTTAGTGTAATAAGGTATACTTTCTAAAATGTCTAATTTTTGTCCAATCTGTACAGAGGAAAACTGGGAAGGGGAGGAGGGAAATGACTGCGGTGGAGATAACAGTAGAAGAGTGGAAAAATCATCTCCTCTTTCATCTCCTTCGCAGTCATTCTCCATACCACCAGCACCATTTCTCCTCACAGTGTAGGCTATTCGCAGTGCTGATTGGACAAAAAATAGGCTTTCGTGAACATCTAGTTGTAGCATAGTGTTTAAAATTTTTGAAAATAGTTTGAATTCCAATGTGAGTAAGGTCAGCGAAATTAAAAAATCATACATGTACTGTAAGTCCTTTAATAAGCCCCAACTGAATAAGCCCCTAACTAATTTTTATCAGCATGTTCACAATGGCAATAATAACACATCAAATGAAACTCTACTTTTGCCAATAAACCCTCATGAGGAAATCCAGGGATTCAGACTAATAATGAATAATTTTTAACCATCTACTGGGTGCACCAAAAGAATGTTTAAATGTTGATGCCTATGCATATATTCTTTGATGGCTTCAACGACAAGTGATGTCATGCTTTAAAAATATATATCTTTTAGAGTCATCTCTAGCAGTGCAGAATAAAAATACAATACAAGTCATCGCATACGGCAACGCACGTAGCTTTGTAAAACTACCGGTATGTCTGTCTTGCAAAACTATGTGCATTGCAGTTATGTGATGACTCGTAGTTTAACAATTAGGTTATATTTTCACTGTTTTGGGGGATTTTTGTGGGAGATATGATGCATTTGCTTATCAGAGGACTTATTCAAGGGTGAGGCTTTATTTTGTGGAAAATGTTTGGAGTGTTGTGGACTTTTTTGAATGGGTTTTATTCAAGGATTTTCAGTATTTGCTTGATTTACTTTTAAAACTTTATTCAAATGGTACTATAGATGGGCAAAGGTTTACGAGTGCAGATGTAACTCTTATTATTTTATCAATAATAGGGCGTTTGTCACCAATGTTGCAAATGAGATAGTTGTTTGGTAGTGTACTGTCAAGGATTGTATATTTTTCTCGCAACAGGCCAATTACCCTTTCTACATGAATTCGAACATTTGCAATTCCTCTCGTTTTTTCAATGTCAACTGGATCCAGCTGATCTTTTCCGCGAGTAAATGCAGGAATGGCTAACTGATCTTGGGTATACCACAGGCTCTCTTGTATGGTGAAGCCTCGATCTGCCATAACCAAGTCTCCTGGTTTGATCAAGTCCAAGAAGCCACAGTTCTCTGTAATATACTTATCCGAAGTACGTCCTCCCTAAGTCTCCAATACAAAGCTTATTGTTCTCTGAGGCGTAATTCCAATGAGCACCTTTGCAGTGTTATGGCTCTTGTAGCTCGAATATGTTTGGGCTCTGGCATTTAGGTTGGATGGTCTTTCTATAAAAATTTCAAAGCAGTCAATTATTACTGTAATCTTGTTACCAAAGGCAAATTTGAAGCATTTGGGCATGGTATGCCACAAAGCATCTCGTTCAGGCCATGTTATAAGGGGGGATAATCGTGCATCAAGAAGATTCATCAATGTGTTAAAAATTCGTGAAACAGTTGTAACTGACACACTGAATCGATATGCCAAATCTTGGTGCGGAATGTTCAGCCTAAGTTTCATAAGAACTAAAATGAACTCTTGGAAGCTTGTTGATATTAATGATTTCCTACTTGCAAATGGTTCTACAAATTGAAAAGTTGTATTGAGAATCTCAAAACTTGGGAGGCCAGTGTAGAACTTAACTTTGTTGTCATCCTCTGCAAAATAGCTCTGCGAAAATGCATTTGAGGAAATGGTTATTGACTTGAACAAATAATCCAGTTCATCAGTGCCTGTCTGAGCATCACAGTACTGTGTAATATTGGTAGAAGCTTCACAAAGTGGATTTATTTCATCTTATCAATGAAGTGGCTCATTATAGTTATTGCCAAACTCATCGGCAATGTGGTCATCACATGCCTTGCTTTGTGTTAGTTAGTCATCTAGGCACTCTTCAAATATATTTTTTACCAACAAACCTTCTTCATTTATTCTTTTTCTCTTCTCCTTGATGGCTTCTTCAACAAGATCCTTCTCTACGCGCCTTTTAATGACCCTCACAGCTCTCTCTTGAAGAACAACATGGGATTTCAGTTGCTTTTTGCTGTGCCCAAGATGTTGGGTAGGTATCCCATCAACATTGTACCTGTCCCAATCAGGTGCTGCACGACCAGATACGAAGTGCCTTCCACAAACACGATCGTTTGCTAGTTTCTTTTCTGTGATTTCTTCTCTGCTTATTGCAGAAATCCATTTGCGCTGCCTTTCTGCAGTTAACTCTTCCACAGCTTCTCCTTGGTTCTTAATTACTGTTAGAACCCTAAAAAAATAAGTTTCCGCGGTTCTACCTCTTCTTTCTCTTGTTTTTCTTCGATAAATTGACCATCATCATCAGTTCCAGGCCTAACGAGGCCTAAATCCGCTTGCTTGCACTTTAACTTCTCGCACCGTCGTCGTCTTGTTTTTCCAGTTTTTTTGCCACATCCGACAACCAAACAAAGAACCATTATTGCTTCATCATTGAATTAAACGATATAAATGTGAAAATGATCGATAGGCAACGCCCCAAGCCGGGTGAAGTGCAAATAACCAAGTTTAGCAACGCAATCACTGCTGCACGCTACAAAAGTGGAACACCAAGATGGCCGATAACAACGGTTGTCAGGTAACTCAGTCACATGGGTGAAAAGGATCTATTTATGAAACACTGCGAAGAATACCTTCTAACCAATGCACCCAATAATCTTACACCAATCATCTGGAAAAGATACATCGATGATATCTTCATGGTATGGAAACATGGCCCACAAGCTCTGGAGGACTTCTTAACATTCTGCAACCAATGTTTCTCAACCATAAAATTCACTGCAGGGATATAAAATTCCAGCATTAGTTTTCTGGATACAACCATCTTTTTCAACTCAACTGGTCTTCTTGAAAGCACTTTATTTGTGAAACCAAATGATATATGCACACTTGGCATCATCTACAGCCAAGCACTACGATATTGCCGAATCATCACTGATAACAAAAATTTAAGGGAAAAACTTGGCACCCATAGAGATAATTTGCTTAAGAGAGGGTACAACCTTTCTGAAATATACACACGATTTAAGAAAGTCGAAAAACTCACCCAAAAGTGAATTTTTACACAAAAAACAGACCAAAGACACGAACAACAAACACCTACCATTTATAATACCATATGACAACACAACCATCCACATTGGGTCCATTCTCAAAAATAATTGGCAAATAATATCCAACGACGAAACCCTTAATACAATATGGAGTGAACCACTTTTCTTAGCACTAAAAAGACATAAAAATACTAAAGATATACTGGTTTGCTCTAAATTTGAACCCAAAACCAATGAGTCGTAACCAACAATGGCAAACTAAACCTAATCAAAGTTGCAATGGTGGACTGGGACGCCAGTCTCCTTGGGGCACCTAACAACCAGCGACATTCTGGTTTAAGTGCCCCGAAATGTCTGTGTTAGGATATCGGCTGATGATTTGCACCTATAAACTATGTATGCAATATCACAAGAAAATAACATTTAAACAATTAAATCCATAAAACAACTTATACTCATAAATCAACTCCTGGGTACTTGTCTGGGGCGTTATAGGCAGCATAGGATGATGGTTGGGACTACCCTTTTAACCCCTTTTGATATTTTTATTTCATTTATTTCACATTGTTGCCACTATTTTGATGTTTTTTCTCTATGGCAAAACACACACATTAACCAAAATCATGATCAATAATTGGCCTTCTCCACCTTCATCTGGAATTATCCGATCAAAACATCAACCACAACAACAACTATACAACAACAACACAGAAACTATACTACGCTCCTGCGCAGCACACTTTTGCACTCTGCCCGCGTCTTTTCTGTGCGCAATTTTTCTGCGCTTTCTCCCATTTCCGATTTGGCTCCCAGGCCCTTTTTACTCCTTTTCAGCATGCTTCTCCCTATTTTCTCCCTCTTGCTCTCTCCGTCTCCCTCGTACAGTACTCAAGATTTCTACCGGACACTTTAACATGGCTTCACACTCTGATCTCGTTCCCGGTGAGTTTCTTTTTACAATTTTTTATGCAATGTTATTATTCCCTCAGGTTTTTTTGGGGTTTTCTTTTTTATTTACTACTATCTTTTATTTAAGTCCTCATCCTCACATCATCATTTTCTCCTTTTATCTTTTTCTTATCCTCTCCATTGTCCTTCTATTTGTTCTCTTAATCTTTATTTTTTGACCTCTGACCTCTCTTTATTCTCATTTCACCTGCGTTTCACATCCCACTGTTTCTTACACTAATAATCTACTCACTGCTAAGGTTCACTAATCCACTTGACCTTCATAATCACGCTCGCCCTCTCTGATCTTGCTCTCATACTTCTATGGTTCTATTTAATATCCGTTCTCAACTTCTACATCCTCCCTCCTATCCCATCTGAACATTATTTCTTTTATTTACCTCCCTTTCTTATCCATGATTTTCGGTTTCTTTGTACACATTAATTTTCTCTTCTCTTGGTATTTTTAATTACTTTCACCAATTTTCTCCAAACACGTTTTCACGCCATTGTTCTGTTACTTCTTTTCTCTGTACTTCTTTTACCCATGTTTCGTTCTTTAACAACTTTCCCTCAATTACTTTACCTATTCATCCTCCACATTATATCATTTATTTTCATTATTTTTTTATATTCTAATTTTTAATTCGCTCTTCTTGTTTGCTTCTTTTTACTCAATCTTTCCAATTTTTTTTGCTTTGTACATTCCCTTTGATAATGCTGGTTTCTCACTAAGATGTTGCTAACCCTAATTTCTAACCTTAATTCCACAAGTGATGGTAACCTTGTCCACAAACTACCAAGCAACCACAACACCAGAAAATCTACCATCAATGACAGCTGAACCAACCGCAACAGAAGATCTTCAAGACATAGTCATGGATTACATGTCGGATTCCGAATTCCCAGCAACCACACCGGAAAAAAGAAACAAGAGAGAAGAAGAAAATGAATAAAAAACAACCAAACCAACCAGGCCGGGGGCACGTTCTGCGCCAGTTTCTCCTCCAACACCACCGAATGTCTTCGTATCCAGACTCATCTTGCCCACAAATCTATTCCCTTCATCCACCACATGACCATCCAGCTCATCTTCATCTTCCTCTTCATCATCGTCATCCTCATCTACTTCCTCTTCTACCAGGTCATCCCCAATCCACCTGTTCTAAAAAAATTCTTTCTTTACACGCTTTTTGAATGGCGCGTTCTGATTGGCTGAGACCAACCCTAGGACAACTGTTTAGAACACAGACAGTATTCAGTACGTGTACGGGTGAGTAGACGCACGAAAATGGTTAGATATTGCCATTTTGGAACCTGTAAGAGTGACTCAAGAAAGCTAAGTGCATCTAAGATGACTAACAGATACGGAGAAATGGTAAGATTGGTGCATTTTCCTGGGAAAGTAAGGAAACCGGAGCAAGCAAGAAAATGGATCCACGCTTGTAGAAGGCCTAAGTCTCAACTTTCATATGAAAAACTAACCCATCAACATTACATTTGCTCACTCCATTTTGTAGAAGAAAATGGGCCCACAGAAGAATTTCTAGACCCAGTGCCAGCAACTATTTCTCAAGAGCAGCGAGAAAAGCTTGAGAAATCATTTAAGCGGCTGTGCGAAAAAAAAGGTAGAGCTTTGGATGTTAGGCCTAGGCCAACCTCTTCTTACCCTTACCCCAAGAGAGAAGGGGATGTCTTGGAAATGGATGCAGAAAAAACCAAAGATGAAGAATTTCAGGAAGAAGAGGGCATGGATATTGCAAAAGAAGACTTGGAAAAAACAAAACAGGATGGATTCCAGGAAGAAAGCCAGGGCATGATGATGGATATCAAAGAAAAAGAAAATGCTGCACTTGAAGCTCTCATTGCTATGGGGTGTAGTGGGCAGACAGACAGGAAAGATGCTGATACTAGTGATTTTGAAATTCCTCCTTCTCAGTCCACCAATTTTGCAGATTTTGATGAGAAAAAGTTTTTTCGTAATCACTTTATTAGCATTATTCTGAATGACCCTATGCACTACACCGGAGTCAAGTCAAGCGATTTGCTGAAGTATATTTTCTCTTTGGTTGAAAAAAAGCAAATAGCATGAATGTTTAGGGTGGACAGAATGTTAAAAGGAAAAGACATAACAAGAAAGTACTTTCATGCTTGGAGGAATTTTTGTTGACTTTGGTACGAAACAGATCCATTATTTTACATTTTTCCATTGCAGCGTGAATTTCCATTCAATAAAGTTGAGAACATTTGCAATTTGAGTGTCACGTGAAATTACATCCTGGGAGTAGTGACTAAGCGAGTCCATTACTATGACACAGGATTTTGAAAATACAATAAGTTACCAATGACTGTGTTCTCAGATTGGCACAATAAGAATGTCATTTTCGGACAACTCCTTAAAAAATAAGGCTGCTTTTTCATACTTTTGCACTGTTGTCAAATTTCCCCGAGTCTGAGTAAGTGACATATAAAATATTGCGTACACAATCTGGACATAAGAAAGGTGTGCTAATTTTTCACAAATAATTCTTGTTGACATTGCTACAATGTTGTCTGTAATCCAGCCTCCAGAATCAAGGGAATCAATATCTTCTTGAAATATGGGGACATCCTTGATGTTGCAAAGCACCTGAGTGGCTGAAGATGAATTACACTCCTCAATAACATTTCCATCTTTGACATCTAACAGTTTAATTGGGAAATCTGGAGATTTTAAAGATTGATGTTGTTCATAACTTGTGTTGGTATTTTTGTTTTGCTCTGAAAAAATATGTGGCAGCATTGAATTGAGATAAAATGATCTAACTTTTTGTTTTACATCAAGCCAAAAATCCGTATCAAATGGAATTTCAACCAAAAATATTGAACCATCATATCCCAGTTCCCTATTTGTGGTGTAAACTACAAAATCGCAAACATGAATATTTGAAGCAGCCATGGCTCCTTGTATTTGATAATAGTATTTATGTCTGACATCCAATGTGTAAGTACCATCAGCTTTCAAAATACCCCCAATACTTTTATCTAAAAAGGCATCTCTTGGGTGTTTGTCTTAATTCTTAAAAGGGCATTTGTATTCTATTGTTGCTTCACCACAACATTTACAAGACCTGATACCATCTGGACTTGCAGCAATAAAAGGATTTTCTTTGCATATTACCAACCCAGACAGTTTTGCTTCAAAATTTTGATGAGTTCTGGACATGAATTTTATTTATTCATTTCTTGCTTCATTCTCGTTTTCTCTTCCATATAAAATTTGGGAAGGCACACTTGCATACTTTTCAAGTGAGTAATCCCTGAGCAGCAAGCTTTTCACCTGTTTCATTATTGTCCTTTTCAATTTTACTCTGCCGCGTATTAACATCCTTTAAATGAGTTGAAGTTATAAAACCTTTTCTTTGTATTTTCCAATTTTCACCTTGATCTCTTGTATCCAACTCTATCTTTTTGATCTGATTATTATCTATGACCAACTGCTGCAAGAAGTTTTCGGGCTCCTTTCCTCCCCTTTTTAGAGAACTAAGGAGAAGTATACCCCATAAAAAATTGTTGTAAGTGATTGGTGGTAGCAAGTGTAGAGATAGGCAACCCGCAACCACAGAGACCTGCCCAGGCATCCCAAAAGCAGACACAGCACCCTACACGCAGACGCCCCCAAGAACATCTACTTGTAGAGTACTGCTCCACCCATAAGACACCACAACAAGACCCGCAGCCACATCCGTGCCAAGCCCAACTTGCATAGACCAAACACTGATAAGAAGAAGCTGAGGAGGAAGTATGAGAAAGTAAAAAGTAGTGATTTGGTGATGAAAATGTTAATAAATTAGTAGATTAGTAGTTTTTGGTGAATTTTCTTGTGTTCATTAGTGTTCATTCTTTTTTATTATCTGCGACGGTGGCTTCTGCTCCTGCTCACCCGTCCCCCGTGTACTGTCCTGATCCTCTGATCATGTTCCCGTGACGGATCTCCATATGAATGGTGTGTTGTTGGCTGTGCTTTCTTTGTCTTGTATTGTGTTCGTTTCCGTTGTTTGTTTTTGTTTTGCTTGATTCTCTGAAATTTGTTGATGGCAAGTTTCTTCGCGTGGGTTCGTATCTTTTAAATCGTTCTGTGAGGATGTATTTCCTTTGCCTGGGCTACCAAATCATGGAACTTTCATATCTCATCGACAGCCAGGGTTGAGAAATTATCTCTATGGATAAGACAAATCTCCTCCTTTAGGCGGTGAATTGCCTCATCCATTCTCCTAGAGCACGTCTGTGTCAGTCCCCGTGTGGATCATAGCGGAAAGTGATTTCTG
Organism: Pelagia noctiluca; assembly: GCA_963924455.1. Classification (NCBI taxonomy): domain Eukaryota; kingdom Metazoa; phylum Cnidaria; class Scyphozoa; order Semaeostomeae; family Pelagiidae; genus Pelagia; species Pelagia noctiluca. Next base: position 5,390,539 of record OZ004329.1, read on the forward strand.
ACATGGATGGAAGAGGGCCATCTGTGATTTGATCATCAAACACAGTGACCCTTGAAAGATAATAAAGATGAGAATGATATAAGGGTACTAGATCATCCACCAAAAAGAATGGTCTAATTTGGGATGATCTGGTAGAAGAGAAAGTAGATGAGGATGACGATGATGAAGAGAAAGATGAAGATGAGTTGGATGGTCTTGTGGTGGATGAAGGGAATAGATTTGTGGGCAAGATGAGTCTGGATACGAAGACATTCGGTGATGTTGGAGGAGAAACTGGCGCAGAATGTGCCCCGGCCTGGTTGGTTTGGTTGTTTTTTTATTCATTTTCTTCTTCTCTCTTGTTTCTTTTTCCAGTGTGGTTGCTAGGAATTCGGAATCCGACATGTAATCCATGACTATGTCTTGAAGATCTTTGGTTGCGGTTGGTTCGGCTGTCATTGATGGTAGATTTTCTGGTGTTGTGGTTGCTTGGTAGTTTGTGGACAAGGTTACCATCACTTGTGGAATTAAGGTTAGAAATTAGGGTTTGCAACATATTAGTAAGAAACCAGCATTATCAAAGGGAATGTACAAAGCAAAAAAAATTGGAAAGATTGAGTAAAAAGAAGCAAACAAGAAGAGGGAATTAAAAATTAGGTTATAAAAAAATAATGAAAATAAATGATATAATGTGGAGGATGAATAGGTATAGTAATTGAGGGAAAGTTGTTAAAGAACGAAACATGGGTAAAAGAAGTAGTGGCAGGCGAGGCTCATTGCGTACCAAATTGGTAAGTTGTGCATTTAAATTTCCTTACCTTTTATAATTTTTTCTGAATTTCTCAGGCACATTCCACAATTGCTGAACACCAGGCAAAAATCAACAGATTTTTTGAGCAAAACACGACTGGCAACAAATACCAGCAAAAGTAGACCCCCATCCTCCCCGCTGATAAACAAAGTTTAAGTCCGAGGCTAAAGGATCAGTTTTTGGTTTGTGACTGGTTTTCTTCAAGCAAAAGTAGCTTTGCCAGTTACAATTGAGCATTGTTTCAAGGGGGGGGGGAGTAAAATGTTGTGTCGAGTCAAAAAGTCAATCAGGTGTTTCATCAATTCTGACATGTATTGTTGTAAGCATTTACCTATATATAGGTCTAGATATAGCATTAGCACGTCCTATAAATTATAGCACTCTAGTGATGCCATACATACCACAAATTCGGTTATTTTCCCTGCCACAGATCTCCATCAATTCTATTGTTCTTTTGACATTTGTGTGGCTGAAGGCTAATTGGAATACAGCCTAGATAGAGGTTGTCTTGGTTAAAGCCTCTCATCCAGTATGGGAAGTATGGCACATGATGCACACACAAGATTAACAGATTGACAATAGAACAATACGATGGAAAATTAGAAAATGGTTTTTGCACACTGGAGATCTCATCCAAAAGTGTCATACCACTTTCCACACAGGCCTCTCTCCATGTTTCTCACTTCTTTGTGGTATCAAAGCAAAATTTTAATTAATTTCCATGTGCGTGCTGGTCCCAAACACAATTAGTTGTCAAAACATAGAAAAAGGAGTTTCTATGTTTGAAATTGCCTAGTCTTCCGACTCTAGAAATCGAGAAACTTCTAGAAATCGAGCCTCAGTGTTCTTATAAAGCGTGTTCTTTAAAGAATAGTGTAAGTTGATTAACAGAACTATTGGAATTTATCTACGTTTTTGAGAGAGTGAAGCGCATTTTAAATACTGATATACCCTTAAGACTTTCTAGAAAATTGTGAAAATGACGAAATTACAGCAAGTACACATTGGACAGGTTGTATAGGAAATTCTATTCAAGGGGCCTTGAAATTTTGTTCAAATTATGCAAGTTCAAACAAGAAAGAGTTTATACACTCCATCCATATGAGTGTATAAAACTCTTGGTCATAACAAATGGGACATAACTCTTCATTACTGCTTTGTTATTCTTATTTTTAGGAATGGACTTCACTTAGAAGGCACTGATAAATAGGCACAGGAGTACTCAGTACATTATTTATGGGAAGCCCATGTCCCAGGGGGGGTACTCTTCATGACGGGAAGGTTCATGTGGTGATTTGGGGTCTGAGATTTTCACAAAAGGGATGATTTGGAGTTTGTAATTTTTGAAAAGGCTAAAGAATAATTTCAGGTTTAAAAATTTGTTTAAAACTACTTTTCCTTGAGAGAGGGACACTATGGTAAGGTGATGTTCTAAATGAAACCATTATTTATTGCCAATCGTGCCCAAAAACGGTGATTTTGGGTTTAAGATTTTGTTTCCTCTGCTGATTTGGGGGTCAGAAAATCAGGCTGACATGGACCCCCCGTTATGTAAGGTGCTGGTGCCCATGTAGACCTGATTTTCTATTACCAATAATTACCAGAAGAGAAGAATTTTAGACTCCAAAATCATTGTACCGATGCAATTACTTTCTTATTTTCACCTACCGTATCACACAAACTCAAGCGTTAAACAAATTTAAGAAATCATCAACATTGCTTGAAATCATTTAAAAACATTTAAAATCATTTTATCTACTTGCTGGGATATTTCTTGCCCAGCTTCTTCAACAAGTCCTTTAGCCACGTTACCAGAGATGATACGTCAAGTTTTGCCAGCAGATTTTCATTGAAATCTTTGAATTGTTCGTTTTTATGCCCGAGCTTTATGTCGAAAATGGTATTTTTGTTGAAATTTTCCGCAAGTTGTTGGACCTCTCGTTCTTTGGCTTTCATGTGGTGGTGACCACTTGGCTTTGAAACTCCCAAGTCAGTGTCAATGTTCTCAAACAGTTCTTCTAAGAACCCAATAGCAAATGATTCTCTCTTCGCATTTTTTTCATCCAAATTTTTTTTTTTTTTTTTTTTTTTTATAATTGATTAAAAGAAAGATAACAAAAAATGCAACTTCTATACCAATCATGGCGGGAATAGACACTAGGTCATCAGAGCTCCCACCATGAAAGGTACGTACAATACAAAGTTTTACATCAAACAAAAGGAAAGAAATAATGAAAGGTACAAATACAAGAGTCTTTCCCACATCTAATACAGGCAATAATGACAGCAATGAAAAGATTTTTAATTTTTTTTCAAGAATAAGATATGAAAAATCTGACTGTCACCCTCTATATCATACATAATTTGAAAAACAATGAATTTCACCTAACATCAGATGTGAGAAAGAGATTATCCACAAAAGTTACTAATACTGTAAAGACACCTAAAGGTTAAAAATGGGTGCTGCTGTTTGCTTTTGAAGCACGTTTCAAAGCTGCTGGGACCGGACCCACCCCGAGAATCCCAACTTTTTTGCCGTCCTCATAGTGAGAAGGAACCTCAAATCGAAAGACTTCATAATAAGAGGGGACCCAGCCCTATCAGCTCGAAACGCGCTTCAATCGAGTCTTTTTGTTGCCTTAATATAGGTAATTGTTGCTTCTATTATCATCCTGTTTGCAATTAGGGTCAGATTTGCTTTTCCATAAAGAATTAAAATGCATAGAGATTGTGCGTCCAGTCTTGTTATATCTAACCCGGGGATATCCAATAAAGAGCCAAGGAGATCTCTTCGTGCTTCTTCAAAAATTGGGCAGTGCAGGAGAAAGTGTTCAGTATCTTCATTACCTTGGCGACACAAGCAGATGGGATCAAGACAGTCGAAGTTATGTCTGAACTTGTGCTCATTGAGTCCACTAAATTCTAATCGCAATTTTGACAAAAGTCTGATACCGATAATATCATTTATACCGTAAATGGGTTTCTTGTTTGGTCTTATGGTAGCAAGTAGCTTACGTTTAAACTCGGAAATTGTTTTTGAGTTTCTTGTGTCATCATCAAGCAAGTTCCACTCAAAAGGTGCATTTTGAAAGTACGTGTTTGCGAATCGTGCGGTTCTTCCGATATTTTGGTCATAACTTCTGATTCTTCGAAGATTTTGGCTAACATTACGCTCAGGTTGAATTTGAGCAAACAAATATTCAGGGGAATGAGATTTTATCAAGTTATAAAAATGACAAAGTCGTCTATAACACCTCCTATGATATAAGCTTTCCCAACCAAGTTCCCTGTAAAGACGTTCCCTACTTGTTCCTCTCCACGCACCAGTCACTGCAAGGGCTGCGCAATATTGAATACGCTCAAGTCGCTGTGTAAAATTTAGACGCATCGGAGGATCATATTTATGATAAATGATATCCCCATAATCAAGATACGGTCTAACATAAAGCTTGTATATTTGATCTAAAATATCCCTCGAAACATATTTGGAAAGATAACGTATCATCCCAATGCCGCGCCTGGCTTTTTGAATTGCCTCTGTAATATGACTCTCGAAATCTAGCTTTGAATCAAGAATCATACCAAGGTGCTTATGCTCGCTCTTTCTCACTACGTCATCATTGCCAAAAGACAAAGGGGGGTGCTCTGGTTTAACCCTCTTGGCTGAGAAAATAACTTCCTCCGTTTTCTCTGTATTAAATTTCATTTTCCATTGCCACGCCCATATTCGCACTCTTTCCAAATCCCTTTCTAGGTCTTGTGCAGTTTTCGATACATCATAGACAGCTGAGAAAAGGGACGTGTCATCAGCAAATAGCTTTACATCACATCTTACACCATCAACAAGGTCATTAATGTATATAAGGAAAAAGAGGGGTCCCAAAACGGATCCTTGGGGTACTCCCGCCGATATGTCAGCCCATTCGGAATTTTTGCCATTCAACAAGACCCGTTGTTTGCGATTAGAAAGAAAATTTCGAATTAATTTGAGAAGATTCCCAGATATACCATTACACTCAAGCTTATACAGTAATCCCTCGTGCCATACTTTGTCAAAAGCTTTGGAAAAATCTAAGAAAACAGCACGTGTTTCCCTGCTAGGTGTCTCATCAAAACCAGTGTAAATTTTATGGGATATGGATAATAATTGATTTATGGTTGAATCACCAGGACGAAAACCTGATTGGTGGTCGGTTAGAAGACCATTATCACAAAAATGATAGTACATGGAATCAAACAATAATTTTTCACACAATTTCCAAAGACAGGAAGCAGCGAAATGGGGCGATAGTTGTTCTTACATTGTCTGCTTCCCTTCTTATGTACAGGGATAATGTTCGCCTTTTTCCAAATTGAGGGATACTGACCTGTTGAAAGACATTTCTCGAAAATCACACAAAGTGGCTCAACAATTGAGGAGTCGCATATCTTTATCATACTTATAGAAATGTTGTCACTGCCATGTGCCTTTGATGCATCAAGTGATCGTATCAGGTTAAGCACTTTTGCCCTGTCAATCTCTACATTTTCAAGAACTGTATCACATCTAGGACGAATATTTGGGAGAGTGCTTCCTGTCTGTTCAGCACTACATTGTTCTACAAAAAAATCATTTAATATAGTAGCCTTACTTTGTATATTTGTGATGAATTGTCCATTTTCCAATAACGGGGGAATATTGAGGGTTTTCTTTTTGTTGATAAGCCTATTCAGGGTAGACCAATAACTCTTAATACCCTCACTTGGATCGGAAAGTTTTCTTCCGAGCCTTTTAAAGTATTCCTCTTTAGCATTCAAAATCATTTTAGATGTTTCATTTCTAACACTTTTTACATAAGTCCAATCTTGGGGCCTTCTTCCGCGCCGGCAAAAATTCCGATAAACTTTTTGTTTCCGCTTAATAGCTGATTTTAAACCGGGATTGATCCAGGGCGGGTCCTTGTCACAACACTTAACAACCTTATTTGGAATGTAAGAGGACAGTGCGGTATAAACGGAGGAAGTAAAATTCTCAGCCATTTCCTCTGGACCAAGTGTATCAAACTGGGTATGCCAGTCTATAGCCTGCAAGTCGTGGTGAATATTTTGTATGTTTGCCTTAGCGTAATCCCAAATAGTTCTTTTGTATGGTGGGGGGCAAGGTATAGAGATATTTATTTTACCATATACTATTTGGTGTTGACAGTGCTCATCCAATGAAGGGTGTACACCATAATCAGCAAATAGATTTGGTTGATCAGTTATTATTAGATCTATACATGACATACTACCCTCTCGAATATTTGTTGGCTCTTCAATTAACTGATGGAGATTATTTGTCTCAATCAGTTCCTCCAACGCAGTTCCCTCTGGTTGCTGAGTATCACCTACCCACCATTGCGAGGATCTACAATTAAAATCCCCAGTGAGAATCAGGGAGTGTGGATTTTCGGCTTGGAGTATTTCCATCAAGCTCTGCAGTTTGTCGATGAAATCTTCAAACTGCACACTATCCTGACTGGGACTCCGATATAGGGTGACAAAGAACACTTTTTTGCGGGAAATAATAACTTCGGTAACAATCAATTCTTGTAATTCCTCCAGATCGCTTCTACGTTTTACGGGTAGACTTTCACGAAAATATAAACAAACGCCCCCAATTTTTGAGTTACTGGGGTGGTCACTTCTGTAGATATCCCTACTGAAGCCTTCAATGAAGATGTCATCATTGCTAATAGTTCTATCTAACATGGATTCAGAAATTGCTATGACATCAAAATGGTGTATCGAATTGTAAGCTTCTATCAATGAGGTTTTTATCCCGCCCCTTGCACAGATACTATTCAAATTCCAGTGGCAAAACTTTAAGCAACTCGTAACTGAAGGGCCTGGTTGTGTTTCAATGTCACCAGCCAGTAGCATAATCAGCTTGGTAGGAAAGTTTTCTCCGACACTGAAAATATCCAAATAGTTACTAATCAAAAGTGCATAAACTACATTATGCAGGAAAATTCTGTATTGTTTCCTGATTTTGGGACACGTCATGCAAATAAAACCATCCATATTTATGAAATATCTAGAGGGGAAAAATAGGAAATAAATAGTGGTGATGACATAAGAAGTACTTAGGGCAAAATTCAACCTTTGATCTTTAAGGTTAACCAGGTTTTTTTGCCAAGACCATGGAAATAACGAGGGAGCAGGAAAATGCGCAAATAATGACGTAGTAAGAACAGACGCAGGGAGAGTTATCAATGATACTGCAATTATTAGGTACAAATAAGCAAAGCATTGTAATGCAGTAGCAAGCAAATCACAGAGAGGAACACGCAAGAAAGCACTCGGAAGAGAACACTTGTTTCTGTAGCAACCAACCCCTGCACGCCATTGTTCAGTTCCTATGGGCATTTGAAACAAAAAAGATCTCCTTGTCTACGTTGAATTAGGTAAAATTTTGAGGCAAACAAACTAAACTTGCAAAAACAATAAAAGCAGCACTTGGATCTTGGGGATAAAAAAAGTATCATGATGAAAAAGCAAACGAACATAGAAATGTCTTATTTGTGGGTGATTCAAGGGTTAGAAATTTTGTGGAGGGAAATTATTCACGGTAAAGAACTTTTCCAAAGAGTAGTTTGATTTGAGGGCACAAAATAATCAAAGCATACAAAGAATGCATTGTCTTCACGCTCTGGTACTTTGAAAAAGAGGAAATTAACTTTTATTAACATGCCAACAAAAGCTTTGCTGATGCAAAATAATTTTTACATTAGCAGACAATGCCTTTTATCAGAGAATAATAAAGTGTCATGTTTATCAAGAAGCAGCAAACAATGGCAAAAAAGCCAATTTACAAATAATTGTGGTGGGGAAAACCAAGGAAAAAGAACAATAACAACAAGGCATCAACAAAACAACGAAAAAGAAAATGCTTCCCTGCCCATGGAATTTGAAACAGCCTTTTTCAAGAGATGTTATCGGAGCGAGTAGGGTCAAGGGGAGGCCTAGGCCTTATGGTTATAGTAGCCTAAATATTAAAATTAATATTAAAATTAAGATAAAAAATATTCGCTGCTTAGAGCTTTGCAAGTAGTTGCGGGCAAGAGAAACAGTTTCATAGCTTCGAAATTTCTAGGAGGAAACAAGACACTCCCCGAATAACGCGTACTGTAAAAATAAATCTAAAGAAACATAGAAAAATTTGAAAGGATTAGCACTAGTTTCTTTTCACAAAAGATCTCTTGGGAATAGATCGCTAATTAGAATTCCTTGCACGCGTATTCAAAAAAGTGACTCTCCCCCAACAAATTTGAAACGAAAAATGTTTTAAAAACAAAAAAGAAAAATAAACTCAATAACTTACAGTTTGCCTAACTCATCCTCCAAAGTTTCTATGGAGTTGAAAAATATGAACGAATCGTTCTTCAATTTAGCGGCAAGGCTACAATTAATGTCAGCAAAAACATACTCAATTTTAACCTTGTGCTCCTCTGCCACGGTCTTTGCCTCTTTTAGAATCCTAAGTCTTCTTCGCGTTAAGTCAATCCTAGTTCTGATGACTGCAGCCTTCTTCCTGGCACGATATACAGCAGTGCGCTCGTTGAAAGATTTAAATTTCACTATCATTTGCTGTCTTTCCTTTCCATCAACTTTCTCTCGGGGGCCGATTCTGTGTGCTCGATCAACTGCATCGATTTCGACTCCGCAGTCCAGTTCTCCCAAAACGGTTTTAACCTTCTTCATACAATCTTCTTTCGTTCCAGGCGGTGCCAAATCGATATTGTACATCCTCAGGCACAGCCTCCGGCTGTACTGCTCGCCATTATCGACCCTTTCTTCAAGCTCTTCAATTTTTTTCAACTTTTGATCTACTCTCTCCTCAAGATGCTGGAGGACGGCCATGTTGCTTTCCTGGATAGCTAAACGATCTTCCAAAGCTTTAATTCTCTCTTCCTGCAGTTGAAATTTCGCATCGAATTTGTTGGTCAAGTTTGTCGATATTTTATTAATAAGATCATCGAGGAACTGTTTATCAGGTAGGTTCCCCAATTCAGTTTTGATGGGAACCAACGCAGTAACAATCGAGGCATCAACAAACTCTTTCAGTTCATCTCGAATCTCGACCATGCCTGCCTGGCGCCTTGTCTTTGCCTTTGCACTCTGACTCATAGAAAATCTGACTATTGACAATTTAAAACAGATACTCCATTATGACCCTCAACTTCAATTCCTAACCCATATTAATTTTGAAGTAAAATTCAAAACATTTTAGAGCGGTGCATGACACGTCTGACCGCCACACCTTCATCAGCCAAGTCAATTACACCCAGGTTATATAATAGCTCCTTCGTTAAACATTTAAGTTGTTCTACACGCAAGTCACACGATATGTTTCTTCCTCTCCCCCTTTCCTATTGACAGTTCTGTTCCAAATCAGTTGCTCAGCTTGAACTGGTGTGAGGAGTGCATCGACTCTACTTATTAAGTGGAAAGCAGCGATGGCATACTTATGGTGATTTTAAGCTTTGTAGAGGAGTAAAAAAAATCGCCAGCAGCAAATGATTCTCCTTCCATCTCCTTCCTTGACAGCATCATCAACATTCTTTAGAAGAAGCCCAAGCTTTGACCTTGCTGTAACATAGTTGAAGACATCATCTTGCTCTTTCGTGTTTTCTAATAATTCCTGCATTTCATCATCCTCATAATCCTCAGAATGGATTTCCTTTCATGGTTTGACCTTACTTTTTTAAATCTAAATGCCTTGTTTCAACTTGCGGCTCGACATTGAAAAAGCTCTGCTGTATTTTGGGTGTTACATCTTCCACCTTCTGCAACTTGATGCATAGAACTTGTCACTTGGGTCTGAGGCACAATTATGTACTTTTTCAGGATTTTCCGAAAATGGTTGTAGAGCCACTCTCTTTTTTCCTGGTCGCTACCACTTGATACAAATGGGGGAATGACTTCTGATTGGTCTACATGGAAACTGGGGAAGGCAAAATATTTCATGGCAAGGGAAATCAGCAGCGCATCAGTATCCATCGTTACGAATTCTTTGCAAGCGTTGAAATTATCCAAGACATCACTTCGGGCATTGCTATTTGAAACCAGGTTCATATTGTAAACCATTGAAGCAATATCTTTTGCAGATGTGGGGTCATAGAATATCTCATATAACATCTGAAAAAATGAATATGATGATAAAATATTTAGGTTTGACCTTTTTAATGGACAATGGTGAATGCTCTCAGTAATGCCCTGGAAAAGCTATGAGGTCATTGTCTGCCCCTGCAAAAATCTGATTCATTCTCTCTTTCAAAAATTGGTAGCTTCGATGCTTATTAAGCATGTCTTAAAGCGATTGATTACATGGAAGTTCAAAGGGCAATTGGCCTCCTATAGTCCGTTCACTGGGATTTGGCAGAGTTTTATCACAATAAGATCGTGCAAGGACCTCTCGAGAATTACTTAAAACATGCCAAACAATTTTATCTCTATTAGTTAGCAAGATTTCTATTCATTGATTATGTTTTCCTTTCACCAAACATAAAGAGAGCCATAAATTACTTCTTGCAGGATCGTGAAAGTGCCTGTATCGAGTCTCTGTAGACACCTATGGTAACAAAACTCTGCCAAACCCAGTGAACGGATAAAGCAATCAACAATACCTCTTTACCTCTCCCTGCTTGTATCTTTTTCATAAAAGGGCCTGCTTTGGCCTGTTGTTGGAAAATTTTCCTTTATTGCTTAAGACATGAAACCCTGGCAACAAAAGACCATAAGCAGTCATCAAAACCTGTCTTTCAATTTCCTGCTGAGGCTCCTTAAAGCAATAACTGAAAAATGAATTGACGCATGCTCTTTTTGCTCATCCTGACTTTCAGATTATCTTTCAATTGTCACTGATGAATTTTTATGACTACCAATTGGGCTATAAAAGTGGTTTTGATTTCATGCTTTTTCCAATAATTGCAAAAGAATAACACAGAGTAAATTCTCTGTAAGTCCCCTTTCAATAGCAAAGACAAAAATTAACCCGCCTGCTCCAAATGCAGAATAGCAAATAATTTTTAGTAATCTTCTATAAAAAAGGGAACCTTATGCAATATTGATCATGCCAAAAAACTCGAAAAATACTTTTTTTATATTTCAAACTAAATCATGTATTGTTCAACTGTTCTTATATTAGCATGTTAAGAATGCTGACCTGTCCGACCAGCAGAGTGGACCAGTAAAATCTTATAATATCATATACCCACTCTGTAGATGTATCGAATGGCATGCCAGTCTTCATTTTTCGTTATAAGTTACTCAAGCCGATCAAACTCATTGCATCCATCTGCCATTGCACCTTGCGAATTCCGCGTCCTCTCCTCAGTGAGATTGTCTCCTCCAAAGAAAACTTTTTGGAATGGACATTTGACCTTAATGTTTTCATGTTTGCTACTAGCAGTGGGAACATAATTCTCCTGTATTGTTTTCAGAATGTGGATCATTTCTGAACCAATCGACTCATTCTTCATTATTAGGCCAAGAGGAGGGTCTTGCTGAACCTTTAGAAGCTTCTCTGTCATTGGCTGAATTAAAAAATCTAATTTGCATAACAATGGGAACATTCAATGCAATTCATAACATTTATGTATGCGATATCGTCTATTCTGGGCGGCAGAGTGCTCGATATCTATATGCTCGAGCTCTATCTTTATGATAACATTTATGTATACATGAATTTTATAAAAGCTATTAAAAACGGAAAAGGTATATATGATATGGTAGACATGAATACATAGACATGGTAAGAAAAAGGTCCCAGTACTGAAGCTAGTACATCTGAAGCAATTAGATGTGTATAAATGCATAGACATGGTCCCGAAGGTCCCAGTACATAACCTTATAAAAGCAAGGTCCCGAGAGGTCCCAGTACTGAAGCTAGTATATCTGAAGCACTAAGATGTGTATAAATGCATAGACATGGTCCCAAAGGTCCCAGTACATAACCTTATAAAAGCAAGGTCCCGAGAGGTCCCAGTACTGAAGCTAGTATATCTGAAGCACTTAGATGTGTATAAATGCATAGACATGGTCCCGAAGGTCTCAGTACATAACCTTATAAAAGCTCGGTCCCGAGAGGTCCCAGTAATAAAGCTAGTATATCTGAAGCACTTAGATGTATATAAATGCATAGACATGGTCCCGAAGGTCCCAGTACATAACCTTGTAAAAGCAAGGTCCCGAGAGGTCCCAGTACTAAGGCTAGTATATCTGAAGCAATTAGATGTGTATAAATGCATAGACATGGTCCCGAAGGTCCCAGTACATGACCTTATAAAAGCAAGGTCCCAAGAGGTCCCAGTAATTAAGCAAGTATATCTAAAGCAATTAGATGTGTATAAATGCATAGACATGGTCCCGAAGGTCCCAGTACATAACCTTATAAAAGCTCGGTCCCGAGAGGTCCCAGTAATTAAGCTAGTATATCTGAAGCACTTAGATGTAAAAAATGCATAGACATAGTCCCGAAGGTCCCAGTACATAACCTTGTAAAAGCAAGGTCCCGAGAGGTCCCAGTACTAAAGCTAGTATATCTGAAGCACTTAGATGTGTATAAATGCATAGACATGGTCCCGAAGGTCCCAGTACATAACCTTATAAAACAAGGTCCCGAGAGGTCCCAGTAATTAAGCTAGTATATCTGAAGCACTTAGATGTGTATTAATGCATAGACATGGTCCCGAAGGTCCCAGTACATGACCTTATAAAAGTAAGGTCCCGAGAGGTCCCAGTACTAAAGCTAGTATATCTGAAGCAATTAGATGTATATAAATGCATAGACATGGTCCCAAAGGTCCCAGTACATAACCTTATAAAAGCAAGGTCCCGAGAGGTCCCAGTACTAAAGCTAGTATATCTGAAGCAATTAGATGTATATAAATGCATAGACATGGCCCCAAAGGTCCCAGTACATAACCTTATAAAAGCAAGGTCCTGAGAGGTCCCAGTACTTAAGCTAGTATATCTGAAGCACTTAGATGTGTATAAATGCATAGACATGGTCCCGAAGGTCCCAGTACATAACCTTATAAAAGCAAGGTCCCGAGAGGTCCCAGTAATTAAGCTAGTATATCTGAAGCACTTAGATGTGTATAAATGCATAGACATGGTCCCGAAAGTCCCAGTACATAACCTTATAAAAGCAAGGTCCCGAGAGGTCCCAGTACTAAAGCTAGTATATCTGAAGCAATTAGATGTATATAAATGCATAGACATGGTCCCGAAAGTCCCAGTACATAACCTTATAAAAGCAAGGTCCCGAGAGGTCCCAGTACTTAAGCTAGTATATCTGAAGCAATTAGATGTGTATAAATGCATAGAGATGGTCCCAAAGGTCCCAGTGCATAACCTTATAAAAGCTCGGTCCCGAGAGGTCCCAGTAATTAAGGTAGTATATCTGAAGCACTTAGATGTGTATAAATGCATAGACATGGTCCCGAAGGTCCCAGTACTGAAGCTAGTATATCTGAAGCACTTAGATGTGTATAAATGCATAGACATGGTCCCGAAGGTCCCAGTACATAAACTTATAAAAGCAAGGTCCCGAGAGGTGCCAGTACTTAAGCTGGTATATCTGAAGCACTTAGATGTGTATAAATGCATAGACATGGTCCCGAAGATCCCAGTACATAACCTTATAAAACAAGGTCCCGAGAGGTCCCAGTAATTAAGCTAGTATATCTGAAGCACTTAGATGTGTATTAATGCATAGACATGGTCCCGAAGGTCCCAGTGCATGACCTTATAAAAGTAAGGTCCCGAGAGGTCCCAGTACTAAACCTAGTATATCTGAAGCAATTAGATGTATATAAATGCATAGACATGGTCCCAAAGGTCCCAGTACATAACCTTATAAAAGCAAGGTCCCGAGAGGTCCCAGTACTAAAGCTAGTATATCTGAAGCAATTAGATGTATATAAATGCATAGACATGGTCCCAAAGGTCCCAGTACATAACCTTATAAAAGCAAGATCCTGAGAGGTCCCAGTACTAAAGCTAGTATATCTGAAGCAATTAGATGTGTATAAATGCATAGAGATGGTCCCAAAGGTCCCAGTACATAACCTTATAAAAGCTCGGTCCCGAGAGGTCCCAGTAATTAAGGTAGTATATCTGAAGCACTTAGATGTGTATAAATGCATAGACATGGTCCCGAAGGTCCCAGTACATAAACTTATAAAAGCAAGGTCCCGAGAGGTGCCAGTACTTAAGCTGGTATATCTGAAGCACTTAGATGTGTATAAATGCATAGACATGGTCCCGAAGGTCCCAGTACATAACCTTAAAAAAGGAAGGTCCCGAGAGGTCCCAGTACTTAAGCTAGTAATTCTGAAGCACTTAGATGTATAGAAATGGATAGGCATGGACAAATATATATTCAAATATCATAATTTTTAATCAAAAATTTCAATCAAAAAGCTTTTACACAAGGTTTGTTTTCTGTTTATTTTCGCTTGATTGCTTATATGCGTCCAATTTTATCTAAATGTTCAAGAGTTATTCATCTGAATCTTCATTTGTTATCTGGATGCTTGTTTTTATGCAGTGATCACAGAACCTTTAAAAAAGAGAATAATGATATACCATCTTCTTATCAGTGCTCATCTTCTTTCTATCAACCATCAAAGTTGTTTAAGCAAGGCAAGATTGTACTTAATTTGCTACATTACCAAATAATCTCACATAATTTTACATGGTTAAGTCCATTCCATTCCTTGATTTATTGATTCTATTATACTCACCTATTTGCTAGACTTGGAGATGTTGATTCTCTTAGATTCTGTTATATTATTGTACTGAAAGAAATTCCTTGATAACACTACCTTAACGATCCCTTTTTAAAAGTATTAAAGTAATGAGTTTTGCCTCTTATGTAACCAAAAAATAAGAATGTTAAAATTTTGATTTTGACTTCTAGAAATCGAGCCTCAGTGTTCTTATAAAGCGTGTTCTTTAAAGAATAGTGTAAGTTGATTAACAGAACTATTGGAATTTATCTACGTTTTTGAGAGAGTGAAGCGCATTTTAAATACTGATATACCCTTAAGACTTTCTAGAAAATTATGAAAATGACGAAATTACAGCAAGTACACATTGGACAGGTTGTATAGGAAATTCTATTCAAGGGGCCTTGAAATTTTGTTCAAATTATGCAAGTTCAAACAAGAAAGAGTTTATACACTCCATCCATATGAGTGTATAAAACTCTTGGTCATAACAAATGGGACATAACTCTTCATTACTGCTTTGTTATTCTTATTTTTAGGAATGGACTTCACTTAGAAGGCACTGATAAATAGGCACAGGAGTACTCAGTACATTATTTATGGGAAGCCCATGTCCCAGGGGGGGGTACTCTTCAGGACGGGAAGGTTCATGTGGTGATTTGGGGTCTGAGATTTTCACAAAAGGGATGATTTGGAGTTTGTAATTTTTGAAAAGGCTAAAGAATAATTTCAGGTTTAAAAATTTGTTTAAAACTACTTTTCCTTGAGAGAGGGACACTATGGTAAGGTGATGTTCTAAATGAAACCATTATTTATTGCCAATCGTGCCCAAAAACGGTGATTTTGGGTTTAAGATTTTGTTTCCTCTGCTGATTTGGGGGTCAGAAAATCAGGCTGACATGGACCCCCCGTTATGTAAGGTGCTGGTGCCCATGTAGACCTGATTTTCTATTACCAATAATTACCAGAAGAGAAGAATTTTAGACTCCAAAATCATTGTACTGATGCAATTACTTTCTTATTTTCACCTACCGTATCACACAAACTCAAGCGTTAAACAAATTTAAGAAATCATCAACATTGCTTGAAATCATTTAAAAACATTTAAAATCATTTTATCTACTTGCTTGGATATTTCTTGCCCAGCTTCTTCAACAAGTCCTTTAGCCACGTTACCAGAGATGATACGTCAAGTTTTGCCAGCAGATTTTCATTGAAATCTTTAAATTGTTCGTTTTTATGCCCGAGCTTTATGTCGAAAATGGTATTTTTGTTGAAATTTTCCGCAAGTTGTTGGACCTCTTGTTCTTTGGCTTTCATGTGGTGGTGACCACTTGGCTTTGAAACTCCCAAGTCAGTGTCAATGTTCTCAAACAGTTCTTCTAAGAACCCAATAGCAAATGATTCTCTCTTCGCATTTTTTTCATCCAAATTTACACCCAGGTTATATAATAGCTCCTTCGTTAAACATTTAAGTTGTTCTACACGCAAGTCACACGATATGTTTCTTCCTCTCCCCCTTTCCTATTGACAGTTCTGTTCCAAATCAGTTGCTCAGCTTGAACTGGTGTGAGGAGTGCATCGACTCTACTTATTAAGTGGAAAGCAGCAATGGCATACTTATGGTGATTGTAAGCTTTGTAGAGGAGTAAAAAAAATCGCCAGCAGCAAATGATTCTCCTTCCATCTCCTTCCTTGACAGCATCATCAACATTCTTTAGAAGAAGCCCAAGCTTTGACCTTGCTGTAACATAGTTGAAGACATCATCTTGCTCTTTCGTGTTTTCTAATAATTCCTGCATTTCATCATCCTCATAATCCTCAGAATGGATTTCCTTTCATGGTTTGACCTTACTTTTTTAAATCTAAATGCCTTGTTTCAACTTGCGGCTCGACATTGAAAAAGCTCTGCTGTATTTTGGGTGTTACATCTTCCACCTTCTGCAACTTGATGCATAGAACTTGTCACTTGGGTCTGAGGCACATTTATGTACTTTTTCAGGATTTTCCGAAAATGGTTGTAGAGCCACTCTCTTTTTTCCTGGTCGCTACCACTTGATACAAATGGGGGAATGACTTCTGATTGGTCTACATGGAAACTGGGGAAGGCAAAATATTTCATGGCAAGGGAAATCAGCAGCGCATCAGTATCCATCGTTACGAATTCTTTGCAAGCGTTGAAATTATCCAAGACATCACTTCGGGCATTGCTATTTGAAACCAGGTTCATATTGTAAACCATTGAAGCAATATCTTTTGCAGATGTGGGGTCATAGAATATCTCATATAACATCTGAAAAAATGAATATGATGATAAAATATTTAGGTTTGACCTTTTTAATGGACAATGGTGAATGCTCTCAGTAATGCCCTGGAAAAGCTATGAGGTCATTGTCTGCCCCTGCAAAAATCTGATTCATTCTCTCTTTCAAAAATTGGTAGCTTCGATGCTTATTAAGCATGTCTTAAAGCGATTGATTACATGAAAGTTCAAAGGGCAATTGGCCTCCTATAGTCCGTTCACTGGGATTTGGCAGAGTTTTATCACAATAAGATCGTGCAAGGACCTCTCGAGAATTACTTAAAACATGCCAAACAATTTTATCTCTATTAGTTAGCAAGATTTCTATTCATTGATTATGTTTTCCTTTCACCAAACATAAAGAGAGCCATAAATTACTTCTTGCAGGATCGTGAAAGTGCCTGTATCGAGTCTCTGTAGACACCTATGGTAACAAAACTCTGCCAAACCCAGTGAACGGATAAAGCAATCAACAATACCTCTTTACCTCTCCCTGCTTGTATCTTTTTCATAAAAGGGCCTGCTTTGGCCTGTTGTTGGAAAATTTTCCTTTATTGCTTAAGACATGAAACCCTGGCAACAAAAGACCATAAGCAGTCATCAAAACCTGTCTTTCAATTTCCTGCTGAGGCTCCTTAAAGCAATAACTGAAAAATGAATTGACGCATGCTCTTTTTGCTCATCCTGACTTTCAGATTATCTTTCAATTGTCACTGATGAATTTTTATGACTACCAATTGGGCTATAAAAGTGGTTTTGATTTCATGCTTTTTCCAATAATTGCAAAAGAATAACACAGAGTAAATTCTCTGTAAGTCCCCTTTCAATAGCAAAGACAAAAATTAACCCGCCTGCTCCAAATGTAGAATAGCAAATAATTTTTAGTAATCTTCTATAAAAAAGGGAACCTTATGCAATATTGATCATGCCAAAAAACTCGAAAAAGACTTTTTTTATATTTCAAACTAAATCATGTATTGTTCAACTGTTCTTATATTAGCATGTTAAGAATGCTGACCTGTCCGACCAGCAGAGTGGACCAGTAAAATCTTATAATATCATATACCCACTCTGTAGATGTATCGAATGGCATGCCAGTCTTCATTTTTCGTTATAAGATCCTCAAGCCGATCAAACTCATTGCATCCATCTGCCATTGCACCTTGCGAATTCCGCGTCCTCTCCTCAGTGAGATTGTCTCCTCCAAAGAAAACTTTTTGGAATGGACATTTGACCTCAATGTTTTCATGTTTGCTACTAGCAGTGGGAACATAATTCTCCTGTATTGTTTTCAGAATGTGGATCATTTCTGAACCAATCGACTCATTCTTCATTCTTAGGCCAAGAGGAGGGTCTTGCTGAACCTTTAGAAGCTTCTCTGTCATTGGCTGAATTAAAAAATCTAATTTGCATAACAATGGGAACATTCAATGCAATTCATAACATTTATGTATGCGATATCGTCTATTCTGGGCGGCAGAGTGCTCGATATCTATATGCTCGAGCTCTATCTTTATGATAACATTTATGTATACATCAATTTTATAAAAGCTATTAAAAACGGAAAAGGTATATATGATATGGTAGACATGAATACATAGACATGGTAAGAAAAAGGTCCCAGTACTGAAGCTAGTACATCTGAAGCAATTAGATGTGTATAAATGCATAGACATGGTCCCGAAGGTCCCAGTACATAACCTTATAAAAGCAAGGTCCCGAGAGGTCCCAGTACTGAAGCTAGTATATCTGAAGCACTAAGATGTGTATAAATGCATAGACATGGTCCCGAAGGTCCCAGTACAGAACCTTATAAAAGCAAGGTCCCGAGAGGTCCCAGTACTGAAGCTAGTATATCTGAAGCACTTAGATGTGTATAAATGCATAGACATGGTCCCGAAGGTCTCAGTACATAACCTTATAAAAGCTCGGTCCCGAGAGGTCCCAGTAATAAAGCTAGTATATCTAAAGCACTTAGATGTATATAAATGCATAGACATGGTCCCGAAGGTCCCAGTACATAACCTTGTAAAAGCAAGGTCCCGAGAGGTCCCAGTACTAAGGCTAGTATATCTGAAGCAATTAAATGTGTATAAATGCATAGACATGGTCCCGAAGGTCCCAGTACATGACCTTATAAAAGCAAGGTCCCAAGAGGTCCCAGTAATTAAGCTAGTATATCTAAAGCAATTAGATGTGTATAAATGCATAGACATGGTCCCGAAGGTCCCAGTACATAACCTTATAAAAGCTCGGTCCCGAGAGGTCCCAGTAATTAAGCTAGTATATCTGAAGCACTTAGATGTAAAAAATGCATAGACATAGTCCCGAAGGTCCCAGTACATAACCTTGTAAAAGCAAGGTCCCGAGAGGTCCCAGTACTAAAGCTAGTATATCTGAAGCACTTAGATGTGTATAAATGCATAGACATGGTCCCGAAGGTCCCAGTACATAACCTTATAAAACAAGGTCCCGAGAGGTCCCAGTAATTAAGCTAGTATATCTGAAGCACTTAGATGTGTATTAATGCATAGACATGGTCCCGAAGGTCCCAGTACATGACGTTATAAAAGTAAGGTCCCGAGAGGTCCCAGTACTAAAGCTAGTATATCTGAAGCAAGTAGATGTATATAAATGCATAGACATGGTCCCAAAGGTCCCAGTACATAACCTTATAAAAGCAAGGTCCCGAGAGGTCCCAGTACTAAAGCTAGTATATCTGAAGCAATTAGATGTATATAAATGCATAGACATGGCCCCAAAGGTCCCAGTACATAACCTTATAAAAGCAAGGTCCTGAGAGGTCCCAGTACTTAAGCTAGTATATCTGAAGCACTTAGATGTGTATAAATGCATAGACATGGTCCCGAAGGTCCCAGTACATAACCTTATAAAAGCAAGGTCCCGAGAGGTCCCAGTAATTAAGCTAGTATATCTGAAGTACTTAGATGTGTATAAATGCATAGACATGGTCCCGAAAGTCCCAGTACATAACCTTATAAAAGCAAGGTCCCAAGAGGTCCCAGTACTAAAGCTAGTATATCTGAAGCAATTAGATGTATATAAATGCATAGACATGGTCCCGAAAGTCCCAGTACATAACCTTATAAAAGCAAGGTCCCGAGAGGTCCCAGTACTTAAGCTAGTATATCTGAAGCAATTAGATGTGTATAAATGCATAGAGATGGTCCCAAAAGTCCCAGTACATAACCTTATAAAAGCTCGGTCCCGAGAGGTCCCAGTAATTAAGGTAGTATATCTGAAGCACTTAGATGTGTATAAATGCATAGACATGGTCCCGAAGGTCCCAGTACTGAAGCTAGTATATCTGAAGCGCTTAGATGTGTATAAATGCATAGACATGGTCCCGAAGGTCCCAGTACATAAACTTATAAAAGCAAGGTCCCGAGAGGTGCCAGTACTTAAGCTGGTATATCTGAAGCACTTAGATGTGTATAAATGCATAGACATGGTCCCGAAGGTCCCAGTACATAACCTTATAAAACAAGGTCCCGAGAGGTCCCAGTAATTAAGCTAGTATATCTGAAGCACTTAGATGTGTATTAATGCATAGACATGGTCCCGAAGGTCCCAGTACATGACCTTATAAAAGTAAGGTCCCGAGAGGTCCCAGTACTAAAGCTAGTATATCTGAAGCAATTAGATGTATATAAATGCAAAGACATGGTCCCAAAGGTCCCAGTACATGACCTTATAAAAGTAAGGTCCCGAGAGGTCCCAGTACTAAAGCTAGTATATCTGAAGCAATTAGATGTATATAAATGCATAGACATGGTCCCAAAGGTCCCAGTACATAACCTTATAAAAGCAAGGTCCTGAGAGGTCCCAGTACTTAAGCTAGTATATCTGAAGCAATTAGATGTGTATAAATGCATAGAGATGGTCCCAAAGGTCCCAGTACATAACCTTATAAAAGCTCGGTCCCGAGAGGTCCCAGTAATTAAGGTAGTATATCTGAAGCACTTAGATGTGTATAAATGCATAGACATGGTCCCGAAGGTCCCAGTACATAAACTTATAAAAGCAAGGTCCCGAGAGGTGCCAGTACTTAAGCTGGTATATCTGAAGCACTTAGATGTGTATAAATGCATAGACATGGTCCCGAAGGTACCAGTACATAACCTTAAAAAAGCAAGGTCCCGAGAGGTCCCAGTACTTAAGCTAGTAATTCTGAAGCACTTAGATGTATAGAAATGGATAGACATGGACAAATATATATTCAAATATCATAATTTTTAATCAAAAATTTCAATCAAAAAGCTTTTACACAAGGTTTGTTTTCTGTTTATTTTCGCTTGATTGCTTATATGCGTCCAATTTTATCTAAATGTTCAAGAGTAATTCATCTGAATCTTCATTTGTTATCTGGATGCTTGTTTTTATGCAGTGATCACAGAACCTGTAAAAAAGAGAATAATGATATACCATCTTCTTATCAGTGCTCATCTTCTTTCTATCAACCATCAAAGTTGTTTAAGCAAGGCAAGATTGTACTTAATTTGCTACATCACCAAATAATCTCACATAATTTTACATGGTTAAGTCCATTCCATTCCTTGATTTATTGATTCTATTATACTCACCTATTTGCTAGACTTGGAGATGTTGATTCTCTTAGATTCTGTTATATTATTGTACTGAAAGAAATTCCTTGATAACACTACCTTAACGATCCCTTTTTAAAAGTATTAAAGTAATGAGTTTTGCCTCTTATGTAACCAAAAAATAAGAATGTTAAAATTTTGATTGTTAAATTAACAAGAAAAAATGGTATTTGTCCCAAGCTGGAGCGTTTAGGTATCTACATTGTTGTCAGAATCACAACGTGTATATGAAGAAACTTACCAAGCTACAGGTCCGGGTGGACATTTTTTTAATTCTGTACATTTCATATGAAACCAGTTGTTTCCAGGACACTGAAATGAGATAAACCCTACTTTTACATCAACCTAGGCACTGATCATGGCACAAAGTATATCTTTGAAATTTTAAAAAAAACAGCGGCGCTAGCTCTCAACAACACCCATTTGAAATATTTGAACAGAATATTTTGAGAACATTTGGATAAACTATATCTAGGCTCCGAAAGATAAGATCGAATTATGTTACAATCATAGTAGCTTTTTACTTGTACAGCAGTACAGGGATGAGCCAAGGCTACGAAACTCCGTATCTTAAATTCTGCATATGAAATATTATCTTACTTTGTCTTTAGCACCCGAACATTGAATCATTTTTGATCCTTTCCCTCTTCTTTGCTAATGGAAGAAAGGGAGTAATTTTCATACATATATTAAAACAGGACAAATGGATAATTTTACAGCAGGAAATAATCGGTTTGACAAAAAGCCACCAAAAGCCTACTTGATTTTGATTTTACTTCCACCAGGACCGGAACCAGCACCGACAGAAAGGGCGGCGTAACACATATATCAAAGGGTAATGTAAGGAACATAGGGTATTATCAAGGTAAATGTATTGTTTTTTCTTCCAAAAAGGGTGGCCGTTCGCACCTTACCCCCCCTTGGATCCTCCTTGTCTACATTTGTGTTAGGTAAACAATTTTCAATTAATCTCAATAGATTGAAATGACCTTTTTGAGAAAAGGGGTTGACTAGAGTAATGGAGGTGTTACCTTTCTGCAGCAAAAATCAAATTTCTCCTTTCCTTTCAAGTTTTCTTCCGACTCTGTCTTACCATTTCCTACAAATCAATTTTTTCATTAATCAGCTTGCAGGAATTGGAAAATAAATTTGACACATAAATAACCTAAGAAGAGTTTAAATACCATAAGTATGATTTAATTTGCATCAGTAGTGTGGTGAATTTGAATTACTGTAGTTTGCCTTATTTTTGTCCGATTAGTCATTATCGGGATACCCAATTGGGAAGAGAACTTTAAGAAACTTAAAATCATTGTATTTGATACCTATCATATCACATTGTAAATCTCAATGACATCTAAAAGGTTTTTCTTCCAATAGGCGCTAAATAACTTGCTGTCCTACCTTTCATACCCTTACTGGGACCAGGAGCAGCAACTGGTGATTCTTCAATCTCGATTTGTGTACTCTGTGGCACATCTGAGTGAAAAGATAAATGAGCAATAATAAATTGATATTATATTGGAATATCAAAAATGTGTTACATTGCTACAATATTATAAAAATAAACTTCTTTGAAATAGCACTGCTTTATGAGATTTTTTTTGGTTTAGATATCAAATTGAATCTTAAAAAACAACTCCAAGTAAGACTGATAACTAGTGCAGGTTATTTTCCTGACTTATCTGATAATAGTAAGAAGCATTCAGGAAATACATCTTTTACCTTCAAAGTCTGATTGGAGAATTGGGAATCCCTCTGGCTTTGGGATTCTTTGGATATGAATTGGAATTTCTGTGGAAGCAATAAATAATCTGTTAGAAAAACCAATATCAAGATCAGGGATTATTATACATCTATAACAGCCTCTCAGATCCTTCCTGTTTTACATGTCACGTTATCACATGGTTTTGGTAGTGGATCAGATTGAAGAACAATATCAATATAATTTACTGTAAGACTTCCGTTATGTGGACGGCAGGTCTCTGTTAAAAATTGGGTCAATAACCCGATTCAAATTAAGGAACTTATAATATGAATCGTACTCACCTAGTTCATCATCCTCTTCATCTATTGATGATTTTGCTTTATTTGACGATCCTGTCGATATAGAACCATAGTCAAAAAATGTATTGATTGAAGATGTAAATATCTTGCCCATAAACATCTTTGTTGATAATGTGGGAATAAGATAGCGAAATTTGGCTTTGTGAGTCAGAAAACAACTAATGAAATTATTATCAATTAGTCCAAAATCATCTTACCACATGAAGCAGTAGCTCCAAATACTCCTTCCGGGAAGAGTGTTCTTCTCCTTTTGTTTTCCATTCCTATTGGTGTCACTCTTTCCTCTTCTTCTGCCTCCTCCAACTCTCTGAATTTCTTAGCAGCATATTCAAATCCCTGACGAGAAGAATACAAACCGTTATCATAATACATGAGGTTGTTACTTTTTCAAATCACTTAAGGTCTGGCAGCAATAATTCATAATAGCCCAGCTTTTACGTTATAGCATTGACTTTGTCACATGTGCTACATTATCATAGATTTAAGACCGTGTAAATTATTCAAATATAGAGCTTTTGTTAAGGAAAAGCAACGAATGACTCAGAAATGGAAATACAACAAATATTCTATAATCAAATTCTATCTATAAAGGAATAGAAAAGACAAGATTTGACAATAGGATACTGTGGCTTACTTGGTTAAAATGTGCACGTCTTCTTGGAGTGAATTTCTCGTACCTTTTCTTTGAGTCAGGGGACAAGAAATCCTGTCAAGATTAAACCGAAAAAGTCTATAAATGATTGCATTGTAAAAGTAATATCCTTGTAACAGGGATAGATAGACATGTGGTTAAAGAATTAGAAAGCTGTATTTATTTCATCTTGTATTTCTTCATAGCGATGGATCTACAAATAACGTATACCAACTTTACAGTTCTGTAATGAGTTTGTGAGTACTCTACCAAAATATTTGAATTTAATACAAAATAAAGAAATATTTCAATATTGTGGCCTTTAGAAATAAGGGGTTCAACATTGTACAACTATATCATATTCATTACCATCACTTGTGGCTCATTTTCGTTCCCTCTGAACATTTCCTCGTCTCGATCTGCAAGATAATTGAAATTCTAACAAAATAAATGCAAGTCATTAACAAATATCAGTCCATTACTCGTCATAATTTGTGTTTTTATAATAGAGCATTATAATAGAGCATTCTCCATGCTAAGACTGCATACTAAGTGATTAAATTATATACAATGCAAAATCAATATGATATTTGGTCTTACGTTTGCTATTTTCCAATAGAAGAGAAAGTAGATGAGGATGACGATGATGAAGAGAAAGATAAAGATGAGTTGGATGGTCTTGTGGTGGATGAAGGGAATAGATTTGTGGGCAAGATGAGTCTGGATACGAAGACATTCGGTGATGTTGGAGGAGAAACTGGCGCAGAATGTGACCCAGCCTGGTTGGTTTGGTTGTTTTTTATTCATTTTCTTCTTCTCTCTTGTTTCTTTTTCCAGTGTGGTTGCTAGGAATTCGGAATCCGACATGTTATGCATGACTATGTCTTGAATATCTTCGGTTGCGGTTGGTTCAGCTGTCATTGATGGTAGATTTTCTGGTGTTGTGGTTGCTTGGTAGTTTGTGGACAAGGTTACCATCACTTGTTGAATAAAGGTTAGAAATTAGGGTTTGCAACATATTAGTAAGAAACCAGCATTATCAAAGGGAATGTACAAAGCAAAAAAAATTGGAAAGATTGAGTAAAAAGAAGCAAACAAGAAGAGCGAATTAAAAATTAGGATATAAAAAAATAATGAAAATAAATGATATAATGTGGAGGATGAATAGGTATAGTAATTGAGGGAAAGTTGTTAAAGAACGAAACATGGGTAAAAGAAGTAGTGGCAGACGAGGCTCATTGCGTACCAAATTGGTAAGTTGTGCATTTAAATTTCCTTACCTTTTATAATTTTTTCTGAATTTCTCAGGCACATTCCACAATTGCTGAACACCAGGCAAAAATCAACAGATTTTTTGAGCAAAACACGACTGGCAACAAATACCAGCAAAAGTAGACCCCCATCCTCCCCGCTGATAAACAAAGTTTAAGTCCGAGGCTAAAGGATCAGTTTTTGGTTTGTGACTGGTTTTCTTCAAGCAAAAGTAGCTTTGCCAGTTACAATTGAGCATTGTTTCAAGGGGGGGGAGTAAAATGTTGTGTCGAGTCAAAAAGTCAATCAGGTGTTTCATCAATTCTGACATGTATTGTTGTAAGCATTTACCTATATATAGGTCTAGATATAGCATTAGCAAGTCCTATAAATTATAGCACTCTAGTGATGCCATACATACCACAAATTCGGTTATTTTCCCTGCCACAGATCTCCATCAATTCTATTGTTCTTTTGACATTTGTGTGGCTGAAGGCTAATTGGAATACAGCCTAGATAGAGGTTGTCTTGGTTAAAGCCTCTCATCCAGTATGGGAAGTATGGCACATGATGCACACACAAGATTAACAGATTGACAATAGAACAATACGATGGAAAAATAGAAAATGGTTTTTGCACACTGGAGATCTCATCCAAAAGTTTCATACCACTTTCCACACAGGCCTCTCTCCATGTTTCTCACTTCTTTGTGGTATCAAAGCAAAATTTTAATTAATTTCCATGTGCGTGCTGGTCCCAAACACAATTAGTTGTCAAAACATAGAAAAAGGAGTTTCTATGTTTGAAATTGCCTAGTCTTCCGACTCTAGAAATCGAGAAACTTCTAGAAATCGAGCCTCAGTGTTCTTATAAAGCGTGTTCTTTAAAGAATAGTGTAAGTTGATTAACAGAACTATTGGAATTTATCTACGTTTTTGAGAGAGTGAAGCGCATTTTAAATACTGATATACCCTTAAGACTTTCTAGAAAATTGTGAAAATGACGAAATTACAGCAAGTACACATTGGACAGGTTGTATAGGAAATTCTATTCAAGGGGCCTTGAAATTTTGTTCAAATTATGCAAGTTCAAACAAGAAAGAGTTTATACACTCCATCCATATGAGTGTATAAAACTCTTGGTCATAACAAATGGGACATAACTCTTCATTACTGCTTTGTTATTCTTATTTTTAGGAATGGACTTCACTTAGAAGGCACTGATAAATAGGCACAGGAGTACTCAGTACATTATTTATGGGAAGCCCATGTCCCAGGGGGGGGTACTCTTCAGGACGGGAAGGTTCATGTGGTGATTTGGGGTCTGAGATTTTCACAAAAGGGATGATTTGGAGTTTGTAATTTTTGAAAAGGCTAAAGAATAATTTCAGGTTTAAAAATTTGTTTAAAACTACTTTTCCTTGAGAGAGGGACACTATGGTAAGGTGATGTTCTAAATGAAACCATTATTTATTGCCAATCGTGCCCAAAAACGGTGATTTTGGGTTTAAGATTTTGTTTCCTCTGCTGATTTGGGGGTCAGAAAATCAGGCTGACATGGACCCCCCGTTATGTAAGGTGCTGGTGCCCATGTAGACCTGATTTTCTATTACCAATAATTACCAGAAGAGAAGAATTTTAGACTCCAAAATCATTGTACCGATGCAATTACTTTCTTATTTTCACCTACCGTATCACACAAACTCAAGCGTTAAACAAATTTAAGAAATCATCAACATTGCTTGAAATCATTTAAAAACATTTAAAATCATTTTATCTACTTGCTTGGATATTTCTTGCCCAGCTTCTTCAACAAGTCCTTTAGCCACGTTACCAGAGATGATACGTCAAGTTTTGCCAGCAGATTTTCATTGAAATCTTTAAATTGTTCGTTTTTATGCCCGAGCTTTATGTCGAAAATGGTATTTTTGTTGAAATTTTCCGCAAGTTGTTGGACCTCTCGTTCTTTGGCTTTCATGTGGTGGTGACCACTTGGCTTTGAAACTCCCAAGTCAGTGTCAATGTTCTCAAACAGTTCTTCTAAGAACCCAATAGCAAATGATTCTCTCTTCGCATTTTTTTCATCCAAATTTACACCCAGGTTATATAATAGCTCCTTCGTTAAACATTTAAGTTGTTCTACACGCAAGTCACACGATATTTTTCTTCCTCTCCCCCTTTCCTATTGACAGTTCTGTTCCAAATCAGTTGCTCAGCTTGAACTGGTGTGAGGAGTTCATCGACTCTACTTATTAAGTGGAAAGCAGCGATGGCATACTTATGGTGATTGTAAGCTTTGTAGAGGAGTAAAAAAAATCGCCAGCAGCAAATGATTCTCCTTCCATCTCCTTCCTTGACAGCATCATCAACATTCTTTAGAAGAAGCCCAAGCTTTGACCTTGCTGTAACATAGTTGAAGACATCATCTTGCTCTTTCGTGTTTTCTAATAATTCCTGCATTTCATCATCCTCATAATCCTCAGAATGGATTTCCTTTCATGGTTTGACCTTACTTTTTTAAATCTAAATGCCTTGTTGCAACTTGCGGCTCGACATTGAAAAAGCTCTGCTGTATTTTGGGTGTTACATCTTCCACCTTCTGCAACTTGATGCATAGAACTTGTCACTTGGGTCTGAGGCACAATTATGT
Source organism: Pelagia noctiluca (assembly GCA_963924455.1). Taxonomy (NCBI): domain Eukaryota; kingdom Metazoa; phylum Cnidaria; class Scyphozoa; order Semaeostomeae; family Pelagiidae; genus Pelagia; species Pelagia noctiluca. The sequence goes on from OZ004329.1 coordinate 5,418,611, forward strand.
ACTTTTTCAGGATTTTCCGAAAATGGTTGTAGAGCCATTCTCTTTTTTCCTGGTCGCTACCACTTGATACAAATGGGGGAATGACTTCTGATTGGTCTACATGGAAACTGGGGAAGGCAAAATATTTCATGGCAAGGGAAATCAGCAGCGCATCAGTATCCATCGTTACGAATTCTTTGCAAGCGTTGAAATTATCCAAGACATCACTTCGGGCATTGCTATTTGAAACCAGGTTCATATTGTAAACCATTGAAGCAATATCTTTTGCAGATGTGGGGTCATAGAATATCTCATATAACATCTGAAAAAATGAATATGATGATAAAATATTTAGGTTTGACCTTTTTAATGGACAATGGTGAATGCTCTCAGTAATGCCCTGGAAAAGCTATGAGGTCATTGTCTGCCCCTGCAAAAATCTGATTCATTCTCTCTTTCAAAAATTGGTAGCTTCGATGCTTATTAAGCATGTCTTAAAGCGATTGATTACATGGAAGTTCAAAGGGCAATTGGCCTCCTATAGTCCGTTCACTGGGATTTGGCAGAGTTTTATCACAATAAGATCGTGCAAGGACCTCTCGAGAATTACTTAAAACATGCCAAAAAATTTTATCTCTATTAGTTAGCAAGATTTCTATTCATTGATTATGTTTTCCTTTCACCAAACATAAAGAGAGCCATAAATTACTTCTTGCAGGATCGTGAAAGTGCCTGTATCGAGTCTCTGTAGACACCTATGGTAACAAAACTCTGCCAAACCCAGTGAACGGATAAAGCAATCAACAATACCTCTTTACCTCTCCCTGGTTGTATCTTTTTCATAAAAGGGCCTGCTTTGGCCTGTTGTTGGAAAATTTTCCTTTATTGCTTAAGACATGAAACCCTGGCAACAAAAGACCATAAGCAGTCATCAAAACCTGTCTTTCAATTTCCTGCTGAGGCTCCTTAAAGCAATAACTGAAAAATGAATTGACGCATGCTCTTTTTGCTCATCCTGACTTTCAGATTATCTTTCAATTGTCACTGATGAATTTTTATGACTACCAATGGGGCTATAAAAAGTGGTTATGATTTCATGCTTTTTCCAATAATTGCAAAAGAATAACACAGAGTAAATTCTCTGTAAGTCCCCTTTCAATAGCAAAGACAAAAATTAACCCGCCTGCTCCAAATGTAGAATAGCAAATAATTTTTAGTAATCTTCTATAAAAAAAGGGAACCTTACGCAATATTGATCATGCCAAAAAACTCGAAAAATACTTTTTTTATATTTCAAACTAAATCATGTATTGTTCAACTGTTCTTATATTAGCATGTTAAGAATGCTGACCTGTCCGACCAGCAGAGTGGACCAGTAAAATCTTATAATATCATATACCCACTCTGTAGATGTATCGAATGGCATGCCAGTCTTCATTTTTCGTTATAAGATCCTCAAGCCGATCAAACTCATTGCATCCATCTGCCATTGCACCTTGCGAATTCCGCGTCCTCTCCTCAGTGAGATTGTCTCCTCCAAAGAAAACTTTTTGGAATGGACGTTTGACCTCAATGTTTTCATGTTTGCTACTAGCAGTGGGAACATAATTCTCCTGTATGGTTTTCAGAATGTGGATCATTTCTGAACCAATCGACTCATTCTTCATTATTAGGCCAAGAGGAGGGTCTTGCTGAACCTTTAGAAGCTTCTCTGTCATTGGCTGAATTAAAAAATCTAATTTGCATAACAATGGGAACATTCAATGCAATTCATAACATTTATGTATGCGATATCGTCTATTCTGGGCGGCAGAGTGCTCGATATCTATATGCTCGAGCTCTATCTTTATGATAACATTTATGTATACATGAATTTTATGAAAGCTATTAAAAACGGAAAAGGTATATATGATATGGTAGACATGAATACATAGACATGGTAAGAAAAAGGTCCCAGTACTGAAGCTAGTACATCTGAAGCAATTAGATGTGTATAAATGCATAGACATGGTCCCGAAAGTCCCAGTACATAACCTTATAAAAGCAAGGTCCCGAGAGGTCCCAGTACTGAAGCTAGTATATCTGAAGCACTAAGATGTGTATAAATGCAAAGACATGGTCCCGAAGGTCCCAGTACATAACCTTATAAAAGCAAGGTCCCGAGAGGTCCCAGTACTGAAGCTAGTATATCTGAAGCACTTAGATGTGTATAAATGCATAGACATGGTCCCGAAGGTCTCAGTACATAACCTTATAAAAGCTCGGTCCCGAGAGGTCCCAGTAATTAAGCTAGTATATCTGAAGCACTTAGATGTATATAAATGCATAGACATGGTCCCGAAGGTCTCAGTACATAACCTTATAAAAGCTCGGTCCCGAGAGGTCCCAGTAATTAAGCTAGTATATCTGAAGCACTTAGATGTATATAAATGCAAAGACATGGTCCCGAAGGTCCCAGTACATAACCTTGTAAAAGCAAGGTCCCGAGAGGTCCCAGTACTAAGGCTAGTATATCTGAAGCAATTAGATGTGTATAAATGCATAGACATGGTCCCGAAGGTCCCAGTACATCACCTTATAAAAGCAAGGTCCCAAGAGGTCCCAGTAATTAAGCTAGTATATCTAAAGCAATTAGATGTGTATAAATGCATAGACATGGTCCCGAAGGTCCCAGTACATAACCTTATAAAAGCTCGGTCCCGAGAGGTCCCAGTAATTAAGCTAGTATATCTGAAGCACTTAGATGTAAAAAATGCATCGACATAGTCCCGAAGGTCCCAGTACATAACCTTGTAAAAGCAAGGTCCCAAGAGGTCCCAGTACTAAAGCTAGTATATCTGAAGCACTTAGATGTGTATAAATGCATAGACATGGTCCCGAAGGTCCCAGTACATAACCTTGTAAAAGCAAGGTCCCGAGAGGTCCCAGTACTAAAGCTAGTATATCTGAAGCACTTAGATGTGTATAAATGCGTAGACATGGTCCCGAAGGTCCCAGTACATAACCTTATAAAACAAGGTCCCGAGAGGTCCCAGTAATTAAGCTAGTATATCTGAAGCACTTAGATGTAAAAAATGCATCGACATAGTCCCGAAGGTCCCAGTACATAACCTTGTAAAAGCAAGGTCCCGAGAGGTCCCAGTACTAAAGCTAGTATATCTGAAGCACTTAGATGTGTATAAATGCATAGACATGGTCCCGAAGGTCCCAGTACATAACCTTATAAAACAAGGTCCCGAGAGGTCCCAGTAATTAAGCTAGTATATCTGAAGCACTTAGATGTGTATTAATGGATAGACATGGTCCCGAAGGTCCCAGTACATGACCTTATAAAAGTAAGGTCCCGAGAGGTCCCAGTACTAAAGCTAGTATATCTGAAGCAATTAGATGTATATAAATGCATAGACATGGTCCCAAAGGTCCCAGTACATAACCTTATAAAAGCAAGGTCCTGAGAGGTCCCAGTACTTAAGCTAGTATATCTGAAGCAATTAGATGTGTATAAATGCATAGAGATGGTCCCAAAGGTCCCAGTACATAACCTTATAAAAGCTCGGTCCCGAGAGGTCCCAGTAATTAAGGTAGTATATCTGAAGCACTTAGATGTGTATAAATGCATAGACATGGTCCCGAAGGTCCCAGTACATAAACTTATAAAAGCAAGGTCCCGAGAGGTGCCAGTACTTAAGCTGGTATATCTGAAGCACTTAGATGTGTATAAATGCATAGACATGGTCCCGAAGGTACCAGTACATAACCTTAAAAAAGCAAGGTCCCGAGAGGTCCCAGTACTTAAGCTAGTAATTCTGAAGCACTTAGATGTATAGAAATGGATAGACATGGACAAATATATATTCAAATATCATAATTTTTAATCAAAAATTTCAATCAAAAAGCTTTTACACAAGGTTTGTTTTCTGTTTATTTTCGCTTGATTGCTTATATGCGTCCAATTTTATCTAAATGTTCAAGAGTTATTCATCTGAATCTTCATTTGTTATCTGGATGCTTGTTTTTATGCAGTGATCACAGAACCTGTAAAAAAGAGAATAATGATATACCATCTTCTTATCAGTGCTCATCTTCTTTCTATCAACCATCAAAGTTGTTTAAGCAAGGCAAGATTGTACTTAATTTGCTACATCACCAAATAATCTCACATAATTTTACATGGTTAAGTCCATTCCATTCCTTGATTTATTGATTCTATTATACTCACCTATTTGCTAGACTTGGAGATGTTGATTCTCTTAGATTCTGTTATATTATTGTACTGAAAGAAATTCCTTGATAACACTACCTTAACGATCCCTTTTTAAAAGTATTAAAGTAATGAGTTTTGCCTCTTATGTAACCGAAAAATAAGAATGTTAAAATTTTGATTGTTAAATTAACAAGAAAAAATGGTATTTGTCCCAAGCTGGAGCGTTTAGGTATCTACATTGTTGTCAGAATCACAACGTGTATATGAAGAAACTTACCAAGCTACAGGTCCGGGTGGACATTTTTTTAATTCTGTACATTTCATATGAAACCAGTTGTTTCCAGGACACTGAAATGAGATAAACCCTACTTTTACATCAACCTAGGCACTGATCATGGCACAAAATATATCTTTGAAATTTTAAAAAAAACAGCGGCGCTAGCTCTCAACAACACCCATTTGAAATATTTGAACAGAATATTTTGAGAACATTTGGATAAACTATATCTAGGCTCCGAAAGATAAGATCGAATTATGTTACAATCATAGTAGCTTTTTACTTGTACAGCAGTACAGGGATGAGCCAAGGCTACGAAACTCCGTATCTTAAATTCTGCATATGAAATATTATCTTACTTTGTCTTTAGCACCCGAACATTGAATCATTTTTGATCCTTTCCCTCTTCTTTGCTAATGGAAGAAAGGGAGTAATTTTCATACATATATTAAAACAGGATAAATGGATAATTTTACAGCAGGAAATAATCGGTTTGACAAAAAGCCACCAAAAGCCTACTTGATTTTGATTTTACTTCCACCAGGACCGGAACCAGCACCGACAGAAAGGGCGGCGTAACACATATATCAAAGGGTAATGTAAGGAACATAGGGTATTATCAAGGTAAATGTATTGTTTTTTCTTCCAAAAAGGGTGGCCGTTCGCACCTTACCCCCCCTTGGATCCTCCTTGTCTACATTTGTGTTAGGTAAACAATTTTCAATTAATCTCAATAGATTGAAATGACCTTTTTGAGAAAAGGGGTTGACTAGAGTAATGGAGGTGTTACCTTTCTGCAGCAAAAATCAAATTTCTCCTTTCCTTTCAAGTTTTCTTCCGACTCTGTCTTACCATTTCCTACAAATCAATTTTTTCATTAATCAGCTTGCAGGAATTGGAAAATAAATTTGACACATAAATAACCTAAGAAGAGTTTAAATACCATAAGTATGATTCAATTTGCATCAGTAGTGTGGTGAATTTGAATTACTGTAGTTTGCCTTATTTTTGTCCGATTAGTCATTATCGGGATACCCAATTGGGAAGAGAACTTTAAGAAACTTAAAATCATTGTATTTGATACCTATCACATTGTAAATCTCAATGACATCTAAAAGGTTTTTCTTCCAATAGGCGCTAAATAACTTGCTGTCCTACCTTTCATACCCTTACTGGGACCAGGAGCAGCAACTGGTGATTCTTCAATCTCGATTTGTGTACTCTGTGGCACATCTGAGTGAAAAGATAAATGAGCAATAATAAATTGATATTATATTGGAATATCAAAAATGTGTTACATTGTTACAATATTATAAAAATAAACTTCTTTGAAATAGCACTGCTTTATGAGATTTTTTTTGGTTTAGATATCAAATTGAATCTTAAAAAACAACTCCAAGTAAGACTGATAACTAGTGCAGGTTATTTTCCTGACTTATCTGATAATAGTAAGAAGCATTCAGGAAATACATCTTTTACCCTTCAGCCTCTCATATCCTTCCTGTTTTACATGTCACGTTATCACATGGTTTTTGTAGTGGATCAGATTGAAGAACAATATCAATATAATTTACTGTAAGACTTCCGTTATGTGGACGGCAGGTCTCTGTTAAAAATTGGGTCAATAACCCGATTCAAATTAAGGAACTTATAATATGAATCGTACTCACCTAGTTCATCATCCTCTTCATCTATTGATGATTTTGCTTTATTTGACGATCCTGTCGATATAGAACCATAGTCAAAAAATGTATTGATTGAAGATGTAAATATCTTGCCCATAAACATCTTTGTTGATAATGTGGGAATAAGATAGCGAAATTTGGCTTTGTGAGTCAGAAAACAACTAATGAAATTATTATCAATTAGTCCAAAATCATCTTACCACATGAAGCAGTAGCTCCAAATACTCCTTCCGGGAAGAGTGTTCTTCTCCTTTTGTTTTCCATTCCTATTGGTGTCACTCTTTCCTCTTCTTCTGCCTCCTCCAACTCTCTGAATTTCTTAGCAGCATATTCAAATCCCTGACGAGAAGAATACAAACCGTTATCATAATACATGAGGTTGTTACTTTTTCAAATCACTTAAGGTCTGGCAGCAATAATTCATAATAGCCCAGCTTTTACGTTATAGCATTGACTTTGTCACATGTGCTACATTATCATAGATTTAAGACCGTGTAAATTATTCAAATATAGAGCTTTTGTTAAGGAAAAGCAACGAATGACTCAGAAATGGAAATACAACAATTGTTCTATAATCAAATTCTATCTATAAAGGAATAGAAAAGACAAGATTTGACAATAGGATACTGTGGCTTACTTGGTTAAAATGTGCTCGTCTTCTTGGAGTGAATTTCTCGTACCTTTTCTTTGAGTCAGGGGACAAGAAATCCTGTCAAGATTAAACCGATAAAGTCTATAAATGATTGCATTGTAAAAGTAATATCCTTGTAACAGGGATAGATAGACATGTGGTTAAAGAATTAGAAAGCTGTATTTATTTCATCTTGTATTTCTTCATAGCGATGGATCTACAAATAACGTATACCAACTTTACAGTTCTGTAATGAGCTTGTGAGTACTCTACCAAAATATTTGAATTTAATACAAAATAAAGAAATATTTCAATATTGTGGCCTTTAGAAATAAGGGGTTCAACATTGTACAACTATATCATATTCATTACCATCACTTGTGGCTCATTTTCGTTCCCTCTGAACATTTCCTCGTCTCGATCTGCAAGATAATTGAAATTCTAACAAAATAAATGCAAGTCATTAACAAATATCAGTCCATTACTCGTCATAATTTGTGTTTTTATAATAGAGCATTATAATAGAGCATTCTCCGTGCTAAGACTGCATACTAAGTGATTAAATTATATACAATGCAAAATCAATATGATATAAAGGTTGGTCTTACGTTTGCTATTTTCCAATAGAAGAGAAAGTAGATGAGGATGACGATGATGAAGAGAAAGATAAAGATGAGTTGGATGGTCTTGTGGTGGATGAAGGGAATAGATTTGTGGGCAAGATGAGTCTGGATACGAAGACATTCGGTGATGTTGGAGGAGAAACTGGCGCAGAATGTGACCCAGCCTGGTTGGTTTGGTTGTTTTTTATTCATTTTCTTCTTCTCTCTTGTTTCTTTTTCCAGTGTGGTTGCTAGGAATTCGGAATCCGACATGTTATGCATGACTATGTCTTGAATATCTTCGGTTGCGGTTGGTTCAGCTGTCATTGATGGTAGATTTTCTGGTGTTGTGGTTGCTTGGTAGTTTGTGGACAAGGTTACCATCACTTGTTGAATAAAGGTTAGAAATTAGGGTTTGCAACATATTAGTAAGAAACCAGCATTATCAAAGGGAATGTACAAAGCAAAAAAAATTGGAAAGATTGAGTAAAAAGAAGCAAACAAGAAGAGCGAATTAAAAATTAGGATATAAAAAAATAATGAAAATAAATGATATAATGTGGAGGATGAATAGGTATAGTAATTGAGGGAAAGTTGTTAAAGAACGAAACATGGGTAAAAGAAGTAGTGGCAGACGAGGCTCATTGCGTACCAAATTGGTAAGTTGTGCATTTAAATTTCCTTACCTTTTATAATTTTTTCTGAATTTCTCAGGCACATTCCACAATTGCTGAACACCAGGCAAAAATCAACAGATTTTTTGAGCAAAACACGACTGGCAACAAATACCAGCAAAAGTAGACCCCCATCCTCCCCGCTGATAAACAAAGTTTAAGTCCGAGGCTAAAGGATCAGTTTTTGGTTTGTGACTGGTTTTCTTTTTGAGTACTCTACCAAAATATTTGAATTTAATACAAAATAAAGAAATATTTCAATATTGTGGCCTTTAGAAATAAGGGGTTCAACATTGTACAACTATATCATATTCATTACCATCACTTGTGGCTCATTTTCGTTCCCTCTGAACATTTCCTCGTCTCGATCTGCAAGATAATTGAAATTCTAACAAAATAAATGCAAGTCATTAACAAATATCAGTCCATTACTCGTCATAATTTGTGTTTTTATAATAGAGCATTATAATAGAGCATTCTCTGTGCTAAGACTGCATACTAAGTGATTAAATTATATACAATGCAAAATCAATATGATATAAAGGTTGGTCTTACGTTTGCTATTTTCCAATATTTCAGCTTCAATTGCTCGAAGCGTATCGTCTTCTTGCGCGGTCGGTTGAACTACTTCTACCTCGTCTTCTTGCATTGGTAGATCATGCTCTAGGTTTCCTGCAAAGATTGTTCATGTAATGAAAAATAAACTGTTGAATATTAAACAATCAAATTGTGGATGCAGGAGTGAACTTGCTGAGCATTGTAATTGACCATGCTCCCCATCTTTTGATTTAACAAATACTATACAGTAACTATTTCCATACTGTACTGTACAATTCTATTTTGATTCAACCAATTCATAGCTACATTTTTCAATGGAGTGTGTTTTGAAACATTAACTAACCTTCTTTTATCCATTGTTGGAATCCAGCACTGAAATTTGCTATAGGGATTTTGTGACCTAAAGTAGAATTGTGAAAATGGTATTGATACAAGGAAACATCACTTTTGAAAACAGATAAACTCGATTGCACCAAGATACAAATCAACAATGTTAATTTAACTACTAATTTAGTTGTTCTGAAGGTGCCATTGTAATTCAACGAAACTTTTATTAGCCATTTGATGTGGCTCGATCCAAGGGAATGTGTCAGGTAAGTGGAGGGTTTGCTTTAATTCGAGGGGCCTCGTTGCTTTAAGATGCCCCTCCACGTTACTGTTGATATCCTTTCACATTACAGTATGGGTCACACCACAATGCTACCAAAGTGCCATTATATTACTGCATAGGTACATCCCCTACTTTACTGTGCTTACATTACCTAGCATGGGCAAGCCTCCAAAAGAATGTTGAAACTCTTTTGAATGTCCTTAGCCCATGGTATAATTAAAATCAGTGGTTACCTTTTTTAGGATGTGTCAGATCACCATTACGAGCCTTCTGCTCAGCCAAACTACAAGTTTTTCCATCCTTTGCAAAATACAGCGAACAGTTCATCCCTTTCACAATTTGCACATTTAATTCTTGCGCAAACTCCTGCAAAAATGGAACAATCTCTCAATATTTCAGCTAGCTTTAAGACATCAAAAATTGATAATTTTCAATATCCTTACTGTCCCCGAATTATGATATCCAGAAAAATGTTTATCCTACACTTCAGTTTAGCATTACAAATGGTTTGCAGACTTTCATACTTGAAAAATGTGGGTAAAAAATTCATATAGAATGATATACTTTTGGTTACAGGTGGTTTAGCATAAAAAGCAAAAATGTCTTAAAAACAAACCTCCTTTCGTATATCTAGGAAGTCTTCATTGAAAACAATGGCCCGTATGCCAAGTGCTGGAACAAAATCTTCAGTGCTTCTAATTTAACACTGCATTGCCAGTTTAGCCAGCTGAGTTCCTACAATAGAACATTGTTGAAACAATCAGTTTAGACTTTGTCTAATTTCAGTTATATCTATTATCTCCATTTCCACCAATTTCGTAACCTTTTATTTTAGTAGACAGCCAAAACCATAAATTCCGAGAGTTTTGCAGTTAGATAAATCAAGCTCTAAAAATTGTCTATTTTCTATTCCATTGTAAAACAACAACTTACAAATGAATCCTTCGATTTTAACTTCATGGCCACATTAGCCTCCACTCTCTCAATGACGCTTTTTCCATCCAATGAATCATGTGGTTGCTTTTGAATGACCTCGTGCACATCAGCAACCAAGTCATTCTCATCCTCTTTGTCAAGGGAACTCATAAACTGAAATGTTATCAACAAAATGATTAATAAGTATACAGGCTTTCCAATGAGGTTTATGAAAAATTGGAGTGGAGTCCATTATTTAACAAACACATAACTAATTTACGTGGCTAGGTATGGAATCCAGTAATTATTTAACATCATAAAGCAAGATCCTATACAAATATGAAGACTTACAAAGGACTTTGTGTATAGCGCAAGTGCCATGCTGTCACACCAGAGTTGTTGTTTCCTTTTCAGGCATCGCAATAGGATTTGACTAATTATACGCTGGTTTTCTGCTGCTTTTTCCCAACTTCTCCCATTTTGCATAACCCAAGCTAGCAGGAACCCCTGAAACACAAGCAAATTGTACTATATTCAATGGAAACTATAATTAACATACTGACATGCGGTGGTTGAGGTTAAAAAAGCTCCTTGGAGCACCAAAGCTCTTAGGGGCGTCCAGGGTTATATCATTAAACTAATAAAATTCTGAAATAAAGTCTTACGCGATAGCTTTGCCACATGGTTCTCAACTCTTCTATATTTTTCTTATCGTCCTCTGTTATCATTCCTCTCATGTAGTCTAGTCGTATTACCCTTCCTTTCAGCCTAGAAATGAAAAAATAACTTTATTCATTAATCATTTGTCAATATTTGTCAATTTTGGAGATTAATGCTTAAAGTATTTTATAATATTGAAAGGTGTACTCACTCTTGGGAATATAATGAATTATTTGGGACACGGGAGAAAGGGTGGATGATAGAGTCCTGGTTAGGTAGAATTATTCCTTGTGGTCATAGCAAACAGCACCACATTAATGCCCGTGCAAAAATTCTAATATTGGTTTAAATGTGATAAATCAAAGATCAGGTAATATCTTGGATGATTTGAGGCATGAGGGGATTTCTGAAAAAGGATGGAGAATTTATGGAAATAATAAATGAATTCAATATATAGAGACGATAGATAATGATTTAAGTAAATGATAGTAAAAGTTGTTTCATGAGGAAAACTCACATCCTTACATCATGATTAATATTTTAACATCACCAATACCTTTTAGCCTCAGGAACGTTTGCAGACATAATAATGCCACAAGTCTTAGGGCTGCTCAGTCCTTGTCGCATTGAACCCTGCTGCAATTTTTCGTGGATATGCAGAAGGTTATTATGGAGTATAGTCTTCTGTAGAACAAACATTTTATACTAAAAATGGATAGTTTTATGAAACTCACGATGACGTTCCAGTGGTTGTGGTGTTTCTTCCAGACAAAAGCAGGTCGTGGGATATTGAGGCTGCACCTTGACCATAATGAATGACATGCTGAGTCAAGGTCTTACCAATATTTTTGACTCCATAAGCAGGAGGATATTTGCTTCATCTTTGCTTCACCTGTAATAATAAAAAATATGTTAGAAAATAATTAGAAAATGTCTACAAAGTCCATTTTGTCTACAAAGTCCATTTCATAGCTTTTAGAATAAATGTTTTTTGAATGGTTTTTTTGAAATGTGAAATATTCATGGAGCGAGAGGAGAGAAAAATTACAACTTACCGTTGTCCATTGTTTCTACAGCACTGTGCGATATATGCAGTAATCTTCCTAAAGCGAAAGAAATTGCCATTCTGGCTGCGTTCTTGTTCGCCCCAAAAGACGTAGTAAAGTCCACTACTCTGTAAAAAGAGAAAAAGGCCAGCATGAGATGTAGGATTTTTATATGATTTTACTGTGGGAATTTATGAATCTTTGAAGTAATTCTAGAATACCCCACCAAACATTTTAATGAGAACGATAAATATTAGTTACCAACATTAAATCAATAGGTTGTCAGGGCGTGAGAACAAAGACATGGTGTTTGGTGGGTTATTCTAGAATTTATCCTGATTTGCATAAATTTGGCTAGACGAGCATTAGCTTCTCTAACAAAGACGTAAGTTGTCAAAAGACTGGAATGATGATGTCGAAGAATCGGATGGTTCCCAAAAGATTCTTTGTTGATAGAGAAATTGAAATTACTAAATGCATTATAGCTTATATAACAGTATTTTGATCTATAGTTTTCTATAGTCCCTTCATAGTGTTAAGAAAATTTACACCTTGTCAACGTACCTCGAGTTAATTTCTTTGCAAACATTTTCTGTAAGCAGGTCGGGTTTCAGATCGATGGAAATATCGTCAAGGCGATTGTACGCATCCAACATGAATATGAAATCTTTTGGTTGAAGCACAATGTTGTCTTTAATTTGCAGCTATGAAAATATAAGGGGAAAGTAAGCGAACTTCAAAGATATGATTCTAATTTGAAAGGCAGGCTAACGCTGTTGGTTCTTTTTCATTTCATAACGTTCAAACTAAGTCAAACTACCATGAAGTGTTTTATCCAAGAATGTCCACTTTTTAGGGGTTCTTTACTCCAGTCGAGTCTTGATAAGTCTTGCATATTCCACGTTGCAATCAAGTTTCTTAAATTATATCAATGAAAAGCTTCAAAACAATTTTGTATGCTTAGTGTCATTTTGATATTTACCTCTGGTGAGAGAAACCAATAGCCATCTCCCATGTAGCCATTGTAGTTTGCCACTTTAAAACACTTTGGCTCACCATTGCTGATATATTCGTCCTTTAAAAACATCAAATAGTCGGAGAGGTCGCTTTTCGTGATGCCGCCATTTACTATAATTCCGCTTCCAAATGAGCCTTGCAGCTCCTTAACAAATCTACTTTGTTTCCGTGAACGGTCCATAGCTCAGTGCAATAGTTCTGTAGAGAAAAGCATGCTCAATCAGTCCAAAAACGTAAGAGAGATTCTTTTCCAACACATATGTTTTCGTAAAATTACAAGTTAGTCACTTGATTCATCATATTTCAGGTCAGCAAAATTCAAAAGTATGTTAGGATGGCTGCTGAATATGCTTTATTTGGTTTAGCCCCAGAGTTGCTTCAAATAGATAATTATGATAGGAATCATTAACAGTAAAACATAAGACACAAACCTTGTAAGTAAATGTAATCTTTTTGATAAGCTACGACAAGAACACACCCAAGAGCCACGACTAGGATTCTTCTCGTCCTCTAAATACCCCTTTATCTTCAGTACCCCTTCAAGGAAGATAGGGTCTTTAGTCTCTTCGCCTGATTTTTTTGCAGAACGATAAAATGTTTTATCGTTTAAAACATAAAATTTGTTTCGAGGTTGCACCTCTGCGTAGCTGTAGCTGAGTTCATCATAAATGTGAAATGAAAGCTACAGTTAATCTAAAGTTATTGCCAGCATAATTTAGTTCATCTTAAGCTATGTCTACACTCTGTTTATAAGAAACCGTAGGACCAGATTTCCGAAACTTAAAAACTTGTTTTTCGAAACTTGTTGCTGTCAAGCTCACTTTCTAGTATAACTATTATTTGTTCGCCTGCGACTAAAGACAGAAAATCGCTTTAGCGCGGGGCGCAAAAACAAACTTTTGGTCGTTAAACCAATTATAGGCCGTTTTCCTAACACGTGATAGATAGCTCATTTCCCCTCCAACAACACAAACGCTTGGCAAGCTTGAAAAAGTACATAATCCAAAATGGAGGCCACAAATGATCTTTTTCACGGACCACAGAAAACAAAGATGTTTTGGTTTAATTCTGAAGCGAAGAACTATTATGTACTTATCTACCTTAGCAAAATAAAGGCCCCAACCAATTTTTCATTTTCAAGCGTATTGACTTGCTAACTGCCGTTTTTTCCTTTTCCCCAAAATCGATTAAACTTTCTCGCCCATTCACCCAGTGGGTGTTCCCGTTATTTTCTAGTAGAGTCCTACTTTAAAAGCAAGACTTTAATTTTGTGATCGCCATGAAAAAGTCACAGTTGTACGGGAAAAGCAATTCAGTTTCCAGTGACAAAAATAGCAAGCATCTCGAAAAATCGCTAGTCTGTGCTAGGCTAAGAAACTTTTGTTTGGAGATTTGTTCGAAAAGGTCGAAAATTTGTTAAGTCTGAGCTTTTCCATTCTTATGAAAAGTTTTTATATACACAATTTTTTTATAAGGAACCTTTGATAAGAAACCTACACGTAGAAGGTTGAAAAACTTAAGCAACTTCTACCACTAAAGGCCAAATCAATAAGGAACTTTGTTATTTTGAATATATTCATCTGGTGTGGATATGCAACTCCTCTAATGATTATTATTAACTTATACGTTATATAGGCCTGGCTTGGGCTTCTTTGTGTTATCTAATACGTTTATTCTTATTACGAGTTTATTGAAAAATGTTGAATTTTGATGCTTTTCTTGCGTCGGTACTTATTCCTATCTACTAAAGGAACACTTAGAATTACCGGAAAGAACTAGGCTATGAGCTAGGTTCCTTTAAAAAATGGTGTGATACTGAGAGTACAAGCGAAAATACAAAAATGGGTACATAATTGTTTTATTTTAAATTCAAAACTCACCACATCACTTTCTAGATCACTGGTATGATCTCTGGTATACTCAGCCATCACTTCGTTTTGTCCTTGGTTAGTTGAGCAGTCTTGGCGCAACCAACACCAATCGAAGTCTTGTAGAGAAGAGGACACTTACAGGCAGGGAACTGACTCTTTAAATATGCATAGCCGGAAGCTAGGTGCTTTTTTGCCAAATTAGATTGGTAAAACATATGTCATTAATGACATGCATGTTCTTTTAGTGACATGCACCGCGACTCGTCCTATTTTTGAATTCAGTCAGTGATACATGCATCTTTTATATAAGTACACGCATTTTTTTTATAAGTAATTTCAGCTTGGGCTCAGTACTCAAAATTGCTTAGCTTCAATGCCAATTTGAGTACCCAATTTGAGTACTTTTATTCAAGACATTAGCTCTTTCTAAAGTTATTTAGCGATCTTCCCAAAGCTCCATTCACAAAATCTACCAAAATTTTTCAAATTGCTTAGCAGGCTTCAATCCAGTACTGAAAATTGCTTGGCTTTTTGGCTTGTCCAGTACTGACTTGCTTATAAAGTAATTACTTATAAAAAAAATGCGTGTAAGGCAATACTCAATAAGGCAAAAACTTAAGCAATTTTAGTAGTAGTACTGTATAGAGTAATGCTAAGCAATTTAAAAACTTTCATTCTGATCCAATTGGCAATGAAAATCGTTCTGCAGCTATAGAGAAGTAGGTTACAGTGGATGTTAGTAGCCCTGTACTCTTTTGTATGCAAGATACCATTGACATTTACTGTACTACAGCTTTTGAGTAGTATTCAAATAGACCAGGCGGAAAATGGGGGTAGTATTCCCCGTCGGGGAAATAATTTAGATTAGGTGGATTTGGGTAATCTTGGGGCGCTGATTCCGAATATCGATGTTATACGGGCAAGTTGGGGGGCGTTTAGCCTCTATCGCATATTGAAATCTCGTTTTCATGCCAAAATAGGCAAATACGTTTCCCAAGGAACCTTCTCTACAGAATTTCGTAAAACTGGGTAATTAAGGGTGACGAATCGAAAAATCAATCTTATATGGTCACAGCAGGAGTTTTTGACCTCGTTTTCATGTCAAAACCTCATTTTCATGCAAAATAAGCAAAAATATTTGAAAGATTCTCGCTATTAATAGCATTTTTTTCAAACTGTATGGACCAGGAAAGCTTTAAAATGCTAATGCCTAACATTAATGTAATAATGGGTAGTATGAGGCCAGTTTACGAATTTGCTCAATGTCACCCAGAAAGCTCTTTCAAATTTGCTCGACGATACGTCTGTCAAAGAGTACATTAGCGATTTTCAGTCGAAAATGAGCGAGTGTTGAAAAGGCGAATATGGAAAAACTCCCCAGTACTGGGCACATTACATTTAACTTGTGAACCGTCAACACACACTGCACTACGCTATCAATACTAATGACTATGATATCCGTCTTTTAACGTTGAGAAAATCGCTAGCATCATGCTTCTCTACGAACAGGGTTCATTACGGTCAACAAGCTTGAGACAGGGATAGATCTCGAAAATGTCTTCTGTTACCCTCTTGCCCCAGTGTCGATCCCTCTCAGCACTACTGATGGCTCCATAAGGAAAACAGTAAAAAGTAAACTGTTCGGGGCTGCGATGAGCGACTTGATTCTTGTCAGTGAAGATGATTTACCACCAAGAAATCGACTCTATACGTATTTTCTGGATCTTGCACCGGCTAATCGAGCTGTCGTTGGTACAGTCAACACAATTAGAGACTTGACGTCAAGAGTCTTAGCAATGGTTCCCTCCCGGTACACCCATGTGTATATTGTATGCAACACGTACAAAGACGTGAGTATAAAAGTCCACGAAAGAGAGGCAAGAGAAGTAAGTGAACGCTACGTCATAATAAGTCCAAACATGAGAGTTCCGTACGATTTTAGTAGCTTCCTCCGAAATGGAGATAACAAGGCTAATGCTATTCGACCTTATTCAAAGAGCTATAGAAGAAGGCAAAAGCGACCTAAAAGGAAAGACTATCTTCTTCTCCAATGCAGAGAACTGCACGAAAGAGTCGGAGGACGAAGTCGTAGTTATTGAAAGCCTAGAAAGCAACAATGAAGAAGCTGACACCAAACTGATCGCTTTAGTTAAGGCAACATATGTGTCTGTCGGGGATTCCGTGATGATTAGGTCACCATCTGGAGACATAGATGTTCTAGTCCTCTTCCTTGTCCTAATTTTGCAGACATCCAAATATTGATTGACAATGGAACGGGATTGAGTAGAAAGATCATAGACATAACATCTTCAACCCTTGATAACGACAAGAGAAGAGCACTCATCGGTTTGCACGCATTTTCTGGAAATGACTACGTTTCAAGTTTTTTCAGAAAAGGGAAAGTAGCATTTTGGCAGAAAATGGTCAAGAAAACCGAATTCGTAAATCTATCTGCAGATTTGGTAACTACCTTTGCAGCAAGTGAAGAATTAGCGAGAGGATTGGAAAATTTCGTTTGCTCACTTAACGGGATGGAAAGATTACTGTCAGTAAACGATGCAAGAAAGAAACTATTTTTGCAAAAATTCGAGAGTGAGAAAAAGATAAAAGATTTAAGTTTGTTGCCGTCTTGCCAATCGAACTTAAAGCTGCACAAAGAGCGAGCAAATTACGTGGCATCGATGTATAGACAAGCAGATCGGTTAATGATGGATCTAGACGACCCAGGTAATCATGGATGGAATGAAGAGAGATCAGTTGTTTGGAGTGACGTATGCTACCCAGATGATGTCGCAACGCTACTGTTCGACAATGCCGATAATGCTGATGGAACCGACGACGCTGATGAAAACGATCAAGACAGTGAATCTGATTCGATGAGGACATCATTAACATTTTTGATGCTTGTTTATTTCCATTTTATAAATTTTTGCACAATGTTCATATCTTATAACGCGCTTTATCATGTTTATTTACGAGTTTTTATGTTTTATTATTTAAAATGCTATCAATAGCGAGAATTTTTCAAATATTTTTGCTTATTTCGCATGAAAATGAGGTTTTGACATGAAAACAAGGTCAAAAACTCCTGCTGTGACTATATAGGATCGATTTTTCGATTCGTCACCTCAAATTACCCTTAATTACCTAGTTTTACGGAATTCTGTCGAGAAGGTTCCTTGGGAAACGTATTTGCCTATTTTGGCATGAAAACGAGATTTCAACATGCGATAGAGGCTAAACGCCCCCCAACTTGCCCGTATAACATCGATATTCGGAATCAGCGCCCCAAGATTACCCAAATCCACCTAATTTAAATTATTTCCCCGACGGGGGATACTACCCCCATTTTCCGCCTGGTCGAAAATGAGGCAGATGGCCCCCATAAATCCCCGTATAACATCGATTTTCGAAATCAGCACCCTCGAATTGACCAAATACTCTTCATCTCATAAATTTCCCTCTCGAGTGACCATTCCCCTATTCTCCGCCTGGTCTAAAAGAATCAAATTTTTAAAAGTGAAAAGTTAAAAGTACTCAGCAAATTTGCTCCCCACCTGAGCAATTATTAGTAATGAACTCGAGCTGAAATTGCTTATAAAAATGGATACACTTATAGGCACGTTAATAGAGGTGAACAACGTTTTTTTAATGCAATGTCAGACTCTCCAGTGTCTTGTAAGATGTTGCCCCCTTTCCAGTGTTGCCAGATCAGTAAGCATACAGTTTGTTCTTAGATTTTGGCAAAATTTGAGGCTCCTGTTCTTATAAAATTGTTCCTTTAAAAAAATGTACATTTTCAACAATTGTCTCTTGCCATCTGTCAATTTTAGCTTTCTGAAATTTCACAGGTATATGGCAAACTAGGTTAGAAAATCACCTACTGATAGTTGTCTCAGTTATCCAAACATCATAACATCAGAAGAGCAGACCGCTGATTTCAGTCACGATGAGAGAGTTTAAGAATGAATGAATGAATGAAACATTTCATAGTTGACAATTACTTCACTATGCCCTTACGTAAGCAGAAAAAGTAACGATTTTTTTTAACATACAACATACAGAAAATCCAAATTAAGTTAAATCAAACCAAATCAATTTTAGTAGGGAATTGATACTAAATCAAAACGCCTGTTCGCCTTAAAGCAGCTACGGTATAAACCGGATCAAAAAGTAACTGAAAGGATTGAATGTTACTGTTTGATTTAAAATGATGTGGGTGGGCGGGAATTCTAGGTTTAGCAAAGGCTGGTTTTGTTTACCCCAAGAGAGGGTCAAAACTTCTTTCCTCAATAAATTCTACCTTCTGATATTTGCAGGGATTGGAACTAGCCCATGAGTGATTTCATTCATTCGAAATTACTTGTCGAGAAGAGATTTTCATCTCGTGTAAAATTTTTACTTATTGTTTGGTGAGAAAAAGGCCTGTTGCGTATCGAGACAAGCTCATTCACACCTTTGCCATTTAAAATAGATGGTTGCGAAAATTATTGATCTTTGGCGAATCAATCAATGACTGGCCGCAAGAAGAAACCAGAAACAATTGTCTGTCTGTTGTTTACCTCTATTCGTGTGGACCCAGCATGCATTAGTGAATTGAGTGAGCCCCATTTTTTTATTATTAAATTAATTTCCCTTCTCCATGGTCTGAAAGGATAGATTTTGGATATACCCTTGGGCTTGAGGGCAAGGAGAGGATAAAGTTTCAATTAACCTTACCTCGAGGAGCCAGGTTCCTTCTAAAAAGCGTGTGCATCAAGTAATTTCAAGTTAAACAACTTTCACTCTGTTTTTTAAGAACCAATAAACTTTGTTTGAAGCTAGCTGTTCTTGAATATTGCTCCATTTTCAGCCTGAAATATTCTTAAATTGTTCTTACTTTTATAATGCTTTGGAAGCCTGTTTTTCCTATCAGTGGTGGTCATTGTTGCAAATTTAGACTTTCATAACCATCTGACATATCAGTGTGGTGCTAATATGCTTCTTTTACAAATATTTCTCAGTCGTAGGGTTATTTCTTAAAATTCCTATATTGAGTAAAATATGGCCAGCTGCGGTTAATCTACATTGCTGATAGCAAAAAAAGGCTTCCCAACCATTGTAAAAGTAAGAACAATTTAAGAACATTTCAGGCTGAAAATAGAGGAATATTTAAGAACAGCCAGCTTCAAATCAATTTTACTGGCTCTTAAAAAAAAGTGTATTGATCTTACTATAAAGCTAGTTAAAGGGGAATGTCAGTTATAACAAATCTTAAATTTGTGTCTCTGCAAATCTTTCTCCCTGTTTTGCTTTGTAGCTCCTCCGTTTGGTTCTTCACAACTTCTTCATTGTCATAGAAGTCCATTAAGAAATTATAAAAAATGTGCGTATGTATCGACTGCATACAAGAAGAGCGAAGTCTTTTCTTGTTTTGCGGTTGGTTTGGGACTCCTTATAGCTAGTTTTGATGGTTGTTCCCTGTGCACAGAGGTCAATATCATGATACGCACAGAGTGGTGATTTGTGCAGATGGTTATTCGCATGGAATCTATCCCCTAAAACATAGCGGCGATTGCTTTTCGAAATAGGGTGCTCGTATCCTGTCAGGTTAGGATCTGTAACAGGTTGGGGCTTGAGACATGAGAACTCCTCAGGTACGATTTCTGGAACATTCATACCCTGAAAAAGAATAGTTTGTAATTATAAAGTGCAGGACAAATATATTAACTTTTTAGTAAGAACTCTCTAGAACTTCATTTCTCTGCTATATTGCAGCCTTAGCTTTATCAAAAATGGTACCCCAAATGTTTTTTGGTTGTGAATTTTTATTAAGAGTGTATTTATTGAGGCTAGGGTTGGAAAGAGAAATTTTTGATTTTAATTCAAACTTGCTGCTTTCATGGGAATTCATTTTTGAAAATGAAGTTGAGTAATCACAAATCTGAGGTGAAACATCCAGTTTTGTAAACTTTTATTGTATCTATCTATTGTGCAACACTTAAGACCCTTAAGTGCTACAAAGTAATCCAAAGAGTTCCTAAAATAAGGAACTGAACAAGCCAGGCCTTAAGCTAGGTTACTTATAAAAAGCGTTTAAGTTCAAAATTTTGGAAAACTCTATTTTTCGGCTATAAATAATCAAGATTTAAGAAATTAAAGAAATTTTTTGTTACTGGATACATTTTTCAGTTTCATAAGCAGATTTTGCGCATATCATATATATCGTATTAACAAATTACTAAATCTTACTGTTGTTGGCTCGTTGTCAGCGTCATCAGCAAGATCCTTTTCCCTAATATTTACATGGCGTACGAAGGTACATGGTGTATCACAGATAAATGTGACAGGGGGGTGTTTGAGGGAGAGCCAAAGGTCTGCTGCATCTCGCACTGATTCGGTCAAGACCATAAACTTTGAAGCTACCGTACTCTACAACAAGAACAAATAATATAACATTATATTTTTTGCAGGATTAAATGCGTGTTGTGTTTTGAGGATGAAAAGTGTATTCACTGTACAGAAATTATAAACAAACATACATAAAAGTATCGATGCAACCTACTTTTTATCAAATTATCATCCATTGAGTGAAAGCATAATGAAAACTTATGATCCCTCCCCGACTTTATTCATCCTACATCAATCCTACATATTGCTTTTTGAATGTATCTACTTACGCCATGTGGACACACAATGTGGTAAAATCCACCAGTATGACCTGGGGACTTGGTATATCCATGAAATGCTGATTTTCCAACTACGATGGTCGAGTAAAGTTGCTTTAGGTCTAATTTCATGTTAAAATTAAATTAGAATGTTAAAATTAAAATGTTAAAATTAGATTAGCATCCATGTTTGTGTATTATGGCTGAATATATTTTAAAATAGGTTTCAATATTGCAGCTGTTACCATGGAAACAGTCATTTTTTAGTATGTCTCTTAAGATCAAGTACCACAATTTCCTCTGATGAATGCATTTCAAAATTCAGGTTGATATCTTATAGCAAGACAGGAACTGCGCAAGACAACACAAACAGGCTTCTTCAAGACTAAATTTACAAACCAACAAATCAATAGCCAGAAGTTATTGCGGTCCCAAGTACTTGATTACCCAATGCATAGATTAGCATAAATTAAGAATTATCATAATGTTTCTAAATTTTCGTAGCCAGATGCTTTAGTTGTCATGTTGTGAAAGTTTTGGATCAACATGACCTTACATCTTAATATTACATCACTTTTATAAGCAGTGGGGGGTTAGAGAAAAATCAAGTAAGGGGTTAGAAAACACAATTTTTGATACAACTTAACAAAAACAATCGCATAAGGATAAACATATTAAAGAGCAAAACGTAAAAACCCGACAAAAGATAGCTAATTGAATAATTAAATCTGGAAGTAAATATTTGTGAGCGTAGTGTATTGGAATTTGTAGAGGGGGTAAAAGAAGATCAACCTATTACTGTAACCCTTAAAAAAATGAAACAATGATCAAATTGACTATGAGTATTTTCTATAACTAAAAAAACTATTGCGTTTTTGCGATGCGAGGTCTAGATTCTTTACTAAAATTTTGATTAGCTTTGGATACCCAATTATCAACTCTTGAATTAACATCCTGCATTAACATATCAAAGGCCTTTTTTTCAAAACGATCAGAACTGAGATAGTTGCATCTTCTATAAAACTTGATAACATCTGTATGTCTTAATTTCAACATCCTTATCCTCCCTAGTATACCTAATATATACCTAATATATACCTAGTATACCAAATATATACATAAGTTTGCCAAGAAATGAAACCGACAATAATCTTATTGAATTCACCCTAACAATCACATCCCTACGCTACCTAACTTAATGTTCAAGATATTCCTAAATATGAGACAAATTATTTGGAGCTTTTTGATTTTCTGGCAAAGAAAGCCTTTTTTTCTTTTTTCACTGATTTCATTTTTCCCAGACCACAATTTTCAATCTCAAGACCACTATTAGTATAAAAACCATGCTCAGATTAGGCACTGCTTGGCTCATTCGCTCATATAAAACCGAAACCCATCATGTTCGGCGATTTATCCTTCTGTTTGCACAAAATTTTGGAAGATTTGCTCAACTTTGACATTTTTTGCTTTGAAATATTTTTGGTCTTTGTCAAGAAACTTTTTTTTGAAAAGCCCGTCAAAAAGTTTGGGGGCTTGCCAGCAGTGAAGCAAGAAAGGATTTAGAATTCAATTCATCAGACCATTTTATTCAAGACTTGAAGAATTTTCTGTATTTGACATGGCCGTCTCCTCTGCATGGCATGGACAGGACAGGGAGTATTTTTCGTTTTACTTTATAAAATCTTAATTATTATTCTTTTTAGGTTTGGGTTACCCTAGTCTGGCTGTGGGTCGTGTTCATGGCAAAGATATAAGAAATATCTGCTGGGAGGGATGCCGCGCTTGATGCCTGAGCTGGAGATGAGGCAATAGCAGATGATGTGGTGGCAGGTTGGCAATGGGCGGCATGCATCGAGGATGGGTGTGACTGACTGCACTTTGGCTGGCGGCAAACTTTTTCCAGGTGGCACTTGATTCCACCATTCCTGCAAACCAACGTAAATGCCGGGCAGTCTTTGCGAGACATTGACTTTCCTAAAGGGTGAGTGGTCTCACCGCAACCCTTGCATAGTGGGGCAGTCTGTCTATTTTTTGGATTATTGTTCAGCTTTCTGGACATTCTTGAGTGGGTCTTTTGGGTCCCTGTCTCTGAGTGCGCCCTCTGGAGGGGATTGGAGGGAAGGGTGTGCAGGCGGGAGGTCGCTTGGTCGGTGGTCTCCAAGCTGACAAGTTTGTTGAATTTTGCTTGGAGTGAGGGTAGGTTATCAGCGTCGGCTAGCACTTTGCCTTGGTCGTCGATGTTAGCAAGACCAGCAATTAATTGGCCAGAGATCATTTCCCCAGAGAAGCTGACTGGAGATTGACAGCTGTCACTTAGGCATCGGATATGGAAGTCACAAAGGGAGGCCTGGGACCGGAGCTTGGCTAGGTAATGGGTGACTGACTCACCCTCCGACTGTCTTAAACTATGGAAACGCTGTTGGTGCACCTCTTTGTGTATGCCTTTCACGGCCACAGACTTAATTTGTTGCAGTAATTGCTGCTCAGAGCAGGAGTTGAGGGTTTCCGCATGGACAAAATTGAAAAGCAGTCTGTTGACGGTAGGCGTGCAGGTAGGCCATACTTCATTACGTGTTCGGCCACAGCTGTAATCTTTGCCATAGCTTTATAACGTGCCCAGGCATCTAGAAACATCGCCCAGTCTATGTCCGAGAAGTCTGCCTCAATATTTGGCTGATCTGGGCGTTTGACGAGGGTTGTTGCTGGTACCTGTGGGAAAAGTTGAGGTGGCATAGCCGCCTGTCGTTGCATTTCAAGCATCTGTTGCATAGTTTGCTGCATGACTAGCTGTGTCTGCAAGAATCAATGCTAGGGGGTTGGCGGGCAGTTGTGGTGGTTGGTTCAATTAATCTGCTGGTGGTGGGTCTACAGGTGTTTGGGATGGTGGGGCGGGTGGATGGCCTCCTGCACATGCCTGCTGACCTTCTGCAATCAGATGGCCCTCTGAGCATTCAGCCATGCTAACAGTAGAAGGGTCCGATATTCCTGGATTCCGAGTTTCCAAGGTCCTGAGGGTCTTAGGGTTCAAGGTTCTGAGAGTCTGAGATTTCAAAACTCCGAGCTTCTGGGCCTTTTTGTATCTGTGGGTCTGAGATTTCGAACTTCTGAGGTACGTCAATGCTGAAATTCTGGGGTCCTTGGGGTCCTAGGGCTCCGTGCTTCCAACACGGCGTGATTACAAGGCAAGGCCTCAAAGTTCAGGGGTGAAGAGGTTCTTTTTTTCCAATGTTCCAGGATTCTTTGGTTCCGATGTTCCACTGATCCAAGGTCCTGTAATCCACAAGCTCCGAGGTTCTGCAATTCTAGCTTCTGGGTTTCCGATAAGCAGCTCGGCCAATGGGCCTAAAATTTGGGAAACTTGAACTCGTGTTGTTGTGTGGGCGAGTTAGCTAGAATCCTATCAACTGCACCATGTATAAGTTCGGACCTAACGACTTGACACCAAAGAGGCCACACACGATGAAGGCCACACACGATGATGGCCAAACAAGGTGTATCAAACAACAATAACAAATACTAGGGTTAGAAGCTAGGGTTAGAATGAGAGAAGGCCAAGAAAATTGCATGTGGCAGCAACCTATTGAAGGGTATGGCCAAGGACATTAGGCCTCCGTGGAGACGATGTTATAAAGAGACTGTGATGATATATAGGCCAGGGTGCATTTCATGTATTAAGTCACTAAGACCTGCGGCGTACAGCTTGCTTTACGTAAATAATATAATAATATGATTGTTTTTCAGCGTAAATCACAAAATCCTTGGCACAGACTTAATATGGAATGCACACTGGTATATAGGGGAACGATCTTTGCCAACAGTGTCCCTTATTGCTGTCCCTAAATAATAGTCGTTTGCCCCTGATGCTTACAGTTGCGTTCCTTTCTTGTAGGGAAAACAACTTTTAGCATCAGGGAACATATTTGTCATTTCAATTTGCCAGAATTATGGCATCGTTTTTTATGTTAACTCTCTGCATTTAAGCAATGAAAGGCAAAAATTGAAGAAAATTAAAAAGAGGAAAATTAGCTAGATTTGGAGGCTCTGCAAGAAACCAGTTTCAAAACATCATAAGTACCAAGAGACCACACACTTAAACCCCCGTCTTCTAATAAAGGGATTGAAATAAGCCCCCTTACTTTCTTCCTCCTACTTAAGTAAAACTACAGAGTAAGATACAATAATCTCATTGTGTATTACATGGTTATATTGCCAACTGCTAGTTTCATATACAGAGTAGAAATTTTCAACTTATCTTTCTATCTTGAATATCTTTAGCATTCACCAAGACTTATATTGCGCAGTGCAAGGTCCCAGAACAACCAATATCACCTCTAACATGTACTCTGTTATGCACCCTATCTCCATTAAATGTGAAAAATATAAGCTTGACTAGAACAATTTATTAGGCCTCTATGTTTGTGTCCTGAAAAGGAATAAAAGAAAATTGGACAAGCTAAAACTTCAACAAGAATGATGCTAAACATAATTTCATTTATAGTCAAGCATTGAAATCAAATGAAAGTATAATGATAAACATCCAATTGATCATAACTTCTATTGGGGAAGAATTTCTGCTTTGACCAAAAGCTCTAAGTATTTTCTGAAGATCTTTAGCATCATGCAACGAAACATTCAATTCCTTGTTAGTTCAGGTGTAATAGTTAGGTTATTCAGAGCTTGGTCATTAAAAAGGTTGTTGCCTTAAGGCAATATGACTGAATAGCTCTGAATGATTCATGAAAAGTCTCTCCATTCAGTTCTCTACTTACAAAGAAATGTTCAATCAAAAGCCATGCCCAGACATCATTATTTTGAAGATATGTAATAACCTGCTGGTTCGTGAATTTAGATTTCAGAGTCAGGAACATAAGTTCATTCCAATTCAGGTTATAAAAGAAATGAATTTGCAAGTGTCTGGCATCCTCAAAAATATAGCACGGGTGGCAGAT
Organism: Pelagia noctiluca; assembly: GCA_963924455.1. Taxonomy (NCBI): domain Eukaryota; kingdom Metazoa; phylum Cnidaria; class Scyphozoa; order Semaeostomeae; family Pelagiidae; genus Pelagia; species Pelagia noctiluca. The sequence goes on from OZ004329.1 coordinate 5,444,936, forward strand.
TTGTAAACTCTGTGTGAGATATTACAATTATATACAGCATCAAAACCTTCAGCAGAAAGAATTTCAGAGTCGAGATTACTACATTCACTTATAAAAGTTGGTCTTATATCACTATCATGAGAACTCTGTGCATCATTATCAGGTTAAGCTATGGCACTTTCAATATTTCTGACAACTACAGGGTTCTTTGGTTCGAAATGTTTGCTTGCTATTCTTAGCTTTTCTTTGGCCTGAGCTTATTGGGTTAAATTTACAATAATAATGAAGGTTTTGCATGCATTTTTAATCAGTGTACTTACATTTCTTTTCATTTCCTGCCTTTGTAAAAGACTCGAAGTAATCCTGAACTCGGAGACTCTCCATGATGCAAGTTTAAGGCCAAAAGACCAACGAAAGCTAACAAATTCAAGCTAGCTAGAGAACTACGTCCATGGCCTAAGCCTGCATCACGGAAAGTGAAGCGATTAAGAAGGGGGGTAAAAATTTGATCATAGTGCGCATGCTCTCCTACATCACGAAATCTGATTGGTTTTCAACAAAGCAATTTTTCCTTTGTTCAAACAATAGAGCCGAGAACTCATCTCCCCAACAAGTTCTTAAGAATTATCAGGCAGGAAAACATTACATAAATGTGTGCAATACCTGCATTATAATAACTTTGAGCTATAGCCTTTTAGGAACTGAGACATATTGTCATTACCTTCAGTTTATTTTCAATAATTTGTCACAGCTTATAGCAACATGTGGTTCTTGATGGCAAGATTTTTACTCTTTTTTTACAAATTTACAAGCTTATGGCACAAGCAGGAGAGGATCCAGACTTCCACCACCAATTTTTTTATAATTTATTACTGACGTGCTTTCCTATTGTTTATCTTTTGCACATTTAGCCAATGACAAAGTCGAGAGATGAAATGAATTTTTTTAAGCCCTGTTTACACTACAACTTTTAACCCAGGTTCAACCTGGGTTAAGTGCTAACCCGGGTTAAGATTTTGAAGTGTAAATGCAGCAAATCTGGGTTGAACCTGGGTTAAGCCAACCCTACTCTGGAGGTGGGTTGAACCTGGGTTAGGTTTCAGAAAATGTATTGTAAACGCTAACAGGGGTTCAACCCAGGTTAGCAATTTTAATTATGCATCCGTACTTTGTGTCGCAGGTTGCGCATTGAAAATAGGCGCCAAAATCACATTGCAGAACTAGACGAACACAAGTTTTCTTTAAAGTGTTTATTCGAGGAAGGCAAATTTGGAACGAAAGCGAATTTTATTTATTTTATCATGGCAAGCAAAGCAAAGGCAGAGAGAGGGATGCTGTTGGGAGAGCAAGAAGTCAAAGCTCTTATTGAAATTTGGGCAGATGAAGGGATCCAGCAACAACTCAATTTCTTTACAAGAAAAAGGCCAATCTTCAAAGAAATCGCAAGAAGACTGTGGGGAGAAGGGAACATGCTTACTTATATTCAAGTGAAAGAAAAAATCAAGCAATTCAAACAGACATACAAGGGAATAAAAGACAACAACAATAAATCTGGACAAAACCAAAAACCTTCAAGCACTTTGACAGTGCTTACTTGATTACTTGATGATCTGTTATTTCAGCACACGGCTTCACGCCATGTGTGCAGATCGCCATTTCACCTCCAAAACATACTGTCACGTGCAGCTCTTTCCCAGGTGGCACCGAACTTCTTTGTGATGGGATCCATCCATCTCATTTTGGGGCGTCCTCTGCTTCTTTTTGCATGTACCAGATCGTGGCTCGTCGAGTCCAACGTCCATCATTTGTTCGTGCCACGTGGCCAGCCCATCTCTTTTTGCTTCTATACATCTCCTCATTAACGTCTTTTACTTTTGTGATGTTACGGATCTCTTCTGCCCTGATGTGCTGCAGCTTTGAGATGTTACACATCCTTCTTTCCATTGTTTGTTGGGTGGTTCTCAGCTTAATTTCGTTTGACAGAGTAGTATTCCAAGTTTCCGAGGCATATAGAAGAGTAGGAAGTATGTTGGAATTAAAAATGTGAGCTTTGACATCTTGCGTGACTTCTTTGGATTTTAGTAAATTTTCGATTTTACGAATGGCCAGCCAACTGCACTTTATTCTGTTATTAATTTCTTTGCAGAGGTCACAATCTGGAGTTATTATCTGTCCCAAATACTTATATTCATTGCATCTTACGAGGTCGTCATCTCCTAACTTTAGTGTCGCATTAGTATGAGCGTTGGACATCCATTGTGTTTTGCCTGTGTGGATTTTTAAACCTACTTTACTAGCTTCGTTATTGAGCTTATTCGTCATATTTTGAATATCTTCTATAGTACTTGCTAACAAGACAATATATTGTCTGCAAAGGCCAAAAATCTTAATGTTTCGCCATCAATCTTGATTCCTTCCCTATCTTAAAATTCAATATTTCTGAATACAGATTCTAAAAGACTGGTGAACAAGTTTGGGCTGATTACGTCGCCCTGTCGGACTCCCCTTGCGATTTCTATAAGGATGTCATTGTTAAAGAGGCGAATTTTTGTTTTCGTGTTCGTGTTCATCTTTTTGATGAGATTGATGTAGTTGTGTTGTACAGCCTGTGCTTTTAGTGCTTGAAATATAGCATTGTGTTCCACCGAGTCGACTGCTTTTTCAAAATCGATAAATAAAATAAAGAAAGACAGTATGAATTGAATATTGGGAGATACGCCGATCACAAGACCTGGGGACCTTCTTGGAAGTACCAGTGAGTGGGGCCAGCACTGTTGCGGATGAACAGGAAGACAATTCGTTGTTTGAAACTGATTCTAGGGTTAGATGAGGATTCAGATTCAAATTCCACAACAGACCGCCCCCTGTGGTAGGACCAGATACCACATCAGATAGCCCCCCTATACCAGGACCAAGCAAAGAAAAAAAAAACATCAAAAACAGTTCTGCAAGTGGTGATAATGACACACTGGATTTGAGTGAAGGGGAAAACAGAACCAGCACACCTGCCTCTGCAAAAATTGCTGGTGAAACCAGCAGAATTTTGTCGGCAAGACGAGGGAAAGTAAGAAGAGGAGCAGAAATGAGTTATTTGTCATAAGCATTTTCAAAACGATTCAGAAACAGCAAGAAGCAGCTGATGATCGCTTCTTCAGGATGGAGGAAGAACACCAGAACAGAGAAGTTGAAAGGAAAGAAAAAAGAAGAAAGAAAGCATGAGATGATAATTGTGAAGATGATAGCTGACATACTTGGCAAAGTTTCATCAAATTTTCAAAAACCTGCAGCAGTAGCAGCCAGTAATAGGGTCATGCAGCGAGGCCATGCATACCAACCCAGCCAGCCCCATGTGCCCAAGCAGCCATTTAATGGCATTTTTAACATGGTTTTGAATTCTGAGCAACCCGAAGAAAGCCTTTATTTACCTTGAAATAATGCAAGAAGTGGGACCAAGCAATAACTCATCAAACTACTATACAAAACAGTAGATGTAATTTTAACAATCAAATGAACAATTTTGCATTCACAAAGGCTTATGAGAGGAACTATAGAGGTTCAGGCAAACCCGATTTTTAAGGCGCATCTCCTCGGACCAGGCAAAGCAACTGGAATTCGGTCCAGCCTTCAAGTTGGTTATTCAAGTTAAATATTTTCAATTTTTAGCCCTCAAAATTACTTGAGTTGCTTAAATTTATAAAACATCTGATCCTTCCCATAATCAAGCTTTCATTTATGTTACAGTACGTACATGTTATTACATTTCAAAATTTAAGCAACATTTTAGCAATTTTGAGTACTGAAAGTCCAATTTTTTTATACAACTTGAGAGCTGGATCAGAGACCAGTTGCTTATTGAAAAAAGTGTAACGAAGTAAAAATAAATTAAAAGCTGACTTAATAAAATAACTATCCAAACTAAAGTGATCATTGGTATTTGTGCTTTTTTATAAGAGCACTAGACTTTGATTTCAGCCTGTCTATATCATATTTTTGAATTTATCTTTACCACCTTATCACCCCTGCCAACTCAAAAAAGTATAAAATTGTTTTTTTAAGGAGCTTTCATGCTGGTGAACTTGTTTTTTGGCTGAAGTAGTTTGATGAAAAATTCTGACCCAAATCTCAGCCTGGTTCTCTTTTAAAGGTTTTTCTTATAAGAAAGTGTATCATTTACTCCTAATTATTTTGTTCTGATAACGCTCAAGCCCTGTTTAGTTTTACACTCTGGGGGTCATGGCAACCTGGGAGCCACAGCCCACCCTGTCAGATTTTTCAGATAGTTTTGCCATTTTACCATGTTTCTGGAAAATTTCAGCGTTCCACTCACTTTTTGGGAATTTTTTGTTTGGCCTACCCTAAAATTGAGGTCCCACGACGCCCCTGTTTACACTCATCCAGTGACAGATGTTTCAGTAATTATCTTGGGAATTAATAACTCAATCTATAAAGCAAAATGGTATATGCCTTATGTTTTAGAAATAGAAGGCACCAACAAATGCATTATCTTTTACGTGCTATATAAAATTCAGTATTTAGGTCGTTCACAAATATTAATATTTATTTACTGCAGAATAGGTTGATAATTGACAGTATTTTTTCTGATTCTTCGCAGGAAACCAAGAAATGAAAAGTTTCAAATAATGGAATTCAACACTAAAATGGACCAGGGCCATGATTATATATCTTTCTCTCCTGGGAAGCTCAGTGAGATGTAAACTACTTCATCATCATGGCTGTCACTCTTGAAGAGTATGACGTTGGCAAGCTTTCTCGTGGGAGAGTAGTCCGATCCTTGCTTGGCAGAGTCTACCACAGTAGCGGCACTTCAGTTGTGGGTTTGCAGGGGTTTCAACAGTGCTGGTATTGCTACTGTTTGCCCTTTTGCGGCTGCGTTCTGTTGACTGGGCTTTAAGGCGATCATCCACTGCAGAAGCTGTTCTGGACACGAGCCCCCTCCAAAGAGGACGATTTTGTGCAACATTTTCCCAGTTGGTGATGCCATTCCCCAGGTGACGTTTGATGCAGTCACGGAAACGGAGCTTTGGGCGACCAACTCCTCGCTTGCCTTGTTTCAGCTCGCCATACAGGACAGCCTTAGGTAGTCTTTCTTGTTCCATGCGCACAACGTGGCCGGTCCATCGCAGCTGGGACTTGGTGAGCATTGCCTCAACACTTGGCATTCCGGCTTTCTTGCGGATTAAACTTATTATGCAACTAATTGCACCACAAAAATCTGAATCTTTTTAATCCACTTAATTCAGGATTTTACAAAGCCTGTCAAAGATATATAATGCGTTTGTCGTTTCACTTGAAAAAGTAACGCGCTAAAAAGATATATAGTAATTAACCATTAATGTACTTAAAGTAGCTTGCGTTATTTCATTTGTGTTTTTTCTTCACATCGATATCCTGGCAGTACTGAATTAACGCACCGCATCTCCATTTCTTATTGTGGCATTTTCTCAAACAGCGGCTGGATGCTGCATTTTATGGCTAATCAATCCTGTTTCCTAAAGTAGATCTGGGTCAAAATCTTCCTGAAAAATCTTACATAGGTTGTGCAATACACAGCATGCAGCAATAACATTATTCATTTTACTAATATCCCTTTCATTCTGTTTCAATATACAACGCCATCTTCCTTTGAACATTCCTTTGAGCCTAGCCTACCTAAACGGTAATTAATGTGCAATTTCTCACGGGATAGATTGCCATGATCAGGGAAAGGCTTTTGAACCCAATCAAGTAAAGGGTAAGCTGCATCTGCAATTATTAGGACTGGTACTCTAACACCATTCTCTCCTTAGATTTGCTGACAGGAAATAGTTTGCCCTCTTCACCATTCTTGAAAAAAGTTGAGTGGAAAAAATTTTAGCATTGTTAACTTTGCCTGGCCACCCAATATTTATGTCAATAATGAGAATCAACAACCCCTCGCAGAATAATGGAATACCATCCTTTACGATTGTAATAATCAGCATGATATGTTGTTGGTTCTTTAATCAGAATATGTGACCCATCTATTGCCCCTACACACTGAGGAAACCCCAATTTGTGCTCAAAAGTTTCCATGATTTTGTCCAGGTCTTCACCAGCAGGTATCTTTACGTACTTTGCCAGCATGACTTCGGACATAACTGTGCAAAACTCATCAACAATGACACAAACACTTCACTTTGAAATACCGAAAATATGGCCAATTGTTCTATAATCTGAATATGTAGCAAGCCTCCACAAAGCAACTGCAACTCTTTTTCATATAGATATGGCTTGTCAAAATTGTGTGTCTTCTCGGGGCAAATATGGATCAAGCTCTTGACATAAAGAATTCAAGGGTCTCTGACTCATCCGAAAGTTACATACACAGTTCTTTCCCTCAAAGCCTCCCTTGACGATCATATCCCACCAGCTTCCATTCCTCTGCCTGCTCCCCCTTCTTGCTCTCCACCACGAATATGATTCAATCCTCTTAACTGTTTCTCAGTACCATCTCTCACATCGCCGTCTTCGTTCTGCATAGCTAAACTTAAGCATTTGTTGAAAAAACAGCACAATCATCTTTAAAAGAAACACTTGCCTTGAAAAGTTTACTCCCACAGTTAGGTGCCATTCTGAAAGTATAGTAGCTGAAATTAGCAGCCGTGTGCATGCGCCGAAACGCTAACCTATGTTCTACCATTGAACTATAAATAGAACTCTGAACGATAACCTATTGTTCTCTTTGCGTAACCAATAATGGCTGCCATTGGGAAATTCCTGCACATTCTGATTTCCCAAATCCCATAGGAACGCATACGAAACGATGGAAATGGGAAGAGACTTTCCCGGGGTTTTTCGTATTAAAAACAGTTTTAAATAGTTTGGGAAACAGTTGCAGAGCATGTTTAAAGTTGTGGTGGGTGAAAATAGGTAATTTTTTTTGTCTTAATTCAAAATTTTGGGACCTTATCGCGAAGAAGCATCGCTGGGTTAGCCTAGACCACAGTTCTCATCAACAATCAACATGGAATAAATTTCAGATAAACCATAAAATTACATTGAAAAATGAAAACAGTAAGGCAAGTTATAATGAACAAACTTGAAAAATTCTAAGATTAGACACTTACAAATCTCGGAACTAAATTTAGCAAAGATTCGTGTACGTTTGTGATTTTGGTTGTTGCCAGTGGTGGGCTTTCCCCAGATTCGTAACTAAACCTTTGTCATCGTTTATTTGTAGTTGTGACACAAAACAAATTTCCCGATATCAAAACCAAGTAAACATTCCCTAAAAGTGACTAAAGTCATGGTTTAAATTTAGAAAGTTTGAAAGATATAAAAAATTGGTCAAGCAAACTCAGACTTAAGTTCAAATTTCCTTGAAAGGACAGCACACTGAAAAGTGAAAATAAATTCTAGAGGTAAAATGCCGATCAGCTGTGTTGCATATGGGTGCACAAAGAAGAAAACAAAAGACAGAAACCAATAATGGCTGCCAACATATGATCACGCCAAAAATGACAACGAATATGAGAAAGTAAAGATTATTTCATTTCACAGGTAAGGAAGACTTATCACTGGAAAAATGATCATATGCTGTTTATTCATAAAAAGTTAAGTTTCCAAACCCGGAAGGGGATATGAGAGCCACAAAGAATTTTATTTCGATAGAAATTTGGAGATTTCATTAGAAATATCCTTCATAATAGTTGTGGGCCAAATCACCACAGATCTTTTGAAAGAGCTACCAAAACTTTCAGGGGGTCAATCAAAATATTTCATACAGGACCATCTACAGTGGGTACTTGGAATAAGAGACAACAAAATAAGAAACTCGGATACTCTTCTGACGAATGTATGAAACATCAATGTTTGACAACACAGTAAGATTTGTTCAAAGTTCTCTATAACAGAATGATTTTTCAATTTTTTGTTAATCAGTTTGAATCCCCTGTGTGTAAATATTTCAAGTGAACATAAAACCTACAGTAGCTGGCAGAAAAATCGTCAAATAGCTAAATACAAAACTCGCCATACACATTTTCCAAACAAATGCTTCTTGGATGGGATTTCCTTGGTATGGGGTATCTCAACCTTACCTTGACACAATCCTGTTTTTCATGAAAAATACCAACTTACAGATTCGCACTAAAAGATGAAGAGAAATTGCAAAAATAGGAAAAGGCAGTCCGGCGATTGAAAGCAGATGGGTCTGTCTGGAAAGCCACAGCATGCGAGCATTTTACAAAGGATGACTACATTACAGCTCCTTCCTCATATGGTCAATGTCGCTTAAAGCGTGATGCTGTACCATCAGTATTTTAAGGCTTTCCTCAAAATTTGAAACCGGTTGCAAAGGCTTCAAGAGTGAGAGCAGGCAGTAAGAGACATCAGCCAGAAACAAATGCATCTCCAAGTAAGATTGGAAAGATTCACAGCTATGCATCCAGTCCAAGTAAAGAGCCCAGGACCAGCACCATGAATCTGAATGAGATAGAAACTGAAGAGGAATCTGTTCCCAATGAAAGAGAACAAACAATGATGGCAAGCAACATAAAGTTGAAAAAGTAAATAAGAGAACTAAGGCAAAAAATCCGAAGAAGAGATGTCAAAATAAGTAGCATGAAACAGCTGATCAACAACCTGAAAAAGGAACTGCTTATCAAGACAGAAGAAGCAGAGTTGTTACACAACAATTTTTATGGTTTGCAACTTTCTTTGATCAAAACAACAATGAAAAATGCACAAAGGCATAAACATGGAAGGAGATACCCTGACAATGTAAAGGAATTTGCCCTAACCTTATATTTCTATTCACCAACAGCATAGAATTATGTGAGGGGAATATTGCAGCTTCCACATCCATCTCTAATCAGATAGTGGTCTGCATCCGTCAACTGTGAACCAGGCTTTCTTTCAGAAGCATTTTAGTCACTTGGCATATTAACAAAAGACTTTCCTGAAAGGAAAGACTGTGCACTGATGCTGGACAGCATGGCCATTCGAAAGCAAATAACCTAAGATCCAACTCAAGATCGATATGCTGGATTTACTGATTATGGTGGAGCATTGCCAGAGCCTTGTGAGCATTTTGCATATGAAGCCCTTGTATTCTTGTTGGTTGCTCTGAGAGGTCATTGGAAATGCCTAATTGGTTATTTCCTTACTGATAAATTGTCAGCAAATGTGCAGGCACACTTGGTGAGGATCGCATTGATCAAGGCAGCAGAGATGGATCCTCGTGTATGGTGTGTTACATGTGATGGCATCACAGCAAATCTGGGGACTTTAGAAAACCTTGGATGAAATTTTGGAAATACATATGATTCGATGCTTACAAAGTTTAGACTTCCAAGCCTCTATTATGATGTGTTTGCAATCCTCGATCCTTGTCACATGCTGAAGCTTGCCCGCAACTCCTTGGCTGATGTTTCACTTTTCTGTCCTCAAGCACAAGTAGGATTGAGTGGCGTTTCATTAAAGAATTACACAAATTGCAGCAAAATGAAGGCTTAAAACATAAAACCAGAAAAATAAAATGAATGTGTCAATGGCTATGACGCGCCATTTAATTCTTTATTCTCTCTTTATATTTATTAACACTTTGCATATATTTCTATTTATTCTGACTTGATTTTTAATTATTCTGATCCGATTTATATTTATTCTGACTCGATTTTCTTTTATTCTATTGCTATTTATATTTATTCTGACTTGATATTTATATATTCTGATCCGAGTCTTATTTATTCTCACTTGATTTTTATTTATTCTCACTTGATTTTTATTTATTCTCACTTGATTTTGATTTATTCTAACTTGATTTTTATTTATTTTGACTTGATTTCTATTTATTTTGATCACTTTCTAATTGAGCTGCACTATGGAAATTTCAAATATTCACAGTACATTTTAAAACATGGTAATTATGGTGCATTGGGATCTTGAAGAAGGGAGTTCGAAATTTCGGCATGGTGTGGGTGCACTGTACACTGATTAGCCGCTTGGAAGGTGGTTTCATGGCGGCATTACTTCATCAATGAAGAGAGAGAAATGAAGTTGGATTGCATATCTCTATTGACCAGTTGAAGCAGCTTTTAAGCCAGATAGTCCATGAAAACGGACATATATTACAAAACAATTATGGATTGATGGAGGATACGTTGACTAGAGGATGCTGCAAAAACATTGCAGTTATTGTTCGACCATTCATGTCTTGTTAATTTTGAAGAAGGGATTGCCCAACTTTCTGAAATCTCAAGCAGATTAAGATATCTTCTTGGGCTAACGGAAAAATACGTGAATGCTTTTTGTATTTGTATACAGATGAAGAAACAACATCAGTTTTGTATGTGTCCCAAATTATGAACCATACTGGGAATCCTGGATGTCCACGCGTAGAGGTTTCAAGAGAACAGCTAGATTTCTTGAGGTCATTGCAGTTCACCTGGAAAAGAGTAGCCAAACTACTTGTTGTCAGTGTCTCCACCATTACAAGAAAAAGTTGAAAAAGTTGAAAGAAGATTTACCAGAATGGTCGCAACTATCAGATGACAAAAACGATGAAGTTGTTCAAGAAAACAGCTGAATCGGGAAATATCCCTCTTGAATGAAACCATAAAGAAGTATTCTTGCAACAGCTTCCAAATGACTTCTCCTCATGTCGTGTCTGATGCAAAGACCCCGTTCTCCCTCTCCTAGCATCATACTGATGTAGCTTTCTCTCCAAAACAAAGATATTGCATCACATAAAACACCATCATCTTCCCACTTTTCAACATTTCCATGATCATTTATCATTTTGATCTTGATTGAGCATTTCATTACATCTTCACACAGAAAAGCTTCCAGGAGTTCTTTGCGAATGTAGCTTCTATGTAGCTTGACTACTTTGTTTGACTCTGGATTGAGATGTATAGTTTCATATGTACTTGCACTAACTGCCGCAGCCAATCCTTGTTGCTCTGTTGAAACATCATCCAAATTTAACTGCTCCAAATTAACTATTGCAGTCTCTGTGTGGTAAACTACTTCCACTGTCTGCTCAGCTGGCGGAACCGCAAGGTTATTGGTGGATGAAGTGCCTAAGAAAAACATTACAACTGCTTTAAACAGAAAAAGTAACAAATCAAAAAAATAAATATTAGGTGTAACGTTTTCTATTCCAAACAGCTTCAACTTAGCAAATTCAGTAACTTGACAGGCCATTTGAAATTAATAAAAAGCATTTGATAAGGAATTTTTCTTCACATGGTCCTCACCAGCAACAAGGATTTCAACTATTTATTAAAATTTCAAAAGGTCATGAAGGAATGGTATTATTAGTCCAGACTCTGATAAGTCAACATTCAACTTTCCAGTTCCATTGGTAAATGTATATTGGGTCACTCTTTGTATTTCAAACTTTTTATAGTCATTCCCTTAGAATCACAATTTTCACCAGACACTCAAAAGCAATAATATCAAAACTTATTTGCCTTCAATAATAAGCAATTAAAATCGCAATTGCATATAATCTAATCTGATAAGACAATTGTAACATCTTGAAAAAGGAAAAACAAAGAAAGCAACGACAGCTTTGTGACACAGTACTATTGGTAACCTGGGCTGTAGGAAAATAAATTAAACTCCAACATTATTTTGAATGATCTCTCCCCCTGTCAAAAGAGCGCCCCCCTTTATAACAATTCGCAAAAAGTTTGTTTTATGCAAGCGTTAATGTATATTTTTGTATAGAATTTAGTTAGTTTTGTTCCTTTTAGATATTGTCGTCGTTGGGGTTATAATTTCTCCATGAACTGTTAAATACAACTTTTTATTAAGCGTTGTCTGCAATCCATTATGCCAACCAGATAATCAAAATCAAGCCAGAAAGGAGTAAAGATGAAATAAGTTCCATTCATATACAGTGTAAGAGTATTTGTCTGAAATTTGATTACGGACAATTGAAGTAGAAAATTGAAAAAGTACTCTTCAAAAATGCAGATTTTTTATGTCTTTCCAAGAAAGAGAACCCCACCCTCCAACATGGACTTTTAAACGAGCCCAGGGGGGCACTTGGTACATAGACATAAGTATGGCTGCCCATATGTAGCAATATTTAAACCTTACATATTTATATTTAAAATTGCACATTTATATTTAAACCTACACATTTTTACTTAAACTTTTACATTTTTATTTAAACTTCCTGTTCAAGCTACCTGGATTTAAGCTTCCTGGGAATGGTCCATATTGCAAGCGAGGCTCTCCCTTTTTCGCGGGCTTCACCGCTTCACCACATGTGCATTGTTTCGTTAAACTTAGGCCTTTTTGTGCGAGAGAAGTTTTAAAATGGACGAAGAAGAGAACAAAAAGATTGTTCGTGTTGCAGCTTTGCTTCAGGAAGCGTCTTCACTCCTTACTGCTTCACAGTCAACACCGACAGCTTTACATCTACAAGGCCACGGTCCAGCACCAGCAGCAGTTCACGTGTACCAACATCATCCGCTTTGCCAAACATTCTCAGAACGACTGTCAACAGGGCAAGGCAAATGCTGCATACCAGTTCACGTGCTGGGGTTTATACAAGACTTAATAGAAACGAAAGACTCAGGGCGAGCACCTCGTCTTCTTCAAGACCCTTGCCTACTCAAGCTAAGACTGTAAAGAAGAAGCCTGATATTGAAGCACCATCATCAGAAGAAACAAAAAATGACAAGCACTTAAAATGGGACTCTGTGATATCAGATGGCATCATAACATGCAATGAAAATGATTCCGAGAAGGATATCTGCATCAAGGTTAGAGATTCTCTCCGTGAGAAATTCTCACTTCTTGGTGCTGATGATTTTGAATTTATCAAAGTGAGACACAAAAGGATATCTAAACCAGCACTTCAACCTAGAACTGAATTCAACTACACAGTAGTTAAAAAGTTAGCTGGTCAAGGCTTATTATATTTGTAGATGAAAGAAGAATGTGAATACATAACTGAAGAAAATGAAAATGACTCAGATGATACCATCCTGTTAAAGCCATACAATGAAGGAGGAGTGATAATATTCCTGAAATGTAGAGCCAAACCCAAACCAATAGAAAGGCAAAGGACATAGATATTGTTGATAATGAAGCTGCAGTGAAAGCTGTAGAAGTTGGGTTGATGAATCAAGACATCAGCAGCAATGTAGCACAGGTTTTTAAGAAACCCCCACCAGCATTTGAAATTCGACCACTAATTGATGAAATCAAGAGAGAATCCTATATGGACCCCATAGAAATTCTGCGATCCTTGCAAAAGAAACTCCATAAGGGCAGAGACCTCCATATGTCATCACCAAAAGACACACCCGCACAAGGCTCAACTAACTATATCTCAGTTGATAGGTCAAGGTTGTTAGAAAGTACATTGGTAGAATTGCGATATGTTCATGATTTCAGAATCACATTTGAGGTAGACTTTATGGGAGAGCTCGCACAAGATTTTGGAGGTACACGTCTTTAGTGGCTTTAATCCATGAATAAAGAGATGCAATCCAAATACTTTGAACATTGCTTTAGAGAACAGCTATGTGAAGAGTATTATTACGTTGGGATTATGTGCATGATGGCTCTCATTCAGAATCGCCAAAGTCCCCGCATTTTCCCACCTGAAGTCCTAGAGAAGCTCTTTGACCAATCTCCAATTACATCTGCAAGCATGTTTCATTTGCAAAGGGGATTTCAAGTACTTGGAATTCTTGACGTTTTCCACACATTTCCAATCTTGAAGAACCTTCTTCAGCCAGCATCAACTGCACTGACAGCAAAAAAGGTCATTCAAACTTTGCAGCAACAGTTTTCAGCAGAAGGATCAAGTTCATGTAGCAGGGAAAAAGAACTGTACAGTGTACTTGTGAATTATATTAGAGAGGTGGCAAGTGGGAGGAGAAATAGCGAATTGGGGTAAATAACAATAGATTCTTGTTCTATTGTTTTCTTCAACAATATAAAACAATAGAAAATATAAGAAACTTTTAGTAGTATAGGGCCCAAGCTATGTTTCTTATAAAACAACAAATGTGTATCGTAGATATTTGTATATCTATGATTTGCTTGATATATCCATTTTTCCAAATACCTTTTAAGATAAATCTTATATGGTGCTTTACCATAAAACATTGACCAAACCCCAACCCTCGAATAAGCCCTTCTCCGACAAGCACCCAACCCAAAATATTTTTTCCCAAATAGCTCCTCACCCTTGAATAAGCTCCTATAGAGGCTTAATTGATTCATTGCTCAGCTTATTTGAGGACTACAGTATTTATCAGGCTATCACTTTAGGATGAATGTAATGAAATTTTCATTTGACTTGCAGTGCTATACACGCTTTTCATTTATAAGAAACTTGTCTCAAAGTCCTATTACTAATAGTTCTTTAACTTTGTATTGTTTTCCTTCGTTAAAAAACAAAAGAATCTATTGTTATTTTTGAGAAACCCTAGCACTAGTTTCTTATAAATCAAGGCTATACACAATTTGCGTTATATTGTCAAGCTATTGGAACAACAAGTTAAAATTTTGCAAAAAGAATGGGAACATGCCACATACTTGAAATTTATGTATTCATCACATTGTAATCTAACTACACAGCACCCATTTGGTATGCAATGTCAATGCAATTACAACTAAGAAACTCGCCAGTGGGACCTGAGTTCACGCTTTTGTTGCACCACTTTTACAATTATCTTGAACTTTCCGTTTATTCACATTCCTTTAGAATTCTTGGTCATTTTTCAAAGATAAGAAAGAAATATAGTATGCTAAAAACATTCTTAGGAATCTTTTAGAATTCTTTCTAGAACCCTCAGGCACTAAATATGACCATTTGAGCTGTATTTATGTATTTTATTTGGTGAATTCAACTTCCTTTCACAGGAAAAAGCCAGGCATGCTTTTTCATCAAATATATTTGTTTTTGTATTTCCAGTAATTTTATACTTAATTTTAGTAAGGTAGGAGAACCTGTATCTGCAAAGAGGAGAAAGGGATTGAAATATACACCAACAGCTCACACATGTTCAAATGTCTTGGAGCTACCAAGAGGAGTGCTGATGGAAACTCTGCCAACTGGGCCTGGTTGTTCAAAACCCCGATTAGCGCTAATCTAGGATTAAAATGCCTAATCGGCGATTAAATTTTAACCTCTGATTAGTTTGCGTTGTTCAAAGACCGATTAAGGCTAATTCATGCTTAATCGGGGTATTACCTTTAATCCACCTCCGGAGGTGTATTAAATGCTTAATCGGGATATTAGCAGAATGAAAATGGCGGGAATATTATTTCAAAACATAGCAGCTCCCAATGAACAAAGACGACCCCGAAATTATCGCCTGAATGAAAACCGTTTGGATCTAACGGATGAGCAGCTTCGTGACCGGTACCGATTCAGAGGAGCATCCATTAACTGTTTGTTAGACATTTTTGGTGACGAATTGAGGAGAAAAACAAACCGAAGTCATGCCTTAAGGCCTATTGACCAACTTTTAATTCTGTTGCGTTTTTATGCTAGTGGCAGCTTTTTGCAAGTTATTAGGGATACGATTGGAATAGATAAATCTTAGGTTTCTCAAGTCGTTTATAATGTGTCATCTGTCTTGGCCTCGAAACAAGGACAGTTTATCAAATGACCCACTGAACCAGCGGACACCAATGCCTCAAAGAACTCCTTCTACAGACGTGGTCGGTCCCCAGGTGTCATTAGGGAGCTTACGATTTGACTACGCAGGTGACTGCTACGGTAAGTTTTGAGGAGAATGACGTATGTGCGCATGTGCGAGGGGAATCACCACCAAATCTGCGTAGCGTCCATTATTTTCACTACGCATTGTGGAAGATTTCAACGTACTCTCGACAACGCAGATAAGCAATAGTATTCTTATGATATTTACGCAGCTTATTTCATCTGAAATGTTTTGTTTATCTATTCTGACAACAATATTTAATATTTTCTGAAAGTTTCAGTGTATTGCATGCAATTTATCTTTCTTTATTTTCAGTTTTCCTCAAGAATAACCAACGATATCAAAAGCGAAGCCCCTATCGAAAAACGTAGGGAAAATACGAAATGTGTGAACAATTATTTTGATTCTGTTGTGCATTTTAAGCAGAAGAGAAATATTGGAGATATTTAGGATATGAACATGGTTGAATTAACACTGTTTCAAGTATTTGGTTTGTTGTTAAATGATGTATTTACTTACGATTTGGGCTACACATCCTACATCTTGGCCACTATCTGACCTGAGTTTTACATTTCATGCCTTTTTCTCTCTTTTTTTTGTTTTAAAAGAATTGGCATTTTCTGTGCTAAAATGTAAACAATGCTGTTGGCCATCTTTGTTTGGTGAATTGTGAAGGCAAATAAAATTTTGACGCCAATTCGTACGTAGTCAGCCTGCGTACTCCAAATCGTAAGTCAGATACTGCGCACAACGGTACGGCAGTTAGTACTCAGGCTGCTACGTAGTGGTAGTCACCTACGTAGTCAAATCGTAAGCTCTCTATTGGCTGTATTAATGGAACCCACATTCGTATTCTCGCTCCTCATGTCGACGAAAATGATTTTGTCAATAGGAAAGGATTCCATTCCATCAACGTTCAAGGTGTATGCAACCACAAAGGTACGATTAGTTCAATTGCTAGGTTAATTGAAAAATTTGTTTTTTTACATCAATTCAGCTTTACATGGCAATTCTCATTGTTGAAGTAACTTAGGCTGAACAGAAACAAACCAAAGAAAATTACGAGAGATGATTTAGCATATAATCTAATCTGATAAGACAATTGTAACATCTTGAAAAAGGAAAAACAAAGAAAGCAACGACAGCTTTGTGACACAGTACTATTGGTAACCTGGGCTGTAGGAAAATAAATTAAACTCCAACATTATTTTGAATGATCTCTCCCCCTGTCAAAAGAGCGCCCCCCTTTATAACAATTCGCAAAAAGTTTGTTTTATGCAAGCGTTAATGTATATTTTTGTATAGAATTTAGTTAGTTTTGTTCCTTTTAGATATTGTCGTCGTTGGGGTTATAATTTCTCCATGAACTGTTAAATACAACTTTTTATTAAGCGTTGTCTGCAATCCATTATGCCAACCAGATAATCAAAATCAAGCCAGAAAGGAGTAAAGATGAAATAAGTTCCATTCATATACAGTGTAAGAGTATTTGTCTGAAATTTGATTACGGACAATTGAAGTAGAAAATTGAAAAAGTACTCTTCAAAAATGCAGATTTTTTATGTCTTTCCAAGAAAGAGAACCCCACCCTCCAACATGGACTTTTAAACGAGCCCAGGGGGGCACTTGGTACATAGACATAAGTATGGCTGCCCATATGTAGCAATATTTAAACCTTACATATTTATATTTAAAATTGCACATTTATATTTAAACCTACACATTTTTACTTAAACTTTTACATTTTTATTTAAACTTCCTGTTCAAGCTACCTGGATTTAAGCTTCCTGGGAATGGTCCATATTGCAAGCGAGGCTCTCCCTTTTTCGCGGGCTTCACCGCTTCACCACATGTGCATTGTTTCGTTAAACTTAGGCCTTTTTGTGCGAGAGAAGTTTTAAAATGGACGAAGAAGAGAACAAAAAGATTGTTCGTGTTGCAGCTTTGCTTCAGGAAGCGTCTTCACTCCTTACTGCTTCACAGTCAACACCGACAGCTTTACATCTACAAGGCCACGGTCCAGCACCAGCAGCAGTTCACGTGTACCAACATCATCCGCTTTGCCAAACATTCTCAGAACGACTGTCAACAGGGCAAGGCAAATGCTGCATACCAGTTCACGTGCTGGGGTTTATACAAGACTTAATAGAAACGAAAGACTCAGGGCGAGCACCTCGTCTTCTTCAAGACCCTTGCCTACTCAAGCTAAGACTGTAAAGAAGAAGCCTGATATTGAAGCACCATCATCAGAAGAAACAAAAAATGACAAGCACTTAAAATGGGACTCTGTGATATCAGATGGCATCATAACATGCAATGAAAATGATTCCGAGAAGGATATCTGCATCAAGGTTAGAGATTCTCTCCGTGAGAAATTCTCACTTCTTGGTGCTGATGATTTTGAATTTATCAAAGTGAGACACAAAAGGATATCTAAACCAGCACTTCAACCTAGAACTGAATTCAACTACACAGTAGTTAAAAAGTTAGCTGGTCAAGGCTTATTATATTTGTAGATGAAAGAAGAATGTGAATACATAACTGAAGAAAATGAAAATGACTCAGATGATACCATCCTGTTAAAGCCATACAATGAAGGAGGAGTGATAATATTCCTGAAATGTAGAGCCAAACCCAAACCAATAGAAAGGCAAAGGACATAGATATTGTTGATAATGAAGCTGCAGTGAAAGCTGTAGAAGTTGGGTTGATGAATCAAGACATCAGCAGCAATGTAGCACAGGTTTTTAAGAAACCCCCACCAGCATTTGAAATTCGACCACTAATTGATGAAATCAAGAGAGAATCCTATATGGACCCCATAGAAATTCTGCGATCCTTGCAAAAGAAACTCCATAAGGGCAGAGACCTCCATATGTCATCACCAAAAGACACACCCGCACAAGGCTCAACTAACTATATCTCAGTTGATAGGTCAAGGTTGTTAGAAAGTACATTGGTAGAATTGCGATATGTTCATGATTTCAGAATCACATTTGAGGTAGACTTTATGGGAGAGCTCGCACAAGATTTTGGAGGTACACGTCTTTAGTGGCTTTAATCCATGAATAAAGAGATGCAATCCAAATACTTTGAACATTGCTTTAGAGAACAGCTATGTGAAGAGTATTATTACGTTGGGATTATGTGCATGATGGCTCTCATTCAGAATCGCCAAAGTCCCCGCATTTTCCCACCTGAAGTCCTAGAGAAGCTCTTTGACCAATCTCCAATTACATCTGCAAGCATGTTTCATTTGCAAAGGGGATTTCAAGTACTTGGAATTCTTGACGTTTTCCACACATTTCCAATCTTGAAGAACCTTCTTCAGCCAGCATCAACTGCACTGACAGCAAAAAAGGTCATTCAAACTTTGCAGCAACAGTTTTCAGCAGAAGGATCAAGTTCATGTAGCAGGGAAAAAGAACTGTACAGTGTATTTGTGAATTATATTAGAGAGGTGGCAAGTGGGAGGAGAAATAGCGAATTGGGGTAAATAACAATAGATTCTTGTTCTATTGTTTTCTTCAACAATATAAAACAATAGAAAATATAAGAAACTTTTAGTAGTATAGGGCCCAAGCTATGTTTCTTATAAAACAACAAATGTGTATCGTAGATATTTGTATATCTATGATTTGCTTGATATATCCATTTTTCCAAATACCTTTTAAGATAAATCTTATATGGTGCTTTACCATAAAACATTGACCAAACCCCAACCCTCGAATAAGCCCTTCTCCGACAAGCACCCAACCCAAAATATTTTTTCCCAAATAGCTCCTCACCCTTGAATAAGCTCCTATAGAGGCTTAATTGATTCATTGCTCAGCTTATTTGAGGACTACAGTATTTATCAGGCTATCACTTTAGGATGAATGTAATGAAATTTTCATTTGACTTGCAGTGCTATACACGCTTTTCATTTATAAGAAACTTGTCTCAAAGTCCTATTACTAATAGTTCTTTAACTTTGTATTGTTTTCCTTCGTTAAAAAACAAAAGAATCTATTGTTATTTTTGAGAAACCCTAGCACTAGTTTCTTATAAATCAAGGCTATACACAATTTGCGTTATATTGTCAAGCTATTGGAACAACAAGTTAAAATTTTGCAAAAAGAATGGGAACATGCCACATACTTGAAATTTATGTATTCATCACATTGTAATCTAACTACACAGCACCCATTTGGTATGCAATGTCAATGCAATTACAACTAAGAAACTCGCCAGTGGGACCTGAGTTCACGCTTTTGTTGCACCACTTTTACAATTATCTTGAACTTTCCGTTTATTCACATTCCTTTAGAATTCTTGGTCATTTTTCAAAGATAAGAAAGAAATATAGTATGCTAAAAACATTCTTAGGAATCTTTTAGAATTCTTTCTAGAACCCTCAGGCACTAAATATGACCATTTGAGCTGTATTTATGTATTTTATTTGGTGAATTCAACTTCCTTTCACAGGAAAAAGCCAGGCATGCTTTTTCATCAAATATATTTGTTTTTGTATTTCCAGTAATTTTATACTTAATTTTAGTAAGGTAGGAGAACCTGTATCTGCAAAGAGGAGAAAGGGATTGAAATATACACCAACAGCTCACACATGTTCAAATGTCTTGGAGCTACCAAGAGGAGTGCTGATGGAAACTCTGCCAACTGGGCCTGGTTGTTCAAAACCCCGATTAGCGCTAATCTAGGATTAAAATGCCTAATCGGCGATTAAATTTTAACCTCTGATTAGTTTGCGTTGTTCAAAGACCGATTAAGGCTAATTCATGCTTAATCGGGGTATTACCTTTAATCCACCTCCGGAGGTGTATTAAATGCTTAATCGGGATATTAGCAGAATGAAAATGGCGGGAATATTATTTCAAAACATAGCAGCTCCCAATGAACAAAGACGACCCCGAAATTATCGCCTGAATGAAAACCGTTTGGATCTAACGGATGAGCAGCTTCGTGACCGGTACCGATTCAGAGGAGCATCCATTAACTGTTTGTTAGACATTTTTGGTGACGAATTGAGGAGAAAAACAAACCGAAGTCATGCCTTAAGGCCTATTGACCAACTTTTAATTCTGTTGCGTTTTTATGCTAGTGGCAGCTTTTTGCAAGTTATTAGGGATACGATTGGAATAGATAAATCTTAGGTTTCTCAAGTCGTTTATAATGTGTCATCTGTCTTGGCCTCGAAACAAGGACAGTTTATCAAATGACCCACTGAACCAGCGGACACCAATGCCTCAAAGAACTCCTTCTACAGACGTGGTCGGTCCCCAGGTGTCATTAGGGAGCTTACGATTTGACTACGCAGGTGACTGCTACGGTAAGTTTTGAGGAGAATGACGTATGTGCGCATGTGCGAGGGGAATCACCACCAAATCTGCGTAGCGTCCATTATTTTCACTACGCGTTGTGGAAGATTTCAACGTACTCTCGACAACGCAGATAAGCAATAGTATTCTTATGATATTTACGCAGCTTATTTCATCTGAAATGTTTTGTTTATCTATTCTGACAACAATATTTAATATTTTCTGAAAGTTTCAGTGTATTGCATGCAATTTATCTTTCTTTATTTTCAGTTTTCCTCAAGAATAACCAACGATATCAAAAGCGAAGCCCCTATCGAAAAACGTAGGGAAAATACGAAATGTGTGAACAATTATTTTGATTCTGTTGTGCATTTTAAGCAGAAGAGAAATATTGGAGATATTTAGGATATGAACATGGTTGAATTAACACTGTTTCAAGTATTTGGTTTGTTGTTAAATGATGTATTTACTTACGATTTGGGCTACACATCCTACATCTTGGCCACTATCTGACCTGAGTTTTACATTTCATGCCTTTTTCTCTCTTTTTTTTGTTTTAAAAGAATTGGCATTTTCTGTGCTAAAATGTAAACAATGCTGTTGGCCATCTTTGTTTGGTGAATTGTGAAGGCAAATAAAATTTTGACGCCAATTCGTACGTAGTCAGCCTGCGTACTCCAAATCGTAAGTCAGATACTGCGCACAACGGTACGGCAGTTAGTACTCAGGCTGCTACGTAGTGGTAGTCACCTACGTAGTCAAATCGTAAGCTCTCTATTGGCTGTATTAATGGAACCCACATTCGTATTCTCGCTCCTCATGTCGACGAAAATGATTTTGTCAATAGGAAAGGATTCCATTCCATCAACGTTCAAGGTGTATGCAACCACAAAGGTACGATTAGTTCAATTGCTAGGTTAATTGAAAAATTTGTTTTTTTACATCAATTCAGCTTTACATGGCAATTCTCATTGTTGAAGTAACTTAGGCTGAACAGAAACAAACCAAAGAAAATTACGAGAGATGATTTAGCATATAATCTAATCTGATAAGACAATTGTAACATCTTGAAAAAGGAAAAACAAAGAAAGCAACGACAGCTTTGTGACACAGTACTATTGGTAACCTGGGCTGTAGGAAAATAAATTAAACTCCAACATTATTTTGAATGATCTCTCCCCCTGTCAAAAGAGCGCCCCCCTTTATAACAATTCGCAAAAAGTTTGTTTTATGCAAGCGTTAATGTATATTTTTGTATAGAATTTAGTTAGTTTTGTTCCTTTTAGATATTGTCGTCGTTGGGGTTATAATTTCTCCATGAACTGTTAAATACAACTTTTTATTAAGCGTTGTCTGCAATCCATTATGCCAACCAAATAATCAAAATCAAGCCAGAAAGGAGTAAAGACGAAATAAGTTCCATTCATATACAGTGTAAGAGTATTTGTCTGAAATTTGATTACGGACAATTGAAGTAGAAAATTGAAAAAGTACTCTTCAAAAATGCAGATTTTTTATGTCTTTCCAAGAAAGAGAACCCGACCCTCCAACATGGACTTTTAAACGAGCCCAGGGGGGCACTTGGTACATAGACATAAGTATGGCTGCCCATATGTAGCAATATTTAAACCTTACATATTTATATTTAAAATTGCACATTTATATTTAAACCTACACATTTTTACTTAAACTTTTACATTTTTATTTAAACTTCCTGTTCAAGCTACCTGGATTTAAGCTTCCTGGGAATGGTCCATATTGCAAGCGAGGCTCTCCCTTTTTCGCGGGCTTCACCGCTTCACCACATGTGCATTGTTTCGTTAAACTTAGGCCTTTTTGTGCGAGAGAAGTTTTAAAATGGACGAAGAAGAGAACAAAAAGATTGTTCGTGTTGCAGCTTTGCTTCAGGAAGCGTCTTCACTCCTTACTGCTTCACAGTCAACACCGACAGCTTTACATCTACAAGGCCACGGTCCAGCACTAGCAGCAGTTCACGTGTACCAACATCATCCGCTTTGCCAAACATTCTCAGAACGACTGTCAACAGGGCAAGGCAAATGCTGCATACCAGTTCACGTGCTGGGGTTTATACAAGACTTAATAGAAACGAAAGACTCAGGGCGAGCACCTCGTCTTCTTCAAGACCCTTGCCTACTCAAGCTAAGACTGTAAAGAAGAAGCCTGATATTGAAGCACCATCATCAGAAGAAACAAAAAATGACAAGCACTTAAAATGGGACTCTGTGATATCATATGGCATCATAACATGCAATGAAAATGATTCCGAGAAGGATATCTGCATCAAGGTTAGAGATTCTCTCCGTGAGAAATTCTCACTTCTTGGTGCTGATGATTTTGAATTTATCAAAGTGAGACACAAAAGGATATCTAAACCAGCACTTCAACCTAGAACTGAATTCAACTACACAGTAGTTAAAAAGTTAGCTGGTCAAGGCTTATTATATTTGTAGATGAAAGAGGAATGTGAATACATAACTGAAGAAAATGAAAATGACTCAGATGATACCATCCTGTTAAAGCCATACAATGAAGGAGGAGTGATAATATTCCTGAAATGTAGAGCCAAACCCAAACCAATAGAAAGGCAAAGGACATAGATATTGTTGACAATGAAGCTGCAGAGAAAGCTGTAGAAGTTGGGTTGATGAATCAAGACATCAGCAGCAATGTAGCACAGGTTTTTAAGAAACCCCCACCAGCATTTGAAATTCGACCACTAATTGATGAAATCAAGAGAGAATCCTATATGGACCCCATAGAAATTCTGCGATCCTTGCAAAAGAAACTCCATAAGGGCAGAGACCTCCATATGTCATCACCAGAAGACACACCCGCACAAGGCTCAACTAACTATATCTCAGTTGATAGGTCAAGGTTGTTAGAAAGTACATTGGTAGAATTGCGATATGTTCATGATTTCAGAATCACATTTGAGGTAGACTTTATGGGAGAGCTCGCACAAGATTTTGGAGGTACACGTCTTTAGTGGCTTTAATCCATGAATAAAGAGATGCAATCCAAATACTTTGAACATTGCTTTAGAGAACAGCTATGTGAAGAGTATTATTACGTTGGGATTATGTGCATGATGGCTCTCATTCAGAATGGCCAAAGTCCCCGCATTTTCCCACCTGAAGTCCTAGAGAAGCTCTTTGACCAATCTCCAATTACATCTGCAAGCATGTTTCATTTGCAAAGGGGATTTCAAGTACTTGGAATTCTTGACGTTTTCCACACATTTCCAATCTTGAAGAACCTTCTTCAGCCAGCATCAACTGCACTGACAGCAAAAAAGGTCATTCAAACTTTGCAGCAACAGTTTTCAGCAGAAGGATCAAGTTCATGTAGCAGGGAAAAAGAACTGTACAGTGTATTTGTGAATTATATTAGAGAGGTGGCAAGTGGGAGGAGAAATAGTGAATTGGGGTAAATAACAATAGATTCTTGTTCTATTGTTTTCTTCAACAATATAAAACAATAGAAAATATAAGAAACTTTTAGTAGTATAGGGCCCAAGCTATGTTTCTTATAAAACAACAAATGTGTATCGTAGATATTTGTATATCTATGATTTGCTTGATATATCCATTTTTCCAAATACCTTTTAAGATAAATCTTATATGGTGCTTTACCATAAAACATTGACCAAACCCCAACCCTCGAATAAGCCCTTCTCCGACAAGCCCCCAACCCAAAATATTTTTTCCCAAATAGCTCCTCACCCTTGAATAAGCTCCTATAGAGGCTTAATTGATTCATTGCTCAGCTTATTTGAGGACTACAGTATTTATCAGGCTATCACTTTAGGATGAATGTAATGAAATTTTCATTTGACTTGCAGTGCTATACACGCTTTTCATTTATAAGAAACTTGTCTCAAAGTCCTATTACTAATAGTTCTTTAACTTTGTATTGTTTTCCTTCGTTAAAAACAAAAGAATCTATTGTTATTTTTGAGAAACCCTAGCACTAGTTTCTTATAAATCAAGGCTATACACAATTTGCGTTATATTGTCAAGCTATTGGAACAACAAGTTAAAATTTTGCAAAAAGAATGGGAACATGCCACATACTTGAAATTTATGTATTCATCACATTGTAATCTAACTACACAGCACCCATTTGGTATGCAATGTCAATGCAATTACAACTAAGAAACTCGCCAGTGGGACCTGAGTTCACGCTTTTGTTGCACCACTTTTACAATTATCTTGAACTTTCCGTTTATTCACATTCCTTTAGAATTCTTGGTCATTTTTCAAAGATAAGAAAGAAATATAGTATGCTAAAAACATTCTTAGGAATCTTTTAGAATTCTTTCTAGAACCCTCAGGCACTAAATATGACCATTTGAGCTGTATTTATGTATTTTATTTGGTGAATTCAACTTCCTTTCACAGGAAAAAGCCAGGCATGCTTTTTCATCAAATATATTTGTTTTTGTATTTCCAGTAATTTTATACTTAATTTTAGTAAGGTAGGAGAACCTGTATCTGCAAAGAGGAGAAAGGGATTGAAATATACACCAACAGCTCACACATGTTCAAATGTCTTGGAGCTACCAAGAGGAGTGCTGATGGAAACTCTGCCAACTGGGCCTGGTTGTTCAAAACCCCGATTAGCGCTAATCTAGGATTAAAATGCCTAATCGGCGATTAAATTTTAACCTCTGATTAGTTTGCGTTGTTCAAAGACCGATTAAGGCTAATCCATGCTTAATCGGGGTATTACCTTTAATCCACCTCCGGAGGTGTATTAAATGCTTAATCGGGATATTAGCAGAATGAAAATGGCGGGAATATTATTTCAAAACATAGAAGCTCCCAATGAACAAAGACGACCCCGAAATTATCGCCTGAATGAAAACTGTTTGGATCTAACGGATGAGCAGCTTCGTGACCGGTACCGATTCAGAGGAGCATCCATTAACTGTTTGTTAGACATTTTTGGTGACGAATTGAGGAGAAAAACAAACCGAAGTCATGCCTTAAGGCCTATTGACCAACTTTTAATTCTGTTGCGTTTTTATGCTAGTGGCAGCTTTTTTCAAGTTATTAGGGATACGATTGGAATAGATAAATCTTAGGTTTCTCAAGTCGTTTATAATGTGTCATCTGTCTTGGCCTCGAAACAAGGACAGTTTATCAAATGACCCACTGAACCAGCGGACACCAATGCCTCAAAGAACTCCTTCTACAGACGTGGTCGGTCCCCAGGTGTCATTAGGGAGCTTACGATTTGACTACGCAGGTGACTGCTACGGTAAGTTTTGAGGAGAATGACGTATGTGCGCATGTGCGAGGGGAATCACCACCAAATCTGCGTAGCGTCCATTATTTTCACTACGCATTGTGGAAGATTTCAACGTACTCTCGACAACGCAGATAAGCAATAGTATTCTTATGATATTTACGCAGCTTATTTCATCTGAAATGTTTTGTTTATCTATTCTGACAACAATATTTAATATTTTCTGAAAGTTTCAGTGTATTGCATGCAATTTATCTTTCTTTATTTTCAGTTTTCCTCAAGAATAACCAACGATATCAAAAGCGAAGCCCCTATCGAAAAACGTAGGGAAAATACGAAATGTGTGAACAATTATTTTGATTCTGTTGTGCATTTTAAACAGAAGAGAAATATTGGAGATATTTAGGATATGAACATGGTTGAATTAACACTGTTTCAAGTATTTGGTTTGTTGTTAAATGATGTATTTACTTACGATTTGGGCTACACATCCTACATCTTGGCCACTATCTGACCTGAGTTTTACATTTCATGCCTTTTTCTCTCTTTTTTTTGTTTTAAAAGAATTGGCATTTTCTGTGCTAAAATGTAAACAATGCTGTTGGCCATCTTTGTTTGGTGAATTGTGAAGGCAAATAAAATTTTGACGCCAATTCGTACGTAGTCAGCCTGCGTACTCCAAATCGTAAGTCAGATACTGCGCACAACGGTACGGCAGTTAGTACTCAGGCTGCTACGTAGCGGTAGTCACCTACGTAGTCAAATCGTAAGCTCTCTATAGGCTGTATTAATGGAACCCACATTCGCATTCTCGCTCCTCATGTCGACGAAAATGATTTTGTCAATAGGAAAGGATTCCATTCCATCAACGTTCAAGGTGTATGCAACCACAAAGGTACGATTAGTTCAATTGCTAGGTTAATTGAAAAATTTGTTTTTTTACATCAATTCAGCTTTACATGGCAATTCTCATTGTTGAAGTAACTTAGGCTGAACAGAAACAAACCAAAGAAAATTACGAGAGATGATTTAGCATCTGAAGAAAAATGTTTGAATGAAATTATCAAATGCAAATTAGTATGAAAATTATTTACAACGTTGAAATCAGGTTAGAATTCAATGAAATCTACAGTCAAAAAGTGCAAAGCCATTTTTATTACCAATTTAATCTTTCTAACAATTCAATTTAGAAAATATATACAACGAGAAATCTACAACAATTTTCAAAGTCTCCCGATCCATAACTAAAATTGAATAGATAATATGAGAATAACTAAGGTCTCTGCAACTAGGAAGAACACATTTGCATACAGGTACCGGACCCAGTATATAAAGAAAATACTGTATATATACATGACATACATTGATAATACAAATTTCGTACTACACTACTTTGACTATTTGAATTTTCAGGCATGTTCACAAATATTGTTGCCCGTTGGCCTAGTAGTGCACATGACAGCCATATATTTCGAAGCTCTATGTTGCATGAATATCTGGAAGCAAACAACCGTTCACTGGATGATGGTGTTCTCCTTGGAGATTCTGGATAGGCATGCCATCCTTATCTCATGACCCCCTAAAATACGCTGGTATCTCAGTCTGAGAAAGTGTTTAACGTTGCCCATCGGAAAACACGTGTACTGATTGAGCAAGCTTTTGGTCGTTGGAAGCGTAGATTCCATGTTCTGAATTCTGAAATCAGAATGTCGCCCCAAAGGGTGTGTAAAATTATTGGTGCTTGTGCCGTTTTGCACAACATTGCCATCTTTCTCAATGAGCCAATGGAAGATGAAGAAGAGTTGGAGGAAGCCCCCACATTAGAAGATAATTTCAATGGAGAACAAAGAGGATTACTTGTCAGGAATTATATTCGAGACACTTATTTTGATTAATCAATTTCTCACATCGCAAATTGTTTTATAAGAAAGCACCTTTTAATAAAGAAGTATTTGAGTTTCTCGTGAAAAAAATATAGATTCCTTATTTCTTTATTCTTCTACAATAGAAGGCATGCGAAAATACGAGTAATCAGCAGAACTGAGATATTTCAAGACTTTCTTATAAAAAACGTGTTATTGACACCCCTTTTAAAGTTTTTGACCTTGCACCTTGGTCCCCGAGATAGGTATGGCAAGAAGATTTCAACATCGTGGGGAAACCCAGTTTTTACTGAAAATTCTCTGGATCTGATAACCCCACTTTATAATGAAGGATTTTCCTAGAAAAAGTGAGTTAATAAGTAGATGGTGGCCTTCCCTGACGATGGTGCCATAATCTTGCCATAGAAGGGTTTTGCCCTAGAAACTACTCAAATAATCATCTAGCCCCTTTAAAGTTAAAGGTGCCAGAAGCACTAATCATCTAATTCATTATTGCTGTTTGCACACATATGTTAATTTGGAATTTATTGAATTCACTCATTGTTTTAAATATATTCTATATCTTTAGAAGAGCAAACTTTAGTAAAGTTTTGACGCTGTGAATCTGAGTCCGATTTTGTTATAGAATAACGTGTACTTGGCTTGAGCCAGGCTTTTTTTACAAGAAAATGCTTGTTTTAAATGAGAAGAAACTTTACAAGCTCTCTGCATCATTCAAAACACGATGATTTTTTCCATTATAATTATGCTTCTGGCATCTCTCAACTCTTCAAAAATGAGAAATTTCTCTTTTCGTCTGGGGTGAGATTTTTCGATAAGAGGCGGCCCACCACCTATCCGTCTAGCTTTTTTTCCATAGTCGCAAAACTCTCGTTTGGCTGTCGAGGTAAGATTCTTCCACTTGTCCCTAACTTCTTGAACCGTTCTTGACGCTACGCCCACAGAGTTTACGGCTGCAGTTATTTCGCACCAAATTTTGTTTTTCCACGAATTCGTCACACTGTCTGTGAATTTTGATAGAGGGGTCGAAATATTTGCTTCCACCTCCTCGGTCAAAATGGACAGCTCGGAAAAAGTAAAATTGGCTTTACGCGTTTTTCTTTGCTTCGCAGCTTCGCTCTTATATTTTGCCGCAATTTTTCAAACTTTATGACAAGAGTTAATCGGGGAATAGGAAAATTAATCCGGGATTAGCTAATCGGGGGTTAAAAATAGCTTTGAACAACGCTGGTTAGTACCCCAATTAGTTCATCGGGGATTAAGGAGTTAAACCTGGATTAGCCTCTAATCCTAGATTAAGTTAATCGGGGTTTTGAACAACCGGGCCCTGAAGAATATCTCTTCAACATTGATGATTTGGCATTTATTGGATCATACTTAGGTATCGTTTGATTTCTTAGACTTCAAATTTCAAACTGCTTTAGTATATATGCTTTAGTTCTGTTTGTATTGATTGAAAACGAAAACACAAAAAGAGCAACAGACATAATCTAACCAAACATATATCTGATCAATCTTTCTATCTAGCCGAACTTTTTTCTATCCGAAAATTTATCTTAGATAATGACCAGGCTTGGGATTTTTAATTTATTCGTTTATTTCATCTGGTATTTCACAATCTAATGGAAGATTTAGCTGGAAAGGCTTTGTGTGCTTTTATAAACCAAAATTTAAGTAAGTTCTAGCCTATTCATTACCTGCTAGTGTCTGTTGCTGTTATTTGTCTCTGTTTAGATACCTTACTTATTTTTTCTAATTACCAAATGTCACTGATCACAAAATAAAGACTAGATTGAGAATCGCATTTTTCTGGGTCAAATTTTTGAAGCCAACCTCTTTGAACTGTCGAAAGGAAGCTGTTATGGGGGGGGGGCTTCTTGATAAAAAAGCGCTATATAAGATCCATTTTTAATGATATCAGACCATTGTTCTGGTGATTATTAGTAGGGCCTAAGCCCCCCAGCCCCTGGCTTCCAACCGACCTGTGCCTCCAATGTGGCCACCGAAAGATTTTATTGACCTCAATTTTTGAACGGTAGATCCTTGGTCCAGTCTTTATATTTATATAGTGCCTAGTATGCGCATCTGTATGTTTATTATATTAGTTTAAGTTCAGTTGGAGAATCAGCATTCAATTCAAATATGTCCTTAAATATTTCCGAGGTCAGCTAGCTTGTTAATTACTAAGTCTAATGCTTCAATATAGACATCTATTCCCATTTGTGTTGAAATTCTATTTGGATCAATTGACTGATAGACATGTGCTGCAATCTGTTCATGATAGGGAATCAAGTCGGGTAACAAAACAACATTATTTTCACCTTCATTAAGTCTTGGGATAGGTCCCTGCAAATCTTCACCGTATGCATACAAGTTTTCTGGATCATCATCCAACTGTCCATTTGCCAATGGGTTGCTTGGATTTAGTATTCCGCTATTCCATATTTCGTTTGGGGTCCAGTTTCGCTCAGTGGAAAGATGATGGTTGTTGTGTGCTCCCAAGAACTCACCAAGTGAAAAATTGATTCTTGGTTTGTAGACCAAATGAACAGTGAACATGTGAATGGGATTTTCTACATCCAACAAACCTGCCTGCTCCAAAGCATAGAAAACATAATAAAAAGCAGCAGCAACACAACGAAACACATCGCGCCAAAGACATTAAATTCTCTTGTTGAAGAGCCAGCTATAAAACTACCTCTACCCCCACCATGCATTTCCGTGATTGCATCACATATCAAAACATTCTCAACACCATAGTCTACTCTTATTCTTGATGGCCAATATTTACCGTGATTATTCATCAACTCAAAGAATAACTGAAGGACTGTTGATGCTCGATTGTTTGTTTTGCATTAAAGGAACATGATTTTACGTGATTTACCATCAATGAAGCCATGTATCACAAACTTCCATCGTATCAGAGAATGATGTCCATCAATATGCCAAAGTGAATTTTGCCAAGGAACAACATATGTCCGTCAAGAAATCAACACACCCCAGAGTAGTGCTGAGTGCAGTGGGTCGATTCTGTTGATACTTTTCCGGACTCTTCTTCTTTGAATACAAATACCAATTGACTTAAAATGCCCTTATATGTATGGTTCCCCAGTAGTGTTTCCATGACGAGACATTTAATCCTTTACAATTGCATCGACCTCATCATCCGAAATATCAGTGAATGGCTGCATTTGTTGCATGTCATATTCACCTATTCGCCAATATAATGTCCAACGTGACACACCAAACATACGTGCAATCTGAGACCATGAAAATCCTATTCCTCTAAGTTCTTCTAGATTATCCTTTGGAATTTCATACTTCGGCCTTCCAACAGCCCTATTACCGGTAACTCTTTCTTCAGGGCCTGTCATGTCTAGATGAATGACTTCATTGTTTTCACCATGTACATGCTTAAATATGAATGAACAGTTCTTTGTAAACTTCTCGAAATGCATCTGAAACATCACTCAATAGCTGAGAGTCTTCCACTGGTATAATATCAAGGATAATCTGGTATAATACAATATCAAGGCGTTCAAATGAAAAATCTGTGATGGCCAATTAAAAGGGATTAATTTTTGACACTTGAAGCAACTTCAAGCAACTTGGGAAGATAGTTTACACGATCGCATCCTCTCACAAGACGAAACATGTGAAGTGAATTGCATTGAAATTTTACCTGAATATGATCTTGTAAACCGGCCTTTACACATAATGAATTTAAAACATTTGAAGCTCTTTTTGGTATTTACCATGGATATTCTTTATCAATTTGCAGAAATGATATCTGAAAGTACTAATGGGATTGATATACCGGTTAACTGGAAAATTAAAAACACTGCATTTTTGAGGGATCTGGTGTTTAAGATTGTCACCCATAAAGGTTTTTTTCATTCTATAATGACATTTCATAAATTTTTCTCTTCACTTTAATCCAAATTGAAATTTTTGATAGTTGAGCATCATCAGTACCGAAGCTTAGATCTAGAGAATTTCATTTCAGTTCATTTCATTTCAAGAAGTTCATTTTATGCAAATATATATGAAGTAATTTTATAGTGTCCATATGCAAGGTTAATCATGGTTAGAAACAAAAATGGGATGTTTGTATCCTTTCAGCTAGCTGCAATTAATAGGGAAATCGCTTGGTAATTGCTCTTTTCTACTGCAATCAGGTATTCTCGGTTTCTTCTGTTCTCACAAGAAACTTAATTTACCAACTGTTGTGTTAAAAATATCTCTAAATAAATTTTTCATCTCTCACGCATGATTTCGTGTTATGCGGACGTGTTCTTTGACGCTCCTGAAAACAACCGCTATGTGAGTGAATTTCATAAGTTACATGTTTTTAATATAGTTTTAGTTCCTTTAAATTATCTTTACTTTTATTTTTGTTCCAAATGGATTACTAGTTCAAAGTTTGCAAGTTTAAATACATCTCTTTATCGATTCAACTACGTGCAATATGGCGAGTGAAAGTGAACCAACAATAAAAGATTTAGCTTCGATGTTGATAAAGCAAGAGCAGAACATAAACAAGCGATTGGATGAAATGACAAGCAAAATTGACAATATAAATAACCATTTCAGTGAAAAGTTTACAGCATTGGAGTCTAAGCTAAAAGGGATGGAAAAATCGACAGCATTTATAAGTGAACAGTACGAAAGTCACAGAAAAATGGTGGATAATATGCTAAAAAAACAAGTTGCGCTGGAGAATGAGAATGCTGAATTTAAGAAAGAGATCAAAGATATGGAGAGAAAATTGTTTGTAGCTTCTCAAGAGATGAATGATCTCCAACAATATGGCCGGAGGGAGTGTGTTGAAATCGCTGGAGTCCCAAAAATTGAACAAGAAAATACAGAAGAGTTGGCGCTCAAAGTTTTTAGCGAAATCGGAGTGAAGGTTAACCCATCTGACATCGTGGCATGCCACAGATTACCTTCAAGAAGAGGGGATCCAATTATTATCACGAAACTTCTAAATCGAAAGACTGCAGGCGAAATTCTAGCAAACAGAAAAGAGCTAAGAAATGTAACAGCCTCTGATCTTGGGTTTGAAGCCAAAACCAATGGTAAGATTTTCATTAATGAATCGCTCACGAAGCAAAATAAAGAATTGTATCGCTCTGTACGCGAAAAGGCAAAGGCAAAAGAATGGAAGTTCACTTGGACCTGGAACGGTCATATTTACGCCAGGAAAGACGAGTCGACTGCACCAGCCAGATTTTCATCTCCTCGAGACGTCGAAGAAAAACTCATCTGAAGAGACAAAATGAACTACATCTGACTATCCTATCGTATCCGTTTTTTATTAGGTATGTTCAAGTTTATAGTGTATACTGTATATCCTTTGGTAAGCTCCCCTAGACTATCCCATTATGAGTTCCCCGTTTGAAGAAAACCTAAATTGTCCAGAATGCTCAAAACTAGTTCATGATAACGAGGATTCTATTTGCTGTGATTTATGCAACAGCTGGTTTCATCTTCAATGCTCCTTATTAAATAGGTTAAAATTTCAATTCCTGGTTGAAAATCCTAATGAAAGCTGGTTCTGTAAGTTTTGTATTAAAAAATCTTTCCCATTTCAATCCCTATCGGAAAATAAATTAAAAAACACTATTGCTTTTATGACAGAAGAAAACGAAAGATTATTTTTTAAATTAACACACCCTGAAACTGGGATGCAACGGAAATGCACTGTTTGTGATAAGAAAGTGTGTGACGTTAGTAAGTCGGCACCCTGTGTAGATTGCAATTCTTTAATACATATTAGATGTTCTGACTTGCAGCTGTGGAATCTCACAAATGTCTCAAAATTATTGAAAGAATGGTGTTGTAAATCTTGCTGGCATAACAGATTTCCTTTCTCTGAATTAGAAAACCACGAAATAATTGAATTGACTTTCAATTCAAATTTTTCATGTAGGTGCCAGACAGTTAACACTGAGTCACGCGATTATCAACAGCTTGAAAGATTAAATCTTTGCAAACTCGACCCTAAAGAAAGCGAATCACTGTTTAACAATGATATTGACACCTACGCGAATTTTCATTCTAATTTTGATTATTACTCGACTCACAAATTCCATAAGCTAACTAGCAAGGCAAATATAACCAAGAACCCCACATTTAGCCTAATTCATTCCAACATTCAATCTTTACTTAAAAATAACGAAAACCTTGATATTCTTTTAAATAACCTCAATTTTAATTTTGATATTATTGCCCTCTCGGAAACATGGCATACAAAAGATAATAACGATCAAATTTGTACACTAACTTTGCCAGGTTACCAAACTTTTAAAGGAATCATAGGTGAAACTAAGAATGGTGGTTGTGGATTTTATGTTAATGAGAATATAAATTTTGAAACTCGTGAAGATCTTAACAAAACACTAAAAAGTGATAATTCTGAATTTGAGGCCTTTTGGATTCAATGTGAAAACTCAGTTTTTGGGGTAGTTTATAACCACCCCCGTAAGAACCCAACTGATTTCTTAACCTATTTAGACAATACTTTAAAAAAACTTTCTAAAGAAAAGAAGGAAATAACTTTGTCTGGAGACTTTAATCTTGATTTACTCAAGTTTGATAAGGTAACCCCTGTAGAAGAATTCTTAAACATAATGTTCTGTAATTATTATCAGCCTGTTATTTTACAACCTACTAGGTATGTAGATAACAGTAGGCCTACTTTAATTGACAATATTTTTGTAAATTCCCTTGATTTAAAAGCTATAAGTGGCAACTTTATTGCTAAAGTATCTGATCATATGCCTAACTTCATTATATTAGAAAGAAAAATCCATAAAAATAAAAAATCTAATATTATAAAACGTAATTTTAAAAATTTTAAGGAATTAAACTTTATTAAAGATATAAAAGATATAAACTTTGATTTTCTTAATGATCCTAGTCAAGACATCGACAACAAATATGATGTTTTCCAGAGCAGCGTCCTAGATACTATCCAAAGGCATGCCCCCCTACAACGTTTATCTAGAAAAAGAAGAAAACAGCTCACGAAACCCTGGATAACGAATGGTATCTTGAAATCAATTTCGATCAAAAACAAGTATTACAAAAAATTTTTAAAATCAAAAAACCCATTATGGTATCAACGTTATAAATACTACAGGGATACTCTGAACAAACTAATTAAAAGAAGTAAGCGTTTGCATTACAGCTCCTACTTCGAAACCTTTAAAAACAATTCTAAGAAAATTTGGTCCGGAATAAATGAAATTATTAACAAAACATCTAAATCAAAAAGCAACGAAATTTCACTTGTAGCTGCAAATGGGAAAATTTTAAAGGACTCTAAAGAGGTTGCTGATAAATTTAATGAATTTTTTACAAATATAGCAAAGACCCTGGTGGATAAACTTGGAACGTCAAAATCACATTTTACCGACTACTTAAAAGATTCACCGTCTGAAAGCATTATGTTATCGCCTGCCACTGAAACTGAAGTTCTTGATCAGCTAAATAATCTCGACGCATCAAAATCAGCTGGGGCTTATGACATACCTATTTCTTTGATTAAAATGATAAAGAACGAAATAACAAAGCCCTTGGTGACTCTGATAAATCTATCTTTTAGTAGTGGTTGCTATCCGAATGCATTAAAATATGCCAAAGTCATTCCTGTATTTAAAGCAAAATCAAAATTTGAAGTTTCTAATTACCGACCAATCTCTATACTTCCTATTTTTAACAAGATATTTGAAAAGCTTATGTATAATAGATTGTGTGGTTTTATTGACAAACATAATATACTATATTCACATCAGTTTGGCTTTCAAAAGCACAAATCAACTTCCTTGGCAATCCTTGATATTTGTAATCAGCTAGTAAATGCAATAGAGAACAATCAATTTTCGTGCTGTATATTCTTAGATTTTGCAAAGGCCTTTGATACTGTAAATCATAACATTTTATTAACTAAACTTGAACATTATGGTATCCGGGGAGTTGCTCTTGAATGGTTTCGATCCTATTTAACAGACAGGACCCAGCGAGTATCAGTTGGAGGCACTTTATCTAACTCTAATTACAATCATCATGGGGTGCCCCAGGGCAGTGTTTTAGGACCGCTCCTTTTCTTATTGTATATAAATGATATTCCACAATCATCAAAAATTATGAGTTTCCATCTTTTTGCAGATGATACAAGCCTATTCTATTCTAATAAAAATATTGACAATTTAGAAGAAACTGTAAATTGCGAACTGGCTAAAATTTCAGATTGGTTAATAGCAAATAAATTAACATTGAATGTAAATAAATCTAATTTTATGATAATAAAACCAAGACAGAAAAAGTTACCAAGAAATGTGAACTTAAGCCTAAATAGTGAGACACTAGAAGAATCTGATTGCGTTAAATACTTAGGCGTATTAATTGATAAAAATTTGACTTGGAAAAACCACACTAAGCATGTAACAACTAAAGTGGCAAAAAGTATTGGTATTCTATCAAAAATCAGGCACTTTGCACCAAAAAACGTTTTAATTAATGTTTTCAACGCATTCATCTCACCGCATATTAACTATGGTATAATTAATTGGGGCGGGGCCTACCCCAGCTCCTTAGATCAACTAAATAAATGTTTAAAGAAAGCAGCTAGAATAATTACTTTCAAACCACAGAATGAACCCTCTAAACCTATCTTAAAAGAGCTTAATTCATTAAACTTAGAAGACACTTATAAATTAGAGTGTGCAAAATTTATGTTTGATTTATATAAAGGTAACTATAACAGTCTTTATTCGCACCTCTTTCAATTAACTAAAAACCAACATAATATTAATACTAGACAGGCTGCAGCCGGTAAATTTTGTACTCCAGTAGTAAGGACCAATTATAAAAAACATTTTATTACCTATTCGGGTGTTAAGATTTGGAATACTATCCCCGAGAATATTCGAAATTCTCGTCAGAAGAAGTCATTTAGTAAACTGTACAAAAAAATGTTACTTAACAATTATTAACTACGCAGGTTTTGAGCTACATGAGCCATTGGAGAACAAAAATTTTTCCCCTGTTCTTTCTGTTTTTATTTAGTCTTCCTTTGACCCTTTCGTTTTTGTTTTTATTTTGTTTTTTCAAAAAATATAAGAATTCATGAAATTTATATCAAAAATAATTTTTTTGTATTCGGCAATTGCGTATATATATATACTAGCTAATAGTAACACGTCACTGAGGGCATATGGCTAGAAAGCTCTTTACAGAGTTATTTCCATATGTCCGTCAGCACATTTTGATTAATGATGTTTTGTTTTCAATTGTAGTTAACTTTATTGAATTGTATTTTAATATTTTCATAGCATCTTTATGTTTAATAATTATAACTGTAATTAATTGCTGAGAATTTAAATGAAAATTGAAAAAAAAATTTTAGGAAAGCGGAAGCCACACTGGGGCTTAGAATCTCGGAAACCGTACTGGTGGCAAAGCGATGTACTGTTTGTCAGCCCCAAAACAACAGGAACGGGGGACGCCCGAAGAAAGATACCTTGAAGCAGATAATTGAAGCAAATAATTGAAGCATTCATGGCTAGCATTACTGCCCAAAAAGTTGACGATGTTGAAGAAATCGACGATGAAGGCGATAACGACGAGGAAAATGATGAAATTGAGGAAATTTGCAGCACTATTGAGTCAGTAAGCAAGCACACATCGTTTATTGAATAAAGCTTTCAGCTTTCATGCTGAAAGCATGAATCCTGTGTCATTTAAAAAACTCCATACTACAAACAATGATTAGAAACAATTTAATTTTTTTTAAATGTTCTGTGTGGTTGTGAAAGGTTAGTGTACAAAGGGGATGTCTGTTCTACCAGCCAGCTCACAAATTGGACCCTAAGAACCAGCAAAATTGCCTTGAAAATCTTTAAATTCCATAATTTGAATAGTGTATAATATTTGTTTATGAAGTAAGAGCTTTTCTTCTGGCAATAACCTAGGCACAAGTTTAGATCAGGAGACAAAAGATTTCCTTTTTACCGAATTTCTCTTTGTTTCACATTGTTCATCAGTTGCTAGTAGATCTGAAACTTTTTCAATTTCAAAAAGTAGCTAAGGTAGTAGTATTAAAGCAAAATTCAGATTCGAAAAGGTGATGGAAAGAAAAATAAACATATGTTGGAGCTGATGATGATTGTTGAGATATCAAAGCATGTCATAAAATATTAGAATTGTGTGCCAAGGGTTACCTTTTGGCAAGAATTCTTTCAGCAGATATACAGTTTCCATTCTATTTATACACGATTGTAATCTTTAAGAGTATTTCTGACATTTTACTAGAAAATCACTGCTGTGCTGAAGGGGCACAAATTCTTGAGGGGCTGTGCACAGCAGATTGGAGAAAAGGCTCTTAAAGTCTGCAAGACTTTGATGCCAAAGGGAAGGGAGCAGATTCCAATTACTGTAAGCTGCATCTCGTTCTATGGTTTATTGCAGCTTTTCGTGTTTTCTTGCATTAGCACAGTGGAATCAATAAATTCACATTCATGAGAAAATGTACTATATATTGTTTCACAATTTGAATTTTATGCATTTTCAATGCATGCGTTAAGTATTGAAAGAAATTTTTTTGAGAAATTGTTCAGAAACTAATTTCAAATGTCAAATAGTGATCGTTCATTCGTAATTTATGGCAAGAAATAAATTCAAGTGATTTCTTTGAACGTCTAGTTGTTTATATAGGTTTTTATCACTTGTATTGAAGCTCTTGTTACTCTAATCTCAAAATTGTAACATTCTATATCCTATTTAAGGATCAATAAACATTTTAACTTATTTCCGAAGGGAAAGACATAACATGCTGTCAAACCTAAGAGATTTACAGCCAGTTGAAATAACAAAAGACGACTGTAGTCTGCTCCGATCAGTGTCCAGAATTATATTTCAAGATGAAAAGTATTGGTTCCTTTTGAAAGTTGGAAGCACTGCTGCTGGAATAGCTAATGAAGAACTTCTGATAGAAAAGGCAGGTTATCATTTCAACGCCTTCACGTTGAGTTGGATGTATGACTATTATCCAACAGCTGTCTGAGTACTGTGTATACTACTGTCACACCTAACCTATTATTTTCCTAGCAGCAACATTCAACGAGTAACATTTTGGTAATGTTATCAAATTGACATCTTTGTTTGTTTTAGTATTCTCTAACATAATTCAATACGTTTATATATGAGCCCAAGAAGTTGAAATTCTGACTATCACTAATCTTTGGTCTGGTTCTGGTGTGTAACTTTATTTGCCACCGATCGCTTTATCAAGTTTTGTTACACACTGGCCAAGGTGAAATCCTTGCATCAGTTTGTTTAACAGACATTATCGGCAGCGTTTTGATTCATTGTTATGTAAAATATTTGTGTTAAATCTGATCCTAACCAAAAGTGCAAATCTTCTCAATGTTGGTATAAAGTTGATTGTCTGGGTCTCTTGTAGATTGAAGAGGGTAACTTTCGATTGAGTTTCCATGACAACCACCAAGAGATGTTCATCAACCAGATATTAAATTCGCTCCTGGAAGACAACGACAAAAGTAAGTATTAGTTTTTGCCGTGTGTACTCACAGTTTTACTTCTTGATTTTCCGGTCACCAACTAATATCTTTCTTCTTTCTTTTGTATATTTATTTCCAATTTGTTGGTATTTTCATTATCTAACAAATAGTGTTAGCTGTTGTTATCAATTGGTTCATATAATGTAATATTGTAACTCTGCTGAGCAATGATATCAAACATGATGGTTAATGAAAGATTCACCATTAATAATCCCTTCAGAGGCAACGAGTATTCTTTTGTCAGTTTGATCTTGGAGACTTTGGTATTGCCAAGCTTCATATGCAAGAACATCCCCATTTTCTGCACAGCAACTTGTCACTGCTGCGACAAGGCAGATATTGGATTTGAAGGTCATGGCATGGCTCAGAATCTGAGCATCGTCATCGATCACTCCAAGCTTAAGCATGTTTTGTCGCTTACAATTCCTACTGAAGGGTGCCCACCTGAGCTGAGAACTAGATGTGATGCAAAGATTCGATGTCGGGAAGGACACGTCACGAATTCCCTCATCACGTGCAAATGATCTTTGTGGAAATATCACCCGCACTGCATTGGAGGAGAAAAAAAACCAAGCGACGATTGTGGATGCAGCGACATTCCAACGAAAAGCAAAAGTTAAATATAATCTTGGTTTTCATTCAGAATCAAACACGCTTCTTACCTCTATTCAGAATTCGAAGGTGGACTTGATCAATATCATTCAGCATTACCTCAATTCCGATTTACAAAAAGGCTTAAAAGCCTTGATTCTTTCATATTCTTCAATGCATTCGTGCAGAGGTACAATCCTGTAAATAGTTAGAGTTATTAAACAGATCATTTTCTTCGTTCTTTCTTTGCTTCTTCTTCTTGTGTAGCAAAGTTGCATGGACAACATAGCAAGAAATGTCAGATTCATTAGTCCTTCCTATAAATTTATTCAAACTTTACATAAACATGCAGAAGTACAAACAGGGGGGGGGGGGGATTGAGCCTCAGGTATGGAGCAATATTTAATGTCGTTCTTGTTGCTCGGATCTTCATGATTTACAGCTCTTCTCGGAAGCAAAAAAATTAATCATTTGCTTCGACTTATTCTGAAATTTACCGTATGTATGATCCACCATTACACCTACGATGCCTGCTGTATCCATGACTAGGATGCCATAAAGGACGTTTGAAGTTTAATGAAAACTATAGTAATTTTTATTATAACATTTTCCATTAAAAAACCAACCAAAACATGGGTTAAATAGGGCTTCTAGAATACTGCAACCAAAATAAAGCAGCCTTAAACCCTATTGTATGCAACTTGTGTTTACACAACAAAGAAAAGTAAATATACTTGAAATTTTTATCAACACTCTTTCAATACGAAGCTAATTCCTCTTAGAACGTGAAAAATTTTTCTTTATATAGAAATTTCTTCTCGCAGGCTTTCAATATTCAGTGATCAAGGCAAATTCAAAGATATGCAGATATATATCAGACAGCTATCGAAGAAGATTGTTGCTCGTAAATTTCTTTAGGAGTTTTATTTTAGGCTTTTTATATTTTATTTTTCATTTAGTAAATTCTATCGAAATATATTTGCAAAAGAATAAGACCTCATTCCACGTAGTTTTTATACCAGGTTTTGTCCCTAGGAGTTTTTGAAGCAGCTATATGAGGGGTATCCAAGCTGCAGGAGAAACAGAGGCTAGATACCAACTTAATTGTTTGATTGCTGGTATTCAATTTCATGCCGTGAGTATGCTTGTTGATCGAAGTCTAATAAATTTTGCGTGTTAGGAATTTAAAGAAAGTGAAGATGTTTTTTGAGTCATCTACCTTCTTGATTTAGATTCATCTAATTGCTAAATATTGTTGGAAAAAACTTATTGCTGACTGATAGACTATCCAACCTGGGTCCTAATTTGAACTCGTAGCCATAGATTTACATTCCTGGGCGTACATTTATTCTTTATAACAACATGTTAAAGGTCAAGAATAATATTCATTTTGAAGAGCTTTTCGATGTCACAAATATTTGAATGAATGGATGATAGCGACTTGGTGGCTTAATTATGGCTGCTTGTCAAGGGTTACAAATACATTTTGTACTTATTTTCAATACTTCTTTTTCAGTACTTTATCGTGACTGAAAAGTGATGGCTTTGGCTTAAAAACGATATTCCAGAAATTGAGAAAATTCATGGCAGTGAAGATTTCTTTTGTTACATGGTCATAGCTGAGGTTTGAAATCTTTTATGATAATAAGCACACAGTTATGGTTTGAAAACTATCTTTTTGTGAACATGAATTAGTAATCTTCAGTTGACAGTATTTAAAGTTTTTGAATTTGAGGGTTACGGTGTCACTTGGAGCCCGTAGAGCATTGCTTCTTCTAATAAAATGAGTCTTTAATATCCTGCTATCTGCTCTCTTTATTTGCAATTAAATGAACTCAAGCTGACTTTTGCTCTGACATAATAATCGTCACATTCTTTAATGATAGCCTCCTCACGTTCCACATTCTAAAATTTGAAGTGTTAGTAATACTCGAATAACAACTATCAACTGCTTTTTGAAGGAAACATATTGCCTCCATGACAGAAAATGGTCCTTTTTTATCACACTTAGTTTCCGTCAACTGAACATTAAACTGAAAAGTTAAAGCATTAAAAATTCTTACATGCAGATATTCGTCTACTTGTTGATGAAGTTAACAGAAAGCACCAGACTAGGAGATGAGAAGATGGCACCGAGGGTGTTATGACGTGGTTGCACATATTTGGAACCAGAAGTTTGAAGTTCAAAGACTGTCACCAAAGTCCGGTGATTTCTTAAAATAGATAACCACAGAAATCTCTTTATATCAGTGGCAGATCCAGACAGGTTTCCGAGGTTTCTCTCCTGATTCCTTTTCTCAACCACATGATTTAGTCAAATTGAAACAAGATTTTCTGGTAATAATACAAGTTTAATGAAAGGTTTAGGCATTATTCCAAAGATAGTAATAGAAAGAGTAAATAATAGAGCTCTTGTGCCATGGAAAGACGAATTTAAGCAGTTCTTAACCTTCTATGCAGATGATTTGCCGCTGTTCAACAACCTGGAAACAGAGTTAGATACGTGGGAGACTCATTGTAAAATTCAGTCTGGAAGTGCACTTGCTAAAGATCTAACAACAATGCTTAAAGAGGTAAACAGCATGAAAGAAACATTCGCAACAATTTATACAGCCCTGCAAATATTAGGAACAATACCGGTAGCAACATATGAATGTGAGAGATCTAATTCAACTCTAAAACGATAAAAAGATTATAAAAGAAGTACCATTGGCCAAGAACGATTCAATGGACTTGCGCTTATGAGTATCCATCAATCCATTCCACTCGACTATGAAAGAATAATAGATATTTTTGCTACTAAACATCCAAGACGAATGCGGTTGAAAAACTTTTACAACAAAGAAAATCAAGAAGAAGAAGAAGAAGAAGTTTGATTCATTACAGTTTTGCTCTTTTGAAAGCTTTGTCCATAAAAGATTCATTAATACTCTTCTCTTGTTCCCTCCCATTCTTTATACCTCCCTTGCCTTGTCTAGGTTGTTCTTGCATACCACCATCAGAAACTTGTAAAGAACTACTGCAAAAGCTATGCTCACCAGATGTCAAATCTAAGCCTTTTCATCGTTCGTGACTTACAACATCAAATCCCCATCTTTTATCATGTATTTTGTTTAATAAGGCAAACGGAGTTTCTGCAATGGTGGGAAGCCTTGTTTCAGTGGCGGTTTTAAGGGGGGCCATGGGATTTTAAGGGGGGCAACTCTTTTGCTAGAAAAATAGGGGCCCCGTACCTTCCATAAAATAAAACAATTTTCTCCTTCATAATGAAAAATATAAGCTTTACTGTACTGTTTGTTTTAATTTTTATTTTGTTTTTCTAGAACATATCAAGCACATGTTTAATAATGATTTAATAATATCAGGACCAATTTTTTTACCAGAGGTAGGGGCTCCACAAATTTTTTCGGTCCTAGCCCTTGCAGTTCCTTAAACCCCCACTGCCTTGTTTGACCGTTTGCATCGTATTTCTTCAGCACCGTTTGCTGATGAGCATTTGATTAAAGGTCCTACACTGAAG
The DNA here is from genome assembly GCA_963924455.1 of Pelagia noctiluca. Taxonomy (NCBI): domain Eukaryota; kingdom Metazoa; phylum Cnidaria; class Scyphozoa; order Semaeostomeae; family Pelagiidae; genus Pelagia; species Pelagia noctiluca. The sequence continues at coordinate 5,488,766 of OZ004329.1, forward strand.
GATGCTGTGGGCCAAAAGCTGGCATTTTTTCCAATACTATCCAAATTTCCTGAAAGGAGGTCGTATTAATTAGATTCTCACAATTCTGTAAGGGAAGATGATTCTTGTACGAAGAAAAGCCATGGATACCCTTCTTTGATATCTGGAATTTTTACAGTCAACTTTCCACACAGTTAATGCTCCGGTTACAAATTAAGATTGACATCCGGTCTCTAACAGCTATCTTTTGTTCTCTGGTGGCGGATCACTTAATATCTATATGTTGGAATTTGTGTGCTCTTGTATAAATGTTCTTGAATAGAAATGCTTTCTTGTCACAAATCAAAATAGTTGTTACTCAAAAGCGTATAATTTCGATAGCCCTCAATGACGGCATAGAATTATCTTGCGTTAGCATTGTTTCTTTTGTTTTTCAGGCATTAACTATGGGTTTCAAGTAATGGAATCTTCCAAATCACCAAACATTCCCTTCACCTTTTTCGCGCAAGATTTCATAAAGGTTAATAGTCTAGTATTAAATGATACATCAAACAGTGTTGTTTTGAGTTTTTAATTATCAAGAAATATCACTACAAAAGGTGGTTGTAAAGAAGAATTTGCTCTTGAATTCGTACCTTAATTCAAGGATTAATTCTATGTAATCATTTCTTTACGCAATCGGTCAGCATATAACTTCACCAGCGATTCTTCACCAGCGTCACAGCTTTTATCAACTCGCATCTTTACAAATTGCTTGTTAAAAGACAGGCAAGTTAAGTAGTGGAAGGTTACGGCCTGATATACTTAGTTAAGATTTTCTATAGCATTGTCATTATTCTTATGATTGATCCTCATGTTTGTTATTGCAAAAAAATTCCACCACAACTTGCATTGCGATACAAAATCAAGTAATCCTTCAAATGATTTTGACACTGTTCGTTTCATCTTTAGCATCAAGCACCATCACCTATGACAATGCACGCAGTTTACACGCATATTGCCTCAATCGTGACTCTTCAAAAACTGTTCTTCAAAGCCACAAAGTTCCTTTTTAACCTATTTCATTGGAAGAGTCATAAAGGTGTGTGTTAAGCTCAATTGTCAATCAATTTATTATGTCCTTAACTCAACATGTCTTCATCGTGATTCCACCAAATAGGCCACAGACTTTTTGGCTCCTGCATATGAGTTTAGTTTTCGAGGTATTTGACTAGATTTTTATGCAATTGCTTATTAAATCAGTTCCTTTTCTCTTGGTAATTTATATCTACTTTTCGATCAGACATTCTTTCCGGTTTATGTGCTCTTTGCAATGGCTCTAGAACATTTGAACGAAACAGACACACAATTGTTGTTGATAAATAAAGCTTGGATATATATTTTGGAATTTATCTTTGCTACTGGACAATAGTGTATACTACATAAGCTTTGGCGTTTGAACGAGAGGATTTATGTGATGAATTGTACTGTTTTGTGTCAAATGTAACAATTACTATTTTTTCCCTAGCTTGCTGCACAGCTTACAATATGTCTACATATCCAGCGTACAAAGAAACCAAAAGCCAGGTCAACGAACAAAAAAACTCGACGTTGAAAAGACTTCGCTCACAGTTATCATATATCATGGGCATTTTTTAAGGATTTTTGAGTGGTGGGGTATTTTTCAAAAGGGCCCACACTTACAGTGGCACAGCGAGTGTACATTTAGGGTTCAAGGGGCGAAGCCCCAGGAAGCTCCTGAGATTTTGCCATTTCTGGGGCCTTAAAATCCCCTTAAAATTGCTAAATATCCTTGTTTCTTTTTTCACGTATGGTATTAGAAAAATAAAAGAAAGTCAATAAATCTGACCCTCGTGTATTTGAATGAGATAAATAGCTCTTTGTCAAGTTGATTTTGAATGAGGTATTCTTATTATGCCATAGCCTTGAAACGCTAGTTCGGACTGTTGGCCTGTTAGCAGTGGAGTAGCCAGGATCCAACAATTACGGGTGGGGCAAATAAATATGACACGCTGGCTGTCTGATGATTGCCTAAGCATGAAACTTTAAGTAGCAGAGAGCCAGTCTCCTATCTTGTTTCTATTCTCTGTTGCTCTGTGCGTTTGTACATCAAGCACTATGATGCGGAATTGATAACGCATTCGCTATAGAGATAAGTATGACACATAAACACCACCAGAAGAAATGAGATAAATACCCTCGGTAATTTTGAATTCTCTTAAAACTTTCCTTAAAATGTGTTATAAACTTGAATAGGAACGTTAAATATAATGTTTAAAACCAAAGTCACCAGTCAGATTCTTCAGTGAAAAACTTTTTAATAAAATCTCTTCTCTTTTACAGCTCCTGATCGGGTTGAGAGTTTTGACGGTTTTTCTTCTGCAAAAATTGACATACAGCTGGACGAGGATAATAATGCAGTTCTTTTGCCATTTAACGAAATGTGCATTGTACTGTTGTTCGTTTGTTGTTTCAAACTAGCTCTTTATTACTTTTTTATGTTGTTGTAGTGTGACACTGCACGCTCTGTTGCCATACTGTGGGGATAAATTGCCAAAAACGAAGCAAGAAACATTTTTAGGAGGCCAGTACTTGCCTGTGTCATCTTTGTTAGCTTGAGAGCATAGCTTGTTCCACTATCACCTATTGCAATGTGATAGAGCTTTTGCAAATGTTGCCACGATTGACAGACATCAGATAAAAATTGACTAACTTGATCTTTCCCAAACATTTGAGCTGTCAGGTTCCCAGAAGCATCGACTAACTCTTTGGGGGAGTTTGCTTCCACAATTTTAATCAAATCATTATTGTATCATTTTCATCTACATTCATTCGTTACTCAAGGAAATTTTTTACAGATTCCACAATTTCTCTTCTGATTGCGGCTTTGTCTCGACTTCTTGGCGTCACAAATCTATGGGCATTTCCAGTTTGGCGGACATTAGCTTCTTCACCATCTATGACAGCTGCTTGACGTCCATCATGGTACTTCTCTTCGTTTCCTCCAGGAACTGGAATTTCTTCCATTAGCTTTAAAGTTTCAATGGCACCATCTTTACCACTGATGGAATGTTCTCAGTGCAATAACTTTGCTCTGCATATTGACACAACAATAAAATTTGTTTTTTATGCGCAACGTGATGCCAAGAAAAAGATGAACTGTCAGCCTTCTTCAAGCTATGCCCCCTATTGCTTTTTTTAGAATGGAGCATTAGTTCATAGGTCCCTGAAGTAATGACTCTATAACTTTGCTTAGCAATGAGATATAGCAATGAAACTTAGTATTTTGGCGCAACGTGATGCCCAGAAAAAGATGAACTCTCAGCCCTTTTCAAGCTGTTCCCTTATTGCTATTTTTAGAATGGGGTACTAGCTCTCAGGTCCCTGAAGTTACGACTCTATAACTTCGCATAGCAGTGAGATACAGCAATGAAACTTAGTATTTTGGCACAACGTGATGCCCAGAAAAAGATGAACTGTCAGCCTTCTTCAAGCTGTGACCCCTATTGCTATTTTTAGAATGCGGTACTAGTTCCCAGGTTCCTGAACGAATGATTCTATGACTTTGCTTGGCTTGAGATACAGCAATGAAACTTGGCATTTATAAGCAATGGAAAACAACTAAATAGTTAAAGATTGTTCAAAGAATAAATAATACTAAGTAAAAATAAAGTCCACTAATACATTTATTACTGGATATAAGTAATACATTTAATCTGAGTCAATTGGTGCTTTCTTGATATAACCAGTCACCTCGCCTGCTTCAACTGGAACTGCTATTCGAATAGCTATATATGCACAGGCAGATAGTAGGATTCTTTTATTCCTTCCCAGGTATCCATGCATCAGGCGGTTGAATTCACGATAGGATATACTTCCTAGGAATCTAAAATATATATTGCATGTCGTAGAGAAAAAAGTTTATTTGGAAAATTAAAAAATGATAACAAGTTAGCCAAAGATAATGAAACTTATACAAGATAGGCCTGGCAGGGGCTCTTCGGAGTTGGTCTGGTTCGGGCTAAACTTCTTTGGTCTGGGGGCATACCCCATGAAAAGTTAGAGATTAAGGCTTCAACAGATGCAATTTGGTGAATTTTTAGGAAGTTATAAACACAAAAATGAACCAAATTCTACCGTAAAAATCTAATGTTCTAAAAACCAATATCATCTTTGACAAAAGGGGTGTTTTGGCCCAAAAGTTGGTCCGGTCAACGCCGCACCAACAAGACCAATATTGCCGGGCCTTGAAGAGGCAGATTAAAATAAATTTTATGGTTATTTATGAAGACAATTCTAAATTTGAAATTCAAGAATGTATCATAAGGGCAGTATGTTAGGCTAGGGTGATGGTTGGTACTTACTGTCTTTCATGGCGTTATAAACAAATAACATATGGAAAGGTTGCAGAGAAGATAAGTGGTTCAACTCCAGTTTGATCACCGAAGCTCTTTCAAAAATTTAGAGATTCGCTCGTTCCCAGACTGCTCGTGTAACATCACGATGGGGTACAAAACTGCCCCTAGCTCAAAAATACACCTCTGATTGCAAAAATTTCTCGAAATCAGCGCATTTAGATCTATCGAATAACGTGAAGTCAAAAAAACGATGGAGAGGCACTTTAAGGGTATGTTGTGCGAACTGAACTTCAAAGTGCTTTGGAAAGATGAGGCATTTATTGTTCTTCGAGGAGATGAGCGAAAAAATGAAACAACAGCCAGGACATTTGTCATCTGGAGAGCAAGTTAAGGTATGTTGGACTGTACGGATTCCAGTGCTAAGTCAGATCTGTGGCAAACACACCACACCGTCAAAATATCCCTCCCAATGTGGTCTTTCAGAAGTTTCCACAATCCTTTCTTTTTGCCAGTATTTGCAGCCTCTCCATCTGTTGTCATCCCAACCAACTTTTCCTTGTCAACACTTAGATCATTCATATACTGTAGAAAACTGTCTAGAAGACTATCTGCAACACCAAGTTCACTGCTTCCAATGCCAAGAAAAATTGTTCTTACACTTACTTCATCTCTTAGAAAAAATCAAGCTGTGATGAACATCAAGTCTACTTGCTGTTTATCAGCACCTCTATCAATCTGTACACAAAAGCACAGACACTGCTTCAAAACTTGACTGATGTTTTCCTTTTTCCAAAGATGCAACAATTTCTGTCATTTCTTCATAAATAAGAGGATCTCTGTTATGAAAAGCAGATGCACATGGGCTAAAAGGAACAAATTTTGATTGCATTCCTTCTTTTTCAAACTGGCGAGTCAAGCTATCACTGAATTCGGATGAAAGAGACCTTGAAGTCCAACTTCGTGCACTCAAGGTTTCAACTCTTGTATCATTATACAAATCTACAGCAATGTGTATCAAAGATTGTAATGTTTCTGTTTTTGTCATTTTCATTATCCTTACCCATGGATGTTTGTCTGAGAGCGTGCTCTTCAAGTCTTCATACTCTACCAACCTCGCTGCATCTGCCTGGACTTGTGATTCCAGATGATCTATGACTTTTTTCAATCTATCTTTTCCATCCACACGTATTCCAGCTGATATTGGAAGCTTCCTGTTGCTTGTAAACTTGATTACTTGAGCTTCGTACTTTTTGCAAAGTAAACAAGACATGACAGGTCTTTGCCGTTAGTCTTTTACTTCTCTCTTAAAATTCAAGCACTGTTCTGACAAAAGAAGCCAGTTCATGTCCAGCTTTTTTCCTTTATAACACAATGGGGACTGGGACTCAGCAGTGCTGACGGATGTTTCCTGCGTACCACTTGATGATGTTGATGGCTGCTGTGATAGCTGTGGTGCACTACTAGCTTGGGTTGTTAGTTCCTTATTGACGATATCCAGGCTTTCTAAGTCCCCTTTGGAACCATTGATATTTGCTTGAAACACTTGTTTTTGTCCTTGATTTGAAATATTTGACGTTTTTACATCCGTGTCAATTTTACCCTGCATGTCTTGCTGTTCAGAAGACGGATCGGGTCTACAGGTAGGAGGCTTAGGCTTAGGGATGGAAGTTGCTCTTGCATTGAACATATCAACAATTGACTTCTGGAATGGAGCAGCAGCTGTAGTCCTCAGATCCTTTCGTTTACTTTCACAACACTTTTCATGACCACTTTTCTCCTTTGGCTTCATTTCGAGAAGGTATTTTGACCCCTTTGACTGATAGACACTGGGCTGCTATTCTAGCTGATAACCTTGGCTTTTCAACCAGATTTACAAGCATAGATATTGTAAATGCTGACGCCTTCATCTTTTATTTAATCCTACTCTACCCTTGCAAAGAATTTATTGAACATTCAATGTTATGTAGAAGAGAAATACTCTGACGAGAGCTACTCCAGGGATCGGGGGCTTTTTGGATAGTAGCTACTTCAGGGCATGAAAATCCATCCCACCATGCCACCAGATGGTCGCAGGACATTGTCAATTCATAATTTTTTGCAGGAAATTTCAAAAAAATGTCCCTTTCCCTATCACATGTCCTGTTTTCTCAATTTTTGAAAATAAGGAAAACAAGTAATGAAAATAAGGAAGACAAATAATGAAGTCAAACAAAAAGTCAACTAGCATAGATTGTATCTCAAGTACAATTTGCATTCATATTGTATACAACAAATACAAGATCCAGATCAGAAAAGAACTAGATTTTCCAGTACGCCTTTTAGAAATTATAAATTATTTCTTTGATGGGGTCCCTGCTTCATGCAACTTTATTTTTCTTGATACCGGTTACATGTAAATATTTGCATAGCCATCTTTGAATTTGGAACCTGACATTTTTTCAAGAAAGCTGGATTTTTTCACTTTCTTGTGCTTGCAGGAAATTTAATAATCTAAATGCGTATTGATCACAGGAATGAAAATATTTTTCCAGGAATTACATAGCCATGAGCAGCTGCGCTTAAAGGGCTCTGGGGAACAGTAACTTTGAATAGTAAATAGCATAAACGTAGGTAGAACGTCAAAAGGAAGTGCAACAAGAAAAGCTATCGTCAGCAATCTCTATTTAACTGGAACAGGGGAGAAGTATTTCTGTTGCTTCGTGCAACCAAAATCTATCGACGATGCTTACAACACAATTCTTAAGTTAAAAAAAAAGCATAACAAATATTTGTGGGCAAGCTACAATAAAACAAGTTGAAATTTGAAGAGAAAATTCGAGCGACCAGAGTATGATAACCAGAGAATAATAATTACTTATGATAATTTATCTCACCTTCCTCCAAAGACGAAATGGTACATATAGTCACGAAGAACATCATGTCCAATGAGGATTCGACCCATATGCACAATTCCATTGAGACTGCCATCATACTGGTTAACAAACTCGCAAGTAGGGCATTCTTTAATATATACTGCAACAAACACAATAAAATAAGAAGAATCAGCAAAACTCTGATCATAGTGTTCAGACTGCTGTACAACACTTTTCTGGAAAGTTTTATTCCTTTAACGAGTACACATATTTTGTTGAACATGGCAAAAAAAATATCTATTTGAAACATCAATTTGCAAAAATTGGTGTGAGCTTAGTTCCGTACCTTTACAAGTCAATATCACCTTCTCGATAAAGTTTGCATAGCTAACTGCCAGTTTGCTAGATAGATCATTTGTCAGCCTTACATGTATCTTTTTATGAGACATGGGTTTCAACAAAGTGAAGGAAGATAACTGCTAGGGACGCTCTTTCTCAATTAAGTCATAGGCTATGTTTGAGATGTAAGATGAACTTGCTGCTTTGGATAATCTGAGGGTTCCAACGTGCAGCTTTTTGAATTGTATTTGCAGGTGATACATATCAGCTTTCCCATTTTTATCCCAAGAAAGCCAGTTTTTCCTTCAGCACCTATGCATATTCTCGATGAATTATGACAAAGTTCTATGATCTATACTGATTCCTAAGAAATAAAGTAGTTAAATATAAATAAACTAAATGTAACAAAAATGATATAATAATGACATTTATATACCAACAGTTTTTTTTAAATTACCAGACTGACTATTACCATTAACTAAGTAATCAATGATTGGATGGCCAAAATAGACTTTGTGCAGCATGAATCATTTTGCATGTAAGTTCAATAAAGTGTGATTAGCATCCAGGGTGCATTCAATATACTTAGGCCTGAAGATCTTTGGCGTACAGGAAGCTTTTTTCGGCGTTTGGCGTGAAAGCTTGTGGAAAAAATTTTTGGCGTACGAAAATTTTTGAAATTTGGCGCAAAAAACTCAATTTCAACATTTTGTATCATTTATGAAAGGACATTTTTGGCATAAGTACAAAAGTAAATTCGAAACTTTCGAATTCGAATTTGGAATTCGAAACTTTCGTTTTCGCAATTGAAGCTTTAACAATAACATAACACAACAACGATAGCACAAGAACTTTTCTTTATAAGTTTTGCTTCTACTGTCCTCTAACATATCAAAAATGTTATGTTCATCTTCATTAGCAACTACTAAATGACTGTAACTGTCTTCACTCGAATTGGTATTATCATCATCTTGCCTGGTTTTTGTCTTTCAAATTGTGCCTTCCTTCTAAAATGTATTGAAAAGTTTTGGGCTCACTGAATTTTGTTGTGTTGCTTTTGTCTGGTTTGGAACTTGTTGCCAGAATTAATTAGCGGGGGGATTGGAATAAGAATGTCCTGGGTGGAAAATTTTCCAAAAATTCATAAGCGGGGGGGACGTCTATTAGAGACCAGAGAGTATGTGAAAATCTAATGAATGAAACCACGAAACTCAAAACACGTGACATTTGAAATAGAATATGAAAAAGTATTGGTTCAGGTGAGAAAAACCACAGGAAATTGCGTAAATGATGACAAGGTTGTAGTCCGGGTGCTAGCGGCAAGACAAACTGGAAATTTGGGCGGGCCTTATAATTTTTGGATGAAAACATCAATTATAACCTTGATAATACGATTTCACTTGTTGGCTATGCTGAATTTTCTTTAAAGCTGCGTCCGAGACGATTTTAGTCTTCGAGTGATCTAGGCCACTTTTCCATTTATAGAAAGTCGCAAAATTTGAGATGCAACCAACGAAAAATCCTCGTTTTGGAGATGATACACAGCTACTTTTTTTCACTGGAGGTTGATAAAAAAAGATGTTTTCCTGCCATCATAGTATAGGATAGTACAGTAGTATCGTGGTACATTATTGTATGCTACCTACAATACAACATCAATAATATTGTTGTCTTTTATCAATGGCTTTGTTAGATTTTTAAAGGTAAGCCAATTGCCTAGAAAAGCTTTATGAAATGATATATAGTAAAACCTGTGAAGGATAGGTCAGGAATGGATAGAGCAAGAGCTGGCTCTTCTGCTGATGGTAGGCCTACTGCCACTAATACAACTGCCACTACTACTTCTACTTCTTCTTCTGTTGATGTGTATTCGTGTTTTGATAATGTACCTAATTATTCGTTCACAAATTATAAATTGATAAGTAAAAGAAAGCGTCCAAAACAGTATAAGAAGAAAAGTGTTCTTAAAGATGATAAAGACCTAAATGAAGCAGCAGATGTTTTTGGAGACCAGAACAGTGGAAATGCAAATTCGGTTAGTGAAGATACAATACTGGAGCCTGGATATTTAAGTAAGTGAGGCCTTCTCCAATTTTTACCAAATATTCAATTATGCACACCTTTTTTTTTGACAATGAAGGGCTTTGAATAAATGTTGCACTTTATTTTCATTGTGTACTGTGTAAGTTGTAGTGATAAAACTTGTTACATATAGATGCCTTGTCTTGTGATACTCAACTAACATGCTTGTGATGTAATGGCAGCATCATTCTCTCTTCACAAGAGAATCAGTCCAGGTTCAAATCCTGGCAAGCATAAATTATCACAACATCATCTTGCGTCATTCGTAATTTTCTGCAGTAAACTTCAACAACTTGACATGAAAATGATTTATCAGGCTTTTTTGTCGAGAGAACAAGATTAATTTATGCTTTGTTAAAACTAAAGTCATGATGCCTTGCTTTTAAATGTAAATTTTTTTCTCAATGTAGACCAATTAGATAACTTAATGGATTGTGAAGATTATAGTGGGATGATGGATTATATGGATGACAATGAAAATACTGATGAACATGAAAAAACTTGGGAGGAGGCTGATGTGGTATGAACAATCATGCAAAATCAGAAATATGAACAATCATGCAAAACAGCCATTTCATTGTGACTCACGTGACAAAGTCACAAAAATCATTGTTTGAAATCAATCTTTCTTCAAACATATATTTGTTTGTAAAACTTAGCATACCACACAAAAAAGGCATTAGCTTCGAGAAGAGGTTGACATATTTTTTTTCCATGAAACTTTATTCCTAAGATAAATTTTTTTGACTCACGTGACCTCAGAATTGATGAACTCTTACCTAGATAAATTTTGTTGAGTTTTCCTGGCAATTTATTTTAGATGTTACTTTTAAAACACTCTAATAATGATGATTGGTAATGAAAGTAAAATTAACAGGAAAAAGTTTATTAAAATCTGTTTTGGGACTAAAAATAATGCCACAAAACCAATGTGACTCAACGTCACAAAAATTGTGTCTCATGTGACAAGTGAGAAAAAACAAAAGAAATCACCGTTTCGTTCCATATCTAGACTAACTTGACTCTTAAAAAGATCAAACCAAAAGGTTTTCAGAGCAAAATGAACAAAATGCAATAAAATAGTGTTGTTTTGAACTAAAACTGTTAAGAAACGAGATAAAATAGCAATGGTTCCAAGTTATTCAAGCCATAGGCAGCTATTTGTACCACTCTTTAAAAACCATTTGAATGTTCTCAAAATCTTCATCTTGAAGCTTGAAGTAAGAGCCTCTGAGAGATGAAACAGGTATTGGGGGCTCTACTTGAAGCCAAACATTTGATATAGGGACAGGAGCAATATTAGTGGCAACTTTGAAATTGTTATCAACGGCCGTTGTTTGGTGCACATCAACTCACCGGAAATGAACTAACTTCAGAATTTGTGAACCAAACAACGCCTGTTGGTAACAATCTCTGAAGTTAGTTCGTTTCCGGTGATTTCCAAGGCACGTAGAACAAACCAATATTCAGTTTGTTCCCAAAACATGGCATACTGCAGTCCCTCTTTGACAGCTTTTACATATTGGCTAACAGTATTACTTGGATTAGTAAATTCACAACTTACTCATTTGATCATCTTTGATTTTGAGCTGTACCGTCTTGTAGCCAGCCACATCACCAATAATTACACCAATCCATCTAAAATCTAGTATTCCTATTATTGATGGTGCATTTGCAAACAATTAAGGCAGCCCAAGATCCTTTTCCTTGACACTGATTTCATCTGTTGATATCAGTGTCATAGCATTTGAGCAATTTGTGAATTTGGGACGAGAATCACACGACAAAAGTGATCGAGATCTTTGTGGTTTTATCAAAACTGTAAATGCTACGAAATTATCTACACTAAACATCCCTTTTCAAGGGTACAAGGCAAATCTCGTTGAATAATCGCAAAATATAGGATTTTTTCAACGAATTCACAGTTTACATGGAATCTTGAGTGACTCTCCAAGACCTTGGTCGAAATTATATACACTAAACATCCCTTTTCAAGGATACAAGGCAAATCTCGTTGAATAATCGCAAAATATAGGATTTTTACAACGAATTCACAGTTTACGTGTAATCTCGAGTGACTCTCCAAGACTTTGATCGAAATTATCTACACTAAACATCCCTTTTCAAGGGTACAAGGCAAATCTCGTTGAATAATCGCAAAATATAGGATTTTTTCAACGAATTCACAGTTTACGTGTAATCTCGAGTGACTCTCCAAGACCTTGATCGAAATTATCTACACTAAACATCCCTTTTCAAGGGTACAAGGCAAATCTCGTTGAATAATCGCAAAATATAGGATTTTTACAATGAATTCACAGTTTATGTGTAATCTCGAGTGACTCTCCAAGACCTTGATCGAAATTATCTACACTAAACATCCCTTTTCAAGGGTACCAGGCAAATCTTGTTGAATAATTGCAAAATATAGGATTTTTTCAATGAATTCACAGTTTACGTGGAATCTGGAGTGACTTTCCAAGACCTTGGTCGAAATTATCTACACTAAACATCCCTTTTCAAGGGTACCAGGCAAATCTCGTTGAATAATCGCAAAATATAGGATTTTTACAACGAATTCACAGTTTACGTGTAATCTTGAGTGACTCTCCAAGACCTTGATCGAAATTATCTACACTAAACATCCCTTTTCAAGGGTACAAGGCAAATCTCGTTGAATAATCGCAAAATATAGGATTTTTTCAACGAATTCACAGTTTACGTGTAATCTCGAGTGACTCTCCAAGACTTTGATCGAAATTATCTACACTAAACATCCCTTTTCAAGGGTACAAGGCAAATCTCGTTGAATAATCGCAAAATATAGGATTTTTACAATGAATTCACAGTTTATGTGTAATCTCGAGTGACTCTCCAAGACTTTGATCGAAATTATCTACACTAAACATCCCTTTTCAAGGGTACAAGGCAAATCTCGTTGAATAATCGCAAAATATAGGATTTTTACAACGAATTCACAGTTTACGTGTAATCTCGAGTGACTCTCCAAGACTTTGATCGAAATTATCTACACTAAACATCCCTTTTCAAGGGTACCAGGCAAATCTTGTTGAATAATTGCAAAATATAGGATTTTTTCAATGAATTCACAGTTTACGTGGAATCTGGAGTGACTTTCCAAGACCTTGGTCGAAATTATCTACACTAAACATCCCTTTTCAAGGGTACAAGGCAAATCTCGTTGAATAATCGCAAAATATAGGATTTTTTCAACGAATTCACAGTTTACGTGTAATCTCGAGTGACTCTCCAAGACCTTGATCGAAATTATCTACACTAAACATCCCTTTTCAAGGGTACAAGGCAAATCTCGTTGAATAATCGCAAAATATAGGATTTTTACAATGAATTCACAGTTTATGTGTAATCTCGAGTGACTCTCCAAGACTTTGATCGAAATTATCTACACTAAACATCCCTTTTCAAGGGTACAAGGCAAATCTCGTTGAATAATCGCAAAATATAGGATTTTTACAACGAATTCACAGTTTACGTGTAATCTCGAGTGACTCTCCAAGATTTTGATCGAAATTATCTACACTAAACATCCCTTTTCAAGGGTACCAGGCAAATCTTGTTGAATAATTGCAAAATATAGGATTTTTTCAATGAATTCACAGTTTACGTGGAATCTGGAGTGACTTTCCAAGACCTTGGTCGAAATTATCTACACTAAACATCCCTTTTCAAGGGTACCAGGCAAATCTCGTTGAATAATCGCAAAATATAGGATTTTTACAACGAATTCACAGTTTACGTGTAATCTTGAGTGACTCTCCAAGACCTTGATCGAAATTATCTACACTAAACATCCCTTTTCAAGGGTACAAGGCAAATCTCGTTGAATAATCGCAAAATATAGGATTTTTTCAACGAATTCACAGTTTACGTGTAATCTCGAGTGACTCTCCAAGACCTTGATCGAAATTATCTACACTAAACATCCCTTTTCAAGGGTACAAGGCAAATCTCGTTGAATAATCGCAAAATATAGGATTTTTACAATGAATTCACAGTTTATGTGTAATCTCGAGTGACTCTCCAAGACTTTGATCGAAATTATCTACACTAAACATCCCTTTTCAAGGGTACAAGGCAAATCTCGTTGAATAATCGCAAAATATAGGATTTTTACAACGAATTCACAGTTTACGTGTAATCTCGAGTGACTCTCCAAGATTTTGATCGAAATTATCTACACTAAACATCCCTTTTCAAGGGTACCAGGCAAATCTTGTTGAATAATTGCAAAATATAGGATTTTTTCAATGAATTCACAGTTTACGTGGAATCTGGAGTGACTTTCCAAGACCTTGGTCGAAATTATCTACACTAAACATCCCTTTTCAAGGGTACCAGGCAAATCTCGTTGAATAATCGCAAAATATAGGATTTTTACAACGAATTCACAGTTTACGTGTAATCTTGAGTGACTCTCCAAGACCTTGATCGAAATTATCTACACTAAACATCCCTTTTCAAGGGTACAAGGCAAATCTCGTTGAATAATCGCAAAATATAGGATTTTTTCAACGAATTCACAGTTTACGTGTAATCTCGAGTGACTCTCCAAGACCTTGATCGAAATTATCTACACTAAACATCCCTTTTCAAGGGTACAAGGCAAATCTCGTTGAATAATCGCAAAATATAGGATTTTTACAACGAATTCACAGTTTATGTGTAATCTCGAGTGACTCTCCAAGACTTTGATCGAAATTATCTACACTAAACATCCCTTTTCAAGGGTACAAGGCAAATCTCGTTGAATAATCGCAAAATATAGGATTCTTTCAACGAATTCACAGTTTACATGGAATCTTGAGTGACTCTCCAAGACCTTGGTCGAAATTATCTACACTAAACATCCCTTTTCAAGGGTACCAGGCAAATCTCGTTGAATAATCGCAAAATATAGGATTTTTACAACGAATTCACAGTTTACGTGTAATCTCGAGTGACTCTCCAAGATTTTGATCGAAATTATCTACACTAAACATCCCTTTTCAAGGGTACAAGGCAAATCTTGTTGAATAATTGCAAAATATAAGATTTTTTCAATGAATTCACAGTTTACGTGGAATCTGGAGTGACTTTCCAAGACCTTGGTCGAAATTATCTACACTAAAAATCCCTTTTCAAGGGTACCAGGCAAATCTCGTTGAATAATCGCAAAATATAGGATTTTTACAACGAATTCACAGTTTACGTGTAATCTCGAGTGACTCTCCAAGACCTTGATCGAAATTATCTACACTAAACATCCCTTTTCAAGGGTACAACGCAAATCTCGTTGAATAATCGCAAAATATAGGATTTTTTCAACGAATTCACAGTTTACGTGTAATCTCGAGTGACTCTCCAAGACCTTGATCGAAATTATCTACACTTAACATCCCTTTTCAAGGGTACAAGGCAAATCTCGTTGAATAATCGCAAAATATAGGATTTTTACAACGAATTCACAGTTTACGTGTAATCTCGAGTGACTCTCCAAGACCTTGATCGAAATTATCTACACTAAACATCCCTTTTCAAGGGTACAAGGCAAATCTCGTTGAATTATCGCAAAATATAGGATTTTTACAACGAATTCACAGTTTACGTGGAATCTCGAGTGACTCTCCAAGACCTTGATCGAAATTATGAACACTAAACATCCCTTTTCAAGGGTACAAGGCAAATCTCGTTGAATAATCGCAAAATATAGGATTTTTACAATGAATTCACAGTTTATGTGTAATCTCGAGTGACTCTCCAAGACTTTGATCGAAATTATCTACACTAAACATCCCTTTTCAAGGGTACAAGGCAAATCTCGTTGAATAATCGCAAAATATAGGATTTTTTCAACGAATTCACAGTTTACATGGAATCTTGAGTGACTCTCCAAGACCTTGGTCGAAATTCTCTACACTAAACATCCCTTTTCAAGGGTACAAGGCAAATCTCGTTGAATAATCGCAAAATATAGGAGTTTTACAACGAATTCACAGTTTACGTGTAATCTCGAGTGACTCTCCAAGACCTTGATCGAAATTATCTACACTAAACATCCCTTTTCAAGGGTACAAGGCAAATCTCGTTGAATAATCGCAAAATATAGGATTTTTACATTGAATTCACAGTTTATGTGTAATCTCGAGTGACTCTCCAAGACTTTGATCGAAATTATCTACACTAAACATCCCTTTTCAAGGGTACAAGGCAAATCTCGTTGAATAATCGCAAAATATAGGATTTTTACAACGAATTCACAGTTTACGTGTAATCTCGAGTGACTCTCCAAGATTTTGATCGAAATTATCTACACTAAACATCCCTTTTCAAGGGTACCAGGCAAATCTTGTTGAATAATTGCAAAATATAGGATTTTTTCAATGAATTCACAGTTTACGTGGAATCTGGAGTGACTTTCCAAGACCTTGGTCGAAATTATCTACACTAAACATCCCTTTTCAAGGGTACCAGGCAAATCTCGTTGAATAATCGCAAAATATAGGATTTTTACAACGAATTCACAGTTTACGTGTAATCTTGAGTGACTCTCCAAGACCTTGATCGAAATTATCTACACTAAACATCCCTTTTCAAGGGTACAAGGCAAATCTCGTTGAATAATCGCAAAATATAGGATTTTTTCAACGAATTCACAGTTTACGTGTAATCTCGAGTGACTCTCCAAGACCTTGATCGAAATTATCTACACTAAACATCCCTTTTCAAGGGTACAAGGCAAATCTCGTTGAATAATCGCAAAATATAGGATTTTTACAACGAATTCACAGTTTATGTGTAATCTCGAGTGACTCTCCAAGACTTTGATCGAAATTATCTACACTAAACATCCCTTTTCAAGGGTACAAGGCAAATCTCGTTGAATAATCGCAAAATATAGGATTCTTTCAACGAATTCACAGTTTACATGGAATCTTGAGTGACTCTCCAAGACCTTGGTCGAAATTATCTACACTAAACATCCCTTTTCAAGGGTACCAGGCAAATCTCGTTGAATAATCGCAAAATATAGGATTTTTACAACGAATTCACAGTTTACGTGTAATCTCGAGTGACTCTCCAAGATTTTGATCGAAATTATCTACACTAAACATCCCTTTTCAAGGGTACAAGGCAAATCTTGTTGAATAATTGCAAAATATAAGATTTTTTCAATGAATTCACAGTTTACGTGGAATCTGGAGTGACTTTCCAAGACCTTGGTCGAAATTATCTACACTAAAAATCCCTTTTCAAGGGTACCAGGCAAATCTCGTTGAATAATCGCAAAATATAGGATTTTTACAACGAATTCACAGTTTACGTGTAATCTCGAGTGACTCTCCAAGACCTTGATCGAAATTATCTACACTAAACATCCCTTTTCAAGGGTACAACGCAATTCTCGTTGAATAATCGCAAAATATAGGATTTTTTCAACGAATTCACAGTTTACGTGTAATCTCGAGTGACTCTCCAAGACCTTGATCGAAATTATCTACACTTAACATCCCTTTTCAAGGGTACAAGGCAAATCTCGTTGAATAATCGCAAAATATAGGATTTTTACAACGAATTCACAGTTTACGTGTAATCTCGAGTGACTCTCCAAGACCTTGATCGAAATTATCTACACTAAACATCCCTTTTCAAGGGTACAAGGCAAATCTCGTTGAATTATCGCAAAATATAGGATTTTTACAACGAATTCACAGTTTACGTGGAATCTCGAGTGACTCTCCAAGACCTTGATCGAAATTATGAACACTAAACATCCCTTTTCAAGGGTACAAGGCAAATCTCGTTGAATAATCGCAAAATATAGGATTTTTACAATGAATTCACAGTTTATGTGTAATCTCGAGTGACTCTCCAAGACTTTGATCGAAATTATCTACACTAAACATCCCTTTTCAAGGGTACAAGGCAAATCTCGTTGAATAATCGCAAAATATAGGATTTTTTCAACGAATTCACAGTTTACATGGAATCTTGAGTGACTCTCCAAGACCTTGGTCGAAATTCTCTACACTAAACATCCCTTTTCAAGGGTACAAGGCAAATCTCGTTGAATAATCGCAAAATATAGGAGTTTTACAACGAATTCACAGTTTACGTGTAATCTCGAGTGACTCTCCAAGATTTTGATCGAAATTATCTACACTAAACATCCCTTTTCAAGGGTACAAGGCAAATCTTGTTGAATAATGGCAAAATATAGGATTTTTTCAATGAATTCACAGTTTACGTGGAATCTGGAGTGACTTTCCAAGACCTTGGTCCAAATTATCTACACTAAACATCCCTTTTCAAGGGTACCAGGCAAATCTCGTTGAATAATCGCAAAATATAGGATTTTTACAACGAATTCACAGTTTACGTGTAATCTCGAGTGACTCTCCAAGACCTTGATCGAAATTATCTACACTAAACATCCCTTTTCAAGGGTACAAGGCAAATCTCGTTGAATAATCGCAAAATATAGGATTTTTTCAACGAATTCACAGTTTACGTGTAATCTCGAGTGACTCTCCAAGACCTTGATCGAAATTATCTACACTAAACATCCCTTTTCAAGGGTACAAGGCAAATCTCGTTGAATAATCGCAAAATATAGGATTTTTACAACGAATTCACAGTTTACGTGTAATCTCGAGTGACTCTCCAAGACCTTGATCGAAATTATCTACACTAAACATCCCTTTTCAAGGGTACAAGGCAAATCTCGTTGAATTATCGCAAAATATAGGATTTTTACAACGAATTCACAGTTTACGTGGAATCTCGAGTGACTCTCCAAGACCTTGATCGAAATTACGAACACTAAACATCCCTTTTCAAGGGTACAAGGCAAATCTCGTTGAATAATCGCAAAATATAGGATTTTTACAATGAATTCACAGTTTATGTGTAATCTCGAGTGACTCTCTAAGACTTTGATCGAAATAATCTACACTAAACATCCCTTTTCAAGGGTACAAGGCAAATCTCGTTGAATAATCGCAAAATATAGGATTTTTTCAACGAATTCACAGTTTACATGGAATCTTGAGTGACTCTCCAAGACCTTGGTCGAAATTATCTACACTAAACATCCCTTTTCAAGGGTACAAGGCAAATCTCGTTGAATAATCGCAAAATATAGGAGTTTTACAACGAATTCACAGTTTACGTGTAATCTCGAGTGACTCTCCAAGATTTTGATCAATATTATCTACACTAAACATCCCTTTTCAAGAGTACAAGGCAAATCTTGTTGAATAATCGCAAAATATAGGATTTTTTCAATGAATTCACAGTTTACGTGGAATCTGGAGTGACTCTCCAAGACCTTGGTCGAAATTATCTACACTAAACATCCCTTTTCAAGGGTACCAGGCAAATCTCGTTGAATAATCGCAAAATATAGGATTTTTACAACGAATTCACAGTTTACGTGTAATCTCGAGTGACTCTCCAAGACTTTGATCGAGATTATCTACACTAAACATCCCTTTTCAAGGGTACAAGGCAAATCTTGTTGAATAATCGCAAAATATAGGATTTTTTCAATGAATTCACAGTTTACGTGGAATCTGGAGTGACTCTCCAAGACCTTGGTCGAAATTATCTACACTAAACATCCCTTTTCAAGGGTACCAGGCAAATCTCGTTGAATAATCGCAAAATATAGGATTTTTACAACGAATTCACAGTTTACGTGTAATCTCGAGTGACTCTCCAAGACTTTGATCGAGATTATCTACACTAAACATCCCTTTTCAAGGGTACAAGGCAAATCTTGTTGAATAATCGCAAAATATAGGATTTTTTCAATGAATTCACAGTTTACGTGGAATCTGGAGTGACTCTCCAAGACCTTGGTCGAAATTATCTACACTTAACATCCCTTTTCAAGGGTACCAGGCAAATCTCGTTGAATAATCGCAAAATATAGGATTTTTACAACGAATTCACAGTTTACGTGTAATCTCGAGTGACTCTCCAAGACCTTGATCGAAATTATCTACACTAAACAATCCTTTTCAAGGGTACAAGGCAAATCTCGTTGAATAATCGCAAAATATAGGAGTTTTACAACGAATTCACAGTTTACGTGTAATCTCGAGTGACTCTCCAAGATTTTGATCGAAATTATCTACACTAAACATCCCTTTTCAAGAGTACAAGGCAAATCTTGTTGAATAATCGCAAAATATAGGATTTTTTCAATGAATTCACAGTTTACGTGGAATCTGGAGTGACTCTCCAAGACCTTGGTCGAAATTATCTACACTAAACATCCCTTTTCAAGGGTACCAGGCAAATCTCGTTGAATAATCGCAAAATATAGGATTTTTACAACGAATTCACAGTTTACGTGTAATCTCGAGTGACTCTCCAAGACTTTGATCGAGATTATCTACACTAAACATCCCTTTTCAAGGGTACAAGGCAAATCTTGTTGAATAATCGCAAAATATAGGATTTTTTCAATGAATTCACAGTTTACGTGGAATCTGGAGTGACTCTCCAAGACCTTGGTCGAAATTATCTACACTAAACATCCCTTTTCAAGGGTACCAGGCAAATCTCGTTGAATAATCGCAAAATATAGGATTTTTACAACGAATTCACAGTTTACGTGTAATCTCGAGTGACTCTCCAAGACTTTGATCGAGATTATCTACACTAAACATCCCTTTTCAAGGGTACAAGGCAAATCTTGTTGAATAATCGCAAAATATAGGATTTTTTCAATGAATTCACAGTTTACGTGGAATCTGGAGTGACTCTCCAAGACCTTGGTCGAAATTATCTACACTTAACATCCCTTTTCAAGGGTACCAGGCAAATCTCGTTGAATAATCGCAAAATATAGGATTTTTACAACGAATTCACAGTTTACGTGTAATCTCGAGTGACTCTCCAAGACCTTGATCGAAATTATCTACACTAAACATCCCTTTTCAAGGGTACAAGGCAAATCTTGTTGAATAATCGCAAAATATAGGATTTTTTCAATGAATTCACAGTTTACGTGGAATCTGGAGTGACTCTCCAAGACCTTGGTCGAAATTATCTACACTAAACATCCCTTTTCAAGGGTACCAGGCAAATCTCGTTGAATAATCGCAAAATATAGGATTTTTACAACGAATTCACAGTTTACGTGTAATCTCGAGTGACTCTCCAAGACCTTGATCGAAATTATCTACACTAAACATCCCTTTTCAAGGGTACAAGGCAAATCTCGTTGAAAAATCGCAAAATATAGGATTTTTTCAACGAATTCACAGTTGACGTGGAATCTTGAGTGACTCTCCAAGACCTTGATCGAAATTATCTACACTAAACATCCCTTTTCAAGGGTACAAGGCAAATCTCGTTGAATAATCGCAAAATATAGGATTTTTTCAACGAATTCACAGTTTACGTGTAATCTCGAGTGACTCTCCAAGACCTTGATCGAAATTATCTACACTAAACAATCCTTTTCAAGGGTACAAGGCAAATCTCGTTGAATAATCGCAAAATATAGGATTTTTACAACGAATTCACAGTTTACGTGTAATCTCGAGTGACTCTCCAAGACTTTGATCGAAATTATCTACACTAAACATCCCTTTTCAAGGGTACAAGGCAAATCTTGTTGAATAATCGCAAAATATAGGATTTTTTCAATGAATTCACAGGTTACGTGGAATCTGGAGTGACTCTCCAAGACCTTGGTCGAAATTATCTACACTAAACATCCCTTTTCAAGGGTACCAGGTAAATCTCGTTGAATAATCGCAAAATATAGGATTTTTACAACGAATTCACAGTTTACGTGTAATCTCGAGTGACTCTCCAAGACTTTGATCGAAATTATCTACACTAAACATCCCTTTTCAAGGGTACAAGGCAAATCTTGTTGAATAATCGCAAAATATAGGATTTTTTCAATGAATTCACAGGTTACGTGGAATCTGGAGTGACTCTCCAAGACCTTGGTCGAAATTATCTACACTAAACATCCCTTTTCAAGGGTACCAGGTAAATCTCGTTGAATAATCGCAAAATATAGGATTTTTACAACGAATTCACAGTTTACGTGTAATCTCGAGTGACTCTCCAAGACTTTGATCGAAATTATCTACACTAAACATCCCTTTTCAAGGGTACAAGGCAAATCTTGTTGAATAATTGCAAAATATAGGATTTTTTCAATGAATTCACAGTTTACGTGGAATCTGGAGTGACTCTCCAAGACCTTGGTCGAAATTATCTACACTAAACATCCCTTTTCAAGGGTACCAGGCAAATCTCGTTGAATAATCGCAAAATATAGGATTTTTACAATGAATTCACTGTTTACGTGTAATCTCGAGTGACTCTCCAAGACCTTGATCGAAATTATCTATACTAAACATCCCTTTTCAAGGGTACAAGGCAAATCTCGTTGAAAAATCGCAAAATATAGGATTTTTTCAACGAATTCACAGTTGACGTGGAATCTTGAGTGACTCTCCAAGACCTTGATCGAAATTATCTACACTAAACATCCCTTTTCAAGGGTACAAGGCAAATCTCGTTGAATAATCGCAAAAATATAGGATTTTTACAACGAATTCACAGTTTACGTGTAATCTCGAGTGACTCTCCAAGACCTTGATCGAAATTATCTACACTAAACATCCCTATTGAAGGGTACAAGGCAAATCTTGTTGAATAATCGCAAAATATAGGATTTTTTCAACGAATTCACAGTTTACGTGGAATCTGGAGTGACTCTCCAAGACCTTGGTCAAAATTATCTACACTAAACATCCCTTTTCAAGGGTACCAGGCAAATCTCGTTGAATAATCGCAAAATATAGGATTTTTACAACGAATTCACAGTTTACGTGTAATCTCGAGTGACTCTCCAAGACTTTGATCGAAATAATCTACACTAAACATCCCTATTCAAGGGTACAAGGCAAATCTCGTTGAATAATCGCAAAATATAGGATTTTTTCAACGAATTCACAGTTTACGTGGAATCTGGAGTGACTCTCCAAGACCTTGGTCGAAATTATCTACACTAAACATCCCTTTTCAAGGGTACCAGGCAAATCTCGTTGAATAATCGCAAAATATAGGATTTTTACAACGAATTCACGGTTTACGTGTAATCTCGAGTGACTCTCCAAGACTTTGATCGAAATTATCTACACTAAACATCCCTTTTCAAGGGTACAAGGCAAATCTCTTGGAATAATCGCAAAATATAGGATTTTTACAACGAATTCACAGTTTACGTGTAATATCGAGTGACTCTCCAAGACTTTGATCGAAATTATCTACACTAAACATCCCTTTTCAAGGGTACAAGGCAAATCTTGTTGAATAATCGCGAAATATAGGATTTTTACAACGAATTCACAGTTTACGTGTAATCTCGAGTGACTCTCCAAGACTTTTATCGAAATTATCTACCCTAAACATCCCTTTTCAAGGGTACAAGGAAATCTAGTGAATAATCGCAAAATATAGGATTTTTTCAACGAATTCACAGTTTACGTGGAATCTGGAGTGACTCTCCAAGACCTTGATCGAAATTATCTACACTAAACATCCCTTTTCAAGGGTACAAGGCAAATCTCGTTGAATAATCCCAAAATAAAGGATTTTTACAACCAATTCACAGTTTACGTGGAATCTCGAGTGACTCTCCAAGACCTTGATCGAAATTATCTACACTAAACATCCCTTTTCAAGGGTACAAGGCAAATCTCGTTGAATAATCCCAAAATATAGGATTTTTTCAACGAATTCACAGTTTACGTGGAATCTGGAGTGACTCTCCAAGACCTTGATCGAAATTATCTACACTAAACATCCTTTTCAAGGGTACAAGGCAAATCTCGTTGAATAATCGCAAAATATAGGATTTTTTCAACAAATTCACAGTTTACGTGGAATCTGGAGTGACTCTCCAAGACCTTGGTCGAAATTATCTACACTAAACATCCCTCTTCAAGGGTACCAGGCAAATCTCGTTGAATAATCGCAAAATATAGGATTTTTACAACGAATTCACAGTTTATGTGTAATCTCGAGTGACTCTCCAAGACTTTGATCGAAATTATCTACACTAAACATCCCTTTTCAAGGGTACAAGGCAAATCTCGTTGAATAATCGCAAAATATAGTATTTTTACAACGAATTCACAGTTTACGTGTAATCTCGAGTGACTCTCCAAGACTTTGATCGAAATTATCTACACTAAACATCCCTTTTCAAGGGTACAAGGCAAATATCGTTGAATAATCGCAAAATATAGGATTTTTTCAACGAATTCACAGTTTACGTGGATCCTGGAGTGACTCTCCAAGACCTTGGTCGAAATTATCCACACTAAACATCCCTTTTCAAGGGTACATGACAAATGTCGTTGAATAATCGCAAAATATAGGATTTTTTCAACGAATTCACAGTTTACGTGGAATCTTGAGTGACTCTCCAAGACCTTGATCGAAATCATCTACACTAAACATCCCTTTTTAAGGGTACAAGGCAAATCTTGTTGAATAATTGCAAAATATAGGATTTTTTCAATGAATTCACAGTTTACGTGGAATCTGGAGTGACTTTCCAAGACCTTGGTCGAAATTATCTACACTAAACATCCCTTTTCAAGGGTACCAGGCAAATCTCGTTGAATAATCGCAAAATATAGGATTTTTACAACGAATTCACAGTTTACGTGTAATCTCGAGTGACTCTCCAAGACCTTGATCGAAATTATCTACACTAAACATCCCTTTTCAAGGGTACAACGCAAATCTCGTTGAATAATCGCAAAATATAGGATTTTTTCAACGAATTCACAGTTTACGTGTAATCTCGAGTGACTCTCCAAGACCTTGATCGAAATTATCTACACTAAACATCCCTTTTCAAGGGTACAAGGCAAATCTTGTTGAATAATCGCAAAATATAGGATTTTTACAACGAATTCACAGTTTACGTGTAATCTCGAGTGACTCTCCAAGACCTTGATCAAAATTATATACACTAAACATCCCTTTTCAAGGGTACAAGGCAAATCTCGTTGAATTATCGCAAAATATAGGATTTTTACAACGAATTCACAGTTTACGTGGAATCTCGAGTGACTCTCCAAGACCTTGATCGAAATTATGAACACTAAACATCCCTTTTCAAGGGTACAAGGCAAATCTCGTTGAATAATCGCAAAATATAGGATTTTTACAATGAATTCACAGTTTATGTGTAATCTCGAGTGACTCTCCAAGACTTTGATCGAAATTATCTACACTAAACATCCCTTTTCAAGGGTACAAGGCAAATCTCGTTGAATAATCGCAAAATATAGGATTTTTTCAACGAATTCACCGTTTACATGGAATCTTGAGTGACTCTCCAAGACCTTGGTCGAAATTCTCTACACTAAACATCCCTTTTCAAGGGTACAAGGCAAATCTCATTGAATAATCGCAAAATATAGGAGTTTTACAACGAATTCACAGTTTACGTGTAATCTCGAGTGACTCTCCAAGATTTTGATCGAAATTATCTACACTAAATATCCCTTTTCAAGGGTACAAGGCAAATCTTGTTGAATAATTGCAAAATATAGGATTTTTTCAATGAATTCACAGTTTACGTGGAATCTGGAGTGACTTTCCAAGACCTTGGTCGAAATTATCTACACTAAACATCCCTTTTCAAGGGTACCAGGCAAATCTCGTTGAATAATCGCAAAATATAGGATTTTTACAACGAATTCACAGTTTACGTGTAATCTCGAGTGACTCTCCAAGACCTTGATCGAAATTATCTACACTAAACATCCCTTTTCAAGGGTACAAGGCAAATCTCGTTGAATAATCGCAAAATATAGGATTTTTTCAACGAATTCACAGTTTACGTGTAATCTCGAGTGACTCTCCAAGACCTTGATCGAAATTATCTACACTAAACATCCCTTTTCAAGGGTACAAGGCAAATCTCGTTGAATAATCGCAAAATATAGGATTTTTACAACGAATTCACAGTTTACGTGTAATCTCGAGTGACTCTCCAAGACCTTGATCGAAATTATCTACACTAAACATCCCTTTTCAAGGGTACAAGGCAAATCTCGTTGAATTATCGCAAAATATAGGATTTTTACAACGAATTCACAGTTTACGTGGAATCTCGAGTGACTCTCCAAGACCTTGATCGAAATTATGAACACTAAACATCCCTTTTCAAGGGTACAAGGCAAATCTCGTTGAATAATCGCAAAATATAGGATTTTTACAATGAATTCACAGTTTATGTGTAATCTCGAGTGACTCTCCAAGACTTTGATCGAAATTATCTACACTAAACATCCCTTTTCAAGGGTACAAGGCAAATCTCGTTGAATAATCGCAAAATATAGGATTTTTTCAACGAATTCACAGTTTACATGGAATCTTGAGTGACTCTCCAAGACCTTGGTCGAAATTATCTACACTAAACATCCCTTTTCAAGGGTACAAGGCAAATCTCGTTGAATAATCGCAAAATATAGGAGTTTTACAACGAATTCACAGTTTACGTGTAATCTCGAGTGACTCTCCAAGATTTTGATCGAAATTATCTACACTAAACATCCCTTTTCAAGAGTACAAGGCAAATCTTGTTGAATAATCGCAAAATATAGGATTTTTTCAATGAATTCACAGTTTACGTGGAATCTGGAGTGACTCTCCAAGACCTTGGTCGAAATTATCTACACTAAACATCCCTTTTCAAGGGTACCAGGCAAATCTCGTTGAATAATCGCAAAATATAGGATTTTTACAACGAATTCACAGTTTACGTGTAATCTCGAGTGACTCTCCAAGACTTTGATCGAGATTATCTACACTAAACATCCCTTTTCAAGGGTACAAGGCAAATCTTGTTGAATAATCGCAAAATATAGGATTTTTTCAATGAATTCACAGTTTACGTGGAATCTGGAGTGACTCTCCAAGACCTTGGTCGAAATTATCTACACTAAACATCCCTTTTCAAGGGTACCAGGCAAATCTCGTTGAATAATCGTAAAATATAGGATTTTTACAATGAATTCACAGTTTACATGGAATCTTGAGTGACTCTCCAAGACCTTGGTCGAAATTATCTACACTAAACATCCCTTTTCAAGGGTACAAGGCAAATCTCGTTGAATAATCGCAAAATATAGGAGTTTTACAACGAATTCACAGTTTACGTGTAATCTCGAGTGACTCTCCAAGATTTTGATCGAAATTATCTACACTAAACATCCCTTTTCAAGAGTACAAGGCAAATCTTGTTGAATAATCGCAAAATATAGGATTTTTTCAATGAATTCACAGTTTACGTAGAATCTGGAGTGACTCTCCAAGACCTTGGTCGAAATTATCTACACTAAACATCCCTTTTCAAGGGTACCAGGCAAATCTCGTTGAATAATCGCAAAATATAGGATTTTTACAACGAATTCACAGTTTACGTGTAATCTCGAGTGACTCTCCAAGACTTTGATCGAGATTATCTACACTAAACATCCCTTTTCAAGGGTACAAGGCAAATCTTGTTGAATAATCGCAAAATATAGGATTTTTTCAATGAATTCACAGTTTACGTGGAATCTGGAGTGACTCTCCAAGACCTTGGTCGAAATTATCTACACTTAACATCCCTTTTCAAGGGTACCACGCAAATCTCGTTGAATAATCGCAAAATATAGGATTTTTACAACGAATTCACAGTTTACGTGTAATCTCGAGTGACTCTCCAAGACCTTGATCGAAATTATCTACACTAAACATCCCTTTTCAAGGGTACAAGGCAAATCTTGTTGAATAATCGCAAAATATAGGATTTTTTCAATGAATTCACAGTTTACGTGGAATCTGGAGTGACTCTCCAAGACCTTGGTCGAAATTATCTACACTAAACATCCCTTTTCAAGGGTACCAGGCAAATCTCGTTGAATAATCGCAAAATATAGGATTTTTACAACGAATTCACAGTTTACGTGTAATCTCGAGTGACTCTCCAAGACCTTGATCGAAATTATCTACACTAAACATCCCTTTTCAAGGGTACAAGGCAAATCTCGTTGAAAAATCGCAAAATATAGGATTTTTTCAACGAATTCACAGTTGACGTGGAATCTTGAGTGACTCTCCAAGACCTTGATCGAAATTATCTACACTAAACATCCCTTTTCAAGGGTACAAGGCAAATCTCGTTGAATAATCGCAAAATATAGGATTTTTACAACGAATTCACAGTTTACGTGTAATCTCGAGTGACTCTCCAAGACTTTGATCAAAATTATCTACACTAAACATCCCTTTTCAAGGGTACAAGGCAAATCTTGTTGAATAATCGCAAAATATAGGATTTTTTCAATGAATTCACAGTTTACGTGGAATCTGGAGTGACTCTCCAAGACCTTGGTCGAAATTATCTACACTAAACATCCCTTTTCAAGGGTACCAGGCAAATCTCGTTGAATAATCGCAAAATATAGGATTTTTACAACGAATTCACAGTTTACGTGTAATCTCGAGTGACTCTCCAAGACTTTGATCGAAATTATCTACACTAAACATCCCTTTTCAAGGGTACAAGGCAAATCTTGTTGAATAATCGCAAAATATAGGATTTTTTCAATGAATTCACAGTTTACGTGGAATCTGGAGTGATTCTCCAAGACCTTGGTCGAAATTATCTACACTAAACATCCCTTTTCAAGGATAGCAGGCAAATCTTGTTGAATAATGGCAAAATATAGGATTTTTACAATGAATTCACTGTTTACGTGTAATCTCGAGTGACTCTCCAAGACCTTGATCGAAATTATCTATACTAAACATCCCTTTTCAAGGGTACAAGGCAAATCTCGTTGAAAAATCGCAAAATATAGGATTTTTTCAACGAATTCACAGTTGACGTGGAATCTTGAGTGACTCTCCAAGACCTTGATCGAAATTATCTACACTAAACATCCCTTTTCAAGGGTACAAGGCAAATCTCGTTGAATAATCGCAAAATATAGGATTTTTACAACGAATTCACAGTTTACGTGTAATCTCGAGTGACTCTCCAAGACCTTGATCGAAATTATCTACACTAAACATCCCTATTGAAGGGTACAAGGCAAATCTCGTTGAATAATCGCAAAATATAGGATTTTTTCAACGAATTCACAGTTTACGTGGAATCTGGAGTGACTCTCCAAGACCTTGGTCGAAATTATCTACACTAAACATCCCTTTTCAAGGGTACCAGGCAAATCTCGTTGAATAATCGCAAAATATAGGATTTTTACAACGAATTCACAGTTTACGTGTAATCTCGAGTGACTCTCCAAGACTTTGATCGAAATAATCTACACTAAACATCCCTATTCAAGGGTACAAGGCAAATCTCGTTGAATAATCGCAAAATATAGGATTTTTTCAACGAATTCACAGTTTACGTGGAATCTGGAGTGACTTTTCAAGACCTTGGTCGAAATTATCTACACTAAACATCCCTTGTCAAGGGTACCAGGCAAATCTCGTTGAATAATCGCAAAATATAGGATTTTTACAACGAATTCTTAGTTTACGTGTAATCTCGAGTGACTCTCCAAGACTTTGATCGAAATTATCTACACTAAACATCCCTTTTCAAGGGTACAAGGCAAATCTCGTGGAATAATCGCAAAATATAGGATTTTTACAACGAATTCACAGTTTACGTGTAATATCGAGTGACTCTCCAAGACTTTGATCGAAATTATCTACACTAAACATCCCTTTTCAAGGGTACAAGGCAAATCTTGTTGAATAATCGCGAAATATAGGATTTTTACAACGAATTCACAGTTTACGTGTAATCTCGAGTGACTCTCCAAGACTTTTATCGAAATTATCTACCCTAAACATCCCTTTTCAAGGGTACAAGGAAATCTAGTGAATAATCGCAAAATATAGGATTTTTTCAACGAATTCACAGTTTACGTGGAATCTGGAGTGACTCTCCAAGACCTTGATCGAAATTATCTACACTAAACATCCCTTTTCAAGGGTACAAGGCAAGTCTCGTTGAATAATCGCAAAATAAAGGATTTTTACAACGAATTCACAGTTTACGTGGAATCTCGAGTGACTCTCCAAGACTTTGGTCGAAATTATCTACACTAAACATCCCTTTTCAAGGGTACAAGGCAAATCTCGTTGAATAATCCCAAAATATAGGATTTTTTCAACGAATTCACAGTTTACGTGGATCCTTGAGAGACTCTCCAAGACCTTGATCGAAATTATCTACACTAAACATCCTTTTCAAGGGTACAAGGCAAATCTCGTTGAATAATCGCAAAATATAGGATTTTTTCAACAAATTCACAGCTTACGTGGAATCTGGAGTGACTCTCCAAGACCTTGGTCGAAATTATCTACACTAAACATCCCTATTCAAGGGTACCAGGCAAATCTCGTTGAATAATCGCAAAATATAGGATTTTTACAACGAATTCACAGTTTATGTGTAATCTCGAGTGACTCTCCAAGACTTTGATCGAAATTATCTACACTAAACATCCCTTTTCAAGGGTACAAGGCAAATCTCGTTGAATAATCGCAAAATATAGTATTTTTACAACGAATTCACAGTTTACGTGTAATCTCGAGTGACTCTCCAAGACTTTGATCGAAATTATCTACACTAAACATCCCTTTTCAAGGGTACAAGGCAAATATCGTTGAATAATCGCAAAATATAGGAATTTTTTCAACGAATTCACAGTTTACGTGGATCCTGGAGTGACTCTCCAAGACCTTGGTCGAAATTATCTACACTAAACATCCCTTTTCAAGGGTACATGACAAATGTCGTTGAATAATCGCAAAATATAGGATTTTTTCAACGAATTCACAGTTTACGTGGAATCTTGAGTGACTCTCCAAGACCTTGATCGAAATCATCTACACTAAACATCCCTTTTTAAGGGTACAAGGCAAATCTCGTTGAATAATCGCAAAATATAGGCATTTTTCAACGAATTCACAGTTTACGTGGAACTTGCAGCTCTGATTATTCAGTTTCGAAGACTGTTATAAGACATCTGGGGACACTCATATATTCATGATACAGAAAATAGTTTTCCATGCTCAACATTTTAAAACTTTTAATTGTTTTCTAGTGAAAGTCTTTTTGGTTTCCATGAGTCGTTGCGTATGTTTTTTGCTGCTGCAGGATCTGATACCAGTATGATTAACTACCAGCAATGGCGTATGGCATGGTATTCGTTCCTCGAGCTTCTTGACATCAACTACGAGGACGGTTTTGTGTGTGGAAGATGCGGAGCATACCCTGAAGTTGTTCTTTGCAATGCCACGACCCTTGGATTCCGACGTGAATACGCTCAGTTTGTCGAAGTATCAAGCGATAGCTCAGATTGTGAGAGACTCAATGGCAGATAAGTTTCAAATCTATAGTTTCTTTCTTGAATATCATGATGGATAATGAACTCGTGATGTTATGTGATGTTGAGCGTGAGTAGAACGAGTATTCATCTCGCTTTACATGATCAAAAATCCTTTCAGGATTCAATGATGCTATTATAATAATTTCTAAAAGTATCAATGAAAATATATTTTCGTGTATTTTCTATCCATTAACGTACATAAAATAGCTCTATCAATCTACTTTTTTTCCTTTCCTTTACTAGTTTCAGTGAAAGACTATTTGTGAAGAGCAAGAAAGTGCGAAAGCTTATTCAAGAGTATGCTGAAGCGGAAATCGGAATTGTAACACAAGGCGAAGACCCTAAAGAAATACTGAAGAAGGATCTGCTTGTATTCCGGAAATTCTTGGAAAATTGTGAGTCCTTGTTCGAGACGGATCCAAAGTTTCCAAAAGCAATAGCTGACCTCATAAAATGTGTGGCATCTTCATCTCCAGTATGCTCGTACTTACCAGCATTGGAAGAGGTTATTCGCAACCTTGATGAAATTGCGAGCTCAGCAACCATCAGTGAATCCTCAGCTGCATTACTTGTAATTCAGAAAATGGCTCCAGTGGTCTTCAATGCATTAGGGACAATAAAATCACAAAAGTTACCTACCAAGTGGATCGATTTATTTCATGCATTGTACCAAGTTTCGACTGGAACGTTTCGGAATTCTCAGCACCAGCTCCCAGAAGCAGATAGTAATTCAGATTGCACAAAACTTGACTACTTTCCCCATTGGCCAGCTCTCTACACTCGTGGCACTTACCAAGCCGATAAGAATAGCAAAGTGCAAGCAGAAGTGTGTAGTAAAGATATAAAGCAAAATTCACTGATGCCGGGACTTTTTACTGTTTACTGTGAACACGGTAAGCCTTATTAACATTTAACAACAATTGTATTGTTACCAAAAGGCCAAAACCTTCTGACTTTCAGAAAAGTAAGACATATATTTCCTTTGTAGGAATATGCTACGGCTTCAAGATAATGTAATCGCATGAGTCACCAAATGTGCCCTTCACTATTTTTAGAACCAGATTAAGAAAAGGTTCGTTTCTTTACTTTCTTTGGTATACCAGGCGCGTAGAGCAAAGTGTAGAGTGAGGGTGAAGGAATGACTGATAATATTTAACATTATCAACAGAAGCACGGAAGGGTTCTAGGAATGAGATAATCAAAAATATAATCATTTTTTGTATAACATTAGAGTTATAGTTATTGATGGACTTTCATAGCTGTTATCTCTTACAGCGCCAGCAGCGATTATCTACGACAACAGTTGCCATCTGCAAGCATATTGCTTGAACAGAGACCCAGGCTATTTCAAAAATTGCACATGTGTCATTGATCGTTTCCATTGGAAAAACCACAAAGGTATCGTGCATTTGATTAATTCTAAAATTCTATACAGTATGTAGCTTTTTCTTGCAGGTCTTTTAAAAAAGCTTACCACACAGCTCAAACACAATCAAAAGTTTATTCACAGTGATTTAATATTCTAAACAATATATATAATCATATCGTATAACGTGAACTTTGTTACAAAACAATAACAAGAACAATAACAAAATCATTAAAAAGAGAATATATCAAACAGCAACAGAAGATAAAATAAATGTTCTTGTCAGTCTACATATAAAACAAGACTCATGGGTTAACAAATTGCATCAGTTAAAACAGCAACTTGATTTGATGAAAGAAAATTCTAGTGGGATTCACATACTGTTGTTACCTTAAAAAATTGAGTTGTCGAGCGAAAATAACCAAAAGGGATTGAAAAATAATTTGAGATGTTCAAATTACAAGGAGTATTTTTACTCGAAAGAATTGTGTAAGGCTCAAGGAAAATGCAAAATCAATTCGATGTTCGCATTGTCCCCCCTTCGAGTTAGCGCAAGTTTACTGTATTTATGTAAAAAGATACTACCCCTCACAATGTTACCATGTTACCATGTTACATTTTTCTTTATTACACAGGGTGCGCACCAAGCTACAACATGTCAATTTACAGAAGATTCGATGGTCTCAACAGCCAAATTAAGCGACTCAAAAATCAATTGACTTTCATGAACGAAAAAACTTCATAAGCCATTGTAGGCTCCTTTTATGGTACCGAAACTTGGGAATATCGAAAAGAATACCAAGTCTCTCTTGAAGCGATGTTACAGTCTTCTATTAGAAGTGAACTCAGTACCACCTACGGTAAACAATACAGTAAGTTACCAACAAGTATTGTTGTTATACTAATTTGCTGAATGGAGTAAAGGGAAGAAATGTTTCAGACCGGCGGGGAACGCTGACCAAAGGCTACATTACAAAGAGCACAGCTTCAAAATTTCGCTTCGACAAGAATTGGCCTTAAACTAGACTGATGGGGGGTAAAGTGTCCTTGTCACTTCTTTCTTGTTCTCGTACATTGATATTTTAAGGAGAAGGCTTGAAAACCACTTGATGTACGTGGTCGATTGAAATTTGGAGAAAAGTCGAAGATTATCGTCGTCGAAGGGGCTGCAAAAATATGCCTTATGATTTTAAAGAAATTTGTTTGTTTAAAAAAAGATTCTTCCTATTAAGATTGCACAAATAGTCCACAATGTCTGTCATCTTAAGCGCATCTTTGAGAGCTTCTCTAAAGAATTGGTAATAAGGTATGGTCTAGTTTTCAAAAAAAAAATTTCAAACAAACAAATTTCTTCAAAATCAGGCATATTGTCGCAGCTCCTCCTCCGACAATAATCTTCAACTTTTCTCCAAATTTCAATCGACCACGTACATCAAGTTTTTTTCATGCCTTCTCCTTACAATATCAACGTACGAGAACAAGAAGTGACAAGGACACTTTTACCCCCATCAGTCTAGTTTTAAGCCAAATTCTAGTCGAAGCAAAATTTTGAAGCAGTGCGCTTTGAAATGTGCCCTTTGGTCAGCGGTCTCGACCGGTCTAAAAACATTTCTTCACTTTGCTGTTGACTGGTAATTGTTTAACGTTTAATTGTTTAGGATTTAATTTGTTTTAATTCTTGATTTGCGTATTTAACGGTAAAATTTGCTAACAGCACCCGCCACGTGTTGATGTAAGGGAAAAATATTGAAGTAAAATTTCGTGTTCAACAACGTGTGCGGATTGAACCTAAAGCTAGTTTGTTTACAAGGTAGAGTTTTCAGCGCCATTCTGTGGAAATAGAAATTTCTTTGGGTAAATGTGTTCGACTAACAAATGTATAGTTAAAAACAAATTTCGGAGGGCTGCAAAACTGGCTTTAGGGTAAGCATAACATGAATAAAGGCGTAGTACACAAGATTAATGTAAAGAAACAATTAAAACAGTTCTTACAATAAATCCAGGAGGATCTTCTTTGCAGCAATTAAAGGCAGTTGCTCTTCTTCGTGTATAATCAATGCTACAAGCTGTGAATATAAAAAGTTTTGTCCATGTAGGTAAAGTTCTCTTTATAGACCTTTTCAACAAACAGCTACGATTATTGAAGCTTTTCACAATTTTGAGATACAGAGTCTATCAGGAACTTTGAAGACTCGCTAAAACAATGGCACAGTCGCTGAGATAGTGTAATTTTGCACCAAGACTAAGTTTTAGGTGCTTCGCGGCCATTCTTTGAAATGATCTTAAACACCTGAAGATCTTGTCTATAATAAGAATAATTGCATAAACAGCCAAATCACTTCTTCAAAATGTTTCTAAACAACACGGCAATGCAGATGGAATATCTGATGCTGCTTACCTCAAATTAAAATACGAACTTGTTTAAAGTTATCCTGTCATCCCAGCTCAATTTATACATTCCTGGCAACGTCTGACTAATGGCTGCAACTTGTTCTAATAGCAAATTCTCCTAAAGGAAAATATTTGTTCTTTCATAATTCAGCTGTGAGAATTATTGAATTAACAAAATTAGTGGATCGGTCGGCCTGTGAGGAAACGACGCAAGTTTTCTCAACTCTCAATCCATTGGCATTTGAATAAAATCTTGCTTATCCAAAACTTTCGTCTCTATCGGAAGCTCTGATGAAGGTAGCTAGGTTTGTTTGCACCCTGAAAGTACCGACTAAATTAGAGCTGGCTGCACCAAAGCATTTGTGTTCACCAGTTACTAATGATCGCACAAAAACCAGAAAAAGAAAATATAAATGAGAATCTTGTAAATAATTATAATAAGAAACTACACATATTTGTCAATTACATATTTCAATTTTCATTCTGTAGCTAAACTTCGTTTAATGGAAGGAAGCCTAAATCGTCTTTTTAATTTCTCAACGTATCCAGACTATCGCACTTCCATGGGGCACAGTAAGAATTTTTTCAAATAGCCTAGCAAAAAACGAAAACACCAAAAAATGCGATAATCTATAAATGCACTTACCCCCTGTGCTCCAGTCATTACTAAAAACCAGCGAAATCGATCATAAGCCTTCTCAAGCTCTTAGAAATCATCATCCCAGAATTTTCGGATGTGCCAAGAAAACTGCAATTTTCTGAGGATAGCTTTCAGCTGTTTCTAAAACAACATTAGTGAAGAGGAAAATTAGGACTCACAATCATCTTATTAAGGCCGTCTTGCGAAACAACCAAACATTTTTTTGCCAAAAATCACTTGTTTCAACATTCAACCTTGTTTCAACATTTTTCGCTTGTGAAAAAATGCCGCCTTGGAAGGGTATAACAATCATAGATAAAGATAAAAGTCAGCGACAAAGTTACCTGAATAACACATTTATGTCTTTGCACTATTGCGGGCAGGTTTTCTGAATCGTATTTTTTGGTCCTTAGGTGAAAAAATCAAACATAAGTATGAGAAAAACATAGCAGCTCTAGACTTTTAAGCTGAGGCTTAAATGTGCCCCCCTCTCGTAGACAGAGGTACATTTAAGTGAAAAATGCATTGCTAAAACTTCAATTTCTTGCAAATGAAAATTTTAATTTTGAGCTTAAAAACATTTCATATATCATTGGTAAGCAAGAGCTTACAGTTATGCACCATTGAAACTTGAGAGAACCAAGTGAGCAAAAATTACGTTTTTGTAAGTAATATCAGTCTGTAAGAATTTTAGATTTCAGCTGTAATATCCTTATAAACTATATAAAAAGGTTATCATTGACGTTAGAATGCATAAGAATTTAGGTAAAATAAGCATTCATTTGTCCTATAGTTTGTAATTCACAATTCAAACATATACATTAATTGAGATAACATTTGATAACAACCTTTATGAATTTTTTCTTGGTAGTAAGGTTTAAGCTCTTATTGACAATAAAGAAAAAGAGCTAATAATCATTGAAAGAGAAGAAAGGTTACCTCGAAATTTTTTCCTTTGTGACGTTACAGAAGCATGACCAGGGTTGCTGGGGATTGTCCTTTCGAGCCGTGCCCAAACAGGAAACATGGTAAGGACGAAGGCAATGGCGACAGTGGATTGTCTCTTGGCTAGCAACCAAACTTGTACGTGCCGCACAAATAGCCCCAGCTGCGCATATTGAATCATATCTTTCGACGAGACGTTGACGAGGAAAAACTAACGGGCAGAAATGTGTTTCTGTTTCGTTGGGATCTAATGTCCAGATCAAGTCGATCACGGCAGCCGGAAATTCATGATTTACGCTATGCACGTGATTAAAATCAACCGAGTGGCATCGAACTGTTACACCAAGTGCTTCAGATAGAAGAACCAAATGCAGTACAGCTAAAATTTTGATACAACATATCGTCATATTTCATACTTCAAATCTAAAATTCGAGCTGTATTATTATAGTGTATGTTATTGTTGTTGTTATACTTAGTATGTTATGGTTTGTATATTATACTGTTTGTATATTATATTATTATATATTCAAAAATGCAATAGAAAAATACACAATAGTTATTTTAGTGAAGTAATTATGAAGACGATGTTTAAGATGGACGTTGAAAAATAATCTTCTAAACAAGTCCTTTCTTAACACCGAATTACATACCGATGAATACAAGACGCACTTGCAAGTCAATTCAATTTTGATAACTATGATCGTTTAAGAACAATCATCATTATCAAACGTGTCAATATGATAAAACTAGTTTTTAAAAAAAGGTTTTTTCAAAAATCTATATGTTTATAATTCACTCTGTACTTTATTTATAAACAGGGCAGTGCATGGGACGGTATAGTTATTTCATCTAGTAAAACGTATACAAAAAATTCATGTATATTTCCATTTTTCAGAGGGCAGCGTATTTGCCAGGATTTGAACCTGGACCTGTTCTCATTATACGAGAATAGTGCGTTCCAATACACCACAAATACATCATGAAATGCCCCAATTAAAGTGGAAAACACGAATATACTCACAGCTGAGAGGGAAATCAGAGCACTTGAAACAATAAAACCAAATTATAATATATAATATTTTACTCACATGTATCATGATCCTTTCACATAGTCCGGATAATCTCCAACCTAACAGCCTCTTCTAACGACTTGCTAGGCCTACCTCTATCAGGAAATTGATCTAGAAGGCGAGCTTCAGACGGCTCCATCTCTCTTAACTAAAATTGTTTGACAAGAGTATTGCATAAGTCAACTGAACTGTAATAGGAAGATAAGATGTAGCTATTCCCATATTTCTACCAGAAACCAGTATATATAAAAAGAATGGAGCAAAAAAAGCAACTCTATGATATGAGTCTTAAAAATCACAGAAAAATGACATGAAAAATGAACAGAAGAAGTACCAGAAAAAAATGAAAAACAGCCTGAAGAGGAAGGAAAAGCGGATGAGAGAAATAATAGAAGAAGCAATGTTGATAGCCGCCGAGAGCAAAACAGGTAACATGAGCACTGAAGTTGACAATATGAAGGAACGATAATACCAGACATGGAAACATCGACACTTACAAAAACTTGAAGAAATTTAGGTAGAAAAGGAGTAAATAGATTCATGAGGATGCGAGCTGAAGCTTCCTAACTGGGTGAGCTAGGGGAATGTGTGAATAGAAAGAAATAGAAACAAGCAGGTAATTGGTCACAGAGGAAAGGACTATAGAAAGTTGGAATGGAAGAAGACAACAAAAAGAGGAAAAACATATAGAAGCGCACATCAAACTTAAGCTCGTCAAAACACAGATTTCTGCAAGCAATAATTCATTACCAATCGAAAAGAAGAGATTGTGAAAAGAGAACAGGACTCAAAAGAAATAATTATCAATAAATAAGACCAGGGAAAAGAGGAGAAAATGCAGTGTAAAAGCCTTGTACTCTTCCATGAACTATGCTTGCCGATGAACAGCATGAAGGGTGACGAGAGAATGCCCAGAATCAGCATAGGGAATAACTGAAGATTAATAGAAAACAAAAGAATAAACAGGATTTAAAGAGGAAGAAGAGCATTATTTAGAAAACAAAGCATTCCAAATAGTTTTCGTAAGAATTGTTGCACTACCTTTGCCATTACAGATGAAGATCTTGCTATTCCGTATTTGGCAGACAGCAACTGAATAGCAGGCCAGAACATACTACTTCCATACAAAGAAACAGACGCGGCATGGAATAAACTGTTTGTACCACGTTCGATATAGATCGGCTCCTTTGTATCTTTCAAAGTTTGTGGGACCTGATGTCGAAACCTGGAAAAAATAAGGGGGATACTACATTGTAATTCGAGATATCATAATCAGTAAACTTTATTATATATAGTTATAAGATATTATTAGATAGCATTTCCAAAACTTTTGTATCAGCTTCAAAGGGAAGTTGTGTTTCAGCAGGTCGATCGTATACAAATGAAATATATAATGCAACAAGAAACTGACATTCAGATGAAAAAGGAACGACTTACCAAAAATCAAATTCCAGTTCTGCAGTTGTTTTCTTCATTGGCATCGTCATTGGCAATAATTGGATTAGTTTTTCCAATGCAGAAATTTTGGCAGAACGTGGTACTGAGTTGAGGAATAATTCCGCATCTTGAGCACTCCATCTGAATGGCTAGCAAGATGAAAAATTAGATAACTCTATACTGTGGATTAGGTGTCACGATAAGGTCAAAGTAAAATGTGGTGTCAATGGCTTGGTGAGGACAGGGTTGAAGAGCTAAGGTATCTTTCGTTAATCTATATCTAATATCCTTCTGACAGGTAACAAGAACCCCCAATAACTCGAACTGAACTGATTTTGCAATACCCTTAACCCTTGTTTTCCAAAAAATACAGATACCCCCGATAACTCGAACCATTTTCTTGGTCCCTTGAAGGTTCAAGCTCTCAAGTGTTGAAACCTATTTACATTTATTCAAACTCAAATAATTCATTATTTAGGGATTCTCTAAAGGCCCACCCTAAACGTACATCTCTTCGCTATGCTCACGTTTCGAGATACAAACCATGTTCCCATGCATTAGACCAAGGATGAAACAGTAAAATAAATAAACGCCAAGCTAATGTTAATTTCCATAGTTTGTTATGTTCCAATTGGTTTTTTCTCGAAAGAAAAGGGTTGAAGAATTTTTTGCCCTTCCAACAATATTATACTGAAGAAGTGAGTTTGAGATTAATGAGTAGCAAAGAGGATAAACCTACCTTACACATCTCAGCCATTTCCGAAATAAACAAATTTTCGTCATCATTGCATTCCAATTTCTCTCTCTCTTTCCACTCCGTACAATCTCTATCAATCCCAAGATCATCATCATGTACAGTAGCATCATGTACAGTAGCATCATGGTGTATAGTAGCATCATCACCTCTGCTATGATCAACATTCATATCATCATCATTCTGCCCCCTAGCGACCCCATCCATTTCAACGCCCTCTTCCTCAACTCCTTCAAGACGAACCTCTTCTTCGTCTCCATTCTCTTCATCTTCATTCTCTTCTTCACCTCCCTCTTGACCAACCTCTTCTATGTCTCCATCCTCTTTGCCTAGCAGAAAGTTGCGGCAAGCTAACAAAACAGTGTCAGCATCAGTAACTGTTAGCCGAGTAGGTCAAAAATTAGGAGACCCAAAACTTTGAAATGGCCATCAAGAAGATCTGTTTTTTTGGATCCATTTCTTCTTTCTGCCTAGTGGACCTAAGTATCAATAAAAAAATGTATGATAGCCTACAATTGGGAAGAGAAACTGGGGTGGATCGTGGAAAAAAACCACACCTTTGGGCCCATCTAAACGAGTGCCCTAAAGCTGCCTTATGGTATTCTTTAGGGGATTAAGTAGATTATCACTCTTCTGATCGTGTAGACGGCATTTTCAACTTTTTTGCCCAATGCAAAGTTAGGGCACAGATCACAAAACCTCCAGGGCAGATTGGGCCTGCTCTGGAGGTGCTCCTTTTGCCCAAAGCTGCCAGAAGGGATTAAGAATTGGCTCTTGCACAGCTTGCTTTTAAAAACGGGGCACGCTTTCGCTTTCGCTGATTCAAAACTGATGATCAAAATGTCGTACGAAGATATGGCAATGTTTTTCCTTTTTGCTTTTATTGATTAGAAAAGAACAGGCAAAATAGAATTCTGAGTATGCTCTATTTTCCTCCGGTGGCTTTCATGGCTAGAAATTCTGAAATGCAAATCACAATACTGAGGTATTTTGCAAACATGTATGAAAAGAGGTATGCATTGGTGTACCACAGACAAGACAATGATTTTAATGTATTTTGCTCAACTGACTTGAATATTAGCAAAGACTTGAATCCGTACTATAGGCCAGTTGACCTTTCATCAAAATTCTACCATTCTTTTATTTGTTTTATGTTGGTTATATACAATACACTTCTGACTTCGAACTTGTTACCTAAGAATAAAGCACGAGGACGAGGGAGGAGTTGACAATGATCGCGTGCTTCTAATAAACAATCATTTCTAACATGACAGTTCATGACAGATGTGTGAAACCTCAATGCTGTGTTGATCTGAGGAATGTCCTTACGAATAAGGACGGAAGTTCAGGAATGTGGCGTTGGGCATTTTTAGGGCTCTCGTGTAGATGGAGCCTTTGTATTTTCCTATAAAGGACAGCACAAGATCATATAAAGGAAGTGTACTTTTCATTCCAATTCGACCCGTTGTTTCCCAATTCATTATTAAGTTGCCCAATGAGATAAAGCTTCTTGCCAATCTGCAAGTTCATAACATCAGCATGAAGGACCATCCTTGCAGCATTCTCTTCCATTCCTACAATAAATTGTTGATAGTGAACATTTAATCTCTACTGAGTATTTCAACAATGAATAACTGAAGGTAACAGACTCTTTATTCAGTCAGACTGATGAAAAAGCTTTCAACATTTAATGATTAAAAGGTCATATAAGGTCACCTGTTCAGAGAAAACACCTGTTCAGAGAAAACACCTGTTCAGAGAAAACAAGAAACAAGAACAAAAAGATTGCACAGGTCGCTCTCAATATTTTATAACAGTCATGCATTTTAATATTTTTCATATTTTTAATATTTTTCATATTTTTGTTAGGAGTTTTTGTTTCATATTTAATCTCCAGATCATCATTATGTACAGTTGCATCATCACCTTTGCTATGATCAACATTCCAATGATCAACATTACTATGATCAACATTCCTATGATCAACAGCGCCATCACTATGCCCATTTTGCCCATCCATTTCAAGGTTTTCTTGTATAATAAAATAAGGATAAAGAAAGGCACAAAACACGCTAAAAACATGATTAACTTTACTGACCGATTCAGTGACATAAATTTTAGAATTGAAATGCTGTCTCTGACTAAACCTCATGAGAAAATTTTCGAAAGAGGAAATAATGAGAAGAAATGCGAGTCTGAAGACAAAATACCTTTAAAAGGTGAATTATTGCCAGAGTCCTTTTCCTCTTCACACAGTTTCACCCCCTCATTAGCTTCTGCTTTCTGTAGACCATCCATGGCAACTTTGACAAATTTGTTGACCACCTCTTTGTCTTGGTAAAACTCTTTGAAATGGGGTGATCCTGAAATTGAAATCTTGTTAAAATAGCATTTTTGTCCCCAGGAGGAAGGGGGCAATATCTCTCTAAGCTGGATCTTTGTTCAAGGGCGATCACAATAACAATGCATGTTACATAAATATCAATAAAAATGAGCAAAATTGTCAGAATTCTTTACTTTATATCCTGTTGAAGGTGCTGTGGTATCGTAGTGTAATCAAGCTTGTGGTGTCAGGAGCTCAGTGTGATCAGAGTTTGAATCCAGCCACAATAGTGTTACAGCCAGGGTATCACAGCAAGAGTTGAGGTCTTGCATGGTCTAAAATAGTTATCCTACTACTGGGATCCTAGTAACTGGTACCTTCACCTTCAACTTGTTCACTATATTTGTGAAATCAACTATCTACTTGATAGATATAATTGATTTATTGATAGGCACTCTATGCCCCCAAACATTAAATGGAAGGGGCATTAAAAAGGATATTAAATGGAGGATATATGAATAATTC
The DNA here is from genome assembly GCA_963924455.1 of Pelagia noctiluca. Taxonomy (NCBI): domain Eukaryota; kingdom Metazoa; phylum Cnidaria; class Scyphozoa; order Semaeostomeae; family Pelagiidae; genus Pelagia; species Pelagia noctiluca. The sequence goes on from OZ004329.1 coordinate 5,531,307, forward strand.
ACAATATTCACCAAACATTTTAGTAGTATATATTATACATAGTAGATATTACCTGCATAACGAACAAATGGCTTTTGTCTTTGGTTTCATCCAATATGAGGGCAACAATGGGGAGTCTTGTCCTTTCGAACCACTCATCAAGCTAGTTGCAACAATGGAAATTGATATTCAAGATATTATGATCAACACAGATAAATAAAGATGGATCAGATTGATTTTATGACACTACATTTCAAGTTACTGTGAGGGGAATATTGGATTTTGTTGGAAGAAAATGCTGTGAACCAAATATTAATCTAAATAATATGAATATCAATTCCTTTCAGCCAATCTTGTAATAACTTGTAACTTGTTTATAGTGAACATTTAATCTCTGCTGAATATTTCAACTATGAATAACTGAGTATAACAGACTCTTTATTCAGTCACACTGATGAAATATGTGTGGTGTGCATTTACTTGAAAGAATACTAGTAGTTATAATGTAACATTAACAGTTCTTTCTTAACATAGGGTGAGCCATAAATTACAGAAAAAAGGACTAAGTTGACCAAAATTCTAATGAGTTGTGAGACAATTTATCAATACTTTACATACATGTTTGGCTAACTGCTTCTTGTTTCTTGAATCGTACTCGTTTTTCTTCCCAACATTTGCAAATGTTTTTCTCTTTTTTGTCTAGGTTCGCAAAATAATAAACACAAGTAACAATCACATTTACTTTCTACCAAATATGGTCTGTGTGTGTGCCCAACTCAAATAAATTTTTGGAAATTGACTCTGAGGGAAATATTGAAAACATTCCTTTGTCTTCTTTCTGATCTCTCAAATCAACCGCAAAATGAAGTGTCAAAAGGATCCTTGCACATTCAAGGCATGTTATAATTCTATAATTTTATATAACTTTTTATAAAGGTTTTTTTTATTTAAGAAATCAGTGTAGATGCAGGAGTGCAGATGGATGAAAGCAGTGCTGTGAAAGTTGTAGCATTTTCCATCAACTTAAAGCCTGTTAAAAAGTTAAATATTTGAAAGTTAAATGGACAGCTAGCCAAAAATTGAAGATACAATATAACTAGACAATAGAACTATCAGTAGGCAATATATAGAACTTTCAGTAGGTACACCCTTTTTTATCATATGATATTTGATCAATGAATTTTATAAGAATAATGAGCCTCGAAATAAGTGAAATTTAAGAATATTTTAAGCCAGGGTATTTTAAGAATATTGCGAGGCTCAGGTCTTATGAAAAAATTTTAGTTAGTGTTTTTTTTACTTCTGAATAGGTGTGCTTTTACAGGAAATGGTTTAAATATACTCTCCAAAATTTGGATGCAGGTATCGAAGAGCTCTGTTTTAGCTTGACATAATAATAATTTATTGCTATATCTGTGTTTTCTGCCGTAAGAATAATCTAAGAATATTCTGAGGCTCAAAACAGCAAAAAATTAAGAATATTGAGGCTCAGAAAAAAATTAAGTATTCTTATAAAAAAAAAGTGTAGAACACGAGAGGCACGGTAACAGAAAAGCAAATAAAACACTAACCGACTGTCCTCCTTCCAAAGTTGATGACATTGTCAGACAGCATCAAAATTGCAGAATAGAATTAAAAACTCAAATATCTGATCTGATTTCTAGACACCTTCTCTCAAACTTGGAATTGATCATAATTGCGCATGCGTGAAAAAATCTTATATACCAAACGGCTCGTTCGTTGAATCCCAGATTTTGCGATGTTTTATAATTCCACTTTTCACCAAAAGCCGCCATTTTTCTGTTGGAATTCCTGAATGAATACGAGGCTAAAGCTAAATCGAGACTATTTCCGGGGGTTAAACTCTAATTTTCACTGATGGGGGGTGTTTTTCATACTTTGAATGGACAAAAAAGCCAAAAACTAGCCTCCAGAAAAGCAAAAGTGGGGGCGTGGTGGACAAGGGGTACCTTTTCAGGACAAAGTCACTGGAATTTTCGGAATTCCGGATTTTTTTCACATGTAAAGCGTTGTTTGACCATGCAAGTTATGAAAGTATAGAATAAACGACTAGTTATGAATATGTCACTGTGCGAGCTTGTATTGAAGACATTGAAGTTATTTTGAGGGGCCCCTTTTGGGGTTGCAACCGTTTGCCGCAAAAAAATACAGTAGAAACGAGGAAATATAAGGCTTTACCTACGCTATGACCTACATGCCTACTATACGTAGTTTACGAAGTCTGACTCATCATCTTCAGTTGCATCACTCCAAGACTCTTCAGCTGATTCTTGCGCTTCATCGATTTCTTCGAAGATTTCTTCGTTATCTTCGACGTCCAAAGAGTTTTCGCATTTATTGCATGCGCAGAGCGCAGAGATCTGTGCGCGTGAGTCCGTATGACTTACAAACGCAATTCAGGTCTTGGCACTTTGACTTCTTGCAGGCACAAGAAACTAGTTCCAGAATAGACTGAGTTGCAGGTTTTCCTGTCATCTAATCGACTTCAAGGTTGTTTCCTGGAAGAATTTTCCAACCATAACCATAAAGAGAGGGAACCATCGGGTCACTCTCAAGTGCTCTTTTGACGATGGCATTGAAATACAATACACGTTTGCAGTGTATGTAAAGCTCATCTGATGTTGGCGGCAGCTGTTGCGGCTCTGGAATTTGACCTTTCTTGCTGCAGAACTTTAAGTATCTTGCTTCATTTACATCTTTGACTTTCTTAATGCCATTCATAATGCAAACGAATTCTTGCAAACATTGAAAAAGATCCTCGTTGAAATCATACATATCACCCAGCAGGGCAAAAACCTCTTGAAACCTCTCATTCTTCTGCAATATCTTGTATGCTTTTGCTTTCCCAATTCCATGAAAGGCGCTCGTGTAGTCGCATCCTGTAGAGCAGTGCAGAGCAGGGAGACATCGTGAAACTGGTTCACCTAGATTTTCTTTTATAGCCGTGATGTCCAAAATCCTGGTTTTTTGTTTCGTACCAATCTGTACAAAAAGCTGAATGTCAAGAGTGATCGATAAGTGAATGGCATATAAGGCGACATCACTATCAACTGTAATAATGGTGGCCTTTGGAAATCCCAGTACACTGGCATGTTGACAGCAAAAGAAGATTTTTGTATCTGCTTCCTCTTGACTACACTTTAACTCTTCGACTTCAGACATGATGATACTCCCATTCTCGATTCGAATAGAGAAGAATCTTTTTTTCCAGCGTAGCAAAAATCTGTCGATTTCTGAATTTTTCCAGGTAACGAGTAAGATGACTCCAGTCATTCAAAAGAAACTGCACAAGCACTAGCTTATTCCGAGGATCACTGAGGAACTTCTTAAATTGCTACGGACGTTTTTGATCTGGCCTTCCAATGTTGACATGAATAGTCCCAGACGACGCTCTTTTAGCTCTTTCCAGCCCCTTGACAGAATCTACTTTGTACTGATCAGTAACGAAGTGAATTACTTCAACGTTGTTCTTCAAGATTCTTTCTAATACATGTTGTGACATTTCACCAAATGTGTCTATTTGAATGCCAGCGAGTTGCTGCAGCGGGACCATTCCGTCATAGATAACGCAAAACATCCTTCATACTCACTGATTGCCTTTTTTCGCTGATGACTATGAATTTAGCAAACATGCTCCGTTCTGCAGTTATAGTCACTGACTTTTCTTTTACTTTGCACAGCTTTTTGACTTTCGTTTCAGCGAATGACTTCAGATTTAAGCGTTTATTGGGTCATAGAAAGAAACAGCGTTTGATTCCAGGCGATTGCTGACGAAAGATTCCAAAGCTGCTGTTCCCATTGTGTGAGCATGCAGAAGATCTTCTTGGACTACTGGGCTCGCTACGACGCCAGACGCTATGTTGGTAAGAGTCAAACTATGCTCGAATGGATTTCCCCAGGACTTGAAAAGATCGTATGTTTGAAGAACTGCTTTCTCATCAAATCCGATTCGACTTTTTCCGATATCCTTTGTCGCAGAAAGCTTCTCCTCTATGCCAATGAGTGTTTCCAATTTGTCAATGCATTTTGCAGCAGTGTGGCTAGTTAATACCCATCTTTGAATCGTTCCAGTTGAGGTACTGTAACCTTTGATGCTGCCTCGACATTTTTGTTGCCGATTAATTGTTTGCTCAATGCACTGATTGGAAGGAATCGTATTGAATTTCCCTGGCTGACGTTTCACTGCAAAACTGCCCATGCTGAAATATAAATGTATAATAAATTAACTGCAATAGCCTTGCAAAGTGTCATAAAATGTAAGTTTTGGTAAGCATTTGCAGATGTAATAACGAGAACCAAACTAAAAATAGGTCAGAATACATTGTCGAATTTATGACTATGAGTTAGGACCAAAATAACAGACAGACATTCATGTGTACTATGATATCGAATGCAACATTTGAATAAAATAAAAAGCTCTGCTTACCAAAACTCGTTATACACTTCTGGATGGGTCTGTGGAAGTTTTTGCATTTCAGCCCAATAGAGCGTCAAGAAATGAGAATAATTCGGACGGTTGTAGGCAAACATCTAAAGAAGCATTCTTTGAGTTGCGAGTAGATGCAGATTCCAGTCTCTTTGACGTACAGAGCGGATGAAAGCCAATAAAGTTCTCATCATCTGCAAGAACGAAAACCAGAACATAGCCAAAGGACCAGCGTGGAATTCTGAAAATGAGCTTTCAAATTCTGCCATGAGCTCAAACAAGGGTATGTGATTCGACATTAACTCATTGAATTTAGTAGGGTTTGTTTCTTCTATTGCTGCTGCTAGCTCAGTCGATGTCCACATATCGGTTAGAGTGCAATCTTCACCTTTCTCGGTTAGCCATTTCTCAAACGCTGCGATTTCCAAACTATTCTACACGTACTTTAAGACCCTCATTGAATTGTTTTAATGCTTCCCACTTATTACTTTTTCGCACGAAGCTTGACCTAAAAAAGTATCGAAAGTTACTTTCTTGCTATATGAAAATGTTCCACCCGATTCTTCAGCCCCTCAATCAAATTTAGGGTACGTAGTATGATTAAGAAAAAAATTGCTCCCATTGTTATATAAGTTGGTACTAGTCGATAGAAATAACAACGGATATCTTCTCAAACTGCGATTTAAATTAAAAAAATATCTTAATCAGAGGTAGGTTTGGTCTTACTGGGCCATGAAAATGCATTTCTCACTTTTAAACACGTGACTTATCATAAGTTACAACAAATGTAAGTATACTTTAAAGGTCAACATACCCAACAAATTTTCCTTGATAATGATGTCCCGGAGGCCAGCGTCGGCGAATCTTTTACCAATTACTGCCAAGAAGATCATTGACGTCTGAAATGCGCCCATCCGCAGCACGATGAAATCCCGCAGATCTTTGTGAATGGGAATGGACAAAATTTCTACTGCTTTGGCATATATGGCTAGGTCAAGAACTATGTCGGTCTCTGATAACCCAAGCTTCTCAGCTTTGATTTTCGACTGTCGCAAAAGATCGAGTACAGTTTCCATCTTCGTGGATGATTGATTTATGGCGGGAAGATACGCTACCTGAAAATACATAGATGCATTAAAACAATCTGCAAGGAGAAAATTCCGCATGCGCAAATTGGGTTTTGGGATCTTTCAATCAATTGGAACTTTCAAAGGTATTTGGTCGCATATATGTACAAAAAATTTGCGCAAGTGAAAGCCAGACATTATTTAAGGGCAACATACCTGTTGAAATCACATGCTCGTTTCTGATATTAAGTAGTCGAATCCGGTCCAATTTGGAACAGTTTGAATAACGTCACAAAGCTGAGCATTACATCGAAGAATACTCCACCAGAAATCAATTTTCTTTGTTAAAACCTCCTCGAAACTTTCTTCCAACAATGCTAGATTTTCAATAGGCGACCGCTGTGCTCTCTTCTTCGAAATAATACGGACCTAAGACATTGGTAACAGCTTTGAATGATCTTGGCTTTGAATTTGGTCTGGTTGAATTTAATCTTTTACCAATTACTGCCAAGAAGATCATTGACGTCTGAAATGCGCCCATCCGCAGCACGATGAAATCCCGCAGATCTCTAAATCCTCTTCACCAGAAGAGCGCACTTCACTGCTGCTGGCATGTTGAATCATGATTCCGTTTGTAAGGTGCATGCTGACCCCTGTTAGTGTCTCAGGATTGACGTCACGTCATTATTATCCCAAACGAAAGTGACAAATGTTGAAGGCTGCATAATGTTAGGTACAAAACTTTTGAGAGTTTGCTCTTCCGACTGCTGGATTGCCAAACGTGTTTCTAATGCACATGTTTCATGCTAAGAAATGCCGTGACCTAATCTGTTCATCCAGGAAATCACCTGTTTAGAACCAGTCTTCCTCTTTGTGCAAAGGGAAAGAATGACGTGCTTACTTGTTTTCGTATCTCCATTGCCAACAACATACATTATGTCTTGACCAATAGATGAAACTAAACACTCTTTTTTGCTGGATAACTTTGACTCGGACGCTAGCAGTGCTCTCAAGAATGTGGAAAGAGCGAGCGGGAGAACTGTTTCAACACCAATCACCTCGTCTTCAGTTGGAGGCCAGTTTAGATAAGTCTCAGTTGCATCCAGAATCTCGTTCCTTAACAAGTGTGCAACTTCTGTAACTTTTGTCAGCAGTGGTCGATCCTGTGATTCTTTATGGCTATCCTCGATTCTTCTTTTTCCAGCTTCAATAATCTGGCCAACTGGGATCTCACTGCTATAGATGAAATAGCTTCCATAGCGTGTGCACCAGAAATCAATCCCTTCCCCAAACAAGTCCTTTATTTTAAGCCTTAGGGTTTTAGGATGCATGCTGCTTTGGTCATCCTGCAGATTTTTCTCGAACATATCCACTAATTCTGACATGCTTATCACCATCCCTTTCTGAACTACTTGCCCTTCGATGTAGTCTTTCAGAAGTAGAATTTGCTCATCAGCTGTTCTCGCCGACGGTCTTACTTTCTCTGCTCTTGTGTAATTTCTGAAACAGGATTTATGGTAATGAAATTCTTTAGCTACTATGACTTGCCAATCAATGCCTGTCATTTCTGCTACCAATAGTGGATTATCTGATTTCTCCAATGCCGTTCTCTGAAGTCTTAATGCAGCATTTTCGGTTTCACATCTCTGTAGCACTTCGTATCCACTGCCTGTTTTTTTTGTCTTTTTTTTATTGCATATGCAGCATTCAAAATCAGCAAGTATACGCCCTTAAAAAGATAAACAAATCATTACGACCTTGTTAGTAAATACTCTGATGCATTATTTATACTGTGAATTAAACAAAAAAAAATACAGACAAGTTTCTTTGTAAAAGGTAAAATAAAAGGAAACAAGAAATGAAAAGTTCTCTTACCCAGCAGTTTTTACTTTATTTCATGAAATCTTTGAGAACTCAGTAATCGTTTTCTCGTCATCGTATGCCTTCTGATGAATTATGCATTTCTTGATTTCGTCTTTTTTCTTTTTCTTTGGCGGTGAGAGAACTAACTTAAGCTGTGACATTTTCTCGTGAAATTTTCGTGCAAAACATTGAACTTAAAAATTTGACTATCGCAAAGGCAAATTTTATACAACTCAAACGGAATAGAAAGATAACCTTAACCAATAAGAAGTAAGAAAAAAATTGACGTAACTAAGAAATAAGCCAATAGAACTCGAGAATAACAGGAAAATTAAGGGCGTAAAATATGGTGGCATATCCGAGAGCGAAGAAAAACTACGTCATTGTATGACTATACTATACTATACATTCATTGTAATAGCTATACGAATGAAGTGTGAAAATACATTTCTTGTTTCTTGAGTATTACATTCAGGGTGCGTCATAAAAAACAATTTCTTTGGTTTTTCACAACAAGATTTCAAACAACAGGAAGTTACAAAACTGCCGGGGGTAGCATCAATTACAACCAGAAGAAGAAAATAGCCCAGAAAAGTCAAATCAAAGATTTTTCATTCATAAATATATCATCATTTATCACAACATGACAGAAAGATTTTAAAATATAGTTCAAAATTATCTTTTCTCTTTCAATAGCTTGTTTAAGATTGTTCAAAGTCTCGGAATTTCTCTTTTCATAAGCACCATCACCCCCTTGTTTTTAGTCTCGTTTCAATTTTACCTCGTTGTCATAACCAAATCTCGAAGGAAACATGGCGATTTCATAATGGTGTGCTGCCGATTCAGTTCGACATAAAATCGCTTCGGAGTCGTCCCAGAAGAAAATTCAGCAAGGCCAACAGGTGAAATCATAATTACTATAACCTAAGGAATATTTTTATGCTAGAATTTAAAGGCCCGCCAAAATTTCCAGTACCAGCATCCGGACTATTGTGATGTGATGGTTGCGCTGTAAGAGAAAATAGTTGATTCGTTCGTTGTTTGTGCTTTGCTTCTCCGTGTGCTTTTTTGCTTCAAAATAATGATGAGAAGAAATTCATGATTGCTCAGTGAAATGAAATGAATGCTGTATTCATTATTGAATGGTAAGTAAAAACACTTAATTCCGTAAAAGTAAATTAGCAAAACTTTATTACTTAATCATTTTTGAAAATACCGAGTTTTACACAATTGAATTTCTTTTCAAAGAGAATGAGTGTTAGTAATTCTTCCGTTATTTTGAGATTTGCTTTTTTATAACAATTTTGTTTAGAACAATCTATTCATAGGATTTCTCTTAAATATCAATAGTTTATATTGTTCTGTTGTTTCCTTATAGGAAACAATTGAGAATTTAAGAAACTTTTAGTAGGCTTGAGCCAAGTTTCTTATAAATAAAGAAACGTGTACTTGGGTGGCTTGAATATTTTATCCAAAATATATTAATAAAATCTTTATTTTTGCTTTAAGGATATGGATGATGATGAATGCTCTGTTTGCAAACAAAAGGTTGGGGGCACACAAATGTATTCACTGTGGAAAATCTGTTCACTTAATTTGTGGAAACTTTCTCTTTCGCGTTAACCTCCCCTTTTGGCACAGGTTAGGCAAAAATAGCTTGTTGAGAAAGTCTACAGTTATTCGCATGAAAATCAATCTCAATATTACCTTTTCTACTGCTTTTTCTGCTAAAACAACTTTGTAGAATGATGTAGAGACCTGTTGTTATTATTTTACATTCTTTTTTTCATAAACTTGACTTTTAACTGAAAAGAAATAATACTAATATAAATTGATATTATAAATATTTGTCTTTTTCTTTTTGTTGTTATTCTTGATCTTTGCAAATTCTTCAAGGTGGCTGTTGAGGTCCTAATTCCAATTGAAGTAGAACTCCAATGCTGGTGGTTGCACTCCAAAATATTCAGCAGTATTCGATCCATAGAGACAGGTTAAGGCTTTTCCGAGGAGTACACTGACCAGTTAGGTCTTCCCAACAGGACTTAATCCTAATTTCAAATTCTTTTTGAAATCAACAAATTTGTAATAGGACGCTATCTCCCCAAAAACTCCACTCCACAGAAACTCTAACCTGGCTCATAGATTGATTAAAAGCTTCCTGTTCTGGAGTCAACCTTTGTCTCTGTTGAAATGGGCGTTGCAGATGAATCTGATGTGGGTATGCAGGGTATCCATAGATGCAAAGAGGAGCACCATTTGCATCAAAGGAGTGCTGTTCTAACTCATCCACAAGGCCAGACATAACTAGCCTGTGTACAGACTCAACTGGTTTGTGTTTTTGAAAAATTGAGGTGAATATAAATTTTGAGGTTTCTCTCCAGTAGAGTCTGTGCATCTGTGACGGAAAACGTGTCTGAGGTCACGTGCGGTTCCCAAGGATTGGGGAACCAAACGTGATTGGCTAAAGCTTTTTCTATTGTTCTGTTACCTTCCTTTCATAATTCAAAATGGCACAGCAAAAACACGAAGGCCGGCCGTTTCAATATGAATGGAACGACGAACGTTTTGAAGACGCCTTGAAGATGACATGCACTTTTTAAGACATAAAGGAATTTGATATTAAGCAAAGGAACGCACTGAAATCTTATTTTAAAGACCTCAAGGATATATATTTTAGTGCACCAACAGGACACGGCAAGTCACTTGTATTTCAGGCCATCCCAGTCATCATGGACGAACTGGCAGAACTAGCCCCATCAACAACCCACATCCTAGTCATCACACCATTGACTTCCTTGATGCACGACCTAGTGTCCTTGATGAAAAAAAAGACCTGTGTTACTGCAGCAGCAACTTTCAATGGCTAAGAAGAATCTGTGTTGAAAGATATACAGGAGGGTTTTTACAATGTGGTTTATGCGTCTCCGGAATCTATGCTGTCATCTCAGAAATGGAGACAACTACTAACTGACAGTTACTTTGCAGATTATTGTGCTGGAGTTGCTGTCAATGAAGCTCACAGTATAACACAATGGTGAGTTGCAATCTCATATTTTGTTTTGTTTTAAATTCATTCAATCAAGAACAAGGTACTGTATTGATTACTCAATTTTGGATAGGGATTAAAGACACACATGCAGGGAGGGACCAAGGTCGCACGCAGCTAAGCCATTTTTAGTACTGAGCCCGAGCCGAAATGGCTTATAAAGAAAAAATGTGTGTAGTTCAAAGAAATGCAAGCCACAGAGCAGAAAAATGATTCAGATCAAGGGGTAAAGGCTACTCAGTCAGCAATCTTGGGTCTATCTCATAAACGTATTCCATTTTATGAGGAGAAAATTTGAGTGAAATAACATGGCCCGAGAGGGACTCGAACCTCAGAAACTTGACATTGTCCAACTGTTCTCTAGAAATGTTCATATTAATTGATGTAGTCATTAAATTTCATAATATTATTTTACAGGGGAGCATCCAAATCCAACAAAGATCCCTTGAGAGTGTGGTATGGATTGATTGGGGAGTTGCGGTCTTTGCTACCCAGAGGTACTCAGTTTTCTGCATTCACAGAAATACTGCTACAAAAGTTACAAAACTTAAAATCTTTGAGACATTGTCTTTGCAGCATCACACTACCCACATATTGGAGTTGTCACCAATGAAGGACAACTTAAAACTCTGTGTGGGTTATGTCCCAAATTCTATGCCCTTTGATGAAATTTTCTCACCACTCATAAGGGAAATCCGTGTTCAAGGAATCAAAACAATGAGGACATTGATATTTTGCCAAACCGGCAACCAAGCAGCAATCATTTGGAGAACATTCGAAGTGCAGTTGGGGAAAGATTTTTACAGATCTGACTGCATGACTCCAAAGAATAGAATGGTGGATATGTTCCATGCAGGAACACCGAGTTTTGATCTGCACTGTGGCATTCGGAATGGGTGTGAACTGCAAAGGAGTTAACAGGGTGATACATTTTGGGCCCTCAAAATCCCTTGAATCGTACATACAGGAATGTGGTAGAGCAGGTAGAGATGGTTCTGAAAGCTTGTGTTTTCTTCTGCATAATGGGTTTTTGCAATCTCATTGTGCACATAACATGAGAGATTATGTCAACTTAAGCAGCTGTCGCAGAGAACTGATATCAAGTGTCTTTTCTGAAAGGACTGATCCAAAACGTGTACATGATTGTAAGTGCTGTGACATATGCCCCAGAAATTGTCAAAATGGCTGTAAAGAAGATCCATGCACTGCATCCTATTTTCCCTTCATTCAGGAGGATCCTGAAGGGTGTGAAGAAATAATAAAAACAAGACACCAAACAAAAGATCAAATTAAATCAACATCAAAGAATTTACATGAGTATAAAGTTACAAGCAATGCATCATTTGTCTCAAGGGTAAATGTCACCTTTGGAGATTTTCAAATCAACAAAGTGTTAAAGCATGTTGACAAGATATTAAACTATGAAACCTTTAAGAAATACGTAGAAATCTTGAAATATTCTGAGAGAATCAAAGTTTTGGAGATTTTGAATTCCATATTTCAAGACATATAAATGCCAATGATGTTTCCCACTCCAAACTTGGACCAGCCATCTCTATTGGAAGAAGATGACGATAATGCATGGCAGGATATTTTTGATGATTCTGAGCTGGATACTTTTAATCAGCTAAGTCAAAACCAAACCATGGACACTGCATCCAGTGCAACTCTATTTTCTGAAAATAGCAATTTAGTTTATTCATTGCAGGATCAAATAGATTTGTCTGGAGTCCAACATTTATTGGAAGAGTCAAACAACACAGACATTGAAATGGCATGAATCAAACTCTGTGACTATTATGATGCAAAAATTCATTGTGTATTGACAATTCCCACAAAAACTGTTCCTTCTTATTCCCTGTTTAGCAAATCAACTTAAAACGCCAGGCTGTCTTATTGTTTTTGCTGCATTTGAATTAAAATTAAAGAGCCACTCCAGTGAACTTTTTTTATTTGATGGGTAGACCAATTCTGGCCTGAAACGAACGAATTCGCAATTATTTTTTGTATATCACTTACCGTTTTCTCGCAATAAGCATTTGTATAACTCTTATTGAGTTGAATTGTTTTTGAAAAAGTTTTCGGTGCTTTTCGGATTTGACGTCACACGGATTTTCGACACTCGAGAAATTTCTCGTTGTCAACTCTCGCTTCCGTCGTTTTTCATGTGCGAAAGTGAACAGCTCTGACTGCTACTAAACTTCATCACCTCAAAAAATGCAAAATGAGAGTTGCAGCGAGAACAGACCATCCAATTCAGGAAGGTTGTCTTCAATCTTCAAACAATGTTCACATTGGAATGTCTGCATACTATGCTGAGTCAACTCTCAACATCTGGTACAAACAAATCGCAAACGGCTTATTGTGGACTTGAGATCAAGAAGGGAGGATAGAGTAGAATGGTTAAGGCCAATGCCAGGGGCCAAGCGTGACAGGCCATGGAGCAGCAAGCAGCAGAACATCAGAAGGAAAGAGAAACTGAGGATTTTTGAACAGACGCAAGACAATGGCAATCAGAGATGTGCAATGGTTAGTTCTTGTAAAGTGTATTCCACTGAAAAATGTAGTCTACAATTAAGATTTTGCATAGACTTTAAACAAGCAATATCATTTTCAACATGAACTGGCAGGACATACAGCAGGCAGAGAGCTAGGGGGTTCAGCTTCCATCTATTTCCATAATAAAAGTTTTATTTTGAATTGATAGTTTAGTAGCATACACGTTGTTTTTTTTATAAGACACAGTTAACATATTACTTTCCGGCTCAGAAAGTCCTCTTATTTTTTCTCGGAGTTTCTTAAAGATATTGATGTAGTTCTAAAAGTTTCTTAAATTTTTGGGGGTCTAGAACTAGGTTTCTTATAAACCGGTTTCTTATAAAAAAAACGTGTATACAAGAACGTAGGGGCCACCCTAAGATTTTGCAAAAAAAGATACAAACTTGTTACTTTTGTTACAGAGAGGGGCCCTGGTGCTTTATGAATAAAGTACCTTTGAAGTGTTGTACCCCCCCCCCAAAAAAAATTTGAGATGCTTTCTAATTTCTCTGAGCTTACTAATTTAATTCAATTGAAAGTCTATGCCTTCCCTATTTTAGACTTGGATGGAAGCATCTCGCAGAAAAACATCTGTCCGTAGAAGATATATGTGATGATATTTTTACCACCCTGCTTGAGGGGTTGTCAGGGGAGTGACCAGATTCCAGCCCTTTTATTAGGATGGGCAAGAGAGATAACATGCTTTTATATTCTCATCACTTCTATCTTTATTTTGAAATATATAACTCTTATAATTCTCCTTTTTAGGTTTTCATACAGTTAATACAAGATAATGATGCCAGAGAAAGTAGTTTTGATTTTCATGATGTACTTCAAAAAAATATGAACTAGAGTTGGTACAATTCTGGATGATTTTAGCCACTGGATTCATGTTTTTCTTATTGTTGACTTTATCCCCTAAAAGAAATTGAGATATTTTTTATCTATTGAGCACCATTACAATAAATATTGCATCTGTTAATTGTTACCTGGTGTTTTTAAATAGTTTAGAAAACCATAAACAAGTAATTGAGCAGGGGCGTCGTGGCCGGGGGGCAAAGGGGGCCATGGCCCCTCCTATCAGAGCAAAGTCTGTAGATTTTTCGGAAATTTTTGCGATTTTTCCACTTTTTCGGAAATTGTTGAGCATTTGATCCCCTTTTTGGAAATTTTTCGTGTTTGGCCCACCAAAAAATGGAGGTCCCACGTCGCCCCTGTAATTGAGGTGTATTGACTTCATTGTGCTAGATTTTCTATGCAAACAAAGCAAAGGAAAATAAGCAAGGGAAACTATGGCAAGAGGGAAACAGCTTAAAACCAGAATAGATTTACCTTCCCCCAGAAGTACAAAATGGAGGGGGCAATTAAACAGGTTGGGGTTTCAGTTGGCACCCTTTGGTATTACAATGCTGAATTCATGAAAATATAGAAAGGTCTCCCTCACTGCAGTGGCATAAGCACCAAGCCCCCAACTTTCAAGCCAGAAATTATGCCCCTGTCACATGTCTTAGAAATTTTGCTACTTTTCTTTTTGGATATCTGATTTCTCGCTAAATTCTTGTTTAATAGAGGCCATGAGAGCCAAGGTAGCTGCTTTTCAGTCTAAACCCTCAATTTTGACCCCTGTATGTAAAAGCTTCCTTTAAAAGGTGCCCCTTTTCCCCTGTATGTAAAAGCTTCCTTTAAAAGGTGCCCCTTTTTCTTATGCTCCTCCATTTTCCACACGCCCCTGGCCATCACTTTCGGGTAATTTCTAAGTGGGGAATTACATTAAAGTCAACAGAATGAAACTAGACAAACTTAGGCCTACTCACCCATCTCTAAATGCCCAATGTGTCTCTGCTGTGAATGGCTCGATCAAACACCGCGACTGTAAGCCAAATCTTGTAGCTTTTTAATCATTCGCAACCAAAGTATTGCAGTAATTGTGAACACCAGCATAGCTTGACTTCAAACTACTAAATTCTGCAACTTTTACAGCGATACTGACGGACACGAAGGAATGAGTTGATCTGTTTATCGCTTCCACTGCTTCTTCGACTCGCAAATCCAAACCTGGTGCAAGTTCTGCCAAACACTGAATCACAAAGCGAAAAAAGTCGTTCTCCTCGAAACAGCCGAATCTCTCGACGGCAGTTTTACAATAGATCGGAAAGGCGAAGGGGGTGCCTTTGTGACGTCACAAGGGCACCCCTCACCGAAAAAATTTGCTCGTTTTTTTTCGGTGAAACTCAACTTTGGACGCCTATTAAAGCAAGAAGATATAATATTTTTCAAAAAAAACTTTACGATGGCTTCAAACTCACGACTAACTACCATATTACGTAAAAGTCTCAGAAATTTTTTTTTGGCTGGAGTGGCCCTTTAAGTTCGGAATGTTAGAAATAGGAATTTGTGAGTTAAACGTTATTGCTCATCGCTGACCTCTGTTTAGTTGAAGTTTTTTCTTATGTGTTTCCATCCAAGCATAAAAATTATGAACATCAAAGTTGTCTAACAACGACGGCTGTACTTTGGTATGTGCTTTGTAATGCCTGTTTTTCTTGAATGTCAGTGCTTCTTGATTTTTAAGCTCCTTGACAATCTTCTTGAGGTCATTTTGAATGGATGCTTGAGTGTGTCTTCCAGATCTTTTTAAAACTCTGCAAGCTTTATCAAAGTTGGAAAGGACTGCTTTGTTAGTGGTGAGTGCCTTAGCATAGCGATCAATCGCCCTTCTATTGTATTGCTTGGCCCCAAAAGTCGGACAACATTTTTCATCATGTTATTATAATGTTCGACTGCCAGATCAAGTGGTATATTTCCGCCATAGCTTTCTTTAGCTTTGTTGAATCGGTTCCATATGAGACTATGTGCTTCATAGGGTGATAAAAGGGCTTCTATCTGAGATAGCATGTACATGCCTTCTAGCGCATATTTTCTGCTGGCTGCTCCATCATTTCTAAGGTGAGGTAACATGAACTTCCATTGCCTCATTAAGCGTGCACCATCTCCTTCAGAAATCGCATCAAAAAAATTTACCACTATCATACCTAACTCAAGTAGGGATAACTGGTAGCTACGCATCTCATCATCTACAACTGGCACATGCAATTTTTCAACCTCTAGATGCAGACCATGGGATTTCTCATGTTCTACACGCTTCTTTCCGTCATAGTGGAACGTAACAGTGCAACCAGTATGTCTGCACTTATATCTACCATCAGCTGTTTTGTTATTGCTGTTTATAAGCCAGTCTGCATACTTTTGCCTTGCAGAACGTTCTTCACTTTGCTGAGACTGAAAAATGAAGTTTTCCACAACTTCAACTGAGAGACTTCTTATAAAGTTTCTTCTTGAACTTGGCTGCCCTGTCAGGATTCCTTGTGGTATCTTTCCTGGAGCTGACTCATCATCCAAGTCTGATATACCCAGTATTTTCAGATAACATGCAATTATCATTGCCTTTATTTCTAGCAGAAAAAACTGTTTACATGCGTCGTAATTTCTGGACACATCCACCACAACATTCCTTCTATTTATCATATTTCTTTCAGCATAAATGGTGCATTTGTCTGACGATCCCTTTGTGTTGTAGAAATTATCATAGCCATACTAAAAGTAAAATGAAAGAGCAGAAAATCAGAATTCTGGCAAATGATGTACCATATTGTCCTGGGCATGTACCCAGTGAGTCAGGAAAAAACATCAAATGTTTGCTGATTTTAAGTTCGATGATGATAAATTTTCCATTAATAAATAAAACACAGTTTGGTAGGAAAAAGGCTAAACTATTTGAAGAAATTTATTGATTTATTATTAATTTTCTTGAGGAATTCTTTTCAATACAGATATATTATATGGCCCAAGAATACCCAATCATTTTTCAAAATGTTTGACAGTTGCAGAAAAAAATTAAATTAGAATACCCGCAGGAACTTCATCCCTGTATGGAAATCTGCAAGCTCCATGTGCAAGGCATCAAGGCGTTCAGAAGGATCAAATCCATTTCTCAGCTGTAGAAGAACATTTACTCCTCTTTCAATGGAACCCTGGTGACCAACTATAGCAAGGTTACTATGTATGGTTTCAGCGTCAACATTTTCACTCGATGGAGTATAACTTGTGTGTACATGCTCTAATACCTCTTGCATACCTGCACTTTCATTTGAATTAGCATAGACAAATCCAATGAATTTCTGAAACAAAATACACACAGCAATCAGGAAATAAATTTAGCCAATTACGGGGAAGCTAAAGTCAATAAAGGGCAAAGGTGACGAATTAGGAATGTTGTTATATATCTTCCATCCCAATATTTCATAATTAGAGGAATTTTGAGGCAAACAACCCCATATACATACATACACACCTTCAGGTCTACAGCAAACAAAGCATAATTTCACTGAATTTTGGTTGAAAATTTGCTCACAGGATTCTGAATCAACAAAAATTTCCCTTCTTATGCCCCTATGCACAATTACACCAGCCTTTATTAATTGCATGAAGATCAATTCCAAGGTTTCAATCACCGATTGTTTTTGATGGTTAGGAATATCTTTCATAACCTTGTGAGCAGTCAATTGTAATTAAGAAATACAAGCACATAAATCTCAAGCTCTCTCAACAAGGATTATGACTCCAGTCAAGAAATTATTAAATTGCACCTTATGGAGGTTCAGTTGCCCCCTACATGCACAAATAAAACAGGGAAATGTACGGTAACCCATAGTTTTGCCATACTGTTATATATGTTTGGAAATTGTAGTAAATAGGAAAGAATTGAATCCATGAGCCCTTTAAAAATTATCATCATATGGTTAAAGTATGGACAAAATGGTATATTTACCGTGTCAGTTTTCTTGCAAGTTAAACGCGAATATTTGTGCTTTATATGTTTAACTGTGACTTCACCAAAACTTTCAAGGCATTTAATGTGCTCACAGGCAATTCGTCCACAAAGATCAATGTAATTTTTTCTTTGAAGAGATAGATCATCCTCACTTGGCAGGAATCTGCAATTGTCAATGGCAAGAATAGCACCTTTATCAGGTCTCTTGGATGAAGGTGTTTTGTCTACGATTCTGTTTTCAACGGATGCAACCGACACCCAATGTTCGCCTGCATTTTTGTGTGCTTCAGTCATATTGTGGACCTTGGTGGCAAAATCAAAATTGTCAATCACAATTTTTCTGTCCAAAGTCGGTTGGAATTCGTTTTCTTTTAAATACTTATCATGATTGCAGCCAAATTTGTCCAGCATTTTGTAGAAGAAGGTATGCGATGTCACGAGACGCAATTGCCTCAAACGATTCAGCTTTCCCCTGAAATAAAAAAGTAATTCAAATGATAAGAAAACAATGATTTTGTCAGATATAAGTGAGTCAGTTGTGATGTAGAACTTGGCCTACTTTTTGGAAGGGAACTGCATCAAAGCTACAAATTGTGAGTTTGTACTATATGACAGCCGCGTGTACATGGGGAGGTATGAGGGGGCAATTGTTGCCCCCAACTTCTAAACATTTTAACAATAATGTACATCCCTTGACATTTTCATTTTCTAGTTACGTTTAAAACTTTAGATCTTACTTGAATCATTTGTAAAAGCTGAAGATGATTATTGCTATAATCGAAACATGTTCTTGAAAACGTTGTTTTCTTTCTCAAAATTTGACCAAAATTGTAATTGAAAAATGCAATAAAAATGCCTGAGCCCGCGCATGTTTTTCTAATTGTAAGAAACCCTCTATAAGAAACCGCCCCCTAAGACTATAAATATACATACCATCATTCCAGAATGTTGTATTATTATTGTAATCAAAAGCTGCAAAGCCGTCATCTTTGGTGATCTATTTTATCAGCAACACCGATGCTGCCATACAAGAAGCAAGAAGCATCCTTGGTGTCCGTGCCTTAATTGCTGCCTCCTTTGCCTCTTCTCTTGGGTCTTTCTGCTTCAAAACTCTTTGGTTTGGCCTGAGTGATGCAACCTCAAGTATTTGCCACAGCAAAGGGCATCGCTTCTCCAATTCCTCCCCAAGATCCTCAAAACTGAAGTTTTCCATGTCTTGTTGGCATGTTCTTCGCAGCAAACTCAGCTCCACTGGTTTTTTCTTTGAACCAGCCAAACTGATTTGGGAGCATTCGTGGTCTATTTCTTTTAGAATTTTTTTAACAAGTTCTTGACGCAATCTTGGGCTTCTGAATGCTGCATTAGCAATTTGTTTGTAGGTACCCCGGACTAGCATGCACCCCAAAGTAATTAGATCATCTGGCATGTACTTTTGTTTTGATCCACTTGGCCATGTTGCTTTTATCAGAACACTTGTTTTTGCCCCACTAGTGGCTGCTTCAAACTTTGTAGAAGAAGCTTTAGTTGTGGATGGTTTAGACGTAGACGACTGGATAGTAATAACTTTCTTTGGCGGAGGAATAGGGATGGTTTCTGTGACTTGGGGAGCGGTGGGTCTGTTGGAAGTTTTCTTGGGTGTGCTTGAACTTAAAGGCATGATCATGATGGAGTTGGTACTGGAACTACTGGTCGCAACAAAAGGAGAGTTTTTTTCTGTTGCGTTCTCCGTCAAGACATCTCCCAGTTTCAACCGTGACTTCAACGCTTCTTCCTTTATTTCCAAATTCTCTTTTACTCCTTTCCATCCCTTTAGCTGTCTTAGGCACTGTTTACAAATATGTTTTAGCGTCGTAGGTATTGGCCTAAGTTGTCCATTCGCAGCGAGTGATATCGAATTAAAAAAACTATCAATGAGTTCCTCGTAATTATATTTCCCTTGAATCAAATTGAAATCGTGCTTTGAAGTTATTTCTTCTCTACGAAACCTACATATTTGCATCGTTATAAACCTGCAACAGCTCCATTAATTCGTTGTGGTTGGCCATTTTAGTTTCTTGAATTGTGAAGGCAAGTAAAAGTTTGGCGCCATTTCGTACGTAGTCAGCCTGCGTACTCAAAATCGTAAGTCAGATACTGCACACAACGGTACGGCATTTAGTACTCAGGCTTCTACGTAGCCCTAGTCACCTGCGTAGTCGAATCATAAGCTCTCTTACAACTCTTTTGGGACTCTACTCAATTTATAGGGGATCTGAATTATATGCTATGACAATATCAAAAACAGTGAAAATTAATGACAGTTACGAAATCTTTCCCACAAAGAACATGAAACACTCAAAGCAAGGAAAGACCATCCCACCAATAAGATTTAATGCTTTCCCACAAAACAGGGAATGCCCAATCACATGCATAGAATCATACCTGAAAATGACACAACCTTGGAGAAAAATCCTGACTGGTGAAGATAAAGACAAATTTTGGCTTAATGTTTATCCTCCACTCAAACCTATCTCCAAATCTTCTCTAACTAGATGGATAATATCCCTTCTGGAGAAATCAGGCATTGATACCAAAACATTTAAATCACATTCAATGAGGGCAGCCAGTTCCTCAAAAGTTTTCCAAATGGGATTAACAACTACAGATATCTTAGACAGGGGAAACTGGAAAGGCACAAGTAAAAGCCAAAATATTTTAACGCTGGTGGATAAGCAAGCTTCAATATTTGCTCAACAATTGGCAGATACTTTGGCAACAGATGTTCTTGACCAAGTTGACAGCAAGGCAATATCTTTTTGAAGAACGATAAATGTTTTAAAAGCCCTTTCTTTTTTATGTTGAATAAAATGGAGTACTTAAAGCTTCCGCAACTTACATTCATGTATACTTAAATGCTATACAAGAGTTACCAGTTAGATTACTAGAGAACATGGCAGATGCTAAACCGAGTCAATAATTTCACCTTTTTTGGGTACACTAGAAGATCTTCAGAATTCCAAAACTCCACTTGAGCAGACTGACGCTAAAATCCTAATCTGTAAAATTTTGAGCTCAAAAGAAAAGAAGTACTTGGATAAAGCAGTCTTCCTCAGAAATTTACACAACAACTTTGCTGGCATCAAGGGAAAGTGGTAAACCACACTAGCTTTAAAAAAGGCTGATCAAAGGCTAGGCCCTAGTTGGACAAGAAATCCCTGTTGATGCAAATTAAATCTTAAGATTTTATAAGAAATGAAATTCTTCAAATTTTTTAAGGGCTGAAGGCCTAAAAAGGAATTAAGATTTCATGACTATAAAATATCAAGATTTATTTCCTGCCACCTTCCCTACTCCGTAAATACAGTCTGCATTATTTTACTCATAGGAGGAAGAGGATCCAGCAGAGGAAGGGGACGCAATCCCAGAGGAAGAAGAGGGGGAAACTCTCAACACTAACATGGATTATGAACTGTAATGTACAATCTATAACATCTATTCAGTATGTAGAGAAATTGATTTGATTTCATGATTATCATGTTCGAAATGACACTATTATATAATCGTATTTCTATCGATGTTATTTCCTACCTTTATTTTGCTCCACTCAATGAATCGTTGTCGTAAACCGCAAGGATAAATAGCAAAATCCTGATCCCGAGTTGGACCAGAAATCCTTGTTGATGCAAATTAAATCTTAAGATTTTATAATCATGAAATCTTAATTTCTTTTTAGGCCTTCAGCCCCTAAGAAATTTTAAGAATTTCTTGTTATTCCAATATGAATTCATGACAGCTTGAACAACGGAATCACAATAAGCTGCATTCAGAAGCTATTTGCACTCTTCTGAAACAATATGCTTATCCATGCCGATACTCCAAAATGGTTGCCAGATTTGCCAGGCCAATTCCAGAACTCTGTGTGATCAGCAACACAGTTATGCGAAAAGGTTTGAGGCCTGAAAGTTTCCAATGTTATGTTGATGCAGTCCATGAAAAGAGGGCTCTATAAACTAACTGCTGGGGCTTCATAGATGGACCTGTCAGGCCAATTTCAAGACAAGGTATCAATCAGCGTGTGTTGTACCGAGGGGTGTATCACTCAAAAAATCCTTGTACACCCTGCCAAAAATCCGCAAAAATCCACTAAAATCCTTTAAAAAATCCAGAGATCCACACAAATCTATGAAAAAATCCGAAAATCCGGCCAGACCTAGAAAAGTCCAATAAGTCCGGTACCAAATCCAAGAAATATGACCAAACTCTGCAAAAATCAGCGTTGAATCACGTAAAGAGCTAAATTTTTGCCCTAAAATCTCTGGAATCAAGGAAAGACACCACAGGAAGATCAGATGGATGATATGACGGTGGATTTGGAGCGGTAAATGCGGAGGAGAAGTTCTGTTGTTGCTGCTGCTGACAGCTGGCAGCCATCTTTGGCAACACGTGCTTCGTTCCAGGCTCCAGGCCTGTTATTTTTGCGCACAACAGTCCTTTACGAAAAGAAACGTTGAGAAGTGGCAGCGTGCAGTTTGCTATGGACCAAGTGATAAGCATAGAAAATGATCTTGAAGATAATGAAAGTGAGGGTAAGTCTTTTACCTTTCAAATAGAAGTAGATTCAAATAGACTACTGATTCTTTTTGTCGCTGTACTTTGCGTTTTGATGAATGGACTCTGCCTCTCTGTTAGGCCCAGCCAGCCAGGTGTGCCTTCGATTTTGCAGTTTGATAGGCCATATCATAAACATAGATTTCCAACCTTAGATTTTCACCTATCAGATGTTTTGGTCTAACAAGGAATATTTAGAAGACTTAGAGGTATGTGTTAACACTTTTCAATCTCATATTGAAGATGGTGAATGTCAATCATGTCGTAAGCTGAAAGATGAAGTTACTCGATTGAAAGACAAGTATGAAAGTAAAGTCAAAGATGAAAATCTGCCAGAATACCTCTGGAATGTATTTCCAGCCCCAGGAAGCTACCTCAAGAACATCCTTAAATTCTGCGGATATGTTACAGTTAACTCTGTTCTCAAGCTGAAACATCAAGATGAATTGGAGAAAGCATTCACCTTTACTAAATCCATGGTTGATCTTATAGACAACAAAGAAGAGGTGCTTGGAATTTTCCATCGCTTTCCTGAAAAATTGATGATGATGCCAGGCCTTGAGGTAGGTTGGTTCAAAGAACCCAATGCAGGCCATCGTGTTGTACAATGGTCATAAATGAGTTCATGCTATACAATTCCAGTCAGTTGCTACACAACATTGAATGGTTGCTCTATTGCATGGCCCATTTGAAGGCAGGAGACATGACAGTGGAATGTTAAGAGAATCTGGTCTCCTGCAACAGCTTATGGAACATTCAGTCTCTCCAAATGGTTAGACCATGTGCACTTATGGAGATCCAGCATACCCTTTTAGGCCACAACTTCAAGCTCCATTTAGAAATGCAAATATAACAGAAGAAAAATATCTGTGGAATCAAAGAATGAGTTCTGTAAGGGTCAGTGTTGAATGGCTTTTTGGAGACATCATCAACTATTTCAAGTTTTTAGACTTTAAGAAAAATTTGAAAATACAACTTAGCGCAGTTGGGGAAATATATTTAGTTTGTACAATGTTGAAAAATGCAAGAAACTGTTTATATCAAAGCGGTACCTCTGATTTTTTTCCAATAAGAACCCCGTAATATTGCAAACTACTTTGTACCACAATAGTAGAACTTAAATGTTTTCTTGAATGAAAAAAACTGATATGCTATTAGATACAATTTTGTCATTTGATCTTTATATTCTATCATCTAAGAAACTTTAATTGGAAATACGTAGTACTGAATGCCTCATGGTTTTTCATAGAATTGGGCAGGCAAAATTCGCTTGACTACAATCTTATCCAAGAAGCAATGCAATGAAGTGCATGCAAAGATCCAAATTGTTTTGCTGTTAGCAATGAATATTTTTTTGAAAATTAACAGAGAATTGCAGATATATGAGACAAGAATGTAAGACTTAGATGGTTTTACCTCCAAGAACAAAATAGCTTAACATAATATGAGATTGTTATGTTTCTAATGAAAGTTCATAAGGGCCATAAAATTTATCTATTAAATTTGTTAAAACATTGTTTTCATGTTGTTGTTGCTGAACAACTTGGAATAGCAATTGATTTTGTTGGAGTTGGAACGGAATATTTTCCAACTGTTTTCCAAAGCTCTTCTATTGTTGGTCATCCTATCTTCTCCTCTCTCGTTTCTCACTTTCTGGCTCTCTCTTCTAACTCACATTTCATCATCTCATACACTTTTTCTCTCCTCTCTAAATCAACTTTCATATTTTCCTTTAACAATTCAATAGTATCACCCCCGTTTTCCTTGTTCTTTTGTCTTTTCCCTTTCTCTCATCACTACTCTTCCTCTCTACCGACTCTCCCATACTCTCGAGTGACATTCTTCTCATCTCGAGTCCTTTCTGAGCTTTATCTGTCTTATCTGCCTTTTGCTTTGCTGCAGATTTATTTTCGAGATTTCCACTCTCCAAGATTTCAATTATCTCATCCAATAGTTTATGGATGTCAGTAATGTCCGGAGATATGCCACTTGCTTTTTCTACTTCTCTATTTTTGATTTTCTTTTCTCGTAAAGATACTGAAATCTGCCTCTAACAGATCTCTGGTTGATGCCAAAGGAGGGACATGCTATAGCATTCAGAAGAACTGCAATACCTTGTCATTTTCTCTCTTCTTTCTGAGCTCCCTGGTCTGGTCATCCAAATCTCGGAGTTTAAAACTTCTCCTAGAAGCTGCTCATCATGAGTCACGGCATAATTTGATCATAATCTGCATATCTGCAAACAAAACAAACAAAAAAAAAACCAAGTTAAAAAGCACAGTGAAAACTTCTGCACAAGAGGGTGTATACAACCACGAAACCACAAAACCGTCGTTACCCCCTGATGCTTGCAGTTGTTTACCTTTCTTTTTGGGAAAACAACTTTTAGCATCAGGGGACATAATATTCGACATGATAGTATCATGTGATAGTATCATGACAAGCCTTTGATATTTAGCATGACAAGCCTTTGATATTTAGCAGGGCAACATTTCGGGCGAGATCCGCCTCCCATCATCGGCCAATGAGAAATGAGGTTTCATCCCTATTTAAGCAAATTGGCGCTTAATTTCTATCATGTGGCGCCAAAGATGGGTTCAGTGCTCTTGACATTGCTTAACCAGATTTCTTGGATTGTTTATGATATCTGATTGATACACGGAGTTGATAGAACGGAATGGATGCTCTCCTTCACTAGTTTGTTCTTCCAATTCTTATCTTCATCAGTCATTGAGATATCATTTGTCATTAAGGCCATGGGTCACATTTGCCTTATGCTCTTTGAGCCTGGTTCCTGTTTCTCTTTTCGATTGTCCTATATAAGATTTGGGACAATCTTTGCATGGTATTTTGTACACGACATTACATTTTTCAAGATCTTCAAACTTTGTTCTTGAAAGTGCTTATATTTTGGTCTTGAAAGTGACTTTTTCAGTGTATGAAAAAAATAAAAAGTGCACATTATATTTTGTTTAGACAAGGTAACACGGATCTTTTCAGTTGTCCCTCTGATGTATGGTAGGTTCATCGTACATATAGGCTCCTCTTTGTCTACCTCAGTATTTTGTCTGGGTTTTGATATTTTCTTAGTGACTTTACGAGTGTGAACTTGTTTATACTCATTGGCTTTAAGGACGCTTGAGATCCTTTTGTATTCACTATCTAGATCTTCGAGACCGCTTGTGATAGATTTTGCTCTGTTGAAAAGGGAAGATATGCGCCGACGAAAAGAAAATTGCAAAAAAAACTACTTACTGAAAAATAGGGAGAGCTGTAGTGCAGTTTGCTGTGAGCTGATGTGTTCCAAAGAACCTTGTTAACTATAAAAATTTCAAAAATGCGAAGAATTATGGATTATTGGACTTACCATCGCTAACAGGCCCCAGTCTCATTGCTGCACAGTTGCCAAAGTTTTTTATTATCTTTCTCTTAAGTTCTTGATTAATTTTGTAGAAGTAGAAGTGGTGAAATTTTCACTCTTAAACCTTTAAAATCTTCTGCCAACGATGAAGCCGAGGTCTGGGTAGAGTGCATTATTTTGTGATGTCAGATTCTTTGCTGGTGGCTTATGTTGTCTACCATGTTGATTAGTCAAACCATTTCATTGACCGTTGTGCAGCTTAAAGGAAGAGTTGTAGTTCAATTTTTGTGTTCCGAAATGTCTCTTTATTCTTACACTGCAAGGTCAAGCCTTTCTGAAAAATGGTTGTCCGAAATTCCCAAAACAACATCTGAAAGCTTTGTCCGAATTTCTTTTCCAAAACATTTCCATCCAAAAGGTTTTGATTTTAATTTACTCCCTGAAAGCAAAGGGGTGTCTGTCGAGAAAAATGAGAGAAAGAAATTTCTTTGGGGTGAAATACCAAGACTTAGAATGAGAAAAATTATTGTGAAGCTAAATGAGAGGTTTATTAAGTAGAGAAGGAATGTGTGCAAGCTAGCAGTAGTTAATCTCCATTGCGTACTTCAAAGGGTCTGTTGTATGCATTTAATTTCCTTTCTTATGCCCTAAGACTGCAAATCAAACCAGGTGTGTGAAATGAGGGCAGAGCTTACACAGCAGATACACTGGCATTTTTTTAGAACATTATCAAAATTCTCGAGTAGTTCTCAATCTTTATAGCAAGAAAAATCGGAACCATAATAAAACGAACACATAGATTACTACTTAATCTTTTCGTCTGACACTCAACAGAGTAATACGTCAGAAAGAGAACGAGACAGAAACCTATGAGTGTCAGACGAAAAGCTTAAGTAGTAATCTATGTGTTCGTTTCATTATGGTTCCGATATTTCTGGCTATACTGAAGTTCTGTACCATCCAAAGACAGTTCTCAATCTACATATGAATGTAATCTACATATGCAAGCTTCATGTTTGCTACATACTGTACTAAATACAGTACATGCAGGGAGAGGGTATTGTTCAATACTGCAAAGGAGGGCGAGAGCAAAACCTCGCCATCCAACATTTTGTGAGGGTTGCTGCTTGATGCATGCTCTGGGTGAGCTAGTGAGCGACAGGGGAAAGTTCAGTTCAGTTTCATATCATTTAAATCCCGCTACATACAAAGTATAAGCTTTACAGATACAAACAGATATTAAACTTACAGCAATATGAGGCAATATTACAACATGAAAATTAAAGTAAAGATACAAAAAAATAGAAATACATAATTCAATATACAAATATAGCTATATAAATTGCATGCAGGGAATTACTTTAAAGGAGGAGCTCTCTCAATAGGTAGACTAATCGAGGAAAGAGCCCCCCTATCCTAAATTGTTATCGATTGATATCTTGAGTAGATTTCGAATAAATTTCAATTCTCATTTGAATTAAGCAATTGAATTCAGAGTTGGTGGAGTGAGATGGTTATGAATTTTCATTTTCATTAATGTATAGAGATCAATTGAAGTTATGGCATTATCAAAACTATCAAGAGTCATATATGGACCTTTTTAAGAGATAAGACTTAAGTTTGGTTTTGAAAGATATTCTTGTTGTAGCATTACCTTTTTCAATAGGTAAGGTATTCCAAAGTTTAGCACCAAGGTATTTGATCGACTTTAAACCATAAAGAACACTGTTTTTTCGGGACATAAATAAATTACCCTGACTAGCCTGTCTTGTGGAATACTGATGAACAGATGAATTGAATAAGAAAAAGTTATGAAAGCAGCTAGGTGAAATTCTATTAATAGAGTCAAAAACAAAAGTTAAGAGCCGGAGCTCGAAAATTTAAGAAAGTCTAAGGAGTTTTAAATCAGTGAATATCAGTGATTTAATCTCTCAACATCTGGAAGGATCAAAAGACAAAGAGAGAGTGAAGAATGCAACAAAGGGACTCTTTGTATGTTGCTTCAGGAAAGAAAGTGATGCAATAAAAGAACACGTCAGCAGTCAATTATACTTATTTTTGATATTTTTTAAATTCTGTTTCATATGTGGAAGTCGTTGATGGTTTTATGGTTTTTTACC
Source organism: Pelagia noctiluca (assembly GCA_963924455.1). Taxonomy (NCBI): domain Eukaryota; kingdom Metazoa; phylum Cnidaria; class Scyphozoa; order Semaeostomeae; family Pelagiidae; genus Pelagia; species Pelagia noctiluca. The sequence goes on from OZ004329.1 coordinate 5,559,146, forward strand.
TTCAATTACATTTGCAATTCCTGCAAATTTCTTCTATTTTTTACTCTGTAAAAACTAAAAGTTTACAGTACAACATTGAAATATATTACTTTTTGTTTTAGGAAATTTTTGATGAAACTAAACTGTCGTTACTACTTGCAGAAAATAAGATCCAGATAGCATTTGCAGACAAGTTGAATGATATATTTAAAGACCTCTTTCCTGATAGCAAAAGGAGGACAAAGGCAACCTGCATTTTGAATCATGCTTTGGCTCCACATTTTCTGAAAGAAACTGTCGAGGTGATGGAAAACAATTTTTTCACTTTATCGACAGATGGCTCTAATGATACTGACATTGAAAAAATGAACCCACTTACTGTCCGTCTTTATGATGTTAAACGCAACAGTGTTGTAACACAATTTTTTAGACATGTGCTGCATTTCTGGCAAAACCTGTAGGACAGCCAGGAATATCTTTAGTAAAACTGACGGCAAGATGACAGAATTTAACATTCCTTGGAATAAATCTGTGGGTTTCTCAGTTGACAAAACCAGTGTGAATTTGGGAGCACATAACTCTATTCTGTCTCATGAGCTAGATAAAATGCATCATGCTACTTCATGGGCTGCCCATGTCAAAACACTGCTCATAAAGGAGCAGTAGCATTTACTTCAGTCACAGGCTTTGATGTGGAAGATGTTTCCATTGACTTATTTTACTATTTTGATAAGAGTATTGTGTAAAGCTACTTGTCTGTTTAGACAATTGAAAGCTTTAGACGCGTCAATGAGGAGCACCCCCTGAGAAGTCTCTTCGAGGAAAATTGATTGCATTGCATGAATGGCTGCTTCTGCACCTGCTTTATGTCCAGCGCACACCTGAATAGGCCCAGCAGCCTCTTTGATATCTTGTTTGAGCTCACTAGCAATAGTTTTACCAACAAAACGACGTGAAATTTCTCCAACTCCGATTGGTCTAACTCCAGGGTTTTTGTCAAGAGGAATGAGGCGATTAGCAATGTAGGCCTCAAGATAACTTGGGTCAAATGCTTCTGTTGCCAATTGATTCGCAAGTAATGCTATCTGATCCCGTAGATCTTTACCTTCCCTCTCGAATTGCTTCGAGCACAAGATTCTTCGAAATTTTGCTGCATCTAGTTGTGAAGGGGCTGCTGCACCTTTCATTGATTGTGCCATCTTCTCAATTTTCTGTTCATCGATGAACAGAAAATTGAGAAGATGGCACAATCAATGAAAGGTCAATTTTTTATTGTTTCCTAGGGGACCATATAAGAACGAGTCTTGTTTGATACTTGCAGGATGTGGATGTTTCTCTTCCAGCGCATTGATGACATTTTCAGATAATTCAAGCACTCTACCGCTCTGCTCGTTAAGTCTCAAGGCAGCATTCACTTTTCCATGCATCATCAGTTTTGCAAATGATTTTGAAAGATTTCCATTAATTTTTCTTGGCCTAAGATTCCTCTGAATGTTCCTACTCTCTGAGATTATTTCCTCCAAACCACCTCAGTTTTTCAATTCTCTTTGCAAGTATCTCTGAGCGATCTTTTGCTTTTGAGGTGCTTGATGGTTTCTGTAGAAGCAAAATTGGTAGGACCATAAAAACCTTCAAAGCAACACGCTGGCTATTCTTTTTGTTATTAAATCTGCTCAGCCATTCTGTCTAAAGTTTAACGTAATCTTTTCCCGTCTTTCCGGATGGCAGTTTAGATGGATTATTTCTCCATTTCACTCCCTCGTCGTAGATATTATCAATTAAATCACTAAATACACCACCATCTAATCCATAGATTCATCTTATTGCTTTCCAAATAACTTCTTTTCAACATGGTAGAAAAGGTGCGTTGCCTGCAAAGCTGAGTGACTTTACTTTCCAAGATTGGCCTCAATCAATCCTCTGAAGCAGATTTTGATTCCCGCCATTTTGAAAAAAGAAGGCCTTACCTAGGCCATTTTTGGGCCTCAAAAATTTGCTCACAAAGCTCGCAGAAAATAGCAGCGTTTTTGTTCACCAAAATATCTGCAGAAACTTTGTATACTTCGATTACACGCAGCAGTGTCTTTTCTAGTAATATTGACAGAATTATCAATGCCCACTCGCTTCTTTCAGTCGAGATTTAAAATTTTAGATGCAGCCTCTAGCGTCCCGCTCCGTGTTGCGGTAGCCTTGTTTCCATTAAGGTCCATGCTAATTGAGAACCATGACAAAGCTTAAAAATAGTACATCAAAAGCACATTTTTGCCCTACTGGAAATTGCTTAAAGCACCTGTGAAGTGAAAATATTGGTTATCATTTTCTTATTTAAACTAACTAAAGTCGATACACTTTTTCATCTGCTGATGTTTTTGTGGCGATATTCTAAGAGTAAGGAGTCTAAAATGGATGTCGAAGATGCATCTTTTGGCAATTTCGGTGTGACAACAACATCAATTTGTTTTGATGTCACATGGTTTGCGCGCCATTTTCGAAATCAAACAAATAAATATTACAACGCGAAGATGGCAAAGTCGCAAAATCCTACTCGCGAGACATCCCATAGAGGAGGGAAGTATTGCGTTGCTGGGCTGCCAAATAATGTCAGCTCTACCAATACATCCTAAACAGTAGGAACATCCACGGATTCCATCCACAGATTTCTGAAAAATCCAGAAACTCGGAAGAAGTGGGTAAAGTTTGTGCGGAAAGGCTGAGTTGATTTAACGGCGACTGATACATCTTTCTTGTGTTTGATGCATTTTCTTCCCACTTGCTTCACGAGAAGACAAGATATCTCTGTGGATGTAGAAGCTACAGCAAGATTGAAGAAAACACTTTTCTTAGGTGCAGTACCTACTGAAGATGGTGTGGATGAAGAAGATTTAGTGCCAACCGCACTTTATCTTTTCTGAATTCATTTGAATATTCTATGAGCACAAGGTGCAAGGTTTGAATCATGGGATCTCTTTCTTGTTGTTGAAATCATAGTACACACATTGAAATGACCTTTTTATTTTAGTCCAATCAAGTTGGTAGCAGCACAGCTATGGAACTTGAGGAAGTAAAGAGATGTCTGCAGCACCTTTTGGATGCCGGAGAACAAGTTCCTCAATTCACATCAAAGGGGCATGTAGGAATTGCAAAGTGGCTTCAATAGGAGCATCCAGAAATCTCTCATTATCACGACATCTGGCATTTAGCCAGATCTATTACCAAGAAGAATTTAAAGGGAATTAAAGATAAGGACTGTGAAAAGCTGAAAGATTTGTTGCAAGCAGTGCGAAACCATCTATACTGGTGTGCAACATCAACTAGACAAGGTTTCAAAGAGATGATCATCGCAAAATGGGAATCACTTATCAGGCAAATTTCTAACAAACATGACAACCATTGAAATGACCAATTTTCAAGGTGTGCACATGGAAAATTGGAGTCAAGATTGTGGATCAAAGTTGGTTATGATATAAAAAATATGTGATTTGTTTGGTTTTTGATTGCTGTATATAAGCAAAAAAAGAGTTTGAGAATTTTTCAGGAGAGGATTAAAAAAAACCTTCACTGTTTTTAGGGAGCAAAGCCTTTGACAAGCTCAATGCCATTATGAGTGATAAGAAATTAACAAAGAACATTGGTGAAATGTCAGGTGACGCACACACAAGCTACATAGAGGAATTTCATGCCACCTAAATGATTGGCATCAAAAGATGTTATGCTTTTTCTATCTGGGCTCGAAGTGGAGGTGAGAATATTTGCATTTGTCTCCTTTTTATTTTTGAAGAAGAATTGTGCTCTTCAGCATATATAGATAAGAATTACTTTTTGTAGCTTAGTATCGAGAAATAGCCCAGGATGTTTTAGTGCCATATCTATGTACAGGCCACTAGAAAAGAAAGTGCTGTATAAAAGAAGAAAGACTGGCAAGTTGAAAACTTTTCTTTTTGATTTTTTCATTCGAAAATTGAATTTCATTCATTTTCATTCTTAGCAAATTTTTGCTTTTTGTAATTTTAATAAAAATCTCCAGAGAGGAACAATACAGACCAAACAGGGTAAAGACTTTTACCAAGTCGTAAATCGAAAGTTTAAACATGGAGAGGGAATGATACGCAAAATCCCAGTTCCAGCTACATATGGTATACACTGGTTTACTTTTTCATTATTTACTACTCAATCTGTCAGATTCAATCTCGAATGATGACAGATTTGCACATGCAACCTGTGCACAAGTCTGCATCCGCCCCTGCATATCACATCTTTCTTCCCTTTTGTACTCAAACGGAAAATCTTTTATCAGCAAAAACAATATTAACTACGGTACACATAGTGCTCAAATTGAAATACAAATCTATTTATTGCAATTTCTAATTAATCAGCAGATTTAATAGTTTTGTTAAGCTGAAGGACACAAGAAAAAACTCTTAAAGAGCTATCGAGTCTTGTGCCCTAAATGTTGTATTTAACACAATATGATAATCAATTTTAGTTTGAAATTATGGCAACACAAAAGTAGAAATAGGAGGTAAGCTTGGAAAATTGGTTTTTTAGTGATAGACTCAGAATGTGGAACAATGATTATGCAATCTTTTTTAGGACTGCAAAAGGAATAGCTTCATCAACTTATTGAAGGAATGTTTGTTGTGGGTATTCTTAAGTTGGATTGGCAAAGAATTCCAGAGTTTTACCCCATCAAAAGTTAAAAATTGCTAAGGCTCTCTTTACATCCGCGACTCCCTTCTCAAGTTCTTCGTTCTTTTCTTCCAGCTTAGCATGCTGCTTCAGTAGCTTTTCTGTAATTCTTTTAAAATCTTCAAACTGACTGTTTATAAAGTTCATCAAATTTTTGAACTTGTACAACCGGTCGTTGAGTTTATGGAAGTCTGCAGCATGTTAATTTTTAGTCAATATCTTTAATCTTACCTGCTATTTCTTTTAATTGAGATTTGTTTGCAGCCATTTTTTGTTAATATTTTTGAATCTATATCCAAACTATTTACTATCCATCCTAAATCATATTTATAAATAAAAAAATACTGAAAATTCAAACGTTGAAAAATAGGCCAAATAACATTCCACTGCAGAGCTGTGAAAGATACGACCGCACGCCAGCGTGACATGCATGAAAAAAAAATGTACAAGAAATAATAGACACCTTATTTAATACAGAATCAGAAACTCTTTTTGCAACATTCAAGAAACATGAAAAGATATCCCTGAACCCCTTTTTTCCAAATTTGAAACACGTTTGAGCAGAGAAGAAGCAATTTCAAAATGGCAGACCAGAGAATATACCCATGCTAAGCTGGTCCCTACAGGTTACTTACTATACACTTTCGTTTTAAAAATATTCTCAATAAATTTCAAGCATCATTATTATACTTTACTGAGACAAAGTACTTTTTGTTATGAAAAACAAATCATTATTTTTTACTCCTCATAACTTATTTCATTAACTTTTAGTGCAGGAACTAGAAAGATTTTATGGGGAGCAATTTCAGCAAGATACAGCTAGGCAAGCAGAAGCTCAAACAAAGCAACCACATAAATGCAGGAAATGTGGCAAATTGTTGAAGGGGCATCCAAGAGGGTAACTAACTTTACCCTGTTGATTTTTAAATTCCTTTTTTTCACCTCAGCAAATAATGTTCTATGCTAGAATTTGTTTCAATGAAAACTTCCAACAGTAGCAAACTTAAGCCATCAGTTTTCAAAATATATAAACTTAGCAAACTTTTCAATGGCAAACATGGTGTTCAACTCCAACAAGTTATTTTTATTCACTCCCGCTGCTAAGTTGTTTTGAAGCCATTAGAATTAGGTGTGGGAGACCTTGTCCACAAATCATGATATATGCAAGCTGGTAAGGGTCTGGTATTATCCCAGCCCATATAGCCAAAGAGCCACCTAGCAATCCATCTGTACCCAATAGCTCTGGTATAGCTGCAAAAGAATTGTTGAATCGTTTACTTATATAACAGACAGTTCGTTTGTGTTAGCATCTATAGATATATTTTGTGTGATTTTCTGAGATTGTTTTAGATTGAGATGCCCATCAGTAAATTTGGTCTAAAAATTTTAAGTACTCACTCATTTTCAGATTGATTTTCCCTGCGCCTATTGCCATCCATTAATTTGCGCTGCGCCTATCCTTGTCCATTCCTGTCTTCTAGTAGAGGTCCAACCTGCTTGAGCACTATGTGATTTGTCAAAGCCACATAGTCAGTGTGGATTGTCACTCAAGGGGTCTGCTCTACTATACCTTCAAAAGTCAGTTTGCCAAGGGCTTCCTGGACATCCCAACAGCATCGGAACTCTCTTGCCCCAACTAGACACTGATTGCTGAATTTTGTACATATACACCTAAAATTTCCAAAAAATAATTTCTAAGGGCAAAAATATTAAAAAGCTGTAACAACAATAAAACAGTCATGGTTCTGTAAACCTTGGAGGATGATGCACTGATTTGAAGGATGAGGTAAAATAATTCAAAGCAAGGACGTAAATGTAGTGATTGTTTCCAAATAGTGTGTAGAGTGGTTTTAGTTGCCATTCAAGCCGGAACGTATCAGGCAGCGCCATCTAGCCGTTTCTCAGGTTCTATAAGAAACTAAGGAAAATTGATAATAAATAATGGTACAAATCATTGGGCAACTGCTTCAACTTTATCGTATTGAGCTTTGATCGTTTCAAATGAAAGGCCATCTTAATTGGCTTCGTCCTCTGATACATCAGTAACATCATTTTGGTAATTTGTTATGGTGCATTCACTGTGTTCACCATCAACACATCATTCATTCCTTCAGCCTCTAAAAGGCGTTGGTCTTCGCTAAGCTCACCGGGTGAAAAATCGAGGTCAGTTTCAGCCATCCTTCTTGTTTTCTCGAAGTGAAAACTAAAACATTTGCCGCGTGCCATGTTTGCTCGAAGTAAAATTGTGTACCTTTGTATGATCTTTTTAAAACCATGCAAACCATGTAATGTCACAGATTCTAAAAAAGAGCGTAGGTTTTCACAGCTACTTGGCGGTTTCATGTTCGAAAAAATAACCTTCCCTCGCACCAAAAAGAAAAATGTTTGCAAATAAATGATCAGGGAAGTCTAAATTGAATAATTTCTTCAAAAAACCAATATGAGTTTTTTCACTTCATAGGTGCTTTAAACATAGTTGTTATATCAGTTCTAAGCTTTGAGGATATATACCATGAATAATTATTCGTTTGGTAGGCATCATCATCTGACAATATTTCATAGGTATATCATAAATTCAAATAAGAAACTTTTAAGAAAGTTTGAGAAGTAGAAACTGAAGAAAAATTAAGAAACTTTTGGCACTTGGATCTGACCTGGTTTCTTATAAGAAAAAACGTGTAGTCTAGAATTTACTGAGGGCACAGCTTATGTTCAATTGTAGCATGCAGTTTTTGCAATGCAAAGAACATAGGAAGACTTTTCCATTTAGTGAAACATTAAAGGAAATGAGGCTGCAGCTTTGTTTATTTGTTTGAGTTTTATGACTGTTTTGTTGAAGTTTGCTGAAAAGGTCCATTATTTCTCGCCAGGGTGATTCCGCTAAAGCCCATGTTATCTTTTTTTCTCCTTTTGGGAGTCCTTTACTTTCTGAGACTTTGTCAGATTCAAATTTGCCCTGATTTCATCACCTGTCTGCCAATAGTTTTTGATGTCCCAGGATTTTGTTAGCTGGTTATTTTTTGACACGCAAATAATGTGTAAAAATGACACATGCAAGTGTGATTATTTTCACTTTGTTTGCACTAATTTCACGGCAAAGGCCTTTCAACTGGCCTTTGGTTCCTTTGGTCACAATACTTGCTCGGCTTAATCATAGTCACAGGAAAAATAAAGTCTGGAAACAGCCTATGCGTTCTTTTGTTCTCCAATTAAATTGCGCGTGATAATGAGTATAATTGCTCAAGCATGACGAGAGTGCATTCTCAAAACAATCATGACCAGGCAAGAATGTGAAAGTATTGAGGGAAATGAATTGGATGTGATTTCAGACCTTCTGGATGAAGACTTTTTTGAGCTAAAGACACTTTTCAGGCAGAATTGGATATAATCTTTTCAAAGGTTAGTTTTTAGATATTTGTATAATTTACTATTTTTTGTCAAAATGATGTGTGTTGTTCGTACGTTGTGTTAGGGCACCGTCAAAAACCCCCAAAAACACGACAACAAAACAACAAAACTGTGATAAGCCTGAAATACACTATGCATTTAGTTGGATTCGATTTGTCGATTTCGACAAATTTGATAGTGTAAACACGAAAATTGGATGATAAATGACTGTTTCGGCAAATCGAAAATTCAGTTTCAAAAGTTGGACATGTTCAACTTTCATCCAACTTTTCTCTATTGTATTCTTTAATCCCTATTATGTTTATGGCGCCGAACGAAACCTGATTCAGCAACCAGAGCTTGACTCAACTATTTCTCGAAAATACTTCTTCAAATACACTCTTTTTTTATACGAGCAATATTATCTTTTTTATACCCTCAAATTGACCATATACACTTTATGTCATAAATTTCCCCCCTGAGTTACCATTCCCCTATTCCCCGCCTGGTCTACTGGTCCAGGGATATCCAAGATGGAGTAGCACAGGAAGAGGTATTAGTCTCAGCAAGTTTGAAGAAAATGCAGCTTCTTGGCTTGATTTGGAACTTTCACAGTCGCAAACCACTTCAAGATTGTTAGATGAGGATGTTTTTCAGGAAAAACACTTTCCTGCTCATTCAGAAACTATGTTTGCTGACATTTTTCAAAATAGTAAAGATTTCCAAACAGATAGGTGAAAAAAAAATTGAAATTGTGAAGTAGAAACGTACAAGCTAGGATGCTTCAATTAGGATTGGAAAAGCAATAACGTAATCAAGAGAACTTTGGAATTATGATTTAGACTGAAAAGACTAAAATATGGGTTATTATACATTTAGGGAGCTAATGCTGGTTGTCCTGAACTTGTAGATGTTGAAAATTCACCTACATAAAAAAAATTTATCCCGCAAATATACTTTCCATTTTTCAAAGCGCGTTTTCTCAGTTCCTCAAAATCATGGTAATGCGGTAGTTTGGAATCAAAATTAGAAGTAGTGAATTTGTATCTAAAATATTGTTCTTGATGTCATTTTGAAGCTGACGCTAGCTGCACTGGAGGGACTTATCTGTTTTAAATTTCAGCTATATTTCATGTAAAGGTTTCCCAGATGGCCAAAGTAATAGAAGAATTTTGAATTTTGCACTTTTTCGCAAAATTTGATGAAATTATAGAAAAAATTGTTAAAAAAAGTAAAAATAGATAAGTCCCTGTAGAAATATGTAAGCTTTACAAAAATACCAAAAAATAACAGCTAACTGCACTCAATAAACCATGAAAGTTGTTCCAAGCAGCATCACTGATTTACTATTGCTCATTGGTTTCCATGGAAACCATAATCTATATTTAGAAACTGATTTGATTTTTGGAATCAGCACACTCAGTTACTGAAAAAAAACAGTCTCATGTTGAGTATCCTTGAAAAAAATTTCAAGTGGTCCCAAGACTTAAAGAAGTAGGACCCGCTATTTCTTGGTTGTTTGATTATTATGTGCTATCCATCAATTGAACCGATGCAATTAGAAAAGTTCCAACGGTCGTCATATTCATTGGCAACAACTTTCCACTCTTCTTCTGTTGAAGGCATCTCAAATTTAAAATTCAATTTTCAGGATTTAACTAATGATAATACAAGAGATGCAATAGAGGTAGTGGAACCTGAAGAATCTATTGGCGAGAGTAGGGATTATGTTTTTGACGAATTTCAGCCAGTTAATGATGATGACATCACTGAACCTGAACAGGGAAAGCAGCCATCATGGCGTTCCACAAAACAACCCTTACCAAAGGAAAGAAAACACAAGGCCAAACCACAGAAAAGCAAGGAAAATATCATGCTCGATGAAGCTGTGTCAGCTCTTTCTGCTAGGGAAAAACCGAGTAGTGGATGCTGACGAGGCTTTTGGACAAAACGTTACAGCAATCCTTCGTAAAATTGGGGATAACCGTTGTAAAGAATTTGCAAAAGTCAAAATACAGGAAATTATTTTTCAAGCCCAATTTGGAATGTTGCCTATACCTTTTCAACAGCCTAATGCAGCGGTAGGTCCCATGATGCATTTGCAATCTCCTCCGCATTAACAGTACGCTAACCCGAGTCAAAGGGAAGTTTACTATTCAACTTTTGGCCCAGCGCAATCACCAGCTTACAATAATAATAGTAATGACACAAACTAGTTTTCTGCATTTTGATGTATAATAGCATAAATTTGTTTTACTTATATATCAAAATATATTTACCTTCAAGTGTTTGTCTTTTAGTTACTTATACAGGGCTACACATACTTCTGGGATGAATTTTTTTTTCTGGGAAAATTTTGAAACAAATAGATGCAGCAAGTTTCATTCTTGCGGGTATGGCTTAGCGCAACGCATGTCTTTTTTGAATATCCAATTCAACGAGGCCTAGAAGTTTGTCAAAATTTTCTGGGGACACTCTTAAGAACTTTTTGTATTCATCGCTGTCTTCCAGCCTAAATTCTGGTAACAGAGTGTTATCAACGCCAAGATCATTCCTACGACCTAGCTATGGCTTCACCCATATCGACCTTAGCCTTTTCTTTCTTATCCTCTTTCTCTTTTTACTTATTGCAGCAACTATAATCACAGCTACAGCGCATTCACTTTCAGAGTCCATGATGAAATGAGAGATTCCGACAAAAAAACGTTTCATTTAATTGGATAGTGTAAACAGACTCTCTCATCCAATTAATCTAAACAACCAATAAACTGTATTCAACTAAATGCATAGTGTATTTCAGCCTTTATAAAGTTTTTTTAACTAAAACTAAAGGTTTTGGATCATAATTTATAGGCTGTGGGCAAGGTTGAGGGTTAGTTTAAGTTTATTTTTATAGCTTTTTTACTCTGTTAGTCCTGTAACTGTCTTTGGGTTGGGCCTATTACTGTAAGGGTTTGAAAGTATCGAAACGATGACGTAAACATGGCCGCCAAAGCTGTGATGGCCTAAGGGTGCTTGAATTTCATTGGCCATTTTTGACCTTGTGACATGTCCGCGCTTCAAACTTTCCGCGCAAAAACAAAAACCATTTTCACTCAAGACCTAAAGTTGTATCACAAAGTTTATTTCTTTGCTTCTAAAAAGTGTTTGAAGGCCAAGAAATGAAACATGAACGGGGAAGGAATATTTTCAATGGATAGCGAGCTGTATCGCGAAAGTCAATTTTAAAGTAATTATTATTTGAAGGAATTCAGTAATTTGCTGCTGAAACTAATTCCACGTAAGTTTAAGTTTATAATTTCAACCACAAGAGCTTGGAGTCAATAACAGAAAAGCGAATATTTATCAAGTAAACTTCATTTTCAAAAGGGCAAGGGAAGTTTCAAAACAGCCCTTTCCAGTCCAACAACAAATATCAACATTACTCTGTAATTTATGATAAGTTTATAGCACCAAACTTTATTCTTCAAGAGGCAATTTTTTTCTCTTCGTTTTTAATGGACTTTTTCTCTCAAGGCTGTCGTGAAAGTTTATATCTTCCGAGCTTTAATTTAGGTATTCAGAATTCAAATTATTTTTTCATAACGTTGTACGACATTATCTTGATTTGTTTATCAGTGTTCCAGCACTGAATTTGGATAAAACCCCTCTATTTTGAAGTAATGTTTTCAATATAAATGCTCAACTGCATTTGATAGAAAAATATGCAATAAATCTTTACATTTCACTAAATTATAATACTACGCTCTAATCACCTTCTCGTATTTCTATGGTTCTGAACCCTTTTGACCTTTCAATCTTTAAGTCTATGATAATACAAACAGAACATACCTTTTATATATAATAACAATAACGATACTAAAACTAACGTTGATCACACATGAGACATGGGGATTTGGCTTTTTCCTTGATCGGCTCTTTGTTTTGCAATGTTAGACCCATAATTCAAAAGATCCTGAGTAATTTGTTCTTGTTGGCTGATAAAAAGGTATTAGAATAGTTGTTCGTCGGTTAATCTTTTCACTGAGGGGAATTTGTTTGAAAATATTTGACATAAATTGTTTTCGAAGGGTATTATAAAGTGAACATGTTGTAAGGAAGTGGAGTTCGGTTTCAACTAAATTAGATTCGCAAAAATGGCATATTCTGTTTTCTCTTGGCAAAGCTGGTTTCATGCGTCTTCCATTTTCTATTTCTAAATCATGGTTGCTGGTGCGCAGCTTCGAGGTAAGCACCTTTTGTTTTCTATGGATGGGAGCGTCAAGATATGTTTCATAGCAGAACTCTTTGTTTAATTCGGTAAGGAAATTTCCTTTTGGGTTTTGATGTAGTTTAATTTTCCAGTATGACTTGAAGGCTTGTCTGAGCGCTAGTTTTGTTACGGTCTTCGAACGACTTAAAAGGCAAGGGGTAGAGGTTGAGTATTCGATGTTTTTCAGATGAATTAGACAATTTAATCTTTCAGGTAGCTCTTTGTTAATAAGTAGAGATTGGTATACGAGGCTGTCTGACAGCATGCTTTTGATGTGGCAAAGAAATGAGATAAAACGATTATCAGCTGCGATTTTTAGGGGGTATCTACCCATTTCCCCCCTGGTTAAAATGTTGCTTGTGGATCTGTTTAGTCCAAGGATGCGTTTGCAAAAGGCACGATGACTTTTTTCTATATCGCATTTGTCCCATTTGTCGAAATCGACATAGTCAAATGCTATCCAAACCTCTGAGCAGTATAGTAAGATTGGTGGTATCATAGAATCAAATAGTTTAAGGGATGTTCGAATTGGTAGTTTCTGAATTGGGTATTTGTTGTTGATAGGAAAAAGGAGCGATTTGCTTTGTTACTTAGATTTTGGAATCTAAGGCAGAAAGAGCCACTTGGAACAAAGGTAATCCTAAGGTAGGTATATTCTAAAACGTTTTCTATTGGTGTTTGGTTAATTTGAAATATATCTTTGTTGCTGGTTTTATTTTTCTTCTGAAAAGTCATACATTTAGTCTTTTCCGTGTTTATTGATAAGTTCCAAAGTTCGCAGAAATTTTGAAGATTGTCAAGCATTGATTGAAGTCCTTGAGCCGATCTTGACAGTAAAATGAGATCATCTGCATACATTAGACAACTGACGCTGGTTTTATTTACTAATGATATTTTGGATTTACGATGTGTCTGGGGATCAAATATCATAATTGGGAGTCTAAGGCCTAAGCCCTGCCCTTGCCCTAAGCCGCCATGTTAATATGATCGTTTTAATACTTTTAAACCCTTAGAGTATATGTTCATATGATCTTATCTAGGTTTTATTACCCGTGGCCGTTTACAGTTTTTAGGCCAACGGAAATACTTTCAAAGTACTTTATATAAAGGATTCAGTACTTTTTCCGTTTTGTTGTTTTGCCTAATCCAATATATCTACCAAAAGAAGATTCCTTTCTCAGTCTGAGTTGATTACAAGGGGTCTAGTTTAAAAAATTCAGCCTGTGGGTTCTTCTTATAATATAGACTACCCTAAGGTGTTTTTAGGGTTGTGCCTTTTCTTTGAGCCTTATTTGAATATATTTCCATCATTTCAGGTTATCACTGAACCAACAGAAAGTTTTAAATGTCTCTCATGTGAGAAAGAATTTAAAACAAAAAGGGGATTGAAGATGCATGCCAGTCAACGCCATAAGGAGGAAAAGTTACCAAAGCTGCACCCAATACAATTGAAAAATTGCATTGAAAGGAGTGCCTTAAAGTTGGCCAAAGACTTATGCTATTCAGAGACTACACGAAACGAGTTTGCCAGTTTCCATAAATCACATGAAGGAAGCATATGTGTTTATGAAGCAATGAAGGAAATCACTAAAACATTCAGTGACGGCTTTGAGAAATTTTACCCTGCCTTTTATGCAAAAATCAACAGCAAAAGAGAAATTTCAAAATTTCCTCCAACTGCAGCCTTTTGCTTGGTATTGAGCTTGCCAACCGAATAATTGCCCTCATTGTTGGTTGGAAGGACATGAGCCAGGCTGATATTCTTCAATCAAATTGAAGTCTGATAGTTCTCAACGAGTAAGAGAAGAATTCCCTTGCATATCTCAGTGGTTATGTGTGTGGTACTCTTTATCTGCGAATACGTAAAGTTGGCAAAGGCAAAACAGAAGAACAGGAGTCATGTTTGGCGATATTGTTGGCTACAAAAATTAAAGATGATGATTCGGTATCAAAAAAGCTTGTTAATATGAAGAATTGGGGTGGGTTATGGTCAGTCAATGATGATACTGTCAGGATCTTTTATGTTGCAGAAACATAGTTTAATGGGGTGACAAATCACAATGGGAATAAAATTGATGCCCCCTCCATGGTTGAGAAGCTTCTGGCCAGCCCCCTCATTCAGAGTTGTATGACTTTGATTTGCAAGTCAACTGAACTTCATATTGATCAGGAGATTATATTGAATCTTTTGGAGCATATGCTGACATTGTTTATCTGCATACGGGCATTTCCATATGCAAAGGAGAAGAAACAGGCTTTCAAGAGAAAACAGAAGAAAAAATAAACAAAAGTCGTTGAGAACTGAACTGAAAAAAATACTTCTTCTTCAGAGCTTTGCATATAAGATATAAAGCAAACATTTTACTGCATATACATTTTACGTTTTAATTATAATAATTTTTTTACCAGTTATGTCCTGTGCCTTTTTGAATGCTCGAAAAGTTATTTACTTTGTTTTTTTGTGTTGTTACAACTTTTTTTGCTTTTTTCGACATGGTCCTCCTCCCCCATTTCCCCTGAAGCTCACAGGCAACAAAATCAAATTGCTCAAAGTTTATGAGAATCTTTTTTTCGCTTATTTTCATTCATTTCCCCAGTAGATCATGATGCAGTATAAACAATGTGTCTTAACTGCATATCTCTGTAGCTAAGCAGCTATTGGACAATGGTTGGAAGGACCTTGTCCCTGTAACAGAAATTGTTGCTTCAAACCTTTATCTAAAAGCCTCTCGTGTTTCTTGGAGTTTATTCTTGTCAACCAAAAGGGAAATATTATCTCTGATTTGTGTCTTACAAAATTCAAACATGCCTTTCTGCTCCAGAATTTCATTGAAAATATCTCTTTGTAAGGTGGCTTTTGTAATTTACTGCTTTACTGTACCGCCAACACATAATATGGCCATTTTCATTGGCTAGTTGCAAAAATGCAATGTCACAGATATGCCAAACTCATCCTTATGCTGACATATATTATAAAGATATTAGCGGAGTTTCTATTCCCTGCCGCAACCATCTAAAAAATATTCATTATTTTCAATTTGCGGCAAAGTAGTTTTCAGTTCATTGATGACCAACTTCTTCACATGAAAAACAAAAGTAACAACATGGCTAAAATCATCAGAAAGAACACAATATGACTTGTGCGTAAGTTAACCATTGTCTTGGTAGTAACTTACTACTGGATGTAAGAAGCATTGCATATTGCTCCAGTGTAGCCCCCAGTCCTGAAAAAGCCCTGTATGCCAGGGCGAAATATTGACGATACATTTATATATACAATATTTAATCCAGCTACGTTTTTTCTTTGTGTGTGGTCTTGCGTTGTTTCCTGTCTTGCTTTAAATATTTTGTTTCGGATTTATCAATGTAAGATTGTGCTGTTTGCTTCTGCAACTGAGACACCACAAGCTCAATATAATCAAGAGGAGATTCTTCATGATTGAGTAGATTGGCACCATCCGCTGTTTTCTTGATTTTCAGGATCACACACTACATATTGGACAAGCTCCTTGTAAGTGATTCGGTTGGGTGCCAGTAAAACTTTCATATTTTGGAGTATCGTACAAACACACTCCAATCTCGTGGCAGCTACCCCTGGTAATACCCACAATTAATACCCACAAAGATGCAAATTAAAAAATCCCGCTTCTACTTTAGGGAATTTAGCTTTAAAATAATTAGAATTTTGCAAAGAATTAGCCTCTTTTGTCTATGCATGTCCTTGGATATACTGAGGCAAACTTTCTTCCCAGCCATCAACCTTAACTATTCTTCGTCATCATAAAATATTTCAATTAGATCCAAGATGTGCTTCTGAAGACCTTGAAGTCCTTTAGGATCAGGTATTGTCAGAATTACTTCGTCTGATCTCAGTTTTCGTGCCCACCATGCAGGAACATGGACACACCAAAATGCTCTGAAACCTGCTAGTGTGTTTAGTTTGAAGGTGCAAGGGTTAGAATTTTTTTGAAAGAGGTGAGAGAATTGACCCATTAAGAAGTTTCAACATCTCATGAAAACCCTCCGACTTTTTTCATTTTCTCCATTGATATCTCGTGTACCTCAAGGCTGACTTTCTCAACTGGTAAACTCAATACTTTTTCTACTTTTTCAGTCATGCAGGTAACAGCAGTTCCGATTTTATCTTCCATTTGATAACTTTACTGGAGGATGGTAACGACCTCATTTTGATAAACAAAGCAGGTTGAAGGGCTTTGGCCGCTTTCCTCAGTTAAGAAGGAGCTTGCAAAAAGTTAATTTCTTCATCAACAACAACACCTTCCATCTCGTTAACTTCACTTACTTCTTCTGTCTTTCAAGTTTTTTTTTAGAGTTTCCCTCGGAGCACTGGGAACAGTTTATGACCAGGTGTCAATTCTATTTCGATCTCCTTAGCACAAGACACATGTTTCATGTTTAAGATTCTCCAGCAACCTGAAAAAGAGAAAACAATATTTTAAACTTGAGCTATTACACATCATTGTCAATTTTCAAGAGAGATGCTTTGAAAGACCTTGCATGTGTAATTACCTTTTCCTTTTGATCCATGTAACAAAATGGGTTGCAGTGCACTCTCTGAAACTATTCCAGTAGCTAGTAATCGGAGCTCGGTTAGCTAGTTAATAAAAACTGGCAAAAATCCTTTCTATAATTTTTTATACTTGTCCCAATAAAACCTACTTCCTTAAAAATTTTCAATATTTTATCAGAATTTTGTTACTTCTTTGAATTTCAATATAACTCT
The DNA here is from genome assembly GCA_963924455.1 of Pelagia noctiluca. NCBI lineage: Eukaryota > Metazoa > Cnidaria > Scyphozoa > Semaeostomeae > Pelagiidae > Pelagia > Pelagia noctiluca. The sequence continues at coordinate 5,576,194 of OZ004329.1, forward strand.
GATGATATTTGGCTACTTGCATAATAAATATTCTATACTTGTCAGATATTTTGTACATGTTGAAAATTTGAATATTTATTGAATAATTTTTCATACTTTACTCGTTTCCAAAACAAAGATTTTTCACATTTCCCGCCCTTTTGCTTCTCGTTTGTTAGTTAACTCTGGAGAAGGTGTGATGGACTTTTGTAGTGAATTTAGTATATATAAAACATGCATCAAAGACAAATTGACCCCAACCAATTTCAAAATATATTTAAATCAATGAATCGACAACCACGGCAAAGAATCCCTCTCCACCTGGTATGACAAAATTCAAAATTTTAACAAAATTAAAAAAAACACTAAAGCAGTAGATAAAACTCTCAAAGGAAATATACAAAGTCGAGCAGATCCAGAAGCATACAACAAAATACAAATCACAATAAAAGATACAATAAGCAGAAAGTGAAACAACTTAAAGCACAAAATCAAAACAGCACAGAAAATTGCTTTGGAACCTCCCCACAAAACCATCCTAACATCAACAAAGAAACAAAAAGACACAATTCCCATTGAAGAACCCCAAAAACAACCCCATACAACAACAAGGAGACAAGTAGAACCCAAAGAAAAAAACAAAGATCCAACCCGTACCAAAAAAGTTCTGTAAAAAACTGGGGAAGCTAGGATTTCCTAGGATTTACCCAGTTTCCCCAGCTTTTTTTGACAAATGATTTTAAAGCTGGGAATTGTTTTCCCCAGAAAGCTTGGAAAGCTTGGAGTTGATACCCAGGAAGTTGGGAGAGCTGGGTAAATTACCTAGTTAACTGGGTTAGTTAAATGATCTTTTTGATTACTCATGAAATAGGGCAAATAAAAGTGGGTAAAAGCTAGGAAATACTAGGGTAAAATACCGATATTTTATAATTACCCAAAAAGCAGGGTTAAACCTGGGTATAAATTAGCCCACAAAACCTGGGAAAAAGCTGGGCAAATTTACCTCCTTCAAATATCTGGGTAAAAGCTTGGCAACATAAGTTCTAACTCGAGTAAAAGCTAGGTTGAAAACAGAAAGAAATTCATCAAAAACTGTGCTAAGATGAGAAAATCAAGTTAGAAACGCAAAAATTATTACTCAGATAGTGAAGAGGCGAAATGAATAAAAAATGTAGTGTTTAGCTTTTAATTTTATGGCAACAAGGATTTATGTTAGTACTGTCAATCAGTTTTTAAAGGGTTGGGGAACTTTGATACACATATCAAGTTCTCATTCCCCATCATCAACACGAGTTTTTCTTCAATATTTTTGACAAGAACAATCATCAATATTTCGCTGAAAAAAGAACAATCTGTTAGTACGAAAATTCACTTGTCAAATTCTTTATTAGAAACTAACAAAAGGGTTCAGTGCGAAAGCTTTTCACATTTGTTTTAGATTTTTTTTAGATAGACTAAAGATTTATCAAAGGTCTAGATATAGGTTTCAAATATTCAAATAATTTGAATCAATTTTGGTGTGGTCCAGAATTTTCCAGGATGTCTTATGAATATTTTGACTACCTAAGTGGTTCAGATCTTTCAAGATATGTGAATAAACTTTCGGCTATTGGAATTAAAGAGTGCCCTTTCAGATTGCCAGCCAGTTGTTGGAAGAATGATCCTTTGTCTTGGCCTAGCTTGATGTATCCCGATATATACAATTATTTGATTGATTCGCCAGGTAAATTTCATATAAAAATGCGTTGTTTCTTTTAAACGTTTTAAAAATATGGAAGCCAATAATTGTATTGAAAATAAATAATACAAATAATGAAAAACAACATCCCAACCCAATTGTCCATTTTTATTGGAGGCGTCTTCTATACTAAAAAAACGATGAAAAACTACTGGTCCCTAGAAGCACACAACTATTTTACTTCAGGATGGGTGCAGACAATTTATATCCATAAACCTGAAAAATCGTCCCATTCGATAATGAAAGCTAATGTGAAGCCCTCGTGGAGAGTAACTGAGGAATGTCACTCTGCATGGGTTTCAATTAAATCTGATGGCACTGTGTTAACTGCCCATTGGACATGTAAAGCAGGGTGAGCATAAAATTTTATATTATTAAAACATGTTGCTTAAATAAAATGTAATGCAATTCAAAAAGAGCGTTGTTTAATTTTATAAGCTAGTTTATTTTGTATACTATTCATTTCAGGCTTGGAGAGTCATGCTCAAATGTTGGTGCTATCTTATTCAAAATTGAAGCAGCTGTCAGACTTGGTCACACCAGCCTTGCCTGCACAAGTAAAGCATGCTCATGGAATAACTATTTTGTCAAGGAAGTGAAAGCCGATATTATAAATAATATTGATTTCTACTCTGATAAAGCAAAAACGAATATAACTAAAAAAAATTCCAAGAAAAGAGTAGTCATGCAATCTGCAACATCTGAAGAAAAGGTGCCATCGCTAAAAATTTTGAGAGAGTCAAAAGATGAAGCCATATGTCTTAGCACATTTTCAGGATTTGCTGATAATTTCTATTTGAAATTAAAAGCATCATCAGAGCATGGCTACACTCCACCTTTGAAGACCCTAATAACCGAAAATACAAGCAATGAATTTTTTGGGAAAATATTCTACAATCAATTAAAGTTGATAAAGTATTGATAAAAAACTTGGAAATGGCAACACAAACTCAATCTGAATCAATTCTATAGCATGAGCATAGGATTGGAAGAGTTACAGCTTCAAAATGACATTCAATCCTTCACACCAACATGTCCAACCCTTCCAAAAGTTTGATTAAGACAATCTGCAGCCCAACAGTTGAGCAGCTGAAAACACCTGCATTCTTATGGGTCAAAGCCCATGAGAATGATGGAATTGCAGTGTATGATCATTTCATGAAAAATAAGAGTGATGCAGATAAACCATTTCAAGATTGCCAAGTTATAGCATCAAATGTTGTAGTAAAAACAGACCACACAATTTGTGTCCTCAAGAAAGCAGGTTTGCTTATATGTGAAGACTATCAATGGCTAGGCGTCTCACCTGATGGCTACATTAGCTGTGACTGTTGTGGGAAGGGTGTCATAGAAGTTAAATGCCCTTTTATATGGACAGATAAGAACTTTGGAAAAAATTAGATGTTGGCTGATAAGAAAGGTCACCTGGATTCTCACATAACTGTCAAACAAAATCATAAGTACTACACTCAAGTGCAGCTCCAGATGTTTGTTGCAAATGCCAGTTACTGTCACTTCGTCACATGGACCCCCGTAAGTATGCTTTATCTCTTTGGTTGAAAGGAATGCTGAGTACATGTCAGAACTAATTCCTAAGCTGTGTGACTTTTGGGTCAAACATGTTGTTAAAGCCCTATGTTCTGATAATGACAATGGTGGAGCAAGTGAGGAGGAGCAGATTGTATTCTGCAAATGTCAGCAAACAAAGGATGAGCCCATGATTGGCTGCGATAATAACAATTGCAAATTTAAATGGTTTCACAACATCTGTGTTGGTATCAAAACAAAGCCCAGGAGCAAAATATGGATCTGTAGTACCAAGTGTAAGAAATCTTACATCAAAACAGTTTCAGACAACAGAGACACTTGTCAGTGCCATTTAATTTGTTATGAATTTCTACTATATGATGTTTTAATTTCATTTATCAGTCTATTCAGTAAAGTAGGCTTGAAGCATGGTTCGGCAGCTTCGAGGAGAATGACTTTTTTGTTTTGTGATTCGGTGTTTGGTAGAACTTGCACCAGGTTTTGATTTGCAAGTCGGGGGAGCAGTGGAAGCGATGAACAGATGAACTCTTTTGATTGTGTCCGCCAGTATCGCTGTAAAAGTTGAAGTCGAGCTATGCTGGTGTTCACAACTACTGCAATACTTTGGTTGCAAATGATTTAAAAGCTACAAGATTTGGCTTACAGTCGCGTTGTTTGATCGAGCCATTCACAGCAGAGACACATTCGGCATTTAGAGATGGGTGAGTAGGCCTAAGTTTGTCTAGTTTCATTCTGTTGACTTAAAGGGCCCTGGTCAACACGAATGCATTGCAGGCTTTGCCATCCTCGATACCCTTTGATTTTGAGTTTTAGATGTTCAAAAACTATCATGGCTGCTCGTGGGGGAAGGCCGAAACGTGAAGATGAAAGAAAAGTTATTTATCTATATCAATCGACGTTTGAGACATGGAATAAGTTAAAAGAACAAGTAAGGGAAGATGGTAGGAAATTAATGAGCAATAACGAGTATCCTGTTTTCATGCTCAGCCAACTTTCGGCACGACTTTGTCACGAAGAACGAAGAAGTCGAAGCGAGGAAAATAGTAACACGACAAGAGAACACACGACGGTCAAGGACCACTGTTATTTGTCAAGCCGAGTTTCACCGACCTAAGAAAACATCTGCCTTCTAATCAGCAGAAGGCAGATGTATTCTTAGGTGAGATTTTTGTATGTTATTTTTATGTTTATGTGAGATAATTTCTCACTTTAGTTTGTGTGTGGCCTTCCCTCTCCTTCCTTGTTATGGTTGGGTTATGTCGACTGAGTGTCGACTGTTATGATGATTCAAACAGAAAAAACGTGTAAAACAGCGCCTAATCTAGTGTGGTCTTCTTGTACACTAGTAGTGGTTTTGAAAATCCAGATTGTTCTGTTGTCCTGCAATTAGGAATTAGTGGCACAAATAATTCACTTCACTTGAGTTTTTAGAGGACTTTATATCATAATAGATTCTAGTTAGAGTTACAACTGACAAAGACAACAATTAAATAAAAAAATAGCGAGGATTTTGCTGCTACTTTATCTCGAAAATGCATTTTAGCAAATCTAGGTTATACAGTTTTGAACATTTTCTACATTTTCTGGAAAACATGCCCCGGACCATCGAAGAGCAGATCAGATAATGTTTAGACATACTATAGTGGTGTTGTGAAACTCTTTTTTAATTAGGCACTGGTGGTCCGTGTTCTTTTGAGGTGTTCTGTTTGGGCTTTCCTGGCCTATTCCAGATTACTTTTGTTTTTATGCATGTGGAGTTTGTTATTCAATTACTTTTGTTATTGTCAATTATTTAATCAATGTTTATCCTTCCCTAGATCAATCAACACCGAGAACTAAAAGGCCAAGAATACGATTGAGTTTTCTCTCTCCGATTCAAGAGAATTCCAATTCCAACCTGGAACAAGTTGAGATAAGTCAAGAACAAGAGAGTGCTACTATTGTTGGCAGCACACTGAATGAAAGCTTTCACAACATGCAATTAACATCATTGAACAAAAGTTATAGCACATATGCAGGAGACCCTTTAAATGAAAGTAACTCTGACTGCAGTTTTCATACAGAGTCAGAAAGTGACTAAGAAAGTGAATCAGAAAGGTACACAGTTTTCTTCTTTTTACGACCCCTTGATTGCCTTGATTGCAAGTCTGCAGAGCATGGCAATTTTCAAGATCTTGGGTGCGCAAAAGTAGTTAAACAAGTGCATGCACAGAAGGGAATTAGGAATTGTCTAGGTGCGCCACAATTTGCAGACTGGCTTTGCTAAAGCAGCCATTAAGTATGAATAAAAACATTGGTTCCAGACTGAAAAGTTTGTCGCACCTGCACAAGTTTCCAGTCTGGTGATTGTTCATGGGGCAAAAGTATATTCGAGACCTAGTGAGGCCCCCTTGAATAAAGAAAACATGATTCCAAACACTATATAAATTTTTGAGGCCCTACTTAGGCTGAGGCCCTGAGGAAATCTGTCTCCTTTTCTGCTTCCCCCTCTCGGCATCCCTGCTGAGATCTCTATATAAGGTATGTTTGGTGTTACCATTTTGCTCACCTTATTGGAATCACTGTTTCAATATCCCAGGCTTCTCTGTGAAAAATATTCTGGAGAGCAATACACTGAGCACCTGAAATACTTTAGGGGCTTGATCAATCCCCTAAGGCCTAAAGGGGTCCTTAGGGGATCTTATAATCACTATAATGTAGATGTGTATTCAGTAATTTTTTTTATGTTTTGTTTATGCTCTCCATTATTCGGCTATCGAGTGAAAGTCAAACAAATAGTTGATCTCTTTTCTTATGCACAAAAAAAACTTCGCACTCCACGCAACAGAGCGTCGTCTGTTTGGGGGAATCGCATTGGCCTATCTTCAGAAGTTTTGGCTTTTCTTTGCACACAAGACACGTTTCCCTTGTCACCTTGATCTGTTTTTGTTCCCGAATTCATATTGAAAAAATTCCATGCTAAATCTTTGCCAAGAAATGTTGAAAACATTGAAACAGAAAAGTGTCCAAGAATCGTCCATGGCCATGGAAGTGGAACTTGACAACCTGTAGGCCTACATTTTGCGTAGCAAACATTTGTTCCTCGTCCTAAAGAGTAATTTTTTACAATCGTTTTCTTTTTCTTCGTTGGCAGATCTAAAAATCTCCCTTTGCATATCTAAGATTGGCGGAGGTGAGAGGGATAATAAATTATATGATTAATATTTAGGGAAGGCGCTCGATCTATAGAGCCAGTAAGATGTTCCAGTGGAGTATGGAGGCGCTCGCGCTTGATCAAGCGCCTTTTATTGAAAGCCCTGTATCCCGTAAAAACGTTTCAATGATTCTAATGATAAACAAAATGCCACATTTTTCAATGATTAAAAATTGTCATTCAAAAGCTGAAGATTTATATACTTTGCATTCTCACTACCAAATTGTGTAACTTTATTTTGTGAATATTATATTTCAAACGCTTATTAGTAGACCTCTGGAAGTTTTTATATCTTTATTTCAGTGTTTCTTTGACTGATGATGACGATTCAGAATCTGAATTTGATGATTATGCTGATGGAGTAGATGAAGAGCTCATTGAAAATATTCAACTGGAGAAGGATGCCTTTGATACACAGGAGATGGACATGGAAAGAACATTTTTCACATCTAATCTGGAAGTGTAAGACATGGATATGAACACCACACACGAAAAAATGACACTGTGCTCAGTGCAAGAGTTGTGGACAACGCTACAACCGTGTGTGAACAAATAAAGTGCACCCTGCAAAATATGTTTGCAACGAATGAGGAGAATGTCGATTTGGTGGGTATGCAAAGGTTCATCATTTCTATTGAGAAATTGAAACAGCTCAGGGGGAACATCTGTCACCATGTTGGCAAGAATGGAGATGTATGCCAAAAAGAAATAAAGTTTGAAACTGATGCAAACGGCTCAGTACTTCATATCAGATGGAGTTGTATTGATGGTAATATGGGCCTCTGGTCGTCTTCAGAAGTCCTGACAACCTCCCACAACGCACTTGTTTATGTCAATGACACACTGATTGGAGCATGTGTTCTACTTTCTGGCAATAACTATCAAAAGTTTGCATTACTTTGTAAATTTTTAAATCTAAATATCCCAAGCCAGAGTACATTTACCCGTTGCCAGCGGATTTTCTATGCCCCAACCATTTCAAACACATGGAAAGCCATGAAAGAAAAACTTGCCAGTGTATTGAATCCATATGAAGATTTGTGTTTACTTGGAGATGGAAGGAACGACTCTCCTGGTTTCAGCGCCAGATACTGTGTATATGTTATGATAGAGCATGTAACTGGTGTCCGTGTCGATTTAGAAGTTTTGGACAGACGGGAGACTGGGGGTCATTCACCAAACATGGAGAGAGAGGGTCTGACAAGGCTGTTGGAGCAGTTAATGTCTGAGATAGATATATCAGAAATAGTGACAGATGCATCTACCTCAATAATGAAAAGGATTAAAGAGCTAAATGGTTAAGTATGTATACAATACATTTTAGGGCCAGTTTATAATCAGGTTCGGCTAAAGGCAAGTAATCAGCATAAGTAGCAATATTTTGATAGAACTTGATTAGCAGGATGTCACTTTCGAACACAAACGTTAGACACTGCCAATTCGAAAAGATGTCAGACATTGTGATCAAATCGTGATGACAAATCATGAAACTATTTTGACATAGAGTATACTTGCATATCAATAAGCAGGGGGTCTGTTAGTTCCGGACTCAAGAGTAGTATAGCCCTGAGTACAGTATAAAACATTATTATAGACATATACAGTAATTGACCATCTACATTCAAGTCAAAGTTGATATTGAAACTTAATCTTTAGTAGGCTATATGGGGGCATTTGCGAAAAGAGGCAGAGTAAAAGATATATTGTAAGTATCTAAGTAAAACTTATTTTTCAACAATAAAATCTTTTTGAAAAAATATGAGCTAAAATGTAAAATGAAATGAGTTAAACATTTAAAATAAAACAGTAAGGTTAAAATGTTAGAAATAAATGACATCAGCATTTTACATTTGAATAAAAATTTATCAAGTAGTTATAATACAAAACAGCTACAAAACGTCTTCTGTAAAACTGTTCCAATAAACGTCTTCTGTAAAACTATTCCAATAAATTAATGCAACCTTTGTTCGAGATGATATTGGATCTTTCAGAATGCAACTGATCACTCAATTGTGTAGAGTGTTAGAGTCCTGCATATAAGAAACAACTTTTTAGGATTTAGCCTATTGTTTTAAAACAATAGCCTATAATGTTTCATCCTTTTTTCTCAAAACTTATGCAGTTTTTCCAAACCTGGTTTCTTAGTTTCTTATATACAGGATTACTGTTGTATTGTTTACAAAATTAAAAACCATCCCATGTCTGTCTAAAAGCAACACAGACTTTTGTACCTTAGGTTGCACTTTGCTTGATAAATAGACCAGTTTCACAATGACGTAAGCTCTTTAAAAATGTTTCCTGGAACAACCGTTTCCTCAACATTATGTGTAGGCTAAATCCCAAAGCGTGCATTGCTCTCAAACTTAAAAAGGTATTCTATTTTCTATATGTTGCTTTAATAGCAATACACGCTGCTTTGGGATGTAGCCCACACTCTTGTTTTTTATAAGAACCAGTAAATTTTGGTCGAAGCTCAGGTGTTCTTATTTATTCTATTGTTCTAAACAATAGGCTATTGTTTTTCCTATTGTTCTCCATTAGAATTCAAGCCTCTGTATTCTTATAAAGTATGTTGTTATAAAGAAAAAAGAGTTTACACATCATGTTGAGGAAACGGTTGCTCCAAGAAGCATTTCTAAAGAACCTACATCATTGTGAAACAAAAGTCTATTGTTTTAGTTAACTGTTATGCTAATTTTGTTAAATAGTTTTTATGTTCTCCCTTATTTAGAAAAGCACCCTAGACTAAAAGATCTGCAACACACCCTCGATGTGTGGCACAAGGCCAAATCCCTGGGAAAAATACTACACAAAACAGCTAAAGATAGAGAGTACCATGACTTGAAGCAGTGGATACCAAGTATTGTCAACCACTTTTGGTATTCATATGAAATTTCAAATGGAGATGTCCAAACATTGAAAGATTGCTGGTTTGGAGTGGTACATCATGTCTGTGGTGAGCACAATTGGGCAGGTTCAGCCTGTTTACATGGTCCAAATACTGATTCTGAGCCAAAACAGTATTTGGATAAAAAATCAAAGGCAGCTGAGGCTTTGAGATCAGTTGTTTTCGACAAAAGGTTTGTGGCCAATTTTGAAATGTACACAATCTTTAGACATACTGGTTCAATTGAGACCTTCAATAGCATTTTAACTAAGTATGCACCCAAACGACTTGCTTTTGAGTATATTTATTTCATTTCACGCATGGCACTGGCTGCCATAGACCACAACATGCACCTTTATCGCCCATTGGCAACTACAAAGGAAGGCAAAGAGATTTTCAAGCTGAAATACAGCAAGAGAACCAAGTCGCACCATGCAGAGCCAGTGAAAATTCAGAAAGATTACTGCTATATTCCAAGCATACTTTCGGGTATCTTGCAGTGTCGTGAAGAAAGCACTGGTTCTGTTCTGGTCAGAAATCCCCGCTGTGCAAGGGATCCGAAGCTGATAGCCCCAATCATTGACCCAATGGTTTTGCCACCAAGTAAAGATGTTCTTATCAAAGAACACAAGAGCAGAATGATGAAAAAGTTAACAGGACGGTTTTCATGCATCCTATAAGTAAGACCACTTTACATATCAAATGCTCAGCTGTGTTGGATTTCTGAGTTAACTTTTAACTTAGCTGTATCCAAACTACAATTTTTACCTCAGAAGCGGAAAAGGATTTAGGGATTCGTATATTAATTATGCCATTGCATTGTATGATTTTGGGATATCCCACTTCTTGAGATCATTTCGTACGTCAATATGTGGCAGATATATACATTTTTGTGAGCTTTCCATGCAAATCCAAAAATAACAAGAACATGGTGGGATAAGGGCATCAAAATGTTGCAAAAAAGGTAGTTAGGTCTAGTGTAAGATGGGGTGGGTATCATGATAAAACCAGGGTTGGCTTTTTGGCTCATTGTGGGGTTGGTCAGCTGTAGCTGACCGGTCAGTAGGCGATGAATCACTGAAATTTTATTACATTTTATTACAGTACATTGTGTGACCAACTTGGTTTTATCAGGATATACCCCCACCCCAATGTTTTCCAGTGTCCAACACTACTTGACATCATTGTGAAACATTGCCACATCATGCCCTCAAAGTTTGCTTTAAGCATCAAAGTTACAGCTGCATTGGGAATGAAATTTCTGATGTCACTTCAGGAACTCATTTAAAGAGGCAGACCTAAACAGAAGTCAGTCATTATATCACAACATGAAATTCAAGTTTCAAACTTGTTGAAAACGTTGATGAATGATGTTTTGACAATCAAAATATATCATTAAAAGTAAATTGGACTATGTTGAAAAATTTTTGCCTGGCTTTACCTTTCTCAATTTCTCTTTGTCTGGGGCATTAAAAGGGCTCATGATATGACATCATAAATCTCATACCTCAAATGGCCATAACGTTAAAACGAAAAATATATCAGAGTTTTGTAAACTATATCTTGTTGCTCTTACAAGCAAGCCTTTTTAAAGACCCATTTTCAAAAAAGGTGATAGCTGCACTTAAAGCATTTAATTCGGTTTGAACCCCATATACTGGTCATTAGGGTCAGGGTAAGATTTTTGGATCATTTTAACCACACTTGCAGGCAAAATTCTTCTGTTTGACCGGCTAAGTCTACCATACTTCCAAAGCACAAATTGTTGATAAGCTGCCTTGCGTAAAGAATTGGTAGAGAATTCCATTGGTTCGGCTCTCATGTCACATCTGGCCATTATCTGTAGCCTTAAAACGTCTTTATCTATGCAAATTTTTCGGAAAATCTGATACGATGTGACACATATCACTCGATTGCAGCATTTGTTGTGATCTGGGTGTTCCATTTCCGCACATAAACCACATTTGCACCATAGCAGGTTGTTGTCATGCGGAATCGGTACATCTGGGTGTGAAATTGAATGGAGAAGGTCTTTGATGTAGCTAACGCTCCCCTCTCCAATAGCTCCCATTTCAAGGACAAGTTGCCTTAGAAGTTCAATAGGCAGGTCTTTGACAGCATCCTGAGATAAAATGAAAGCATTATTATGAAGTATCAATATCCTGTATATCCTGTATATATTATTAGTATCAATATCCTGCATTATATATTATTAGTATTTAGTATCCTGTTTAAAGTTTACTTAATTGCGAACTTTTGGCAATTCATTCTTACAACAAAACCAGCTTGCGGATGAAATTTTTCATACCCTCTTCCCAAATGCCCCACTGAAAAAACTGTTGTACCAATGAAATTAGTAATGTATTAACCAGTAAAGTAAACTATACAAAACTGTAATTTTTGCATTAGCATCCCTTTGCCAAGATTGCTTTAGCAGTATAACTCTGGGTCTTGGCAGGAGGAGACTTTTTGGAATCTTTTTTCGAATGATTTTTATGTGTTTTAAAAAATTTGAATGGTGTGTGAATTTCTCAGACAATAAATTTTTAGTTTGGGACTGTTGAACATTACTTTTTAGATCACTTCACAGATTTTTTCCACAAAGAGAGAGAGAGGATTTGTGAAAATCTGTTAGGCAATCAAAACAGTTTCTAAACTGAAATTACAAAGAAAATCAATTGAAAAATGAAAAAGAGATAATGGAGTTTCAGGGAATCTACAAAATTTACCAAAGACTTCTTGCTACTTCAAACCAAAAATAAAAGAACAGCCAACTTTAATAACAATAGCTGCAGAGCTTTTAAATACTTGTTTTCACAGATTTTACTTGCGCTTTTTCTTTCCAGTTAACCAGTAATGCAGACAAAATCCATGTAGTGGTTGGAAAAAGCAATTGCTGATGCTCACTTAAGGCATTTGGCATAAGGCATTCACTATAAAAATGCATAGTTTCTATGCTCAAGTGTTTGTTTCTTATCTTATGTAGATTTCAAAAAATTTAGCTTATGTTTCATAAATGGAGTTTCTTATGAGATGAAAATGAGAATATTTCAGGATACAAATCGTGGATCAAAAACTAACCTCAACTTCTTGTTTTGATGCAACAATGATGATGATGATAGTGATTCATGAAAACATATTTCGTTAAAACTAACTACATACGTTTCATACGCCCCAGGAGAAGCAAAGCTTATCGAGCCTGGGGCGTTTACAACAAAACAAACAACATTATAAAATTTAACAACTACTCTACAAGGTTAAATACAATGAAGATACATTAGTGGTTAGAAAAAAGCCTATGAAATGCCAAGACAAGAAAACTGAATTGCTAGAGCAAATTAAAGTATTTTTTTTTTTACACGTATGATTCTAGTTTGTATTCTTTCAGAGCTTGTAAGTATCCTATTTGGGGGATTATCTTTTTCAATTCACGAGGTTGAGAGTTCCAGAACCTTGGACCTTTGACTGTTATCGCTCGGTTGCCAAAACGATTTACAGTTTTTGGTAGAATAAAATCATCACTAGAACGGGTAGGATATCGATGAGCACTTGTCCTTGTCTGGAATAAATTTTGTAACACTTCAGGAAGTTTTGTCTTGTTGTGCGTATGCAAATGCATCAACTTTAAGATTTTCATTTCATGTTGATCTGAAACTTTTAGTACGTTAAACTCTCTATGGATTGTATTGGTCGAAGCAAGATGATTTCTATGTTGTAATATTTTAAGTACTCTATTTTGATGTATTTGCGTACTTTTAATCAATTTTTTGGAGGCATCACCATAAATTTCAATCCCATAATCTATTTTACATTGAATAAATGCATTGTATAGAGACTTCAAACACTTTTTAGGTAGCAGGTGACGAACTTTGCGAAAAATTGAAGCATATCTAACAATCTTAGAGCCTAGTTCTTCTATGTGCTTTTCCCATGTAAGTTTTTCGTCAATTGTTAGACCTAGATACTTAACATAGCTTGAACGTTTTATATCTTCTCCAATTCGGACATTTGTTTTATGTGAAGGTTGGTTCCGTTTTGGAGAATAAATGCAATAAGATGTTTTTTCTATACTTAGTTTGAGGCGGTTTGCTTTAAACCAGGTGTGAAGTTTTTGCAATTCAATGTTGGTGTCATAAATCAGAGCATCAATATCTCTACCAGATGCAAAAATGTTTGTGTCATCTGCAAAAAGTCTGGGTTGTAGTTGTATAGCATTGGCCATGTCATTTACATATAAGGTAAAGAGAATGGGTCCTAGGACAGATCCTTGAGGAACACCTGTGTTCATTGCCCCTAAATTTGAGCAGTATCCATTAACGTAGGTGAATTGTTTTCTGTCTGAGAGGTAGCTACTAAGCCACGTGTTTACTACACCACGAAAACCATAGTGTTCTAGCTTATTTAAAAGTATTTGATGATCTATTGTGTCAAAGGCTTTTTTGAGGTCAAGGAAGACACCTAGAACGAACTTTCCTTCATCGAGTTTTGAGTAAATTTCATTCATAGCTTCGATTAAGGCCAACGATGTAGAATGACCCTCCCTGAAGCCAAATTGCAGCTTATACAGAATTTTGTGCTTTTTTAGAAAGTCTAATATTCTTTTACACATAAGTCGCTAAAGAATTTTTTCAAAACAAGAGAGAAGGGAGATAGGTCGATAGTTATCTTCCTTTGTTCTATCCCCTTTTTTAAAAATAGGAATGACTTTTGCAATCTTCCAGATATCTGGGAAAACACCCGTTTCAAAAGATAAATTGTAAAGGTGGGTAAGAGGTTCAATCAAACTTTCATAACATTCTTTGATGATATCAGGTTTTATGCCATCATGGCCTGCAGCTTTGCCAGCTTTTAAACGATTAATTTCGTTGAATACCTCGAGCCTGGTAACTTTGGCGAGGAAGAAAGAATATTCATTTTGATTTTTAAGAAACTTAGAAAAGTGTGTATCGGTTGAACCAACTTCGTTACTAATTTTACTACCAATATTACAAAAGAAATTATTGAGTGCATCAGCAATATCTGCATCTTTTGTAAGAGAACGTTTTGACTTATCAACAATTTTTGATATATTGCAGGATTTTTTGCTCTTTTTTGGATTAAGCATTGGCCCAAGTGTACCCCACATGCGAAAAACTGCATTGGCCTTGTCGTTTAAGATATTATTGAAGTAGTTCACTTCAGCTTGTCTTAAACAGTTTGTTAACACATTTTTATACTTTTTATACTTCTCAATTGATATTAGGTCTTTACGAGAGAGTGAAAGTTTATAGAGTTTATTTTTCTGGCGTATACACTTTCGCAGTCCTTTAGAAACCCAGGGTTTATCTTTGATACGTTTTTTAGGAAGAGTTTTTAATGGGAAACATGTATTAAAGCAACTGCTAATTTTTTCACTAAAAATTTCAGCACAGGTGTTAGTATCTTGGCATTCTTGAAACCTATTCCAGTCAATCCTCTGCAGCGATTCCTTAAATTTGGCACGATTTTTTTCACTAAAGAAACGTATCTTAGGCAAGTTTGCTTTTTCTTTAGAAGTTCTGTTTAGCATTAACACCGAGGCACACTTATGTCCGTCACCAAATTTCCTGCAATAATCTGATTGCTTGGTCGTTGCTCGTATAAAAAGACATGATCTATTAGGGTTGCACTATGGATTGTAACTCTAGATGGTAGTACAGTTTGAGGTAAGAAGCCATGGGAGATGAGAAGTTCTAAATACGTTTTAACATTTTTGTGCTTACTATCGTTGTATTTGAGTAAGTCTATGTTGAAGTCACCAATTAATATTACTTTGGTGGCAGAATAGCCAGCTATTTTCTCAAGGTGGAGCTCAAGTTTTTCACAAAATTCATTAATGTTTCCGTCAGGGTGTCTATATACAAGACTGACAACAGTTTCAATATCATTTTTGGTAAGTGTGAAACAGAGGTTCTCACAAGGAATATCACACTTAAGTTTAAAATCGATTAGAGTGTTTACTCTAAGATCATTTTGAACATATACACAGACACCACCAACATTTCCCCTTTCAGAGGGGACAGAGTGAAACTGGTATCCGTTCAACAAGGATGAAAAGTGCTCCAGGTTGGTATTGTGCACTTCGGTCAAACAAATGCAATCAAAAGAAAACTTAAATGAGCTTAAAAGGTTAACTAGTTCATCGGCATGTTTGTTAAGGCTTCGTATGTTTAAATATAAAACTGAAAGGGTAGATGAGTTTTTGTTTATGTTATTTACATTTTCAATGGTTAAATAATGACCATTTTCTGTAGTTGGTTCAAACTGATCCAAATAATCTTGTAAATGTCTGCCAGTGGCAGCAAAACTTAGGTCTCCATCAGAATTTTGTGAAGCACTGAACATGGCTAACCCTTTAAATTAAACTGATTGCAAAAGTGAAAATTAGCCCTGGACCCGAAAAATATTTAGAGAAAAGATCACCAAGCAATAGTTAGTAAAAACAAGAAGTTTCTACAATAAACTTTAGTAAACTGGTACAGGTATACCTTGACTATTCTGGTAGCTATACGGGTTGACCAGATTGAATTGGTTCCAGGGGTTCTGGACCAGTCCATGTTGAGGGTAGATGGAATTTCTATGTGCGGGTGGATGTAACACAGGCCATTGAGCAGAAAACTGTTGAAACGGAATGTTATAATTGTTAAAATTTGGAGAAGCAAAGGTTTCGGTGCTCCGACTTCCCTGGTTTGGTATTAATTGTGTGCTAGAAGCCACAGCTGGAGGTGCATTTGTATTGTTAAAAAGTTGATTTGAGCTTTGATGTCTCATCATCCCAGTTCGTTGGAAGGCAGTAGAACCCCTAGTATCACCAGGCAAGTATGCATTTTTAAAATTGCGAACAAGAAGGGCAGTGCCTTTTTCGGTCAGATGGAGACCATCATATCGTAGGTTTGGATCTTGCTTCCATCCTATTGTGTCCATCTACTGGTGCATCAGGTGTAGTAGTTGCTGCTGCTGCAGCATTTGCAGTTGTTTCAGGCTGAAATAACAAGTGACAATGACATTGAATCCAGGCAGTAGTTGTTAGAGGGTGGTAATGGAGGGGTCAGAATCACGAATCACGGGAATGAAATTGTGAATTATTTATGCGGCTATCAATTTTTGGCCTGTCTATCCCCCCGCGCACCCCCGGGGATTTGTTCCGAAAATTTGTCCCCACTGTGAGGCTTTCGGAAAAAAAATTGCCGAATGAGCACTTGCTGACAGACAGAGCACATTTGCCATTGATGAAGCTGCTAAAACATACCTTGCCATTATTGCACCAGTTGACAACCACCCGTCTCTTTTTCTTGCCACAAACACAGTCTTTCCCGCATTTTTCACCAGCATCTTTGCATGGACATCCACCACGACCACTTTTCCCTGTTTTTCTGCTACATGTGCTATTGCAGGAACACACCGTTGTCTAAAATATAAGTAACAAAAATCTATCTAAAGTCATTCTCTCAGAAAAAAAATATTGGATATCACTCATAAGGTCTACCCTTCCATATACGGCATAGGGAGGGAGGATAAAATGGGTCAAGTTCTCTACATCTGACATCAGAAACCCCTTGATCCTGATGCATGGATGCATTTTGTTTTTGGTTGAGGAAAAATAACTAAAGCAAATGAAAAGCTCTGTCTGGCATAATAAACTAATCAACAAAGCTATAAACTAAATACAAAAACACAAATTTTACTTGCAAGGCCAAATTATCATTACTTTAAATTTATTAGGCCTAATAAGCTGTGAGGCGTCATTGGCTTGTATTGCAAATCCAGGCACAGAGACTCAGAGAGAAATGTAAGGATGCTGATGATGGGCCTAAAAAACGTTCTTGAAAGCCTTACTATATATACAACATTTCAATTCAAAACTTGGCATTGGCTCCTTCTACAGCCACACCCATCTCTTCTTCCTCAGTTTCTTCCACCACACCGGTTTCATCTGCCTCTGCTTCCTCGATCTGCAGTTCTGACGAATTTGACTCGGCCATCTTTCAGGTTTGTTGTTTTCTCTTCGGAAGGAGTCACACAGTCACACACAGAAAAACGCGCGTAGTGTCGCATGCTGTGCCTTGCCCACACGCCCGCAAAGCATCGATGTTGACCAGGGCCCTTTAAATGTAATTCCCCTTTTAGAAATTACCCGAAAGTGTCGGCCAGGGGCATGTGAAAAATGGAGGAGCATAAGAAAAAGGGACATCTTTTAAAGGAAGCTTTTACATACAGGGGTCAAAATTCATAATTATAAGGAGGGTTTTAGACTTAAAAGCAGCTACCTTGGCTCTCATGGCCTCTATTCGATGGCGGTTTTAGGAGGGGCCAGGGGAGCCATGGCGCCAGGCCCCGCGCTTTTGCTAGAAAAAAGGGGCCCGGCACCTTTCATAAATAAAAAATTCTCTCCTTCTTAATGAAATTTATTAGCTATTTGAAATAACGTTATGCTCAGACTTTTGGGTTGTACAAGCTCTCTGTAAGGAGAACACAAAAAATGATATTAGGACCAAATTTTTTATCGGGGTAGGGGCCCCGCAAATTTTTTTGGCCCCAGGCCTCGCAGTTCCTAAAACCGCCACTGCCTCCATTCAACAAGAATTTAGCGAGAAATCAGATATCTAAAAAGAAAAATAGCAAAATTTCTAAGACATGTGACAGGGGCATAATTTCTGGCTTGAAAGTTGGGGGCTTGGTGCTTTGCCACTGCAGTGAGGGAGACCTTTCTATATTTTCATGAATTCAGCATTGTAATACCAAAGGCTGCCAACAGAAACCCCAACCTGGTTAATTGCCCCCTCCATTTTGTACTTCTGGGGGAAGTGAAATCTAATCTGGTGTTAAGCTGTTTCCCTTTTGCCATATTTTCCCGTGCTTATTTTCCTTTGCTTTGTTTGCATAGAAAATCTTGCACAATGAAGTCAATAAACCTCAATTACTTGTTTATGGTTTTCTAAACTATTTAAAAACACCAGGAAACAATAAACAGATGCAATATTTATTGTAATGGTGCTCAATAGATAAAATATTGCAATTTCTTTTAGGGGATAAAGTCAAAAAACGAAAAACATGAATCCTGTGGCTAAAACCATCCAGAATTCTACCAACTCTAGTTCATTTTCTCATTTTCTTAGGCATCATTATCTTATATTGACTGTATGAAAACCTAAAAATGAGAATTATAAGTGTTATATTTCAAAATAAAAATAGAAGTGATGAGAATATATAAACATGTTGTCTCTCTTGCCCATCCTAATAAAAAGGCTGGAATCTGGTCACTCCCCTGATAACCCCTCAAGCAGGGTGGTAAAATATTATCACATAAATCTTCTACGGACAGATGTTTTTCTGCAAGATACGTCCATCCAAGTCTAAAATAGGCAAGGCATAGACTTTCAATTGAATTTAATTAGTATGCTCCGAGAAATTAGAAAGCATCTCAAAATTTCTTTTTTTTGGAGGGGGGGGGGTACAACACTTCAAAGGTACTTTATTCATAAAGCACCAGGGGCCATTTCTGTAAATAAATTAACAACATTAAATCTTTTTTCCCAAAATCTTAAAGTGGCCCCTACGTCCTTGAACACTAAACTATCAATTCAAAATAAAACTTTTATTATGGAAATAGATGGAGGCTGAACCCCCTAGCTCTCTGCCTGCTGTATGTCCTGCCAGTTCATGTGGAAAATGATATTGCTTGTTTAAAGTCTATGCAAAATCTTTATTGTAGACTACATTTTTCAGTGCAATACACTTTACCAGAACTAACCATTGCACATCTCTGATTGTCATTATTTTGCGTCTGTAAAAAAATCCTCAGTTTCTCTTTCCTTCTGATGGTTTGCTGCTTGCTGCTCCATGGCCTGTCACGCTTGGCCGCTGGCATTGGCCTAAACCATTCTACTCTATCCTCCCTTCTTGATCTCAAGTCCACAATAGGCCGTTTGCGATTTGTTTGTACCAGAAGTTGAGAGTTGACCCAGCATAGTATGCAGACATTCCAATGTGAACATTGTTTGAACATTGAAGCTAACCTTCCCGAGTTGGATGATCTGTTCTCGTTGCAACTCTCATTTTGCATTTTTTGAGGTGATGAAGTTTAGTAGCAGTCAGAACTGTTCACTTTCGCACATTAAAAACGACAGGGGCGAGAGTAGACAACGAGAAATTTCTCAAGTGTTGAAAATCCGTGTGACGTCAATCCGAAAAGCACCGAAAACTTTTTCAAAAACAATTCAATTCAATAAGAGTTATATAATGCTAATTGCGAGAAAACCGTAAGAGATATACAAAAAATAATTGCGGATTCGTTCGTTTCAAGCTAGAATTAGTCTATCCATCAAATAAAAACAGTTCACTGGAGTGGCTCTTTTACAAATTTGATTGGCATTGGTCCATTAAGAATGTGGAAGCCAATGACACGCTCAACATGGATTCTTATATTGGCAATGTCTCTTGACTTTTCAACTTCTCTGGTAGGTAGCTGGGTTCTTCCTTTCATAAATGAGGTTGTTATCAACTCTGCATTTACAAGTGAAGCAAAGTCATCGTGTAGGGTGAAACCTCTATCTGCCAGCACTTGATCTCCAGGTAGAAAATGATTGTATGGAATAAAATCAGAGGCACGTACTATCTCTACATCTGATGCTCTTCCACCTCATGCTTTGCTTAGATATATGATACTACCTGCTGGGTGACAGGCAACAAGACATTTTACTGTTGTTGACTTTTTCTAGCTTGAATAACATTGTGTTCTTGCTTTGTGAAATTTAGGATTCTCTATCTTGATTTCGAAACAATCTATGATACATGTCAACCTTGGAAACCTTGCTTTAAAGACTGGAGGCAATGTTTGAAAAATGACTTCACGATCTGGCCAATGCACCAAAAAGCCAATCTTTGCATATAGCAAATCAAGACATCTTGAGAATTTTGTGAGATAGGTGGACCTGGTAACTCCAAATAAATGTGAGATCAGATCAGAAGATGAATTCTGACGAAGCTTAAAAAGGGTTGCAAATATTTGATTGGCTGGTGTTAATTTATCAAGAACCTCTGATCTTCTGTTGTTAATAAAAGATCCCAAATAATTTAATAGAACCTTGAAAGCTGACCAGCTTAATCCAGTGAGGAGCATGCACTTTATATCATCTCCTTCAACAGTTGAAACACTAAGTGTCTTTCCTATTGCTACCTGCAATTTTTCATGAAGATCTATGATTTCCTTACACAACTCACTCTTTGCAGCATAAAATAGAGAGGCTTCTTGTCGTAACTTGTCAATTTCTTTTCTAAGCTCATCCCTTTCTTAGACATATAACTAAACTACATGCAAATAAAACCAAGTTAAAATACGATAAAGAAACAACGTGAAGTGAGGTAAAAGACCAGAAGCAAGACTATATTGGCAGAAGTCTGAAGGCACTAGCACTATATGATAGCCAAATACCATACCCGAAAAAGGAGATGGCTGGGAGCAAATGAAATAGAAAGGTACATATAGAGATACCTATTCCTAAATGTGCACAGCATAAATATTGTGAGCAACAGTGAGAAATAAAGAAGGGAGAGAAGCATTTAGTACCCAGAGACCATGCTGAAGGGCAAAGCAGGCTTGAGGGCATAAAATAGCTTGAGGGTGTGAACGCCAGTCCAGATACCAAAATAGCCATAGGGGGTAAATCCTAGCTTTTACCTCAATTCACGGTTTTCGGCATAAAAATGTGGAAAAAACAATGATAATATAAGAGAAGGCACCCGCAACTAAGAAACCTGGTTTAGAAAGCTAGCAAGCGATGGGGGAGGCCAATATTAGGCCTGAAGGGGATACAAGGATGGCATGTTAGTTGCTGTTGCATTCGCTGCTGGATGCCTTAAGGGCAAATACGATAACACGAAAATATTGCAGGGAAATATAAGTGAAGCAAAAAGTTAAATAAAAATTTACAAATTTCAATGAATTGCAGGGGTTCTGAGTGAGCTAGAGCAAACGTTAGCTGCCCAGAATTCTCCACAGAGAGCTTTTGTTAGCATCTTTCCCAACAAAACTGCGGCGAGACAGCGAAGACTGTGGAGAAGGAAACAAAAACCAAAACCACGGACAGAGGAGGAAATAAAATCAGCCAGACTTCGTGGAATAGCACTGGGTTTTGTAGTCGAGAGCCAACGTTGGCAACGCAGAATACTCCACCGGGAGCTTTGGATAACATCTTTTATACCTAACCAGCGGCGAGACGAGAAGACTGTGGAGGAGGCGAACAGCTTAAAACCATGAGAAAAAGGCACGACGTGACATCACCAGGTGGAAGAGGAAAAACGTTGCTCACCATCTTGAAAACAAATTCAAAGTAACAAAAAAATACCCAACTTTAACCCAACTTTTACCCAGCTTTAACAATTATTTTTGCGCCATCAAATCTCCATTTCCCAGGGGTAAAAAAATCCTTTGTTTATTACAGTGACAAGTCTCACTCTGATTGGCTATTTGAGTGTGCGCTTGTCACCTGATTTTTGTCAAATGCCTTGGGAAGAGCTCCTTTTTGAAGAACAAACCTGAAGAACAACCTTCTGAAAGAAAAGCTTTCAAGTAATTAGAAATTTAAAAGCCATGGCAGCTCGAAAAAAATGTCCAATAAATCAGAGAGATGACCAAGGTATTATATTTTTGTTCTGCTCTCTCTCTTCGTTTGACAGCTAGCTATAAAGCTGTTTTAGTCTAGTTTTCCTTGTTTTAAGAATTAGACTCCTGGCAGTTGTCTTGTCCATCATTCTGTCTAATTAGCGTGTTGAATTATTTTTACGTAATTTTTTCGTTATATTAGAATGGGTATGGATCTGCTGGAACGACACCAAAGAGCATGAGTTGAAGAAAAGCAAGGAGGTCGACCCAGAAAGTGGTACTTTAGAGACCATGGCACCGGCTACGGCAAAGTACTGCGGCGGGAGTATCTACCCCTGCCGGGTTATGGGTAAAAGCAGTAAGTTTTCATTGTACAAAATCTAAATGGCTTGAAAACTTTATTGCATGATACAGTTGTTCTATTTTTTGTAAGTTCCTTCGAGTGTTTTTGAAATTTGAGAGCTTGGGGATTGGACATTAGAGTTGGGAGAATTTTTTTTGTCGCAAATGATGGAGTCACTGCAAACGGGATTATATCCACTGTGCTTTGACTTCGAGCTCTAGCTTGAGGCATGGTTACTGCCGTTCCTGTTTGTTTGCAAAATGGCATTAAGAAACCAACAAAACCTGCCCTCAAATGAGGAGTCAATTTTGCTACATTCTCTTACTTTCTTTTTTAAATGTTTTCAACGTTTCTTCAGTGGGACGTTAGATTTCTGAATTTGAATTCATGAAGATGCATAGGCCTTACCAGGCTTTGTCTTTTATAGCTTGCTTCCATCATGTCTTTTGACATTTAGATAAATGAATAATTAGTTAATCAGTGGTCCTCCAAGGGGTCGACTACTTTGAGGGAGTCAAAACATTTTTTTTACTGGAGGAAGAGTTTTAAAATCAGGATCATGGAATCCCGTTTTTTTTATTTCATTTTCTATCCACATCATTGTTGACACTGAATTTCCTGCAAAATTCAGATCAACTCAAGCACTCGTCAGACACTCTTGGAGCCAAAATATTGTCCAATTTAGATTTATAGGCAAAATATTTACATCCCCAGCTCGGTTTCATTTACTTTGTCAATATGAGTAAATGCTCTATAGGTATTGTATGCCCTTTATTTTTGAAAAATCAAATTACCTGAGTCAAAATTTATATTTGCTAGATTCTAAGGAAGATCTTCTGAAGGCAAAGATGGCTTTTATAGGGAAAAAAGTGAAAAGACCAGGGAATATAATGAAATGAAAGCCAAAAATGTACTCAAAAAGGCGAGTTTTTATATAATTAAAACTGTTATTCATTCAGAATTCAATTATTTTAAATTCATTGCTTTTTTATCTGATATTCTATTATTTTTCAAACAGAGCAAAGTTCAGAAATCAGAAGTCGAGGAGGGGATATTACAGAATGTTTTAACCCTATTACGACCAGGGGGCACAAAGTTCCCGCGGCAAATTAAAAATTCTTTATCTCCCAGAAAGCGCGTAATATTCTTCTGGAACCTGTTCGACTTTTCCTCAATTTTATCAGAGCACCTGAAAAAAATATTTTTGCTACTATCACACCTTTGCTGATCACGTGAGACCTCTTTTGTCAACAAACGGTCAGGTCTTTTAGGGCCCATATTTCAGCAACTATAACACATAGAGACTTGCTTGAAGCACCATTGACTTTGTTTTGTCAAGGGCTTTTGAATGATGTATAATTTTTCAGTATTTGCTGACGTAAGTAAAATTTAAAATCTATGACGTCATCAATGTGTATGACGTCATCTCTATAAAAGACAATAATTTCTTTCATAAAAAAATCCTTTTTTGCGTTCCTGAATAGAGATTAACTAAACAAAATTCTATTTTACAATCTGAATGGTGATTTTATGTTATTTTTATTTATTGTAAAATTCATCGACTTGAACATTTATGAAAAAAATGGTAAAAATATGTTAAAATATCAAATTATATCAAATAAATTAATACATTATGATTTGAAAATGCTTTTTGTTCATAAATAGACCATTAAAGAGTAAAAAAACCATAAGGATAGCTTCAATAACAAGCTAAATGCCTATAATTAGTTATCATAGTTTTTCAGACTTATGACGTCACTGTGACGTCATTGGTAGCAATTATGGCTTTAGAAACACCATCAATCGATAGAGCAAGTAAAGTTCTATAGTTCTACCAGCTTTCAAGCTTTTATCGCGTTCCTAACAAGAATTACAGGGGGCAGGCACAATGTGCCCCCCCCAGTCGGTAGTACAAGGGTCCAAAAAGCTTGGTAGTAATAGGGTTAAAGGAAAAGGTAAATGTTTGAGCCTAGAAATATCTGTAAGTTATTCTATTTTAGCAACATTGAGGCTCCCCAGGAATAGTATATAAGTTTACATTAACATCTAAAAATTTAGGTACTTGATGCTAAAGATTTCCTTTCTCTTTCAATTTCTAATTTATTTTTAGGAATTTACGGTTTTCTCTTTACTTGACCAGGAATATGGCTTGGTAATCACCTTGGATGAGCTACCATTTATTGGGATGAATGCATGGAGCTTTTGGGTTCCATCAACTTTTCTACTTTGCTCCAACCGTTCAGAGAGTTCTTCGCCAAACTTTTGAATATCTTCTTGCATCAAATATTCAAAAGTGACTTGTGGAATATTTGATTTTGCCCACTGAAAAAGTTGTTCAGGAGTTTGCAACTGTTCAGCATATGGGCGTTGTAGGCTTGCCCTTGCTGCAAGGCGTTTAACTGTGCCCCCAACACCATCACATGGTCCTTAACCATGCGATGTAGGAAAGAAATGCCACTCAGCCTCTACCGCAAAATCTTCAAAATAGTGAGCAAGATTTAAGAAGTTCTTCCTGTTCTTATACTGCAATGCAGCGCCATCTGAAAAGTAATATACTTTCCTAACAGGAAGAACTTGCTTTAAATGATCAATCAGCTTCTGCTGAAATGCATAAACTGCTACTGTGTCATGGGTTGAACAGTCGGATATGATGACGTAGCTGAGGCTGTGCAATTCTGTCTTTTCATTTGTGG
Source organism: Pelagia noctiluca (assembly GCA_963924455.1). NCBI lineage: Eukaryota > Metazoa > Cnidaria > Scyphozoa > Semaeostomeae > Pelagiidae > Pelagia > Pelagia noctiluca. The sequence continues at coordinate 5,601,194 of OZ004329.1, forward strand.
CATCTAAAGTTCTGTAATACGCTACAAATGGGTGAATCGTTGACTGGCTGTTATTCCAGTGAAATCCCTGGGCAGCGTCTTGTAATACAAAACAATAGTTCTCAGCGAAACTCTCCAATCTGCAATTGATCCTTGATATCATTCATAAAAGATGATTGCTGCTTTGCAATGAAGGCATGTGGCTGGAGTCGCTTCAGGCTCTCTATCAGGCTGGCGATGAATTCATCTGTGCTTTTTGTCACTGTCTCCAAATTTGTGCAGTCAACACTCACCCATGACTTGTAAGAAACTTCATCAATATCAAGACTTTCAAATATTTCCGTAAGCTCCAGATGTAAAGCATCTGCTTTGCCACAATTAGGGCACTCATTTAGAAGACACTGTGGGACAGGTGGATTGCAGGCGAGTTTGGAAAGCAGATGGGAAGCGTTTACATTTCCGTGGAAATCATCGCCGACTAATGCTCGGAATTCTGGCATACTTGACATCTTTGCATTTTCAATCATCAACTTGACGTTTTGGTGGATTGTGCAAACACATACACTGTGTTTTCCACTGCCACCTGGCAACACAACATTCTTTGGTTACAGAGATGCAAACTTGGAAAATCCAATCTTGACTGAATTGTCATTTTTGAATGTTTGGTACGCTTCTTTCAAGTTGCACAGAATGAGGCGTTTCTGGACACGTTCTTTCCTTCCCTGGACAATCATTGAAACACAGTCTCTTTTACCAGGCATTTCATGACTGATTGCATCACTCTTGTAGAATAACACTACATCATCCGTTGTCTTTTTAGATAGGTTATTACCAGGTTTTGGATTAGGAGTTGATAAAAGTCCCTTCTCCTCGACAAGCTTCTTTGGCTTTCTGGCCATGTAGTTAGATGCTTGAAACTCTTTCTTGATTTTTCGAATGCTCCAGCTTTTTGGAAGTACTGTCAATACCTCTAACTTCTCTGATCTATTTCCAGATGATTGAAATTTTTCTTTTAGCTGGTTAATCATCTCGTCAAAATTTTGCTTCACCTCATCATCTTTTGACTTTTTCTCCTGCTTCTCATTTAATTGCAATTTCTTGCAAAAACTACCAACTATTTTATCAATCTTTTCCTCTGGATACCTTTTCGATCCAGTTAGTTTCTTTAGTTGAATTGGCAACTCCCCGATGTTTGTCAAAGACTCGTTGATTATCGATAGCTCTGCTGATGTAGATTCGAACGAAGTGTCCCCAGGAGAATCAAATTCTTCATTATCAGCAAGATAAAATAAGGAACTAAGATAGTCTAACTAAATTTGCCCGATTTACTCACTTTGTCTAGGCCATTTCTCCGCTTCCCGCCAGCTCGATTTATCAAAGAATGACATCATTTTGTTCCTCGAACATCGACGAACATCTTCGTAACAATCGTTCTTTGTTTTAACCATGTTCACTATGTCTGTGGCCCTTCTGAAAATTAGCAATTTCGGGCCTTCACATGGCCAATCCCTGAGCAAAGTGACGATATTCAACGCGCAGATGGACGCGCATAGCTATTTTGGGCGCAAGTTCCCGGATGCTCCTCCAGCGCGCATACGGCCAATCTGGGCTGTTTTCAGGGGGTCGGGTTGTATCGCATAAACTCATTGCTCAACAACAACAAGACATCGCGTGGGCATTTTCAAAATGGCGCAACGAGAATCGTCCAAGTTTCCGACAGTGTCGAATGATGTTAAAGCTTGTTTAATCAAGAAGTTGGCAAAGAAAAAAAAGGTTGAACAAGGATTTGGGGCATCTGCTAGTGTGGAAAGTGAAGAGTTTTCTTGCGAGAAGCAATGTTTTTCCGACATAAACCAGGAAAGCATCGTCGTCGATACGCCAATGACAACCTTTGTGGAATTATTTGAAACTTTTTTGAACAATACAAAAAGGATTGACAACACTGATGCAAGGAAAGTTGCTTTAGAAAATTGTGAATCTTTCCTAGAACTGAAGAGAAAGTTCCCAGATATCACGGATCTTTCCAAAGGTGGACCGTCTCATTCTGCAAGGGCAGTTGTCATGAATGATGTAAATGCTGTTTTTCAGGTATTTTTGAAGCCCAAATGGAGTTTCAAATTAACACATGAGGATGGTTCTTTCAACATTGAAGCAATTGACAACTTACTAAGTCTTTTTGACACTCAGCATTACCTTTGCGTTGGAGTTTCTTATTCAGAGTTTGAATCTATGTCCAAGAACGTGCACATAAATTTAAAAAACAAAGAAGAACACAAGAGTCCTTTTGAGCGAATCACCAGTAGCAAGTGTCAAGTCTGGTTCAAAGTGGGACAAAATTTGAGTAAAGCCCAGAAAGCGGCTGGAGCAACATGTGGGGAATGTAAAACCTTTTATAGATATGTAAAAAAGAATGAATTTAAAGAATAGAGGTAATGATGGTGAAGTAAAGCATCAGGAGCGACTAAAGTCAACATCAAATTTTAGAATTACAAAATTAATGCCAATCAGTAAACAGAAGAGGCTTAAGGCAAATTCATGGAAAAGAGGGGAATTGCAAAAGAAAGTTGCAGGGTATGAAACAAAACTAAAATATTATGAAATCAACCTGAGTGATAACCAAAACAATGAGATGGAGCGAGTGGTCAACTGGATCAACCAGAATGCAGTGAATGACCTTGAAACATTGTTCATTGAAGGGATTGACTGTGATGAAAATTTGCCAGATCTTATGAAAGAAGTTTGGAACAAAGATAGTCAATTCTACAAAGATCAATTTACTAATAAAGGTTAGCATTACAAAATATTTTTCTGCAGTTCATCATATACATACATCAAATTGTTTTGCATCAAGAATAGAAAAAGATCTTTAAAAATAGTTTCTTCTGATCTACTGTAATTATGAAATATGAAAAGCAAACAATCTTTTGGCCTGATAAACCACAGTTTTGTCAGTCACAGTTTCTTCACCCCCTTATCCCAATTCCCGTTAATATGATATAGAATCTGGAATTAGAATCCTTGAAAAGAAAGAACTTCATGAAAGAAATAAAATAGTGGTCTCTTAGTACATTCTGTAATTAAAAAAAAATGCAACTCAACAACTGGAAATGATCATTTATACACTGCATTGATCAGTTTCTGTGATTGTACTTTATCTGCAAAAATTAGGCCTCGCATTGCGCTGACTAATCTTTTAACACCCTGTTTACACTGTATCTCATCTTATGTTTTGACATATGTACAATGACTGTCTTTAATTGGCAATTGCAGGAAAGCAAAATGCCAATGGTCATCGTTGGAGCATGATTACATACCGAATTGGTTAGTATAACAAGTCACAATATAGCATTTCGCAAAGAAGGGATAACAAGATGGTACTAAGAGAGCTCTTCCTTCAAGAAATTCCCCTGCATACAATCTTGTTGTTTCAGAAGAAAATCTGTGAATATATATATTTAGTTTGCATGTTTCATATTTCGTACATTTCTTACTTACAAGCTTAATTTGTGTTTGGTGTGGATTTTGAAATGATGAATGGACCTGAACTTTAACTTGATGAGCCTCAACCAATATTGAAAGAATTACTGCAACTGCCTTGAAAACCTATTATTCACTGACAAAAAGGGGAGAAATATTGTTCCACAATGGTAAAATTTCAATTGTGGTGATGACTGTATGAATATTGTTGTTGTATCGCTATTTAGTGTCAAAATATATTTTCTATTCCAAAAAATGTAAATCTTATTTAAATTTGCAGCTCTTGCAATCTACATTCGGTCTCCAGCTGCCTACAGTGCCTTGAAAAGTTTTAACATTCTGGAGCTTCCTTCCACAAAAAGCCTTCAACTGTTTACAGCAGTTCGGAACCATTCTCCTGGTATAAATGAGGAGTACATTGCAGAGAAGAGGGAAGAATATGATATTTTCTCAGAGGAATGTTTGAAAAAAGGTTTAAAAAAGCCACTTGGAGTTGGTGTATTGATTTTTGATGAGGTTAAGGTGATAGGGAAAGTTGTCTTAAACATGAAAAATGAGACATTTTTGGGGCTGGCAATGGATGAGGATGAGATGAACAACCTACATGATATCTACCGATCACTGGAATCAAAAGAACCAACACCAGCTGAATACATGCTTCAGTTTTTATGGCGAGACCTCACATCCAGTTATGATATCATAGGCCCATACTTCAGTTTGAGATCAACCATAAATCATTCAATAGTTATCGAGACTCTTTTGGAAACAATGCGAGCTTTCAATAACTACAATTTTAAGATCATTTGTGTTGTCTGTGATGGGGCAAGTAGTAATTTGGCTGCAATAAAGCTGCTTTCAATGGATAAAGTTGGAGCACATGGCATATCTGATGGTGGCACAAATAAGCATGAAGTGAAGCCCTCGTTTCAAAATCCATTTGATCCAGCAATTGATGTCTTCTTCGTTATCTGCCCATCCCATCAGGTACTTCATCTACTATCAATTTTTTTTCATCTTTGCTAGGCTCCTGTTTGAACACTTGAGAGTTGGGATTTTGTGTAGGTGACCAGACCAGAATTTACAAAAACGTGCCAAGCCAAAAAGCAAAACACCGCAGGCACTTTCCACACATTTTTTTAATATTCCCCAGTATTTTTCAAGAATTTCCTACATTTAAATTTCAGAAATTCTGTCCTGAGCCATTCAAGCGTCCAGAAGCAAGTTTCCCAATCTCAATTTAGTACACAGACCATGTGACCATGAAAACACAAAAAAACGTTTTATGGGTTTATTCCGTTTCAAATTGTTTTTCTTAATTTATTGACAGTTGAAAAATCAGATAAATGCTCTATTTGCTTCACGAAATGGTGGGACAAAGGACTTTCAGATGGAAAAGGATGGATGTAAGTCTGGTTGGAAAGCCATCATTGCAATATGGGAGAGGGAATGCACAAGAGCAGAGCATGGTATTATGCGCAAAGTGCCAAAGTTGCTTCCATCCTTCATTGAACGAGATGCTTGGACCAAATTAAATGTTGCTCCAGCTAAGATAATACAGGTATCTTGTTATGTTACTTATTGGCAGATTGCACGCAAACTATAATATACACATACTGCAGGCCTTGCGCACATTCACACACATTCTCAAGAATTCCTAAACATTTTCAAGAATTCTTCATATTCTGATACAAATTCTTGAGTCATATGAAAGCTGTAAATTTTTTTAACAAGAATTTTCAAGAAACTGAACATTTTCCTAAGAATTCTTAAGGACTCTTGAGAATTCTAAGGAAGAAGTATGTTGTGCAAGGCCTGTGCTGTACTGCTATGTTCATAGATGTGATTTTTTTAACATATGAGGGTTTTTACCATATAAACCACCAGTTGGTGAGCTGCACCCCTATCTTTAGCAGTAATATTTAAGGAGAAGACATTACAGAAAGCTTGCAGAGCACTGTTTTCAGGAGTGGAAGGCAGATATTGCTAATTTTGAGTGCTACCACGTTATATTTGATTGTGAAAACTAAATACAAAAAAACTACTGCATCTGAGAGACCAAACCCATGATAAAATTAGAATTATATTTAGTTATTCTCTTGTGTATATAATAAAAATTGACATTATCACCATAAAGTGTAAGGTTTGCTTCTATTTCTGCTATGATCCACTGATCATAGCAAAATAAAAGGAAACCTGATGCTACCCAAAGTACAGAATTTTGAGCATGTCAAGTTCCATTACTGCATTTTTATTTCAGCAAGACAATGTTCTCACTGAGCTATACGACTATGCAAATCCACATGATGTTGCAGACAAGCCCAAGGATTTTGAAGCTACGATTCTAGTCCGTAATTATTTACTTGCTTGCAATAACATATTTGAGAGGGGATAACTATCAAATACAAAGATATCCAGCAGTGATTTAACCGCACTACACAATATTGAAGCTGGCTACCAATTTTTTGAAGACTGGTGGGAGAGATTGAATGCTAGTGGAGACTTCCAACCTCAGTCTTCTGCAGAACGACGATTCATTTCATGGCAAACATGGGATTTACTTAGAATCACTGTGTATGGCTTCACAGGATTAGTGAAGCGATTTCTGCAGGATAATAGTGATTATTACATATATCCATTTAAGGCAAATAGCAGTGCTGCTGAAACGCTGTTTTCTCAGTTTAAATTTGAAACAAATAGCAAGTTATCTTCTGTGAACTATGCATCAGCTAGATCCCGTGTATTGATGAAGAAGGACATTCATGGAAGTGCCAAGGCTGCCCATGGCTACAGGGAAACTCCGCTATACATCAAAGATAAAAAATTAAGACTCAAATGTTACAAGAAGTCATCTTAAATAATGTTCCTTCATTCAGTAAAGCCCTGCAATTCAGAAACCACTATTCATATCCTAGAAACTCTGGAGGTTACAAAAATAAGTCACTTCCATATTTTAGTTCAAAGCCAGACTCTACAACTATCTCTGGTTTAAGCTTCTCAGTTGCTTGAAAGATCTATTTTCAATATACTTTCAAAATAATTCTGACAATGCCTTCACGGTTTTTAGCAAAATACTTAAAGTGAAGAAAATGTAACAAAAATATGCTATGTCATCATGCAGCTCAAAGTCAGGCTATTTAAACAACTTTTTGTAGTTCATGGATGTGCTGTATGTATAATTGAGGCCATACACATTACTTGTCATTCACACCAAGAGGTGTGGTTAGCAAGAAAACAATAGACAATGTACAACTGCTCTTGCTGATATTTACGTACAGTAAAGGCGTCATTGCATTAACACGACAAGAATTGTTGAGAAATCTTACGAATTTTTAAGAATTCTTCATATCCTGCCAAGAATTTTTGAGTGGCTGCAAAATATTTAAAAAAGAATTCTTATTAATGTTGAAATTGTACAAGAAAGCAGTGTTAATATGTGGAAGGTCTGTAATGTAAGAAAGTTTTGAGCCACAGGTTTGGAAATACGATTTCTTAATTGCAGGGCCTTGCTGTACTGTATGTTCTTATCTCAAAGATTTTGCTATTTGCTTTTTTGATTGTCTTTCCACATGGTACAAATTGTCTCTTATGGAAGACCCACCTTTAACCAAGTTACCATGTTTATGAGCACGTAAGCTGTAGTGTGATTGTATCAACTGCCCAACGCGAGAATGGACCATTTTTTCTGCCACCATTTGAATAGTCTGGTGAAATATAGTCTGCAGTGAATAGCTTCTTTGTTTTTGTGAAGTTAACCTTGATATATTGAATGGCTTCACCAAAGATGACTTCTAACTCGTTGCAATTTTTCACATTTGAAGATGTTACCTAAAAGATTGTACCAAGTTATTAAGTAAATTGCTACATTGATGATTAATATTCAATAATTCCACATTGTGATAAAGCACCAAGAAATTTTGTAAGCCCTGAATTTTTCCTCGTGATCTTGATATTATTTAGCATACTATAAACATCCAAGTTATGGGTGATTGGTGAGACTAACATCATGTTATTGTTATGAAAGAGCAACTTTTTCATTATTTGGATCCCCTGCATTTTGACACTCCAAAATAGCATAAAGTACAGGCCCTGTGCACATTAACATGGTTTTCCTGCCTAGAATTCTTGTTTAAAAAAGTATACAGTCTTTCATATGTTCAAGAATTACACTGGTCTACAACAATTTTGGTGTCAAGGGTTTTTGAGCTGATTTTAGACAATTTTGAGGTGCTGAATTCAAATATTGCCTTTGTTTTGCTGTATAAGATCACATTTTTGAGCTCTCTACATTGGCACCTCTTTATGTTATCAAGTACTTGTACAAATAAATTTTTGACATTCATTAAAAATTTTGTTCATATCATGAGCAAATTTTGACAAGTTTAGTCGTATTGCAAGCATTTCAAAGGAATACAGCATTTCCTGTTAAGTTCCCAGCAATTAAGCATTCCCTGGCTGACGAGCAAAGGTCAAGAGTCACGTGATTTTAGCAATTTGTAGCATTTCGCTGTGGTTTACCTTAGAGTCACATGAGTTTAGCAAGACTCAGTTTTACAACCAAAAGGTGCAGTCTTCAAACGTTTTATCTGCTTCAATATATAATTTGCTTTGCATCAGTTTATTAAAATGGCTTCGAGTAGAAGGGCTTGTAGAAATAAGCTTGATGTATCCTGTTACATCTGTGGTGAGTACACTCTTGTTCCCAACAGAAAACCAGTCACTATCTTTGTAAAGCGTGCTTTTCATGCCTATTTTGGTGTGAAATTCGGGGATCAGGATAAATCTTGGGCACCTCACATGGTCTGCAAGAGCTGTACCGAACATCTGAGACAATGGACCAAAGGAACAAGAAAATCGTTGAATTTTGGTATTCCTATGGTTTGGAGAGAACCATTGGACCATGTGAGAGACTGCTATTTCTGTGCCTTGGATACAACTGGAATAAACAGGAAATATAGGAGTAGTCTTAAATATCCAGATCTGGAATCAGCACGTTGACCTGTATCCCACTGTGATGAGATCCCTGTTCCTATCTTTGAAGATCTCCCCAGTCTCCGTGATGAAGAATGTTCCAGCTTTGAGGAGGATGAGGATGAAGATAAAGAGTTCCTTTCTGACAAAGATGAGCCGCAGTGCTTTTCACAGAATGAGCTTAATGACTTGGTGCGTAATCTTAGCTTGTCAAAGTCCTCAGGAGAACTGTTGGCATCCAGACTGAAAGAGAAAAACCTCCTTTCTGAAGGTACTCGTAACACTTTCTACCGAAACCGAAATCAAGAATACATCTGTTTTTTCTCTCAAGAGAAAGACTTGGTGTACTGCACTGACATTGCACGACTTCTTAAGAAACTAGGAGTTACAGAGTACAAACCAAATGAGTGGAGGCTATTTATTGACAGCAGCAAGAGGTCTCTTAAATGTGTTCTGCTTCATGACGGCAACCAATTTGCCTCTGTGCCTCTTGCTCACTCAACAACACTCAAAGAAAAGCATGATGCAGTGAAGTATGTATAGGAGAAGATCTCATACGATCAACATGAATGGTTGATTTGCGTAGACCTTAAGATGGTCAACATATTGCTGGGACAGCAGTCTGGCTTTACAAAGTACCCATGTTTTCTGTGTATGTGGGACAGCAGAGACCGAGATCAGCATTATACCAAGAAGCAGTGGCTTGATAGGGAGGAGCTTGTACCCTGCAGAGCAAAAAATGTAATTAACGAGCCCTTGGTAAACAAGGATCGGATTTTACTACCACCCCTTCATATCAAACTTGGCTTGATAAAGCAGTTCACAAAAGCTCTAGACAAGGATGGTGTCTGCTTCCTTCAAATTTCAAGGGTTTTTCTCTGGTATGACAACGGAGAAGTTAAAAGCTGGTATCTTTGACGGGCCACAAATTCGTCAGCTCATCAAGGATGCCGACTTCGAGAAGTCCATGAGCCAGGTAGAGTTGGAAGCATGGACTTCATTTGTCCAGGTGGTAAAGAACTTTCTTGGCAACAACAAGGCAAGCAACTACGAAGAGCTGGTTCTCAAAATGCTGACTGCTTTTAAGAACCTTGGATGCAACATGAGCATCAAAATGCACTACCTGTTTTCCCATTTGGACTGGTTTCCTGAGAATCTTGGATCAATGAGCGATGAGCAGGGAGAGAGATTCCACCAAGATATGAAGGAGATGGAAACCAGGTATCAAAGGCACTGGGATGCAGTCATGATGGCTGATTACTGCTGGACCCTAAAGAGAGATGTTCCTGCTGTTGGTCATTCTAGGAGCTCAAAGAAGCGCAAGTTCAAGTCATGAATTTCTGTATAGTTCCTTTGTTCCAGACTTCAACAATAGACGCAGTGATATATCTTTTTATTATTTCTATCTCTACAAGTTATTAAAACAATTATAGGACTAATTATCAGTTCATATAGCGTTTTGGATGATAAGTACTTTTAAAATTAACTGCTGCTGCCTGAAAAAAGCTATATATTTCGCAAAAAATTGAATTTTTTGAAATTCTGTTTGCATTGAAACCTGACCTGATACAGAAAAACGGATGCCATTTTTGAAATCAGCATTGTTGAAATGACCAAAATCAGTTAAAAAATCTTAGACACCTTCAAAAAAATATTTCTTTGTAACCCAGTGTTATTGTCATGTTATTGTGCGTAAGGCCTGTACAGTACATCTCCACAAACATGTTGGTCCATGCTCTTCTTATTACTGGGGAAACATTTTGTGATAAAGTACTAACCTTGATTAAATTGCTTCCATAAATCTGCAGTCCTTGTTGATTAGCTGTAAGGCATATGCATCAATCCAACAGGCGCAGATAGGGTAAAAATACCTACTTTGGCACAAACAGCCACCCCCTGTCTCTCGCTCTTAGTGCAACTGGAATGTTTGGATTTCTCTCTTCATTTTGGGTCATCACAAGTTGGAACAAAAACTTTCTAAATTCTATTTGTGAACTCCATTTACTTTCATTCTGCTTTCTTCGATAATTGATGATTGACCTTTTAACACACTTGTAAATTTTTCCAAAGCAACCACCACTTTACACCATAATGATTCAGTGGAATTTATTATTTTGGGAATGTTTGTTTCCAGATGCTCCTCTTTTTGCTTTTCTTTATTTAGCCTGATCACTTGACTTTGGACAAACTGAAATACTCCAGCTGCAATAGCTTGGACAACACAATAGAAGTTGTCATCATTGCCTTGTAAACTGTTCTTGGAAGCCCACTTTGAAATTTTTGATGACTTGTCATACATCATGTCTCTGACGTAAAATGTAAATTTAATTCTGTACTTTGCTTGTCTTTCCTTTGGTTTGAAGTTTAGGTTTTGAACCATTAGTTTCTTAAGCTTGGAAAATAATTTTTTTGTCAAGCTATTGATGGTATTGGTTGTGCATAATAAATTGAGCAGCTCTTGACGTTTTGCATTGTTTTTTATATGCTTCTCATTGTCAAGGAATTTTAAAACATGGCTCACGACATCAACCAGAGAAACCCTTTTTAAATCATTTGCTATGGACAAGAAGCTTTTCTTGCAGAGCCATGTATTCTTCGTTGAACGGGACTTTTGTTTCCCATCGTGCTGCTTCGAATCACCCTTATTTGCAGCAACGGGTGGTTTAACTTTCTTTTGTGAAGTTGATTTGGGTGTTTTCTTCCGTTTCGATGGTATTTTACTTTTCTCGTTTGGAGGAGTAATTGTTTCTTGGCCTACTACTGTTTCTGGCTCTGCAAATATCAAGGCAAGCAAACTGTCATCGACTTCAGCATAACTAATCTTCCGCTTACATGATCTCCCAGACGTTGAAGGAGCAGGCAAACTCTCATCAGAACTGTTCACAGTATTCATTGCGGAAACTTGGACGATTCTCGTTGCGCCATTTTGAAAGAAATATCGATGTGAAATGCCCTTGCGATGTCTTGTTGTTGTTTGAGCAATGAGTTTATGCGATAAAACCCGACCCCCTGAAAACAGTGCAGATTGGCCTATGCGCGCTGGAGGAGCATCCGGGAACTTGCGCCCAAAATAGCTATGCGCGTCCATCTGCGCGTTGAATATCGTCACTTTGCTTAGGGATTTGCCGTGTGAAGGCCCAAAATTACTAATTTTCAGAAGGGCCGCAGACATAGTGAACATGTTTAAAACAAAGAAAGATTGTTACGAAGATGTTCGTCGATGTTCGAGGAACAAAATGATGTCATTCTTTGATAAATCGAGCTGGCGGGAAGCGGAGAAATGGCCTAGACAAAGTGAGTAAATCGGGCAAATTTAGTTAGACTATCTTAGTTCCTTATTTTATCTTGTTATCAGCAACGATCTTCTCTAATTCACCACGTTCATATTCAGAAGGGCCTGGCATCTCGTCTTGGGGAATTGATTGGACTCGTTTTCTGCATGTTGAGCACCATCTTTTTCCAGGAATCAAACTTAGCTGATTTGCATATCTCCTTGCTACTTCGATAGTTACTTCTCTTGCATCCTTGGATGGTAGTTTAGCTTTATGTAGTTTCAAAGGATCACAACAACGTCGATGGTTACTCGCATATGAAATCAAGTAGGCTCTTTCGTGGCTCTTACAGAGACTTTCAACATCACAGTTCACTCTTAGTTTTAGTAATTCCTTTTCCTCTCAATCCGGTAGATAAAAATTTTTGTAAGGGGGGCATAATTCTTGTAAGGAACGCGATAAAAGCTCTCCCGAAAATGCAAGCATGGTGTACGTATTGTCCTATTATACTTGAATAAGTTGATGAAGACGACGAATACAGATGACTGAACATGAACAATTACTTGATTCTTTGTTCTGTCTGATAGAAACAACAGTTTCACTTCCAGTAATATGTTACTATAGTCTTGCTTCAATTTCAAACTAATCATTACGATTCAAAGCAAATTATGTGACAAGCACGACTTGTATGTTAATTTTAAGGAAATAGAACAAAATTTTTCTAAACAAAGAAACCAAACAACAGTTCTGAACTTATGATAACGTGAATGTTCATTTTAATTTCAAAGTAATACTGAATGACAGACAATCCTATCATTTATCAACCAAAAATGGACAGCGACCCTTTTCACGATCAACACGATCAACCACTTTGGAAACAAAGTAATCTTTCCTCTGCCAGAAAAAAAAGTGTTCTGTCTATGCGGTCTCAAGGCTTCATCACCTTTAAGATATGTTTTAACTGCATCTTTTATTATACGATCACAGTTTCTTAGCGAAGGCAAGCACCAGTTCAGCTTGGTTCTTCTGGCTAGCGTTTGGTTTGTCTGGCCCCCAGATTGCTGCTGGGCACGCATTGAGCTGTAGAAGCTCTTTGCAATCGCTTCTGGTCCACCTTTGGCTAGGACAACATCAATCATAGCACAAGAGGGAGGCTTTGCAATGTTGAAGATTTGTGGATCTGAATAGAAAGATTGGTAAAGCCGTTGCTCGCTGCATCGGTTTTAGTACCACAGTGGATCTGTACAAGTCTATCTGCGTCAAATACTTCTAGGTCAGATAAGAACTCCTTTGTGACAGAAGGAATCAACTCTTTTATCTAATGCTTCGCACAAATCTTCAGCTAATCTCTTTCGCTCTTGTTTGACATTGTCATCCTCTCTTAGCTTCCAAGTGAAGAGGCTATTTCCTGATTCATCCTTATTTGCATCCTTTACCACTAACCAACCTTCTAATAACTTAACTCCTTTAAACTCTCCGCCGGGCTTAAGGCTGTGTGCGAATTTCTGCAGACGAGGAAAAGAGCTCGGGTTTCCTCTTGCAGCCCCTAGTAGCTTGCTTTTTACCTTCGGCCACCAAATCTTTAATTTCCACACTGGTGTGTCAAGTGACTGTTCCCTTAGCATGAGATCTATTACTGGATCCATCACATCGAGGAATGACAGAAGGTCTTCAACAAAGTCGGAGCCTGCTATCATATATTGTAGCTCTTCTTCCTCTGAACGCTTTGGATGCAACATTTCAAACGCCTTCCAGAAGGAATCATAACTTTCTTCAATTTTAAGCCATTGTTCATAGGATGAACTCATAAAGCGTTGAGTGGCGTATGTTACAGGTCTCCTTGCAGAGGCATCAATCATTTGCAGAAAAGCAGATCCTTTTCCATTGGACAGTGTGTTGTTGAACACATTGCATCGTTTGATGAATCGGCGAAAATGCTCTCCACTTGAGGATTTTCCATCCCTGACTACAGTCACTGCTAGATTTAACACATGGGCTGTATCCCAAGTTACAGGCAAAGCAATATTTTCAAGGGAATTCTCTGGGATATCTAACTCCATGCGCAGCCGAGTCCTAAATCCGGTAGCCTGGTAGGGCCCATCTGCAGCTACCCCACATAGTCTTTGAAGGACTTCAGGAGAAAAGTTATCAGATATTGCTTTCAACAATTGATGTGCCAGTGTGTCATAGGATGCTTCCCGAAATTCATTGTAAACTTGAGGTGCAGCCACAGGTATTGGACAAGGAATGCCATTTTCATCTCTGGCAACGATCAGCACTGCTTGATTTGTCGCTCTTGAAGGTGTTGCCTTGTCAATGGTCACCCAGAAGTGAGGAGGAAGCAATGTTGATGGAAGAGGATGGTTCAGCCATTGACTTTTTTTCTGGTTTACAGACACGGAATAGGTTGCTTGTGGTCATTTTTCCTTCCTTTTCGCAAAGTTTCCACTGACGATAGGCCTCCATTTCCTTTCTTATGAGCAGTTGAGCCCTTTCCAATAAGGCAAAGGTGTTCGATACAGAAATTTTTATACCTGTACCATGTTCGATTATGACCTTCAATGAGAAGCCTTGTTGTTCCTTCTTGAGGGAAATTCCGCTAGCTAGCGTGCCACTGCTGGTAGAATTAAGCAGAGATTGAGCTTGTGCTGGTGTAAAATTAGCTAGGGTTGGTTTGGCTTCTAGAAGAATTCGGAAACGTGGGAAGCACCGTAAAACTGCACACTCAGTGCCTTCGTCATAGAACCATTGTAGTAGCTTTGTTGCTGAACTTAACTCAATTATATTCTCAGTTGAGCGTACTGCTATCACAGATTTGTGCACATCAGAATCTTCAAAAGCCAGTTGTTCCAAAGTTGCATGTTTCTTTGCCATCCCCTCAACTTTCAAACTTAGTTTTTCAACAGATTGCATCACCTGATTCAAGCTCCCTTCTTTTTCATTATTTGGCATTTCTTTTTTCTTGACAGATAAAAGTGTACTTTGAAACTTCTGGCTGACGTAAGATGACTCCTTCTCGATGCTATCACAAGACACATTAGTTTCAGGTGATGCTGTACATTCTAACTCCAGGGGCTTGAAGGTGTCAATAGGCTCATAGGCAGTTTCGTCTGTAAGTGTCCCCTCAATAGACTGCACATCTTCAGTGGGTACAGAAACATCATGATCATTTAGATCTTCTGAGCATGACAGTGATTTTGCAGATTGAGATATTTCATCAATATCTGCAATTTCCATAGATCTCTCTTTTTCTGCATATATTTGTTTCAGAGATGCTACCTCACGTGCAGTTGTGGGCACGATATTGCACAACTTTGAATCTGGTAGACGATGCCATCTTTCTTTGTGGCGTATTACACTGGATGGGTCAGATCTACAAATTGAAGCAAAACGCTTATCGCGTTTTCCTTCCAAGTGCAGCTCAAAACATTCCAAGCATGTATAACTCTCTGAATCTGCTGATTTGTTTTTCTTTGGTTCTGGCAAGAGCTTAGGTCCACATCCCTTTCCCCAGTCCAGAGTTAGTTGTCTTTCTTCACTGCTTGCCCTGTTTTCAATTTAGGTTGTCCTGCAAAAATTATGAAAAAACCTCAAGCTCGAAATTTGTGAGTTATTAAACAATTCTAAAACTAAATTAATGTAATAGTCATTGAAAAGTTTATATCTAAATGTCAGAGAAACGAATGCATTTCTGTATATGTTCCACAAAAAAGAAACAGGACCGTGGTTGCAACCCCGCAGCTGCACTTGATGAGATTTTCATTGGGGCTGTATCATTCAACCTATGAAATTTATTCTAACCTTAATAAGCATTTAAACATGCTGACACTAGAAGAAAATAGCCTGAAATTGTTACAGGCCAGCTGAACATGCAAAATTGTTGGGCTCTTTATGGTTTTTTTTTTAAAAAACATAAATTTATTAAACCTTGAACTTACCATCTTTACACTTAAAGCATAGTATTTCTTTCCCATATCCTTCTTCGCCTTTGGCATCTCCACAAAATGGGTGGATAAACCTTTTGCATTTGATACACTTGTGAGCTTCCCCGACTGTCTTAAAGCAAACATGACATTGATCCATTTCTATAGAATAATTAGTTCATTAAGTTTGTCAGCATTACCATGTTTCGATCAGCATCGAAAAGTGGTTCGAGGCCCTCGGCCCAGAGGCTTATTATTTCACAAAAATATTTCAAGATGGGGGCTCATTCAAGGAAGGGGTTTTTCGAGGGGAGGGTTTATTTATTCACGGCCAGAAAACCACCAGCAATGATGGTTACTCAGTTAAAGCTTTAATGTCTTGTCTTATCATGTCAATTTTCTTGAACGTAATCATTCCCATAAATTCTCTGTTTTTCTCAAGTTTTCCACGATTCAAATTTGCAAGGGGGGGTATTAACATAATTGAGAGAGGGCTTAAAGAGAATTTACAGAAACTTACCAAATCTAGGCCTATTAGTCGATCATCAGTCAATAATTATAGATAGGCCTAGGTCTAATAAGGCCAGCCCAAGACCAAAAGTGTCAGGTTAGTCTTGCCTCTCAAAATAGTTCTGTTTTACATTGACAGCTCATATTGCTGAATTTGTCATCATTTACAAATATTAAGTTGATTAATAAATTCGATCATAGAAATAGAAGTATCGAAATGTGAATAGATATAAATTCCAACTTACCGTTTTTGGCGTTTTCATGATCAGCTTCAATTAAGAATGCTGAAAAATTCATTTTCATTCCTCGTGGTCTTGGTGGATTTGTTTTTGTGGTTGGGCTGTGATCGAAAGGGAAACCATAGTGATCACGCCATCTTGTCAAAAACATCTCACAAAGAAAGTGATTCTCTTACCTCACTACGCCGAGGAAAAGCTGCACACGCCACCACGTCGGAGCTCTCTCGTTACTCCACGCCGGACATATTCAGGCCTAACTACATGGAATGCACCCTGGCTTATAGGCATTTAGCTTGTTATTGAAGCTATCCTTATTGTTCTTTGCCTCTCAAATGGTCTAGATCTAAAAAGCATTTTCAATCATAATCTATGAATGTTTTTGACACTATTTTATATTTTTTTATATTTTTACCATTTTTTCATAAATATTCAAGTCGATGAATTTTACAATGAAGAAAAATAAGATAAAATAGCTATTCATATTGAAAAATAGAAATTTTTCTAGTTTATCTCTATTCAGGAACGCCCAAAAAGGAATTTGAATTGAAAAAAATATTTGTCTTTTATAGATATGACGTCATAAACATTGATGACGTCATAGATTTTAAATTTTGCTTACGTCAGCAAATACTAATAGATTTTATATCATTCAAAACCCCTTGTCAAAATAAAGCCAATTGTGGTTCAAGCAAGTCTCTATGTGGTATAGTTACAGAGAAATAGGCCCTGAAACATTTTAACACCTAACCGCTTGTTGACAAAAGGAGAGTACATCCCAAAAAATCTATTTTTTTACCCACACAGAGAATCACCTTCTTGGGTTTTTATCCTTGACTCAAGGACAATGGAAATTTACTTGACAAAAGAGAAAAACTCAAAAATGCTTGCCTAGAGATCCTCAAGGCCTCCAAACCAGCTCTAATATCTATTGCTAGACTACTAGGTCTTATGACCTCAAATTTTCCGGGTGTCATGTACGGACCTCTCCATTATCGAAAATTACATATGGAACTGACTAGAGGTTTAGGACCTCTAAGAGATTTTGAAAAACAAATAACATTACCTGTTGATGTTTTAGAGGATATCCAATGGTGGTTAAAAAATGTTGATGACTCCCGAAATGTCATCACTCATGGGGATTTTCAGATCACCCTTTCAACAGATGCCTCACAGAATAGGTTGTGAATGCTTGGGCATGGCAACAGGGGGTGCTTGGAGCTCTATATAAGCTTAAAATCACATCAATTATTTAGAGATTCTAGCTGTTATCTTAGCATTTCAGTCTTTTGAGAAAGATGTAGCTGGAAAACATGTAAAAATCCTTGTAGATAATATGACTACCGTAAATATACTTAACAATATGGGAACCAGTCATTCCAGAGACCTTAACAGTTACAGCTTCTGGATATGGCAATGGTGTATTTATAGGGATATATGGTTAACAGTAGCTCATATCCAAGGGAAAGCTAATATTGTAGCAGAAAGAGAATCACGAGTCAAGCAATATAGCACAGAATGGTCACTAGATCAAGAAATTTTTTATCAGTGTATAAGAAAATTGGCAGTAGAGCCAATAATTGATTTATTTGAATCAGGTCTCAACTACAAACTTGATCAATATGTTGCTTACAAGCCAGACCCAAAGGCATTTGCTATTGATGCCTTCACAATTTGTTGGTCAAAGCATTTATTTTTTGCTTTCCCACCTTTCAGCATCTTCATGAATGTTCTGCGGAAAATTTCAGAGGACAAAGGAACAGGAGTTGTGATAGTCCCTCACTGGCCCAAACAGACATGGTGGCCAAATCTCACCAGATTGCTAGTGCAGGCCCCAGTGATGATACCCAGAAGGCAGGACGTCCTGTATCTTCCACAAGATCTCAAAGCAGTGCACCCGTTGATCAAACAGATGACTTGCTGGCCTGCCATTTGTCTGGAGATCCCTCCAGGACCAAGGCCTTTCTGAACAAGCTAACACCATCATCATGGATTCCTGGAGAGGTACCACCAAGTCACAATACAGAGTATACATCAAAAAATGGTCAGAGTACTGTAGTACGTGGCAAATTGATCTTATTTCACCATCTGTAGCAGGAGGCATTAACTTTCTCTCAGAATTATACAATACAGGATAAAGCTATAGCAGTATTAATACTGCTAGGAGTGCAATGACAGCAATAATACAATTGCCATCCAATACGCCTTTTGGCAGGCACCCACTAGTTTCCAGATTTAGGAAAGGGGTGTTTAACTCTAGACCTGCTTTGACAAAATATAAGGAAATCTGGGACATATCTACAGTTCTGACTTATATCAAAACACTATACCCTCTGGAGAAAATATCTTTGAAAGAATTAACTCTGAAAGTAGTCATGTTATTGGCCATACTATCTAGTCAACGTTGTCAAACATTGCATGCATTGCAGACTAAGGACCTGATTGTTACCGATTCAAAAGTTGTGTTTCAAAAGTTATTGAAAACTTCAAGACCCGGACAGAAGGAGACAAGTATAGAGCTTCGGGCATATGAGTCAGATAAAAGCCTTTGCCCTATGCATACCATTTCAACATATTTGTTAAGAACAGAGAATATGAGGAAAAAACACAGTCAGTTCTTTATCAGTTACCTCAAGCCTCATAACCCTGTATCAAAGGATACTATTGGAAGATTGTTAAAGAATGTTTTAACTCGTGCCGGGTAGACACTGCTGTGTATAGCGCTCATAGTACTAGGGCTGCTGCAAGCTCAGCGGCAAAAGAAAATAATATTTCCATCCGATCAATCATGGATCAAGCAGGGTGGTCATCCGAAAATACCTTCATGAAATTTTATAACAAGGAAATAGAAGCTGATAACAGAGAGGAGCATCTTGGACAAGATTTAATGAAAAACTGTTGTTTTGTTGGAGACTATATGTTGAGTGCAACTTGATTTTATTTGTGTCTTTAGAAACACTTGGGAAAGAATTTTGAGTTTATATTGTTGTTTCGCTATTGATACATCATTTAGTTATGCTATTCGACTTTATTGCTGGTCACATGCTTTCAAGTCTCACGTGACTTTCTAGTGACGTGGACCAATGATGAAGTAGAATAGAAAAATTAAACGAGACTTACCTGTAAGTTGAAGTTTGATTAAGATTCTACGAATCATTGGTCTGGAACTAGGGAGTCACGTGCCCACCTTATTATTATGGGGCGTGGACCCTCAGGGTGGCTCCGATTGGCTGTTTATAGCTACTTATCATGTTTTTACCCTACCCTAATTATGTGACCAACTTACTTTCAATCCTGATGCGAGCATAGTTGGCATATCTCAGGTGACTCCCTAGTTCCAGACCAATGATTCGTAGTATCTTAATCAAACTTCAACTTACAGGTAAGTCTCGTTTGATTTTTCTATTCTAGAGGATAGGAAAAGCCAGGTAAAGCAAAGTTACTGTAAAAGGGCTCTTTGTTTACAAAAAGCAGAGAAGAAATTTAGAATCCATGAAAGACATGAAAAACGAAAAAAGGTGATTTACATAGCAATTCTAAATTTTACTAAAATTTATGATTTCTAACATTTCATCTATATAGAATGTTTCTAAATCAATTTAAGTAAACAAAAACATGGAACCCCACTCTGAGACTTGGCACATGTATTTATTATGCTTTGGGGAGCATTGAAATCCGGAAAAATTTATGGGGGGTGGAGAGGTAAAAAAGTATGGGGAAATTGAAAAAAAAATTGGCTTTTATCAATCAATACTTCACCAAAGCAAGGGATAGTACCAATAATGCATTTTTCAGAAAGCTTTTTAAATTTCCTTCAAAATGAGCCCTTGCATAGTGCTGTAGCTCAAATAAAAAATGAAATATGACAATTTTGTTAGTAGCGAATACTCATTTTGCCCAAAAAGCCCAAAAATTGAGGGAGCCATATTATGGAAAGGGAAGGGAGAAAAAATCTGAAAAATTCAATTTTTCTTTATCTTGGTGATATGAATCCATATACAAGTCATTCTATTGAGTTGAGGTAAAAAACCCCTTGTCTAGTGTGTTGATTTCATATGGAATGACCCCCAAATAGAAGTTTTCTCAGATCCATTTCAAAGCGTAAGTGACTCAAATGTTAACCAGCGCCGTTTTTATTGATTAATGTATATGTAGATTTCATTTGAGTTATTAGATATGGCTCCTGTTTAGTTGGAAGCCGTGCATCGGCTCAATGTTATTTGCGGACAGGGGGAGGGGCTAGAATTATGTTGCCTGTTACGTCACCAACTTAGAGAATGTTATTCTCTGGGTAGGTAGGGCTTGTGTTCCTCTACAGCCCACTCTCCAGTGTCTAGGACATACATAGGTGATTATATATTTTATCTCTCATTTTAGGAAAAACGACCTGGGGGTTGATGATGATGGAGTAACTTACAGCCCACCCATCCTGAATAGGGAACCAAGTTTCACTGCGAGGATTAATGGAAATACTTCCGCACTGGACTCAAGCCCTTTCAATTCGCCCAGCCCTTTATTTAAAATTGCCAGCCCCTAGCCCTCTCTAACAAAATTTTCCCCATCATCATCAACCTCAGCTAAAGCCATTGATGTTGTTGCCTGAAAAAACCGCTAAACTGGAAAAAAACCTCGAGGAGATAACTACAAACAAACAACATTTGCAAACTGCAAACTAGATTTAGCAATATTCTACAAAAACTAAAACACATTATTTGCATAGTTATATATGATAGCATAGTTAAAAAGTTTTTTTAAAACAGATTTTGAATATGCCTGTGTAAAAAATCTTAATTGCAGATGTCAAAACATACAAGTTTCCGAATCCATTTTAGAGAATTGGTTTACCTTCATTCATTACCTGCAAACTGTACTAGTTCTCCAGGTGCTTTCTATTGTTAATTCTTGCAGGATTTTGTTAACCAGTGTCAAAAAGATTTTGATTCTATATTGATTGTACATAAATGCAATGAAATATTGTTGAATGAATATTTGGAAATAAATCCCCTATTTCACATTTATTCTACTCACAATTGTGGCCTCGCTTTGAAACTGTTAATGTCTATAAGTTTGTCTGTCTTTAGGGTGATAAGGAGAAAGAAGCCTGAAGAGTAGAAGAGGATTGATATACTGTACAAAATTTACAATCTATTCTTCTTAAGTCTTAAGGCTAAAATACACGATCAGTTTTTTTCGTCAGTTTTTTCCCGTCCGTTTTTTTCTTCAGTTTATTCGGAAAAAAACTGAAGAGGCACGCGTATACACGATCAGTCAAAAATAGTCAGTTGTTTTCAGTCGAGCAGTGGAGAGTGATACGGAATTCGCTGCTGCAGCTTTGATTATTGCTGTGATTTTGAAGAAAAACTTAAAAAGAGATCAACCTTGGTAAACCCATGGCTTCAAAAACGCCAAAACCTTGGGATGTACGACACACTCCTAAGAGAATTTCGTCAAGAAGAGGAGGACGAACATAAGAAACTCTTGAGAAAGAGCCCAGTAACATTTGATTACCTTTTGTCCTTAATAAGCGACCACTCCTCCCATAAACTAGGCTCTGCTTCCTAGGGCCTTATAAAGAACTCTGTTAGCTCAACACGCTCTGCCTTTTATGTTTTTGAAGAAATTTTGAAGAAGACGACGATGCTCCTTAAAAACTTGCTCAAATATTCCAATATTTTCTCTGTAACCCGCAAGATATGCGTCATATAAATCCTTTAATTGCGTGTTATTGACAAAAAAACCCACAGCGACCACCTCCTTTTCCGCTTGAGAGTCATTTTGACTGATCAGTTAAACTGAAGGTTTAAACACGTCCATCTTTTGAAAAGACTGATCTGTCTCGACTTATCAGTCAGAAAACGTCACAAAACGTCTGAAATTTCGACTGAAGAGGAAAAACTGACGAAAAAACTGATCGTGTATTTTAGCCTCAAAACATTGATTAACTTTTTTTATGGAAAGGTGCTTGAATAATTTAAAGGGCATTGCACTTAAAACCAATGTCACCTCTTATGGAGGAAGAGGGTCATTAACATTCTGATAAATAATTCTACTAAGCTTTTGACAAATTTCTTCAACCCTGCCACTATTCTTAAAAGAAATTCCTAAGTATCAAGAAAGACATGTGACTTCTGATAACTGATGGTCGAGAATGCTTTGACCCTACCACTGTCCATCTGCTTTACTGATAACTGTACTCTTCAACTGATCTCAAGATCTATAGCAATAACAAAAAAATTAATGGGCAAAAACAAATGTAAAATACAAACTCTTCAAGCTCATTGATGATTGTAATTTGAAACTTTTGATTTGCATATGCAAGGAGTCTCAAAAGACAGGATTTTCCCTCAAACCTGATTACTTTATATCCGATTTTCTGTTTTTGAAATTGGAAAGAGCTTAATTTTGTCATGTTTGTCAACTATTTTTGATGGTTTTTTGCTTTTTAGGAAGATGAAAACGACATCATTCCAAATTATTCAAAAGTAAGCACTTTTGCTGTTAGCTGTTAAAACAATATTTATGTTTTGTTTTCGAAAATATTCTTATCCAATAACTTCTAACTAATCTTTTGTATTTTTAACAATGGTCACACAGGGAAACGCTTTAACAAGAAAATTTCTCTTCCCTGCAATAATAAGCCTTCATTCAAATAAATGCTTTATCTTTTTATTGTAAGACAAATGTGTGCCATTAATAATGTCTTCGAGTATCACTTATTAATTCAAACTCACAGGAAAAACTAAAAGAAGCATGCAAGAAGGCATCTGGTGGAAGGCCAGCAGTAAGAAAGCTTGCCAGCAGTAAGAAATCTTGCCACCATTCTTTTCGATGAGAACCAGCTGTCTTCTTGCAGTGTGAAAGGCTTTCAAACCAGGAAAGGCAAACAGTGGAGGCCTGGTTTGCCCTCTAAGCGCCTCGAAGTATTATATGGTATATCTTACAAATAAATTATAGGTTATACATTATAATTTGAAAATGGATAGTTAAAATGGAAGGCTTGTTAATATGTTGGAAATGTTGTCTTAACTTATAGTTATATTTCATAACCCTGATTCTAAAATTCTTTTTTTTCAGATCTGGTTTGAAAATACTAGTCCTTGAAAAGGTCAAAAATTGAAGAATTCCGTAAGGGCGCGAAGCGCCCGCAATGGAATTCAGATGTTATGAATAAAATCGAAGCACGATCTAATACTGGATTCAAGCCCATTCTCTTGACATAGTGGAGCCCAGACAGTAACCAAAATACCCAGACCACCGGACCAAAGAAAAAAACCCGGAATAAGAATGACAATGAATGAAAAGCAAGTTTTAATTGTACTCATATTTTCATTAAACACAATAAACTTAACTGTTTCTAACTGTTTCATAAACTTTTTGTCTTGTTAACTTTTACCTCTTGCAGAATCTTCGGCCTGACGAAAGGATAAAAACAATATATCAGACCAGAGGAAAGAAACATTTCCCTTTGTGATGATGGGTTGGTGGGAGGGACAGTATTAGATCCTGCTTTGATTTTATTCATAAAATCTGAATTCAACATTGCAGCCTTTCGCCCCCTTACGGAATTCTTAAATTTAATTTCATAAAATCTCCACCAATCTAATACTGGATTCAAGCCCATGCTCCTTACATATTGGAGCCCAGAGTCCCACACATCCTCTGCTCAAAGCGTGGTACCATTGGAAAAAAGGGAATGTTGAAATTTACTTGCAGAATCAACAAGTGAGTTGTGGTAATGTTTCTGCCAAGAAGTTTTCTCTGACCACTGACCCCTTTTTAAAATGTCCTTCAAGGAGCATCCCTCGATTTTGGCTTGAGATGTGGATGCTGATCTACTAGAATGTGCCTTAAAAATATTTATGTCTACCCCAGAATTTCCTAGTACAGCTTTCACCCAGCTTGATATTGTTGACTTGGCAACCTCATTGTGTGGCTTGATTGTACTTAGTAACAATTGGTATTTGCCACCTGCCCGCCACTGCTGTGATCTTTTGAGGTAGACGTCAATAGCGGACACAACACAAAGTTTTCTGTTCGATTGTAGTTGAAAAATTTCCAAGGATGGAGGGGGTTTTCCCTTCTTCCAGCTTTTACTCACTATGGTAAACTGAATGGTATAAGATGATACAGATCTTGACATATACCTGATATCTAAATTTCGAATCTCGGAGCACCAACATCCTGAAGCTAATGCAAGCAGCATTGTTAGTTTCAATATTAACAGGCGATCTGATAACTGATCATTGTCTGGCAAATTATTCAAATATGAGAATACCTGTTCCACATCCCACACAAAGGAGTGCCGTTGTTGTGGTGGTTGTTGGTTCAATATTCCAGTCATCAATGAGGATACCCTGGGGTGTTGGCCTACTGGAACATTCTCAATTAGATCATGGTATGCTGATATTGCAGAACTATGGCCATTTATAGAACTGTATTTATAATCTAATTCATAAAATTCTGCCAAAAAATCCAGCACAAAATTTCAGGCCAGAGATCAATTTGTTGTTGACTACACCAGCCAGACAACTTTCCCCAGGACGATTCATAATTAGCGAGTGAACCCTGTCTTCTGGCATTTGTGATAAGTCCCGCAGCCCTCTCTTATACTCCCTCGTTTGCCAAATTCTTCCTGAAACTTTCAGGCCACCAACTTTAGGGACCCATTTTCTACCAAAGGCTGTATCGCTCCCTGTGGATCGACTAACAAGTTGGAAACTATTGGCAGTAATATCGGATTCTGTACTGACATTTGTAGCAACTGACTGTACCATGGTTGTGTTTGCCACGCCGAAGTTATTAGAACCATGGTGACTTTCTCCGCCCTGACTTTTGCAATCACTCTCCCTAAACATAGCGGAATAATCTTTTGATTGGTTGAAGCGCCGCCATTATGAATTCCTCGTGTATAGGGATCACAACAGTAAATCAGGCGCTCGAGAGGGGTCACTTTGGGGCCTGCGGGCTAGCCCCCCGAAGACCGGGCATGGAAACTGGCAAGAGAATCATAAAGAGGACAGCTTTGTCAACAAATTTGTCATTTGGATTGTTGATTTGTCGCCTAAATCTAAAAATATCGAGGTTGATCGAAAATTGGTGTTTTTGGCCTATTTCGGGCAAGTTTGGTCGTCTCTTCGCACAGATGATTTGGCTCAAACGCTGTCGGAAAGCATGAAAAAATCGTCAAAAGGTGAGAATATCCTAATTTCGATCTCTCATTTTCTGTTATTCACTAGATTTCTATCTGTGGTAGGGAAGTTGTGACCTAATTCAGCTCTTTTATCGGGTTTCAGATTTCCTACTCGAATGACATTGGCCTAAATATGGATGAAAACGCCGTGAACTTTAAGTTGCAAATTTGCTTGGAAGAAATATGCTAGCAAGCCTGAAAATTGTTATTGGACTATTCTTCAGGATGTATTTTGACAAACTTGACTGTTACATAAAACGTTTTTCTGCGCGAATCATCTGTGCGAAGAGACGACCAGACTTGCCCAAAATAGGCCAAAAACACCAATTTTCGATCAACCTCGATATTTTTGGATTTAGGCGACAAATCAACAATCCAAATGACAAATTTGTTGACAAAGCTGTCCTCTTTATGATTCTCTTGCCAGTTTCCGTGCCCGGTCTTCGGGGGGCTAGCCCGCAGGCCCCAAAGTGACCCCTCTCGAGCGCCTGATTTACTGTTGTGATCCCTATACACGAGGAATTCATAATGGCGGCGCTTCAACCAATCAAAAGATTATTCCGCTATGTTCTCTCCCTACCAGGGAAAATGGGGGAAAGCATAAGGGGAGAGATGTGACCATTTTTTTTGCAGTGCATCGTTGGCTTCACTGTACGGATCTGGTCTCCAAGCCATGTTGGCTGGAACCTGGTGAAAAAGTCTTGAGGCAAACAAATCCATGTCTGGGCGGCCCCACTTTTGACAAATTTGTTGAAAAACTTGTGGGGAGAGCAACCATATGCTCAAATCGTGGAAATGTCCAGACGCTATGTCCGCTTGTGTATTCAACACCCCTGGGAGATATTCTGTAGTTATTTTTATCTGTTTCTTGAGCAGAAAGTCCAATATTTCCTTCGCGATAGATGTTTCTTTGCAGTTGGTACCACTCATTCTGACAAGATATGATAGGGCTGTCATATTGTCCATTTGCAAATGTACTGCAGTCATATTTCTGACCTTTGAAAAGGTGAGAAGAGCAAGATGTACTGCCTGGGATGTTGACTGGACTCCTGAGAAGTCAATTGCCCCCCTACTGACTGACCCAAGCAATGGGCACCCCAGCCCTTCTTGGAAGCATCTGTTTGGATGACTATTTTTGCAGACGGGAGCACTAATGACTTTCAATTTGTCAAGTGAAGGTTGCTTATCCACCATTCTATTTCCTGCAAGGATGTTTGATTCAGTGCTATGTAAGACTGGTATGATTTGTTCAGCCTCAAAGATTCTATCAACTGTTGTTGAAGATACAGCAGTTGTAACTGTGCAGGTAAAACTGCTTGTGCTGTTGAAGAGAGTGTGCCTATTAAACTGGGAAGTCTCCACACTGTTATTCTGGGGTTCTCCTGTACCATCTGACACTGAGTTAAGAGACTTTCGATTTTCTTTTAGGGAAGATTCAGTGTCATATCTAAGGAGTTGATCTCCATTCCCAGAAATTCTATTTTCTGCACTTGGGACAACTGTGATTCTATCTGATTTCTTACAAAGCCCAAATGCTGCAGGAGAAAGAGTAGAGTGTCTCTTGCTATGGGCATTTCCTCCACTGACTGAGACATCAACAGCATGTCGTCTACATAGATTATTATGCAAATATTTAAACGACGCATGAGAGCAATTGGTATTTTTAGTAGTTTGGTAAACAGTTTTGGGGCCGGGCCGAGGCCGAAACAGAGGCAAAGAAATTGGTTAATTGAAACGAACATATTTTCTTGTTGTCTGATGGAGTTGAATACAGAGATATGCATCTTTCAAATCAACCTTGCACAGATAATCTTTCTTCTGTAGCATTACCTTCAGGAGATGGAGACCTTCCATTTTGAAATGTAGGTAAGGTAGGTGAGCATTCAGATTCTTTAAATTTATAACTAGTCTGTTTCCCTCGTCTTTCTTTTCGACAAGAAAAATATTGCTTAAAAACTGGTCTCTCTGAGACCTGACTTTCTGAATAGCACCTTTCCTCAATATGGTACCTATTTCCTTGTCTATCAGATCCGACTGTTCCACGTTCATTTTGGCTTGATGTGAGGTTTGTTTTGATTTGGCTCCTCTATAAAGGAAAGCCTTAATCCTGATATCAGTTCTAGGATATCTGGATTTTTGTGAGAATTTGCCAATTGTTTACAAAATATTGCAGTCTTCCTGCAAGGGGTACCTCTCTTATTATTTGAAGAGGAAAGAGCCCTTTTATTATTGGGTGAACATTTTTTAGTTCCTTTGCTGCAATAATGACTGGCATATCTGTTGGCAGGTTGAGGAGAGGCTCTATTTTTGTATTTTTTCTTACCTCTAAATCCTCTCTCCTGGCCCTCTTGTCTGAAGTTTTGCAATGGGCCTGGCTGCTGTGGTGAGTTTATGGACTTTGAGAAACAGTTGTGCGCCCCCCCCCCCCCCAAATCCTCTCTGATTGGAGGGGCCTCTCCGAAAGGGCAGTCTCTTGCCATCCATATTTTTGTATACTTCTTAAGACTCTTTTTTCGCTTTAAATGTGTCCATGACATGCTTTCTGAGGGGTTTACCAAACAGATTGTCATCCTTGCTTGATGTAAACAATGCTGCTTGTTCTTTCACTGTAGATTTGATTTTCCTTGTATCACTCATTACTACTGATAAAGCGTTGCAGCATCTTTGATATGTCATAGAATTAATTGGTTGTCTGAGAAGCATAACTGACTGCTCTAGACTTGCGGTGAGATCCTCCAACGGAATTTCCCCCTTATTACCTTCAGCATCATTCGCCTCTTCAATTGTCATCCACACTTTAGAAAATGGACCCAAAACGTGAAGACTTCTCTGCTGAATTCTTTCCAAGTTGGAGTCCCAAAAGGGCTCTGTTTTCTTTTTCTTCTCTTCCAGAAACTCTTTGAAAAAGTCATCCATCTTTTTAGGCCCTTTAATGTTTGAGGGCACAGGACTGCAGGTTAAGATACCGTCATTTATGTCCTTTTCTGGGACGAAATTCTTCAAATATCTGTTAGCATAATCTGCCATACCTGCTGGTAAATCCCAACTGTACTGAGCTTCCTCAGCCAAAGCTTCAAACCTCTTTCTTTTACCTGGAGGTTCGTGTGCAGGTCACTCTGATGACATTCCTGTGCATGTCACTTTCCTCGTCAACAGAACTCTCTGAGTCGTCATTTTCGGACGATTCAGAGGAGCTTGCAGATGTCTCATGTCTACCACGTGGCGCCACCTTCCTCTTTCTTTTCTTCGAAAGTCTGGAGCAAGACTCTGACAAATTTCGCTCAATGGCCTCAGGTTCTTGACCTACACGGCTCTCGTTATGTGCCAGTAGGTCATTTTTGCCTTCAACCTCTGTACTCATAGAGATGAAAACGGATTTTGTAACTTCGCTCAGCCAACAGGCAAAAAACCTCCGCCTTAGGCCAAGAGAAGAGCTGAAAGAGGATGTGTGGGAGTCTGGGCTCCAATATGTAAGGAGGATGGGCTTGAATCCAGTATTAGATCAGCGGAGATTTTATGAGGTAAAATTAGAATTGCTATAGTATAGAATAAATAATGGAAAAATAGTTTTGATTTCACAGCTAACCTAGTGTATCTCAACCTTTCATTTTTAGCTTGATTTGTACTGAATCGACCATGGGAATTCCTTTCCTTTTTAAAAGACTTTTACACTTTTCAAAATTTTACCTTTACACATTTCCAAATTTAAGGACTAATGTTCCTATAAATCTTTGTGTGTAAGTTATAGAAATATTCGACAATATTGTAGTAGACAGTTCTTGACCGAAATTTTGATTGTTACATCATTTTTTGGTTCAGACAAAATCTGAATAATTTTTATGCCATCATGGACTCAATGACTTCATAATTGAGGTATTTTCAAATTGATTTGTCTTGACTTTTTACATTGATCACAGCACTGGCAAGCGTGACCGTTGTTGTCGGCGGTTGGCAGGTGCTGTTATACAAACTATCCATAAATTGTCAAAAATGTCAAATTTTTTTATGTCAATTTTTTCAAATTAAAACTAAGCTGCAAACTTCCAACTTTGCAAACGTATCAGAAGTTGACCAGACCGTCGGTATACTAGCCTGATAACCAGACCCGATTTCAAAAGGAAATAGTGGTCTGTTAAACATTGATCCAAATCGTGTTCAGAGCCTCGTTTTCAACGGGGCTGTTTTCCAGGTTTTTCGGAAAATGTATGCGCATAATTATCTCGCATGCGTCATCGTGAAAATAAAGAGCCAGCCTTGCGAGATGGAATGATGTCTGCCGTTCCAGCCGTTCCTTGTTGTGTATTTTGCTTTGGTTTGCTTGAGAAATTGACAGATCGTAATTTTGTTGAAAGTAGAGGTGAGTTCAAAGTTAATTTTGAGTTTGACAGTCTGCCGTTTGTTGTGAGGAAGGAATTTTCGAGACACATCTGCAAGCAGTGCCTAGGCCAGTTCAAGAAGCGTTACTCGTTGAAGAACAAATTGAGGGAGATCGAAGGAATTCCAGTAAAAACTAGACACTCTACTAAACGATTTTCAGAGCAGCAGCAAGACAACACCACCCTCCCATATCACAACATCTCCTCACCATCAGCTAGCGAAGTCGAATGTCAAACGACCGATTTGCATGTGGAGGTGAAGGAGAGATCCACACAGACGGACAACAGCGTGCACTTGGAGAAAACAATCTTCCAAAATGCTGCCAATGAGACACCAGTCTATGTGCGGGCTGAATGGTCCAGTGGGGCACGTAAGAAGCAGATGCCTAAGACTCTGGAATCATTAGGTAAGATGCTGGTCAGAGGAACTTTAAAGCAGATTGCCTCGGCTGCCTGGCACTGTCAAGAACTGAAGCCCCACCTCATAAAGGAAATGTTGAAAGCAGTTCACCATGAATGTGCTACATTCTGTTCAAAGAAGGACCAATGCATTCTTCGAAAAACCACAAAGAACGATATGCTTGCTTTCACCTTTGAGACGTTTGTAGAGGAACTAAAACAGAGAACACCGATATTCAGAGCAGTGCTGAAAACGGCTTCAATGGGCAAGAAAGGGCAGCAAAAGGAAATCTTCTGGATCCCGGCAATTTGCATGGCTGCTGCTGTTTGCTTGAAGAATCGTTCATACCATATGACAGCAGTGCAGCTTTTAGTTTGCATCATATTAAAGCACAGTGGCCTATCAGTAAGTATTGCATTAAAGTATATTTTTCACAAAAGCAGTTGTGCTACTACACATATTTTATAAGCAACTGCTTTATAAGCAAGGCAGTACTCAGCAAAGCAAAA
Source organism: Pelagia noctiluca (assembly GCA_963924455.1). NCBI lineage: Eukaryota > Metazoa > Cnidaria > Scyphozoa > Semaeostomeae > Pelagiidae > Pelagia > Pelagia noctiluca. Next base: position 5,632,034 of record OZ004329.1, read on the forward strand.
ACTTAAAGCAATTCTAGTACTGGATAGAGCAAAGCCAAGCAATTTGGAAATTTTAGTTTTGATCCAATTGACAATGAAAATTGAGCTGCAGCTCGATAGAGAAGTTCAGTGGATATTAGTACCCCAGCAGACGTTTTTATGCAAAGATACCATCGACATTTGTTGTACAACAAGGGTGCAACAACTTGGGAGATAGTATTCTAAGAAAAAATTTTTAAGTAAAAAAAGCTTAAGCAATTGCTAAGCAATTTTGAATACTCAAATTTGCCTCCCAGCTAAGCAAATTTTTGTACTATGCCCGAGCTGAAATCGCTTATAAAACATGTACACAGGGCGGCCGAGAGCCACGATGGGCCCAAGGGCAATTTCAGCCTGCAGGCCCCTTTACTTCACAAAATTGTGGGCTTTGTAGTATCGAACTTCCCATTCTTAGTGAAACAAACAATATAATAGCATAAATTCAATCCTAAACCCCTGATTTTTGTACAGAAGATGATTCAATTTTGTCATTTTACATTTGTGCAAGGGTCTTCCTCTACCAAAAATGTCAATTACAACAATAAAAAATTTTAGGCGGGCCCTCAACTTGCTCTGGGCCCCTGGGCAGTTACCCCCTTGCCCCCTCTCGGTGGGTCTGGTGCTACAGGAAAAGTTTAGGATCCCCTTTCAAGCTATAACCATGTAATATTACACAAGAGATGAATGTATAAGGGCGCTGAAATAGCCGAAAAGATGGTGGAATTTGTTATGGAAATTTAAGGTGAATAAACAATAGGAGATATTTTGGACCAAAAGAGGTTTTTTCTTAGAGTTTTTGTCAAGAAAAGTATATTTCTTGAAGTACACAAATACTTCATAAAATTTCTTTCATACCCACCCACTTGCTACACAGGAGTAACTGGGAAATATTTTGATCAATTGCCTACCTCACACCCCACATCGGGCCTTCCAAATGGAATATTATTATCTTTTGTTTGATAACCTTTCCTGTTGATTCAGTGGTTTTGCCTCAAAGTGAATCTCTACCCCTTCTTTCTTGACAGTCTGCCATACGAAGATTGCAGGCCACACGCTTAACAGTGTCGATTCCGTTTCTGCATAAAAAAATGGATGACTTTGGACAAAACTATGATGCTGAATTAAGAGAGCTTATAAATGTGGAATGTGCAATGATGCAACAGAAAGCAACGGCCGCAGCACCAACAGTTGATGTAACAACTCGAGAAAAAAGTAGACAGCTTCCTGCAACCATGATTGGCAAAATTCCTCCAGGAAGAAAGCAGATATTTGACAACATAGACTATGAGCAAAAGGTTCATCATATGACAGAGGAGCATCAAAACACACTGACTCATTGGACCTCATATATGACAACAGAAAACCGCATTTCACCAGGTAATGTAAACATGCCATATACTTTCATTGGATATATTTTACAAAACAGGTTTCCGATGATCTCCTTGAACCTGCAACAAAAATGCTGGCTATGTTTAGATTTATTGCTTCAAAAGGAATGAGTTTTTCCAGATGAAGGCAGCAGTTTGAAAACATAATGCATACAGTATATTTACAGTACAGGCCAGGTGTAACTTAACATCGAAATAATTCTTGAGAACTCGGAAAGAATTCTTTGGGCAAGGAAAAGAATTCTTTCAGCAAGAAAAAGCTAATGATTTGACCAAAAAAAGAATTCTTTCAGCAAGAAAAATAATTCTTTCAGCAAGAATTCTTTTTCTGAAGAAAGAAATTGACAATAGAGTTCAATAGTGTGACATTATCAAAAATCTATTTTTAGAATTTTCAAAGATAAGTTTCATAATCGCAAAGACCGTCAAAAATAACTTCGTATGAATGTAAAATCATCTCTGCATGATGAATATTGACTGAGATATAAAAATTGACTTTCAATATGAAATCACTGTATTTTCTGCTTGGTTCATAAAGTTTAACCAGCCAAAAAATACAGGGATTTCATATTGAAAGTCAATTTTTCAAATGGTCATATCTCAGTCAATATTATACATAGCGGTGATTTTTTTACATCCATACAATTTTATTTTTGACATTCTTTAAGAATATGGAACTCAACATTAAAAATTCTAAAATAGATTTTCGTGATGTCATCACTAATGAACTTTTTGGTGAACAAAGTCATTGCCCAGTATGAATTGCTGACAGGTAGGGGAAGCTATCCCCTGTCTGAGCATAGATATGACCGCATTTTAAAATTTTCAATGGGTAATAGCCCCACTATCTGAGGTTCCAGCCCTCTTGTTGGACGGGGGGAAACCTGCATCACCACTACTTCAGACCGGGTTTTTGGTCAGAAAATCACAAAATCCTTTAATTGTCCCATTACTGACCATATTAACAATGAACTTTTGGGCATTTCTTCAGCATAATAGCAGTTTGTTTGCATAGCTATCTTTATTCCCTTTAATCTTTATAATAAATTATTTCTTTTAGGCAAAAACCTTCTTGACAATAATCCTCAGTGTGATTTACAAGATTTGGAAAACGGCAGATTCATTCCAAGCAGACAAGAGCATCAAAAGCAGAGAAATGACTACATTTTCCTTGTGTCCAAAACAGCCACTGAATGGATTCCATGCTTACAATTTTTGAAAGAAAGTATCCCTAACAGCTTGAACCATTCATACATGGAGTTATCATCAAAAGCCACAAAAACGGTGAGTTTCTTGGGCTGCAGACCTTTTGTACAATACAGTCGAATTCTCGAGAATTTGTGAGAATTTTTACAAACATTTATAGTTTCTAAGAATTCTTGTTAAATTAAAAAGTTATGGTGTTTCACACAATGAGATATAAAAACACTAGAGGGCCTACTTCAAAGTGAGGGTTGAAGCCAATCTTTTGTACGGCAAAAAATTTTCACATGGTAAAACTTTGCTCAGGGGTGTTTGATTTGATAATAATTTTTCTCTCAAAGTACATCTCGTAACTTTAAAACAATTGAGAGTAAAAATAGAAAACTTTTCCCAATCACACAAAAAACAAAAGAGAAAATTGCTTGCCGTACAAAAAACTGACTTCACGGAAAATTACCTTGAGTCAGCTCTCTAGTGTTTTTATATCTCATTGGTTTCACATGGCTCAAAAATATTTATTATGGTATAAAGGATTATTCAAAATCCTAATGTCAAGTTACTGTTTACAATATGTGTACAGTATGTGGTCATTTATAGTTGCATGTTGTATAGTATACTGAGTGAGTGCTGCATTTTGGGAAGTGTAAACAAACTGCACTAACATGGAATTGAATGAATGTAAATAGTTGGCATTTCTGGTTCTTTTAAAATTACAAGATGCAATTCTCCCCTCCCCTACCTGTCTCAAGCAATCACTCATTCACACACTCAATTTAGCTCTGTTGGCATCACATCAAAAAAACAATGCTGCCTCCCCACCGACATTTAAAGACAATAATGGCAAAATCAGACTATATAGTCTTTATGAAACAGTGCCAATTCATTTCTCATTAGCTTTTATGCGTTTTCCACTATTATCAACTAGTCTATTTGTTTCTTACATTGCTGGAAGCTCTGAAATTTTTGTTCTCTTTTGCATTAATTCAGACCTTCCATGGCTTCATCTATGAAAACGAGAACACTGCAGATGGGATCCATGAGGTACTGAAAGTGTTGCATGACTTTGTTCCATACAGCGGAGAGGGTGAAGAAAGACATTATGCATCCCAAGGAAATGTAGGAGACCAGTTATCTGTGGAGAGAGCAGTCAATTGTCTGCTTCAAGTCTCAAATGGTTACACACCTGAAGAGCGATTGGAGGGTTTGCATTTTGAAGCCGGTGAAATTACGTGGCTACATGGTACTGAAGTTAGATACTTGAGATTTATGTCAAAACATAACACAGAATTCGATCTTACAATGAGTTAGAGTAACCATATGATGTTGTTGTGGACAAGTATGCACGATGATATCACAGAGTCCGCGTTTAGTATAACGTATATATATATATACTGTATTTGAGGTCCTTGATCAATGAAAACAATATAAAAGTAGCATGTGTCACCCTTTCTGTGCTATGTTTGGACTTGGCTGATTAACTTCAACCTGTTTTTATTAGCTTGTTTTGTTGGCCCATCTTTACAATTGCAAAGTAATATTTTCAGTTCATTTCTGTGGTGCACCATTCATAATAGATGCCACACATCAGTGCTTTTCAGGGGCATATGCAAAAACAAGATTACAAAAAAAAATTGCACATGCAGACTTTGTACAAGGAAACTGTGCATCAAAGTGGGTATTGGTTGATTAAAGTATGCACTGTTTTTCTTTTCTAGATAGCATATGACAATTTCTACTCTGGTGCATCAGCAAGTGATCAATGCACGTTGTTCAGTGATGCTGCTATTATCAACAGACGAAATGTCGGCTCAGATGTAAAAGCAAGGGCAAGTCCATGCAAGCAGTTTCTTTTGCTGGAGGTGAAAAGCAGGCTTGTAGCTGCAATACTTGAAGAGCTAAAGCTGGAATCAATTGATGACGAGCCATCAAATGACCTTCTCCCTCAGAATCTGCCGACCAGAAGCAAACAAGAGCAGAAAAAAATTATCATGGAATTGGCAACAAATGTTGTCGACAAACACATTCTTCATAAGGAAAGCACAGAAATTCTACTTGAAAAGACACGTCAAGCATCTGACAGAAAAGAAGCAGCAACGGATAAAAGGTTCAATTGTCGGTACCAGGGATGTCCAAAAACCTTTAAATATGATGGAAAAAGCCGTCTTGACCATGAAGCAACACATGGCCTAGTTTATGAGATCACCACCAAGAAGAGCATGAAGACAGACGACTTGTACAACTACCAGACATCCTTTATGGAGCTTGGAATGGTGATATTCAATTTCTTTGATGCAGTTAGCATGGGTGATGGAGATAGAGTGCTTCAATGCTGGAAGTTTATGCTTTTGTATCTCAAAGCTGATGGTGCTGGTAGCAGCAAGTATGCCCTTGAGAGCTTTTATTTGATCTGCCAAAACTACAGTCTTCTGTCAGAGAAAGCAGCTTTTGATCTTCGCTGGAACCGGTTCTACAAGAATCGCGATGGATGTGGTGGCAACATCCCATTAGACCTTGCCTTAGAGCATTACAATAACTTGCTCAAAAATATATTTCGTATGCAAGGACCAAATGTTTCAGATAAGAAGATTCTTGACCGATATTGCAAAGCGTTAGTCGTGAATAAGTCATTGATTGAAATATGGGATCTGCCAGCTAATATATAATATATAAATCCTGCCAGCTAATGCAACGATCTGGCAAGCATATTGCAAAAGCAGCGAAGAATGACCTCCACAAGATTGTGCACAATCTAATGCAGTGTCATGCCCTTCAAGAAAAGCCAGGGAGAAAACTCAAGGGGTATCCAGGAATGAAACCAAGCATCATTCAAGACCTTGACCTTTCATCAGTATTTAAATGGATCAAAGAACACAAGAGAAAAGTTCTCCTTGGTAAAGTTGCTCGATAGCTCAATAGGGCAACTATGAGAAGAGTGACATCAGTGATAAGGGATTATCAGTCAATACAAACATTGATATAGTATCAGGTGTGCCAAGATAAATTCTCCATTTTTGGCAGTCCATGATGGATCATACACTGGACTAATTTTGAAGATTTTATGACTTAATCCTTAACAAAGCACTTCAATTATGTCCTGAGATTTTTGGGCAATTTCTGTTTAGTTTTTCGGAGCTGCAAGTCAATTTCTTAACATTTGTCAACTGGTCCACAAGCTTAAATGTTTGACAACTGGCTGTATTAAAATTGTAATAAAGCACCATGCCGAGTCATTCCCTTAATCATTAATTCAACACCATGCTTGCCTGGCTGATGACACTTCCTCGTCTTTTTAGCCCTCTTGAATCCGGCATGAAACCTGCACCAAAGCATAAATACAATTCAATTGCAATGGAAAACATGTTTTATTTACATTTCTGCCAAAATAGAACCAGAGTGCTCATGCAGCATATTACAATTAATCAATATCTGAATCCTAAATTACAACGACAACAATTTTTCTCATAGTCTGTTCATGTCGAGTCTTAGAAACCTGGTCGTGGTCCGTGTATTTAATCATTTTCAGCGGTTTGAAAACTTAAATATTTTCAGGAACTTGCTTAAGCTTAAAAAACTGAAAACATGCAAGGAATCCAAGAACCTAATTTGAGATTTTTTGCAAAGATGAAGTCATAAATACTCAAAATTGATCAAGTGCACGATTTATCATGGACTGCCAAAAGTGGATTGATTGTTTTTTTATGAAACCGTATTTTAAGAATATATTGTATCCTTGCGTTGGGTATTTATCAAAGTCTTGCATTTCATACCAAGATGATTTGTGCTGTTTGCCAATACAGGTCTGGCGGAAACTGTGCATAGTTGGTCCGGTTCGAGCTAAACTAGTGAGTCCGTGGGGCATACCCCAGAAAATTTTGAAATATAGGTTCTCCCAGATGCAATTTGGTGCATTTTCAGACTGGAATTTACTTAAAAATGAGCCAGAGTTTACTGTAAAAATCTAAATGTTTTATGGAGCAATATTGCTTTTTTTTTTAAAAAGAGTGACTTTGCCCAAAAGTTGGTCCAGCCAAAGCTGCACCAACCGGACCGTTTCTGCTGGGCCTGCAATAAAAGGCACATATTTTACTGTTATATACAACTAATTTATACAATAGCGAGTGTCAAAACTTTTCAAGTACAAGTTGATCCAATTGTGCACTTATGTCTAGCTCAGTCTCTGATGTCTCCATTGCATCATTTGTAAAATCCTTCAGGAATGATGTACCATGAAAATCTAATTCTGAATCATCCCTGATTTCAATCCAACCAGAATCCATATCTTCCTCATAGTCTTCATCCAGTATATCCAGGGGAGACTCATCCAGCTCAAAATCATCAAAAACTTCATGTAATGCAAGAAGTATGTTGTTGGCATGCACCATCCTCCATATTTCAATATACTTCTTTATGTCGTTGAAGCCAAAAATTTTATTGCAATTAGTCAAGACCTGCTTTATTTGCACATCTCCAAATTCACAAAGGCTAGTTGCAAAGAAAACTTGTGGACAGCTTGAAATATTTGCTGGTAACAATGTTTGTCTATAGGATTCCAGCCTGAAAAAAAGTTCAGACCTTTGTTCTGGTGTCACAGGTCTAGACTGCAATGCATGACACTGGTCTTCTTGCTCAGAAGCAAACTCGAAATCTAAGGAGGTGCATATTTGTCCTCCACACTTGCATTATCTTGCACATATGTCACAGCACAAACAGCCTTTAACTTGAGAGGATGGAACTGATGGAAATATAGAACTTATTTCCTTTCGACGGCAAGTAGTTGAAACAACATAGTTCTTCATGTCTGCATCACTATGTTTCATAAGCACACCATTGTGAAGAAGGAAACATGTACTCTGTGCCCCCACTTCTCCCTGCCCTTCCGCATTCTTGCAAATAGGATTCGATTGATTTTGATCCTCCGAAATGTACAATTCTTGTGACATTCTTGCAGTCTATTCCCATTCCAAATGCTGCGGTACAAATGAGAACCACAATGTGCCCCTCTGCAGATGTCAGACTTGATAGAACATGGTGCTTCACAGATTCTGGGGTTCCTGCGTGGAACATCTCTACCATTCTATGCTTTGGATTCTTTGTTCTATTGTAAATATTCTCACCCAAGCCTAATGAAAAGGTGCGAAAAAGTAAACTGCACTGTTTACGTGTTCTGCAAAATATTAGAGTCTTTTCAGTGGAAAGTTTCCTGGCTTTGATTTCATTAATCAGCCCCTGGAAAATTGTTGTCAGGCTCAGGTCATTGCTCACATATTTCACGGCATAGCGAATGTTTTCCTTGCTTGGGCTTTTTTCAAATACTGCAGTGGAGAAAACATTGACTTGTAGTAGCTCAAAAATATTTCTTTTTGTGGTCTTTGATGCTGTAGCGGTTAAGATGGCAAGTCTTGGATTGGACAGCAAGGACTTCAACTCCAACAATTTCCCATACCATTTTCTGAACGGTACTTTTTGTGACTGGTCATCTGCCGTGCCCCTGAAAAATGAAAATATAGTTAAGGATTTTTGTTGCTAAAATATTTCTTGATGTGATCTTGTGAAAGCATGATGTAAAAACCATTTTCTACTATACTGTACATCTTTTTCATGTATACTGAATTCAGTATTCAGTGGAAGAGCCAAGGGCTATAAATATCTATCTATCTATCTATGAAAATACTGTACACAATCTAGAATGGTTATTTCGTACATGTTTGTTAGTAAGTTAGAGTTTAAATGTTCATTTTAAAATGGAAAAAAATGTTGTTAAGTTCATTTAAAAATGAAATTTTTTGAAGTTATTTCTTATCACTAATCTAGATCAAATGAATAGAGTCTAAATAATCCTTAAAATTTTCTAAGGATCTCTGTTCTTTGATGTTCTGAGGCACAGCGTTCCATAATTTTGCAACACTGGGGAAATATGAATAATTCTAGATGTTTGTTCGACAATGTGGTATTTGGAGAGATGGTTTACTTCTTGTGAATGTTATATTCGATCGAATGAACACTTCATGTCGTATGTCTACGAGACGATTGAAAATTTTATATGCCATTATTACTTTGGTCTTAACTCTTCTTTCATTCAACACCTCCCATCCGAGCTCTTTAATCATGACACTGGGACTTGCAGACCAGTCGTAGCTGTTGTAGACGAACCCTCTCTAACTATACGATATTTTGAGAAGTATGAGGGTCCCAGACTGCACTTGAGTACTCAACTGTAGCCCTTGAGGGGGTGTGGGGGTACTCCCCCTGATAAATTTTAAATTCTTAATGCGCTCAGGTGCAATTTCCAAGCACTTTGGTGCATAATTATAATTGCATAATATAATCATTCATTTTCAATGAAAATGGCTGATTTTCCTGTTGGCTGTCAAAAATAGGGGGACCGGACCCCTAGCCCCCTCTAAATCCGTGCCTGCTCAGTCTGCACACCAGCTGGACCAGTATGAGTATGAAAAATTTTCTTTCCTGGCTTTTAATGAACAAAAAAAAATGCAATATCTTACCAGTGAACTACACAGTGTGCTTCATCTACAACCAGAATCTCGCAATTGTCTTTGAAATAGTTGGAACTAGAGATTGTTCTCCATCGCTCAGTGCCCAATACACTTTCTGGGGATGCAAACACGAGAGAGTGGTCACCATTCTCAATTTCTTTTAAAACCTTTTCATCCTGTCCATCGTAAATAGCCGCAGCAGTTACTCCGGTAGTGAGCTTCAGCTTTGAAACTTGATCAAGCATCAATGATTTTAACGGTGAAAACACCAGAGCCTTGCATGTTCCAATCAAATTATCTTTAAGGATGTCAGCAATCATTGGCAGGCATTGGAAAATTAAAGACTTCCCGTAGCCCGTCGGTGCACTAAAAAAAATATCTCTGCCAGAAAAAAATGTTCGAATAGCTGTTTGTTGATCAGGCATCAGCTCTTTAACGTCGAAGAAACATCGGACATACTTGAAAGCATCTTCAATTCTTTCTTCTGATAGTGGAGCGAAGTTCAGTCTGACATTATTAGGGTTCGCCATGTTGAGACTGATTCATCAAAATTTAAAATGTGTTGGATAAATTAACTTCGCCTCACTTTCAAACAGTGATTATGCAATGAATTTTGTCTCTTGTTTCCTTGTGATCTGAACACGATTTGGATCAATGTTTAACAGACCACTATTTCCTTTTTAAATCGGGTCTGGTTATCAGGCTATCGGTATACCAGCTTACAAGCAAAATATTTATCAGGAATAGTGTTTTCGGAATGTCCCTTTTTAGACAGATTTACCTGGAATATAGATAGATTGATAGATAGATACATAGATAGTTATAGAGGGATAGACGCTTTGGACAGTGAAATGATGGAGCTTACAGAATCGGATCCAAACATAACGAGGTTTCATATGACTGATAATGGTCTGGACTATGCTTTAGGCAGGGTGTGGTTTTGAAACCATGACTTACAACGTCATGGTGACGTGATTAATTAGGGTCTTTTTAGACAATTTAGCCATGAAATGATGGAACTTATACAGTCCCACAGATCCGAAAATAACTGTCGCACGAATGAGATCTCATATGAAAAATGAGTGAGTGAATGGATGAATGGTAGGGGCGTCATGACCGGGGAGGCAGGGGAATGGGCACTGTAAGAGTAAAATTTTAACTTGCTTTCCAATTGCCAATAAGTTTTATTTTGTTATACTCATCATCAAAATTGTCGTGGACGCTTGGTATTCTTTCCCCCTATGCAATTTGTAATTTGTAATTGGAAATTGGTTGTTGGTTTTACTCGGTAATTGGTTTTAGTATAGTAATTGATTATAGTTGGCAGTTGCCAATTGGTTATAGTACATACTGTAAAATCTCTATTTAGCTCCCGGACGTTTATTTAATTTTGAAAGTTGGAAAGTAGGTGTTTAATAGAGAGGGGGGATTATTGCGAATGGGGTGGCTAATTTAAACATTATCAAGATCAAGGATAGCCGAATTTTTTTTATCGATTCTCTTGTTTATATCAAAAGAACACCGCGTACGTAGAAGATGCATGCCTTTGCATGGATTGATTGTTCTGTGAATTGATACTACACAAAACTCTTGGGAAAGGGTTGCTGGAGGGCTTCTAGAGATGTTATTAACAAGAGAACAAGATGAGCTTTTTTCACTCACACAAACGTCAAGAATATGAAACTAGCAATTGCTTCTATTGCGGTAGAATACATCATGAGCTATCACAAAGTAAATGCATTTTATCATGTAGTGTTCTCGTATGAGAATGGGGGGCTTAATAGAGCAAGGGCTTATTTAAATTTCTGCTTGAAAAAGGGCGACTTATTACAGAGGGGTCCTTATTAGAGAAGGGGCTTAATACAGCTTTTAATGGCAATTGTCATTTGGTTATAGCTCGTATTGCAAATTTCTTTTTACATAATTGCTATTAATTGCTTGATTACTTTGTAAAATAAATAGAAAAATAAAGTGACATCTTCCTGAAGAACGAAATATGAAATACGAAATAAAAAATACTAAATACTGAGATAGATTTGTACTTATTCCAGACGGCATTGCTGCATGTACTCTTCAATTAGCTTCCTCTCATAATAAAAGAACATGCGACATCTTCGTGTTAGAAACTATAACATTTTATCCTTCATTACTAATAGAGAGCTATTTAAAATTTTGGGTAAATAAAATATTCGCATCGGAGTTTATATCTTAATAAAAAATTACGTATAGTAACTTTTAGTACCATAATTTTATAAACACAATATTTCGAGCTTCTACTCGTTATCAATTGTTAAAATGAGTTGAGCGTTAGGAGAAAAACAGACGGTAGAAGAATTGAAAGCGGCGTTTGAGAAATGGAAATGAGGCTAATTATTATAGAAATGAAAACTGTTTGTTAAGTCCTGAAGGAAAAAGAGTTTTCAAACTATGAATCAAACGTTTCTCAAGAGTTTTTCTTTTACCAGAATCCTAAGAGGCGTTCAGCAATCCGAGAATCGACATGTCCTCATCGGTATGTTTCTCCGAGTTAAAATGTTTGGAAATGTTCATATCCGCACCAGTTTGATGCTCTTCCCTTCGGTGAATCTTATTTCGGACATTTCTCAAATGTTCGCCAAATCTATTGTTTATTTCTCGAGACGATTCTCTGATATATAATATACCGCATCAAGTACAAATAATTCAATAGATGAGGCAAGATGTTGAGCATGTAAAGTGGCATTTGATGTTGAAGGAGCGATTTTGATTGATGACTAATGTAGAGCTGTTGAAGTGGTTACAAGTTTGACAAAGGTGATGATTGCAGGGAAAGGTTCCAGGAACTTCAGGTGAATTCAGATATATAAGCATGTCTTTCAAATTCTTATATTTGTGATAGGCCATTAGAGGAGGAGCATTAAAAGAGTGTTTGGTGTTGTTGTCTTCTGTAAGGATGTTAAGATTGCTGTACATAATTTTCTTGACGTTCTTGTTAAATGGGTGGTAGGTTAAAGTGAGCGGATTGCTTTGATTGTTGGGAGGCGACCACTGTGAAGGAGCGAAATTAATGGTCAAAATAAATTTATCACTTCTTCTATTCGTTTTATCACATAAAACAACGGTCAGCAGACCACCCAATTGTTAGGTTTTGGTTAAGATCTTACCTAAATCAACACACTAAAAACGAACAATCCGACTTTGCAGTCAATGAACAAATATTTTGTACATAAATAGCTTTTTAGAGCAAAAGCTTTTAATGTTCTGAAATGATGGGACTTTTCAATGTTTGGAAACAATAGGGAATTATGACTCGCCTTGAAAAAACTATTCATGTACAAAATATTTATTCTTTGACTTCTCGGACTTTGACTGAGACCGTTTCATTTGTCTTTAAAGAATTTAAAATTTGTTTTGGAATTAAAGTATACCTAGTTTCATTTGTAAAAAGTTGTTTAGTGATTTCAATTAAAACATCTGTTAATACAAGTTAATCTTATCATGAAATTTAGTATAAATAGAAGATTTTTTTCTGAACTTTTGAAACTATTTTGTTCTAGTTAATAAATGAAGTTTTATTGAACAGTCAGATAAAATCTCCTAATTTCCCTAGCTTTTACCCAACATTTTCGGTGTTGTATAGTATTTACCCACCTTTCCTATGATTTCCCAAGCTATTTTGCTTTACCTAGTTTCCCGAGCTAGGAATCCCAGGTATTTGCTCTTTTTCCTAGCTTTTTTTATGCCTAGGAGTCCTAGGAAAGCTGGGTAGATTTTACCCATATATTCCCCAGCTTTTCAAATCGAATTTTTTACCCAGTTTCCCCAGCTTTCCTAGGAATCCTACGTATTTGCTCTTTTACCTACCATTTTTTATTCCTAGAAATCCTAGGAAATGTACCCAGCTTTTGCCAAGCAATTACCTAGGATTCCCCAGTTTTTTGGTACGGGCAAATTAAAATTGGATTCAAACAGAACATTCGCAAACCAGCAACAAATAAAAGAAAAACTAACCCCTTACGCAAACATCCAGATCCTTTGCAGAAGAGACACCAACATTACACCAAGAGCAAAAGACCAAGCACAACATCCATCAAGAACCGAACATGACTCAACAGAAAATGGCAACAGCAACAACCAAAGAAACCAGGGTAAACCCCCAACCAGGCAACTTGAAAGGGGCATATAAGATCTTCTCTCCACAACAATTTATGCCTTCAATCTCTTGCGAAGCAACTTCAAAAGACTTCTTAGACTTAAAGATGACCTAGATTGACGCATGAAAAATTAAATTAAGAATTTATAGTAGATTCATTTTTAAGGCAAGGCCTTTACTCTTTTGTACCAGCCCATCATTTTTTGACAAAACATATCAGAAATCAATTTATTATCCTTTTTAGAAGGGTACGATTAGGAGCCCACTTCGGAATATCCAACTATCAAATAAATATTCTAGAATCACCAAAAGAACGAAATAGTTCATTCACCCCTAAAACGTAGACCAAACCATTCAAAAATTTGAAATTGCAATTAAACAAGATATTAAAAACCACAAAACTAAAAGACACCTACCACATGATAACCTTAGAAAAACACAAAAACGGCAAGGCCTTAAGGAGCTCATGGACCGAGAGGACTTAGTTGTGACCCCAAAGACTATTGTTATTTGGGGTATTGAAGAATATCGTCAAGTGGCTAATAACCAATTGAATAACACAGAGTTTTACCAACCACGTTTAACAGACTATTTTGAAGATTATCAAAGAATAACGATCAACTCTGTAGTAAAGCTACACTCTGATGATTTAATTAATGAGGAAACAGTAGATAGACTAACATCTATCAACGCTAAACCTGCTTACTTTTTACTTACTTCCCATAATACATAAAAAGAACAACCCTGGACGAGCTGTTATTTTTCTAGTTAATTGCCATGCAACTAAGCTATCTACATACGCTGATTACTACATCCTGCCCTTAGCTAACAAAGTTAAATCCTACATACACGACACAACTGATCTATTAGATAAAATCAGAAATATCCCTACACTACCACACAATGCCATACTAGTAACTATGGATGTTTGATCATTATTTTCAAACATTAAGCACAAAAATGGATTAGAAGCCCTGTTAGAAAACCTAGATAGCCGAACATCTAGAGATCCCCCTACTGACGTTTCGGTCCTCGGCTGTTTGGAATGTAATGATGTTTTCCAACACGCAAATTCAAAAACTGGTTTAGAGAGTGTGACAAAGTCAATTTATCTGGACATTGTTTTAGTTGCGTTTTCTTTCTGCTCTTCTACAATTTCAAGCTGCTCCTGGACAGTTATATTTCCATCCAGCTCTACCATAGTTTTGTCATGAGCTAAATTGTGGTCATCTATTCTTGTTGGTTCACCTACTCTATCTACAATTTGTTCATTTTCATTTTGCACACTGGCATGTTCTTGCAGCCCTTTGCACTCTCGACCAGCAGACGTTTCTTCTTTGTGTTACGATTTTCTGCTCCGCGTTACGATTTTCTGCTCCACTTAACTTTTTCTTCTTCATCCTCTCAGTACCCTACGTTCCACCATCTGCTCTGTCTTCCCTTTGATCATCATCAGCCAATCTGTAAAGAAAAGATTTAGGATCAATCAGAGCTCTTGAATACGCATTTTTGTCGGGTTTTTCTGTGCAGCATCAAAATTTTCAAATAAATGTGTTTTTAGTTTGATCTTGAACAATGGTTTAGATTTAGCAGTTCTGATATGATCTGATAATTCATTCCATAGTTTTGCACCAAGGTAACCTAAATCAAACTATATCAAACTGTATTTTTTTGCTCAAGTAAATATTACCCCTGTCAGCTTGCCTTGTAAAATATTGATGAACATTTAAACTCAAACAAAAGGAATTATGAAAACAACTGGGAGAAATTTTGTGAATTGATTCATAGACAAACGTTAAGAGTTTCAGCTGGAAAAAACCCAGAGAGTTTTAGAATCTTCAATTCTTTGAAAATGGGCGAAGAGTGTGAGTTGAATGGTTCAAATGAGATGGCTCTGACAATCCTTTTTTGTAATTTAAAAATGGGATGAATATATGTTGTGTAAGTACTCCCCCATACTGTTATTCAAATATTGCGAAAATGAAAGAAATAAAACATTATATAAGCACAATAAAGTATCCGAGGGCATGAAGTTCCTAATTTTAAAGAACATTCCACACAATCTGGCTAACTTTTTTGAAAGTTCATTGAGATGGTATTTCCAGCTAATATTTTCATCAAGAAGTACACCCAAAAATTTTATAAATTTTACTCTTTTTAAAATCTTTTTGCCTATTCTAAAAATAATGTTGTCAGATGGAACATTAATTGAACTAGAAAGGAATAAAATATAATTTGTTTTTTCAACATTCAACGAGTTTGTTGGCATTGAGCCATTTCATCACTAGTTTAAGTTCCTTATTGACAATTAAATTGGGCAAATTTCTATCTTAATAATGAATATTTGTTTCATCTGCAAATAGATAAAATCTTAATTTAGTTGAAACTGTAGGCAGATCATTAATGTATATCAAGAAAAGTAAAGGACCAAGTACTGATCCTTGCAGAACCCCACAATTTACAGAAAGCAAATTAGAATTATGTCTATTAATGGACACATATTGTTGTCTTTGAAGGAGTTTAGACAATAGGATTTGATGATTGACAGTATAAAAGGTAAATCAATGAATATACCACAACCATTTTCTTTGGAATCTAATTGTTTCTGTCAAGCTAATAAGAGCATAATAGACCTATTTTCTTGAAAACCAAACTGTAAAGAATAGAAAATATCATGCTTTTCTAAAAATCTGTAAACCCTCTTTTACATTAATTTCTCAAATAGTTTGCTGAAGATTGACAAAAGTGAAATGGATCGGTAATTTGAAGTAAGCTCAGGATTTCATTTTTTAGAAAGTAATAGGACTTTTGCTATAATATACTAGGAAAAATGCCAACCTGAAATGACTCGTTAACCAAAGATGCGATATATGGGGAAATGGATGAGCCAATTATTTTGAACAACTTTATTGGAATGATGTTGGGGCCAACTGATTTTGAAGAATCGAGTAAATTGATAAAGTCCAAAATTTCCTCATGAGTCACAGGGGATAGAAATAACGAGTAAGATTTTCTATTAGATAGATAATCAAGAGGAGACTTACGCGTTCTCGGGATTTTAGATGTAATTTTATCTGAAACAGTAGTGAAAAATTCATTAAAGATATTTGAAATTTTTGAGGGATCAGATGTTACACTACCTAATTCATCTTTTATTTTATAAACAGTAGAAGAAGAAGACTTTTGAGAAACAATGGCTTTAATACCAGACCAGAGCCTTTGCATTTTATTGCTATGCTGATTTCATGGAAATAAATATAATAATACTTTGCTTTATCTTGCCTGAGTTCATTGGTAACTCGATTTGGAAATTTTTTATAAAGAGTGAGGTTACTTACAGTCCTTTTTTCTTCAACTTGTGCAAAATTCTATCCCTAATTTTCATCATTTTTAGTATTTTGCTGTTAGTCTACGGTTTATCTTTTGACTTCATTTCCTTCTTACTTCGTTTTGAAATGGGTGCATATTTTTTAGACAAGATATTAAGTTGTTCTAATAATTTGTTATTTTTTTTCATCAATATCCATATCATCGAATTCCAAATACGACGAGTCCAGGTTATTTAAATCATTTATGTAGTTTTGCTCATTCAGTTAAGAAAAGTCATGCTTAAAGCTTGTTGCTTCATTATGAACAATTTTGCTATTTTTCATGACAATGAATTGTGGAGAATGATCAAAATATGAGCAAGAATATTTCCACAAGTCAGATTTCCAACGGCATTTGTAAATATATTGTCAATCACAGATTCAGATTGATCAGAAACCCTACTTGGATGGTGAATGCAAGGTAAGATATAATTTACAGAGAAAAAATTGATAAAATCATTTGTTGGTGTGTGAGAATCGTAATTCAGTAAGTTAATGTTAAAGTCGCCCATTATAAAAACTAATTTGCTCAAATTTTTCTTTGAAAATATATTTTCAAAATGAGAAGTTAGATTTTCAATATCAGTACTTGGATGTCTGTAAAACCAGCAGAACAGCATATTCTTACATTTTTTTTGTCTATTTCAACCCAAATAGTTTCAAACTCAGAATTCGAGATATCCAAATCAGTCCTTGGAGTTGCATCTAAGCTTGATTTAATGTACATACCAACATTTCATTTTGACTAGAGAAAGAGGTCTTATAGAATGGATAGGAAGGAATTTTTTCATTAGTTGTAATAGGGTTGTTATCGGTATCCCAAATTTCAGAGACACCAATGACATCAGGGTTGAAACTTAATTGACAGGATAATGCTATTAATTCATCATGATAACTATAAAGACTTCTTATGTTAGTGTGTAGTATAGAGAGATCCAAGGAAGAGCATTGAAGAGAAGAAAGTTCTGGCAATTTAAAGTAACGACAATCTATGGTTTGAGGCATTTGTTCATCAATATCATAATCACTTAGATTTATAAACAGGTTAATTTCATAAACAGGTAGAGAAACTTAAGGTGATGGTGATTCAAACTCTAAAAATTGAGGAAGATCTTCATCTTCTAGATTGCCAAATTGAAATATTTCTTTATTTTTGTCTAATACGCAATTCACACAGTACCAGGATACATTATCATTTCAGTTAGAAAGAGCTTCAAATTCTTTATTGGAAACATCAATGCACTTTGCATGTATCCAAAGACAACATTGGCTGCATTGAATAGTTTTTGATTTTGTAAAACATTTTTCTCACAAAGTCCACAAGGGAATTTAGGGTTTTTGATTTTACTTGTCATGACTATTCAATCTTAACTAACAAAATTTAATTATGAGCATAAATAAATAAATACCAGGGACAAGAATAAGAAACTGAAAAAAGTAGAGAAAGCGTTAACTCAACAATAGTAGGCCTATTTAGGCCCGTATGTCTCTCAGCAGGATTCATAGGTTAATTAAGTTATTAGGTATTATCTCTTTTTATAATTACTTCATTATCATCATCATCAGCCTTCGAAATACCTGGTTCACGTGTTGCAGCTCAATTCTCATTTCTTCTTCTGGTATCTTCACTTCTCCGGATTTGACGATTGTCCTTAACAACGAGCCTGTCTGCCACAAAATATGCTATCTTGCCTGCTTTTCTTGCCTCTTCTAATTTAGGAATCAAAGATTTCCTCTTTTCCAGTGTGCGGCTGCTAAAATCTTCCAGAAATTTCATACCTGGAGGCTTTAATTTCCGAGCAGCTTGAATTATACCTTCACAATCTTTCCACTTCGTTCGCTTGGCCAGGATGGGCCTAGGCCAAGGTCTAACCATTCTTCCGTCCCGGCCAAGAAATGGCCTTTTCTTTTCTCCAAATCTGTGAGCTCTTTCGATTTCCACTGGGTTGTCAATTTTAAGAGATGTTTTTACATTTTTCTTGAATTGACTTTTGCAGTCTTGCCATGTTTCGATGACAATTCTTCCTCTAGAACTCCATACAGCTTTCCTTTTTTGCCTCGACTTTGGTTCTCTGCATATTCCATGCCGTCCTCCATCTTGTCGAGTTTATCTATTCTCCTGAACCTTGGCGAGGATATCATCACTGCTCTTCTCAACTTGAGCAATGTTTACATTGATTTCATTCACATCTTTCTGTGTGAATTGAAGGATGGCTTTAATTTTATTAACTTCACCCTTAATTCATTTAATTTCTTCATCAATTTGACCCGTCAAAGGGGTAACTGCAGAATGAAAGCTCTCAAGCTGCACGTCCAAGAGCTCCCGCATCATATTAATGGTAAAAAACTCTGTCGTCATTCTCTTTATTATTCTAGAACAGATGGATTACTTCAAAAATTCACTGAACTGATAATTTATTAAGACATTCTAATGAATTTAACATTAAAATACTAATTTACTTAGTCAAAGAAAATTGTAGAATTCTCAACCATGCCGTACACACGTCTGTCCGCCATGATGCTTGCGTCTACATGCGTTAGAGCAGGAGTGATCCGGCATAAAGGTGATGCGAATCAGAGTAGTTAACTTTCAGAGCAGGATCAAAATTGATGTCAGACAACGTCGTTCTATCAGCGTGGAGGGTAGAAGTTTTTTCAGGAGTCAAGCTCGTGTTAAATGAACAGAAAGCTATCTGAGCTAAAGTATGGAGGAATATATTATAGAAAACATCATTACTGGAGCTATAAAAGAAATAAGGGAGAAAAAGCAT
Organism: Pelagia noctiluca; assembly: GCA_963924455.1. Taxonomy (NCBI): domain Eukaryota; kingdom Metazoa; phylum Cnidaria; class Scyphozoa; order Semaeostomeae; family Pelagiidae; genus Pelagia; species Pelagia noctiluca. Next base: position 5,651,408 of record OZ004329.1, read on the forward strand.
CGACCGGATAAGGAAAGCATTTCACAAACCTTTTTGTATCGAAATATGGCCTAACTATGGAATTTGCCCTCAATACCGTGGATGAAATGCTCAAAGAGGGAGCCATTACAAACAAAAAAGCCTCAAGTGACGAGACTTAAGCTCATTTTCAAAACTTGATTGCTTTGCAAATTTGCAGAAAAATTTCCAAAATAGATTCATAAACTTAAGAATATTATCACTTACACACTTTTGCATTTTGTGACAATAATTTTTTGGTCATCAAGAACATCAGAATCTATTAACGATTGAGCTTCTTTTTGGTTTTACTAGCACAAATACCAAAACTGAATTTATATTTGGTTCTTGGCAACTTCTGTTTTACCATATTGCTCATACCAGTTCAAATGTTAAAAAATCAAAACAACAAATACAAAAAGTTGATGATATCTTTCTTGTCCATGTTCATCATTATTAGAATTACCAGTCTCAGAACTATGAAACTGATGACCTGAATTGTGCTGCATATCAAATGGGAAGCCTGGCAATCCTGCATAGTTGTTTACATGCTGAAAATGACCATATTTTGGGTGTATGTTGAAAGGTGCCGGTGCCGATGCAGGTGCATGCTGTGGAACCATGGCTTTCGTCATCATTTCAATAGATGTTGTGAGGCCTTGTGCAACTTGTAACATGGAATTGCTCATTTGTTGAATAGAATCGGAGAAAGACTCGTTGGGTTGGCGAATGGCCTTTGCAATATCACGCTTCAACTGTGTATCTTCTTTGGCTTCTTTTAATAACAGCTGGTCTCTCTGGGCAGCACACAGTTTTCTCTCAAGGTGCTTCCTCTTATCATCAATAAGCTTTGGGATAGGAAATGAACTTTTGCGTTTTCCACTCGACACTGAAGCTGACTGTTCAGGTTCTTCACCACTGCAAGGTGATGCACAAAAAGCTTGGCCTGGATCAACATCTTCATCACCATCATCATATTCATCAAATGATGTAACTGGATTCTGCCCATCTCTCTCATCATCAACATTTAAGCTGTTAATATCTCGAGTACATATACCAGAAGACAAAGGTTCTGTAGCTGGGGAACCATCCCAAATCTGCACCAACTGATCATAAAACTCCATAATTATTTTACCACTGCCACTTCTCCGTCCTGATGTCACAGCTTCTGAAAATTTCTGACGAATTTCTTTGAGCTTTTATTGCACTCTTGTATAGCCACGTTTCATAAGGGCCTTTTCAACATTTCTTTGCTGTGATATCCCCTTTTCTCCCAACAACTCATGCTCGCTCATGGCATCCCTTGACTTAGCATAGAAGGGATCGGGGGTGATGTTGACAGGCTCAAAATAGCTGGGTTCGTCCTGATAAATTCGAGCCATTTCTTTTCGCAGACACTCGTATAACTTGGGCTTATCAGCGCTGAAATCTTTCCCTTCATACATAAAGGAAACTTTGTATGCTGCCAAACATTTTAGTAAATTTTCTACTTTATCGCCTTTGTCCCATCTGAAACGAGATTTGAAAGCAGATGCCATTCTTGTTTCTGCTGAGTTCGCGGCCATCTTACTTGAAAGTTTCTAGCTTCTGCGCATGCTCCTGTAATTTCAGCCCAGCAAAAGATTGTGATTTGCGATTATATGGAAATTTTCAGCTCGTTTGAATCGAGCTGAAAATCCTAACGCATTTGAGAAAAGCGGGCTTAAACTTTTCTCATGTAATTGCAAATTTACTTTTGCAGCACTTTGACCGCGACACCGTGCTTGGTTTTCAACCCGGCAAAAATTACAAACGGGCTGAACACTCTCATGTAATGGGCCCCTAAGAAAACACAGACATGAGCTGGATATAATTCTTAGAGATAACGATATTGATATAATTGGCCTAAGTGAGACACGCCTAGATGGGTCAGTGAAAGACCCTTATGTCAGCCTAAGTGAGTATAGAATTTACCGAAACGACCAGGATACTAACAGTGGGGTATGGCATTATATGTAAAAGATGGCTTGCCTGAACCCATTGTAAGGATAAAAAGTAATGAATTGGAACTTTAGGCACTTGAGTTTACACCGGAATTTGGAAATCCTTTCTTCGTTGTGTGCTGGTACCGGCCCCCTACTTCAGGAGCAGATGAAGTCTCATTCGAAAACCTAAGAGAGACTTTGAAAGAACTGGACAAGGAAGAAAAGGAGACAATTCTAATTGGTGATACCAACTGTGATTTCAAAAACAATCAAAACACAAACACCAAAAAGCTTAAACAAATCTACGCTGAGTTTCAATTCTCCCAATTGATCATTTATTTTACTAGAGTTGCTATCACATGCAATGAGCAAAACGAGCAACAAATGTCAAAAACGCTGATAGATCATTTTTCTACAACGAGCCCCAGGCGCATTTTAAGAGCGGATTTTCTGCGAATTGGGATGGTCAATCACTGTTTGGTCTATTGGGTACGAAAAGTCAATGCTTGGAGACTCAATAGAAATAAAAACCGAAAATTGTTGAAACTCGAAGCCTTGCTAATTATGATAAAACATCATTCATCAACAACCTACTCCAAAAAGATTGGTCGAGCATCCTATCTCCCCTCGCAGAAAATCCTAATTCAATGGCTTCCACCTTTCAGGAGATTTTTGAGTCACCCATTGATATACATGCCCCATTGAAAAAAGAATTGTTCGCAATGAAACTGCTCCTTGGCTAAATCAGTCAATACGAAAACTGATGAGGGAGAGGGATTCGGCCAAGAAAATGGCCTATGAATTTCCTGACACGTGGCCAACATATAAGCAACTTGGAAACAAGGTAACAAAAGAGATAAAAGTTGCTATAGAGTCACTGGTTGATTGACGAAAATAAGGGTAACCCTAAAATGATGTGGAAGACCATTAAATGTATTAATTAAATCTGAAAAGTCAATGACCCTCACGAGCTTAGACTTTGGGGGTAATAGACTTGCCAAAGAAGGTGATATAGTAGAGGCACTAAATCATCATTTTGTCACAGTTGGTCCCAAACTAGCAGATGAAATCCAGCAACGAATTAATGACGATCCTCCAATTCACGTAGCTAAGGAATATGACACTATGAAATTAAACTCCGTAAGTGATACTTTCATAGCAAATTCCATCAGGCAGCAAAAAAATTGGGAAAGCCCCCGGGCCTGATCAAATTCCAACAAAGCTAATAAAGGACGCCTGTGAGGTCATAAGTAAACCATTAGCGATGTTTTTAATTTATCCTTTCGTCATGGCATCTTCCAAACATCTGGAAACTGGCGAGGGTCACTCCCATTTTCAAATCTGGAATGAGAAGGGATGCTTATAACTATAGACCCATCTCAGTTATCTCTGTTTTCTCTAGGATTTTGGAAAAAGTAGTACATGACCAGGTATATGCTTATTTTAGGTCACATGGCATCTTGACGGTTAGCCAATCAGCTTTCCAAAAACTCTGCTCAACCATAACATCCCTAATTGACAGTATAGATTTTTGGTACGATAATATTGACAATAAGCAGTTTAATCTGACAATTTTCTTAGATTTAAAAAAAAAGTATTTGACACGGTTGATCACAAGATCCTGCTCAGAAAATTAGATGCGTATTAGCCCTTTTGGAGTTACGCAAAGGACTGGTAACTAGTACGGTGCGCGATATATTGTGGGATAGTTTAGAGGGACGCTTGTTTTTCGTGCATGTTTTTAGAAATGGCGTCTGATGTTAGTGAACTATCGAAGAAGGAAAGCGAACTGAATCCATGTTTAAAGTTAAAAGAAGAAGATGTGCCAGGGGCAGAGCGTCCAAAACCTGCTGATGAATGTACTGTTACAATATTAGAGCGCTGGCTGTCTTGTAGAGGAGGAAAAGTGACCGGCAACTCAATACACTGATCAAGAGGTTAGCATAAGCACTCTAGTATATGATCATAGTTTGTTTAATTGATAAAAAGTATCTATACTTAACATTTGTTTCACTATCTTTTCAGAGTAAACAACTATATCGATAAAGGTCTGACAGCAGATACAATTGATCCCGATGGTGGCATTGATAAGAAAGAGGAAAAAAGCTGGACTTGGGCAAAACATTGAAGACTTTGATAAGACTTTCCCAGATAGTGGGTTTGAAGTTGGAGTATCAAATCATATTTGGAAATACCTTATTGAGGATGTAGAACTGAAGAAACAATTATCAGTGGAAAAGCCAATAGTAAAAGGATATAATTTGTTTAAGTCTAGCAGAGTAAAAGGAATTTTTAGCAAACAAGAGGACAGTTTGTTTTATGCTAAAAGTCAAGTGTTACCTTAATACTCAAAGTCAAGGGTATATACTGTCAAAATGATTTTGAGACCAAATTCGGATATTTTGAGCCACAGCTGGAGTAGATGGTAGATGCAATCATCTTGCTGCAACATTATTTGCTATTGAAGACATCTGCAGGCAGCAAACAAGTGACCTTCAATGCACTTCAAAGCCCTGCATATGGAGTGTGCCAAAAAAGAGAAAAGCAGAAATCACCACCATTCAAGAGGTAACATTTGAAAAACACTTGTGGGGTAAAAAGCACTTGAAACATTCTACCAATTCTTATCAGGATGTCAGAGCTCCAGACCAGAGGACCCAGGTTCATGATTTTGATAAAATTCATGAGAGTGTTAAACAATCAGAAAAGAAGACAGGAAAACAAATGGGGCTGAAGTTTATTCTCCCACATGAAAAAGAAGAGACAGCATCTCCAGAACCTGACAGTATATTGAAAAATACCAATTCAAAATGGGGGCTATTATCCCCCATCAACATCCATCCAGTATCTTTACATGAAATAGCGCACAGAGCCAAAAGGGTTAAGGAACGTCTATTTGCTTCTGCAACAGACCGTGATGCGATTGCAGAAGCCACTGTTGATCAACAAAAAAGTAGGACATGGTATGATGTGAGACAGCCACGAATTACTGCTTCACAGTGCAAAAGATGTGTTATGAAATCAAACACAAGTCCAACCAAAGCAATAGGAGAAGTGTTATTGTATCATGCCAACTGTTAGACAAGAGCAATGAAAGAAGGAATAGAGTGGGAGCCAAAGATCATAGCGAAATTTACAAATGAGACTGGTCACCAAGTGAAAAAACAGGCTTCCTCATATCTGAAACTCACCCTTTTTGGGAGCATGACCAGATGGAATGACAGACAAAGGAAATCTTGTTGGGGTTAAGAAAGTCACATCAAGAGAAGGAGTTTGCAAGATACTATGTGTAGACTTTGTATTTACAAAAGGGAAGAAGAGCAACTTCTAATTAATATTGTCATTTTGTAATTCAAAATGGTTATAAAAAATGTTTCATGAACTAGTTACTTTTGATGCTGCATTCTGGGAAGAGACATTACTCAAATTAGAAGCATTTTACTTTCATAATATTTTCCCTGAGCTAGTTTATCCAAGGGTAAAATTTGGCGCAACAAGATGGAACAAGATTTTGGAATTTCCTCATTCATCCTAAATGAATATTAGGTTTTTTATATCACTGGAGAAAATAAGTGTTTTCATTTATATAAATATGATCAACTAAACCTTGTCCTATATTATAATAGTGTCTTGAAATTGTTTTGTCTTGATATTCTAACATCAATGCTATGAACTTATCATTCGAGGAAGGAAGTTTGACAAACATATAATGATAAACCATATATCTGATGCAGTATCTGCTAAGCTTACAGCAACTGGTCGATCAAAAATGTGCCAGTTTTTCAGTCTTTCCATGTAACGCTCAACATGGATTCGTAGACTGGCTATCTTCTTGTAGTGCATTGTTTGCTCTTCTGAGAACTTGCCTTTATCCTTTAAAAAGTGAGGCAAAGCTAGACGTGCTCCAGCAGCAGCTAAATCATCTTGGATTGTAAATCCCTTATCTGCCATCACATGGTCTCTTCTTTGCAGGTGCTCTAAAAAGCCAGACTTCCTTACAATTTCAGGGTCACTGATTGATCCGCAGTACAAATCACTGCAAAAAGAAGCAACGCCATTTGGAGTAATTCCTAGTAATGCCTTCATAGTTGTCCTTGACTTATAGCTTGAATAACAAGAAGATCTCTTATCCAAGCTGGACGGGGTTTCCATTTGAATTTCTGTACAGTCAGTAATTGACACTAGATTTGGGTAGAGTTTCTTGAAAATAGAAGGCATGTAAAACTTGATTTGTTCCTTGGAGGGCCATTGAATACATATTGGCTCTAGCTCCATTCTCATGAACCTAAACCATGTTCTACAAATATTGTGTAGTAGAAGCAAGGAAGACACACGAGTTATGCTTCAAATATATACATAACTATAAACCTATACACATTGCGTTGTGTTAACGTAGTCTGACGGACTATTGACGGAGTATAAACGTGTGATTCTAACGAGTGAATCAACTGAGTCGAATATGACGAATGAATAGAATGAGGTTACAGGAAATGGAACGGGATTAAATACTTCTTAAGGAGTCTGGTAACTAAGAGATTAAATGTTCTAAGAGTCTAAGTACTAGTGAATGATGTCACTCTGAATTCTTAACATCCTGGGGGCCCGGCCAAAATCTAATCTTGCGAAAAGTCTATTAGATGGGCCTTGATTGCGTTTTGAGCATCGACAGCTGCTTGGCGGGTAGGGTGAGTGTTCACAACCGGGTTGTTAGTCGGTTCGGGCGTATCTGTCACCGGGTCTTCAATCTTCAAGTCTGCGTTGAGCTCTAACGGATTTAGCTTGATGATAGAGCGAGTTTTGCGTCCTCTAGCTGTGCGAACCACGGCGGCGCGGAGTTTGTCAAAACCCAGAATGAGGCTTAATAAATATTACTTTTATAACAGAACTCAACTAACAAGAACGACTCAAAGATCAAAATTTTTCGTCAAAAATGCAAAATATCCGACCAAGATTTTACTGATTGTTCACACTAGATGTGTCTAGGGGCTCTTTGAATCAGCCTCACGGATCTGAGTGGGTGATTTTTTAGAAGGAATGGTTGCGAGCGTAGCGAGCGAAAAATTTTAGGATTTTTTGCAAAAGTGTAGGAAATCCATTGAAAGTCTAAAACACAGAAGTGTCTTAAATGATCAGCAGCCGCCAGTACATTTTAGAAATTTTAGTCATGTTTTTACGAATAGAGAAGTTTAAATCAATCCAAAGTCTCTTCCATATAAATGAAATAAAATAAAAAAAAACAGGCGAGCGTCGCGAGAATTTTTTTTAATTTACGTTCCCTGGATGTCAGAGATGTTAATCTAAGAATCTTTAGGACAGATGAGGGAGGGCAAATTTACTCTCATTCACTTTTAGTTAAGTCACGACAGTCTTTAAAAATGCTCCTATATATGCCTTTTTGTGCAGAATGGTAGAAGAAAGGTTGAAGGAAACACTCTAAAGAATTTTCTCCCACATAATCTTGAAAGTTTCATCGTTATAAGCAATAAAAATTTCCGACAAACTTACGAATTTTCCAATAATTCCGACAGATTTTTGGCCAGGAAGCCGTACCCCTGTCCCCAGCCACTATGCCCCTTCGAAAACGCTTGAAAAATTCTTCGCGCTCACGAGAATAAAGCTCTAGTCTTGTTATTCAAATTTGGAAAATTGATAATTTTTTGGCCAAATTGGCGGGGGGGCTATGGCCCCTGTGGCCCCCCGGTGGCGTGGGCCCTGTGGTTGCCACCGATCAGCTGTATTACGAAGAATTACCCGCATGAGTGACCAACCAAACTGGGATTGCTTACATTCACTATGTTAATCTTTGCTAATATCATTAGCAGAACCGTTGGGTCTATTGCTTCGGCCTGGTAAAATAAGACACTAATATGTCTTCAAATCATTCTCACTATTTCTTTGTTATACCAACCCTAATTAGCAAAGAAAATCAGGTGGTCGGGAGCAGACATCAATATACCTCTTACAAACTTGCATGCTGTATTGGCTGGGACAATTACTTGCCCCCAACGACTCGAGAAATAAGCCCCTTGCCGGTCAATGCAAACCGATTGCTATTGAGGAAATACATGCATATATGGACATAATGGCTAGACAACAATCTGGAAGATTCATGGAAGCCCCCTGGGGATTAAACAAGGTTTTGCTAGACGGAGGGATAGCTTGGTATGCTTACTTGAAGTTGAAACCACAAACCAGTGTCCCATAACGCTGAGCAAAAACGGTTGACTATAGAGAATGCCTCCATCGACTTTCATCCAGGTCACAGTGGGCATGAAGTTGTTGCAGGGAAGATACCGCAATTTGCCATCCTGCACTTTGAAACCAGGCTGATAGGCCAAAAAAAACATTTTGGGTAAGAAAACACATAACGTCTCCATCCGCATGCAAGTATAGGCTTACTTAGGCTAAGGGAATTGTCAAACTTGATCAACAGATATTGGAATGAATTACTCAAGGAAACTTGAGCTAGCTACTACACTAAGGGGGGATTTACCTCCTGTCTCTCCTTTATTAATGCCACATGATATGGCAATCCGTCCCATAACAACCCCCTTGCCGACAGGTCGTGTCAATGGCTATTGGCCTCAGGGGCGTCCCCAAAGGGGGGGTCCGGGGGGGTACAGTACCCCCCCAATACTTCATGTGTCGGCACATAAGGAAATTTTGTCGGCACATCAGGAGGCTAACCATAAAACAGGCGATTATTATTCGGATCACCTTGTATATTTTTTCAATATTTTTTAACATTTGTCGTCATTATAATGCTTTGTAAATAGAATACCAAGACTGGAAAACATAGAATACATCTGGAGAAAATCTGTCAATTCGAATTAAGGCACTCCAAGAAACCCCAGGCTAACAAAAATAGCACTGTTGTTTATAAACTTTAACTGTTGACAAATCATTTTCCTTGTTTAAACCAATTTGTTGAAAATTGTGACCCATGCCCATGTCAAAATTATAAGGAAATAAAACGTTCTGGGCGGGGCATCCGAAGTATCAAAATTATAGATTCAACACCTACAGGGTTTTTATTTCAAAGATACTAATTTTGAAAGTCAAATCAGAACAGTATAAAATGGATTTAGCAAGCGGATCAGCGACAAAGCGTAAAAGAAAACGAATTAAACTGCGATGTCTTGTGTGCAAAGATGTATTCGACGTTGACTATCGACTAAAGCATAACAAAAAGAAGCATGCCGATCTTTTAGGGAAGAATGGAAAAGTGGAAAAGTTGGCTTTAACTTGGGCGACACTGAAGCAAAGACGTATACTAATCTCTTCGAAATAAGCAGTGAATTAAATGGATTCGTTAACTAATAGAGCTATTATTTGATTGACAATAGATGTTAAAACTAAAAGTTTGATTCTCACTATCCTAAATATGGTTTGTTTATGTTTTAGTTAGTTTTGGTAATTTTGACCACACCCTAAAATATCCAAGGTTTATTGTGACCGCACCCTTTTCATCGGCAAATTTCGAAGTTGTACCCCCCAAAAAAATTTTCTAGTTTCGCCCCTGATTGGCCTTGTTTGACTCTTGTGTTTACAGCTTAATGCTAGCGATTATGCCCGCCCTTAGTACACACCACTTGAGTTCTCTGCCTTACAGTGGACAAATGATAATCACTTTTTCATTCATAAAGAAAGTGCAGCCTGTAGTGCATTCTCAATTTGATTGAACTCCCTCCACTCAACCATTGACTAAAGCTTCAAATACTGCTGCTATTCTATACATATTCTGCTTACGAGAATGAGAACTGTAGCTGGTGCCGAGGTGATGAAAAGCCAAAAAATGATCCCTAACCATATGAGCTTGATTGACCTGCCAGGAGAATTGCCACCCCCTGCTTAGCACTCTTAGCACTCACAAAAGGGCTACTTCCATGTACTCCTGTTAACTACATAACGATTTCCAATTGGAAGTGTCCCTGACAAAGCCGGGAGTTAATTCATCCCCCTTATTGACTAAGGATGTCATGATTTTCTGCAACTTTTGCAACGGATGTAAGATACCAACATATTTTTGAATAGCTGGCCACTGGGTAAAATATCCCTCTCTATCTATTGCTTGTGTATCTGCCACCCAAGTTGTGGATCTACCAAAGGAACTTAAGATCTTTACAATAAGAGACCTGGAAGAGGAGGGCAATGGATCCCCCAATCCCTGTAATATAAGCTATAGGACTGCCACCGTCTGATCCTGATATTTTTTTTCCAAGCCTACAGCAAATCGTTTAATGACCAGGTTGCACAGGTCAAGCATTTGAATGTGTATACTACCCCCGCTGTCTCTTCGAATATGACATGATTTATAATCTGATTTATAAGCTTACATTCATATTGTATTCAAATGTTAACATATGTTTGATATCACCAAAATGTATTGCTCGACTCATTTAGGTCGTCAATTACCTATCTTGAAGTATTGCTAGCACTTTAACTTCGGGCCTAGCCCCTATTAAAGCCATGCATTAAATCTTTTCATTACATAAGAGTTATCTACAGCTTGACAGAGTTCAAGATTAATTCTTTCTTTTCAGAGAAAGTTTCTCAACTACTGACCATTTCGGCCCTGGAAATATGATTTTAATGGAGGTTCTGAGATAGTTGTTTCTAAGTTTTCCCATTTATCATTTCCCCAAGCAATGACGCCACGCAAGGCATTGCTAAGACCGCCAGTTAGGAGTTGAATAATAGGATGGGTTATCAAATTCCCCTCGAGCCCAATGATTGGAACAAAAAAGTATATCCTGCAATTAATTCATAAGGTGTGGTCTAGCATGGGTAATCAAATTATACCTGAGCAGGCCTTCCAACCAACAGATGCCAACACCAAGTCAATACCTGCATTTTCCGATAACATGCAAAGGGTGTCCACCACTTTCCTAAAACCAGGACGCCTTCACTTTATCTAAGAAAGCTGGGGTCAATAGTGCTGCAATTCAAAGGGCTTATTATTTTTATTGTGAAGAGGAATACGGGTCCATTTATCCACACATGGGTCCACCTGGGTTCCCTGAACATACATAAGGATTTGCGGGCAGAAACTCGTGTTAACCCACAGGTCCCGCAGGAAACGGCGATCCATGTAAAAGGACTTAGAACTTTGGAAATATAATATTTCGACAGGTTGCCACCATGCTGCTAGTCTGCAAGCTTGTAGAGTGGTCTGATTCAGGGCAACGCCTTGTGCTTATGTGCCTACGAACCCCAACTGCTGACCATTGTTGAAACAGCAAGCATGCACTCTCTGACAATGGCAATCAAACAATGGCGTACCCTGGTGATTAACCTCGGTTCAAACTTGACGTTTAACCGTCAAAAGTGTTGATAAGTTGGTCCTGAAAGCACAACTGTGCAATATTTCTGAATGGATGAGGCTAAATAAATTAGGTGCAAATCCAAAAAAAACTGAGTATATGTTTATAGGCCATCCAAATCGAACCAACAGGATTGCCGAGCAAGAACCACTCGGATTAAACAATTCAGAAATAAAGAGGGTGAAAAAACAAAATCGTTGGGAGTAATTATAGATCAAGGGCTTAACTGGGAAGACCAATTCAAGGCGGCCAAGGCAAAAATACGCGGAGGATTTACCGATTCAACAACTGGAAACGTTTGATCAATCAGCTATGACGTATAAAATCACAAATAGACTATGTCCAGAAAACCTTTGGAATAATTTCCAACGGAGATCGCATTACTCTAGGTACAATACCAGATTTTGCAATAATCTTCAAATTCCAAAATATAATCTGGAGTACTCCAAAAAGAGATTCTCATACACAGCTCTTAAGGCCTGGAATGAAGTCCCTATGAACATTAGGGAGCTTCCTACCTTTACTCAATTCAAAAAACATCAAAAGGATTATTTGACAAGCTGAAACCTAACACAAACACGACCCCTTGTAAGATCAGCGTAAATTTTATTAGTATAGGCCTATGTATTTTTAAATGATTGTAAATTAGGAATCCTTTTGAATTTTCTTTTGTTATTATTGTATCATAATTATCTCAGCTGAAAGGTTTTTTGTGTTGAAATAATTGAAATATGAATAAAATATGAATAAAAATATGATAACAACTCAATTGATCAAACGAAAAAAAGATTAGACAAGAGTTGTTCACCATTGCTAAGCAACCCCAGCCCTGTTTTTTGAATTTTTGCACGGGATTTCAAGCACTCCCTCTCTTTGCAAATTTTTGTCCCTTGTGGTATTTATTCTTTGATGCTTGATACATCTTTTTGAACTGCTTTTGACTGTTAGAAACTCTCTAGGACGTGCAGAAACGCGTTTTTAGTGCATGGCCTTGGCTGGAGATTGTTTGGTTCTGGTTGCGGGCTTCCCCCTGCAGTGGCATTGCTCTTTGGGGAGGAAATTTTGAAAACAAATATAGCGGAAGAATCGCAAAGGTAGTTATTTTAGATTCTTCTCTTACTCACGTTTCCCAGATAGTTAGGCTACAGGACATTGATTTATCATCAAATAAAGTTATTTATTAACTACAGGAAAGATTTAATGCTACTGAAATAGTTCAAATAATTTGCCAACTCATCCCAGAAAGTCGTCTTCCCCTTTCAATAAACAAAAATACCTTAAGGAAAAGGGTAAGGAGTGTTGAAGATTATGTAAGGAAGGTAAGGAGAAATAAGAAATATTTAGAATTAAATGATTTCTTTGATAAACCTTTTAATTTGAATTGTCCTTTTAAAGCTGACTCTCCTCGAAAGAAAAAGCTCTGGGAGGAAAAAACGCATGTAGAAACTGAATACAACTTTTCCTAAGGGATTGTAAAGAAATTGAAAAATTGTAGGAAAAGCAGAGAATGGAACTGGATGGGCGACAGAGCGAGCTTGAATTGATGGAAGGGTAGAGAACAAAAATAGGAAACCATGTAAGAGATGTTTCTAACAAACTAATGACAGCACTGGCAAGGGCCACCGTTGTTGTTGTTGGCAGGCGCTGTTATACAAAATATCCATAAATTGTCAAAAATATCAAATTTGGATGTCAATTTTTTCAAGTTAAAATTAAGATGCAGAGTTCCAACTTTTCAAATGTATCAGAAGTTGAACAAACTGTTGGTATACCAGCTTACAAGAAAAATATTTATCAGGAAGGGTGTTTTCGGGGATGTCCTTTTTAGACAGATTTATGTAGAATATAGATAGATAGATAGATAGATAGATACATGAATGAGGTCTCATATGAAAGATAATGGTATGGACTATGCTTTAGGCAGGGTGTGGTTTTGAAACAATGAGTTACGGCGTCATTAATTTGGGTCTTTTTAGACAATTTAGCCATAAAATGATGGAACTTATACAGTCCGATCCTTACATAATTGTCACATGAATGAGGTCTCATATGAAAGATAATGGTATGGACTATGCTTCAGGCAGGGTGTGGTTTTGAAACAATGAGTTACAACGTCATGGTGACGTCATTAATTTGGGTCTTTCTACAAAATTTAGCCATTAAATGATGCAGCTTATAGAATCGGATCCGAAAATAACTGTCACACGAATGAAATCTCATATGAAAATGAGTGAGGCAGGGGGGGGGAGGCAGGGGGACGGGCACTGTCAGAGTAAAATTGCTTGATTTTTCGGAAGTTGTTTAGGACTTTTCAATTTTATCAGAATTTTCTAAGCATTTGAGCTATTATTTGTTAACTTTTTGCGTTTGGCACACCCTAAAATCAAGGTCCAACGACACCCCTGGTAGATGTGGTTTTAATGAAAAAATTAATGAATAAATGAATAAGTGATATGTATGTGCAAATCAATTTGAAGCTCGACACAAAAGTACAGAGTTGGACGTGCAGTTTCGACATGAATCAGACAGCTCAAGAGGAATAATGGCAAGATATCAACCAAAGCAGTTTAGCCTCAATAACAGAGAGCAGCTCAAAAGAGAGAATGGGGCCGTTTCTGAAGAATTAACCATCCATGGGCACAAATGATATGTTAAAAGTGTGATATATTAATTTTGAAGAAGAATAGAAGATGTGATACATTAATTTTGACCATTAATTTTGCTCCTTCACAGCGGTCGCCTGCTAGTTTGACCGCCTTGTGTCATCAGTTTACTTATTAGTTTAATTTTGAAAAAGGTTTGTCTAATCTCACAGGGAGTTGCATCATTTCATATAGCTCACGAAGTTGAGACCTAGACTCGTGCAGAGATAAGATAATCAGATACTTTACTTAAAATTACGTCTCTCAGGGAAAAATATTGCCCTCAAAATAGGTATGTTAATCCTAAAATGTTGAACGAAATAAATCTTAACAAAACTATATTGCTTTGTGCATATATTGTATTTATATTGATGTTTCTGGTGAGTTAATAATTATGTATGTGATTTAATGTATATCATGAAGTCCATAATGAATATTTTTAAATATGAGGGACAAAACTGTTAGGTGTTGCAGTTATCATGAATGGTCGGCAGGCATAATTTGATGCTGTAATTTATCACAAATAGTATCTGAAAGCAGGTCTTCTCCGTTCTCTCATCAAGTCTAACTTCTTCCACGACCTTTATCCTGACATCTTGTCATAGGCAAAAGTTGGTCAAACTAGCAAGCGACCGCTGTGAAGTAGCGAAATTAACGGTCAAAATTAATATATCACATCTTCTATTCGTTTCATCACCTTAAAACAACAGTCAGAAGATCACCCAATTGTTAGGTTTTGGTCAAGTTTCTTATAAAAAAAGTTGCAGGTCTAAAAATTAGAGTCTCTATAATACATCTCCCTTCCACACCTAGTATCAAAAATCTACACAAACTAATATCTCTGGAGTGGATCAGAATTTGATTATTGTGAAGAAAGGCTCAGAAAAGGAGATCTTAAAGGGAGTCAATTTCTATTGGAGTAGTGATAAAGCGCAGGTAAGTAGTTGAAGAACTGAAACTTATGACAAAATGACCTATAATAAGCCAAATTCTTGTGCTTCAGATAATGGAGAAAAGAATAATATCAGTGGAGGATGCAGTAAACATAAAATCATTAGCCAGGTTAAGTATGAACAAAGTAAGGGATTTGCATAGGTGTTTAAGTAAATTAGGTTGCGATTTCTGGCCATCAGATAATAAGATCGGAGCCATGGAACTTAACAAAACAAAACATATAGCTGGATAGTTTCCAGTAGAAAGTGGTCTTATGCCTTTAAATAATTGCAATATCCGAAAATACTGAAATGATCCCTTTCATTAGAGTAACTAATTTAATTGAGGTTACAAAAGAGATTGTTCATAATTTGCAAGGTGAGAAAGACCCATCACTTTTTGATGATAAAATCTGGATTCTTTTTTTCAGGTGACAAGTATGGTGGATAAATGAAATTCCACATTGAAATCATTAATAGCACAAGCGCAGGCTCGGTTCACAATGTTCATCTTTTTTGCATGTTCGAAGTAGCCGACACTCTTGAAAATATGTGGAAAGTATTTGCTGTCTTTGTGATGACAGGTCCAATAACAATACGAGAGAGAATGGTAAGTACCATAATAGCGTAATTGAAAAATGTTATTTTCAATAAAACACCCTAACATGTTTTCCCTCCATCTTTACATATATTACTTGGTATTCCCTTCTTTTATACAACATGCTACTAGATTATTGCCAACAGGCGGATAAGCAGGATCAAAATAGCAGTGATAGGACAAAGGATCAAGATGAAGCAAATTAGGCATGGCAAGAAAGCAGTATCTAGCTACTGAATAAATAGAAGGAATTGGAAGGTGTAGGTGCTCAGGTGGTAGAAATAGAAAAAAGGTTATGCAGAATTAGTGCCACTTTAGCAGGAAAACATTTAGCTATAACCAAACTCAGCAATCAATCAACCAAAAAGAAATCTGTTAAGAAATATAGCTCTCTGGTTTGTTGTATGGAACTGAATTGGGTTCAATGCAACAAGTGCAATAATGGTTGCATACCCTTTGTGAATGTTTTACTCCTGCAGAGGAACTTTCTTTTGAAAGTATTGACCAATATGTTTTTTTGATTTGCAGGGAAATTTAAACGGTTGATTTGGTAAGGGAGAAAGCAGCAGATGCATTGAGTGAGGAAGACAGTATTAGATCAGATATGTTGGGATTAAGTGTTGCAATAAAAGGAAAGCTATGAGTGAGTGCAATATGGCTCCAAGAGAAAGAGAATTAAATAGGAAGCTAGAAGAGATGAAAGTAATTAGGCAAGCTTATCATGGTAATGTCTTTGTAGATAACCATTGCAAAACTCTTTTGAAAAATTATCAATTACTTTGCAGCGTGATCCGAGATATGCATGAAAATCACAAAATATTTACATGCATATTTCAAATTTCAGTTAACTTTGCCCATTCTTGTTTATAAAGTGTAGATTTTTAACCTATTATTTTAACTATCTCAACTAGTAGATTTGGAAGTTTCTATTCAGCGTTTTCAGGGACCAAAGAGAGTTTTGATGCCAGTGCACAACAGGCAGTGCGCCACAAACAGGTGCTCCCTCTTAAAGTCCTTTCCAGTCGCATATTTTCCTAAAGAAGGGCGAGAGAGTTAAACTTCAAGTTCTTAAACGAAGTAAGAAATGATGAGAGTTGCCCAGAGTAAAATGGCTTCCATACCAAGATTGCAAGAGAGAAAGGGCAGTCATTAAAACTGAAAACCAAAGCCATATATTTCCCTTTGATTGAGATCACCTGACCCTGATAACCGCTCTCCATGAAGCATCGAAATTAACCAAAGCACGAGGCCGGGAAAAGCTAGTTTCTCAAGTGATCAGCAATTGTATAGTGTAGCAGTTGAAGTATCATGGGTATATCAGAGCCGATTTTCAGATGTTATCATTCGTCTTGGAGGAATGCATATACTCATGAGTTTTGTTGGGGTAGTCGGCTCATTGATGGAGGGATCATGGCTGTCTGAAGCGTTGAAAACCACATTTTCTGTAGTTTAGAAGATGCTGTCAGGAAAGAAATTTCCACAAAATATCAGGGCAATGAGATTGTTGGTCGAGGAGCATTTGAGAAATACCCTTGCTGTTGGAAATATGGAAAGCATGGATGATCTTCTGCTACACTTGGATGATGTGGCAGAGAAAAGTATAACGTCAAAGCTGTGGGTTGATTATTTTATAAAGCCTGTATTCATTATGATGCTTTAGGTGAGAGCGGGCACAAGGGTGACTTGGCCACATCATCTACCTGCTGTGCAACAGATGCTACCATATTTTTTTGCATCTGGTCATGTGAACTATGTACAATACGGCCTCTACTATCTTCGCTGAATAGAATCCTTACCGAAAAAGGAACTATCAAAGTTTATGAAAGGAGAGCATGCAATGCATCACATCCTGGGGTTATGGAATGGGATTGGAGCAATATGTACATTGAGACTACATTCATGCGCTACGGTCATGGTCTTTGTGGCATCATTGGAATCACCTTGAAGCCTGAAATGCTAAAAAACATGGACCCTATGCCTTCAAATCTGCTCTCCTCTCACAAAGAGTCACAAAGAGGAAACAAAATAAAGAATATCATCTGAAGGTTCAGATAGAGAGAGTCTTCAGGGAAAGGTTCAGTTATGCATCGATCCACTTGATCATTCAGCACATCCGGTCAACATTGTAAGTGGTAGAAGTGTGAGCAAAGGAACGATCTGGTACAGTTTTGGTGCTTGCTGAAGACACAGATGTTTGCATCGTACTACTCTATCATTACCAGCTGGAAAAGATCACTTGCCCCATGATTATGAGCTCTCCAGTACAGCAGCGATCAGTCATTGACATAAAAGCCACAGTCGAGGTCCATGGATCAATAATCCCTGATTTTTTTACCACACATGCTTTGACAGAATGCAATATAGTTCCAACCTACTTCGGCATTGGTAAAGGAACGGTACTTGAAGTTCTTAAAACGGGTACACATTCATTGTCACATCTTCGCTGCACGAATGCCCAGCTAGCTGATCTTGTTACCCAATGAACAAAATTAATCGGAGCGTGTTACAAGTCACTGAAAAAATGTCAGCCTACAGATATAAAATTTGGGCTGCAAGATTTAGCTAAGGTGCTTTACCACCAAAAGTAGAGACTCTGCCACCTTCTACAGAAGCTTTTACCGAGAATGTCAAAAGAGCCCATTTACAGACCTGCATTTGGAAAACTGCTACCTTCTTTTATCCACCTTCACTTAACCCACAGGAGTACGGCTATGTAAAAGATGAAATCATGAAAATATTGCTTCCAACAACTGTAACAGATGGCGTTTCTTTGGCCCAAAATATCATTTTGAAGCTGATTAAACGTAACTGTGCTGGAGAAAAACGCTGCAGAAGAACAACTTGCAGTTGCAACCGATCAAAGCTGCCATGCACTGTATTCTGCAATTGCAATGGAGAAAGTGACTGTAAATGCAAACTTACAAAATAGTAATCAAAAAGAAAAAATCATTACCGTCTACTCGATGATTACAAGATTTTTTCGTGCATTAAGAAGAACTTCACTACATTACTTTATATAATCTTCCTTAAACATAATGTGATCTCGTTATCTTGAAAAATTATGTTGCTATTGCTGTTACTTCTCATGACAGAAAGATGTTCGCTATGGTCCGGCAAATGTCATCTGGTCCGTAGATTACACACCGGAATAGATCACGTGACCTTTTTATTGTTTGTTCTATCAAAAGATTATTAAAATTTTTTGTTATATTTATTTCCATAGAGAGAATTAAGCGAAGAGATGTTGTTGAAAACCCAGAGTGTGCTAAAGCCTACAGTGAGAATTGCTTTCGAATAATTGGCAGAGCAAGATCTACCTTTCACTTAGCTATTTTGGAATCAGTCTACATAAAAACCAGGGATCCCCTATTGTGTAGTCAGAAGGAGTTCGTTTTCGCCTTAGGACTCTTGAAGTAATCTTATTGGTCAGCTCACTGTATCTCGGGTGTTGATTGGTTTTCCCACACCATACCAATCATTCACCTCTTTCCTGATTGGCCTATTTCGATCCACATCTGGGTATATTAATCAGTTAGGTTTCTGTTTCGTTCTCTTTCTGACGTATTACTCTGTGGAGTGTCAGACGAAAAGCTTAAGTAATCCATGTGTTCGTTTCATTATGTTTCCGATTTTTCTGGCTATACTGAAGTTCTGTACCATCCAAAGACTGTTCTATTATCATAAAGTGTGAATCTATGAATGAATTAACCATCTTTGTTCCCAGATTTTTCAAACTAAGCGCTGAAAAATACTTTTCATAGAAAAATTGCCGTGAAAATCGCAAGTTACCCTTGGGTCATATGCTGTGATACCCACGTGCCTTTGCGAGCACACGATGAAGGGCATGCTGCTGCGCATTTGACTTTGAAACGTTTGACAATTTATTTAGCCATCTAGTTTTGTTAGTTGTTGTTTATTCACTTACGAACACCTTTCTTATTTGTTTCCGTTGTTAGCTTTAAGTTTGCTCGCGTAGGAGCCTGTACAATTAGCACTGGCTAGGTCACACACGCATCTCTTAGGTTTATTATTTAGTTTTCCACGCTTTACTATTGGTTCAATTTAATTAGTTACCCGCAGTTTTTACTCTATATGGTCCTTCCCGTCACTTTCAGCACTTCCGTTACTTTATCGTATTTATTAGTTTTCCCGCCCCTGTTTTCTAAGATAGTTTTCAAGTTCAAGTGAGTTAAGTTAGTTTTAGTTTTAAAAGTTGAAATTAAGTTGAAATAGGTTTCGAGCCGAACTGCTCGCGTAGTAAGTAATTAGAGAGCCAAACTGCTCTGAATATTAAGAGAGCCGAAATGCTCTGTGTTAAGATAATTTTAAGCCGCACTACTGTGAGCCGAACTGCTTCGTGTAATATTGTAAAGAACTGTAAATCGTGGTTTTAATATCAAAAGCGTTTACCAAGAAAAATCCGTTCCTTTGTGTCGTGTCTGACTCTACAAAGATACAAAGACTTCAAGGTCGTAAGTTTATTCATATTCATTTTTAAATTCGTAGGCCTTCACGAACCCACACAGGTGATACCCCCTTCAAGTGGTATTACATTGGCGGCCAGTATGGGTCCTCTATCGTATCATCTCCCGAGGGTCGTTTCTTGACTGTCTACCGTCTTAAAGGTGTTGAGCCTTCCTGGAAACTTTAATTTTGAACATTTTACCCGTACTCTACATGTTATATTCCTGTTAATATTCCGAGAAATCCATATTCAAGAAGTTAGACTGTATATATAAACATTTGCAATACAGAATATCACTCTAATGACCGAATCCTTACAAGTATTGCAAGAAAGTTTTTTTCAATAACTTTGGTATTTATCCCGATTATCGTCTTTCTCGTGGATTTGCGTATTTTCCGTAAACTGGCTGCGCATCGTCGTTTGCGTGTTGAAACGAGTCAAAGTAAACGTTCGTGTTACTGTTAGCCAGAAGTTTTCACACCCCCGCACTCGTCTGTTTGGTATTTTGTGGATTTTGATACCTGTGCGTACCTTGATAACTTTTAACACTGTTAAAACTGTGAAACACGAAATACACGTTTGCTTAAATCGAACTAGGAGAAATGGAAGATCAGGTAAATCAGCTGCAAAACCAGCTAGCTGCAGTCCAAGCTGCGATTGAAGGCAATGCTCAGTCCAATCTTTTCCAGTTAAGGCAGTTTCACGGCCTTGCCAATGAGGATATAAATGACTGGCTCTCTCGTTTTGAAACGTTAGCAAAATTCAACAATTGATCTGCAGCATAAAGGCTAAGTGCCCTTTCCTTGTCGCTAGGGGGCTCTGCAAAAGCATGGTACGATCTTCAACCCCCTGAAACCACGAACGATTTGAATTCCCTTACAAAAGAACTAAGAGCAAGGTTTGGAACCAAAACATTGGAATTTCTGTTTCGTCAAGAACTTTTTGCCCGAAAACAAGGCGTAAGCGAGCCCCTCTCTGTTTATACAGAAGATATTTTACGCAAAAGTCAGCGTATTGGCCTTCCAGATAATGATGTCATGAACATTTTCATTAGTGGTCTTTCCACCGAGATAAAAAATCATGTCATTCTCAACCAGCCTAAAAGTTTCGCTGAAGCTGACAACCTAGCCCGCCTCAGGGATGCAGTTTCAAAATCAAGTAGGGAGGCCACCACGAGCAATGCTGTTGCAAATAGCGTACAGGAACAAAGAATCAAAGAGCTTGAAAGTCAAGTTAATCTTCTTGTTTCTCTCGCTGCTGTTAAAACCAATCAGAATTTGGTTGACCCCCCGCCTTTGCAGTCACTTGCTACCAACCAGCCAGGTCCGAAACCTTCCATAAATCCGTTCCATTCCACAAGTGAAACACGACCCCCCGTTGCGGCGAATCCTTTTAATTATAACAGTCGTCCATCTAGCTACCCATCTCCTGCTGCGCAAACCAGGCCTTGGAGACAGCAAAATAGCGTGCAAGAATCGCGAGGCAGAAATCTTCGCACAACAGATGGACAGCCCATTTGTAACAAGTGTGAAAGGGTTGGTCATGTAGCCAGAAATTGCCCTGAAATCCATCAAGTGAATAACAACTTCACTTATCAGCAATCATTTCGAAGACAGCCTCGTTTTCAGGCGCCTTCCAGATTTCAGTCCCAGGTTCAGTCTGAACAACCACAGCCTCAGTATCGACCACAGCCTCAGTATCAGTCCCAGCCTCGATTTTCAAATTTTTCTGGAAATCATTTAAACGAGATAGGGTCTTCACAGTGGGGAAACTGAAGACCCAAACCGAAAATGTCAGCAATAGAACCCCATATATCGCAAAACCCATGATATCAAAACAAGAGGTAAAAGAAACTAATACCTGTGACAATGATCAATCAAATTCCTCAAATCAAGCTGATATTTTGACTCCTTTAAATCCTGAAAGCCAACTATTTGTTCCGGATCATAACAAACAACATAAAGAAATAACCTCAAAACAAGGCCCTGACCAAAGTAACCAATCCGTCCCGTGTCTTGATAAAAACAGTTCAAAGGAACAAAATGAACTTCCCTGTAATGTTTTGATCTGGGGTACTGTCTTAAAACAACCAACCAAACTTTTGGTAGACACAGGAGCAGCTGTTACTGTAATAAGCGAAAAATATTACAACGATGTTTTGCGCCCCTATTTTGCAATGCAAAGCGACAATACCCTCAAAAGCGTTAAAACAGCAAATGGAGTCATAATACCTGTGACTGGCGCAGTAACTTTTTCCGTGATCATTGGTGATCATGATTATGTCTGCAACGCCTCCATCGTACCAGACTTAGCGTACAACATCGTCCTTGGTAGGGATTTTCTGCATAAATCGAGCGCAGTGATAAATGTTAGACAGCAGCTAGTGACATTTTCAGAAGACAATGCAGTATGTTTTGCTAATGATGATGCACCTCCACTAGTCTCAGAAGTCAGAGTTTCGAACACTCAAGTAATAGTGAAGCCAGCGCACAGCGAAGCCATCATTCCAGCCTATCTTACCAGTTTTCCTGCCACACCTGTGATTGGTCTTCTTGAGGCCACGCCCAAGCTTTCTGATGAATACCACCTATTAGTAGCCACTTCTGTCTCTTCCTCAAATACAGATGGGAAAGTATCTTTTCAGTTACTAAACCTCTCTGATGTCCCGGTAGTATTGCACAAAGGAACTACTATTGGAGAATTCGTCCAAAATGATAAGGCCGATGTCATATTAACGTTAGACGCCCTTTCTGCTGAAACCTCAGATACCAACCAACTTCTACCTACTCAAGATAGCTTGCTTTCGACTTTCAAATCATTGCCTAGCCCATCTCTCTCTGAAGCTCAGAACATTCAGCTCAATGACCTTCTTACATCATATGCAGACATCTTCGCTTTATCTAGCTTAGACTTGGGTCATACCACTGTTATCCAGCATGAAATTGACACTGGAGATGCTAGGCCAATCAAACAGGCTCCCTACCCTGTTTCGCAAGCACAACGGTCTGAGATAGATACCCATATATCTAATATGCTGGAGCAAGATATTATTCGTGTATCAAGTAGCCCATGGAGCTCACCTGTGGTACTAGTCAAAAAGAAGGACGGGACTATCAGATTTTGTGTTGATTACAGAAAACTGAACGCAGTAACTCGTAAGGATAGCTATCCTCTTCCTCGAATAGATGATGCTCTTGATTCTCTTGCTGGCTCAAAGTTCTTTACCACACTTGACTAGCAATCTGGATACCATCAAGTTGCTATGCACCCTGACTCTCAGGATAAAACCGCATTCATCTCGCATGCAGGACTTTATGAGTACAATGTCATGAGTTTTGGTCTGACCAATGCTCCTCCAAGTTTTCAACGCCTTATGTCACGTGTCTTGCATGGCCTTGACTGGAAAAAGTGTCTGATCTACATTGATGACGTCATCGTATTTTCGTCTTTGTTCAATGAGCATCTCAAACGTCTTAGCCTCGTTTTCGATCGTCTCAGACAAGCCAACCTCAAGTTGAAACCATCGAAATGCCATTTTGCACGTACATCTGTCAACTTTCTTGGCTTTGTTGTCTCACCTAAGGGTATCCTTCCAGATCCAGACAAAATCGAAGCTGTTAGATCTTTTCCAGCACCAACATCTGTTAAGAATGTCCGCAGCTTTCTTGGACTCTGCAATTACTATTTCTCGTTTTGTGGATGGCTTTGCTAAAGTTGCTTCCCCACTCAATAAACTGACGCGAAAGGACACAAAGTTCGTCTGGACTCAAGAGTGCGAGTCAGCATTTGTTGAATTGAAACACCGTTTGTGTACACCACCAATTCTCGCCTATCTTAACTTCAGTGAGCCTTTCCATCTCTACACGGATGCCAGTCAAACTGCACTCGGCTATATTCTCGGTCAAACAATTGACGGAAAAGAGCATGTTGTTGCCTATGGTGGACGTGAGCTCAATCAAGCAGAAACTCACTACAGTACTACTGAGCGAGAGGCTCTTGCAGTTGTTGATGGTATCAAGCGGTACCAGCCATACCTATCCGGCGTCAAGTTCTTCGTGCACACTGATCACAGTAGCCTTTCTTGGCTGATGCGCATAAAAGATCCCACTGGTCGTCTTGCCCGTTGGGCCTTGCAGCTCCAGCAGTATGACTTTGAAATTATTCACCGTCCAGGCTCAGCTAACGCCAATGCCGACGCCCTCTCACGTCGCTCTAACTCATCCCCGTCTGACGTAGTGTCGTCCCATACTGTGAATACCGCCGCTCTACCAGTAGCTGTCATTGATCAGCCATGCCCCCCTGCACAAAGGCTTCATCATCTACAACGCCAGGACACTGACCTCTCCGCCATAATTCAGTACCTTGAATCTACACGGCTACCAAATGATGATTCCAAAGCCCGTGCTTTGCTGCTATCAATCGACTCCTATTACCTTGATGAAAACGGTATACTCTGTCACCTGTGGACGCCTGGCGGATGTCGTGTAAAGTCTCTTTGCTCACAAGTCGTGATTCCGTCTTCCCTTCGCCATACAATCCTTGTTGCCTGTCATGATGACGTCACTGCTGGTCATCTCGGTGTATCGAAAACATACGAGAAGATTCGCGCACGCTACTACTGGCACGGAATGTACAAAGATATTAAACACTGGTGTAGATCCTGTGTCGACTGCGCAATGAAGAAACGACCACGTGGTCAACGTAAAGCGCCACTTCTCCCGATACCTGTAGACGGTGCTTTCGATCGTGTTGCCATGGATATCCTAGGCCCTTTTCCCGCTACACATGACGGAAATCGATACATCATCGTCTTCTCCGACTATTACACCCGTTGGCCTGAAGCATTTGCTTTTCCGTCAACAGAAGCACCACGTATTGCTCAGATCATTGTCAATCAGATTCTTTCTCGTCATGGTGCCCCCAGAAAGCTTCTTTCCGACAGAGGATCTAACTTTCTTTCAACCATCGTCAAAGAAGTGTGTTCAATCATCAACACTCGCCAGTTGCACACCACGTCCTACCATCCTCAAACTGACGGACTCGTTGAAAGGTTTAACGCCACCCTAGCTGAAGGTCTATCGATGTATGTCAGTACCCATCAGAAGGACTGAGATCGTTATATCAACATGATATTGTTTGCCTATCGCGTCTCACCGAACGCCACTACTGGCGAGTCACCGTTCTATCTCCTCTACGGCCGTGAGCCCGGTTTGCCCATCGATACAACTCTTCTCGTGTCCAATTCAAATTTGTCTTCTTCTGTTTCCGAGCTACACTCCAGAATTGTCAAAAACTTAGAAGACGCGCAGCGAATCGTTTCTTCCAACACAGAGTTGGCGCAACAACGAATGAAAGCTCAGTACGACAAAACCGCTGCACCTGTTGCATACAAAAGTTTGGGTGTATACGCCTAAAAATCGGAAAGGCCTGTCGAAGAAACTATCCCATCATTATCACGGTCCCTACCGCATCGTCACACAGTTATCTCCGGTTCACTTCAAACTCCGTACAATGGATAATCGCCCTGTCTCAGTGCCTGTCCACGCCGATCGCCTGAAACCGTTTTACGACCCCGAAACTCGTCCAATAGAAGCACCTCTGCAGGAACCATCGTCCCCTGATCTTGCTGATACCGACTTGCCATCTGATAGCTTCAGTACTGACCAGGAGTCGTCTGTACCAACCGAATCCTGACCGGATCTACCCGCCGCCGTTGGCCTACCGTGTGAACCATCTATAACGCGCCAAAGGATGTTCATTGCCCGCAAGAAATAACTGCTGCGTAGACATTTTTTTGGTGAAGCCAGGAGGCTTGAATCTAAAGGAGGGAGTAATGCTGTGATACCCACGTGCCTTTGCGAGCACACGATGACGCGCATGCTGCTGCGCATTTGACTTTGAAACGTTTGACAATTTATTTAGCCATCTACTTTTGTTAGTTGTTGTTTATTCACTTACGAACACCTTTCTTATTTGTTTCCGTTGTTAGCTTTAAGTTTGCTCGCGTAGGAGCCTGTACAATTAGCACTGGGTAGGTCATACACGCATCTCTTAGGTTTATTATTTAGTTTTCCACGCTTTACTATTGGTTCAATTTAATTAGTTACTCGCAGTTTTTACCCTATATGGTCCTTCCCGTCACTTTCAGCACTTCCGTTACTTTATCGTATTTATTAGTTTTCCCGCCCCTGTTTTCTAAGATAGTTTTCAAGTTCAAGTGAGTTAAGTTAGTTCTAGTTTTAAAAGTGGAAATTAAGTTGAAATAGGTTTCAAGCCGAACTGCTCGCGTAGTAAGTAATTAGAGAGCCGAACTGCTCTGAATATTAAGAGAGCCGAACTGCTTCGTGTAATATTGTAAAGAACTGTAAATCGTTGTTTTTATATCAAAAGCGTTGACCAAGAAAAATCCGTTCCTTCGTGTCGTGTCTGACTCTACAAAGATACAAAGACTTCAAGGTCGTAAGTTTATTCATATTCATTTTTAAATTCGTACGCCTTCACGAACCCACACAGGTGATACCCCCTTCAAGTGGTATTACACATACTCTGCCCTCCGATATGTATGGAAACGACTAGGAGGCTAATATGCCGGACCAAATGTCAATCAAAGCAGTGAGAGAAATATAACAATGAGTTTCTACGTAACCAAGCGTCCAATAATTGTGAAATTTAAACCAATGACAGAGAAATTATTGTTTTATTCAGAAATTGTTTTGATTGTCTCAAAACCTTCCCGGCTGATTCAAAATTTCAATTTCCCTTTTGAAGCTTGGCAGGCAAGAAACAGCTTCGAAAGTCTTGAAAATTGTTGTTCAAGTTTGTGGATAAGCTGTTTTTAGGTCGCATGCCATTCTTGAACAAATTTTTGTTAGGGATTGTTCTTTAGTCCATGATGAGTTTATTTAAAGCTATTGTCATCCAAGAAATTCAACATTTTCAAAGAAATTGATATCGAGTTGTATCGATTGATTGACTAGGCCCAAGTTAACGTTTCATGGCAAGACGGCAATTAATATTTTTGTAAAGCAGGTTGTATGGCATAATCTGTGATCTTTCTTATGCATAAAACGACATCAGAGGAAACACTTATTCATATTGTTTGCATCACTGAATTTTCTTCCGAAGCTTTTGGCGGTATAAAGAGTTATCATGGTGCAAGTTCACTTGACAGGCTTTTTTTATCCATTGCAAATTCACCTCGTCAACCTTGCTGATGCCAAATATTTTTTGGTTTACTTTGGATTTTGTGAATCGATAGAGAACGAGCCCACTTTTGAAATCCAATGATTATTTAGGTTATTGACTTGCTTTTGCATTTTTTTTTACTATTTCTATTAAAAGAAAAACCCAACTTATTCCTATTTTTTGTAAACCACTAAGTCTTCAAATAAAATTTTCGAGCATCTCACCAAGCTTAAGATTTTCAATAAAAATTTGTCGTGTCTAACTTTATTTTACATTTAAGCTGCAAATAAAGTTTCTGCACTAATTTCTCAACAAGTTGATGTGCGACTCAGCTCATGTGGGGAGATAAGCAAGAGACAGATTGGAAATTTATTTCTGTGTCTTGATATGAAAATGATTTAGTTTAGGCCTAAAATTCGAAACGTTTCCATATTTAATGGAGGGTAGAGTATGTATGGCCTAAGTTACATTGATTTTTCTCTTGTATCATCACACAAACAATGAATTCAATTAATTAAAAATATAAAAAGTCTCCTATTATTTTAGTTGTATTATAAAAATGGAGTCTAAACGAGACAAATAGATTTTTCCAGCCATGGAATGAGCAGATTAATGACTAACCACTTGGAAATCATTAAGGTGCTTATTATACAGATGCTGTTTTTATCATGTAGATTTAATTTGTATAAAATTTAGGTATTAAATGCCTGAAACTGACAATAATTGCGTTGGAGGCAATTGAGAGGGTTTCTAACACCTTTCCACACTAAAATTCACGATTTTCTGCCTCTTACACCCCTATTTTTATTAACTCCGCTTACAGTCCAGGGGCGTCGTGACTGGGGGGTAGGGGGCCATGGCCCCCCTATCAGAGCAAAATCTGTAGATTTTTTCGGAATTTTTTGCGATTTTTCCACTTTTTCGGAAATTCTTAAAAATTTGATTCCCTTTTCGGAAATTTTTCGTGTTTGGCCCACCCTAAAATTGAGGTCCCATGACGCCCCTGATACAGTCACACTCTGCTTATAGTCACATTTTCCCAAAAATATTTAGTTTGACTCTAACCGGAGTCGACTGTATTTGTATGTTGGTACAACAGTTGCATCAAAATTGCTTGCATATCCTTTGAACCGGGTGTCATACAAAGGATTGCAGCATAGCCTTCCAAACTTACCCATCCTGTTAGAAACAGGGGGAGCACAGGAACTGTTAAAAATTTGAGCTTAAAACATGTTCATGATGGCTTAAAAAGAACAGCAGCAGAAGAACAACAGAATATGATTTAGGCCTAGAAGAGAAACAAGAAGAAGACTGGCTCTCTGTTACTTCAAGTTTCATTCTTATGCAATCATCAGACAGACTATTATGATCTAAGCCTAAAAGTGCGCTCAATTTCCCGCCAAAGTGTAAGCTAACTGGTCTATTCAATCCAGGGGCAGTATACTCATCAATTCTTCCCAAATAAGCGTTAGATATGATAAAATTAAGATTATACTTCTTTTTTGGTGAAGAAGAAAAATGTGATGTTTAGTTAGGCCAGCCGCTATTCATTTTGGATTTAGGATGGTTCCGTTTCATCTTCTCTGTCCTTCCTTCGTGGTTCCTGCTGATGCGAAGGTTGAAATTGCTACCTCAATTCTATTGTGGTCTCTCGAACATCATGATAATCATTTAAATTCGAGGTCATGAAACCCAAATGTTAAATGATAAATAGTAAATTATGAATTAAGACAAAAACAAAAGTTCCATATCCAGATAATGACTGATCGCGTAAAGTTTGAAAATCTAAACTAAATGTATCAGGCCGTACCCTTGAACTTCCTGACTTGCCCGTCTTTGAACAAGCAATTTGTGAAGATGCAAGTTGTTTAAAGCTGTGACACTGATGAAGAATCATCGCTGGCAAAGACTCAGATCTTTCTAGTTATATGCTGACCGATTGCGTATAGAAATGATTACATTGCATTAATCCTGGAATTAAGGTTCGAATTTAAGAGCAAATTCTGTACAACCACCAATCGTAGTGATATTTCTTGATCATTGAAAACTCAAAACAACACTGTTTAATGTATGATTTAATACTAGACTATTTACCTTGCTGAAATCTTGTGTGGAAAATTGTGAAGGGAATGTTCGGTGATTCAGAGGATTCTATTACTTGAAACCCATAGTGAATGCCTGAAAAACAAAAGAAGCGATGCTAACGCAAGATAATTCTATGCAGTCATAGACGGCTATCGAAATGATAACGCCTCTGAGTGACAACTATTTGATTTGTAACAAAAAAGCATTTCTATTCAAGAACATTTATTCAAAAGAACACAAATTCCAACATATAGATATAAACTACATATAGAAATGAGGTAAATAAGGTAAATATACCTATGTAGGCCTAATAAGGCCTAATAATGGATTTAGGCCTAGAAATAACTCACCTTCCTATGGTCCAAGACATGAAAACTGTTTCGTTCCCTGTGAACAGCAGTGGCACAGTCCAGGCAAAATACCTGACCCCAACCACAGTCTAAACATCGACAAACAGCTTTTCGGGGTTGGTTATTAGTTTGCATTCCACACAAACGGACTTGCTCGGCAAAAACTGCTGCTTGACAAACATTTGTCGAAGTTTTTCTCTTGCACCGATCCACGATTTCTCTTCTTTCTTCTTTCTTTGAAAATATTCGGTGTCTTTTGGTTCTTTAATATTAGCATCCTTCTGTTCCCCCACAGGCATTGAAACCATGGGTTCACTGGACGAGGTAGCAACTGCAAAGCCATGTCGTCGACGTGGTCGTCGCCATCTTGTCTTGCTGCTGGACTACCACGGCTTCCGCCGCCAAAACGCTCATTCGATATTCTTAGTGGAACAACCACATCTATCTTTTTAAGTTTTCTCTGACCTCTCTCGTTATAAGTATTAAACCTCAATTTTGCCACACGATGGCGTTTCCAGGGTCGAGACATCGTTCAAAGCATCATTCCTAAAAATTTATCCCATCGAGAGAGAACGCGCGTGAAGGAGAACGAAGTTGTTGCTGTGGGTTATGAGAGTACTACTGCTCTGCCGGGTACAACTACAGCAACAACAAAACAATGAAAAGGTGGGAGTTGATTCGACTGTAGATATTATCTATTATCTAAATCATCCGATGGCACAGATGATTATCTGACATGGAATATGCCTTGCCTCTAATATTTAGAGATGAAGGTTGTATCCATTTAGAGCGGGATACACGGGTGTGAGTATATACCCCCATGCTAAGAAGCCCCTTGATGCTGATGAGCAGGCGACTGACAGGCGACGCTTCAACAAAGGTCGCCCTAGGAAGCTGTCACTGAAGGATGAGCGAATTATCATACGAACTCAGAAGATCTTGAGGGAGGAAGCGCATGAATTCTCCTCAAAAAAGATACAAGACAGGGCAGGACTTCGCAGGGAGATATCGAATAGAGACATCAGACGTTGCCTGGGAAAACATGGCTACAAGTATTGTCAGTCCCGCAAGAAGGGCCTATTGAACGAGAGAGATAAACACCAAAGGTGGTCCTTTGCGAGACATTATTCCAAGGTTCCAGACGAGTATTGGGAGACAGATGTCTCCTTTTATTTGGATGGTGTTGGCTTCGCTTACAAGAGTAACCCCTCGTGTAAGTAGCAAACGAGTATTTGTCTGTTGATTTGATTTGTTTGGTAGGCACTGGGCCTGTACGAAGATTGCTTTGATTTTGAAACTTTAATAAATAAAACAAATAGGCTGGACATACCACGAAATAGGGCTTGTGCAGCACTTGAGCCTGACCTCAGGCACAAAAACACCCAGCTGGCTTTCAGTTATTTTTAAGGGTTATACAGATTTTGGAATACCCTGCTACTTGTTAACACACAAGTTTTGCTGACAGGGACGGTTTACACACTGGCATCTCTAAGGCTGTCTGTTTGAGAATAACATCATTCAAGTACAGCATGATTGAAGTAGTTTTTTTAGGGTAGAGGTTAAACTACAACCACGTTCCAACGTATTTCACTCACTCATTCATCCTTCTTTGCAATTTCAGGCGAGGCAAGAGCAGCCTCAAGCATGACCTGGCGTAGACCAAGTGAAGGTTTTCTGTTGACCACCAAGGGCAAGAAGGAAGGCAGTGGTGGTAAGATGGCAAACTTTTTTGTCGCGATAGCCCACGGAAAGGGGGTAGTGCTGTGCAAACAGCATGAGTGGAAAATCACTGGAGAGAATTTCAGCCTTAACATTGTCGAAGAAGAGGTCCCTAAAGTGTTCGAGACGTGTGGCTCCCTGCCGGGTAAAAGAACATTCCTGCAAGACGGTTGTCCCCGACAGAATGCAAAGGCTGCCAGCGAAATCTGGAAGAAAATAGGTTGCCAGTGCTTCAAGATCCCACCGAGATCACCAGACCTCAACCCGATCGAGAACCTGTTCTACCTGGTACGTGAGAAATTGAAGACCAGCGCATGAGAGAGCAACATCCATAGAGAGACCTATGAGGACTTTGTCAAGCGAGTGGAAGACATTATAACGGGTATGCCAGTCGAGACGATAGACAATTTGATCTCTTCAATGCTGAATAGACTGAAAGAGGTGAGAAAAAGCACAAAGGAAATAGGACCAGATATTGAAAGGTACTGAGATTAATTTACATACTTTGTTTTGCTGTGTAATGTTTTGTCTTGGAGACAGAGAGGACACTGTTCGTATATCAGCGATAAATATTTTTG
Source organism: Pelagia noctiluca (assembly GCA_963924455.1). NCBI lineage: Eukaryota > Metazoa > Cnidaria > Scyphozoa > Semaeostomeae > Pelagiidae > Pelagia > Pelagia noctiluca. The sequence continues at coordinate 5,683,246 of OZ004329.1, forward strand.
GGTAACAACAACATGACAATGCAAAGACCAAAGCACAGACTATTGAGACTCAGGCCTTCATAGAGAGAGCTATGAGGACTTTGTCAAGCGAGTGGAAGACATTATAACGGGTATGCCAGTCGAGACGATAGACATTTTGATCTCTTCAATGCTGAATAGACTGAAAGAGGTGAGAAAAAGCACAAAGGAAATAGGACCAGATATTGAAAGGTACTGAGATTAATTTACATAATTTGTTTTGCTGTGTAATGTTTTGTCTTGGAGACAGAGAGGACACTGTTCGTATATCAGCGATAAATATTTTTGGGTAACAACAACATGACAATGCAAAGACCAAAGCACAGACTATTGAGACTCGGGTGTACTCACCCTGCAGATAACGCAAGGAAACTTTCCAGTGATTATATTGAATAACGAAAGCGTCACACAAGCGTCACGCAAGCGTCACAACGAAACTAGTGTATGTGTGTATTGCATTTGATGCGTCACAAGCGTCACTAAATTATATATAAGTAAAGTATACATTACTTATAAATAGTTGGTGACGCTTCACAATAATTAGGAAACACTACCAAAAATGATGGTGACGCTTGTGTGACGCTTCATGAAGCTTTCCCACTGGTAGCTTATAGTGAAAAATGCCATAAAAAAAATATTATCACAGTTTACAATTTTACAATATAAAAATTGGTGTTAAAGTTTCTAATTGTCTAGGCCCTGAGCCACCATACGGCTGAAACAGTGACGGCACGGCTCTATGTCCCTCACGTTTGATATTTGCCTGCTGAAATCAAATATTTTCCATCTTGAGTTCATCGTTTCTGTCTCCAATTGATCTCTGGTATTGTACCTGCCCACAAATTCTATCGCTGATTCGCTCGTTGCAAAGAAAGGGATGGTGTTCTCTCTGTCAATTATCAGATCAGTTGCAAACAGGTTTTTTGGGCAAGGGAGGTGGACAGTTTGGCCTTCCAATAGCAACAGAAAGTCGTTCCATTTGATAAGTTCCTCTGACCAACGAAGGTCATTGAGGTAAGCTATCTCAGCATCATCAAGACCCACCCATGTGTACTTCCCCGCAGCCGGGTTTACGAATGCTCGGAATATCAATTCCAGTTGGTTGAGCAGAAACGATTTTCCACAGTTGGTAGGCCCTGTCAGCATGTTATTGTTTAACTTTCTACGCCCTTTGCAGAGGCAACGTCTCACATCATCCGCAAAGACGTAGATGTTTATGTCATTGTTCGACAGGACCTGGCGTTTCTTATCTATCTTAGGTCGATTTGTGAGTACACTGACATAAACGTTGTAAAATATAATGCATTAGAAAACATACCCTGCAAGTTCCCTTTAATTTTGAGTACTTCATGTTTTAAAAACGAAAAATAAGAAATAAAAAACAAAGATTGTCTGAATCAGTCACTGGGACTCGAACCCGGGACATTTGGTTGACAAGTCATTGATCATGCTTTTGCACCAACGGGAGAGGGATGGACAAGGGAGAAACTGCCATTGTTCATATCTACTGACATGCATACATTTGAATCAACAAATTTCCACATAAAATTTTATTACTTTGACGGCAATTTCTATTCAATTTTTTTTTAAAAAATTCAGACAATCCTGGTCAAAATATATTGGCAGTAGGGTAGAAGAAGCAAAGTATCAAACAATCTCCAGCCCCTCACCCCCCAAATTCAATGTTTTCAAGGGCTAACAGGCTTTAAAAACAACATTGATACTGGGGGAAAGGGGGATTACCAGATACGTTTCTTAATTTTTGGTTTACTGCCAACTATTTTGACCAGGTTTGTAGTTAAAAACTCCAACTTTTGTCCAATAGTCTTCATAGTAAGGAGTTGCCTCTAGAATAAACAACAAACACCAAAAGCAAAACATACGCTCCTTTCTTGGTGAATAGACGAGCCAGCTGATTTATCTTTTCTTTTGTTAATGAACATTCTGTGTTCGTATTCATAAGGCTGACAAGACCGTAAACGGCATAACTTTTCTTGCATTTGCTCGTTATTTTGAATGTCTCTAAATTCGTATAAGACAGGATCAGTTTGGAACTTTTCCTCTGTTTTTACCAGTAAGCAGTTGAGTTTTTGTTGTTCCATCTTCTCTTCAGGAATTTCTTTCTAGAATTGAATTATTACGTTTTGCACATGTTTTTTTTCATAAGATACATATGAAAAAAAAAACATTTGAGCCAGATATATATGATAAGGTTTATATGAAAGCTAGTACTAGAGCCCCAAAAATTTAAAAACTTTTAGAACTATATCAATATCTTTAAGGAACTCCGAAAAAATAAGAGCCGGAAAGTAATATGCCAATAATACATTTTTGCTTGATTTAAGTTTGCTACACGTTTCTATTTAGAGGAACACAGGATGTTGAGACTACTTGTATGAACTGTCGTATTAAAAACTTTGGTACAAAAGATATGCAATGGAAAGTGCAAAATTTGATGTAAAGTGTGCATCAAAAAATAAGAAACTTTTAAGAAACTTTTAGTACTAGAAACTGATAAGAATTTAGAAACTTTTAGTACTGGGACCCAAGCTAGGTTTCTTACTGAGAAAAAACGTGTATACAGGTCTATACAAGAAATATATATATTTGTTAAAAAAAACTTGATACCGGACAAAAAATGGGGAAGCACATGCCCCAAAAGCCTCCAGTATTTATCAGATGACAATTTACCAACAGTGCTTATAATGAGAATTTAGGAAACTTTATTTGGCGTTGATTCATAACCGAATGATGAAAAGTTGCTCTTACCAGTGGGGTCATGCTGTGTTGTCCTTGTGAGCAATTTCTCTTTTTTCCCAACTCTTTCTTTGTTGCAGGCTCTGTATTTGTATCCTTTTCATTTGGTATATCTTTTTTAACATTTGGGGATATAACGGTAGTTTCCAAACACACCTATTTTGCAATATTAGATACACTTCCAGCATTTTCTTGTGGTATGGATAAGGACGGTTGAGTATGAGATGGTTTTACCTGCAGGAGAGAATAAGTTTGCTCCTCATTAGGCCTATCTAGTAGTTTTAAAACTGGACGCCGCCGCAATGAGCCAGAACAAGAAGGCACAAAGTATCAATATTTATTCTAAAATGAAACATCATCAATAAACAGTGAATCGAAATCCTTGTTTCGTACTTACCTCAATGGGCTTTTTGGAGCTCTAGCCACTTTGTACTTCATCTGTTTTCTCTCCAAGAGCATTCTTTGGTGATGACGCTCATTATGTCGTTATCCAAAGTCACTGTCTAATGTCTTTTCACACTCCAAACACTGGATTTTTTGCCGTTTGGGCTTAGAAGGCATGTTTATTTTTTTCGTAATTACTATTTTGGCAACATATCAATTCAGCAGCATCGAACAAACAGTGTGTGCAAATGCCAATGCAATGGTCGTATTGAATTCCAAAACTGAAGTAGGCCATGTAAATATTTCTTAAAAAAAATGCAGAAAAGCTCCAACTGTGAGGCCCAGTCCCCAACACAAGCAAGTTTTATGAACATCCTCATAAAATCCTCATAAAAACATGATGTTTGAAAAATAAAATTACCCACAAGGATTAGCCAACATACGAAAAATAATACTATATTATCATTAGTTGCCCACTGTTTGCAAAGATTTTTTTTAAAACATCTGCCTCCCAAACTTGCTTCATTATTTGTTCGGCAATGAAATTTCGACAAAAACTCAAATTTTCCGATAGATTTGTGGCCCCCCAAGCCCCCGCAATTTCCGCCACTGTTTCAAAGACTTCTCCTGTTTGTTTCCAGCGATAACAGAGTGTTGGAATCGAGATACATTGTTTTTTCTTAGTTAGGACTGACAACGTCCTTACCCAGTTTCATTGGATGGCCTTTCTAACAACTTGTTTTTCTTCACAATGCTGAAAAGTCTTTCCAATTCAGCATTACTGTGAGGCATGCTCAAAACTATTTCATCTACCTCTGGGAGAGAATTGAAGCACTTTAACCAGGAATTTTCATATGTGAATCGTTTTTACAATGGTCTGAAACATCCTTTACTCCTTGATAATAGCAAACAAATTCTTACAACAAGGGATGCAGTAAAATTTGTAAGGGTCACCTGAATTTATAAGGAAGCTGGATTAAGAGTACACTGTATGACATGTGATGGCACAACAACCGATATCAGTATGTTTCAAGGTCTTGGATGTAGCTTTTTTGGCACATATGATACCATGAAGACAACATTTAAGCATCCAACTGAGCAATATGATGTTTCTGTCATACTAGATCCATGTCATATGCTGAAGCTTGCCAGGAACTCCCTGGCAGACCTTTCTTGCTTCATGGATCCTGATGGTACAAAGATTGAGTGGAAGTATTTCAAACATCCTCATGATTTGCAAGAAACTAAAGCATTGAAACTTCAAAACAAGTTGGGATCAAGCCATCTAAATTACAAGAAGAATAAGATGAAGGTTTCTTCAGCTGCCAAAGCACTGAGTAGCTCAGTTGCTAATGCATTTGAATTTTCCCGATATGGTCTTAGAATGGAACAGTTACCATCATGTGCATCCACTGTCAAGTTTTTCAGACTTATTGATCGCTTATTTGCATTTTGAACTCAGGAAGCCCAGTTGCTTGTGGTTTCAAGCAACCACTGCGTCTAGCAACGCAAGAGAGATGGACAGCTGTGCTCAAAAGCATTGCGGAGTACCTCCTTGCTCTTAAAGCATCTGATGGCCAGCTACTAAGGCTGCATCGCAGAAAAACATTGGTTCTTGGTTTTGTGATGACTGTCAAGTCAACAATAGTGCTTGCAAATTCTATGTTGCAATGCCCCTTAAATCCGTTCAAGTTTCTGCTAATATATAAATTTTCCCAAGATCACATTGAATTATTGTTTTCCTGCATTCAAAGCAAGGGTGGATAGAACAATAACCCAAATGTCTTACAGTTCAAGTACAACCTCCGAAATATGCTTCTGCGGAATAAAATCACTGCATCAAACAGTGCTAACTGTCAAGTGTTTGAACAAAATGAAGACATTCCTGTTTTCAATGGTTATTCATAAGAAGCTTCACCTACAGTTGCAAATCTTGAAGTACAGTCAGAGATTGAGACTGAGAACATGGTTAGACAACTTCATTTTTTTTCATATCATATATTGAGTTCAAACTATCAATTACAAACTACAGTGATAAAATATAAAAGATAAGATAAGTTTAGAATACTTGAAAAGAACTCAGAGGAGCTATCGAGCCAAGTGCCCTTTACTCAGATTAATAACAATTTACAATATATGTGAAACGAATTACACGTTTTCCATATAAAAGAAACCTTACCCAGGCTAATCACCAGGTAAATCAATCAAAAAATCGTAAGAAATATCATGGAAATTAAAAGAATAATTTCTCAGATTAATAGAGCCTCAGTGGTTTCTTATAAAAGAAAACGTGTAGAACAAGAACAGAACAAGCCATGCTTTTTTAGAAGCAATGCTTTACAGCTTCTTGGATAATTTTCTTTAAATCTTTAATAATAGTAGAGATGTAAAACTTAGTCCATTTGTAATATTTAATCCTTATTTTAGCAAAATAATAAAAAAAGATAAAAGAAAGAAGTAAGATAAAATCGATATCAAATTAAGACATGAGTATATCTTAATCTTAGCCCCGAAGGGTGAACGTAGATTTCTTTGATGGAAGCCGCTCAGAAAAACACGTCCAGCAGCGACTGACATGGAGCTGCACAGCAGCACACCTTGTATATAGAGAACATCCTTTACTATATATCTGGATTCATTGTGCCAAAGTTGATCAAAAAGATTAAGTGTCAATCTTGTAAAGAAAGTCTTCTTGGTGATGTTGCTAGATCTGACCACACATACTGTCCTGGTAATGATGCAGTTCATGGCCAAGCCGTATTCACATCCTTTGTCGATAATGGTGGCTTGACAATACCCTCACCATCTGCATTCAAAGTGGTTGCATGTGCAGAAAAGGTTTTCAAGGTTTAAGTCTGCAGAGAGAAATTTAAAGAGATAACTGCAAAAAAACAAATAAAGACAAGGGTGATTCTGGAAGTAGTTAAGTATTTTTGGGGAGAAAACAGACCCAGTCAAGATCTGTTTGAGTCACACCCACCAGGGCTCAATGAAGTTGCATTTGAAGAGGATCATTAGAGGTGGTTGAATCAATGTGCTTAATAACAATTTACAATATATGTGAAACGAATTACACGTTTTCTATATAAAAGAAAACTTAACCAGGCTAATCAGCAGGTAAATCAATCAAAAAGTCGTAAGAAATATCATAGAAATTAAAAGAATAATTTCTCAGATTAATAGAGCCTCAGTGGTTTCTTATAAAAAAAACGTGTAGAACAAGAACAGAACAAGCCATGCTTTTTTAGAAGCAATGCTTTACAGCTTCTTGGATAACTTTCTTTAAATCTTTAATAATAGTAGAGATGTAAGAATTAGTCCATTTGTAATATTTAATCGTATTTTAGCAAAATAATAATAAAAAGATAAAAGAAAGAAATAAGATAAAATCGAAATCAAATTAAGACATGAGTATATCTTAATCTTAGCCCCGAAGGGTGAACGTAGATTTCTTTGATGAAAGCCGCTCAGAAAAACAGGTCCAGCAGCGACTGACATGGAGCTGGACCGCAGCACACCTTGTATATAGAGAACATCCTTTACTATATATCTGGATTCATTGTGGCAAAGTTGATCAAAAACATTTAGTGTCAATCTTGTAAAGAAAGTCTTCTTGGTGATGTTGCTAGATCTGACCACACATACTGTCCTGGTAATGATGGAGTTCATGGCCAAGCTGTATTCACATCCTTTGTTGATAATGGTGGCTTGACAATACCCTCACCATCTGTATTCAAAGTGGTTGCATGTGCAGAAAAGGTTTTCAAGGTTTAAGTCTGCAGAGAGAAATTTAAAGAGATAACTGCCAAAAAACAAATAAAGACAAGGGTGATTCTGGAAGTAGTTAAGTATTTTTGGGGAGAAAACAGACCCAGTCAAGATCTGTTTGAGTCACACCCACCAGGGCTCAATGAAGTTGCATTTGAAGAGGATCATTAGAGGTGGTTGAACCAATGTGCTGCAGAGAAATATTTCACCCTAAAACTATTCATCTACAGTAAAGTTTATGGAGATCATTCGAGAAGGAAAAGGGAGCCAGAGACGCCAGCTAACAAAACTGGTATTATTCAAAAATCATTGAACTAGGTATATCCATGATCTATGGATTGACTGAGGTAAACCTGAATAATTTTGGGCTAGACAAGTTACTTTAGACATACTTTATTGAAAATAGTTGTTTTCACATCAATTTTCAACAGGAAATTTTCAAAATTGCATCCTTTTGTTTTATATTGGTTTTACTGAACATTTTCCAGATATTGTCACAAGGAAGGATAGAATTTTTTTCCAAAAATACCCTGATCTTAATCTTAATGCAAGAGATTCAATTCAGGACACTACTTGGTACATATTTTTACCATGCTGTACATGCCTTCCATATGAATTGGTTTCACAAAGTTTGAGAGACTCTTAGCACAAGATATTGTGGCAAAGATGCCCTAAGGGCTTGGGTTTAATTCTCTGTCCATACCTAATTGTTCTTCTCTTGGTAAATGTTATTTCTTGTGTCAAGAATGGTATGCATGGCAGTCAGAAACTCTGTCACAATTCTTACATCTGAAAAACAAAAAACAAGGGCATGAAAAACTTTTAGCCCTCATAAGCAAACTTTCGTATGAAAAACATGGCCAGAAATTTGCTGTTATGTGTGACTAGGGTTACGAAACATTACAGGGACCACCTGAGATAGGATGTATTCCAGGACTGTTTTGGGGACTGAAACTCTGGTACTTGTGTTATGTTCATCTTCAGTTTTATGATGTCATGATCTGTTACTGTTTTCATACATTATAAGAAGCTACCGTTAATATTCTTTTTTAGAAACTGTTGTAGTTGACCCAGTTCCAACATAGAAAAAACTACTAAAAAAATTCTTGAGCAACCCTTACAAAACATTGAGTGTGCAGTAAAGTATGCAAACATTAGGATTTTAAGCAGACTGTCATGTCAGGGTCAAATTAACAGCTTTTATTGCATATGTTCTCAAGTAATTTCACTGTAATATCAATTCAAACAAGGATACCTGATCATTTTATGTCATAAAATGATGTATGATAAAATAGACAATAAACAAGAGATTTTGTTTGCCACACGAAATGAAAGAAGATTATCCAGAATTATCTAGGCTATTGTGACAATCGTCTGTTGAGCCTCTAAGGTACTGATTCCCATATTGCAATATGAATTTCTTCTTGGAAGACGTATGCGTTTTCTATCTTTGTCTGTTCTGTCTGCTGCTCCCTCTAACTCTAATATACAGAAATGATTCAAGAGTTTCAGTTTCAGTTCTCCATTGATGATTTGTGTACCAAAGGTGGAAGCATATCGCAAACATCCTTGCCAACCCTGTGATTGATCTGGATGTTTACATTGTTAGGCCCAAAACCGAAGTAGCTGGTTTAAGTGTTTGCATTAAAACAAAGTATCGGCAAATTTCCAAAATCAATTGTGGAAAACAGTTATAGAATACTTACTAGCACAGTTTCTGTCAATTTCTTTCCAAGTGAAACAATTTCGCGCAAAACATCATTTCCACACATCTCCACACATCAGCTGCGTTGTATATCCCTGTGCAGCTTCAACTTCCTTCTTACACCCATCACTTTCAAGACTGGACACACTTCTACGCAGACAAGAACAATAGAGTTCTCGTTCTAGTGTTTTTATATCTGGTCCAATGCTTCACTGTAGTGAGATTTAATAAGCAAGAAAAGGACATCTTAATTGTATATAGAATCATTATTTAGAAAATTATAGGAGGTCTTGGTTTCTTAATATCATATATCTGACGTTTTTATTTGATAAGAAAGTCTCAACCATTTATGTGTCTTTTTCTGAGTTGGAGATCAGTTTCAGTTTCAGTTTTCATTGATTTATCAATTTATCTTAAATACAATCTACCATTACATTATACTACAACAACTTACATAAAAACATGATAAAATTCAAATTACATTTAACATTGATTACAAGATACACAAAGAGACAATAACATTTACAAGATTGTATTTAATATTATTTGACTAAGGAGGAACTCTCTAAGTAGATGAACTAATCGAAAAAGAGTCCCCCCATTAAAAACAAGAAAACTAAATGAATTTTACTAAAAAAAAGCAACCAATAAGATGTTTGTTTATCGAGTAACTATGGGGGCTTTTTCATCTGTCTTTGAAGTGGATTTATAGTTAGTATTTCACCCTACATACGAGTCTATAAAAAAGGTTTTGAGACAGGATCTAAATACTGAAGTAGAACTAGAAACATGGATGAATAGTGGAGGTGTGTTCCATAGTTAGGAGCCAAAATATTTAATTGTCTTAAGGCCATAAAGAGTAGTGTTTTTGAATGACTTAAAGAGGTCGCTTCTGGTTGCCTGACGAGTTCCGATTCTATGAACTGATGAGTTAGGGGTGAAATAGTTATGAAAGCAGGTTGGAGATACTTTATTTAGTGCTTTGTAGACAAACGTCAGAATATTTGATTGTATTATGTCTTCCAGCTAAAGAATTTTCAAGGAATGAAAAATTGGTGCAGATGTAGCAGCAAAATTAGAAAAACTTATGCATCTTACAATCTTTTTTGGAGTAGGTACAGTGGCATTAAATATGTGTCATATGTTAAACCCCAACCATTGATGCCATAGCAAAGAAATGAGGAAAATAGGGAGTTATAGAGGCTGATTAGAGGTTGCTGAGGAATGTAGTGCCTTATTTTGAAAAATATTCCAGAAGCTCTAGCTAGTTTCTTATGCAGTTCAATTATATGATATTTCCATGTCAAGTGTTCCTGCAACGAAATTCCCAGAAATTTCACATATTTAGACTTGGAAATGTTTTTCCGGCCAAATTTAATGTTAATAAGATCAGGTAGCTTTTTCTTGGGTGAATGAAAGAGGACAAAGCTAGTCTTGTCAATATTAAGTGCCAGTTTATTGCAGTCAAGCCATAATTTGACCTTATTCAGTTCTTTGTTTATTGTTTTGGTGAGAGTATAAAGATCATCAGCTTCAAAATAAATATTTGTATCATCAACAAACTTGGATGGGTGAACAACAAACCCAAGGCTGTCCAATATTTTTATAGTGTCTATTACATTTTGAAGACACTCATTATATGTAGCACCTTGTAAATATGAGTCATCAATGTATGCTACTGATAAATGTCCCAAACTACGTAGAGAAGCATAAACTGGTTTCAGTAGTTTGGCGAATTCTCTAGGACAAAGGGCGAGGCCATTTGGGAAAGCCTGGAATTTATAGTATTTGCCCCTCAAAAGAAACTTTAAGAATTTTTGGTGTTCTCGGTCAATTGGAACCGAATAGTAAGCATCCTTCAAATCAATAGATGCCATAAAACAGTTTGGCCTCATCATGTTAATGGCTGTCCAAACTGTATCCATTTTAAAATGATGGTATTTGACAAATTTGTTCAGTTTCTTCAGATTTAGTACCATTCTGAATGTACCATCTGTCTTAGGTCTCAGAAAGATTGGTGAAATGAAATCACCCTGTTCTTTAGAGTCAAGTTTGATAACTTTCTTTTTGATCAATGACTCAATTTCATTATCAACTGCAAGTTGGTTCTGAATTAAGGTATTAGTTGGAATACTTTCCATTTGGAAAGGTGTTTCATCAAATTCAATAGGTAACCCTGACACAATCTGCAGTATTTCGGGGTCCTTGGTGAGGCTTTCCCACAAAGGCAAGAAGGAGGAGATGCATCCACCTTCAAAATTAGTTTGTCTAGCCTCTAAATATTTCATTAAAACGTCAACTTGCTGTTCAAAATTACTTACTTGCAAGTTATTCAGTATTTCGTATTGGGATTCCATGGTTTTCGTGGTGAGTTGTTGCTCATCACCCTTCCTCCTCGTCCTCTGGAGGACTGTTTCTTCCACATGTTCTGCCTCTGTGGATTGTGGTTCCGTTCCGGGTAGCCCTGGCCTAAAAAAGACTTATTGCCTGACTGTTTGTACAGGTTCTGGCCATGAGAATGTTTAGAGGCCAAGTCTTTTTTGGTGGTTGTTTTGCTTATTTTGTTAGAGACTGTTATATCATTAACTCTCTGTTGTAAATCCTCTTCATCCCCAAAGAGAAACTCTGTCACAGGGACTTGTGGCGAACAGAGGGAAACATAATCCTCACTCAATGACAGACGTATGTTCGTCTGAGTTGTGCAAGGTCCGCACTTGCGTGACCCAATAAAGCCAGTATGTCAGTATTTATTGTAATAAAATCACTGATTTTTGGATGCACATTTTTTGCTCTGGCTTCCAGAAGCATAACAGTTGACTGGGCAATAGCCCTTCCCGCAGTTGCGAGTGTTTTTTGTAGCTGGGAATATATTAGGTCTCTGTCTTTGACCTCTCTGCCCAGTTTGGTCCAAATATTTTTGTTGACCCTTGGAGTAGCAAGTTAGTTTGCAGTTCTCTGGCTTGAGATATTTCTCTAGCTTCTCTGTCAACTTATTTGGGGCCAGTTTATTTTGCCACCTCTTTTCGATAATCTCTGCCAGCTTGGCTAGCAGGGGTCCAGAAGTTTCTTCCTCCCCTTCAAGGTGTCTTGATATTTCATCAAGCAATGTGTCATCGGGCACATTCTCTTCCTTTTCATTGGTGTTGGGCCTATCCAACAGTTGTTCACTGTCAGAGTCCTCTCCCAAGTCGGGAGTAGGATCACTTTCACCTGATGTTGAGGCCGTTGCCTCTGAACACCTTTTGGGCTTTTTTGCAGCTTCTGCATTGCCAAAGTTAGGCCTGTTAGGCCCTTCATGAAGGTGTTAGAGCGATTCGCCCATTGTCTTCATATTTTCATTCATAGCCGTCAAAAGGGAGATCATTCCTACTTGTTTTTCAGCCATACTTTCCTCTTCTTCTCTAAGTGCCAGCTCTACATCTAATTCGTCCTTTTCCATGATGCGATTTTGATAAAAATTTCACTTTTCTTCATAAAATTCCGCGTGCGTGGTGATGCTTGGAAAACTCGACATGCAACTGGCGCTTGGTGACTAGTGCATGCGTTCTCAATGTGACTCCTATGTGACGTCAGAACAATTGTGAAGTAGAATGAGCTGTCGAGCTGATAGATCAGCAACTTCCCGGCTCCCGTTGGCAGTATTGCTAATACTTCCTTTCCCCTAAACAACCCTTTCCACGCCCCCTTCTGCTGCTCGTGGTATTCTCAATTTCTGGGAAGAATTTTGCCAAGGAAATATTCACACAGCTTTCAAGGTCAACATCAAATTGATCGGTTGCCATTTCGGAAACAGTCTGGTTTGTTTGTTTGCCTCGTTCACCTCGTTCATAAGATCACGGCCATTGTCAAGGCCATTGGCTCTGATTAGTCGAGAAGACACAAAGGAGGTCGCATGTCTCAAGAGTATTTTTCCTTTCTCCTCTTTTCAGAATACATTTCATCTCAGTTCAGAATACGTGTTAATAGAGGGCGTGTTAGGTAACGTCCGTCTGAGAAGACGAATAATGGGGAAGGCCTGTTCTTCTTTGGGTGAGGAGGGATGTAATTGATAAGGGCACGATAGGGGCAGATGCTGCGGTTAGTAGCTGCAAGACAAATCTGCTGACCATTGCAAAACGGGTCCGTCTTTGATACCTTGATATTCACTAGGACAACCAAAAGGAGAAAAGTGACGTCTTGAAACAGTAGGCAAGAGCGAACGTCAAATGACCCCTGCGTTGGACAGCAAAGTTCGGAGGAGCGTAAGAAGCCGAAGAAGGCTGTTGTAAACGCCGCCCAAAGCATTAGCTGGTCCGTTCTCGCGTAAGGAGACGGAATGAGGCGATTTTTTAAGGAACGCCAGATAGTTATTGTGATTGGCAGACGCTGTTGGCGGATTGACGAACCCTTCTGACGTTTCACCCCCCTCAGAAGATTCTTAAGTAGTGGCATGTTCTGGAAATTGGCAGGGAAGTTCATTTCGATATTTTGATGGCGAATAGCAGCAAGATAGGTTTTTATAGTAGCGTAACTAAGAGTACGAGCTAGAAATGTAGTGAATAGGCGCAAGGTTGTTTCATTTAACGGGAAGGGAGTAAGCTGGAATTGGTGACAAAATTTCGAATATGCTAGTTGACCTTGAATATATGTTCTTCTGGTTGAGGGGGCTATGGAATAAAGTTGTAAGAAATCGAGGTCTGCTTTTAAAGTTGCCAGGCGTGGTGAGGTATTGGTGTTGGCAAGTCTTCTGCTTGAGGGGCAAGGGCCCGAAATCTCTCCATCTGAAAACGAGACAGAGAATCGGCGATGGTGTTATTCAACCCTGGAATGTGTGTAACATTAACTGTGAATTTAAAACGAGCCGTGATAAAAACAATATGCGTAATAGAGACATGATGTGTTGTCAGGTTGATTTGTTGATTGACCAGATGTTCACCACAGATAAGTTGTCGCAGTGAAACAAGAGGCGTTTGCGTGTAAAGAGAGGAGCCCATAGTAAACAAGCTAAGTAGATAGGAAAGAGTTCTTTCCATTGAATGGAACAATCTTTGTATTGATCTGGCCAGCTGTTCGAAACCAATTTACCGTTGAAATAAATGCCAAAGCCCCATGAGCCAGAGGCGTCGGTAAACAATTGTAAGTCGTACTTATCGGTAGGAAGACGTGATTGCATTAGATCAGAATCTATTTCTATGCCTAGATACATCAAGGCGGTTGTTGGAGGAAGCGTTTTTTCGGGAGCTAGTGGCACGCCTAGCGAGTTGAACAGTTTTGACGTGGTTTCCATGCTGATATGGCAAGCGCGAGATCCCGCGGGACCTGCGAAAAAGAAGTCATCTAAATAGTGAGTAAAGTTGGTTAAATGATAATTGTTTTCTAAAATCCACGATATGGTGTTAGATACTTTCGTAAATCTATTTACAGAGGAGCGGAGCCCAAAGGGCAAACAAAGTACGACAAAGTAAAAGTCTTGAAATGTGAAACCCAGTAAGTGCCAATCTTCTTGACGTACCGGACATATACGGAATGCACTTTTTACGTCGAGTTTCGCCATTAACGCCCCTTTTCCTAGTTTGGAAACGATTTCAACTGCACAGTCAAACCCGTTTAATTGAACAGTTGATTCCTCAGTTGAGATAAAGTCGTTAATAGATGTCCCTCTGGGAGAGGAAAGATCTGTGATGGTACGAAATTTGGCATTGTCCTTCTTTGGGACCACTCCGATAATGGATGTAAGAAAATAAGGAAGTGGTGGTCTCGCAAACGGCCCCACCATACGTCCGGCCTTAAGTTCGGTTATCAGGTTTTCAGTTATGATTTGAGGATGCTCCTTGGCAGAGGTAAGGTTGCGGGTGTGATTAGAAAATTCTGGGCCATTGTACCCAATATCAAAGCCAAAACGTAAACTATGGATTAAGTAAGAGGCAAAGGTTTGATCTGGATAATATTGCAATTCATGTAAAAAGTTATCGATAAGCAAGGGTGTCTTTGGTTTATGCGATAAAGGAACAAAGTTACTGATTAATTGATCTGCATAGGTGATAGGGATGGGGTCCTTGGCAAGACGCACAGATGTGCCGAAAGGCCCATTGACGTAGGGAACATCCTGTGAGACTGTTGAAATAGCGGCATGTTGAGATGTTGTGGGGGTTGGATCGGTTAAAGGTTGTGCTGGTACGAAAATTGGACGAATTTACACAAAAATTGGAAGGTGGAGGAGTAGGAGCTTGCGGGCAGGAGCTTGCGTAATGCCCAACCTTATAACACCTGTAGCATGTTAGGTGTGCCCGAGTGGGAGTTTGGGAGTTGGCAGGTGGGGATCTGATGAATCGGATATAGGTAAACTCAGCGAAACTATTCCATTTAGGCTCCTTGTTTAACGCCATCTGCATTCTAAAAGCAGCGTCGTATCTTTACCAAGATGTTACTGGATAATTTCTTTGTAGATTACAAATAAATTCCTGATAGTATAAAATTTGCAGGGCTAATTCCGGAAAGAAGGTGAGAGTCCCTTTAGTGTAAATGTTCCAAGCTTGCAGCCAGGAAGCTGCACTGTTGATCTTTGATTTATTAGCTGGGGAGGACACCAGTTCTTGAGAGGAAGGGTCAAATTTTAAGCTAAAGCTTGAAGATTGATTTTGAATGTCATATAAAGCTTGCCGCAGGAGGGAGTTAAAATCAATATATTCCTTGTTTTGGAAGGCAAGCATTATCTTTCTTGAGACAGCTGGTAGGAAGGATTTGTTATTCGTAAAAGTAGATAAATAGTTACCTGGTGTTATGGCCAGTACTGGTGCGGTGGGATCAGCGGTTACTGGAGGAATAGAACTACAGAGAGGTGGGGGAGGCATTGAATTCAGAGGTGGATCTCCGGGTGCAGGAATCCTAAGGGATGCTGGGGAAAGTTGTGGTCCCGCTGATACGGTTGGCTGTAATGATGGGCGATAGGTTGAGAATGAGGCAATTTCTTTGCGAATAAGGGCTCGAAGTTCTTCTATAGGCAAGCTAACCGGCGAAGGCAGAACTGTCTGTTGACCTGTGGGAGGAAGGTTTGCGACTTTTGGATCGAGTAAAAGAGACGAAATTTTGCTATGTGATTTGAAAATTGTTAAAGCTTTGATGACGTCATATTTTGCCACGCCCTTTTGACGTCATATTTGGCCACACCCGAATAACCGAATATTCGGTAAAATTGTAAACGAATATTCGAATAGCTCAAATCTTTCGTTTGGACAGCCCTAGTTGAGACACCCAAAATGTTCCATCATGCATCAACATCAATGAGACATCAATGTAGAAACTTGCCCTAGTCAATACCATTCTAGCCTGGATAGAAGCACACTGTTAAAAATTTGTGGAAAGGATATGTACTAGATTGATTCTAGGCATTTTTTCTCAACACAAAATATGTATTGTAAATAAAACACTATGACTCTTTAAATTGGTTATGAAAATTCAATAATTTGGTTTTTGAAAATTCCAAATGGCCTACTTCACCTAATGCCACAAAAATGCAATTAAGGGTTGGGGTGATTCAGTTGGGAATATTCTACACACTAATTCACAAAATGAATTCTTATCAGTGACAAGAGAGTATTGTAATTAGGAGTACTTTCATATATTAGTAAAAGTACAACTTTTTATGGAGTTAATGTTGCATAATCACTATTATGGCGGTGCTCTAAAAACCAAATCTAGAAATGATTTCTCTTGTCCAGCTCATTCGGAATTACCAATCACACTGAACTGCTTGGGTGTAGATTTTCTTTGTGGTTGATTATGTGGTTGATTATAAGGCATTTGCTCTAACATATTAAAATCCATATTGGCAGTGGAGGAAGACGGGTATGGGTAAGACCTTTTTTTGGACAAGTGTTTCCAACATATGCATGCACCCAGTCATGACTGTAGCAATGGTATCCATCGTTTTTTGCTTCTTGTTTGACTGATTGAGGAATTCTTGATCCATCACTTCAATTTTCTCTGCCATCTTTTGTTTTAATGTCACTTCTCCCTTCATAATGATGAGTTGCTGAGCTTCTGTTGAAGGACGTGTGTTCATTTTTCTTTCCCTCTCATCTTGTAAAAAAGTTGCTATTTTTTCTCTTCTGTCGCTGGAACCAGGAGTACTTATTGGTGAACTTGCAGGGAAATCCTCTCGGCCCATGGACAAAATTTCCTTCATGTCATCTGGAACAGCTTCTTGTGGTTCACTTCTGTTGGCACTGTCATTACTCTCTTCCTTACCCTGGATCAGAGTATTTTTAGTGATTTTTTTGAAAAAAAAATAACATAAAAAAGGAAAAGAAAAGAGGAGAAAGGAAAAATACTCTGGAGACATGCGACCTCCTTTCACAGCAAAAAAATATCCAATTTATTAATAGTTTTTAAGTAAGAAACTAAACGGAAAACATCCATTTCGAATCAGTTTACACAAATAAACTCGAAATAAAACAGGAATTTCAACCATAGTTTCTTACGGAAAAAAACACACTAAACGGAGATTTTGTTTTCATGTTAGTTTTACCTCTTAGTTTCTGGTCGTTGAAATTATTAAAAATTCTTAGTTTTTTGTATGAAACGCGTAATAAAACAAAAAATTCCTAGTTTCAATTGACAGAAAAGTCGAGTTTCCAATTACAATTTCGTAACCATTTTTTCTGAATAAATCATATACCACCAGGTATGTTTGTGATGGATAGCACACTGGTATCTTTTTTTTCTCCTTTTCAACACTCGCCTATTAGGCTTTCGTATACCTTACCAAGGCTTGCATTAGACAAGGAAAAGGTTTGATGGTATAAGGGAAAGGAGAAGATTTCAAAAAGGAACAAACAAAATGGAAAGGACAAAATTCATCATAAACAGATCTCTATATATATTTCTTACTCACTGATTAAAAACCTTAAATCATTTAAAGAGAGATGTTACTTTAGAAATTATGTTATTAAAAAGTTCCAGATACAACAGTCTTAAAACTTACAGTGAAGCAGCCTAATCTGCTAATCTATTTGTCGCAATTGCGGGATTGATGACAAGAAATACAAGAGGATAGCCTTATCAATGCTGCTTGAGCCTTTCCTCAAAAAGGTACAAGATTTTGATGAGTCATAGAATACTCTTCTAACAACATATGATGACTTTGTGTGCACACTTTCTTCAGAAACTGAAACAGTGCAATATGTTCTAGATTCTCTTGCCTTAGAAGACAGCTGCATGCTAGGCTAAAATGGAGTCTAGCCTAAATTCGCAAGGGTCAACTAGTCATATTTAGTTCATCATAGGGCATCTTAAAATATCAAAGACCTGCAACATTTGATGGAATAACAAACATTTCAGAAGGTACAAATCAAACCAGGTAAACTCGCTTGAAGAAATGCTTGACGACCTCTAGGGTGTTGTATGCAAGTGAAAGTATTAGTTATTAGAGTTTTGGCCAATAAAGCATATCAGTAACAACTTCGAATCTATGATATTAAGTACCAATTTAAAATTTGATGATGACACTTATCAACGAGCTTTCGGGCTTAAATTGTTATCAAGTTAATAAGAATAACAATATCCGTTATTCTTATCACTTTGTTAACAGTTTAAGTCCAAGAGCTCCTATATTACTATCTTAATCTTATTTTAAATAGGTTACATTATATCATATATTTGATATAAGCACTTGTCTGCAAGACAACAACTCAACGCTCTCCTTACGAAAAAGTAATGTGTGTGGTTTTTTCATGTGTCTAGCAATTTTAACTAATGTCTTAATTGTTCAGTAATCTTCCAGATTTTGAAGGTTGTCTCTTCATCCGACCATCGGATATGATACGTTTTTTGACAAACACTGTCTGCTATTCTCCACTTGCGTTCATCCAGCTTTGTTGCTCGATTCCCCACTTCCACACTTTGCCATTGTGGGGACTTCACCTCCAATCCATCTTCATAAACCTCTTCATCCGACATCATCTCCACAGTGATGTTAGTCTCCCAATAATACTTTCCTCCACAGAAGAATGCTTCATCCTTATCTTGTAAAGCTGCAGAAACAAAATTTTCATCATCAATTAAAACTAATTAGATAACTAATTACAGCAAAAGAAAGAATAAGAATACTCAAAACCAGGATTTTCATAAAAGTAAGAGTATGGGGAAATATGTGTATGTGTTTGTGTTTTACACAGAGTATGTTTTTTTTCACTGAGATATACCGTAATACGAATATCAGGGGTGCAATCTACTCTAAAAATGGAGCAAACTTATCATAATGGCAGATAATTTCTAACCTAAAAGACCAAGCAGAACTCCAAGGACGTTTTAGCATTTATGATTCAAATAACACTTTTCAAATTTTCCAAAGCTCTGTTTTGGTAGGTCATTTGAATACATTATATTTCATACATTAGTTCAGTACAATACAATAATTAATTCGTCTATGTAACAGGCAGTCATGAAAGGTCCCAGAGCAAAAACCTGAGAGATAAAACCTTCCAGATTTGGTTACAATGATCTATCTTCTTTTCAGTAGGGCTGAGAAAAATATTTGTGACGTTGCTTGGGTTCGTGCAAAAGTTAGAGGAATGAATCTATTTAAAATGATATGTTTACTGAGTCAAACTTGATACTAAATACGACATCAGGCAAGGATATTTCATTGTTAAGGCATATTTTAAGTATCGTAGTTTTCAGCTGATTTAGCTATAGCCTTTGCCCCTAGAGCTAATATAATAGAACAAAAATCCAACAACCTTTGAAGGATTCACATCTGATTTGGTAGAAAGCATAATTTTAGCCCTTCCTGCATTTAAACCCAAGAAGGTTGAAACCAAGCATTAGAAATCAAGCATCTTGGCCACTAGGATACACCACTAGGGTATCTAGGTTATGTGCTGCCCTTGCTCTAATGATGATTTGAAAACATATCAACATGAAAGCTATCAGATGAAGATAAAACTTACCTATCAGCAGTTTTCAATTTTATTTCAATTAGCTTTTTTCTAACTTCTTTGAAGGAACTAAACTGAAAGTCAAATAACACAGACCCTTCACATATCATTATTTCATATTGAGAAAATCAGATGACCAATTATACTTACCATGAACAAAACTGCATGTGAATATATTATCAGATACATCTTGATCATAATGGGGCAAAACTTGAGTGCTCATTGGAAAATAACAGCTATAAAACATACTGTTAAGTAGGAAACTATTATTCTCAAAGCTGAATCAACCTTTACTAATATTCTTTGCAGTAAATAGGACTTTGAAATCAATATGCTTTTCACTTACAAATTGAGGCTACAGCTGTAAGAGTTTATGTCCTTGGAGACTTCATGAGGTATCTATATTCTACAGCTAGACCTTTTGCAAACAAAAAGATACCGTCTGTGCAATGGTTGAATATAAAATTTACGATAAATGTTCATACCTGCTTTCTAGAGTATCTTCTCTTCTTCTAATAACTCATTCTCAGAAACTGATGAAACATCAAGACTGGAAAATAAATAATTGTGTGCTGAAAATAAGATGACATAAGCAAACCAAGGAGGCAATGCGCAGATACATCGCTCAGATTCCATCAGCTCATTGTAGCTGAGTAAGGCATTCATGAACTTGAGTGGCTTATCATCTTTTTGCCTTTTTTAAGGGACTCACTATACCAAAATATATATAGTGATATAGAGGCAAGACCTGACTGCAATTGATATCAATATGAAGTGACCTGCAAAGTATAACTTTCCTAAAGAGAAAGAAAAAATGGGTTTTCGATGTCTTGTCTTGTAAAAAATGGTTTTTCTATATTCAGGCATTCGGGTGAAAAATATACCACAGCAGCAGCAACTACCCTTCAGCACTCATTGAAACACGATTTGGGTAAGGCAGTAAAAAGCCCTAGTAACTGATATTGCGAGGGCATTGACATGGACAATGGTACTCCTAAAACTAAAGGGTTTCCTTATATAAGAGCAAGGTTTATAATTCATAAATTTGAATTTTGGATTGCAGGATCTAGATCTGCAATCTATGCTGGACTCATCTAGAACTAATGTGAATGCTGAGTTAGATATAAAGAGCTACAATCTTAGAGCTTGAGTTATTGACTCGCTTGTAAGGAAATGCAAGATTGGCAATCAACTTTCCCACATTTCTTACAACATATTCAGCATGTCAATCAACACTTTTTTTTCAAATTGAAAACTATATAGTAGATAGTAAGTAAGAAACCTATCATGCAATTTACTAGAAAATCTAGAAACCTGCTATTTATAATCTGCAGTGGTAGTCTGATTGATCATATTTTATCTGGTCTCTAAATAAAACGTGATTTTGTAATATCATGCCTAAGTTTGCGAGTTGGTATACCACTATCATTGGGATAGCAGGGGAGACAGATTTGGTCTCATGTATATATGTATGCTGATCTTACAACTTCTTGTGCCTTCTATACCTTCCATGTACCCATATTTGTAAATTCCCTCCAAGTTCTTAATCAACTATGTAAAGATTTTAATATTAACTCGGCCTCTCCATCTATGGTGAGCGATTAGGTTCACCTCTACACGCTTGTAGGACAATTTTGAGCGCAAAAGGTGAGTTAAAAGTAGAAGATTTTCATTAACATTCCTACAATATCAAGATATCATGAAGTTCCCTTTTGACGCTGATAAAAAAGTTTCCCAGCAATAATCTAAATTCCCTGGGATTGATATGGCTTAAAGACAAAAGAAATTTAGAATATGAACAATGATTACAAAATGGCCTTACATAAGCATATCTTTTTGTATAAGCAAGAAATTATCAATTTGTTTTGTATAAAAGTCGGAAAAACAGTACACTTTGTCATAATAAGAAGTAAGCATTTGCCTTACCTTGAGAGCATAATAAATGAAACACTTTCAGACTTCTTTGTTACTGTGCACAATGATGTGAGAAATGAGACTGATGATTTCATCCATCATTTAGCTTTTTACTGCAAAGAAAGAGCAGAAATAAATATTGTGCACTCCTAATCATTAAAATATTAAATATCTATCTGAAAAGGAATATGGGAACTTGAAGCAAAGTTGGTAATATATCTAGCTTTGGCCAGCGAAAAGTTTCAGCAATACTGTGTAAAACAATCTTTATGAACTGATCTTAAGAGATATACAGGTAAAATCAGGATGATAAATGATCAATGAATTTCGGAGAGCATTTTTTGTCCCATACTCCATAGTAGACTGATAAAAATAGTTGTCAGAGAGCCCTTGACTATATTTACTAATAATGATTGTTAAATGACTCAGACAAAAGATGTTGTACACAACGCAACCAAGAAAAGGCCATTAAAAATATTAATGGACTGGAAAGACAAATTTATAAAGCTGCTACTTAACCCACCTTAGATTATCAAAATAAATGGTTAGGAAACCCTATTGTTATACGTCTTTGTTTCACAGTTGATGTTGAGCAGTACTTGAACGTGCACAACCTATGTCTTATCCTGTTTCTTTGTTGTTAAAATTGTACATGTAAATATTATTTATTCAAATATGATGCTGAATATTGTAGAATCTTTTCTGAATAACATATATTTCTGGCTAGGGAACCAAAAAAAGCGCTTTGGTATTTTTACTCAACCATGACCTTGTTGTCTAAAACAATGGCAAAACAAAAGACTGTGCACTCTCAGTTTTGAAAAACTTGAAAAAAAGATACAACAATAGGTTTCTAAACCATATATTTCAATTAACTATGGCCCACTAAATTAATGCGCACAACTAGCTATTGGAGCAACTAAAGTTTTGTTCAAACTAAACACAACATCTACAAAATTCGACAATATGGTTAAGATTTCCTTCTTAGTGACGCGTGTCCTAATGACCTCATGCAAGGGATCGATAAAGGGGGCAAAACAAAAACCGGAAATTGAACCCTTTGCGTACTAAATGGTTTTGAAATTCAAACAGCCTGTGTGCTGGATATTTTTCAATGCCGGCGGGTATCAGGATGCATTTTAAAACATTCATAATTTTCTAGAGAAATACTGAGTGTCATGAAATTTTAGAGTAACTTTCTAACTGTGTAAAATCATTCTTCATAAACGAAAAGTGTTGATAAAATCATCAATGAGCTAAAAATATTCTTCAACCATTTTGTTTCTCTTCGGTACACTCTTTTTTTTACATAAGAGCAATTTCATAAGAACAGCAGCCTCAAATTTGGCCAAAACTTAAGAACAAGCTACTTAGCTTAAACAAACTAAAGTTGACAATTTTTGGCTCAATATGAAGACTTTATGAAATAACCACCAGACTGAGAAATAATTAAAAAACAAGCAGATTGGCAGCACACAAATAATTTCAGATGGTTAAGAGAGTCCAGCTTTGCAACAATTAGCACTACTGATAGGAAAAAAGACTTCCCAACCAGTATCAAAGTAAGAAAAATTCAAGAACATTTCAGCCTGACAAAAGAAGAACATTTTAAAACAGCTAGCTTCAAATCAATTTTACTGGTTCTTATAAAAAAAGAGTGTATTTGATGAATCTAATGCTGGACATAGGGTGCTGCCAGGGTGGAATCGAGACTAGTTCAATACAACACTTTCTGATCTTCAAAATAAGGGGTCTTGCGTGCTACTGTGGTGAATTTTTTGAAGTTTTACAAATATTTTCACTTTCAACAAATTTGGCTCAGAGAAAAGATGATAGAGAAGAAGAAAAACATGAATCAGAATGCATATTATAGTCGTTTGTTTATAGAGAAAGAAATAGCTACTTGGAGGGAGCACAAAATATTGCAATCATCTCATGTGTTTTTACAATACATTCGCAAATTTAGGTTTGTTTATTTTGACAAGAAAGTTAATTTTTGCTTGTAAAAAATGCTGCCTGAGAAACGCCATGATCAGCCATATGGGTTGCTTTGCCCTTTTTTGCCAAATTATCACCAGTTTCTTCTTCACGAATAAACTCCTGTCCAAGCAAATGCAAACTTCCTTAATTTCCCCCTTCATCACTAGATATCTTCGGGTTGTATCTCTGCTAAATTCATGTTTGTTTTTCCAACCAAAATAACTGAAAGCATAGTCCTGCGACTATTTTTCTTAAGGCCTAAGGGAAATCTCTATATTTGCGAGAATGTTTTTTAAATACTTCTAACATTCTAGAATCTACTGTTCCCAGAATATTTTTTAGCTCTTGAAAAAAGATAGTAGAGAAACAGAGAGAAACAGTTTGGCTTTTTATTTTAGAATAACTCACTGATCAATTTTTGAAGCTTTAACTTTTCCTTTATTGAGTGATGAGGTCAACATTGCATGTTTTGAGCTTTTAGATCCATTCAGTTTTGATGATGCCTCTGCTGCTAAAACCTTGTGATTGCTGGGCTGATGATGAAGACCCACTTTTTGAAGCCTTGTAGGACATAAATGATACAAAAAGCATTAGAAAAAAATTGATTGATTAGGTAGCATAAGTTTCGACTGAATTAGCCTTAAAAAGTAAACAGTGCGATGAGGGCTTTCCGCTGACCTCTTGTGCAATTCCTGCATTCAAGACGCCGAACTACAACACATGCACTACTCCATGAAAGAGAAGAACATGCAGGTCAAGCGGGAATCACAGCACGCAGCGTGTTTACTTTACCAACTTTAAAGATCTACCTATTTAGGCCATCTAGGCTAGAAAAAACTCTTGAAAAACAAACCTAGATTTCCCTCCACTTTGATAGAACGTTCTTGGTGTTGCAAACGTCTCTTCTCTATCCATTTCAATGTTTGATAGTATATTTTGTCGGTAGATAGACTGGAGAGGCAGTTACAAGGTCGACGGTTGAAGCAAGGAAAGAAATTCATCATGGCGCCATCGGATTATCGGAATCTAACGAACATTGCAATCCATTGCATGCCGGGATATCATCGGAGCCCGCCATGCTCAAATCCAGTGCTTCAAAACCAGTTAGTCTCGATATGGTTAAAAATGTATTTTTAACTTTCAAAAACTTACAAACTTATTTTTAAAAGGTATGGGAGAATATAAAAAGAAACCAAATAAAAACAACAAGAAAATTTACGGCTAAAGCACTTCCATATTTCTGTATAAGGGATGGAGGGCTAGGGCTTGAAAGCTTCAGAGAGAGGTTATTCATGAAAATTGATTTGAAACACTTGATAAATAATCTTCATGTATTCCAGTAGATCCCTAAATCCCATTCATTAGAAGTTGATGTACTAGCTCAAGCTTTAATCTACCTAAGATTACATCTAGCGTTTAGGTTAGGGGTTCAGGTCTCGGGTTGAATTTCGGAATAAGGGCTTGGAGGTAAGGTCTTAGTGTAGATTCGGGGTCAGGGATCAGGTTAAATGTAGGAATTAGCGTTTTAAAACTCTCTTGAAGATGTGGCATAAAAACCGGACCAGACAGCCTACTTTTTATGAATGAGACTCTCTCTGCGTCTTGCAATTTCCAAAATGTTCTGCAGCCTAAGCTCAGATTTGCGGCACTTTTAAGCCTGGTTTCCATTTGATCGCAAGGATCGCACAAACTGCGATCGCAGCAATCCTTGCGTCAAGGAAGCCGACAAATATCACAAATTTGTGCGATCCTTGCGATCAAATGGAAACCAGGCTTTAGTGAATTAAATCCGGAAAAGCAGTTGTGAAAAGCTCCTGGTTGCTATTGATCTCGGTCGGAAATGATGAACCTGTTTATAACATCTTTTTCGAATTATGAAAACGACAGTGCATTAAGGTACTGGAGTGAGCATGCAAGGAATAGATAGCAAGCAAAATCTACTGTTCAAACTTTTATAATAAATACAAGCTTAGGGCTAGTTGATAGTTCTTTTAACGTGCAGCCCTACACAACATGTTCAATTCTGAATCCTTGCTATGCAGTTCTAAAGTGAATATTGTGCTATTTTAAGTCCAATAAAGGGCATTATTTACAGGCTAGGGGATGAAACAAAATGGGAAAGTTCCCAATAGAGATTTTAATCACTATTGATAATAGAGGTGTCTAGGTGCTCTCCAAAGGGGCAAGAGATCCGCACATTGCTAAGATGTAAATTCATATGATTTTTAAGAAAAGATACTTTGAGCAGAGCAGTTGAGAAATTTTGTTATTATAAGCAAAACCTTGGGAAACAATAGCAAGTCTAAAGAACAACAGTGTCATAGATGATAAGCAGCCTACGGGACATTTTATAAATAATAGTCATATTTTAACAAATAGAAATGTTCGAAACAATCAAAGTTTGTTTTAACTCCTCATAAAGTTTAGTGAAGATTGTCCCCCAAGAGATCACCTTACTTTCTAATAAAGCACATATTCCCATGGAATAATCTTTTTGCTATTCCTCTAAATAGCAAAAACATACATATTACAAGAGTTCTGTCCGTGGTAACCTTTTAAACAGAAAAATGATGTTTTTCAAAAACCTACCCAGAAGCAACTATTAAGAGTATCATAATTTTGAAACGAACTTTGTATTTCTTCTATATAAAGTTGATTTGCCAAAAACAAGAAAAAGGTCCTTCTTAGCAAGTCAGAGTTGGTAATAGAAGCTAAAGAGGGACTTTGAATAATATGCGTGAGACAGTCTATTAAGTTTGTAATTTGTTTGAAACTGTCAAAAACTATTTTGAAACTAGTCATGTTAATTTCATGGCATTTGAAATTGTTTTAAAACGGGCAATTTTAGTTTCATCCATCAAAAACTAAGTTGAAATTTGAAATTTCCATATTTAAAAATTAAGCTGAAATTCCTTCATTTTTTGCTGTGTTTGTGTCTTGAGAATGGCCCTGATCTTAAGAATGGTCCTGATCTTGTGAACAAGGCAAACAAACAAACCAGACCGTTTCCGAAATTTCGACCGACCTATTGGATGTTTACCTTGAAAGCTGCGTGAATATTTCCTTGGCAAAGTTTTTCCCAGAAATTGAGAATACCACGGAGCAGCATATGGAGGCGTGGAAAGGGCTATTTAGGGGAAAGGATGTTTTTGCGATACTGCTATCCAAGGGGAGCCGGGAAGTGGCTAATCCATCAGCTCATTCCCCCTCGATCACAAAAGAGCTTGAAAAGAAGGGATATAGCAAATGGAAAGGTATTTGGATTTTTAACGAATCTTGATTAAGTAAATATTTGTTCACCGGTAAAACCACAGTAGTTTTTCCATCATCCATTTTTTAGGCCATTTCACGTGGGCATGTTTGGTTTGATTTCAAATTTCCGGCCATTTTCTTACTAAACACCAGAACGAGGTTACCGTCGCATGTCTCCAGAGTATTTTTCCTTTATCCCCTTTTCCTTTCTTTATTTTTTTCAAATTCATTTTTTCAAAAAATTCACTAAAAACACTCTGATCCAGGGTATCTCTTCCTTTGAGCTGGAATCAATTCCACCTTAAAGTGGGGGTGTCGTGATTTTTTAAAATTTGATATTTGAAAGAGAAAGTAATTCTAAGACTACTGCAAAAAACCCGAAAACGATATTTCATTTCGTTCTCCAGATATTTGGAAAATAGTGTGCCAATTTTTAGGCTAAAAAACAACGTGACACGAAACGCTTCGTTTTTCTCCATTTTGTCCCTGTGACGTCAGTTGTTGTGATTCAAGTTTGACAACATGGACGAACAGTATGGAGGAGGAAGCACGTCCGTCACTTCAGACGATTGAAACATCACTTGTTGGTCGTAAACATTCCGAAAAGTGATTTAGAAGAAAGATGAGTACCTCCTGAAGTTATACAATATCAAGTTGAGCCTTATCGAAGCCATGCAAAGAGAGGAAACGATTTTCTGGACCGAGAAAGAAGCGAAATTGAAGATGGGCTCAAATTGTCAAATGAAAATGCGAGCGATGAAGCCTCTAATCGTTTATTATCTCGTGACTGAAAGGTTCAGGGCTCAAAAAGGCAATTACTAGTATGAAATTAATTTTTGAATTAATTCTTATCTATTAATTGACTTTCGTGGAAAGGA
Source organism: Pelagia noctiluca (assembly GCA_963924455.1). Classification (NCBI taxonomy): domain Eukaryota; kingdom Metazoa; phylum Cnidaria; class Scyphozoa; order Semaeostomeae; family Pelagiidae; genus Pelagia; species Pelagia noctiluca. The sequence continues at coordinate 5,710,818 of OZ004329.1, forward strand.
ATACAAACTGTCTTATTTCTGGTTCTATGAAAAAGGCACTTCCGCCTTCGCAAAACAAACTCTAGTCCAGTTGGTCATGTTGGGTAGTCATACCATCAAGGAAAAACGAAGCCTCAGGGATGCTTATTTGAATTTAACACTTCTGAAAATTGATTTGCCTTGTGTCATGAAAAATCTCTCAGACATTCTTGTACTTAACTGGTAACAACTAATGCAATAAGGATATTATCAGCTGTGTTTACCTGAATTTAGTCAACTTCAAAACCCCAATTTTTCGGATATCACTCAAGTTTAGAGGGAAGGCAAGTCTTATTAGATATTTTTTATTACGTCTCGCCTCTGATAATTAATTAATTCAAGGTGTATCTATTTTGTTCCAGTTTGCATTATTATGACAATGATGTGTGGTTGGTAGTTCTGAAGAATTTCAAATGTGATGGGGTCAGGAAAATATACATATTTTTGAAAAGAAATATGTTACCCAGGGCTTTCAAAACGGAAACAATTCTAAGAAACTTTTCTGATTTTATGAGATAAGAGCCTAGGGGGTCAGGAGCTTAGCATAAAGTTGTAGGTATATGCCACTCATATATTAAAAGTTTTCCAAACATAGGTACGATTTTTCTCTCAAATTGCATATTAATGGGTATGAAACTAGGAAATAGCTTTCTATAAAGGTTGGTCAAAATGTTTTCCCTAAATGATGAACACTCATAAGAAATGGGATACCTTTTCACTGTCTCATTCATAATTTTCATTTACCATAAAATGGCTACCATAAGTTGGTAAAAAGTTGTTTATTTATGGTAATTATAATAATAATAAGTTGGTATGCTTTTCAGATCTCAGCAGCAAACCCTGGTGGCCTGTCCTGCTGTAGGTGATGCAGCCCCTCCAAAGTACCTTACAATCAAATAACACTAAGCAAGAGCATATTCATAGATGACTTGCTATTTTGCCAAAGAGTCTTATCTATGATTTTGGGGAGGAAGGTATCCAACTAGGATATCTGGAAAGGATTCTACACGATTTTTTTATAACAAACCTAGCTTGGGTCCTAGTACTAAAAGTTTCTTAATTTTTCACCAGTTTTAGTACTAAAAGTTTCTTAGAAGTTTCTTATTTTTAGTTACATCAAATTTTGCACTTTCCCTCGCAAATTTCTTGTATTGATGTGAAACCCACCTACTGAAACAAGTAGACTCGACATCCTGTGTTCCTCTAAATAAAAACGTGTAGCAAACTTAAATCAAGCAAAAATGTATTGTTGACATATTACTTTCCGGCTGAGAAAGTCCTCTTATTTTTTGGAGTTTCTTAAAGATATTGATGTAGTTCTGAAAGTTTCTTAAATTTTTGTTGCTCCAGTACCAGGTTTCTTATACACCGGTTTCTTATAGAAAAAACGTGTATTGTTACTGGAATGTTCCATAAGGAATACAAATATTTTTTCAAAACCATAGACCTAAGAAATTTGGCTGAAGCATCCCCCTCCAAATGTTTCCTAAATCAAAATGAATAATTTAGTTTTCATGAGTGAATTTTCATTTCCGGTTTCTTATGAAAAATGAGTGTATTTAGATTTAAATGTTTGTATTTTTGTGTTATTCAGAGGTAACTAAGGCTGGTAATTTGACTCTTGAGTTTATAGAAAATCGATGGGTATAACCGCATTTTCTAGAATTAAATATTGTGAAACAGCCAGAAAAGCTTGTTAATTCCCCTCAAAATTAGGTTAAAAATTCGGAATACTCAAAGCCAAAAGCTAAGTTTCCTTTTAAAAAAACGTATAAACAAGAATCTTAGGATTTTATTTGTTCAAGTAGAAGAAAGTTAAAAATCTTTCAAAGGAATTTCTAAGATGCAAAAAAACGTGTACACGAGCCACTTTTTCGAGGAAGGACAACATGACCTTTCCTTATGTTTCCTCTTTTGCTTTCCGCATAATTGGACCCTTTCTTATCTGCACATTTTCTTATCAAAAAATCACTACACCGACTTTTCTAGTATTTAAGGACGTGGAATGAAAATTATATGTCATAAAACTCCATCTTTCTATAAATTGTCGAAACAATTCACCATATATTAATAGTTTTCCTTTTTACAGATCGAGATCTGGAAGCACTTCCTACTTTGATGGTCTATGCAACCAAAATACACTCGTAGTTTGTACCATCGCTTTGAGATGATAATTCGGATTGAATAGTTTCTGAAATAAGATATTTCTCTTAAAGAATATTTGAAATTATCATAACCCTTTTATTTACACTAAAGTACCTGTAGAAGAGATTCAATGACCGCGCGAAGTAAGTTGTTCGGAAGCCACTCCATAGGGATTTCAATGTGTTTTGAGAATCAGCTGAGTTTGGTACACAACAACTGACGTCACGCGGCGCGTTGGACGAAAACAAACTGTTTTGCGCGGGGAGTGTTTGGGCTGGTCACTTCTTCGTCCATAACTCAGAAACGAAAACTCAGATTTGACTCGGGTTTTTTGCTTCCTTAGTTAGATTACCATAGCACGCTACTGTGAAATTTAAAAAAATCACGACACCCCCACTTTAAAATGAAGAAAATAACCTTACTTGTTTGTACTTAGTAGGTAGGCTTTTTATCATTTTGATGATGAAACTGAATTTAATCAATAGAATAACCATCAATAAACTTGAAAAGAAGACAAAGTCAGCGAGTTCAAAAAAGGCAGAAAGCAACATGCTTAAGAATAATAGGCCTCTTCATAAAACAATAGAAAGGGTGCGACAAAACAACTTAAAACAATAGAAAAGGTGCGAGCATAGTTGCGAAGGAGAGCAAGTTCAGTGCTTCCACTTTTGAAGAACAGTATTTCCTTATTTTTTCCTTCCATTTCCTCAGATTTCCTTCCATTCAGTTCTATATTTCCTTCGAATTTCCTTCCACTGAAAACTCGTGAAAAATAATCAAATGCGTCGTAGGCAGGGGGCAAGGGGGCCCTAGAATTGAGAATATTAGGAAATTTCCACTAATTTCTAATAAGTTTGGCTGTTAGTGACTTTTTATTACAACTGCGCATGCGCAGAATGACGTAATAGTCGTCGGACCAAAAATGTTTAAAATGTGCCCCACTACCAGCTAAAGATTCACAAGCGTAAATTGCACCATTTTAAGAAAAAAATATATTACCACTTTTTAAAACACAAATCGTTGACTTATTTTATTCATCGTATTTTCAAAGATGTTGAAAGTTAACTTTATTATTTACTAATCTGTCCATCTAATTTTTGTTACTGAATTTAGAGTCAAGGTATTGTTTTTTCAATTGTTTGGCTTCTGCATCTGTTGCACTTGCCTTCATATCTGAAAGGAGGGATAACATACTCTTGCTTGGTATGAAATCTGCAGCTGTTGTGCCCTTAAGCTTCAATGCAAATCTGGCCTGCATCAAAGATACAAGGGAGGCTGACTTGAGTGAACTTCTTCGTTCACTTTTAATGATCTTCAGGGAGCTAAAAACGCGCTCAACTGGTGCATTTGAGCAGGGAAAAGATGCAATAATTCCAACCAATTTGAGGAGTGCAGGATATTTAGCTGTGCCAGAGGGTGTTTTTGCACCCTTCACTTTTGACCAATACTGATCCCACATCATGTCGCCGTTAACATCGCTGTCAAACATATGCTGTCTCCATTCCCGATCCAATTCATTGACGTCAAGAATTTCTCTAACATATGGTAGCTTCTTTGTGATTTCAGCCAGAGACGGTGGTATACCAGATGATGCATTTCGTGGTAGAAGGCATTCTGCAATATCGTGGATTTCTGACTTCAAATCAAACCTGACTTGGATCTGATGTATGCATTCAATGAGGAACTTCTTGCAATCGTTGCGAAAGGTGTCTAAATCACAAGGTCTTGCTCCAGTGGTCATCATTTCTTGTATTGTTGTTGATGCAGCAACACCCAAGTATAGCTGGGATAATGGTACTTGCTGTAAGCTATTTCCAGGGTCAATGTCTCGAGCTGCTGTCGACTTAACGTAGGCCAGAGTCATGAAATCCCCTGCCATTGACTTAATCAATGATTGAACTTCCACTCTTAGACTATGGAGAAGAGGTTTCTCACTCTGAAAGAGACGGTTGAATGAGTTCAATCGTTCCAGTTGGAAACTCAGAAACTCTAGGTAGGCTCTTGTAAAACGGTTACCCAAAGACGTATTGATTCTGTCATTTGAATAAGTTGGATCTTCCATCGCCACGATGAGGAAATAATGCCTTAACGCATCAAATTGCTGCAGGATTCGATTCACGCAGGCTTGTAGCGAGAGCCATCTTGTTTGTGCCGGGGATAGCAATTTCCGGGGTTCAACTTCAAAAAAAGCCTGGAATTCTCTGTAGGCTTTTTCTCTCTTAGCAGAGCGGCTGAAGTGGGAAAAAATATCCCTGCAAAGATCTTCCAAACTCTTGGGCAACTTGAGTGCTGCGTATGAAGCTGCCAAATGGATAAGATGACATGAACATTTCACCGTGATAACATGGGGGAATTCAGATCTTAGCAATTGAGAAACTGAATGGTGCTCTCCAAACATGACGTTTGTTGTATCAGATGAATAGCCGATGATATTTTCCATTGGTATGTGGTGTTCTTGAAAGGTTTCCTTCATGGCCTTGTAAATATTATCAGCACCACCGTCGGCACATTCAACCATGTCTATCAAGAACTGCTTTGTTTCAAAGCTCTCTATATCAAAATATGTTGCAAGAATGGCCAGCTGTTTGGCAGAGCTTTTGTCTGTTGCCTCATCGATTATTACACCAAACTTGTTGGCTCTCAATGTGGTCACTACTTCTTGCAAATAGTCAAACGCTAACACTTGTCTCACAATGTTTGTGGCCTTTTGTTTTCCAAGTCTGACACTCTTTAAGGGGATGTTTTTTGGAAACATGGAGCGAAGTAGAGAAATGATAGGTTCTGCCAATGACATCGCTAGAGCGTGTTCTGCAACGAAAGCACATATTTTTAATTCAATAGTCTTGTCTTCTGAAGACCCCCACAAATTAGAAATAGGCTTGCTTGATGTTGTGCTCTTCATGTTTTGTTGGTGCCTACTACTTTTTGCATGTCGCTGCAAACCAGTTTTTGAGCAGGTTACTTTCATTTGACAAGGCTTGCAGTACGGTTCGACGCCATTCTTCCCAACGGTTTTTGAAAGCCAGCCTTTGAATTCATTCATGTCAAGCCAACTGTAAAAAAAGGATTGCTTTTTCTTTTTCCTCTTTGGAGCAGGCGGGACAATCTTTTTGTCAGCATTTGAACTTCTCGCATCTATATCATCTCCAGAATCAGGGGAGGAACTTGACAAACTTTCAGGAGAATCACATTCAGCCATTGCTGATTCATTCAAGGCTGCTTGAGCTAGAGCTTGCTGTGTTCAGCTCACTCACGAAAAAATCACGTGATTTTGCCACACTCCCCATCAAATATGTCAATTGCGCGCAAGTGACCAGTTATAAAAGCAACACAGTTATTGAATTTTGTGTTTTATCGTGGTTTTGTGAATGAAAATTTAAAAACATGAAAAGAAATAAGTTTTCAGTAAATTATTTTACATTTCCTTCAAATTTCTCTCTTTTCAGTTCGATTTCCTTCCAATTTCCTTCAAATTTTCATTTCCTTCTTTTTTCCTTCCAAACGACTAAATTTCCTCCTGGAAGGAAATTTCCTTCCAAGTGGAAGCACTGAGCAAGTTTTCCACCCAGGTAATTATTGAACAGTCCCATCCGGAGGGAAAGAGGTGTCTCTATTGTCTACACTACAGCACAGCAGATAAGTAGGTAGGCTACTACAAACTGGCTAGGAAGTAAAATAAAATCAAGTTTCGAAGCATGATATTTTAGGATGTGGGGTATAAAAAATTCATATCTGAGTATTTGTTATCTTAATCAAGCGAAAATCACCTTGCACACTCTTAACAGATGTTGCTGCACAAATCGTAGAAGGTCATTACCACTCTGCCACCACCACTTCGTCGACCAAGGTCTACAGTTTTTTTTGTTCGACTTTCTGATCGCCTTAAGCTTTGCTGTAATCCTTTCTTTGGTAAAGGCAAGTAGATGGTCAGCCTTTGGAAACTTGCGTCACTTTCTTCATCCCGTGGATAGCGGTCAACAAAAATTGCCCTGACTTTGTCGTATTTTGCCTTCACCCCTTCCCAATCAATTCCATAAAAACGACACTTTGAAGAATAAACTTTTGCACACTCCAAAAGTAGTTTGCTGTGTCTGGGCCTTCTACGATTTGTGTGTCGGTCAAGCCAAACCCATCGCCTTTTCTCAAGATTTCAGTGATATTGTTATTCACCATCTTATTCAGAAGGTCTAGGCCTAAAACTCTCAAGTAAAAAAAAGGGGAATTGCGCGCCATATTGTAGATCGCGCTGCATTGTGGGCCAGAAATGCGAAGGAATATGGCGCAGGAGCAAGCGGAGCGTCATAGTGTAACTGTACTCTCAAATTTTAGCAATCCGGTATAGTGTAACTTCAGCCTAAGTGTTGCTAAACATTCATATCCATAACCTTTGTTGGTTTTGAAGTGATTTTTCTAAACTTACTTTTTTTGATAATTTTTAGGGTTTACAATTTTTGGCATTATTACCATACGTTGTCTGGTATTGTATATTATCAAAAATATAATTTTTACTGCTGACCTTGCTAAAATTCTCCAAATTTAATTTCTTGTAATTTTTTTGCGCGACTTTTTTCGGAAGAACAGAAAAAAAGAGTAGGATCCAATCCTACTCCCTTGTTCACGTCGAAAATTTGCACGAAATCCACTTTTGATGATTTGTGGCTCAATTTTTTTACATTTTATCTCGAAAAAAGTCAATTCCTACGAAAAAAAATTGCTAGTGGATATTCAAATTTAGGCCCGTCTATGAATTTCTAAAACAAAATGTTGCACTGAATTTGCCAAAAATATCTCCAATTTACTGAAAAAGATGAGGTTAACATTCGTGTATGTTACTCTAAACTGCATGAGTCAACTTGTTGGCCATGTTCATGGTCTCGCTAGGAGCTGGCCGTCACCCACTCAGCCAACTGAAAATAGGTTCCACATAACCCAATATACATAAAAGTTAAACAAACATTATTTAGGCAATTATTTGAGAGTCTTTCCTAAGATGTTTCATATCAAAATTTTGCATATATAAAGGATCTACTTTTTGATAATTCAAAAACCTTTATTATTTATTGGTTTAGCATGGCTGACTTTGAAGGAGAAGGTGATCGTGTACAAAATATTGTATGTGAATAGATTGAGAATATATCCAATACCAAAAGTAGTGCAAAAAATAAATATGCCAGGGCCCGGAGGCTTACTCATTTACTATTTTGAAAATCCATTTTCATTTGTCATGTTTTACATTTAGAAAATGTTCTTGATATTAGGTTTAAGCTGTTTTGATACTCAATCGTTTTAGGATAGAGTCTTCAGGCTTGAAAATTCTAAACTAATGACTAATAAGAAGTCTCTTTCAAACTTTTTTACAGATTGTTTATAACCCAAATCAGAACATCTGTTAATTCCTGTCTATGAGAAATTTCTTATAGACATCCGAATTCTTCACTGAAAAACGCTTTATTAAAATCGTTTTGCTTGTATAGTTCCTGATGTGGTTGAGAATTTCGCCTTTCTTTCTTGTTCAAAAACTGAAAAACAGCTGTGCAAAAATCAAAATGTGTGGGGCTTGTTCCATACAGAGAAATGGGCATTCTATTATCTATTTTTTTTTGTTTCTAACTAGCCCTCTATGACGTTTTTACAATGTGGTAGTGAGACACTGCACACTCTGTTGCCAAACTGTGGGGAGAAATTGCCAAAAATGAAGCAAGAACCACTTTCAAGAGGCTGAAACTTGCCTTTGTACTTTTTTATTTGTAGTATAGACCAATTCTGACCTGAAACAAACGAATCCGCAATTACTTTTTGTACATCTATAATTTTTTCTCACAATAAGCATATGTATAACTTTTATTGAATGGAATTGTTTTTGAAAACGTTTTCAGTGCTTTTCGGATTGACGTCACACAAAATTTCTTGTTGTCAACTCTCACCTCGTTTTTCAGGTGCAAAAGTGAACAGCTCTGACCGCTACTAAACTTCATCACCTAAACAAATGCAAAATGAGAGTTACAGTGAGATCATCTAATTCGGGAAGGTTGGCTTCAATCTTTAAACAATGTTCACATTGGAATGTCTGCCTACTATGCTGAATCAACTCTTAACTTCTGGTACAAATAAACTGCTAACGGCTTATTGTGGAATTGAGATCAAGAAGGAAGGATGGACTTGAATGGTTTAGGCCATTGCCAGGGGCCAAGTGTGACAGGCCATGGAGCAGCAAACAGCAAACCATCAGAAGGAAAGAGAAACTGAGTATTTTTTCACAGACTCAAGACAATGAAAATCAGAGATGTGCAATGGTTAGTTCTTGTAAAGTGTATTTCACTGTATGTATAATGTAGTCTATAATAAAGATTTTGCATAGACTTTAAACAAGCAATATAATTTTCCACATGAACTGGCAGAACATACAGCAGGCAGAGAGCTGGAAGGTATAGCCTCCATCTATTTCCATAATAAATGTTTAATTTTAAATTGAGAGTTTAGTAGGATATTCAAGGACGTAGGGCCCACTCCAAGAGTTTGCAAGAAAGATTTGATGTTGTTACTTTACTTACAAAAATGGCCGCTGATGCTTTATGAATAAAGTACCTTTGAAGTGTTTACCCCCCCCCCAAAAAAAATTGAGGTGATGCTTTTTAATTTCTCTCAGCTTACTAATTTAATTCGATTGAAAGTCTATGCCTTGCCTATTTTAGACTTGGATGGAAGCATCTTCCAGAAAAACATCTGTCCGCAGAATATTTATGTGATAATATTTTTGCCACCCTGCTCGAGGGGTTGACAGGGGAGTGACCAGACTCCAGGCCTTTAGGATGGGCAAGAGAGACAACATGTTTTAATACTCTCGTCAATTGTATTTTTATTTTGAAATATTTAATTCTTCTAATTCTCCTTTTTAGGTTTTCATACAGTCAATATAAGATAATGATGCCAGAGAAAGTAGTTTTGATTTCATGATGTACTTCAAACAAATATGAACTAGAGTTTTATTAGAATAGGTAGAATACTGCATGATTGTATCCACTGGATATATGTTTATGCTTATTGTTGACTTTATCCCCTAAAAGAAATTGAAATATTTTATCTATTGAGCACTATTAAAATAGATATTGCATCTGTTTATTGTTTCCTGGTGTTTTTAAATAGTTTAGAAAATGATAAACAAGTAATTGACGTGTATTGACTTCATTGTGCAAGATTTTCTATGCAAACACAAGCAAAGGAAAATAGGTAAGGGAAAATATGGCAAAAGGGAAACAGCTTAACAACCATCAATAACACCAGATTGGATTAACTTCCCCCCAGGAGTACAAAATGGGGGGGGGGGCAATTAACCAGGTTGGAGTTTCAGTTAAAACCCTTGGGCATTACAATGTTGAATTCATGAAATAAAGAAAGGTCTTCCTCACTGCAGTGGCAAAAAGTTGATAGTTGATAGGCACATATGCTTACTATCTTAGCAAGGTATGGGTTTATGTGCTGAGAAAAAAGCGCTCACTGAATAGGTAAACGAATCAAGCAGTGCAACCCTGGTCCTTCCTATCGATGTGAACACACCTCGTGATTCCTTTTGCCTTTTTGCCTGGAATTACAGAGAGCTGACTAATTCTCTACTCACTCTTTGTGAAAGGTCTGAAGGTGGTTTTGAACCCGGGACCCGTTGAACAAGTGTCAAGTGATCTAACCACACGGTATAAGCAGCAAGCAAAACTCTCCTTAAAATTATGAATTTTGACCCCTGTATCTAAAAGCTTCCTTTAAAAGGTGTCCTTTTTTCTTATGCTCCACCATTTTTAACACGGCGTTGGCCCTCACTTTCGGATAATTTCTAAGTGGGGAGTTGTGAATGAAACTAGACAAAGTTAGGCCTACTCATCCATTTTTCCATTCCGAATGTTTCTTGGCTGTGAATGGCTCGATCAAACAACGCAATTGTAAGCCAAATCTTGCTGTTTTTAAATAATTTGTAACCAAAATATTGCAGTAATTGTGAACACCAGCATAGCTCGACTTCAAACTAGTAAATTTTTCAACTCTTACAACGATACTAACGGACACAAAGAAAAGAATTCATCTGTTCATCGCTTCTTTAGCGAGAGACAAGCAGTGGTGAGTTACTTGTCCCTCAACTAAGAACTTGCATGTCTACCCTTCAGGAGAACTTATCCAACCCCGAAGTGTTTTACGTGCAACAATGGGTCACACGGAGAACAGAGAGCCAGAGAGAAGCGAAACACGTTGTCTTAACAACATCTATAGGTCTGCTGAACTAACTGATCTAAATAACATTACAATATCTACAGTTTATATACAGAAATGAAAGTAAAATCGATACATGAAGTGATGCAGCTTGTGGTTACTAGAGGATTGCTATGGAGGAAAGGGTGTAGAATCCCAGGTAAAGAAAGAAAAGCTTGAAGTATGCAGTAAAGTGCTGAATATGATATTAGAGATTAGGCTAGGTCAGGCGTTAGTTGGAATTTTACCATAGATGGATTGATGACGCGTGGTTCACTCTGAAAAGGTTCGAAGATGATATGAGAACAACAGAGTGAGTAAGTTAGGCTGTGACGCAGAGAACTTTGAGAAGAAAAAGTCAAGAAAGAAAGTTAGGATGGGAAATGAATGAGCAAGAAAATGTAGGCCTAAGTACTGATTGTAGAATGTCTAAATCCACTACACTTCCACTGCTGGTGGAATTGCAAATCAAAACCTGGTGAAATCTCTGCCAAACACCAAATCAAAAAACAAAAAAAGTCGTTCTCCTCAAAGCTGCCGAACCATTGAAAAATGGGCGAGTTTTACGGTGAGAGTTCTCTCTTTATCTCAATTTGCCATACAAAAAGGTCACACGGACCCTATCTAACGAAAACGTTTTCGTTTTTTCTCTGCGAGTTTCAACTTTGGAGGCTTATTGTGAGAAAACGATTAGAGATATCAAAAAAATTGCAAACCCGTTTGTTTCAGGGCAGAATTAGTCTAGAGTCCCTTCACCATGAACGGAACGATTCGCATTTTTCTGACATTTGACTGAGCAAAGTTAAGTTCAAATTTGAAGGAGTTTGAGTTTGAATATATAAGAAAAACGCGTGAAGATATTTTGCTGACGCCATATCTTGTTTCTCCACATGTTTTTATGTCTGAATTATTACCAATTACCTTGTAATAACCATTTTCAAAGTTAGGAGTTTTCAACGAAATGTAAGTACCTTCAAAATGACATTTCTTTTTTTAACCACTCTAACTTCTATGGTCTTTTTTTCTGTCTCCCGTTAATGAAAACAAATCAAAACTCCATAACATGTTTCTTCTCCTTTTAAAAGTTAGTCTATAAAGAAAATTGACAAATTTGGTGCGCAGCTTTCATCCCGGGGGCTATTTTCCGGAAGCTATGTGATTGGCCTATTTTCTTGTTGAGTGGAACGACTGCCTTTCGTCCTTGTTCGAAGGCAGAGCTGACTGAAAATGGGTCACATTTGACGCAATTCATTCAAGGAAAGCAATCGATAGCAAATCAGGGGGAAAGCAGAGACATTTCAGAAACTCAAAATAGCTACTGAATTTGTTTGTGATAATGATAATGACGAAATCTCGTAATATTTTATAAAATTAGGTCAGGGGTAGGAAGGAGTTGGTTTGGTTATCATTATCTAACATTATTTCACCAACTATAGGTTAATTTCGGTCGTTCTGTTCATGGCTAACGGCCAAAGTTTTCACAGACGAAAGTAGTACTCAGTTATGACGTTCTAGTGAAAAGACGAAAGAACTCATTGAAGTGGAATTTTATGTGAGTAACGATCCTGCAATAACGAACATATCTATCATAGTTTGCTTTCTTATTCATGCACGAATAGACTGTGAAAAATCATTAATTTTCAAATCGTTCCATTCATGGCGAAGGAGCTCTATTCAGGAAATAAAAATATTTCAGGGGAGTGGCTCTTTAAGGAAATAGCTCGTTCCAGTATTACTGACAGCAATGCGGGTGACCTTTTTTAAATTGTTCCAAGATTGACTGATCTTCTCCTAAGATTTGAGATGCAAGGTCCCTACTGCATTCGATTAACTCTTTGGGAGAATTTGCCTTCAAAATTGCAATCAAATTACTAATTGTATCATCTTCCTCAACATTCATCCGCTGTTCAAGCAAATTTTTTGCAGATTCCTCTATCTCTTCTGTAATTTCACCTTTGTCTTCTGTGTGTGGAAAGTTTATGAGTGCTTGCAGTTTAGCAAAACATTAGCCTGATTGCCATTGAGGCATCTCTACATTCTCCTTGGTAATCTTCTTCTTTTCCTCCAGGAACAGAAACATCTGCCATTATTTTTAGATTTTCCACAGCACCACCTTTACCACTGGTTATGTCTGGGAGAATTGAATTTCTTGGCAGTCAAGTAGATAAATCGCCTATTGTTGATTCTTTCCTTAACTTAATGCTCTCAAATTTCTTTAAACCTTTGATAATAAAGCCAACAAGAATAGTTGACCTCTCCTCTCTCAGCCTGATTGATAACATCTTTATAAACTCTCTAGAAACAACAACAATAAGCGGAAATTTGATAGATAAAATATCTGATCATTTACCTAGTTTCAAATTTTTTGAAACCCGGAATAAGATTAAAGTTAAAGAACAGACATAAGAGATTATCGCAATTTTGATAAAGACAGTCATAAATGAAGCTAAAGAAATTTATTTTTATTCAAGCAATGCAACATCTTCCCTTAACCTTAAATATGAAGCTTTTCACAATAAATTTCTTGACTTATTCAATAAACATGCTCCGTTAAAAAAAGTCTAAGCGTCTTAAGAAACAACACGTAAACCTTGGATAACAAATGGTATTTTAAAGTCAATATCAATCAAAAATTCTATAATAAAAAAGTACATCAAAACTAAGGATGCATTTTGGTTTCAACGTTACAAGAAATACAGAAATACACTAAATCGTGTTATCAAACAAAGTAAACAAAATCACAACACTGCATACTTTAATAGCTTTAAAAATGATTCTAGACTAATTTGAAAAGGGATAAATGAAATCTTGAATAAAAATAAACGCAAATCTCAACAAAAGATCAAACTCGATTACAATGGTAAATTAATATCTGATGATAAACAAATAGCAAATGTTTCAAATAATTTTTTTACAAATATAGCCCTACCTTAGCAAATAAACTAGGCCCTTCTAAAGCTGATTATAGAACTTTTTCAAAAACCAAATGTCAGAAATTACAAGTATCAAATTATCGTCCAATATCCTTATTACCAATTTTTAGCAAAATCTTTAAAAGGCTTATTTATGCACAATCGACTAACAAAATTCTAAGAAAAGCATGACATTTTATATCCTCAAAAATTTGGCTTTCAAAAACATAAATCGACTTACCAATGCAATTGAAAATAAAGAACTCTATTTTTGTATTTTTTTAGAACCACGAAATATTAATATCTAAGCATCTCATTATGGAATTAGAGGTACTGCTCTAGATTTGTTTAAATCATATCTTTCTGATCGCACCCAAAAAGTTTACATTAATTGTTTCCTATCTGAATCTCGGAACATAACACATGGTGTCCCCCAAGGGAGTGTGCTTAGACCTCTCCTCTTTCTTTTATATATTAATGACATGCCTTATTGCTTGGATATTTTAAGAATACATCTTTTTGCTGATGATACCAGCATTTTTTCTCACATAAAAATCAGCATGGGTTTGAAATAATTGTTAATAATGAACTGAAGAAAATTTCAGATTGGCTCTCTGCCAATAGGCTGACTTTAAATGTAGCTAAATCTGACTTTCTCTTTTTATCTAAAAAGAAGTCAACATCATTCAAAACGAATATAATGATTAACGATACCCCCATTGTAGAGAAAAATTACATGAAATAGTTAGGAGTACTCATTGACAATAATCTTAACTGGAAACAACATATTAAACAAATAAATATTATCATTTCGAAAGGCATTCGCACTAAATCTGATAAGCTCTGTAAATCTGTTATTTTCACCCAACCAAGTAACTCGTTTTCTATCGCCGCTTACCCCCCTCACCTTCATTTTACCTTTTATCCTTTTTATGTTTTTATTTTTTCTAATTTAACTCCATATAATATTCTAGTTCTGTTAAATTTTTATATATATATTTTTTTTCAAATTGTAATTTGTAAAATGTTACTAAACACACTTTTTTCATCAGAATGCATCCATCAATTGATGCGAGACTGGAAATAAGAAAAAATGAATTAATCTCACTTTACATTCTCACTTTACATTAATTTTAAGGTATTCATATCTAAAAAGTGTGTCATTGTATAGCTTATTGATTTAACTTAATTTAGGGCACTGGGCTCGAAAATCGTTATGATTCAACTCAGTGTCCTAGACAACAACTTATCATATCATATTGAAAATACTGTTAATGATTTTGCGCTTCTTTTTATATTGTTTAATCTTTATCTTTTACAGTTACATTGTAAGTAATATGTTGCTGAATAGAATGAGATTGAATTGAAAAAGTGAATTGAATTGTATCATATGTAATTGAATCATATCAATTTTATCAAAATTGAATTTGTAAAAATGGAACATCCAGAGAAGGCTGTGCACCCCAAGATTTGTGGGAAGCTAATTTGGCATGGCACAAGGCAAACTGAGGGATGCAGCTAAGGAAAGAAAGGTGATAAATTTCAACCATAAATCAGGGAAAAGTCAGAGAAAATCCTCCTTAGCGATAAAAGAGTTGATGGAATCACCGCCTTTTTGGTGGAAAAGGTTAAAGATAGTGCAATACTTTTCAGAGTACTTCCTAGAAAACAGACTGATTAGGGAAACCTGAAAATTTGTTGAAGGGTTTTGGTATATAGACCAAGTTTATTATCAGGCTTAGAAATAGCAGTATTGATGTTTCTGGTTGTCCTTGCAACACAGGTACCATTGTAACCTACAAGCCCCTTCTCTAAATTCTCTACATAATTATCTTACAAATAAGAAGGGGTTAAGTTGAGTTTCTAATTGAAGAAGATTATTATTTATATGAGTTTAAATAGCCTTGGAAATCTCTTGAACTTTAGGAGCAGACCCATTCACTTTCATAAAGGACAAAGGCTTGTTAGACCTTCTTATCAGAGCTAATGATAATATCCGAAAGAATTAATATCACTTTCAATAACATTATTTGCTACATTACAAATAACAGAAGGATTTTGGCTATTCGCATTAAGAATGATTCTGATTGTTGTAAGCTTCCAGAGGTTTGGAATAGGGTGTCTACTAACTTAGGGTTGTTGTCCATGACTACAATTTCTTAGGCCCATTGCCAGAGTGAATTTGCATATTTTGGTATTAAAAGTCTACACAGCATGGCGTGTCAAAGGCAGGAATGAAATGACTAAATGCAATGCATAGAAGAGCTGGGGGTCTTGGAACGCCGTAAGCTCCAGTAGTGGACCCAGGGCAGCACCTTGGTGGGGTCCAAGGGGCAAAGCCCCAAAAAGATTCCGATCTTTCTGAGGCTCCAAATGGCTTAGAGTTATTAAATTCTCATTCTGCATATTTTCTGGGGATTCACAAGAAATACCGTTATCGCTTCTGAATATTCTTTATCTGATACATAATATTACCATTGTGACAAAAAAGGTTTTACTAGAATTGAAGAAAAAAACGTTTGCCATCCTATAAAACTTAAAAAAAGTATTGCTCCCAGCAAAACTTTTTGTAATTTCAGCTCAATTTTTGAATAGGGAAATTTCACATTTTAGTTCTTTTAAAGCAGTGTTTTGTGATATGAATTCTGATACAAACATCACTGCAAAATGTTTTCATCCAATGGATAAACATAACTTTATTGTAGCCTCTAATTTTTCAGCGTTAGTTGTTCACCTCTGTGATTTCCTGAAAGTTTTCCTGGGATTTTGTTATAGAGATTTTCTGTTTTATTCCATTTATTGGCAATAGCTGTTCTCTAAGAATATCAATGGATCGATTTTCGCAAGGCAGTATTCCCCATAAAAATCCCTTTCTGAGTATTTTTTGAAGAACTGCAGCTTGGCAGACTTCAACTTTCTTGTCGATACCTGCTCTTTTTCTTTAAACTCACACTTTACATCGAAAAATGCTTGGTTCGAGGAAGGAATAAACTTAAACCTTATGGTTTTCTTTTAATCTCCTCTAACATTATACAAGACAATGTAAAAGTGTCATCTTGTAGTTTGAATTCAGACAAAGATCGTATATCCTCTATGTTTAGTCCTTTATTTGATGCAAATATCTTTTCACCTTGAATGAATTTTCTCATCATTATTAACATTAGGCACAGTTGTTACTGTGGTGCGCTCCTAGTTTCCCATCGTATGTCTCGAATCAGAAATAGAAAAAAGCATACACTGAACCGAAATTAAGAATGTAATCTTTTAGATGCAAGTGCATTTGGATATTAGAAGTGCAAAATTTGTTTCCATCCATTTCACTGAACTTTGTTCAATACAAAGTTAAAAGCTTCATTCACTTCACGAAGACTAATTGATGTGTTCAACAAAAATTAGCCAGCTCTCACAAATATATAGGTTAAAATCTCGTTTTGGTAATATATCTTTCAGACAATACAACAAAAACCTAGTGGACCCGGTTCTCTTATTCCTCTGCTTTCATTAATTTGTAACTCGACATAGTACTTCTCCTTATTTTTCCTTTTTGAGACCTCCTTCATGGATGCACCCTATTTCTTTACTTTTTGAGGCTTCCTCGTCAACCTTTGCTATATGTTGTAGCGACATCAAGTTTAAGTCAACCCAAACAAGAAAACTATGTTTGGCTGTGCACAATAGACCTTTTGGATCTGATGTCATGCGGCGTGCTGTCAAGGGCAACCATATTCACTGGGTGAAAACCAACATTCCTCACATTGGTTTTCAGTGTACAGAGCTTCATTGTAAATATAGTTTTTCAGCGATTTTGCGTGACTCTTGGAATAAAATGTCGTACCACTACTTTGACGAATTATCAATGATAGCGAACCTGAAACAATGCCCGTATCGACCTCCAGAGTGCTGTTGGTCTAACGATCTTTCAACCTGGCCTAATTTGGAGTATTCTGATATCTATGAATATTCAATAAACACAACAGGTAAGTTTTTGATGACCAATCAATGTTTGATCTTAAAAATTAAGTATTTAACTTCATTTTGATACTTCTTATTAGCATGTTAACATCACTGAATGTTTGATTTTTTAATTTCCATGACCCTACACACGTGAGTAAATGAAGTGCAGAAAAGGCTTAGAGGCTTACAACCAGTTTAAATCTTGCTGGGTCCAAAAACTTTTGGTTTTAAAGACAACTGAAAACAAATGTGTCCTAACAGCAAAAGTGCTGCATTCTCTAAGGTTGTCAGAAGAATCACTTAAACCATAAATGGTTGTGAAAAATGATGGTACAATATTATGTGCACACTGTAACTGTATGGCCGGGTATGTACACAATGTTGGTATGTATTCTGCAGTATTATTATACATGAATTTCCAAATCTTAATGTATACCTATTGACAAGGGCCATTTTTACAAAGATCTTGGGTGTGCATGTTCGAAAAAACCCAAATGTGAAACCCACAATAGTGGGAAATCCAGTGTACATGCTTAGTCTGCAACTTGAATCCATTGAATTCATTTTTTTCTAGGATCAATTGAATTCAATTTGTTTTCTAGGATTGGTGAATCTTGCTCGTATATTGGAGCTCTGTTATTCAAGGTTGAAGTTTCTGTTCGACTTGGCTACACAGCAGCAGTTGCTTGCACATCACAACCTTGCAAATGGAATAATGATGACTTTGTTACTGATATAGGAGGGAGGTACCATGATAAAGGACATCAGTTCTTATAAAGCAAAGAACAAAGCAGTCACTCCCAAAAGCTCAACTGGCTTACTGAATCAAGAAGAGAACGAAATTTTGGCCAAATTCAGATGTGTACCTCCAAAAAATATGCCTGTCACTCTCAGCACATTTACACCATCTGCAAAGCAATTTCATCATAAGGCCCGAGTTCCCAGTAAACCAAAATTGCCAAAACCATTGGGAGAGCTGGACTCTCCTTCTCTTCAAAATGAAGACTTTAATTTAGTCTATCAAGAAAAAATAACCAAAGATGACATAAGCTACATTGAGAAAAGCACTAGGGAACAAAGTGACTGCTTATCATAGTATCAAGTCCAAATAGGCAGAATCGCTGCATCAGTTGCTCATGGTGTACTCCAAACAATGAAAGAAAACCCTTTTAAATCTTTGATTTTGAAAATCTATATGGAGGGCAAGAAAATAAACACCCAAGCTATGTCATTAGGAAGGGGAAAAGAAGGGAATGCAATTGAAGCCCTGCACCATGAGCAGAAAAGAACTCATAAGAATGTTACAATAGGAAGGTCAGGATTTAGACTACATCAAAAGTTTCACTTCATAGGTGCATCTGCAGATGGCAAAGGAAGCTGTGATTGCGATGGTGATTTCTTTATTGAAATAAGATGTGTCTTAACAAGCATAGGGAGAAACAGTCTGTTCAAGATTGCTTGACAGACAAATCATTTCGTATTGATGATGATTTGCATCTCAAAAGCAGCCATCCATACATGCCACAACAGCAGCTACAAATGAATGTTATGTTAAGATCCTATTTTACGGTTTGGAATCCACAGTTATGTTTTCATACTGTTGTCAATTGCGATTAGGATTTTGAGAAAACTGTCACAGATTAGGTTAACTTTCACAAGTTACACATTACCAAAGACCTTGTAAAAAGAAAGCTGTAGTTACAGATTGAGATGGAAGATGAAGCTACCCGCTCACAATTATTTTGCACTTGCCAAAAACCTGAGTGGCAGGGCATAGACATTATTGGATGCAACAACCAGTTGTGCAAATATAAGTGCATGCATCAAATTGAAAAGAGCCCCAAAGGGGAAATGGTATTGCAAATTTTGCGAAAAGGACATAAAAAGCAAAGACTTTTTAATAATACTTTAACTTTATCATTATAGCAAGATGAGAAGGAGAGCTTGAGACAAAAGTTCCCTAGCAGGTCAGTGTATAAGAAATTTTAGTTTGTCATACGTAAGGTCAACTTTCTGAAAAATGCCATTGATTTGCTAAATGCAAGTTTGTTCGCAGCTTCAATACTAAAAAGGCAGATTCAGTCTCAGCCGTACCAGAACCAACAAAATCTGATTTTCTCGGGGCGTTTTGCTTCGTCGATTTGTAGGTAAGTGTGGCGTCAAAGAAATTGCAACAAGATCGAAGATTTGCCATGGCAGCCCTGTTAAATATTTTGAAGCATCATCATTGCCCCCAATACTTTAAGACTGTACTTTGATAACAAAACCTGCAAAAATGTCATTCAAATCATTCAACAGGTATGTCTGTTGTAGAAAGCTTTCTACACTTGATAACCTTTCAAATGACTCTCTGTTAGTGATGTCTCCTCCTTATACACTTACATTCCACACTCTGTCGTTATACAGGCTGCCAGGAAGGAACTCAATAAACGTAAACACAACAACCGCCAATTTTTATTGCTAATTATTCTGTTAGGTACTTCCGTGTCTGTTTATATTTGTGTTGTGAATAAATTATGATTAGTCAGTTTTACATCTCTGCACGCGTAGTACGTTTCTTATCACAATCTTTTATACGGTTTGACATACTCATAAAAAACAGCAAGCACTGTTATAGATGGTGGAGAACCCTCAAAAGATTCAAAGTTCTCACAAAACAGATCTCTCGCACAATTCAGTCGCAGTTGCTTGCTACTTTAAAAGATAGTCGTCTAGAAGAAAAGTCATTTACGGATTGCAGTTCTTAATGTTTTGTTCGTACTGCAAGTCGACAAATCACGCGAAAACTTCATGTCTGAAGCTCATTACTAAACCAAATCAACATGACAACATATGCCGAGATTTCAACAGCTTTGAAACATCTAAATGTTAAACCACCAACGATCTGAAACTGTGCCTCTCTGGCAGAACTCACAAATGCTGTATTTGCAACACAGCAGGAGGTAAACCTTCTCGGTACGTCCTTGAACAATTCACAGAATCACGAAGCACAAGCTCTGGCTCTATGATTCAAGACTTACTTGAAATTGTTAAAAACTCGTAATTGACGTTAAAGACCTAAAAAAGCAATTTGACGGAGTCATAATTTCAAAAGATTCGTGCCCATTCCAACAAGAAAAATTAAAAAGCGAATCGCCAACACCCTCATTACCAAGGTCAGGATTGTCACGAGAATTTCTCACCACAGAACATAGGATCCTCACCATGCCTGTGGTTTTTGCCAACGAAAGTTTGAACATTCCAGTTTCTACAGGTTTTCCAGTGTCGATAATTACAGGAGAACAAGCTCTAAAAATTGAAACTTTTGAACACATTTGAAATCTTCCCGAATACAAAAATCGTCTCGTCCTCGCAGATTCTCAACCAATCACAGTAAAGTGACCTATTCCAGTACCCCTTACGCTTGAAAATGGACAGAAATTCAGATACAAAATGCTTATCGTACCGCAGCCAATGATATTTGGACATAATCATCTCATCAAGACAGGTGCCCTTATCCAACACAATAATCAGACGATTTTCTTTCAAGATTCCATCATGAACTTTAAAGTTCACTGCAATCAAAAGTAGATTTGAGATGATGAATTATTCGCCTTAGCATCATTACGTAATCTGCCCTGAAATCATGTAAAAAAAGAGTCCCTTCCTTTTTTCGGAAGGAGGAGTGGACTCTAACAGGACTATGTCGTTACTTCCGTTATTCATGCTAATTATTCTGTTACGTACTTCCGTGTCTGCTTATATTCGTGCAGTGAATAAATTATGATTAGTCAGTTTTACATCTCTACACGAATAGCATGTTTCTTATCACGCTCTTCGATACGCTTTGATCTACTCATGAATAACAACAAACACTGTTATAGGAATGGTAGAGGGGTTGGAAAAATCGGAAAAAATTAATAGCCGGGGGTTGGAATAATAGGGGGGCTGGAAAATATTTCAAAAATCAATAGCCGGAAGGGGGGGGGGGGGGTTGGAAAAATTAATTTTCTAAACTTTCGTTTTGGCAATGGAAGCTTTAACAATAACATAACATAACGATAGCACAAGAACTTTTCGTTTTAAGTTTAGCTTCTACATTTCCTCTAACATATCTAAATTTTACGTTCATCTTCACTAGCAATTTCTAAAAGACTGTCATTGTCTTCACTAGAATTGGTATTATAATCATCTTGCCTGGTTGTTGTCAGGATTCTTTTCTTTAAACTGTGCCGTCCTTCAAAAAACCCTGCCTTTATTTTACCAAGGTTTGAACAATAAACTCGTCTCGTTATCTTTGAACAGCTTTTGAAGATCATCCAGAAACTTTGCATCTTTATTCACATCAGAATCACTGAAAATTTTTTGAACATTGCACATGGCTAGTAGATGGAAGAACCTCCTGATCTGCAGCGCTTTAAGCTTCCACCTCTCTTCTTTCACTCTCCACCTCGTTGTTGCCAGAAAATTTACCACTGTTTTCAGACTAGGCTTCAGACGCTAAATCTTCAAAGATTGCTTCACCCTCCATGTAGTCAAGCAACTCCATTCAATATTATTACGTCGGATTTCTGTTGGCAATGGATGAGCATTTTTATGAAGGCTTGTTAGTTAAAAGGGAGTTTAGCGCTCAGTAGGTCTCTTCGGAATTCCAACATATCATCGCCAATTCAGGAAAAGAGCTTATCAGAAATCCTCTGATCCATCCAGTTTATTTGGTGACGGAAAGCTTTTTGAACACAGAAGCAAAATCGTTATCAGTTTCCTGCCAAGCAGCAAAAAGCAAGTTGATGATTTCCTCCCGACTTGGTGCAGGCACCTGATTCTTATCGACCTTTAATTTCTTTAACATCAGCGCCATATCCTCATGTCTTTATCTACTCTTGAGATGGTGATGGAGGTCAGTATCATTTGATTGAATAAAACCAGTTATGCCTCCTCCAATTATAACAAGAATGTAACCTCATAGGTAAAGAGCTTTTCTTACCTCGGGAATGAGACGTACCGTCTAAGACGTACATGGTGAAATCTTTCTGAGTAAAATGATTTTAGCGATTGGGAAGATGGCTGATAGTTTCAAGCATTTGCTCAATTCGATAAGAGTCATTCAGAGACCATTGTTACTTTACAGAATCTGGAACTGATTCTTTGGCCTTTTAATACAAAGTCTGGATTTAATTTGATGCTCTTTTTATTAGAGACTTGCATGAAGACCGTCGCTCTTTCGCGGAAAAGCATGTTTAAATGTATCCTTTCCCTTGAATGCAAATGTTTGTTGCTGGGAGCTTTCGTTGCTATGAAGGGCATCTGGTCGCCATTGATGATAGGGGGGTCAACACCATACTTATTAATGAAGAATGTTCGAATTGTTCAAATGTTTTCTAGGTAATCCAGCAGGCATTCAACTAGGTTGGCATTCAACTAGGTTGGCTTTCTTGATCGAAAAACGTTTGTTAGCCTTCCTTAAACTTATTCCGTATTCTTTTTTCCAATCCTTGATCCAGCAGTTACTTAACTTAAGTCTGTTATTTTCAGACACCGGATTCCGTTCAAGCCACTGCTCGTATAGACTCTTGGCCTTCACTTTAAAAAAGGCATCGAGGAAGACGTCCCCTCAGCTTTTCTCTCACATCAACTAAGCAGGCAAACAACGCTTGCGGAATATCTGGAGATTTAATCTTTCTACGGGCGCTGGACGCTTTTCCCTTCTTTGGTGGGCACGAAGAAGGATCTTGTAAGATATCTTTATCTTGGTACGAACGGGAAGCCAGCTTGCTAGCTCTCTCAAATGCTGGCCGTTATGGACGTCGGCTTAATTGGAGTAGAAGTTGCGAACAGCTTTGGCAATGTACCCTGTAGTTGGTTCGATTGGCACATGTTTTTTCTTTGTTGTCGTACTTTGTTTTCCCTTGATTTGGCTGAACCTCAGCATCGTATTCTTCCTTGTAGGTTTTCACCAATTTGGCTAGAGCCAGTTTCTCTTCATTTGAGTATATTATCTTTTCACCGCAAATAAATTTTTGATCCAGCGCTTCGGCCAACAATGCAACAACTTTTATGAATGTTTTCGTATTTTTGCTTGCAAATTCTAGACCATGTTCACACTTCACTCAAAAAGAAATTTCACATATGTTCTGTGCACTTTTCCATGCTTTGGGATAAGGAGGGGCATGGCAAAACAGCTTAGCATAACAACAAATTGAGAGCACATGTATTGCCATCAATTGATATAGCCAATGAAGTTAAGAATGACAAGGAGTTGAAAGGAAGAGATCGTAGAAAGGTATGTTTAAAAAGAGTTAGGCCTATCACTTGGACAACTCTCTGTAATAATACTAGATTACCATTACATGATGAAATAGTCTATACATTTGATAGACTTTTGGAATTTGAATACACCTAAAACTAGAAAATTGCCCGGCAGGCTGTTACTTTTTATTTTTTGGGTACTGGGAACACATGCTGCTGAAATGGTTGTAATAATTTGCCATTTTGGTGCATATATTTGTATGTATATCCTTTTCGTGATTTGGGTTAAAAGATGGATTTCAAATTTTAAAAGAAATGTTTGCATGTTAATCTGTCTCCATGTCTGAAAACTGGGTCAGGTACCTACGGTGCCCCATAAGGGCCAACGGAAATTCAAAAGAAAATCACCCTTCTATTGCGCAATAGACACCATTATATTGCGCAGTATACACCCTTCTATTGCGCAATAGACACCATTCTATTCAAAACTGCAGCAAAAGTGCCTGTTGAATTGGAATGCTTCTAAACTTACAACAGCAAGACAAAGAAAGACAAAAGAAGACATGGGCCCTTAAGCTCAATTCACACTGGACGCGTCACGATGCGTCGCGTCATGACGCTGCCCTTATAAGGTCAGCGTCACTCGACGCATTGCGCACGCATCGCGTTTTTTGAGCAATGCGTCAGGACGCGTCAAAGTTGAAAAAATCCATCTTTGACGCGACGGGACGCATCAGAACAATAAAGAAAGTGGGAAAACAGGACTCCAAAATTCACAAAACCTTCAGTATCAACACGAAGAAGCTTTCAATGTTGTGAGAACTCAAATCTTATTCTAAATCTAATTCCCTACACTGGTTTTATTTAATTTCTGTTTGTTAGGAATTGCAATCGTCAAGAAAAATCAAAATGCAAGTACTGTAGAAACTGTAATTTTATAACGTAAAAGTATGCAACAAATATACGAGCATATTTTTGGTTCTGTAGTAAAACTACTTCATTTATTCTCGTTCAACTTGGTCTTTTTATGCTCGAAATTTAAACTTTGCGATACTTCTTCTTTTCTCTCTCAAATAACATCACCAAACATCTCACCACAGATTTGCATAATAAAGAAAACCAACCACAGAAATATCGAGAGATATAAAAACGACGCATGGTGACGCTTCCAGTGTGAATTGGAAAATAAAATTATGAAGCGACGCGACGTGACGCGACGCATCGTGACGCGTCCAGTGTGAATTGAGCTTAAGGCACATTTTGACTTAGGAAGAATAAGGTTTGTCGTCTTTATATTGTAATAATCTTTAATTTGAACCAATCTTCATTAGTGACAACAACGACCCGGGTTTCCATGGATTGCTCGGAAGCACAAAAGTTCCTAAAAGTCCCTGAGTATGAAAACATGGCATCGGCCTTGGGGTGTGAACATGCCTATGCGGTTTCCCGACCACAAGTTTTTGTAAGAAAGTGGTAAGAAAGTAGGGTCTTTAAGAAAGTAAAACGTGGTTTGTAAGAAAGGAAGACTCGATGCACTAAAAAGTCAAACAGATTCGGCAGGACATCAGACAAACTTTACAGTTTTACTTTTACTCTGCTCTTTCTAAAGATCCTCCCCATACAATTGCATTGCTGATTCGGATCAAGTCTTGCTAAGAATTTCTTACAATCACTAAGAATGTTTTTAGTAACAACGCACCAACTAAGAAGAAGAAATTTAATTTTTTTAGTTAGTTAAAAAAAACATGTACAATTTCGGATTGTAGTAAAGGTGTAGTACTGCTTGCTTATTTCACGCCAGAAGAATTGTACAAGCAGGCCCTTCTCAAAGCCTTTTGTGAATATTTGAGCTACGTGAAAACAATGTCATATATGCATCCTAAGAAATTTGCAAAAAGGTTGCCTAAAACGGAGAAGAAATACCATGGAGTGATTGGAACCTATGCTTTCTGTACCAAAGTGTCTAGAAATCAGTATTTTAAAATCCTTTCTTCTATTTATCTACTTATTCCCACTATATCTTTATCTAATTGATGTTTATTTTAATTTTCTCTTGGTAATTGCGCCTTGCAGTGCTCCTTAAATTGTTTATTATATGCAAAGATAAGCTTCTAAAAAATCTCAAAAATGATATCTTCATAATCTGGCCCTTCTAGTAGATCAACATTTCATTCTTTGTAGTTTGCATTGTACGCAATTTATGATAGTTTATTACTATCTAGAACACGAAAATCTTTCTTTTTCAGCATGGTCTAAACTTAGAATGGCATAGCAGCTACCGAAAACCGTGACAATCTTATATCCATGTATTTTAAAGAGGGCTCCTAGCATTCAGAGATTACTGCTTTTCTAGAATCAAAGCATCATGTACATACGAGTACAAGAACAGTGAGAAGAAATCAGAAAAAGCTTGGTCTCACTAGAAGAAAGGTAAGAACACCTTTAAGTCTTGTCATTGATCAAGTAATAGCCGAATTCAAAGATAGTGGATCATCGCTTGGTTATACAAGCATTCACCAAAGTCTTATAGAAAAGGGCATACGAACTGACAGAGAAACAATCAGTATTTCTCCAAGTGTAATTGATCCAGTTCGAGTTCAACTTCGCTCAACGCACCGACTAAGAAGAAGAAGGTATTATGTTAAAGGGGAAGTTTGGTAAAAAAAATATTCTCCAATTTCGCTGTAAATGTGTTCTAAAGTCGTTGTAGGACACAATTCTAACTCTAACCTTGCTCCCGGAGTCGATGATTTTAGGCCGCCATTCTCGAAAATCTGAGCAAGAATGTTGTTGCTGTTTTTGACGTCATCACGGTCAAAAGAAAAAATCAAGAGGTGACAACACTTCTTATGATAATTCTGAATCTTGCTTTGTTTTTGCGACACAATATAATGTGTTAAAAATTTATTTTATTACTAGAAATAAATCAAAAACTTCAATATCAATAGAAGTAAAATTTTCAAGTTCTGTACCGTGTGGTTAAAGACTGTTGAATGTTCTTCTTTACATTATTGATCTGATCTGTTTTTTCTTAATCTCAAAATATTATATCATGACCATGGGTTCTTCTATGACCGTGGATTATCGACTCCGGGAGCAAGGTAAGAGTTAGAACTGTGTCCTACAACGACTTTAGAACACATTTACAGAGAAATTGGAGAATATTTCCTTTGACCGAACTTCCCCTTTAAGGGCCCGAGTTACGTCAGGCACATCGATGGCATCGATAAATTAAAGCCATTCGGTCTTTGCTCCCATGGTTGTATTGACGGCTACAGCAAGAGAATACTATGGCTTGAAGTATCACCGTCAAACAAAAATCCCCTGATTATAGCAAGATACTATATCAACTGTGTTAAACTGAGGAAGGGTCTCTCCAGAAGAATAAGAGGTGACCGTGGCACAGAAAACGTTTTCGTAGCTGGAATTCAGTGGTTTCTACAAAGAGGTGACACCGACATTGAGGCCATCACTTCCCCTTTTTGAAAGTCACTGTTCATCTGACTTTCTCTGAGGGTATCGTTTCTCCAAAACGAACTGGTGGTCTTGATGGTCTGCTGGAACGTCGTACAATGTTTAGTTGCTGCTGTTGTTGCTCTTTCAGAACTGCGACTTTATCGGCTGGGTTAACTACTACATGTGTATTATTCACATCATCAGAATCTGAACTGTCTACTGAATGTGGTAGTTTTGGAATACGCTTGAAGTGAGAAACATTGCATCACTCGCAATGAACACATTGCATCACTATTGCTATCCGCTGCTGTAACACTTGATCGGTTTCGCTGAGCAACGACAAATGGGGTTTCATTGAAAGGCAGTGTCAGCTTGTTTTGCTTATCTTGTTTCACAAGAACAGAGTCTCCAATCTTGATATCAGTTCTTTTAGCAAATCTTGTTTTATCAGCCTAACTCTTGTTATACGTCTTACGCAACTGTTCATTCCCTTTGGCTTCTCTGTGTCGATTAACAACATTCTTCTTCTCTAGCGTAGGGAGTTTACCATTTACCACCCGATTGAAAAGTAGTTTGGCCGGAGGAACTTTCGTTGTGGCATGGGGGGTGGTGCGATACTGGAGGAGAAAAGGATTTCATTCTTGTTGCCAAACTTTTCACTCGAGTTTTGCAGTTGTTAAAGCACGATCCAACGGTTGATTAAATCTTTCGGCTTTGGCATTTCCCTGTGGCCATTTTGGAGTTGAAGGATCTTGGTTGATACCCAGAGCTTTAAATAACGACTGTACTCATCGCCGTTAAAAGGGGGGCCATTATCTGTAGTCATGGAGACTGGAATTCCATGCGTAGCAAAAATTTTGTCAAACTTGGGGATTACGCTTGACAATTTTGTAGATCTAACAATTTCCACTTCTGGATATTTTGAGTAACGGTCGATAACAACAAGAAAATATTCTCCATAAGGGAGAGGACCATAAAAATCAGCATGTACTTTTTGCCATGGTCCTTTGGGCATGTCAGACATCTGTAAGTGTTCCGTTGGATTAGGCTGTCCTGTCGCCTGGCAAGGAATACATCGATCAATGGTTTCTTTCACAAGTTGGTCTATTCCTTCGAACAAATCAAATCTTTGTCAAAATAAAACTTTCCAGAAATACTGGGTGTCCCTTTGGATGAAAACTGTCTTCTCTCGGTCTTGCACTTTACTTCTATAGAAAGCTAGTGCTTCCTGAAAGTCAATAGTATTGAAGTCATGCTCAGATCTTGGCAGATCCAGCTCATCGGCATTCACTAGAGTGTGGCCATTGAACCCACAAGAGTTGGAGACCCGCTGACCGTGGGCAGCCAGCAAGGTGGTGATGAGTGAGCCTTTTTTACCTCGCATTTTCTTGAGGCGTCCTTGAATTAAGGCAGGGGGGGCCTCCCTGAAAAGGGCCGTCTGGTCGCCCAGGAAGGACCCTGCAGTAATATTACCCTGTTGTACTGCACGACCGTCACTCCTGGGCCGCACAAATGAAAGCTCTTGCTGCCAGCTTCAAGCTTCTCCAGCCTGCCAGCCCCGCAAAAAGACTTGTTGCTTTGAAACTTGCTTGCCAAAGGCCTGCACAAGAATTTGAAGTAGGGAGAGCATTGTGCAGGTACTCAGCCCACTCTCTGGGTCTCTGACATGATTATCCAGCCGCAGCAAGAGTTCCCGAGGGCTTGGTCAGACAGAGATTGCTCCGCAGTGTCAGAATTATGCTGATGAGTTCACTTGGCCACTTCTGCAAGGTAAGATGCAGATGCCCAGCTGAGTTTCTAGCTAACCACTTCTCGAGATGCTCAAGGTGCTCCGCTAGAGATCCACCACCTGCTGTCGTGGTTTGATTATTTGACCCATAACTGGGAGCCTTTCGAAGGCCATGTGACTATTTCAGCCATAGTTGGGACCCTAACAGGTACTACCCTACCGGGTCAGAAGGGACCTGGGTGTAATGGTGATTAAGAGGTAACTCCACTTTCCTCACAACCTCAATCCGCCAGGATTTAGGCCTCACCAACGGATGATTTTTAACGTAATACCCAGGACTAATGATGAATATATTTGCCTTCCCGCCTTAGTGTGGGGAAAATGGAATATGACCATAATGTAGGCAAATGATTCAATGTTAACCATTTCTAAGAAGCTATTTTTTGTTATGATAAAGAAAGACCAGATAAATTTCATGAAATTGTTTTGGTAAAGTGAGAAAGCAGAAAGTTTCCACAAACATGGTAAGGAATCATATCATTCAATCATTCTTGGCCAGCCAACCATAAGTGTTTTCTTTTAGCCTTTTATGTAAAGTGTCTGTTAGATGAAAAAAAGGGGAGTGGGTGGTACAGTGTGAAATAATGAATAAAACAATGAGTGACCACCAGTTTATCATGTCTTCTTTGTTTTTTGTGACAAACAGAGGAGGACAGTATTTGGTGGGAAACAAACACAAATAGTTAGAATTCTCTTGATGTCAGCATGGTCCTGCAATTTTCAACATGATTTTCCAACATTCACTGTAATTTGGTGGTAAATCATTATTTTAATATTTAGCATATTAGATAGAATATAGATGCATACAGATAATAAAGGAGCAAATCGAAAATTCTTAACTTAGCAGAGATTATTTAATTGATCTTGGTTTGTTGCAGTCAGCGATGAAAAACTCTGCTATTTGCAAGACATGTCCCAATCAAACTCAATTTGGAGAAAAAAAGATCAAAGGTAGGATCTTGGAGAAGTGTTCTCAATCATTTGCTCATTTTCCCATGAAGAAACTGAAAGCAGCAGTTGCTCTGCAGCAGCCAAAGGAAGACAATGTCGCAAATGTTTTGACATCAATAGAAGATCAGTAATGCTTGTAAGTCTTTGATAAGTGGCAGAGAAACGCTTGTGAAAGTCTGCTCTATTTTGTTCTATTATGGACCTACCACCACCGGTAACAGATAAAGCTTATGCCAAGCTTCTAAAGACAATTCCTGAAGCTAGCAGTGCTGAGGCTACTGAAAATATTTCAAGAGCGGCAGCAAAAGTGAAAGACATTGCATTGGAGAAAAACCCGTAGCTTCACAATGTACATGAAGATGGTGCTATCCCTTCAGCTATTACAATCGATAGGACTTGGTACAAATAGCTTTTTTCTTCTAAATACAGTGTCATTGACGGCATCAAAGTTGAAACTGGAAAGGTTATTGACTTTGTGGTTTTGTCACTCCACTGTGTTACTAAAAGCTTAAACCCTATTTGTAATTTGGTTAAGACGTTCAGCAATACAAACGACAACAAACAACACAAAAATACAAATTTCTCGAGTCAAATGTTCAACCATTTCTTTCAGGTTCACATTTATCTTTGAACAGATTCATGTACAAAAAGAGGGCACACAAGGATTCAACTCAATATAACAACTGTCATCAGTGCGAAATGCATGGAAGAGATGACAAAAACGTTAATTCATTCAAGCAACGGAAACAAGTACATCAGATTAGAGTGACTCGATTTTGAAGACCCATCTAGGAGTATCAAGGGTGCTGGAGCTAGCTCTATCTTGAAACGTTCTATTGACACCAGGAAGTTGAAGTACACCACCTTTGATGACAGAGATAGTGATTCATTCAAGGGAGTGAGAGAGTGCATTCAAAGTATTTATTGAAGCCGTTACTCAGTGGAAAAAGATTAGTGTATTGGGCATATCCAAAAGATACTGAGAACAGCTCTGAGGAACTAGTAAAAGATATGAGGGAAAGAAGCTTGAAGATGGAAAACTGTTAGAGGTAAAGGACGGCTGACTATTGTAAAAGTTAATCAGGTGCAAGGATACTACGGCAGGTTTCAGTAATACAAATGTGGTTTACTAGAAAATAGATTACACCAACTCACAGGAGCTATCTATTTGCATACCCTATTTGACATGAATTTGGTAGCTGAATTTAAACATTTTATTAAGAAAAGAAAAATTGAATTAAGGAATTGGATTGGCTAGATGAGCATTAATAGGTAGGTATTTGCAGAAAATTCTTTTGGTTAATTTTTGCAAGTATCAATATTTCAAGGATGTGGAAGGAAAGAATGGGGAAATCATTTTAAATAATTGACTTGTTATTTGTCAAGTTTGCAGTCAGAATTAAAGCCAAAAGATCGCTATGATTTAGAAATCACCTGTAAATTGGTAAAACAGTTAAGGATTTTGTATAAAATAATTTTTCAGATTTTTTACAAAATAATTTTAATGTGGATTTCTTTTAATTCTGCAGGTAGCAACTTCAGCAGGTAGCGAGTTCCACAGTTTAATGCAATCGAATGTGAGAAATTTCTTTTCAAGTTTGTGGAGATTGTTGGCAAGGAGAAACCTTCTGATGAAGATTGTCTTGTATTATATGAATCCATATTTTTTGTTTTTATAAATGCGTTTTCAAAAGCAAACTGGTCACCATTTTGTTTTATTTTATTTGGTTGATGCGCACTGCTTTTGCAAATTTATAAGTTTTTTGAAAATAAATTTCAGGTACTAAAAGATTGAGAAATGTTTGAAGTTTAGCATCATTGAATAGATAAAACCCTAGTTAGCACACCTGTTTAATTGCAGTTTAAATTCCTTCTTTCTTTTACGAGACAAAAATAAAATTCGAGTAGTGTTTTTGGCATTTTTTCGGCCTAGGCGGAAATCAAGTCCAAACTTTTGCTCCGGGATTCTAAACGAATGAAAATAGTTATTCCATTTTTTCAGCATAATTTTGCTTGAAAACGAGGCTTTAATGATACCCCTGGCTCCGTTTTTACTATGGTTACCAAGCCATGCCAACGTGGTTTTCAAAAGTTCAACGAATTTGCAGAGCCAAACAGTTTTTCAGAATTTGCGGAGCCCGGGATCAATTTGTTCCTTATTAATTAAGCTTTCATTTAGAAGTCTAATTTTTCATTTTAAGTCTTTCTGGCAAGTTCCCCAGCGACTTTTAGGTGCCCCATTGGAGCAAAAATAGGGCGAGATCGCGTGTCTCAACGAGATCGCGCAACGTCCACCCGTTTTTGCGTTGAGAAATCATTAATGGAGGACAAGTTATCAGAAGCAGGCCTTTCTGGTGAACGTTTTAAGAGCTTTTGGACAATAAATATATAAGAAATGTATCTAATTATGTTTTCTTAACCAATGTTGAACAATAATTGAACAGCTTACCTCCTTTCGGGTTGAATTTTGGCAATGCGGTCGCTTATCATTTTGCGAATTCTGTTGTCGCGCTTCGTAAAAACTGGTGAGGTCAGCTTGAAAATTTGTTTTAAATTTCCATGTTATGTTAAACGCGAATATTTGGACTCATTTTTATAGATAGTTTAATACTGAATCTGAATATTTTTTTCGATTTTTTAATATCTTAAATACAGTGGAACCCCGTTAATACAGCCACCAACGGGCCAGCAGAATTTGGCTGTATTAACGTGGTGGCCGTATTAACGAGGAAGGGATAAATTTTTTAATTCAAGTGCTAAACATTAATAATAACGTCCTATGCAACTGTTTTATAATATATATACGGAAAATAAGACAAAGTCGTAAAAAGTAGTCAAATTACAAGTAGTCAATGAACAAAACACAAACATGACAGAAGTCCTAAACTGCAAGTCTTTTACAAATTAACGCTTATGATTTTGAAAAAAATCTGACTTTCGACTGGTTCGTTCTGCGTGCCAACCAATGGCTTTGGGTCTGCGCAATCACAGTTGAAAGTGTGTCTGCGGTGTCACAGCTTTATTTTGATTCTAAAAAACATAGAACATCTTTAAGGCAAGATATTGCCTCGCGATAAGACTTTATCTTTGGAACTACAGATATTATGGCGACATCCCCAACTTCTTCAGCTGGTTCATCTTCATCCTGATTTTCTAACTCCGAGCCTGGCTGATAGCACGGAAAGAATTCTGTTCCCAGTTGTCTGAAATTTCATAACAAATGGGCGGGTCAAAACAGCCTGCCATGGTTTCTTGCATTCAAATCGCGGCTTTTCCACATGTTTCTTTTGCTAGCTGTTCCACAGCGCTGAAGTCATCATCTATTTCGGAGAATGGATCCACATCTTTATAAGTCGGTTCCATTGCATTCGTTTCCCCTTTAGTGTTTAGAATTCCTGCCTTGATAAAACATCTCACTATCGTGGACCTTGGAACATCATTCCCTGCTATAGCAGTCCATCGTATAGCTTGCAGAATGTCAACGGACTTGCATACTTCAGTTGCAGAGCTGCACTCATCCACTTTGCTCACTACGTGTGTGAGTAGGCGCTTGAAATATTTCAGTTTGAACGCCTGTATGATTCCAAGATCAAGTGGCTGTAATTGGGATATGGTTTTTTTGGGTAGAAAAACAACTTTGATTTGAGAGAACTCTTCAGCAAGATCTTCTGGATGGCACGGGGCGTTGTCCATGAACAAAAGAATGTTTTGTTTTTCTCTTCTTAATCGGGCGTTTAGTTTCATTAAAATTTCCTCGAGAATTTCACTGTTCGTCCAGGCCTTTGGCTGGTGGTAATAGTGGAATGGAAGTGTAGATTTATTTGAAATCCCTTTTCATTGTCCCCAGCGGCGTTCACGAAGAGGGTGCAAGTCAATCTGTCCTTTGATCGTTTTCCTCCTGTGCAGTTGGGGGACGCCTCTGTAAGCGACTTGTTCGGCAAAGCTCTAAAAAACTGTCCTGTCTCGTCCATGTTCCAGATATTTTCCGGGTGCCCACCCCTGCAGTATATCGAGCAGTCTTTCCCTCCACGACTCAACTGTTTCCTCATTCACGTCATTGGCCTCTCCAGATATAACTTTAGCTTTGATTCCGTTTCTTGTTTTGAAGCGGTCATGTCATCCATTAGATGCTTTAAATTCCTCAGGTTGCCTACCTAAAGCATTGGCAATCTGCATCGCTTTTTCTTGTAACATGGGACCAGTTATTGGCATGTTTTTGCTTCTAGCTCTTTGGAACCAGTTCAACAACATGATGTCCACATCCTCATGCTTTGCCCCTCTTGATGTTTTTAAGCTGCTTGATACGTTTGCCTCAAAGTTCTTCAGAATTTCTTCTTTGTTTTTCAAAATATTTTGAATTTGAGTTTTCCCCCATTTTAACTTTTCAGCAAGTTTTCTTGTGCTTCCTTGCGGATGATCTTGGCTATACTTAACAACATCGAAACGCATTTTCAAATCAAGCTCTACTCGTTTTCGTTTGCTCGTAGCAGCCATTGCGAATGCTTCTTGTCTGAATTGAAACCTCGTGCTGACTGTAAACAAATTCTCACAGACCAAACCCGACCCGCTTATCCCAAACATGCAATTGTTTCAAGTTTGTGGATATTTTGCTACACATGCGAATGAAACGCGATCCACAACAGCACATTATGGTTTTTCTCTTGACCTCTGTCGACCTAGCCATTTTGCAAGTTGGTTTGGGTGGCCTAAGCCGTGATTTTTTATTTGTTTGGTAATACATAGTTTGTTCACATTCTTGAACATGGCGTCTATGGCAAACATGACTGAAGGTTCTGCTTCATTGTGTACTCTTTCTTAAATAAACAGCGAAGTTTTTGTATCATCATGGGTGAGGGGCTAGCAAGCACAAAACAAGGAACAGGGACTGTTTGTCACTTTCTTAAGAAGTCAGAATGCACAGGAGATGTGAGGATTGTTGGAAAAGCTGTAAATTGAGGTGGTGGGTACGGGATGGAAGTTCCTTGCGTATACAGATTCATGGGACACGAACAATACGTTCAACGTTTGAAAAGTCTTTTGGACATTGACAATAATCTCTCTGTGAGGTACACCAGCCAGACAGAAGAGGCCATGAAGCACAAAAGAGCACACAACGAAGACACTAGTTCAAGTGAAACGATGAAAAGCAAGCGATAATTTAATTCTGGACTGTAAATAATTCTATACACTAAAACAAAAGAGATTATTTTCAATTAAAAAGATTTGCGAATACCACTTGGTCGTATTAACGGGGTGAAATGATAAAGAATCCGGCTGTTTTGGGAAGCAAAAATGTGGCCGTTGCCCGTATTAAAGGGAGGCCGTATTAACGGGGTTTTTTTATAAGGCTATGTATGGCTATTCTTTTGCGCCATAAAAAAGTGGCCGTATTAACAAGGTGGCCGCAAGGCGGGGTTCCACTGTATAACCAAAGCTACAATGAAATTTCTGCAAGGAATAGCAAAACGGGCCTAAAAGGACTTGACTTCCCATCGTAACAGCTGTGTATTCACGAGAAACCATTTGGCATTGGTTTTCACAGAGAGCAGGGAATCCGTTTCAGCAAACAATAACAACAATATTTAAACAAAAGATTCAACTCAATCAACAATGGCAGTTCGCCACAACAAAAGTTTTTTAATGAGTCCAGTGAAGAGCGATTATAAATAAGTTTTAGCCCTCTCCTAGTTTCAAGACACAAATGGCAAAGACATTTTTCCCAAAAAGAGGCTGTATAACAATGTTTGATGGAATGGTCAGATTATGCTAAAATTATGCCAAATTTTTTGTTATGCTAGATTTTATGCTAAATGAAGGTTTTTGGCCAAAATTAATATAATAAAATAATATTATGCTAGGTGTGGTCACACTGGCACAAAGGTAGAGAATGCGAATGAAACTATAATGCTTCCTCAAAAACAATTGTTTTGTCACTTTTTGCTGAAATGGCTAGAAGTTTTCAAAAAACATTCCTATTGGCTTCAATCATTTTCTGCTTGTTTGGACCTTTCAGCATTAACTTTTTCCCGAGGTATTTGAATAGTTCCAACTTTTGTCGTTTGATGGCGTTGTGAATCTTTCTTTCTGATGATAAAATTCTTTTGTTTAGGAATTTTTCATACAAATCTCCTCTTTTCTTTCATATCCTGAGGATAGATTCTGCCATTTCCCTTCTACAGGCATCCCAGAACTCGGGTAATAGAGCTTACAAGAATCAGTGCTCGGATTGAATGGGTTTAAGTATTCTTGAGTTAAACGTTTTAGATCTTCCCAACAGACTTCTTAGATTTAATGATTTCAGATGGGCAATTGTGTGTATAGATATCATCATCTATTTTGACTTCTGCTAAATTGAAAAAGCCTCTGTATTGCGTGCTTGTGCTGCTCTATTTAATGTCCTTTTCAGTATGGAGTCTGAATTAGATGTAAAGGACTTGATACCACCAGCTACTTTTGCCTCTCCATTTATTGTTTGCTCCCTGGGCTGGTCTTTTGCAGTTCTGCAAGGGTACTTATTGAACTGAAACTCCTTTGTACTTGATTAGTAGCCAACCTGGATGAGTTTCCTTGAGGTTTTCCAACATGTTAACATACATTGACCCATACCTGGCGTAATTGTTATTTCTACGAAGGAAGTTGTTTGAACAGCAGAATAGATCAATTGCTAGTTTCGCATAATATCGAGGAGGTAAAGAAGCCAAAACTAACTTGTTTTCCCATAAATTACATTTCTCACATCCTTTCCAAACTTCATGTACTGGTCGAGCAATTCATATACACGATTGTCTTTAATAAGTGCCTCGAAGTACTCTTTCACATCACAGAAAGGTGGCCTTTAATCCACTACATTTGGAATTCGATAAACGGTTGTCCAGAACCTTTTGAAAAAGTAGTCGCTCTATTACCTCGGCAAGATGGGAATGGACAGTCCAGCATCTCTTATAATGAGATCTGGACACCACCCCAAGAACCACTAATCATCTTTCCAAGGTGAATCACGATATTTTTAAACCGTTCTGGGTGGTTCCACACAACTTTTTACACATTCATTACTGCGCCTACATCAAGAGTTACATTTGCATTAGCAATATTCCTCTTTTTTTCTTGCTCTTGAATAATATAAAAACCTTTGTCAAAAACTCTATTTCAAAAATATCAAGTACGTAGAAGAGGTAACAAATTAATTTAAGTATTGTTTTGTGTGTTTAAAATCAACTTTAAAAAGATTCTTTAAGGATTTTATCAAAAGTACTGGTGTTAGTCACCTTCCTGACAGACAGTGGTAGTTCATTGAATATCTTTGCACCGCTGTAGTTGAATGGAATTGTCAGTCTTTTGAAAGGCTTCGGGTTCGTATTTTCATATTACTTATTGATGGTAGACTCCTATCACTGGATTCCAGTGTCCTATGTTTACTGCGGGGAATACTAAGCCTAAAATAGCTTTCCGGTGCTGCACTATTTAGGGGCTCAGAAAATTCAACTGAATAGGTCAAATTGATAACACCCTGTCAATTTTAGCGTCTGATTGAAGTTAGTTATCTCCCCACCAAACAGTAAGATTAGGCAATTTGTTCTTGACTCTTCTGGTAGATTACCAGTCTCTTTTTCCTTAAACATTTGTGCTACCTCTGCCTTGGCTGTCTCTATTTCACTAACAAAATCATAGCCTATGCTATGATCAAGGTGCAAAAGAACTTTTATTGGAAGCTTCATGCCTGTCATGTTATGGAGTGCGAATCCAAGGAGAAAATGTTTTAATGTTACAACTTGCAGCCTCTTTCAAAACGGCATCCTTATCTCTATAGATAGTTGTTGCGTCCAGTCCTGACCAGCTTACGACAACTTCTGGAGTTACTGCATCCATTTTCAGGAATCTAATTTTCTCTCCGAACTCATTGACGATCCTTGCTTTCAGTTTATTCTGGTAAACTTCCTCATTGTCATACCCAAAGCCTGAGCCGTATATCTTATGAAGATCCATGATAGACACTGCCTAGCTCCGATTTATGATCCCTTCCCTGGGGAACTTTATAACTGCTTCGAAATCACTGACCCTGGTCTTTCATCTTTATTGTCTGTGACGACTTCTGATTTTTCCTGAAATATATCATATATAATATCGAAAGTATTGCTTATGCATCATGAGCTCATTTGCTATCAAGTCATCACCTGTGACTTGTATAAGCAGTTAATTATCCTCGTTGAGTGCTGCAGCTTCTTTGATTTTCGCGGCAGCATTTTCTGTGGTAATTGTAAATGCCACATATATCTTTTTCTTGCACACAAAACAAACTTTAATACCTGAAGTTGAGGGAATGCCTTAATGTCTTTCACTTTCTAGAACGATCAATTATCGCAGTAAACTTTTTATAACACGGCTCAAGGTGTACTCCATCAATACATTTAACGAAACCACCATTAGATATGGTTCCACATTGCTCTGAATGAACATTTAACTCCTGTATCATTGCTTAAGCTTCAAAAAGCCTTCAATATTGTTTGTCGGATAATGATTTTCAGAATATAGTATAGAGTATATAGAATCTTTTAACATGTAGTGGACTACACATTCCATCTCTTACTGTTTCAATTCAATCACAGGCAAATTATGACGAAGTTTCATGGCTGTGTTCACTGATAAACAAGGACCTTTATGTAAATGGACCCTCTGAGTATGAAAAACATTTATGAGGACAGTAGAAACTTACATTATCCTCTCTTTGAAAATAGGCATTTTGATGGTGGTCAAACTTGCTTCAAGTGATTGGAATTTACATCTGGAATGAGCAAAACAGGGGCAAATCTATATAGAAAACATAAATGTTTAACGCACAAAATCTTAACTTAAAGGATTTCTGTGAAAAAAATATTACTTTACCCCCTGTTCAAAATATGCCTATGAGAATGCTGCACAAGAAAATCATTAACTAATAAAGTTTGGTTCTGGGCTACCCTTGACTCATTCTCGGTCTGGTCTAGAATACATGAACTCGTCTATTTCTCTAAATGTTAATTTCCCATCGAAAACGAGGTTTAGGTTAGAGGCGTGATGGTAACTATTTCGCCCTTATAAAATTGATTTTTGGGATCAGTGCAGGGCTTTCACGTTCAGGAATTAAGGCACGCGACCAAGAACTCGCGTGATCAGATTGGGGCGCGCAAATTAAAATTATTTGATAAAACAAAAGAAGTATGTATTTATTGAAATATTGAACTGAACAAAACTTTGGTTTTATCTTTTGTCAAGCTTTATCGTAAAGATAAAAATTCCACATAGTCTTCTCAAGTGCAACTTCCTCTCAAAAAAGGTCAAGTTCGTCGATTTCATCAATTTCACTGTCTGACTCTGTCGAATCGTCTGTTGACGGAGCTTTGATTTCTTTTGACGTTTCGTTGCTTGTGTCATTACTAATTTTCATTCTCCTTTGTGACTTGAGGTACATATCCAGAGCTCTCTCGATGATTTCTTGCCTTTCATCTTTATTCCAAAGAGAGTGGTTTCCATAAACGATCAAATTATCGTTAAGGGTACTGTGCGACATAGAGAGGCGTTTGTCAGAGAGTTTGTTGCTCACGGTGCTAAACGTTATCTTGACCTTTGAATTTGATCCAGAAATCGACAGTACAAGGCTTGCCATTTTGGACAGATTTTGAAATTCATCGCGGTGATATGTCAGAACTGATTTCCATAGTTGTTTTGAACTTGGAGACTTGGAAAAGTAACTCCGCACGAAGTTCTTGAAACTCTTCCATTCTCGCAAAACCATCCCTTGGTCGTATGCTGCAAACACGAGGGGCTCTTGGAAGTGTATCGCTATTGTTCTGATATCATCATTACCATAGTCGCTTTCCTCAGACCAGAACTGGGGATCCATCCATCTCATTTTGGAGTACACCTCGTCGTTGTAGTCTTCAAACCTCTGCTTCAGTGTCTTTATTACAGCTTGAATTACTTTTCGCTTCACGTTCCAGACCTTCTCTAAACAGTTCTTTGCCGAAAAGGGTTGCACTGTTATATTTATGGTAAGGTACTAGCGGTTTTCCTGTTGTTTCCTTTTGTCCTCCGCTTTGACAAACAACCCAGCAAATTCTCCATCCTCGCTCACTTGGAATCGGTGCATGTAGCTATCAAGAAACTCTGCATCTGTCCCTTTCTCGTTAAGCTTTTCTTCGAGCTCAAATATATA
Source organism: Pelagia noctiluca (assembly GCA_963924455.1). Classification (NCBI taxonomy): domain Eukaryota; kingdom Metazoa; phylum Cnidaria; class Scyphozoa; order Semaeostomeae; family Pelagiidae; genus Pelagia; species Pelagia noctiluca. The sequence goes on from OZ004329.1 coordinate 5,750,695, forward strand.
GATCTCGAAATTGCAAGTGGCACTTCGAAGGGCAACAGCATATCAGCCACAAACAGGAGTGGAGTTGGAACCATGCCATCAAGGAGGTCCAGTTAAAGATTCACATAGCTCGAAACTGGTAGGACCTGAACTTCTTCAAAAGGCTGGAAACCTTGCTCCTCACGTTTGCACTGTGACCCTTTGTATCAGCTTGAACATTCTCGTACGCCAAAATGTATGCTGGCCAAGTCTCCGACAGGACCTTGAAACCACGCCTTCCATGGCCGATGAATCAGGTCCAATGAATTTTAGGCAAAACATAAAAATCTATACCAAAGCCTTTAGCACACTCGCTTACCTCCCCTTTTATCTTACCTGAATTTTTAGCAAGATAAAAGTTTGTCTTGTAAAATTCTTCAACGTCCTAAAATGCAGGTATATCAAATGCCGATTTCACAGCCAGTTCAACACGGTGGCTTGCGCAGTGAATGGTGAGAAGCCATGGTCGTTGATTTTTCATCTGTGTAAGAACACCCGAATACTTCCCCATATTAACACTAGCTCCGTCAGCTGTGCAACTAACTAGGCACTTCTGTAATGTTCTTCTGGTATGTTAAATATTGATGGCTTTTGGAATAAGCTGTCAATTGCTTTCTTGATGGCATCTGCATTGGTCCTCCCCCCCCGAACTGTTGCATTTCGAGCAGACTAAGTACAATGTAGGTAGGAATGCCATTTCTCTCACATCTTATCAGGACAAGTTCCTTTTCTTTGCCGGTTTTTCTAGCTTGGCTTCCATCACTGAGCAACGACATAAAATGTGTGCTCCCAATTATCACTGCGCATTTCTCTTTAACTGCCTCTGCGATGCAGTGGACAAATTCTTTTCCGGTTCTTCCATCTTCTTTTCTCTCAATGAGCCGTACATTTTTTTCTTTGAGACATTTAACCAACACGCTGAAGTTTTTGTGGGGCATTGTTGGCTGAAGTGCCATTTCATAAGCGCATCTCATCAGCTTTCTGTAGGAATCTCTGGTAGCCTTTTCAAATGATGACAGCACATTTGTCTGAATCTGTTGGAAGTAAAAACGATCTTAGAAAAATTCACCTCATTTACTCCCGTAAGCCCCATACAGGGTAATGCCCTTTCAGCGTTCATCAAAAAAGTAGGTTGCTGTTTGATATGTGAAAATCTTTGTGTGAAAAGCATACTCACGAAGGAAACAATTTGCAAACATTATGTCTGACAATGGTCAAATCAAGTTTCAAAATTCTTAAACTAATTTTGACTTATTTTTCTTCCATAAAACCTATCTAATGTAGCTTCGATTGACATCATTAGGAAATTTCCATGTTTTCAAGCTTCTTAAGAATATGAAAAGAGTGAGAGTAGTTGTATTTAGATTGCAGGCTACTCACCCCAGAACCACTGCAGTGCTCGACGCCAACTCGTTCAGCCACTGGTTTTGACTTCTCTATACTCAGGGCAATTCGATGACCCTCTCCTTCAAGGTGCCTAGTGACATTGTGTTTAGTGACGTAGTTTGTTCCATCGACATATGCATTTACCGATTTTTTTACAGTGGCTTTGCAGTTTGGATGCGTTAGTAAGGCATCTTTGTTTCGTGCGCATACCTTGCACCATACAAAATTCACAAGCTCACGACCATTCACTTCCTCTACTTTGTACCCAATCACATTATCTTTTCCCCACTTTTTAAACGTTAACAGATCAACTTTGCTTCCTTTGTGATCCTTAGCCATAGCGACGAACTTTTTGCAACTACTGAAAACTTAGAGCTGAAACTACGAAACTTTGAATTGGAGCATATGAAGGGTTTCAGTGACTTGAGGATATTTACGGGGGTTTCAAATCTGTTCTGCCAAGTAAAAGTCAAACAGGCAAAGACAGTGTTAGCAAATGAAAACAAAGAAGCATCCCCCGTCTGACCAACAAATAAGAAACGACAATTAATTGAACGTCAGTCCATTCAACATCAATTCCAAAGCTTCCGTTTCGAAAAAGAATTTCTCAAGTAGATTGGCTTACTACTCAGGAATGGGACATAACAATTATCGGATTCCGGATATATTCTGTATTAACTACTTCTGTATTATCATAATAATTTTACAACTATTTTATCCAGTAATTAGTTGCTGAACATCAATGAATTTAAATTTGAAATTTGAATTTAATTTCGCTCTTAACAAGAGCAATATTTATCACTGGAGGTGGGATTAATCGCTCCCAAATGAAGCCCTGGGCGCGTGGCTGCAAGCTTGCGCGCCCCCCACTGAAATCCCTGCAGTTTATTGAATTTGAATTAATGTAGTAGGCCTCATAAAGTCCCTTGTCAGGTGACGATAGCCCCCCTTCCTCGCTTGGTCTATAAGTTATATTGATAAACGTGTTGAAGAATCTCGCATATCTCGCTGTATTCCCTGTCAAGCTGTAGGCCAAGATACTCGCCCTTAGCCCCCTGAAGAGGAATACTCTTTCATCCTCACTGTGGCATACTGTACATAGAGATTTCTGCAGACCTTTTTCTGATGGACAGTATCTAGTAGTTGTTATTGATGCATATTCAAAATTCCCTGAAGTCGAATTTGTAAATTCTTGAAGATGAAGTGGAAGTTGATAGATATGAAAAAACGTATGCACTGGAGAAAACTAGAAAAGAGAATAGAGGAAAAGGACGTGGAAACGTTCCAGTATCTTCATTTGTATTGTATAACGGTGTATACATTAGGAAATCAACAGCCCTGTATATTCTCCGAGAAAACCTACCAGTTTCAAGAGACCGGTTATTGAGAGTTCGCTCTGAACAGCCATTGCACATCTTCACGGGGCTAGATATTAATCATTGTGGTCGGCAGCAGAGTGTGAGGTCTGGGGATCTTTGCATATTTAAGCGAATGGATTCGAAAACGAAGTGCCTTGTCGGGAGGATTGTACAATTTTCTTATTTGCAAGGTACCAAAAGAGAAAGGCAATATTCTTCGGATTATGTTGATTTAAGCAAAGCAAGTTATAAGAACATTGGAGTTTGCAGTAACTGGTATCAAGGAACGAAAGTTGGTCAGCAAAACGCGTCTGGGGTCGTGAATTTCAAACCTTTAGATCAAGTCTTCACCCCTGGCTACCTGTCTCTCGAGTACTATGTTGCCATTATTGAGGACAAAGCATTAATTGACAGTGAATATTCGTTTTCGATTTCAGAAGAAGCTCTGGCGAAAGCCCTTTCACGCTGGCGGACACTGATGACATTATATATGAACTTAGAATCAACGTACTGTAAATACAAGATTGTTTTGCTTGTGAGATTGTTTTTTGGACATCGAACTTAATGCTTTTGACTCAATTTTGTGCATTGTTACTTTATAAAAAGTTTCCCATCAGGGCCCTTAAGTAATCAGGATGGCAATTGCAACTCAATAAGGTTCTTTCTTGGATTTTTTATAAACATGTTAAGGAAACATGCAGGAAATCATAGTTAGTTTGTATTATATATGATGAAGTTTAAAGGGAATCTAAGCATACATAAGCCTGTGATAAAAATTGCCGTGCAAAGACAAAGGACCCTGACACCTGTGGAACCACATTCGTGATTGTGCAGGTGTCAGGGGTAGCTCGGGGTAGCTGATCTACATCAACAGGAAATATTGATGTCTGATAGGCTAGAGTTTGACCGCAATCAAGTGGCTTGAGACACTTTTATGTGTTTACATTCCCTTTATGTACCCTTGCAAATCTTGGCAGGAAGATGAACTAAGCAAGAGTGTTTGTTTGCGTCGGGAACATTCACATGTGACGTCATAACTTTTCTCACAATTTGTCTAGTCAATATGTAATAGTTTATATGCAATTTTTCTTCTGCAATCATCGGTAATGGCCTCTACCATCAATAAAACTGAGCAGTAGGACCACTAGAGCAGTTGCATATCGACCGCATCACTGCAAAAACCAAGAAACAGGTAAATAGAACATCGAAAAGAACCTCGGGTTGTGCGAGATTCCGATCCAGGAATCAAAGGAATCTTTAGGAAAATTTGCAGGAATCTTAGGAATCTTTGCAAAATTTTGTGGGATTCCGGGAATCTTGGAGTCTCGTACGCCATTTTGAAGAGTGATTTGCCCCTCGCATTTGTCACTCCTTGAGCTTGTGCATTCAACACGCATTTGCCCTCAAACCTGGGGTTTTTGCTAAAGGAGGTTCTAAAGTGGTTCAGCAAGAGCAAAATCAGAAGAGAAGCCTTTAAGGATCTATTTGACGTGATGAATCCTGATCAACGCCACGGAACTCCATTGCCATTCACTAAGTACTGCAAAACTCGCTGGCTCGTCCGTGGAAAAGTAATGTATAACATTCTAGTTAACTGGGAGGAGCTGAAAGCATACTTCCTCGCTGCAGAGCCCACGACGTCACAAAACAGCAGATTTAAGGCAAGGCTTATTCAAGAAATGCTTGCAGATCCGGTGAACTTTCTCTATTTTCAATTCGCTACCCCTATTGTTGCAGAATTTGAAGCAGTCAACGCTCTTTCTCAGTCAACTAATGCAGACCCGGAGAAATTGGAGAGAGAACTTCACTTACACCACAGAAGTCTTAAAGACAGAGTTTTTTATCCAAACGGTAATTGCAAGTCGATTTCTCAAATCGACTTTGGCTACAAGTTTATCTTGCAAGCAGGCAAATACATCTCTGGCGGCCAATGTGTTGATGCCGAAAGAAATGTCATAATGATAAAGGAAAGCTGCGCTTCATTTCTGAAAGCTGCCATCTCCGAAGTCGAATCACGGTTGCCAAATACAAGAAATGTTTTTAAGGGTCTAAGCTTCTTCAATCCAGACCATGTGCTAACTCAAACCGCACGGGCGCCATTCAAGGACTTACCGTTTCTTCATCTGCGAGCCATCGACAGTGATTCGATTGAAGACCAATACCGAAAGATCCAGTTCGTTAACTGGTCTGATGAACGTATCTTCGAAAGCGAAATTCCAAAGGATACTGTAGAATTCTGGTCGGGTGTAATGCGGCACAAAAATTCTGAGGGAAACGCACCGTTTAAGTCGCTTGCAGAATACGTCCTCTCATCTTTATATCTACCTGTGAGCAATGCTGTTGCAGAGAGAGTCTTTTCGTATTAAATATGCGTAAAGACCAAACAACGCAATAGGATGCAATTGCCTTCTCTGGATTCAATTATCCGCATAAGAACAACATTGAATTTTTGCGGTCACTGCTGCAAGAATTTTGAGGTGATGGAAAGGATGCTGGCGTTATTTAATTCAGATCAAATGTATCAGGACAGTTCGATTGAGAGTGAAGATGACAATATTGAAACTCTGTGTATGATGTAAATTTAAAGTTTTCTTTTTCCACTTTTTTGCCGATTTTTTGTATTTGTGAAATAGTTACGAAATCCAATCCTCTCATTTTGAAACATGTAGTCCTGTTGTTCAAGCTAAATGTTTAACCACACTTACTCTGTAATTTAATAACAAAGCAATAAAGATATTGATTAATTATAACAGCAAACTGGGTTCAGACATAGAAAAGATGGGTTCAAACATATAAAACAGTTAATCAATATGTTACTTCTTCGTTATTGAATCATTTAGAAAAAGCAGTGGGAAGCGTTTAGCATAAAAACCGGAACAGCAGGACTAAACGCATCAAAAAAGAGGGGGTGGGATTTTGTTATCACCATTTTTTACTGATTCATGATGACGTCACTACAACCTCGTTTTCATTTATTTGGAATTTCTTTTGTTCTATAGCCTCGTATTCAATTAGGGCTTAATCTGGCTTTATTTCATTACCCATTTGGCTTAGCCAGCTAACGAGCATCCGGCAACCCTGCTTCTGGCTCCAGAATTCTGCTGAATTTTCAAAACTCGACAGACGATTTTCAATCAGGCTCAGGCGATCAAATGTTGTTTTGTTCATTGCTTCTACTTTGTCTGACAATTCGCCCATCCTTGTGTTAAAATTTAGGTCTTGTTTTTTGAATAGTATTACCAAATGTTTAATAGTCAGGTTTGGGTCTTCCGCAACTTCCGGCATGGAATCCTTCTTTCTGCTACGTTTTTCAGACGCCATGATAGGCCTAATGTTGACAATTGAAGTTGAGTAAATTCACGTTCTCATGCAATTTGTAAATCCAAAAAAGTATGCCAATTTTTATTTGGAATTGAAGATTTAAAATTGAAGATAAAAAAATGATAAGAAAATGAACAATCAAAATTAAAAGAATGCCATGACTAATTCGATCGTGCCTAACCATCGGATCACGAGCTGGAAAAAACACGTCCGCATGGCGGAACGTCATGCAATGAAAAATGAAAAATACCTCAAACACAAGTAAGATATCCTGTTAGAAATCGTCAACCAGTACAAATGTATAGGAACCATACTTATTGTACATAAATGTAGATAAGGGACAACAAATAAAAACACTGTGGCTCCTTAAAAGCCCTTTTACCTAATTCTTAAAATTTATACATTTAGTTATTTTGTATTTAGTAAGGAAGTTCAGATAATTATACATATTTCTATTCAGAATTCCTGTATGTATTCCACCCATATCATACATGTTTAATTCAGTAAGAGTTTAGATTTAATGACTTTTGGCTATATAGTAATATGCATGCTTCCTTGATCGATTAGACTCCTACTAGAACATCATATCTACAATGAAGAAAAGTAAGATTAATTTACCATTCAGTTTGAAATATAATTTCTTTTCTAGTTTCTTTATATTGAAAAAAAGGAAAAAATTATTTCAAATAAAAATAATCAATTGTCTTTTATGAATATGATGTCATAAAATTGATGACTGTAACGATAAACAATGATTCTTTGTCTAGTATTGTTTTACACATACATTGTTACACATTGGCACGAATATGCATCCTTTCTCTTGGAAGTAGCTTGTAGTATATATATATATATATATGTAAGTAAATCCTGAGTTGATGATTAGTTTTTAGCAGGACCAAGGGACTCTATCCCAGAGCATTCTTTAAACCGAAACAATGACGTCATAAAAATTGATGATGTTATAGATCTTAAACTACGCTAACGTCAGCAAATACTGATAAATCATCTACTATACAAAAGCCATTATCAAAACAAAACCAATAAAGCTTATAGCAGCTTTCTGGTATGGTATATCTAAATATCTGCTATTCTCTGTTTTGAGTTTTCGAACCATCAAATCTTCATTGATTGAGCCTTCAAACCATACACGTTTGACAACAGTAACAATCAGGAAATAAAATGGCCTTAGTGCTTTGAACGTGAAAAAGTATTTATTGACTATCAGGTTTCATATAGTTTTTAGTAATCTACTCTAATACAAAATCTCACTTATTATCTATATTGACTTTTGGAATGTAATTGAATTTTCTATTTTTAGAATGGGGTGCAATGCTCTATTGTTCTATATCTCTAATAGTTAGGGCTGTTAACACTTGAATTGTGCAAATCGTGATAACAGCATGAAAATTTGTGATTTGGGGTAATTTGACCTGCTGAAAACGATTCCGAACAGACCCCAGCTGAAAAATGCCCCCAAGTGCTATTTTTAGACAGGGGTACCTGGCCCCAGACCTCTATTTGAACTTCCTTCTATAAATGAATATCAATATGCATTAGAAACATGAAAGTATGGATTTCCACACATGTTTACATGCTGAACATTTTGAAGAAGAGACCCAGTCAAAAATTTACCCCCAAGTGCTATTTTTAGACAGGGGTACTTGGCCCCAGACCTCTATTTGGACTTCCTTCTATAAATGAATATCAATACGTATTAGAAACATGGAAGTATGGATTTCCACACATGTTTACATGCTGAACATTTTGAAGAAGAGACCCAGTCAAAAATTTACCCCCAAGTGCTATATTTAGACAGGGGTACTTGGCCCCAGACCTCTATTTGAAATTCCTTCTATAAATGAATATCAATACGTATTAGAAACATGAAAGTATGGATTTCCACACATGCTTACATGCTGAACATTTTAAAGGAGAGGCCCAGTCAAAATTTACCCCTAAATACTATTTTTAGACTGGGGTACTTGGCCCCAGACCTCTATTTGAACTTCCTTCTATAAATGAATACCAACATGTGTTAGAAACACGAAAGTACGGATTTCCACACAATTCGACATGCTGAACATTTTCAAGAAGAGACCCATTAAAAAATTTACCCCTTAATGCTATTTTTCGACTAGAGTACTTGGCCCCAGACCTCTAATTTAACTTCATTCTATAAGTCAATACTGAAATGTGTTAGAAACATAAAATGAGGGGTTTCCACATATTCTGACCAGCTGAACATTTTAAGAAGTGACCAAGTAAAAATGTATCCCTAAATGCTATTTTTAGACTGGGATACTTGTCCCCAGACCTCTATTCTGATGGTCCACAACCACGCTGATAGGGCACAACGCAACACCGACATTTTTGTGTTGTGCTCTGTTAGCATATCATGCGGGATATGACATGAGTTATATTAAACGGCTATATAGTATTAATAATATTAGTTTCATAAAAATGGTTAAATGTTACCGATCGGTTAATCTGGAAATTTCCCGCCACATTGAAACAATTCCGTGCATTCGAGACCATAGCGTTTGCATTTGCACCTGGAGCCACAATTTTTCTGACAGCCACATTTTACCAGTTCATGGCATGCTTTTGCTGCTTCTGGGATAAGCGACCAAACAGGCAGAAAAGAGTCGTTGTCTGTTTTCCACCCATATTCACAAACATCTGGTGTCTCCTGCATTTTTTGTAGTGACTGTCCCCAAATTTTTCTAAAAAAAATGATAACAAATTTATGAGCCTCATATTAGAAATCAGTTTTCATACTTTTCAGAAAACAACGTGTCGCGTATCTTACAGTTGGATACCTTTTGGTCTTCCTATGTTGTGGAAATATTTTCAAATGATTCTGAAATAGTTACATTAAAGCAAGCGAATGTACGGCCTGCCTGAAAGATTCACGATTTTGTTAAAGGGCCATAGCAATGTGTCGACAAAATGGAGACTGTACTTTTAGAACACATAACAGAAACGGCGGAAAATAAAGATATAGGATTCAGGAATATTCATAACGATTGTGTGATAGTAGTACTTGTGCACTGAACGTTCATAAGAATAGGAACTTCATTGGTTTGGGAGTACTTGGGAGTGAGGTACACAGTATGTTAATTATATTTAATTAAGATAATTGTGTAACACAACTTCTTACCCTCCTTGTAGTAATGCCCGTTTAGCATGCTGTTGCAAGGCGTCTCTTGTTGGTGGCAAGCTGTCAATGCTGCGGCCTTTTCTTGTGAATAGGATCTTTCTGCATTCGTTGATGTCGGTCAGCTGGCTTGAACGGTCATACATGAGAATTACGTATCTTTCTAGGTTCTTCATGTCATCATCGGTTAAATTATTGGTAGATCCTTGAGACAGTCTGAAATGAAACAAGAAATAAACGACTTATAATCACAAGTTAGCACGTAGACTTACAAATTCATTTCAACGCGTCAATAATTTAAATTACGCGCACAATAAATAAAACGCAGTAAGCAGATTTTGCGTAGATTTTGCGTAGGGTAATAGAGGTATCTGGGTATCTGGCATGTACTCTAAAACGAGTTTCCTAAATTTGTGGATTATTACGGATGCTCAATAGCACGATAAACTTACCTTGCTTTCAAAGGTATCCGGCTATCAGAGTTATTTTTGGGAAAGAGTCAAAAAATCGTTATTAAGATGCAAATAAAATATAACGAAGCATATGCAACACCAAAAACTCACCTTGCAAATGTATTTGTTACGTCAGGAAATGACTTCCACGCTTCCCAAGCAATCTTTTTTCCACGACCACAGAAGGACGACACGGTGTCACATCCAGTAAATGCGAACCAAAACAGTAACCCAGAGCAAATTTCATTTCTCAAGTTGCCAAAGTAATCGTGAATCGGTAACCATCGCTTGTTCTTTCCAACACCGAACTCCACCCAAAGTTTCTCCAATGCCAATTCCCCAAACATTGCTACCGCGATGGTGACAACATCAGTATCCACCGTACGTATGCTGACTTTACGGTGATTCGATTCGGCCGCGTTTTTAACATGGACAAAAATTCTTGTGTCCGCTTCCTCATGGTTGCATGGAAAAAGATTTTCTTCGTTGATTTCACCAGAGAAGACAACGCTTTCAGAAACTGTTGCAACAATGGTCTTACCAGGCACTTTAGTTATTCCGATCTGTTTGGCCAATAAATGAAACAGCTCTTCCTTGTTTTCATCCACCCTTAAGAACTGACGCCAGTTTTTAGCTATTGGTGTGGAAGGCTTGACTGATATACGTACACCAGATCCGCGTTTCTCTCTCGTCTGTGACTTCAAACTTTTCTTGAAATATCTGTCGAAAACAATATCAATTCTTGTCAAATCAGCGTCTTTCAATTCTTTTCTGACTTTCTCGGAGAACGTTTTGGCATAATCTCCAAATGTTTTTACGTCTTGGGGAGGTGTCATCTGCACCAGTGCAGCTCCGTCCACAATTTTTGCTGTTACTTCTGGAGTTGCCTCCGTTGTTTCTGCATGAACGTCCAAGCACTTGAGAACGTCAGCCTTGTTGCCTTTTCTCAATTTACCATACTCGGACAGAGAAGGAGGGTAGATATGGTTCTCGTGGGAAAAAAAATCATCCAAATCTCCATTTCTGGACTGACATGAGACGTAAAGCGAAGCAAACAGCTTACAGTCCTGTTTCAGGGAGACAACTTGCAGTTTTGATTTCGTTGTCTTAAGTGTGTTTTTCTCTCTAAACAATGGAAATTTATTCTTTGGGATGGGAGCGTAAATGGAAATTTTTCCCGTTACAAGTCTATCATTTACAAATTCTTCATACTGCCTCTTGCCTTTTCATACGCCACTCTAACAGATTTCGAAGCATCTTCATTCATTATGTGCCTTGAAACAGCGTTTATAAGAATATCACCATTTTGAAAAGGGTTTCCCAATTCATCGAATACTGTCTTAAACGAAAGAACATTATTTCGAAACCGCTTTTCGTGTGCACCTGTATCTTCCTGGTTAAGTAAATCTTCCTGGTGAAGTGATCATGTTCCATAAGCAATACAAATATTTTTTCAAAACCATGGACCTAAGAAATTTGGCTGAAGCATCCCCCCGAAATTTTTCCTAAATTCAAATGAATAATTTAGTTTTCATGAGTGAATTTTCACTTCCTATTTTCTATCATTGCCAAACATGAATTGGGTATAGAGAAGCAAAAATTAAATGCAAATTTCATTCCAAAACAGCTAAAATATCTTATCAAATGTAACTAAACTGAACTAGGAATAAAACTCTGTGGGACAGACCTGTGGAAGTTGTTTTTCTTGATAAGAAAAATATAAAAAGTTTCTTAACCTTTTTAGTTCAAACAAAATATCCTACTAAGGTTTCTTAAGTTTTGAAAATCTGGCCCAACGGTTTCTTATTAACGATTTCTTATAAAAATTGAGTGTATTTAGATTTTGTTGTTTGTATTGTCATTTAAAGGTAACTAAGGCTGGTAATTTGACTCTTGAGTTTATAGAAAATCAATGGGTATAACTGCATTTTCTAGAATTAGATATTGTGAAACAGCTAGAAAAGCTAGTTAATTCCCCTCAAAATTAGATTAAGAATTCGGACTACTTCCTTATAAAAAAACGTGTCAACAAGATTCTTAGGATTTATTTGTTCAAGTAGAAGAAAGTTAAAAATCTTTCAAAGGAATTTCTAAGATGCAAAAATATGTGTACACAAGCCACTTTTTTCGAGAAAGAACAACATTGCCTTATAATACTGCATGCCTTGACAATTTGTTTCCTCTTTTGCTTTCCGCTTATTTGGGCCTTTTCTAATCTGCACATTTTCTTCTCAATAAATCAATACACCTACTTTTCTAGTATTTGAGAACTTGGAATGAAAAGTATATGTCATAGAACTCCATCTTTCCATGAATTGTCGAAACAATACACGATATATAAATAGTTTTCCTTTTTACGGATTGAGTTTCGGAAGCACTTCCTACTTTGATGGTCTAGGCAACCAAAATACACTCGTAGTTTGTACCATCGCTTTGAGATGATAATTCGAATTGTGTAGTTGCTGAAATAAGATATTTCTATTAAAGAATATTTGAAATTATCATAACCCTTTTATTTACACAAAAATACCTGGAGAAGAGGTTTCATGACCACGCAATGTAAGTTGTTCCGAAACCACTCCATAGGGATTTCAATGTGTTTTGAGAATCAGCTGAGTTTGGTCACAACAACTGACGTCATGCGGCGCGTTGAACAAAAACGAACTATTTTGCCCAGTTGATTTTTGCCCAGTAGTTGCTGAAATAAGATATTTCTATTAAAGAATATTTGAAATTATCATAACCCTTTTATTTACACAAAAATACCTGGAGAAGAGGTTTCATGACCACGCAATGTAAGTTGTTCCGAAACCACTCCATAGGGATTTCAATGTGTTTTGAGAATCAGCTGAGTTTGGTCACAACAACTGACGTCATGCGGCGCGTTGAACAAAAACGAACTATTTTGCCCAGGGAGTGTTTTGGCTAATGACTTTTTCTCAAAAAATAAAACTCCAAAAAGAAAACTCAGATTTGACTCAGGTTTTTTGCTTCCTTAGTTAAATTACCAAAGCTAACTACTGTCAAATGTAAAATAATCACGACACCCCTATTTTAAATAACTTCGTTGCAACCATTAATGGGCATTCATCCTCAACATATAAAGTAGCATGTGGTGTTCCTCAGGGCTCTGTTCTTGGTCAATTACTATTTCTTATCTACATAAATGATTTGCCAAACTATTCTAACTTATTATCTTTTTTTTATTTGCTGATGATACAAATATTTATTTTGAATCCGATGACCTCACGAGATTGACCAAAACAGTTTATAAAGAACTAAAGAAAGAAAAATCTTGGCTTGACTGTAACAAACTTGCGCTTAACATCGAAAAAACATCCAAACAAACATGTTATCTTCCATTCACCCAGAAAGAAATTACCTGCACTAGTAGACCTCCAACTTGGTAAACATAATATAACAAGGAAAAATTATTTCAAATTCTTAGGTTCTTGTTGATGAACATCTCTCCTGGAAGAACCATATCAGTGAACTTCGTAAAAATCTTTCAAGAACAAATGGACTCTTTTTCAAACTTAGGCATTATATTCCATTGTCAACTCTTCTCTGCTTGTACAATTCACTTTTCTCATCGTTCCTAAATTATAGTATTATCGTTTGGGGTCTTACATTTGACACTTACCTTGATCCATTATATGTATTGCAAAAGAAAGTCCTTAAATGTATTAAGTTCCAACAAACCACTACTCCGTCTTCACCTCTATCTCATTCATGAAAGGTATTGAAGCTTGAAGATATGATTCATTTGACATACTTAAATTCGTCTTTAAGCTTTTAAGAGGCTCTCACCAATCTACTTCCATAACCATTTCACTCTCATCTCTACTTCCCATAGGCATGGAACTCGTCAGACCACTAGAGGGCATATATTCATGTCCCTAAGAAGGACAACTCTCTATGGACTAAAAGCAGTACAATGTTTTGGCTCTAAATTATGGAATAATCTACCACTTTTCATACGTGTTGCTCGCAATGTTTCAAACTTTCGTTCTAGACTAAAAACATATTTCATTAATTCTTATATTTAATTTGTTAGGGTTTATCTGGTTCATTTATTTTATCTAAGAAGTTTTTTGTTTCTTTATTAATTGTTTTTATGGGGGAAGCTCTCTCTCAATTAGTTTATCTATTTAGAGAGCTTCTTCTCAAGCAGCCTACCCTATATACAGTTATGTAATGTATTTTTTCTTAGTTTACTTAGTCTGGTATTGTGACCTTAATTTATTTTATTGTAGACTTGTACTCGTATCTAGGTGTATTCTCTTAATGTTTAAAATTGTATATAGGGTGGATTGTTGGTTAAATGAAACTCAAACTCAATACAGTGCTTATATCCTAAAATGAATGATTGCCCAATCCTTGTGGTCGTATTTCATTGTCACTCGGACTGCCAGCAGTCATGAGACACCCCATTTTTTCAAGCAGTATCCAAATGGATTCCTCTTTTTCCTTGACTTCTTCTCATGCTTCACCCTAACCATTCTGTCATTGAGATCCTTCTCTGACTTGTAGTAAGCTTTTCATGCTATTTATCAAGGTTTTCGTCTTTTTCCAGCCACTTCTCCATATGTTTTTCCAATCCTTTCCTCTACCATCCTTCCAAACCCAGCATCAATGGATTGAACTTTATCAGTTTGATTTGGAGAAATGAGGTACACAATGGTGTTAAGCTCTTTCTTGCACCTTTGGTGGAAGTTTTGAGGTAACCAGTGGCGGTTTTAGGGGAGGACCAGGGGGGCCATGGCCCCAGGCCCTGCGCTTTTGCTAGAAAAAAGGGGCCCCGCATCTTTCATAGAATAAAAAAAATGCTCTCCTTCATAATGAAATATACACAAAGTTCAAACAACGTTTGAAATAACGTTATGCTCAGACTTAGCAAAAATTTGAGTTGTACAAGCTCTCTGTAAAGAAAACGCAAAAATGATATTAGAACCAAATTTTAAAACCCGGGGTGGGGGCCCCGCAAATTTTTTCGGCCCCAGGCCTCGCAGTTCCTAAAACCGCCCCTGGCAGGTAACTAGAAACAAACATTGTCATAAAACAAAACCTTCTCAGTTCCATCTTTTTCAATGTAGAATCATGGGATGCATTCCGTTTTCTATTGCTCTGAACTGCTTTCTTTAAGTTTCTGTGAAATTCTTGGATAGTAACCCTCTCTTCATTTTCCGAGTCATTCTTTTTGTTGGTCCTCCTTCTTAATCTGGAGCCAATAATTGGAACCAATTAGAACTCGCTCTAAAATTCTCTGCTTTCTCTCTTCCATAAATTTGCTCTATTTTGGCTTTCATCTTCTTGCTGAACCACATTTTTAGACCTTTGCACCCTTTCCCCTCCTTAACTTGAATTCTGCAAAAACAAGTCCTGCAGCCTCAGGGTAGTACTCATTTCTCCCTGCCTTTGTGGAGCTCAAATTTCTTCTTTGCCTTGTTACCCTGATGTTGCCAACATTCTTCTTGCTCCTGTTAAGATTTGCTTCTTCAAAAATCTTGTTTCTTTTCTGGTTCGACTTGATTACTATAGATTTATCTGGAATGCCTCTCTCCCGGCAAACCGTTTTCCATTTTTGTGGTATCTTATTTCTAGACAAAGTATCAAGTAACTCAAGTGTTTCCTTTTTGAAATCAATCATATAAGACTTCCTTTTTGGACTTCCTCTTCCTTTGCCAATTTTCTCTTTTTCAGGGGAATCAACACAACTGGCACTCACTGCTTCTCCAGAAAAAGTTCGCAGGGTTTCACCATTTGGTGGTTTTGCTTTGCTTACAGAAATTTCGCTCTTTAAACTTCTGATTGCTAACATAGATTTTGCTCCAGTTTGGACAGCCTCCTCATCGGGTCTGACATCAGCAACAGCATAATCACCCTTTCATTTTGCATGTACAGTTTGTGAATGTCAAGGTGCTTTTTTCCTGTGAACGGCTCCTTGCAAATACTAGAAGAAAACAGTTTTATATTTATTCCTACAACCTTTTGCAGAGCATCAGTTACATTGAACTTTTGTCCTTGTTTTGTTTCAAGTTGTTTTTATCAATCCGCAAGAAAGCAACCTTCTATTCAAAGCTATGACCAATTTTGGCCATGAAGCTGAACGAGGAAGAAGACAAAAGAAAACACATTGTTAAGATGCTCAAAAATAACTTAGCCTTGGTTTTAGGTAGATGAATTTGGGTCTTTCGGTTTGGTGTTAGGCTAGTATTCGGCAGGGAGAAAAACTTATTCTCTTAGGATAAAGGTAGGTTTTTGGTGGGAGGAGGTTTGACTTCTTTGAACCAGGTTTTATGAATAGTTCTTTTGATGCATCCTATTCTTTCTTTCTGAAAATAACAACAGTGAAAGCGAAGTCAACTCAAAAAGGGAGAATAATGATGACAGCAGCAGAATTTTCACATTTTCACATGCAAGCAGATAAGTTAGGCCACTTTGTCACGTTTATTTGCTGTTACAAAACATGGCATATCCGAATTCATACCAGTTTTTTTTGAAGCAAGCATTCGTGGTTAGCATGCCTATTACAAAGATGTAAATGTTTACATAGGTGAAGTTATGTTTTGCCAGGAAGAGCCAGACAACTAGGACGATAAATATGCTGTAGCTGTTTTCAGTGAAAGTGAGAAAATGATTAAGCTGACTGATCGGTTGACCTGGAGTGTCATGGCGGGCGGACACAGAGATAGCACTGCTCAAGGAATGAAAAAAAATACTAGGTATTTTGCTCCAGTGCCCTGTAAAACAGAAGCAGGGCATATTTTACACTGTTTTGAATCATGTCTGCATTTGAGAGCAGATGAAGAAAAGGGCAACATGAGTTTATGCGACGGTTGCGCCTCGTGGTTCCACGAAGAGTTTGTGACGGCCGGCAAGATGAACGGCCTAGGCCCAAAGCCAACGGCGCGTCATGGTTTTGCTCTTCTTGCTTTTTGGTTTTTAGCAAAGTCAAAGAAATTAAAAAAGAGCTTATTGAGTTACGGAATCGGCTGAATAAACTGCTGGATGCTTCTGTGGATCCCAAGAAAGCAGAAAAGGATGACACTTCTCGTGTTATTATTGAAATCGACGACGACGATGATGATGATGATGGTCAGTCAACTGTTGAAGGTGAAGGGCCTAAGTCGAAGATGGGAACCTCAACTCAAAACTCAAAGAGTACTGGCGATTATACCGATGAAATTAATCGATTAAAAACAGAAAACAAGTTTCTAGAAGTTCATTTCAACTCAGTGAATAAACTTATAGACCAGGTACTTGAAGATCAACAAAAGAGCAAAACCACCGACAAGACATCAAAAGCAGAACCATTCCATACAATCGTTCCCGAGAATCAAAATAATGAAAGCAAAAGCAGTTTGAAGAGAAAGGGAAATAGCAGCAATAACAGAAACCATCATAATGGTAACAACCTAAACAGGAAGTCAAATACTGAAGGTGCCGACAGAAAGAAAGCCATAATATTTGGAGACTCTCATGTAAAACGTCTTCACAACCTAAACATACCTAATGGTGGTTAGGCTAATGGAATGGGCGGCCTACAAAGTGATCAGCTTATTTCCAGACAAGCGGGTTTTGTTAATAAAGAATTGCCCAATACTGACGAAATTATCATTCATGCTGGCTGCAATGACGCTAAAACCAGAAGCCCAAAGTCAATCGTCAATAGCATAGATTTTGCTGCAAAACATTACTTGAACAAGAAAGAAAACCTTCATATAAGTATATCTTCTATTTTTCTAAGAAAAGATGACACTACTCTAAATGCAATAATAGTTGAAACCAACAGTGCGCTAAAGGCATACTGTTGGGCTCAGTGCTTTGACTTCGTAGATCATGGAAATATTGCCTTTCGGCATCTTTCTCAGGTAGGTCTGTAGTTAAGCCCTGAGGGTATTAAAGGGGAAGTTCGGTCAAAAAATATTATCCAATTTCGCTGTAAATGTGTTCAAAAGTCGTTGTAGGATACAATTTTAACTCTTACCTTACTCCCGGTGTCGATAATCCACTAATATCCGTTGCAAAAAGTCGCATGATTTTAGGCCGCCATTCTCGAAAATCTGAGCAAGATTGTTGTTGCTGTTTTTGATGTCATCATGGTCAAAGGAAAAAATCATGGGGTTAAACGCATATTGCGGACAACACTTCTTATGATAATTCTTAATCCTTCTTTGTTTTTGTGACACAATATAAAGTTTTAAAATATATTTTATTACTAGAAATAGAATAAAAATTGCAATATCAATATAAATTACTCAAACTTCAACACAAAGTGGCTAAAAAATGTTGTGAAACTTTGAACAAATTAGAAGCGACTAAGAAAGTGGCAATGAAGAATAATAAAAAGTTCTTAATTAAATTCGTTCGGAACCTTTGGATACGGAGCCAGTGAGAAAATTAAAAGAAAATGTATAGCAAAGATTCCCTGGATGGCAAAGACTTCCGGAATTGTGACGAAGAAGAAGAGCTTGAGAACGAAAGGATAGGTAATGATGAATGTTGTGTTTGGGGTAAAAATGCGAAGCAATGGAGACATAACGTTATGCCAAGAGTCTTTGCTGCCAAGAAATCAACAAAATTGAAGAAACATCTTCAAAGGAGAAGCAGTTTACATTATTATTTATCTAATTGCCTTACATTAATATATAAGCAAGTTTTAGGGGCAACCAATCCTATTTTTTAGAGATACCCCTAAGTAGAAGTATATAGAAATGAGAATGTTTTGATCTGGACTAAGAAAAACAATAGGAGTAAAAGTAAAGTACCAGTAGGCAAAAGTATAGGGAAACGATGTGGGGTAATTATTGAGCCTCCCCCTGACCACAACCATTGTGAAAAGAACTTATAAGTCAACCACGTTCTTTACTGTAGGTGGAATCCCGGAGTTTGTTGTCTGAAAAGGGTTGTGTATGTATTCTTGGTTTAGCCCCATATTCTCAACTGTGGGAGATTTTATTCTAGCTTTAGCCAATACAGTACTTTCATCGTGGGGAAATTTCAGTTTGGTCTACTTGACAAGACCAGTCCTTGAAAAGGCGTTAAACAATCTTAGGGGAGATTGAATGACCACTTTTAACAAACATCTCTATTCTCTTATAGACGTGCCCTTCCCCTATTAATCTTCTGAAACTTTCCCAACTAGGACATTCTTATTCAAGCCCCCTATTAATTAACTCTGGTACAGGTAAAGTTATTGCACTATGTCTTTAACGTCCCATTGTCGCCACATTCTGTCTCTACATTCTGTCTCTCACAGAGGTTCCCATTTTAACAATTATCTGAAAATTGTCCACCCAGGAGATTCTTATTCCAGCCCCCCCCCCCCTATCAATTATTTTGAGATTGTTCCAACCTCTCCTACTATTCCAACCCCCGTCTATTAGAGACCACAGAGTAGGTTAATTACAAACATTCCTATACCATTCCCTGTTTTCGAATTGGAAAAGCTATCTGCTTGATTTTCATTAGATATCCTATATCAAAGTAGTTTTGTATTATATTTTGTCGACAAATGAAATGTTTTATTGTAAGTTTTTGATTCTAAGGGACATCAGTTAATGAATCCTGCGGTAAATGTATTGCCCATATACATTGTTGCGACGAATAATTCAAGGTTTCCATTAGACATTCTCTGTAATTATGAACTTCTAGTTATTCTTCATCACCACTTTTTTCAGCCATTTTGTGTTCAAGTTTGAGTAATTTCTATTGATATTGCAGTTTTTTATCTATTTCTAGTAATAAAATATATTTCAACACATTATATTGTGTCACAAAAACAAAGAAAGATTCAGAATTATCATAAGAAGTGTTGTCCCAATACGCGTTTCACCCCATGAATATTTCTTTTCACCGTGATGACGTCAAAAATAGGAACAACATTCTTCCTCAGATTTTTGAGAATGGCGGCCTAAATCCATGCAACTTATCGCAACGGATATTAGTGGATTTTCGACACCGGGAGCAAGGTAAGAGTTTAAATTGTATCCTACAACGACTTTAGAACACATTTACAGCCAAATTGGAGAATATTTTTTTGACCGAACTTCCTCTTTAAACTATTCTTGCATAACATCATCTCCCATCTTACTTCTGGGTAAACCGCTTAGAGAGAATGCCAACGAAAATACAGAGCTAGCCAATTTAACCACAAAGAATACGGCTAGTTGCAATTACAACAATTTGGGAACTGGGTGTCGTCAGCATTTAGGCTTGAAAAAAGGCATGGCAATTGCATCCCTGACTGAATTTTAATGGTCTACGTAGTCACCTGGATGAGGTTCAACTACTAATTAATAAATTAGGGTTACATATCCTTACCTTGAATGAGATCAAGGTCGACCCTCTTTTCCCAAAAGAGTTGACTAGTGTGGCAGGCTATCATCAAGAACGCTTGGAAAGGACTTGCAATGGTGGTGGAGTCTCTATTTACATTAGGGACTCTATCAAGTATAAGCTTCGCTTCAATGTCCCAGTTGATGACTTAGAAATCATCTGCATTGAGGTAAAACCCCCTAAAAGCAAGCCGTTCCTTGTTCGTGCCTGGTACAGGCCACCAAGTGACCCTATAGCCTCTTTAAGGAAGCTAGAAAAGGTTCTCTCCTTCTTAGATAAAGAGGGAAAGGAAATAATACTCTTAGGAGACACTAATTGTGACCTAACTTCTAAGCAAGCTGAACAACCTATTGACAACAGTTCTAAGCACATGCTTGAACTTTATGCGTTGTTCAGCTTTAAGCAACTTATTGAGGGTCCAACTAGGGTTACTTCAACAACCTCTACCATTATAGATCATGTTGCTACAACATGTGTCGGAAACATTGTGAGATCAGGGGTGCATGAAGTTTCCCTAAATGATCATTATATGGTCTACTGTATTCGCAAATTTAATGTTGGTGTGGAAAAAGACCATAAAATGATCAAAACTCGGAAAATGAAATATTTTAACGAAGATGGATTTTTGACTGAGGTTTCCGACATATGCTGGGAGGAAATGGTTACTGAAACTGATGATATCAATCAAGAATAGTCAATAATTGGTCAAAACTATTTCCTTTATCCATCGACAAATATGCAACCTTAATTGGAATGCGCGTTTCTGAGAAATACTGTCCATGGATAAATAAAATCCTCAAGGAACTTATGCAGTCCAGAAATAAGTTGAAGAAAGCTGCATCTAAAAGCAAGTCTCAACTTCCCATCGATTCTTATCCACAGGTCCGAAATAAGGTCAATTCTATGAATATTCAAAAAAATATTTTACAGACAAGATCTCTGAAAATCAGGTCAATATGAAAGAATCTAGAAAGGCAGTCAATGAACTTCTTGGCAAGAGGTCTGAAACAAGTAACATACCTGCACTGAAATTGTTCAAAGAAAAGACATTTCAGATGCAATAAACACTTTCTTTTGCTCTGTTGGCAAGGAACTTGCAGATAAAACTGATTTTGCCCCTAATCCTCTTCTATCAGGTGAATATGTAGTCAATCAAAATAAGGTAAAATTTAACTTCAAGACCATTGAAGTTAAACAGATCAGGGCTGCATTTGCCAAAATTCAAACTACTAAGAGCTTTGGGGCTCACAATATATCTAGTTACTTTTTGAAGCTGGCCCTACCTCTCATTGAAAACAGTTTGGCTATGATGTTTAAAACCTCAAATGAAACCAGTCAGTTCCCAGATTCGTTTAAAGTAACTAGAGTAACTCCAATTTTCAACGGTGGAAATAAGACTGAAAAGTAAGACTACCGCCCGATGTTTGTATTACCTGTCATCTCTAGGCTCTTTGAATAGCTTATTTTTGACCAGCTGTACCAGCACATGAATGAAAATAATTTGTTCTCTGCTGATAAATCTGGGTTTTGGCGTCTACATTTGACCCTTTCCTGTTTGCTTAAAACACAGATGACTGGTACAATGGCCTGGACCTTGGTCGGCTTGTGGGTTTAGTTTTCATTGATCGAAAAAAAGTCGGCGTGCCATAAGGTTCATGTCTCGGTCCCCTCCTCTTTCTTATCTAAATCAATGATCTACCACATGCCGTCAAGTGTCCATGTATGCTGACGACACCAGTTTATGCCACCAGGCCTTGAGTATGACTCAGCTGAATGAAGCTATTAACAATGATCTAAAGCAATTGGACCCCTGGCTTCAGGGTAATAAACTTTTCCTGAATGTTGCAAAAACTCACTCTATGCTTATTACAACCAAGCAAAAACGTAATGCTTTAGAAAGCACAAATCAGACTTTGGAACTGTACATTCGCAATAGCGAGCTTGAGGTAGTGCAGAAAACAAAATACTTTGGCGTACAAAGATTGAAAAAACAAATAAAGGCAACCTCTGCTAAGGTCTCTAGAGCATTAGGCTTTTTAAAGTACGTCAAGAAGTTCCTACCAAGAGAAGCTCTAATTACTCTATACACTAGTATTGTTGAGCCCCACTTTCGTTCCTGTTGTTCTGCTTTTGGCTGCTGTGGCATTACTGGCATGAGCCAGCTGCAAAAGCTGCAAGACCGAACTGCTAGAATCATAACAAACAGTAACTTTGATGCCCCTAGCAGACCACTTATTGAAAAATTAGGCTGGAGGACCATTGAACAACTCTTTAACACAGAGTCTGAAACAATGGTCTTCAAGTCACTTAATGGGTTGGCTCAACAGTACATGACAAACCTTTTCAAAAGAAATTCACAATGTTCCACCTGTCGCCTCAGGAACACAGGTACTGATCTGAGGTGACCAAAGAAAACATCTGCGAATGGTCAAAATGTTTCTCTTTCAAAAGAGTTATCCTCTCTAAACACTTTCAAACTATCTGTTAAAAGATAGTAGGGGTGGGGCCAGGGTGTTTGCTTGGGCTCCCCTTGGGTGGCAGGCTAACCTTATATCACTTTTGCTGATGGTAACTTCCTGGGTAGGTCTGTCTTCTAGGGTCGCCTGGGTTTGATGCCAGTGGAACTGCCCCCGGCAGTGCTTTTTTTCTTTTGTATTTTTATTTAATTTCTAAAATTTTAGTTTTTTTGAATTGTATATATTTCACAAATTTTAAATCTTAGGTTGTTAATTTTATAATTAGGAATCAAATCTTCATTTTTAGTATTTCTAGATTTTGAGATTGTACATTATAATTAATATTTTAAGTGGAGGGCCTCTTGTAAATCAGCATTTGCTGTTATGTGCTACCCTCCTTAAAAAATTGAAATATGAAATATAATATATGAAATATGGCATGTACCAATTGAGCTTTCAAAATGGTTAAGCAAATTTCTGGATGATTGAGGTGATATAGAGGCAGAGTGTATCGGAATTAGATACAATCTTGGAGCCGGAAAAGGTCTGGAACTTCCAGCAGACTACACACTGATTGTAAATTGGAAAGACCTCAAGAAAATAAAATAAAAACTGTATCCAGATAGAGATTCTTCTAAATACTTTGTTTACCAGTCCTTCTGTCCTTGCAGTCCAGCAGTCTGAGAACCATATCCCTTTCCGACAAGATCTTGTGCTTGCAGAGAAATTACAGACATGTATGCGTGTGTGTACCTCTTAAACAATCAGGAGTTCAAATATCTTCAAGTAAACTAATTTTGAAGATTGAAGATTTCAAAACATCAAATTACAATAAACTCAGTAGTATCAACCAGCTTCTATATGGAGTTCTACAAAGTGTAGAGAGTGCGACCCTCAAAAGTTTTATTTGAGTCTCTGACATTCAAAAGCTTGCACACTTACTTTTTCGGCATGCTCATAACAAACCTCCAATTTAATCTGGGGTGTGCAATAAAGGCCATACTTCTCAGGCTGGCTTGCAGTAAGGTACTAGATCATACGTGAGAATATCAATTTCTTTATTTCAACACAAATTAAGCTTATTTAAGCTAATTTTATTCAATATCAACTTTTAAGAACCTTGAACCCTAAAATCTTGGAAAATCTGTTAAACAAGAACCCAGCAAGGCTAACATAGAAAAACCTACGTTCATATATGTGGGTTTTCACTGTACTAGTTGACGAAAAGGACATATTCCAAGAAGAGAGTTTGCAAAAGAGCCGGCCTCAAACTCTTTTTTTAAAAATTCGGAAATAACTCAAAAACAAACTCCAAATTAAATTATTAAACAAATAGCAAAAATTGGTTTACCTGACATAGGTTCGATGTTTCTTTGTCCCCACGTACAAAACGTTTTCCAGATGTAGTTTTAGAATCAATTGCATACAGCACTGGAGCTTGGTTGACGTTGATCCGTCTACAGGTTCTGCATTGCTTGATTAAGCCTTTGTTTAAAGTTCTTTGCCGACCAATCATGCTTGGCAGAACACTCGTTTTCTCTGCTCTTTCCTTATGCTGAATTCTAACTAGCTTGATGTGGTATTGCTTCATGAAGTTGCACACAACAGTTTTGGTATGACTTCAGCATCTCGTTTAATACCTTGTTCATCTTCTGCTGCAATCTGCCTAGCATTTGCATATAGCCATACATAAGAAATTATTATCCCTTAGACCTTGCTTGCTGAAAACTTTTTTTCTCTTATTTCTTACCCGAATCGATACCATCGATTCTGAGATGTTGTAGCTGAAAGCAATGACATTATGTTTGCTTCTTCAATCACCTTCATACTTGTCTTTTTCTGTGCATGTCAAGCTGCTGTGTTGGCATGTGGACCTATTTCCAACAGCTCTCTTAAAAGATGTGATTCGAAAATCTGGAGTTCTAATTGCCAGTTGGTTTGGGTGGCCTAAGGCGTGATTTTTTATTTGTTTGGTAATACACAGTTTGTTCACATTCTAGAACATGGCGTCTATGGCGAACATGACTGAAGGTTCTGCTTCATTGTGTACTCTTTCTTATATAAACAGCAAAGTTTTTGTATCATCATTGGTGAGGGGCTGTCATGATTATAAAGACGCCTAGAAAAATAGAAGCCAGATTGGGGAAGTAATGGAGTTGCAGCACGAGCCGAGAAATCAACACGACAAGAATGCAGTTGCAGTTATGAAAAACGGAGAAATATTTGACCATATACCGCGCGCACTAGCAAGCACAAAACAAGGAACAGGGACTGTTTGTCACTTTCCTAAGAAGTCAGAATGCACAGGAGATGTGAGGATTGTTGGAAAAGCTGTAAATCAAGGTGGTGGGTACGGGATGGAAGTTCCTTGCGTATACAGATTCATGGGACCATAAAAATACGTTCAACGTTTGAAAAGTCTTTTGGACATTGATAATAATCTCTCTGCGAGGTACACCAGCCAGACAGAAGAGGCCATGAAGCACAAATGAGCACACAACGAAGACGCTAGTTCAAGTGGAACGAAGAAAAGCAAGCGATAATTTACTGTAAATAATTCTATACACTAAAACAAAAGAGATTATTTTCAATTAAAAAGATTTGCAAATACCACTTGGTCGTATTAATTGGGTGAAATGATAAAGAATCCGGCTGTTTGGGGAAGCCAAAATGTGGCCGTTGCCCGTATTAACGGGGTTTTTTTATAAGGCTATGTATGGCTATTTTTTGGGCAAAAAAAAGTGGCCGTATTAACGAGGTGGCTGCAAGGCGGGGTTCCACTGTATAAACCAAAGCTACAATGAAATTTCTGCAAGGAATAGCAAAACGGGCCTAAAAACACTTGACTTCCCGTCGTAACAGCTGTGTATTCACGAGAAACCATTTGGCATTGGTTTTCACAGAGAGCAGGGAATCCGTTTCAGCAAACAATAACAACAATATTTAAACAAAAGATTCAACTCAATCAACAATGGCAGTTCGCCACAACTAAGTTTTTTAATGAGTCCAGTGAAGAGCAATTATAAATAAGTTTTAGCCCTCTCCTAGTTTCAAGACACAAATGGCAAAGACATTTTTGCCAAAAAGAGGCTGTATAACAATGTTTGATGGAATGGTCAGATTATGCTAAAATTATGCCAAATTTTTTGTTATGCTAGATTTTATGCTAAATGAAGGTTTTTGGCCAAAATTAATATAATAAAATAATATTATGCTAGGTGTGGTCACACTGGCACAAAGGTAGAGAATGCGAATGAAACTATAATGCTTCCTCAAAAACAATTGTTTTGTCACTTTTTGCTGAAATGGCTAGAAGTTTTCAAAAAACATTCCTATTGGCTTCAATCATTTTCTGCTTGTTTGGACCTTTCAGCATTAACTTTTTCCCGAGGTATTTGAATAGTTCCAACTTTTGTCGTTTGATGGCGTTGTGAATCTTTCTTTCTGATGATAAAATTCTTTTGTTTAGGAATTTTTCATACAAATCTCCTCTTTTCTTTCATATCCTGAGGATAGATTCTGCCATTTCCCTTCTACAGGCATCCCAGAACTCGGGTAATAGAGCTTACAAGAATCAGTGCTCGGATTGAATGGGTTTAAGTATTCTTGAGTTAAACGTTTTAGATCTTCCCAACAGACTTCTTAGATTTAATGATTTCAGATGGGCAATTGTGTGTATAGATATCATCATCTATTTTGACTTCTGCTAAATTGAAAAAGCCTCTGTATTGCGTGCTTGTGCTGCTCTATTTAATGTCCTTTTCAGTATGGAGTCTGAATTAGATGTAAAGGACTTGATACCACCAGCTACTTTTGCCTCTCGATTTATTGTTTGCTCCCCGGGCTGGTCTTTTGCAGTTCTGCAAGGGTACTTATTGAACTGAAACTCCTTTGTTCTTGATTAGTAGCCAACCTGGAAGAGTTTCCTTGAGGTTTTCCAACATGTTAACATACATTGACCCATACCTGGCGTAATTGTTCTTTCTACGAAGGAAGTTGTTTGAACAGCAGAATAGATCAATTGCTAGTTTTGCATAATATCGAGGAGGTAAAGAAGCCAAAACTAACCTGTTTTGCCATAAATTACATTTCTCACATCCTTTCCAAACTTCATGTACTGGTCGAGCAATTCATATACACGATTGTCTTTAATAAGTGCCTCGAAGTACTCTTTCACATCACAGAAAGGTGGCCTTTAATCCACTACATTTGGAATTTGATAAACGGTTGTCCAGAACCTTTTGAAAAAGTAGTCGCTCTATTACCTCGGCAAGATGGGAATGGACAGTCCAGCATCTCTTATAATGAGATCTGGACACCACCCCAAGAACCACTAATCATCTTTCCAAGGTGAATCACGATATTTTTAAACCGTTCTGGGTGGTTCCACGCAACTTTTTACACATTCATTACTGTGCATACATCAAGAGTTACATTTGCATTAGGCATATTCCTCTTTTTTACTTGCTCTTGAATAATATAAAAACCTTTGTCAAAAACTCTATCTCAAAAATATCAAGTACGTAGAAGAGGTAACAAATTAATTTAAGTATTGTTTTGTGTGTTTAAAATCAACTTTAAAAAGATTCTTTAAGGATTTTATCAAAAGCACTGGTGTTAGTCGCATTCCTGACAGACAGTGGTAGTTCCTTGAATATCTTTGCACCGCTGTAGTTGAATGGAATTGTCAGTCTTTTGAAAGGCTTTGGGTTCTTATTTTCATATTACTTATTGATGGTAGACTCTTATCACTGGATTCCAGTGTCCTATGTTTACTGCGGGGAACACTAAGCGTAAAATAGCTTGCCGCTGCTGCACTATTTAGGGGCTAAGAAAATTCAACTGAATAGGTCAAATTGATAACACCCTGTCAATTTTAGCGTCTGATTGAAGTTAGTTATCTGCCCACCAAACAGTAAGATTAGGCAATTTGTTGTTGACTCTTCTGGTAGATTACCAGTCTCTTTTTCATTAAACATTTGTGCTACCTCTGCCTTGGCTGTCTCTATTTCACTAACAAAATCATAGCCTATGCTATGATCAAGGTGCAAAAGAACTTTTATTGGAAGCTTCATGCCTGTCATGTTATGGAGTGCGACTCCAAGGAGAAAATGTTTTAATGTTACAACTTGCAGCCTCTTTCAAAACGGCATCCTTATCTCTATGGATAGTTGTTGCGTCCAGTCCTGACCAGCTTACGACAACTTCTGGAGTTACTGCATCCATTTTCAGGAATCTAATTTTCTCTCCGAACTCATTGACAATCCTTGTTTTCAGTTTATTCTGGTAAACTTCCTCATTGTCATACCCAAAGCCTGAGCCGTATATCTTATGAAGATCCATGATAGACACTGCCTAGCTCCGATTTATGATCCCTTCCCTGGGGAACTTTATAACTGCTTCGAAATCACTGACCCTGCTCTTTCATCTTTATTGTCTGTGACGACTTCTGATTTTTCCTGAAATATATCATATATAATATCGATAGCATTGCTTATGCATCATGAGCTCATTGGCTATCAAGTCAACACCTGTGACTTGTATAAGCAGTTAATTATCCTCGTTGAGTGCTGCAGCTTCTTTGATTTTCGCGGCAGCATTTTCTGTGGTAATTGTAAATGCCACATGTATCTTTTTCTTGCACACAAAACAAACTTTAATACCTGAAGTTGAGGGAATGCTTTAATGTCTTTCACTTTCTAGAATGTTCAATTATCGCAGTAAACTTTTTATAACACGGCTCAAGGTGTACTCCATCAATACATTTAACGAAACCACCATTAGATATGGTTCCACATTGCTCTGAATGAACATTTAACTCCTGTATCATTGCTTAAGCTTCAAAAAGCCTTTAATATTGTTTGTCGGATAATGATTTTCAGAATATAGTATAGAGTATATAGAATCTTTTATCATGTAGTGGACTACACATTCCATCTCTTACTGTTTCAATTCAATCACAGGCAAATTATGACGAACGTTCATGGCTGTGTTCACTGATAAACAAGGACCTTTATGTAAATGGACCCTCTGAGTATGAAAAACATTTATGAGGACAGTAGAAACTTACATTAACTTAAAGGATTTCTGTGAAAAAAAATATTACTTTATCCCCTGTTCAAAATATGCCTATGAGAATGCTGCACAAGGAAATCATTAACTAATAAAGTTTGGTTCTGGGCTACCCCTGACTCATTCTCGGTCTGGTCTAGAATACATGAACTCGTCTATTTCTCTAAATGTTAATTTCGCATCGAAAACGAGGTTTAGGTTAGAGGCGTGATGGTAACTATTTCGCCCTTATAAAATTGATTTTTGGGATCAGTGCAGGGCTTTCACGTTCAGATATTAAGGCGCGCGACCAAGAACTGGCGTGATCAGATTGGGGCGCGCGAATTAAAATTATTTGATAAAACAAAAGAAGGATGTATTTATTGAAATATTGAACTGAACAAAACTTTGCTTTTATCTTTTGTTAAGCTTTATCGTAAAGATAAAAATTCCACATAGTCTTCTCAAGTGCAACTTTCTCTCAAAAAAGGTCAAGTTCGTCGATTTCATCAATTTCACTGTCTGACTCTGTCGAATCGTCTGTTGACGGAGCTTTGATTTCTTTTGACGTTTCGTTGCTTGTGTCATTACTAATTTTCATTCTCCTTTGTGACTTGAGGTACATATCCAGAGCTCTCTCGATGATTTCTTCCCTTTCATCTTTATTCCAAAGAGAGTGGTTTCCATAAACGATCAAATTATTGTTAAGGGTACTGTGCGACATAGAGAGGCTTTTGTCAGAGAGTTTGTTGCTCACGGTGCTAAACGTTATCTTGACCTTTGAATTTGATCCAGAAAGCGACAGTACAAGGCTTGCCATTTTGCACAGATTTGGAAATTCATCGCGGCGATATGTCAGAACTGATTTCCATAGTTATTTTGAACTTGGAGACTTGGAAAAGTAGCTCCGCACGAAGTTCTTGAAACTCTTCCATTCTCGCAAAACCATCCCTTGGTCGTATGCTGCAAACACGAGGGGCTCTTGGAAGTGTATCGCTATTGTTCTGATATCATCATTACCATAGTCGCTTTTGTCAGATCAGAACTGTGGCGGGAATGGCCGAGTGGTTAGATCACTTGACCCTTGATTGAAGGGTCCCGGGTTCGAAACCACCTTCAGACCTGTCACATACAGAGTGAGGAGAGAATTAGCCAGCTCTCTGTAATTCCAGGCAAAAGGCAAAAGGAATCACGAGGTGTGGTCACATCGAGAGGAAGGACCAGGGTCGCACTGCTCGATTAGTTTACCTATTCAGTGGGCCCTTTGTGCTTAGCACATAAACCCATACCTTGCGAAGATAGTAAGCGTATGTGCCTATCAACTATCAACTGGGGATCCATCCATCTCATTTTGGAGTACACCTCGTCGTTGTAGTCTTCAAACCTCTGCTTCAGCGTCTTTATTACAGCTTGAATTACTTTTCGCTTCACGTTCCAGACCTTCTCTAAACATTTCTTTGCCGAAAAGGGTTGCACTGTTACATTTATGGTAAGGTATGGTATGGTAAGGTACGGTTTTCCTGGTGCTTCCTTTTGTCCCCCGCTTTGACAAACATCCCAGCAAATTCTCCATCCTCGCTCACTTGGAATCGGTGCATGTAGCTATCAAGAAACTCGGCATCTGTCCCTTTCTTGTTAAGCTTTTCTTCGAGCTCAAATATAGATCTCCAAATTGCAAGTGGCACTTCGAAGGGCAACAGCATATCAGCCTCAAACAGGAGTGGAGTTGGAACCATGCCATCAAGGAGGTCCAGTTAAAGATTCACATAGCTCAGAAACTGGTAGGACCTGAACTTCTTCAAAAGGCTGGAAACCTTGCTCCTCACGTTTGCACTGCGACCCTTTGTATCAGCTTGAACATTCTCGTACGCCAAAATGTATGCTGGCCAAGTCTGCAACAGGACCTTGAAACCACGCCTTCGATGGCCGATGAATCGGGTCCCATGAATTTTAGGCAAAACATAAAAATCTATACCCAAGCCATGTTCAATGAGATCAAGGTCGACCCTCTTTTCCCAAAAGAGTTGACTAGTGTGGCAGGCTATCATCAAGAACGCTTGGAAAGGACTTGCAATGGTGGTGGAGTCTCTATTTACATTAGGGACTCTATCAAGTATAAGCTTTGCTTCAATGTCCCAGTTGATGACTTAGGAATCATCTGCATTGAGGTAAAACCCCCTAAAAGCAAGTCGTTCCTTGTTCTTGCCTGGTACAGGCCACCAAGTGACCCTATAGCCTCTTTTAGGAAGCTAGAAAAGGTTCTCTCCTTCTTAGATAAAGAGGGAAAGGAAATGATACTCTTAGGAGACACTAATTGTGACCTAACTTCTAAGCAAGCTGAACAACCTATTGACAACAGTTCTAAGCACATGCTTGAACTTTATGCGTTGTTCAGCTTTAAGCAACTTATTGAGGGTCCAACTAGGGTTACTTCAACAACCTCTACCATTATAGATCAAGTTGCTACAACATGTGTCGGAAACATTGTGAGATCAGGGGTGCATGAAGTTTCCCTAAATGATCATTATATGGTCTACTGTATTCGCAAATTTAATGGTGGTGTCGAAAAAGACCATAAAATGATCAAAACTCGGAAAATGAAATATTTTAACGAAGATGGATTTTCGACTGAGGTTTCCGACATATGCTGGGAGGAAATGGTTACTGAAACTGATGATATCAATCAAGAATAGTCAATAATTGGTCAAAACTATTTCCTTTATCCATCGACAAATATGCAACCTTAATTGGAATGCGTGTTTCTGAGAAATACTGTCCATGGATAAATAAAATCCTCAAGGAACTTATGCAGTCCAGAAATAAGTTGAAGAAAGCTGCATCTAAAATCAAGTCTCAACTTCCCATCGATTCTTATCCACAGGTCCGAAATAAGGTCAATTCTATGAATATTCAGCTGAAGAAAAAATATTTTTACAGACAAGATCTCTGAAAATCAGGTCAATATGAAAGAATCTAGAAAGGCAGTCAATGAACTTCTTGGCAAGAGGTCTGAAACAAGTAACATACCTGCACTGAAATTGTTCAGAGAAAAGACATTTCAGATGCAATAAACACTTTCTTTTGCTCTGTTGGCAAGGAACTTGCAGATAAAACTGATTTTGCCCCTAATCCTCTTCTATCAGGTGAATATGTAGTCAATCAAAATAAGGTAAAATTTAACTTCAAGACCAT
Source organism: Pelagia noctiluca (assembly GCA_963924455.1). Taxonomy (NCBI): domain Eukaryota; kingdom Metazoa; phylum Cnidaria; class Scyphozoa; order Semaeostomeae; family Pelagiidae; genus Pelagia; species Pelagia noctiluca. Next base: position 5,782,427 of record OZ004329.1, read on the forward strand.
TGAAGTTAAAAAGATCAGTGCTGCATTTGCCAAAATTTAAACTACTAAGAGCTTTGGGGCTCACAATATATCTAGTTACTTTTTGAAGCTGGCCCTACCTCTCATTGAAAACAGTTTGGCTATGATGTTTAAAACCTCAATTGAAACCAGTCAGTTCCCAGATTCGTTTAAAGTAACTAGAGTAACTCCAATTTTCAATGGTAGAAATAAGACTGAAAAGTAAGACTACCGCCCAATGTTTGTATTACCTGTCATCTCTAGGCTCTTTGAAAAGCTTATTTTTGACCAGCTGTACCAGCACATGAATGAAAATAATTTGTTCTCTGCTGAGAAATCTGGGTTTTGGCGTCTACATTTGACCCTTTCCTGTTTGCTTAAAACACAGATGACTGGTACAATGGCCTGGACCTTGGTCGGCTTGTGGGTTTAGTTTTAATTGATCGAAAAAAAAGTCGGTGTTCCATAAGGTTCATGTCTCGGTCCCCTCCTCTTTCTTATCTATATCAATGATCTACCACATGCCGTACAAGGTTCAACAGTGTCCATGTATGCTGACGACACCAGTTTATGCCACCAGGCCTTGAGTATGACTCAGCTGAATGAAGCTATTAACAATGATCTAAAGCAATTGGACCCCTGGTTTTAGGGTAATAAACTTTCCCTGAATGTTGCAAAAACTCACTCTATGCTTATTACAACCAAGCAAAAACGTAATGCTTTAGAAAGCACAAATCAGACTTTGGAACTGTACATTCGCGATAGCGAGCTTGAGGGAGTGCAGAAAACAAAATACTTTGGCGTACAAATAGATTGTTCCTTAGATTGAAAAAAACAAATAAAGGCAACCTCTGCTAAGGTCTCTATAGCATTAGGCTTTCAAAGTACGTCAAGAAGTTCCTACCAAGAGAAGCTCTAATTACTCTATACACTAGTATTGTTGAGCCCCACTTTCGTTCCTGTTGTTCTGCTTTTGGCTGCTGTGGCATTACTGGCATGAGCTAGCTGCAAAAGCTGCAAGACCGAGCTGCTAGAATCATCACAAACAGCAACTTTGATGCCCCTAGCAGACCACTTATTGAAAAATTAGGCTGGAGGACCATTGAACAACTCTTTAACACAGAGTCTGAAACAATGGTCTTCAAGTCACTTAATGGGTTGGCTCCACAGTACATGACAAACCTTTTCAAAAGAAATTCACAATGTTCCACCCGTAGCCTCAGGAACACAGGTACTGATCTGAGGTGACCAAAGAAAACATCTGCGAATGGTCAAAATGTTTCTCTTTCAAAAGAGTTATCCTCTCTAAACACTTTCAAACTATCTGTTAAAAGATAGTGGGGTGGGGCCAGGGTGTTTGCTTGGGCTCCCCTTGGGTGGCAGGCTAACCTTATATCACTTTTGCTGATGGTAACTTTCTGGGTAGTTCTGTCTTCTAGGGTTGCCTGGGTTTGATGCCAGGGGAACCGCCCCCGGCAGTGCTTTTTTTCTTCTGTATTTTGATTTAATTTCTAAAATTTTATTTTTTTTGAATTGTATATATTTCATAAATTTTAAATCTTAGGTTGTTAATTTTATAATTAGGAATCAAATCTTCATTTTTAGTATATCTAGATTTTGAGATTGTACATTATGATTAATATTTTATGTGGAGGGCCTCTTGTAAATCAGCATTTGCTGTTATGTACTACCCTCCTTAAAAAATTGAAATATGAAATATGAAATATAATATATAATATATGAAATATGGCATGTACCAATTGAGCTTCCAAAATGGTTAACAAATTTCTGGATGATTGAGGTGATATAGAGGCAGAGAGTATTGGAATTAGATACAATCTTGAAGCCGGAAAAGGTCTGGAACTTCCAGCAGACTACACACTGATACTAAGAAAATAAAATAAAAACTGTATCGAGATAGAGATTCTTCTCAATACTTTGTCTACCAGTCCTTCTGTCCTTGCAGTCCAGCAGTCTGAGAACCATATCCCTTCCCGACAAGATCTTGTGCGTGCAGAGAAATTACAGACATGTATGCGTGTGTGTACCTCTTAAACAATCAGGAGTTCAAATATCTTCAAATAAACTAATTTTGAAGATTGAAGATTTCAAAACATCAAATTTACAATAAACTCAGTAGTATCAGCCAGCTTCTATATGGAGTTCTACAAAGTGTAGAGAGTGCGGCCCTCAAAAGTTTTATTTGAGTCTCTGGCATTCAAAAGCTTGCACACTTACTTTTTCGGCATGCTCATAACAAACCTCCAATTTAATCTGGGGTGTGCAAGAAAGGCCATACTTCTCAGGCTGGCTTGCAGTAAGGAACTAGATCATACGTGAGAATATCAATTTCTTTATTTCAACACAAATTCAGCTTATTTAAGCTAATTTTATTCAATATCAACTTTTAAGAACCTTGAACCCTAAAATCTTGGAAAATCTGTTAAACAAGAACCCAGCAAGGCTAACATAGAAAAACATACGTTCATATATGTGGGTTTTCACTGTACTAGTTGACGAAAAGGACATATTCCAAGAAGAGAGTTTGCAGAAGAGCCGGCCTCAAACTTTTTTTTTAAAAGTTCGGAAATAACTCAAAAACAAACTCCAAATAGAATTATCAAACAAATAGCAAAAATTTGTTTACCTGACATAGGTTCGATGTTTCTTTGTTCCCACGTACAAAACGTTTTCCAGATGTAGTTTTAGAATCAATTGCATACAGCACTGGAGCTTGGTTGACGTTGATCCGTCTACAGGTTCTGCCTTGCTTGATTAAGCCTTTGTTTAAAGTTTTTTGCCGACCAATCATGCTTGGCAGAACACTCGTTTTCTCTGCTCTTTCCTTATGCTGAATTCTAACTAGCTTGATGTGGTATCGCTTCATGAAGTTGCACACAACAGTTTTGGTATGACTTCAGCATCTCGTTCAATACCTTGTTCATCTTCTGCGGCAATCTGCCTAGCATTTGCATTTAGCCATACATAAGAAATTATTATCCCTTAGACCTTGCTTGCTGAAACCTTTTTTTCTCTTATTTCTTACCCGAATGGATACCATCGATTCTGAGATGTTGTAGCTGAAAGCAATGACATTATTTTTGCTTCTTCAATTACCTTCATACTTGTCTTTTGCTGTGCATGTCAAGCTGGACCTATTTCCAACAGCTCTCTTAGAAGATGTGATTCGAAAATCTGGAGTTATAATTGCGTTTTTTTGTCTTTCAGTGATAATGATTTAGGTAGGCTAATAGTTCTGATAATATATTTAGATTTGATATTTCTGAATAATGGCTGCGACAAATACCAAATGATGACGGATGGAAAGGAGTAATCCATTTGATAAAAGAAAGACATACGATGAAGACTTATTGAAACTGGTCAAATGACAATTCAGATTTGAAAAATTAATGGATGTAATCAACAACAAGTTCTGAGAGCTTTAAACAAATAACTGATATCAAAGTACAAAGCTAGTACCAAGCTTGTAGAGAAAACTGAAGTGCTGACACAACTAATAAAAAACTTCAAGAGGGACTACCTGTGCCTACATGACTTTCGAGCTTAAGAAACTTATAGTACTTAAAATTCTGCATTCTGTATTCTGTGCAAAAGATCTTATGTGATACAGTATATGGTGATTCCCCATCAATTGAATTTATACTATGCATTGAATATCATAGAAATTGAAAATTATGCTAAATTCTCAAGAATCTGTTCCCATGTCTATTCCATTCCCTATTTCATATGTCTATTCCATAATCATATGTACATCCCGTCTAGTCTATTCACAAAGGATGGTAGTGCTAACTTCTTGGGTAGAATATATGCAGGAGTATTGGAAGCACTCCAAATATGAGCAAAGGAAGGGAATAACACCTCAAGGTACAACTTCATTGACTTAGTTGCATAGGTGCCGGTAGTAACTAGCTAGTCTCTCAAATTGCTCCTTAGCACGTCAGCAGTCTTATCTCAAGCTTGTAAGTTTGTCTTAAGGCATTACTCTCAGTGTTGGCAAAACTCTTTCCCGCCAGCCAAAACTTTGTGTTCTCGTTGCTTCGTGTTGGTATTTAAAACTGGAAGAGGGTTCTCATGGAGGAGCCTACCTACTGCCCTTAAATTAACAAGTTTTCTCCCCAATTTGTTGCTAAGATTGTTTTTTGTATTAACCAATTTGACAATATACGCTTTAGATTTTTCTATACTCGCAAGAAATCCATGTACTTTAAAAAAAGGAAAAAATATTTGTAGCAGGAAATGTATTAGCCTTATCATTTAGCCTCATTTCATTATTGATTACATTGAATGAACACTTCCTATTTTTTCTGTTGTGCTTATCAAACAAAAATCATAGATTTTTATTTGCTTGTGTATATGTGCATGTAGTTTTAGTTTTCGGAGCTGAAATTATTATCATGAAAAGGCAATGGAAGCCAAAAAATTATTTTTCTCTTTGCCTCAATTCTGCAGTGCCAAAGGTTGCCCATCAAAGTAATTGGGTTAAGTGAACACTTTGATCTTTGATATTAGCTCCTGGTTCATCTCAAATAGGGGTAATAAATACATTTCCAAGCTAAGGCAAAGAAAGATTAATCAGATAAGATTTGAAATTCAGATAAAACACAGTTTTTGCAACAATTATGTCCTGAACCAATGGAACCCGCTTTCATTTTTAATTGTTCTCATTTTATAATATTTATACACGTTAAAAAGTTTCAGTATTACTGTTTTACAAACTGACGTGTTGAAAATAATAAATAAATAATTAATTAAATAACCTAAGGTCTTACATGATACAAGTTAATATATTTTGCTAGATAAAGTTAAATAAGGATAAAAAAAGAAAGAAGGCAACAGAAAGTCATCGGAAATTCTGCTTGTAGACTTCCTGTTTTGACAGCCGTTTGAAGGTACTGAGGAAGGGTGCCAACTTAGTCTCCCTGCTCAGGTTATTCCGAAATTTAGCCCTTAGAAACAAGAATGATTTTTGACCAGCGTTTGTTTTTAAGAGGGGCAGTTTTAGATCGGTATCATTTGAACGTAGTACCGACCGCGTTGTGAACATGTTTTGCATATATTCCGGTGCAAGCTCGTTCAAAGATTTATACATCAGCGTGGCAGTTTCATTATGAATAAGATTATAAATCGTTGGCCATCCAAGACTTTGAATAAGCAGGGACGCTGGTGCATCATATGAACTATTGGTTATCAATCTCACTGCTTTGTACCTTTTATAAGGCTTCAATTTGACGATTACTGTAGTTTCCCCATACGGAGCAGCAATAACTCAAATGGGGCTCAACCAAGCCTCGATACATTTTTGCAAGCACCTCAGTAGAAAGATATTTCTTTGAGTACTTGATCAAACAATTTTCTTCACGTTTTCGATATGATTTTCCCATTTGAGTTGATTGTCAACTTGGACACCGAGATATTTAAAGCAATTAACGATCTTAATATTGTCATCATCTATTCGAAATGATGGTGGAGCATCCGGGTGGCTTTCAATCTTACAGATATTTGGGCCTAAACCAACAATAACAGCTTCAATTTTAATGACATCTAACAAAAGCTTGTTTCCCTGTAACCATTCTCTCAATTTTGAGAGATCACAATTCAAAACGTGTTGTAGATGATCTAAACTCTTTGCCGAGTGGGATATCGAGGTGTCATCTGCGTACATACTCACATGAGATTTTTCCAGAGAAAATGGGAGATCGTTAATATAAATAATAAATAAGAATGGGCCTAGGTGTAAGCCCTGCCCGGCACATGGAGCAAACATTTCAGATAATAATTAGACTTTTTGAGTTCTTCATATCAAATCTAGACGATCTTACAAAAAGTGCGTGTTCACAGTTATTAGTGCTTATTCCAACTCAATTTCTTCCCGAACTCGGAACCCGGGGTTGCATTACCATTTATACATAAAGCTAAATTGACTTAATGTCCACACTCTCCCCCATTCGAAGAAATGTAGTCTTCAACATTGAAAAATTCGTAGTACAAATTAAGTTAATCTTCTTTTTTTTCCATACTCAGTTCAAGGTTATGCTCAGTTGGATTGCGCGCATAATCCAAAAGACACAAAATTCAGTTAAAAGCATTCAATACGCGATGGTGTAGCCAATCAATGATATAGATGATCGAAGCGAGTAGCATAACGTAGATATATAATTGTAGCGAATAGCATAACTAGATGTGTATAACGAAGTTCTCCTGTTTTCCAAAATGTGATAATATAATACGAAAGTCTGAAGCGAGGTAAATATAACGAGCTTAATTCATAATAACGAGTCCTTTCTCAGTCTTTCGAGTCCTTTCTCAACAAAACGTGCATATAAAACGAGTATTCTCTTAATAAACTACTGGCGTAACATTCACTCGCGGATAACATAAGGGATAAAACATAGATGGCGTGAAAATCTATCCATGCGGTACGAGCGCGTTGGCATAAGAATCAAGTCTTTGAACATTTGATTGCATCACATCGTTTACATCATACTGTTGTTGGAATTGTGGTTGACCTAGCTCTTGGTATACGAGACGTGTAGGTGGTTGACGGCTTATAGTTGATCGTTGAACCTGTTCACTGATGATACTCGAGTTATCAGAGATTGGCGGTTTCTAGTTGATCGCTGAATCTGTTCACTGGCAATACTTGAGTTACCCCATGATGAGTGATGAGGTAGTTTCCTCAGGGACGTGTTCATTTTCAGGGACATGTTCATTTTATAATGACAAATTGACAAGGTGATGACAAATTACTAACGCTTTGTTCAGACATGCCTTCTGCAACGTCAGTGTCATCGTTATCAATCGTCTCCCTTAGAATAGGTTCATCTGTCTCCAACATTTCGATTCTCTCACGGAACGGTTCAAGATCTTTTGGGTCGATTTGGGGTTCCTCTTCTTCTGAATCACGCTCACTATCACTCTCCGATGGTTCTGCATGATTCCGATTAACTCTAGCATGTCCTTCCTTATTCCGGTTAGGGTGATGAACATTCCTAGTTTGTTTAGATCCTTCTGTATCTAGGTAATCACAAGGCAGCAAAAGTGTACGCTGAAGTACGCTCGTCCTCCCCTCTCCTTTAACTTCATAGACAGGGCTGCCCTCTCCTAAACAATGCAATTTTGTCTTCCCAGTAAGCACGAATTTTACCAGGTTCTTATCACGAATCTGACCAATACTCTATCTCCTGCTGATTAAGTTGTTGTTTTAATCTTTTTGTCATGTTGCTTCTTATAACTACTTGCAGCTTTCTCATTGTGTTTCCTGACAATCTCATACGCTTCTTGCATAGCTGATTTCCATTGGTCAATATACCCTTTGTAATTCTTTTGTACAGTTACTCTTGGTGTCTGAAATATCAAATCGATCGGGAGTCTTGGACTGCGAATAACAAATGAAATGGAGAATATCCTGTGGTTTTGTGTAGAGCACAGTTATAAGCATGAACGATTTTCGGCAAATGATCCTTCCATCTTGATTTAAAACCTTCAGGTAACGTTCTAAGCGTACCTAACAGTGTCCTGTAGAACCTCTCGGCTTTGCCATTTCCTTCGGGATGGTACGGTGTTTATCCATCCGACATAACTAATGTAATTGATCAAATAATTGATTTTGGAATTCCCCTCCTTGGTCGTGGTGGATCCTCTGTACAAATCCAAAGCGCATAAAAAAATTAGTTAAACAGTCTTTCGGCTGCTGTCTTGTCGGATTCGTCTCGGGTGGGATATGCTTGTGCATAACGCGTGAAATTGTCGACCACAACCAGTATGTACTCGTAACCTTCGGAGGATCTTTCTAGATGCATAAAATCAATCGATATTAGTTCAAACGATGCAGACGTAATAATCGGTTTTAGCGGTTCTCTCTGGTGCAAAACAGGTTTCTTCTGTTTCAAACAGTTGCATTTCTTGTTTACGTAAGAACTCTATATCTCTCTGCATAGGAGGCCAGAAGTTGTCCAACCGAAGTTGTCCAACCCATCGGAACCTGTCTGTTGTAAGCAGTAGGACCTTATCTGCTCCAACGTGTCCCCTTTCATTGTGAAGCTCACGTAAAACGATTGGCTGCAGAGTTTCGGTAAAACGATTTGAGTTTTGTTGCCGGATTTGCGTTCGAGGAGTCCGTCATTATCAATAAACAGTTTCGACCAATCATAAATCAAACATTTTGTTTTATGGCTTTGACGACGTATTACTTTGGGTGACGGTTTTGTATCATTTTTCTTCCATTTCAGCACTGTAGCTATGTCAGGATCTTGCCTTTGATGCTTCAACATATCAATCAGTTGAGCTTTCCTTTCCAACTTCTTGTTCTGTTACAGAATTTATTCTATCCATGGCTGCCATTTAGTTGATACTTGAAATTTTGAAGTTGCATTGACTGTACTGTAGCATGAATTCTATCACTGTCAGCTTCTTCGGTGCATTCTCTGATAAGTTTATCGATCTCTATTGGCATCCTACTCAGTCCGTCAGCATCTCCATTCTTTTTACCAGGGCGGTAGTGTATTGTGAAGTTGTATTCCGCAAATTGTCCAACCCATCGGGTACCTGTGGCATTGAATTTGCTGTGGACATCACATATGTGAGTTGGTTTTTGTTGGTGTACACTCGAAATGACGGGCCATAATACAGATAACCCTTGAATTACTCAGTTACGGACCATTTTAGGGCTAGAAACTCAAGCTTGCCTGAATGAAGATGGTACCTCTTTTCAGATTGTGATAAAGTTCTGGATGCATAAGCAATGACCCTTAACTTCCCTTGTTGTCGTTGATAAATTACTGCACCCAGTACCTCTTGAGATGCGTCTGTGTGTAAGATGTATGGTTGTTGCGGATCTGGATAAGCAAGTAGTGGAGGCCTGATGACCAGATTGATGATGCACGTAAGGGCGTTCTGGCATTCCTCTGTCCACTTTATTTCTGCGTTTGAGTGTAGTTGTCCATTGCTATTTTTTGCTTTGGTATTACTACCGCCTGGTACAACAAGTAATTCATACAAAGGTTTTGCTCTCTGAGCAAAGGATGGGATGCTCTAACGATAATATGACAGTAGTCCAAGCATTTTTCGGACATCACCAACTTTTTCCGTTGCATGATTTAACAAACTTGTGACACCATGTACATTTCTTTCATCTATCCTATAGCCTTCTGCACTCACTACTCTCCCGAGAAACTTAACTTCTTTCATGAAAAGTTCACATTTCTGACCATTTAGTTTTATACAATGTTCTCTGAGCCGTCTTAAGACTGTTTCCACGTGTTGTACGTGCGCATCAAAACTCTTGCTGAATATAATTAAATCATCAAGATACGGGATAACTATCTTGTCACGCAAATCACGCAAAATGTCTTCCACGTGTCGTTGAAAAGCAGTGGGAGCGTTCAATAAACCAGAAGGTATTCGGTTCCATTCAAATAAACCCCATGGCGTGATGAAAGCAGTAAGATTTCGATGATCTGGTTTAATAAACCCTTGGTGGTAGGCTTTGCCTTGGTCAAGGACAGTGAACCATTGGCTACCACCAAGGTTATCTAGAGTTTCCTGGATTCGCGGTAAGAGGTGACGGTCCTTGACAATCTTACTGTTCAAACCACGATAATCAGCACGTAGGAAAGGAGTTCCGTCTTTCTTTCTCACACATACTACTGGAGAAGACCAAGCTGATTTTGACTGTCTGATAAATTGTTTATTAAGAAGGTCCTCAATATATGCCTTAACTTCACCATATAACGGTCTGCTACATAGTTTTTTTGTACTGGTCTTTTGTTGTCCAAATTTATTTCCATCTCAAGCCCGCTTGCGACACCTATATCTGAGCTTTTTGCAGCGAACAATTGTGACTCTTGTTGAAGCATATTCATAACAGTAGTCTTTTGATCTTCAGAAAGATTACCAAGTCTAATTTTTGGTCCAAAACTATTTTCCTTTTCATGATGAGGTATCTGTTTATTGGTGTACTTTGAGCTGGGAATGTCCTGCAAATTCTCATCTTTGAATTCTATTGGTGTGACCGACTGTATCAGTTGTACTCGCCCCAGCATAGGTGAATTTCATTCCATTCTTAGGTGAATATCATGGTCTGTAGAACTTTCTATGTTTATCTGCAGTCTCTAGGTCGTTCCACTCTTCAAAGAAACAAGCATTTCGGTTGTCTGGAATCCATCACGTAGACTTTGGTCAATCTCTGGCTCAAACATTGCAAGCGTAGAATTTGGCACAAAACCTCCATTTCCACGGCATGGAACCGCGATAGAGCATTGTTTTGGTATTATCATGTCCCTTTTTTTGGTTTTTACTATACAAACGTAATCCTTTTCAGTGCATTCTTTTATGATGTTAATAAATACCTGATTTTGTCCATCTTTCAATACTGGAAAAGTATTTTCTATTTCTGCCAAAATATCTGGGTTGTCTGCCTCTATTGTTCCACTTTTATTACGAGTAAGTTCACATATGACATTAAATCCTATTATTGGTACATCCATCTCTCCTTTTGTTACTAAAAATGGTACAAGGACACATCTTTTTCTCAGCAGTGTCAGACATCAACTCAAGTTTTGGTTTAATTCAACCATCATATGGTATCGACGTTCCATTTGCTGCAAATAATGTTACATTGCCTTCATTTTGTATCAACTCTTCTATCATCCTAATTTGCTTGTACAGAAAATATCTGTTGATTTGTGCCATTAAAATCACGGAGACTTGGCTACCAGTGTCCCATAAACCTTGCATCTTCAAAACCTCAAGTTTGATATGATCAGTGCATTTTTCACCCACAAGCTTTGCAATTGATGTATGTTGTTGTGGAGTTGCATTGGAAGTGAAAATTGACGTTTGATCTGTAGCAGTATTGTTCTTTGATGAAAGATCTATTATAGCTTTACATATTGTTTTGTGCTACAGCCAGTGATATGACTGGCAGTCTTTTCTGCAATACCTCACAGCATTACAGGATGAACAAAACATCAAACTATTATTTTCTTTCCTACAAAATGTACAGATCTGGGACTTTGAGGCTTGTTTAGGGTCTACGCTTTATCCCATTGGCGCAGCCCCTTCTCGTTTCCCTGTCCCTTTTTTTGATCATTTTTGCGTTTAAAACAATGCCCAGGGAAGTGGTTTTCTCCCAGACAGTAGCTACAATGTCTGTATGACGATTCTATTCCCTTTTCAACACAGTTTTTGCGAGCACGAGTTGTTCATCTAGTTCCACTCAGTTGTCTACTGGTCCATCTGTTACGGTTATTTGGTCTAGGGGTCTCTTCTCGTAGACTAGTGGGTTTATCGCCTGTTTTGTTGGCTTCTTTTAGCTGGTGATGAAGTGACTTAATCTGAACTTGCATGGCTTCAACAGTGGCGAGGATATTTGCTTCTGAGCCTCTGGAAGCACATTTATTTTCACCCTGCACATGTTCCTTATCTCTAGACTGCTAATGCTATAATTCTTCTTGCCTATCCTTGCCTGCCTCTCTGCTTCTACGGAGGAGATAGCACTCATTTGTTGGATAAGCTCCTCACCTGAAACTTTTTTTTCTTTGCAAAAGTGGTCTTAGCTTCTCAAGGATGTTGTCGTCTGTTAGGCCTGTTTCCAATGATTTTAATTACATTCCCTGCACAAGAGTAGGGTCGTATTTGAAATATGTATTGGCTTCTTGGCTTGCGAACAAGATATTTTGTCTTAGATCTAAACATCGGAGTAGGAAAGCTTTGGGGGTTTCCTTTTGGCCTTGGCAGATTGTGGCCAGCTCTTGATATACTTGTGTTCCACTCTTCTCTTTATAATGAGACATCAAAATCTGACGAAGACGTGGCGATGTCAGGTCTCTAACTGTTTCGACATACCTTCTGAGTTGCATTCCTGGCTTCATTCCTTTTATGACAGCCTCTATGACTTCCCTATCACTATATCCTTTTTCTATTGCACCTTCGATTTGTCTTGAGAGGGATACAAAGATCTTCATAATTTAATTGATCTCCTTTTCCTTGCTCATTTATCTGTCCAGAAAATTTTGAACTCACGGCGGAAAAAAGAATTTATATTTGGCTGCTCAGTATACCTTGACTCCCTTGACCTCCTTCTGGGTTGCCTCAAGTTGTCCAACGCTTTCCCTTTTCTGCTATCTGTGCACCATTTTGTCTTATATTGGGATGGGATTGGAAATTTCCGGAGATTTTCTTTTCACCAGACTCCCCACCTGGGCTGTCCTTAGTTGCCCAGCCATTCCCCTTTACTAAATTTCCATAGGGTGCCCTTAACACATTACTTTGGCCCCTTTCTGCTCCTCGGAGGGTCTCCTGAATCTCATGTAGTTGGTTTTTAAGGAGGGATTCATATTTTTCGTGAATTTGAGCAATCTGTTCATCTGGCAGTTGTCTTTGAGGATGATGGTTCTGTATTCCTACATTCCAGGGTCCACTTCCTGAGATACCAGGGAGGGGTTCCCGAATTCCTGAGTGTTCAGGATCCTTATCCTAAATTCCAGAGGGTCTAGGGTCCTTATCCCGAATTTCGGAGGGTTTAGGGTCCTGGTCTGGTATTCCAGTGGTCTGCAAATCATCGCTTTCATTTTCACTCTCACTTCCGGGCTCATCTCCCCATTGCAGAAATCTGATCCACTCAATATTCCCGACATTTTCTGATTCAGTATCCTGATCAAGGGAGTCCCCCACAAAATCACAAATTCTCTTTAACAATTTTCGTTTGTTTGAATTTTCAGTTTGGACAGGATCAAGTCCAATATGGCTAGAAAAATCACGCAAAGTCAGTATATCTGTTCTAAATAGCAACAAATCCAAATTTTCATACGTTTTCTCAACCATTTTGCACAAAACGACTAAGGCTGCACACCGTCAAAAGTAAACACACAGTGAAACAAAGTCAAAAGGGCAAATTCGTTTCAAAACATCAGAACGAGATAAGAAACACAGGAATTGAGAATGTAACAATAACACAACATTGATGATATTCTCTCAAAAGTATCATGAAAGCAATCGAGAAATCGATGAAATGCGATATGGAGAAAACAGATTATCGTGACTCACATTCCTGTATCAGTGAAGCATCGCACGCTGTGTCGAACTGCAATTGAAACTGCAAGCTTTTGTCTTTCTCTCCTCGGCTCTATAATTTTAGTTGGACGCCAAGAAATGTAAGCCCTCCCCGGCACATGGAGCAAACATTTCAGATAATAATCAGACTTTTTGAGTTCTTCGTAAAGCACAACATCAAATCTAGACAATCTTACAAAAAGTGCAAGTTTATTCCAACTCAATTTCTTTCCGAACTCGGAACCCGGGGTGCATTACCATTTATACATAAAGCTAAATTTATTTAATGTCCACATAGGCAAGAGCCTTGTGGCACACCACAAACAATTTCACTCATTGCTGTCGAAACCCCATTAATCTTACAAAATTGCTTGCAGTTGTTCAAATAAGAGGCAAACCAATCATGTTCACTACCACTTACACCATACTTTTCAAGTCTTTGTAAAAGCATTGTGTGGTCCATGGTATCAAAGGCTTTCTTTAAGTCAATAAAGATTAAACCAGTATATTTTCCTTCATCGATATTAAGATGCCAGTTGTTAGTGTTCTTCATGAGAAAAGTAGTGACTGAATGTAAAGATCTAAAACCAGACTGTATAAAAGCTTATTTGTGTCTAAGTAATCATATGATTGGTTGTATAAAAGTTTCTCAAAAAGGCGAGAGATGAATGTTAAAACATAGATAGGCCTATAGTTGGTTCTGTCATTCCTTTGACCACTCTTAAAGATAGGAGCAACACGAGCTATCTTTCAACTTTCTGGAAACTTACCCGAAAATAATGATAAATCAAACAAATCGCATAGGGATTGTTTAATAATGGGGAATTCTATTTTGGAAAAATAGCTTGGAATTCCATCATTACCAGACCCATGAGAAGTTTTCATTTTGTTTAATGTAACTTATTAGTCATGATTTCGAAAAATATAAAGTCAGATGAAGGCCTATCAATCAGGTATTCATTCGATAAAAGTGGATTTGGTTTGTCAGGAATCTTTTTACTTAGTTCATCCCCAATACTGCAAAAGAACTCATTCATCCATGATGCGATATTATGCGAATCTGAAATAGTCACATCATCAAATCAACATCAGGAGAAGCAAGAAATGTCGTCTTAGATTTCTTATTTATGACTTGATTGATTGTTTTCCATGTTTCCTTCAAATCGCCTTGAAGCAGAGTGACTTTTTCACTAAAGTATACTCGCTTTAGCTGTGCGATTAATTTGTTTACTTTATTTTGAATTTGTCTGTATGAGTGCATTAATATTTCGGATTTGCTTCTAACAGCCTTTTTGTTCAACCTATCTCTTGTTTTCCTAATTTTGAAAAAGCTGCTATTAAGCTAAGGCGTGGATTTGTCAGAAACACGTCTACGCAATGTTAGTGCATGCTTCTCGAGGATAAGTGTGAACATTTTGGTCCAATTGTTTACCGCTTCATTGATATCTTGAGCCTGAAACACAAGTCCTTGCCAGTTTATCTCGGCAATGTTAGAAAGGAAAGCTTCCTCATTAAAATATTTTAATTTCCTAGATGTAATATATTTGTGTTCTCTCTTCACCCCTCCATTACGCTTTCTGACACAATAGACAAGGTAATGATCACTGAGACAAGTCTTGTACACCCTAGAGTCGGCGATGTTTGTTTGGTTAGAGGTTGCTATGTGATTTATTATTGTAGATGTTTCAATAGTGACTCTAGTAGGTTCATTTATTATTTGAATCATACCGAAAAGGTCATATAATTCTCTCAAACGGGAAACGTGACACTGACTAGCACCAATGTTAGAGCAATCACTGAAGTCACAGTTTGTATCACCTAATAACATCATTTCCTTATTTTCCTTATCAGAGTACCTCAAATTTTCTTCAAGGAAATCAAAACAAGAGATTGTATCACTTAGGGGCCTATACCACCCCAGGATAATATAAGGAAGTGAATTGGGAGGCTCAATCTCGATACACGCAAGCTCCAGTGATTTATTAGGTAAATCCTCTCTGGATTTAAAATTGATGGTATTCTTTATGTAAAGTTCTACACCACCCTCATTTCTATTTCTATCACATCTTTTAAAAGAATAATCATTTATTTCTATAAGTTGGTCAGGTATATTTTCATTTATTTTTCTTTCATTTACAACCAAAATATCGTTTTTCTTATTTTTGACCAGTAATCTAATCTCGTCAATTTTTGAGAGAAGACTATTGACATTAAGTGAAGCAATAACCAAGCCTTTCTTAGATCCTAAGGGGTGAATGTGGGGCTCCCTATAGCAGTTATTGCTGGTATCTGAGGCCATACTGGCAGATTCACAGGCATTGGCTTCTGGACCCCCCTCAGTACTACTATTGTCTACGGTTAGTCATTAATTAGAAAAAGATCTAATTTTGTCAATAATGCTCATAGCTAATTGGCTGTCACCTTTAGGATTAAGATGTAAACCTTCTCCTACCAAGATGCTGTTCTGTTATGTTCTGCTGTCGTATATTTATTGATGTTCGTGCGTTTTCCCTTCTTTTTCTTTATCTTCTCTTTCTCCCTTGCAGCTGCATTGCATAGCTGCGTAGCTCAAGGACGGATTTTGCAAGTCTCTCAAAGCTGATATAGATATCAGCGGGTGGTGACTGTACAGATCTGATGTTAGCGCCTGTTGAAAATTGAGGTCTTTGTGTCGGTGTAGAGATTCCATAAAGAAACTTAAAAAACGAATCATCAAAGCAATCCTTTGCATTCCCTTCTCCATTTTTGGCGTCACTTGCTTCTCCTTCGGCACCCTTCTGCGTGTTCATTGTATCTGTCACCACTGCCATTGCTGCATGCCCGTCTTCATCAGATTTTGATAGGCCATGATTGATCATTTTTAAGATCCTCTTGGCAAGTTCATCTTTCCTGCCCAAAATGGGTAAATTTCGCACCAACCTTTAATTTCTTTATTGAAGCAGAATTTAATTCATTAGTACTCATTTTGATGCATTAGTCATAGGAAATTATAGGAAATTGATAGCAACCATGAATCGCGTTCTTACAGCACGCCTCTAACATGTTGTGACTGTCCTGTTCTAGGCATGTCCTTGCAACTCACCTCCAGCTTTACCTAATCATGAAGTTTCACCCCAAGATCAATGTAAAGAAGCTGTAAAAAATGTGTGATGAGAGTGACTAAGAGCTAACAGAAACATAGAGCAACTCAAGCCTGAAATTGCAGATTAGCTCCCAAGAAAGCGATGAGCCATGCCAAAGTCCTTCAGAATAAACCAATAACTAACCCAGAAGAGTTGAAAATGATGTGTGCTGTAGCTGGATCACATAAACTATTTGTTTGCAAACAGGCCTCCTGAGTGATCTCGTTGAAAGAAATTCAACACAGCTTGCAAGGTCATATTTTGAAGTCATGCCAGATTGACCACATCATGCGATTTCAAAACATGAAAAGTCACTTTGACTTCTGACACCCTCCAATTCTATTTGACTGCTACCCTCAGTCTAATTTGACTAAAAAACATAAAAGTTAAATATGAAATAAGAAGTCATATCATCACATGTGACAGACAGTGAGAAGGTTAATCAAAACATTGTTCTTCAAAGCCCTTCTTCTGGAATCAAAACAGCATCAATTGGCTTTTTTACAACAATGGTCATATTTCATCCAAATTAATAGAAAATCAGGGCATAGGGTTCCAGGTGCCCCCTGAATTTTTAGGGGCAGAAAAAGGTCTCTTATCAACACCTAGGTGTACAAATGGTTCCAATCGAGATCATTTGTGAGAATGAAAATGACCCGAGTAGGACTCGAACCCACAACCTCTAGATTTGTACTCTAGAACGCTACCACTGTGCACCGGGGCTACGAGAAACCCAGGCCATTTCATTCACACAAATTGCACCATCACTCACCAAATACAGAGACGAACCTATCCGTACTCTTTGACACTACAACGGACCGGCCAAAGGGGGACAACTTTCTCACCATGGCAGTCCCATCACTGGATAGAATGATCCCATCACTAAGTTTACAAATGGTTCCCTGAAAACCTCTATATTTTCCCAACACACTTCTAAATACAAAGAAATAGCCATAAATACCCGAGACTTAGCAAAACGATCACATAGATTGCTTAAGCTTTTCGTCTGACACTCAACAGAGTAGTGCGAAAAAAGAGGACAAAACAGAAAACTGAACAATTTATATTCCTAGATGTGGATAGAAATAGGCCAATCAGAAAAGAGGTAAATGATTGGTATTGTGGGGGAAAACCAATCAAAATCCACAAGACAGTGAGCTGACCGATAAGATTACTTTAAGAGTCCTAATTGGTCAGCTTACTGTATCGTGCGTGTTGATTGGTTTTATGGTGACTCTTAATTTAACAGATTGACAGTGTCTTTTCTATTGCAGAATGACCAGGTTGCTATGCTGCTTGATCTTGACCCATTTGAATACTGATTCTTGTCCAGATTCTTGTTTTCAAGCATAAAGAGCCTTTTTAACAATACTGAAAGAAAGTCTTAAATTTTCTCCTGGTTATTTCCTCATTGTTAGATTTTGGTACGGGACAAAATGATCGGCTATGCATTTAGCCGAGTTTAGCCAAATTTAGATTTTTAGGCTAAAATCAAATTTGGCTATATCTTTTACAAATTCTGCTACATAGGTTATTTGGATAACTCGGCTAAAATTCGACTAAAATTCAGCTATGGCTGAAATAAACAATTGAATAGAAAATCCCACAAGATCGCGTGAACTCTTTTGCTTGTTTTGTGATTATCTAAACAATTGTGTCACCGTGGCTCTGAAGTTTGAAAGAGCAACACTTCCAAACAATAACTGACTGAAAAGAAAGCTTCTAAAATTTTATTCCCTGTGTAAGCTGGATTTGCTCTTTAATCAGTTCCTAAATGCACAATTTGTTGATCGCTAGCGCTTTTGGCAAGTTATAAGAAAAAGAGTTTTTCAACGCAAAATGAAAGTGAAAGAGATCAGAATTGCGAATTTATCAAAGAGACCTTATCGAGTCTGATCAACTTACAAGGTTGATATTGTATTTCTTTTATTCTAAGACTAAGGTTGACTTCAGTTGCATATACTCATTTTTTTTATAAGAAACCGCTTATAAGAAACCTTAGCGCTTGATTTTCAAAACTTAAAAAGCTTTAGTAGGGAATTTTGTGTGAATATAAGGAATTAAGAAACTTTTCGTATCTTTCCTAACAAGAGAACGAACTGTCACACATGATTTTGCACAAAAGCATGAGCTTCTAAGGTTGTTTCTAGCTCATTTAAGTTACATTTAATAAGATATTTTAGCTGTTCGCAATGAAATTTGCACTTATTTACTCCTAAATGTTAGAGTTTGCAACCTTTCTCAGTATAAACCCTTTTCAGCTACGCTAATCATGCAATAAAGATTCGGTTTCTGCTCAAGCTTCATATTTCTGATTTTTGCCTTTTTTTTTATTATAGGAGGAAAATGTTGAAAGAAAATTCTCGTAGAAAAACTTCCGGAAATTCTAGATGTTATAAACAAATTCATCGAGCAGAATTCCCCTGAAGCCCATTTGCGTAGAAGAGACAGAATAATGTACACAAACGGTGTTACACTACAAGAAATTGCAGATCATGTTCTCAAAAAAGATGGATACTGAAATAAGCAAGTTGACAGTGCGTTACTATATGCTCCCCCGGAGGTTTGACACTGTCAACGGAAGAGGCTACAAAGGGCTTATACAAGCAAGAGTTCCTCGAAAAAAAACTGTGGGAAAAAGTAATCCACCCAGACTTTCATTTCAATTGCGCACAAGTACACTATGTGAACGAAATAGCTGCCTTGAAACCTGAGGAAACTGCAGGTTGTTCTGCAGACAATAAAGATAAAGTCTAGGCTTGCACCAAAAAAACCAAATGGCATGAACACCTCATCTACATTTTACCTGTTTTGGAGAGGCCACCTACCATACTCTGTTGTAGAATCATGGGATGCATTTCGTTTTCTCTTGCTCTGAACTGCTTTCTTCAAGTTCCTGTGAAATTCTTGGATAGTAGTACCCCTCCCCTCATTGCTCGAGTCCTTCTTTTTGTTGGTCCTTCTTCTTAATGAAATTCCATGCCTTCTTTTAAATCTTTAGAACCAATTAAAACTCGCTCTAAAATTCTCTGCTTTCTTTCTTCAATAAATTTGCTCTATTTTTGCTCTAATCTTCTTGCTGAACCACATTTTTGAGACCTTTGCACCCTTGCCCTCGTTAACTTGAATTCTGCAACAACAAGTCTCATAGCCTCAGGGTAGTACTCATTTCTCCCTGCCTTTGTGGAGCAAAATTTTCTTCTTTGCCTTGTTTTCCTGATATTGCCAACATTCTTCTTGCTCCTATTAAGATTTGCTTCTTCAAAAATCTTGTCTCTTTATGGTTCCACTTGATTACTATAGATTTATCTGGAATGCCACTCTCCAGGCAAACCGTTTTCCATTTGTGTGGTATTTTATTTCTGGACAAAGCATCAAGTAACTCGAGTGTTTTCTTTTTAAATCAATGAGCGGCTCCTTCCAAATACTAGAAGAAAATTGTTTTATATTTATTCCAACAGCCCCAATTTGTAACCCGAACAGTAATATTTATAAATGAATTGATTGAAAAAAATATTTGTATTTATGAAGTCTTCTTCGCTTCAACGCTTCAATAATCATCGAGTTCACATCTTTGCAATATTATCACGCTGATAACACGAAGCGCAGCCAGCAGTGAGACAAAGGCGCTATCAGTCTTTATTTTCGTGAATAAATACACTTCTGTACTTTTCACAATTTTTAAAATTCTTTGATACAGCCAGCGGCAAAACAAGGCGCTATTACATATCAGTCCCGTCGAAATTTAATTCTGTTGTGCATCAGCCTTGAAAATCCTCTGAGCTTAATTATGCTTCGGCACTAAAATTCTTGTTTTTTATTTGTTGTGCCTCAGCACTGAAATTCTTGTTAAGACTTGCTGTCTTTCTTTGGGCTTCCCCCCGACAATAATCCTGTCTTTTCCGTGTACAAAAACTTTTCTTTTTGCAAAAACATCGAACGAATGCTTAAACTGACGTTCATCCATGCTTCAATAAACTCTATTATTCTCCATAGAAGTGCTCGTTGCAAAGAATGGAGCCATTGTCACGCTTCAAATGATTTCAATGCTAGGTGAAATGAAACAATTTCTGAGGAAAAAGAACCATGCTTATAAAAGTTTTGTGAGAAAAGGCGGGCCGGCCAACAACCTGGAAGATATAAAATTAATGATTTCTGAAGGTGCAAAAATGATTGGACATGCTAAAACAAATTACCTCCGTATCAGGGCAGACATTAGCTGACCCAGGCACCTCGAGCAACACTTACTACTCTTTAATTAATGCTGTGCTTGATAAAACAAAAATTCCTACCATACCACTCCTGCTTTAAATCAGGCTTTTTATAACAGATTTTGGTGAAAAAGCTTAGCTATTTAATGATCATTTCATTCTTCAGTGCACGACAATCGATACAGGCTCCATTTTGGGTTTGGTTGCTTATCAATGCAAACGTGGTTTTCAAAAGTTCAACGTACTCGGTGAGCAGAAACGGTTTTCTAGATTGTGTGGAGCCCGGGATCATTTTGTTCCTTATTAAATAAGCTTTCAGTTGGAAGTCTAACTTTTTATTTTAAGTCTTTCTGGCAAGATCCCTAGCAACTATTAGGTGCCCCATCAGAGCAAAAACAGGGTAAAAGTCGCGTGTTTCGTTGCTGCTCATGCGCAGCGTCCTCCCGTTTTGTTCGTTGAGAAATCGTAATGGAGGACAAGTTATCAGAAGCAGGCCTTTCTGGTGAACGTTTTAACAGCTTTTGGAGAATAAATATATATAAAATGTCTTTATGTTTCCTGAAAGATTATTATGCAACAATTGATCAACTTACCTCTTTTCGGGCTGAATTATGGCAATGAGGCCGGTTATCATTTTGCAGATTCTGTTGTCGCAGTTCGTAAAAACTGGTGTGGTCAACTTGAAAATTTGTTTTAAATTTGTGTTTCATGATAAACACACATATTTATAGTTTATAGATAATTTAATACTGAATCTGAATCTGTTTTTGATTTTTTTGTATCTCAAATATAACTTAAGCTACAATGATTGTTTTGCAAGAGATAGCAAAACGGGCCTAAATAGACTTGACTTCCCGGTCTTAACAGCTGTGGCTCAAACCTGGAGGATGTCCTTTAACCCTGATCCGCAGAAAAAAGCTGTCAAATTATTGTTTCCAAGGAGACGGCACGAAATAGATTATCCTGATGTCCTATTTAATGATGTGCCCGTGAAAAAAGTAAATTTACGTAAACATTTGGGTATTACCCTGGTAGAACTTAGATCATAGCCTACAGAATCACATCCAATTCAACATCCAATTCAATTTTTCTAAAATGATAGATGCCTTGTAGCCGTAATCATTTATGCCTCGTTTCAAACACGCGGGAAAACCAAACGCATGAGTAAGTGAAATACACGCGAAAATTTGGAACACTTATGTATGGGTGTAAAAAATTAAATGTTAGTTAGTGCGTATGCGTATGATCATAGAATAATAATAAAAATGCAAAAAGTTGCAGTGTTAGTCTATCCTGCCCTGATCAAGAATAAACCGGTCTGGGATCAATGTGTGACTCAGAGGAAGAGCTGCAGGAACTTGAATTTTCGTCCATACATGATTCACTGGAAGCATCTGTGGGACCTTGGGTGGGAGAGGCTGGGGGTTGGAAAATCAAATAAATTTAATAAGAAGTGATGGAGGGTTGGAAACAGAGACGTAGGAACCGGGGGGCACTGGGGGCACGTGCCCCCCCCCCAAGATTTTGCAAAAAAGAAAAAATGCCCTTTTTACCATAGGTATTTTGCCCCATTTTAGCAAATTTAAGATATTTGAAAAAGCCCTTCTAGCGGTAAAAGTGCTCTTAAAGTGTCGTGCCCCCCCAAGTGTGAAATGCTTCCTACGTCCCTGGTTGGAAAATCAAAGAAAGTACTCTGTCACATTTAGCTCTCATTGCTACACTTTTTATAAGGGAACCTAGAAGTTTATGTACACATTCTTTTTATAAGAAACTTGGCCCAAGCCCGTTGTACTAAAAGTTTCTTAAATGTTCCATCGTTTTTTATTGTTAAGGAAAACAATAGATCTCTTGAACACCAGGCTCCATTATTTTTATTGTTAAAGAAAACAATTGTTCCCTTTCTGATGTATTACTGTGTTAAGTGTCAGACGAAAAGCTTAAGTAATTCATGTATTCGTTTCACTCTGTTTCCGATATTTCTAGCTATATTTTTAAGCTTTGTACCATCCAAAGACTGAAAACAATAGAATGAGAAATCCTAGTACTAGTTTGTTAAAAACGAGTTTCTTATAAAAAATGTGTACTCAAATTTCCTTTACACTCTTCTTTATGGGAAAATGTTTATAGAATTCAGGCCTCAAATTTTTACAAAACTTAAGAGTAAGTCATCTAATAGTAAGGGGGGCCCAACATTTATTTTTTTTGGAAAATGAGTCCCAACCAGGCAAAGATTTTCCCTTAGTTTGGCAAAAACGTTAGTGAACAATGAGCTTTATGTTGGGCAGCCCTCCGAATTTCGGATGAACAAGCTATAGACCGTGGAGTGAGGGCCTGAGGAGCAGGGTGCAGAAAGGTGTATTTTTTTTTGCAATACAAGTTTGTAGGCCGAGATGGCCCTTAACTGCTTACATTTTTAAGGCTATTACAATTTTTTTACAAACAGTAACAAAACAAATACAAATTTGGAAAATACAAGAATTAAGATTTAATCGGCTTTGATTTTCAAAGTTTGAATTATAAAATGTTGATTGCATTAGAAATGATATTCAAGGGGCATGAAAATTTGTTCGCATTTTCAGAAGTTTGAATTACACGAGTTCGAATTAGACAGATTTGAGTGTATATACAAAACAATATTAAAGGTATAAAATCGCTTCTATTTTTGCTAAATCAGAACAAATCAAGTCAACATCAAAACAGAAAAGAAAAAAAGCTAAACAAAAATGATTAAAACTAAACAAAACAAAAAACAAAAAATACTGAATAGAAACAGAAAATAAATAAAACTAAATAAAAAATAAAACACAGAAGAAAAAAAATAAACAAATTAAACAGAAACAGAACTGATGATAATCAAAACCATAGTCAATGTTTAACAGAGATAACTAGGTTATGGTATTATAAAGTTTCGTTATGAGGTATCACGGGGCTGTTAAGATATTTGGTTCGTTTGTCAAATGATTTTTTTAAGAAATCCCCTAACAGTTTGTTTTTTTGATAGTCCTCCTGGCTCATTAGCCAAATGAACATATTTTGATCATTCAAAGAGGCAGTACTTGGGAAATTTCTATAAATTTTTTCAAGAGTTTTTTCTCGTTCCTCAGCAAACAGAGGGCGCGATAAAAGGAAATGTATTTCATTTTCAACCACAAAAACATTAGTAGCTTTACAATACAGGCAAAACCTTTCATTTATTGGTGTTTTATTTTTATGGAATCGCCCCGTTTCAATATGTAGATTATGAGCACTGAGGCTCAGTTTCGCTAATGTACTTCTAGCATTGAAATCAGGAAGGAAATCAAGATAAGATTCAAACTTGAAGGTGGTTTTAAATGTAGCATACAGATGCAATTTTTTGTCTTCAAGTATATGTGCATTCAAACATTGTAGTATTTGTGTCTCAAAATGTTTTCTGACCTTAGTTTTGATTATTGATTTATTGTCTGATTGCTTTATTTCATAGCGTCGTTGTAAATCGCGAGCATGGGAAACCCAGTTTGAGTTACTCAAGTCAGCATCATTTGCAAGCATATAAAAAGCTTTACTGGCATAGCGTTCTGAATCCAAAGCTGATATTCTGGTAAGAATTTTTAGAATGTTTGAATGTCTGTGGCATTGAAGACTCATTCTTCCCAACTCTGCGTAAACAGCATCCGTTGTTGTATTTGACCTGACACCCAATGCATATTTGCATGCTTTGAGGTGTAAAGTTTCTAATTTAGGCCATTCTTCGATACCCCAAACCTCAGATGCATAATTTAGAATAGGAGCGATAAGTGTGATCGAATAGATACAAAAATAAACGCGGTGAGAAGCCACCCCACTCTTTACTTTTGGAAATGAGGGAGAAGTAGGCCTTATGAGATTTTTCTTTAATTTTGTCAATGTGCTCGGAAAAAGATCCGTTTGATTTGATTGTGACCCCAAGGTATTTATAGGAATCACATTCCTTGATTTCTTTATTGCCTATTTTCCAAATTGTCTTATGATTTGATTGAGAGCGAGTTTTTAGTCTGTTTTTCCTTATTATCATGATTTTAGTTTTATTCATGTTTACCTTCATTTTAAGTGATTTAGAAAACTTCTCTAAAGCATTTAATTGAGTTTGGAGATCTTTTTTATCTTTAGCTATCAAAACAAGGTCGTCAGCATATAATAGTGAATGAACTTGAAAATCATTTATCAGTACTCCCTGAGAATACTTCTTTATGTGAGTATTTAAATCGTTAAAATATAAGGCGAAAAGGACAGGGCTGAGGAGACAGCCCTGTCAAACCCCTTTATTGCAGGGAAAGATATCTGTAAGGCTATCATTCCCTCTTACACAAGACTTAACCTTTTCATAAAGAGAAGTGATTATTTTTAAGAAAGAACCCTCAATTCCATAAGAAACAAGTTTCTGTAACACTAACTTGTGGTCTACTGAATCAAAGGCTTTCCTAAAGTCAACAAAGCAAAAATATAAGGGACCTTTATTACTTTCAAATGAATTTTCAATTATAGCACAGAGGGTAAAAATGTGTTCAGATGTCTGGTAACCTTTTCTAAAGGCAATTTGATTTTCTTCAAGTATTTAGTCTTATTAAAATACTTAATAATGTTATGCCTCTGTAGTTATTAAGATCTGATTTATCACCCCCTTTAAAAAGTACAACAATTATTCCTACAGACCACTCCTCAGGAAATTGTCCAGAGTTTAATATTTTGTTAAAAAGTTTTGTGAATACATGCAAGAATTTATCATTGGCGTGCTTCAGAAGCTCACCGCTCAACATATCAAGTCCAGATGCCTTGCCATTTTGGAGTTCGTTTGTCATGTTTTTGACTTCCTCAAAGGAAATATGCTGATTTAAACTTTTATCAATAAGATCTTGAATTTCGTTATCCAGAGAAGAGGAGGGTGTATCATGCTTGCTGTCATCTGCTGTGTTATCACAGTTTAAAAGTTTACTAAAATAATTTGATAGTTCATTGTTAGTAAAGGTCAATGAAGTTTTTTCTTTAGAGTTTCTTAATTTATTTCCAAAAGATTTTTGGAGCCTCTCCTTTCAGTTTCCAAAGTTCCAATTTCTCATTTTTGAGGAAAATTCGACGTTTATCTCTTAAGATTTTCTTATAATACCTGCGCTGTTGAAAATATGCCGACTTAAGAGCATTTACTTGTTCAACTGAAAAAATTAACTGATATTTCAGAGCCGATTGAAATGACTTTCTTTTCTTATTCAATAACGATTTGTTTTTCTTGCATTCAATATCAAACCAAAGACACTTATTTTTGAAATTTGTACTTTTTTTATCTGCATTCTGAAAATTTTTTTTGAATTAAGACTTGTATCAGATAAATCAACCATTTTATTTCGTAGTGATTCAACAATTTCTTCACTAGAAACAACATCTCCATCCAGTTGGCTTAATATATCATCCAGAAAATCAATAATTTCAGTTTCGCGCATGGCCAATGTTAAATTGTCTAAAGTTGAGTCATCTTTAATAAAATACTGCTTATTGTAATCTTTTAAAAGCTCATAATGCCTGCTAGAATTGGTAAAATGATTCGAAACATCAAGAGGAGGTTGAGAAACATTTTTAGTATTTGAACATTTTATTGAAATTTCAATTGGACTGTGATCTGAGAGATAACAAATCTTACCAATACTTAATTTGTCAATCATCCCAAAATTCTCATAACGTGAAAGTGAATAATCTACAGTGGAACAACTATTTTTAGAAAAATATGTAAAATTGCTTGAATTTTCCTTATCAATCCTACCATTCATTATCCTGTAGCCAGAGGACTTACAAAGTTCAATGAAAGCGGCACCACTAGTATTAACAGGACTGTTGTCTTTACTTAACTGTTTGTTCAAGTGTTGATCTGGTATGTAATTATCATCCATTGGCAGATATTCCTCTGAATCATCATGCCCCATAAAGTCGCTTAGATAGAACCCACCCCCTTTTTCATAGCAAGCACATTCAGATTGTAAAGTTTCCAAAAATAATGACTGTCCTGTTCTTAAAGGAATTGAGGTTGATGGAGGAATATAAGCGCAACAAATAAATAAATCTTTTTCCCAGCCAAATTCATTTTTTTCAAGCCTGCACCAAAAATGATAACTGTCTGAAAAGACAATAAAAACGTGTTTAAGAATTGACTTTCGAACCATTAGTGACATACCCCCAGACGGTCTACCCCCCAAATGATTTTTAAGACCAGATTCATAAAATTCTGTAAAATTTCTATCTGAATCAAGTAAAGAATTATCTTTTTGCTTTCTCCATGTCTCAGAAAAACAAATCAAATCATTCTTCTTCAACAAAATATTATTGAAAAAATCATTGCCAGACTGCTTGATAAGTTGAGCTTTTGAACTTCTGAAACCATTAAAATTCCAAACACATATATTTAAATTATTTAATTTTGGCAGAACAAGTTTTTTCTGTCTTAAGCACAAGGTTTCAATTTGTGAATTAGAAGTTGAGTCATTTTTATACCCATCTCGGCCAAGATCCTATTGCCCGGTGGTAGGGTTGATTACTTTATAGTAGTCTGAGTAGGACCTGATCTCAAATGGGTGGGGGTTACCTACATAACGAAACTTTATCTTACCATCTATGGTCCAAACACTGTCTATTTAAATACCTGCGATTCTTACTTACATCGTCCTACATTTGCTTGATTCCCGGTGCTAGATCCTCGTATATCCTGACACTCTGCGCGTTTTTTTATTCCGCATTATCATCTCCTTTGTCTTATGTCTCATAAATTTCACAAGAACAGGCCGTGGTTTACCTTCCTGACGTCGGCCCATGCGATGAACAATATCGATCTCTGAGGCCACGATTTGTACATCTACTTCTTTCTGAAATGTGTCGATTGTCAACTGTTGGATATTTTCACCATTTTCCTCGTTCAAGCCAATGATTCTGACCGAATTGTTTTGACTGTACTGTCCCCCATTCTTTCGATTGTAAAGTCCCCCAGTTTTTCTCCAAAAACGGGAGATGAATTATAATAAGTAGTTAATCAATAAAAGCCCCCAGGCTATAGTTTAACTCCCTGCTTTTGGACAATTCTGCAGTCCCGTCCCTGAATACACAGTGGGGTGTCAGACTAGACAGAGAAATTAAAATTTTTGTTAGAGTTTAACACAGATGACAGGCTGAAAAAACAGGCTTCTAAATCTTTATACAAGTAAGAACAATTTAAGAAAATTTCAGCCTGAAAGTTGAGTTACACTTACTAATATCAGTGGCCGTTACAGGGAGGTCCAAAGGGCTAAGACCCCAGGCCCCCTACTTTTCATAACCAGAAAAAGGCAAAAAAGTAAAGATGCGAAATTTGGTAGATAAAGTCAAACCAGGATCCTTTTAAAAACAGCCAGCCTAAAAAAACTTTTTTGAAAAGAGAGTGAAGTCATATCATTTTTCATTGAGACGGGAAAATATATAGAATAGTTTAATTTTGTCTTCAATACCTAAAGGGCCAGTCATAAGTATACAAGGAGAAAAATCCAGGGGGCTGCCTCACACAAAGCCACTTGTTTGCAATCTTTTTGTAGACTAAGGGCAAAATACATTGCCTGGGCTCATTTTTGAAAAATTTCCTAACATTGGGGGGCTTCAGCTCCCCAACTCCATGCCTCGTACGCTTATTGAGAGAGTGGTGCCAACTCTTTGAGGCTCAATACTAGCTAGTCTATCGAGGTTTAAAGATAGTGTTAATTGAAGACTTTTCTGATTCATAAAGATTGCAATAAAATCCATTCATTAATCCTCTTGGTACTGGGTACTGTGACTTGGTAAAAGTAAAACACTTTGACTCTCCTTGTAAAGGAAGAAAATAGAGCTACAAAATAGAGCACTACAATGCCAGGGATGAGCAGGCATCAAACTTGATTGAAATTTTAGTATAACCGAACATAGGACATGGGCTGGACAAACAATTTATTAAGTAGAGGGTTGAAAAATTTACTTAGTGTTAATTTATCAGAAGCCTACGCAGCGGCCGTGCTAGCATCCATAAAGTGGAGGATAGTGGAGGATTGGGGTGCCGTGGCAGAGCCCCTAGAAATGTTTTGGTGTCATGCCCTCCATATCTTTGGGAAACGTTCTTTGAAAATAAAGGTAACAGGTGTAGATTGCAGTGTTTGACAAAGAAAACATGTTGTGAAAATTGAATAAGATGCCTTAGCCCCCCTCTACAAATTTTTATGTCATTTTAGATGAATCAAAATTATTATTTTTTTAGAAAAGTGGGGGGTATTTACCCCCATAAGCCCCCGTGGCTCTGCCACTGAGCCTACAATTAACATATTTAAAGGGAATGTGACAAAAAGGGATAATATGAACATATTTTCAATCACTTAAGGCCAGTTAACTGTGAATTAGAGTAGTTTTATTCTTATTTTCCATCTGTACAGAAGGGGGTACAGTTATACTACAATAGAGAAACAATAGCCTTTTGTTTGGAAAAGTAGAAAAAAATAGAACATCTGAGCCTCTGCCAAAATTTACTGTTTATTAAAAAAAGTGTGCATTATTCAAGTATCATTAAGGCTTAACCCGGAGACTAATCAAATATATTATCAATATATTTTCTTGGCTAACTCAAGAGCCTTCTTTTTAGTATTTGTAGGCTTACAAATACCAATATATCAAGGTTAAAAATTAATCCTTAGTAAGATAGTTAAGTCAGTCTATAAGTCAAATTATTTTTTTGGTCCACCATTGAGATTTTACCGTAAACACCAGAAAGTATGTTAGAAGTGTTGAAAGGAACGTCGATTGAAGACCCATTCTGCCTGGATCAACAGTTTTGTACTAGTCAAAATAGAGATCAATGTTGCCATCTTCCATTTTCCATAATAAAAGTTATATTTTTGGTGTGAAATCAACTTGGGTTCAATTCTGCCTTTATTTGCAGATATGCATTGCCACTATTCTTCTTGTGCATGAGAACGAATTTCCAAGTATATGGTCGTAGCAGTTTTTATTCCTGAAAGAGAAGACATGGAGTCATTGATAGAAGTAGATTTCCAGGGGGGGTTAGTGTCCTTGCATGGCGGAAAGTTCTTTTTTCATGCGCAGGATATTTGCGCAAAAAATTTGACATAAATTTTTCTACACCACCAATAAAATTACATGGTCCTGCGCCACACTTATGCTTTGAGGTCATGGAAAAACGTATGATAAAACAAAACAATCCCGATTTTTTCTTGCAGGTTAATTGTTTTCCCTAAAATTTAGAAACTGCACCATGCCAGCATGTATTTTCGAAATATCTCATGAAATACTGTGTTCTTAAAAACTTTGTTCAATTAAAAGGGTCTAGGTCTATAAAGTATTTTAGTGTGCTGGGTGTGTGTGCCATTTGCCAACAGAAATAAATTAAATAGTTATAACATTAACATACCAACCTAGATAAAGGTAGCTATAAAGTTACAAAACAGGAAAACTGCACTGATCGGCAAATGCTCAGAGCCTCGCTCCAGTACTTGCAAAACACAAAACTTTTTTGAGCTAGAAGTGCCAGCCAGGCAGCCCACCACCACCACCTCCGCCATGCTGCTCTACGGAAAACGTCGAAGTGAATAAATTCAGTTTTGTTCTTTAAATTGAATTGGATACATCTTGTTGAAATTTAAGTTATATCTAAGTTATACCGTATTACCCTCGATTCAAAGCTCTCTTTCACACGACATAAGCAAGGTGGAAAAATGTTTTTGACCAACCAGAGCATTCTTTGACCATTCTTATATTTCTCAAATCTATGATAGTTTATCAAATTTTTACTGGTTACGAGGCTAATATTTTACATGATTGCTATAAAAATCCACTCGACAGCTCACTCAAAAATAATTTTAGCTTTGAATCGCGAGTATGGCATAATAAATTAATATTTTAACTAATATTTCTAATAAACTAACACTTACCTTGCTAGAGCCCTTACTTTTGTTCTACATCTTTATAAACCATTAGTTATTACTTGCAGCTGTTTGAAAATTTCAGTTTGAGTTTCCTGCCGCAAAAAATTTGACATCAAAAGTCATGGAAAAGCTCGGGCACGATGATGAATGAAATTGAGCAGCAGCAAAAAACGGGGGTCAAGCAGATTTTCAAAATAATTTTTTAGAATTGAAATTGACATGTATTTTGCTCATATTCTTTCTTATATTTATTTAGAATTGTTTAACATATTGAAAAATATTTATAAATAATATTATAAAATTATAAAAAAAATAATCATATTTAGTGCATAAATAGTTTTCTAATTAACTACTTAAAGATAAAATCAATCGTGCTAGGAAGATACGCATATTTAACTGTATTCTGAGATCACCCCCGTTTCAGGTAGTGTTTTTTGAGCGAGTTGTTGAGTGAATTTCTACAGCAAATACGTAAAATATTAACCTCGTAAGCGGTAAGCATTTAGATAAGCTTTCATGGATTTGAGAAATATAACATTGGTAACAAGTAGTTTACATGTTTACGGTAGAAAAACAGAACCCTGAACTCTATTTTTGCTACACCTTACGCGTTTTTACGCCATTTTCAGGGCACTTGAGCTGTTGAATCCTCAAAAGTTATTGTCTTTTCAGTGATTTGATTGGATGATTGATTAGTAAAAAACAAATGCCCTGATTGGCCAAAACATTTTTCCACCTTGCTAACGACATATTAAATCTGCAATCTCCAAGACAAGAAAAGGCATTGGTTTGCTTAAGTATTTCTCCAAGTATCTACCTAGACGTACCCCGAATGAACTGTACAAGCTCTATGTGAGGCCTCATCTACATAACGGAGATGTTATCTACCATATCCCTCCTAAAATATGTGAATTTACTAATAAAAACATTTTCACTAATGGAGTCTGTCAAGGAGGAAAAACTGGAGTCTGTCAAGTATTCCGCTGCCCTGGCTGTATGAGCAACATGGAAGTGGATATCTTGCGAAAAGTTGTATAAACATCTTTGGTGGCATCACTAAGTTCCAGAAGAGTGAGTAGACGTCTAACATTACTTTATAAGATCGTGAATAGCCTTACACCGTTAAATATGAAAGCACCAATTCCACCTCTTCACCAATCGCAGTATTTTCTTCGCAACCAAGATTCAATAAGGCGGTTTAAGGCAAGAACAAAAAATCACCAGGCTAATTTTTACCCTAACAGTATCTCTGAGTGGAATAAACTTGAACCCGAAATTAGACACTTGCAATCTGTTTCTATTTTCAAAAGTAGACTTTTATCGATACTTTGCCCCCTACGAAACCTGTCTTTGGGATCTATGACCTAATAGGAATATCATATATTTCCCAATTAAGGGTTGGTCTCAGTAAACTAAATTTTCACAAATTCAATCACAATTTCAGGCACACTGTAAGCCCTATGTACCTGACAATTGACGGGGTTGAGGACACGGAGCACTTTTTGTTGCTTTGCTCTTCATTTGACATTCAACGACAGGATCTTCTTGCTGGAGTTTCGGCAGTTCTACAACATTTTTGGAAGTTAACACTCTTTTTAACAATCCTTTATACAAGTCTTATCATATTTTGATGAAAAACTTCCCATTGATATTAATAGAAATATACTCAATACTCAAGCTGACTCTATCGTTCATCCACCAAACAGGTAGATTTAACTAACATTGTACCATCACACCCTTTGCTATACGCCTTGCAACCACAAAACCACTGCTTAACATTCCTTGTTAGTTTTAGTGTTTTGTACTTGTAATACTTGTCATTGTGATCTAATTACGTATTTTATGTAATGGCCCTGGGATAGCAATAAGCTTTTGCTTCCCAGGGTATCGTCTCTGTAACATTTATGTGTAATTTGCTTTGTAAGTTTTTATTCATTATTCATATAAAGAAAAATTCTAGCTGAAATTCCTTTTAAATATTATGATTTTAATTTTTCTTCTTGATTAGATCTCCTTGTTGCCCTGGAGACTCAACCTGACCATGTTCGATATTGAGAATTCTCCCATCTTGATCTCTAGGAAGGAGATCAACCTCTTCATTGTTCTTTTCTAGTGTTTCTGGTAGTACATAAACGATTGGTGTCTGACTCAGTTGTATTTGCTCTGATTCTCTGTCTACCTGATTGTGATGTACCTCTAACTGATGTAGACGCTGTATGGGAGGCTTTAACTCCCCTTTACATGTCTTTAAAGTGGCAGTGCGAATGAGACCTAAGAAACTTTGGTACAAAGATTTATCATAGTTTCTTAGAAAATGAGTGTATTGCATACTAGTCAAACAACACAGCCACTCACCATACAAGTTTCCTACTAAATTCTCACTAATAAAAGGAGTCTCTTATTGACCTACAGAGGGTTTCTCATAAAATATTCGAGAGTGTGCAACCTTTCCCAGTGTAAACCCTTTTCAGCTAGGCTAATTATGAGTTATAGATTCTGTTTCTGCTCAAGCTTCAAATTTCTGATTTTTGTCATTTTTTAGTTATAGGAGGAGAAGGTGGAAAGAAAAGTCTAGTAGGAAAACATCCGGACATTCTAGATGTTATAAACAAATTCATTGAGCAGAATTCTCTCGGAGCGCATTTGCGTAGAAGAGACAGTGTTATGTACACTAACAGGGTTACACTACAAGGAATCGCAGATCATGTGTCCCAAAAGATTGCTACTAAAATAAACAAGTCGACAGTGCGTTACTATATGCTGCTTCGGGGGACGTGACACTGTCAACGGAAGACGCTACAAAGGGCTTATACAAGCAAGAGTTCCTCAAAAAAAAACTGGGGGGAAAAAGCAATCCACCCAGACTTTCATTTCAATTGCGCACAAGTAAACTGTTGTGAAGACACGTGGTAAAGTCTCCTGCGCGGTGCCACGTGTATCTTGCGCAACACATTCCTCAGTTCGTCAGTTCCTTCTTGTACATTCTTCAACTCATCCTGGCTTCAGGTGAACCAAAAGTGAGTTATCTTCTATCTTGTAAATAGTTTGTTGTTAATAAAAGGCTTAGGCCGTAAAGCAAGGCTGTAGTTATCTCTGCTTCGACCCTACACAATAACATCTGGCGTCCAACTACAGAAGAATGGCTACAGAAGAAAACAGTCCTAGCCGAGGACAAAATCAGAATTGCCTAAATTTGGTAAGGCTTCGGGCCGCGAGGGGAGGCAATCGAGCTGCTGTCTCCAGACTTCATCATGAAGTTGAAGTTCTTATTCAAGATCAACAGGAATCTCATGCAGATTAGAATGTGATTGCTCGTCTGGAATCCATCGCTAATGTTATGAAATTGAAACAGGATTGTCTCAAAAAATTGAATGACAAAATTTTTGATGTTTGTGACGAGGCGGACATTGCAAAAGAAATTGAAGAAGCAACTGATTATGAGGCAAAACGGAACAAAACTGTAGAGAAAATATCATTATTTAAGTTATTTAAGTAAAATTATGGTTCTAGACACACTGAGACTGCAAGTTGTCATTGGAGAACAACTTTGAATTCAACAACACAAACGCAAAGAGACAGACCTGGACATCCTTGTGTTGAAAATAATGAAATAGGGGAACGACAGGAAGGCTATCCATCGCTCTCATCAGAGGATAGTACACATTCTAGCTTGCAAGGCCAACAATGCTAAGGACATGGTATAATGTTTCCAAAAATCAACCTACCTAGATTAAATGGAGATTTAAAACGCTTTTCAGGTTTTTGGCATCGTTTTGACTGTGCGATAAACTCAAACACAAGTATTTCTGGAATTCAAAAGTTGAACTATTTGCTATCGCTATTAGATGGACCAGCCTACAGGGCTTTAGAAGGGTTAGACTTGACGGAACAAAATTATAAGCAAGCTGTTGAAATTCTCAAGACATGTTTCAGAAACAAGCAGCATATGATAAATGAACACATGGCAGCATTATTAAAGTTACAGGACTATCCAAATCAAAAGGTTTCACAAATTCGATATATTTTTGACAATATCAATGTACATGTTACAGGTTTGGAAACTTTAGGGATGCCATCTGAGAAGTACGGAAGTCTGCAAATTCTGATAATTATGAATCGTATGCCAAAGGAAATTACTACACAAGTTGCACGTAAAATTACTCACAAAGTCTGGCCAATAGATGAAAGTTAAGAAATCATAAAAAGTTAAATCGAGTTTAGAGATTTTGCAGAAAGGGTAACATCTACAGAGAAAAATCTAGAAAGGAAAAGCAATAATTTTTCCAAGCCAACTTCTCCTCAAGCAACTGTACAATCATTTGTTGCAAATAATGCAAGAAAACCTCCAGTCAGTGTATTCTATAAAGAAGAAGACTTGTCATTTACCTGTACAACAGCTACAGACATTAAGGAACGAAAAGCAAAAATCTTATGTGGAAAACTTTGTTTTGTTTGTTTAAAATGGGGACATTTAGCGCGTGATTGCTATGGAAATGGAAGTGTAAAAAGTGTTGATGAAAACACCACCAGAGTATTTGTGACAAGAAAATAAATTCAGAAGGAGAATCTGGTGAAACTAAAACTCAAGAAACTACTGTTACTTCATCAGCAATAATATGCTCATGATGACTGCGTTTGTGTAAGTGCATGGAATGGACAGGGTCAACCGCATGAAGATTGTAATTCTGTTTGACTGTGGCAGTCAGATGAGTTATATCACAGAAGATCTGAAGAGTCAATTGAATTTGAAGACTGAATCATCTGAATCTATACACCTGAGCATATTTGGTTCAGAGAAGTATCAAAAAATTAAATTTGAGTCTGTAAATGTAAATTTTGAAGTCGGTAAGGAGGTGATCCCGATTAATGCGCTGACCCACAAGGTTATTTACACCCCACTGTCCTCGCCCATAAGCATAGGGAACTTCCCCAACTTGGAAGGCCGTGAGTTTGCTGGCTGCTTTGAAAATGCTAACACTAAACGTATTGATATGTTGATAGGTCTTGACTTTTATTTTGATTTTATACAGGGAGACATCATCAGAGGTGGAGGTAAGGGAGCCATCGATATTCACAGCAAACTTGGTCGAATATTATCAGGAAAGGCTGATAATAACATTAATAATCATGATTTAACTCATTTTGTTTCTACTTATCTCATTGTAGAAGGTATTCCAGAGGTAACCGGAGGAAAAAATCTTAAAGAAACGGAGATGGTTTCAACCATCAAGGAATTTTGGAAACAGGAAGCTTGCAGGTTGTATGATATCGAGTCGAAGCAGGAGCATGCATCGGTAGAGGCATCCACGATAGGCTCAAAGTTGAATATCACACACAATAGTGAAAGATATGAAGTGAGCTTGCCTTTTGATTCTTTTTCATCTGAATATTTGCCTAATAATTATGATCTGAGTGCAGGGCGACTGGAATCGTTGCATAAGAAATTATATTCTAATAAGCCTTTCTTACAGGAATATAATTCAATAATCCAGGAGCAATTGAAAACAGGTATAATTGGGCGTGTTATAGATGTGCAAAAAACCAGGTAATTGCAACTATCTTATCCATCACTGCGTTGTTCGTGAAGACCACGATCCAACAAAGGTGAGGATTGTCTTTGATGGTAGAAGAAAGGCAACAAAGGAACTGCCTTCGCTCAATGATTGTTTAGAACATGGTGAAAACCAGACACACATGGCAGCGTGCAGGAGACTGGACCGAGAGTCCCACATACCACGTGAGTTCAAAACACGTTCTTCAACTCATCATGGCTTCAGGTGAAGCAAAAGTCAGTTATCTTCTATCTTGTAAATAGTTTGTTGTTCATAAAGGGCTTCTGCCATAAAGCCAGGCTGTAGTTATCTTTGCTTCGACACTACACAACAACATAAACTATGTGAACGAATTAGCTGCCTTGAAACCTGAAGAGACTCTATGCCGTTCTGTTGACTATAACGATAAAGTTAACACTGGGAATCTAGCCTTGCACCGAAAAGACCAAATAGACCAAATACACACTTTTTATCTAACATGATGCTCCGAACTACAATGACCACCATTTTCAAGCTCCAAAATCCAAGATAGTTCCGGAGGGGATATCAGAGACTATGTTCGCTGTCCTTCGTCTCGAAGATGACGTTAAAAGCTGTCACGTAAAATTGATTTAAAGTGCAGCTGAACTTGTGAAGAACAACCGCACTCTCTAAACCATTCAGGCGTGGTGCAGGTGGCAAGGAAAGATCGGAGACGACCAGCTGCCGGAGTGGTTGCAGGAACTACCGGAAACCAGGATTATATTCACTTGAGACCGCTGAAGGGGCGTGCAAAGATTTCCTGGCCCAGAACAGGACCATTAACTGTCCGACTGTACCCTTCAAGTACAAAAAAAGCACGACTGTTATACACGTCAACTTTCTACTGCACTATTTTAGGAGAGATTTTAAAGCCAGGCTTCCAAAGAAATGTGATTTGCATATGCGATGGAGGCCCATATCAGTCTGTCAAAGGAATGAGTAACTTTGTCGCATTCTGAATGATTGGCAACAGTTACGTCTTAATTGCCTTAATCTGTCTTGTTACCCACCTGGGCATTCAAGATTCAACCCAAGGCAGCTTTTGCTAAATGGATGACTGGTGTAACTCTTCCCCACTCCATCGAAGAAAACGATTTTGAAGAGCCCGAAGAAAATGAGCTCAGAATAAGGGAAGTGGTCTTAAAAGATGCTGTGGTGCAATGCGCTAAGTTTTGGGATGCAAGGAAATTCGAATTTTCGTGTGAAAGTTGAAAAGTTGTTTTCACAAAGAACATCCATAACACATCACGATTTGGAGTATGCATTTTTCTCGGAAGCGGACAAAAAAGACACTTCCTATTGATGGACCATAATTTGAGAAGATGTCTGGGAAGGGGGCGGACGTGTTCTTGCCGCTGCTCATTTCCATGATTTTTGTATCGTTTATGGTAAAGAAACCTAGTTTCTGTAAACCAGATGGCATTAGCATCACATTAAATGAAGAAGACTTATTTCATGGAGAAACGTTTGTTTATTCATTGTTGCATACATCAAACATTTTTCGTGGTCTCCAACCAAGAAGAAAGAGTTTATTTTGTTTACTTTTGTTGATATGTAGAGATGTCGAACAGTGTCCCGGTCCTTACAATGGTTTGATCGAAAATGTCACACAGTTTTGTAAAACCATAGGGCTAAAGATTTTCTCTCTCAATATTCGAAGATTGCAGGGGAATTTCGATGAACTTAAAAATCTACTCATCATATCAAAAATCAATATCTTTGCGTTAAACGAAATTTTTGTAAACACAGAGGACAATGAAAACACCCAAAGCGAATTTTTCTCTCTTCTTACAAGACCGTTAACAATCAGTTCAAAATCCAGGGGTACGACTTTATTTACAAATCGCGTGATAAAGGCACTGGAGGAGGCGTTGGATTGTATATCAAAGAAAACTTAGATTATGAGATTAGAGAAGACCTTGAGAACACCGAAATTGAGAGTATTGTATCGAAATCAAACCGAAAAAGATCAAGTCTTGGATATTTTGTGCAATGTACAAACCCCCGGATTCCTCGAAATACTTATCAAGAAACTTTCAAAGTCATCTAGAAAGGATTCTTGAGTCAATCTATCGCGAGAATAAAGAAACGATCCTTATGGGAGATCTCAACATTAATTATCTTTCAAAGGATGATCATAAAGAACTGAAAGAACTCTTTGTTGTTAATGGTTTTAAACAATTGATCCGTGAAGCAACAAGAACAATGGAAAACACTGCAACTCTGATTGATGTTATTCTCACCATCAATCACCCTGAAGTTATTAATTGTAGAATGAGTGATCATGATATCATTGCTTGTTGCCGAAAATTAAACCACATCAAATATGAACCTGAGACAATAAAGTGTAGGGACTATTCTAAGTACAACGTTGATAACTTAAATAATGAACTCCTAAAGATTTCTTGGGATGCCGTATACAACACCTTATGTCCTGTTTATGCACTGCAAAGTATCGTATCCATTCTTAAACAAACCCTAGACAATCATGCACCGTTCATTACCAAAGGTGTGAAAGGTAAAACATCACCATGGATGACGGAAGACCTGAAGAAACATATGAACACTCGTGATCAGCTAAAACGACCTGCCAAAAAATCAGGAAATAGCAACGATTGGCAAATTTACTGCAGGAAAAGGAACTTTGTCAAAATGAAATAATGCGAGCCAAACGAAATCATTTTAAAAACGAACTGAAAGAAAATGGAAATGATCCTCATCGTTTTTGGAAGTTAATAAAAGAACTTTTTCCTGTCAACAGCAAATCAGATTCAATGGCCAAAAGTTTCAACCTCAGCGACGGAGAAAGTACGACTGACAAACTTTTGATATCTGACAGATTCTGCACGTTCTACTCTACAATCGCAAACAAGTTAAAGGAAAAATCATTCTTACTGAAAAAAGTCACATGGAGTAGTCCTACCGTCAATAGCAGATTTTCCACTTTACCAAACTTTGAGTTTATACCTGTAACTGATATTCAAGTACTTAAATACCTTAAGAATTTAAAACGAAAATGTGCTTCTGGGTTAGACGATCTACCAGCTTGCTATTTTAAGGACATTGTGTTTACCATTGCAAAGCCATTAACACACGCCATCAACCTCTCGCTTACTGCTAGTGTCGTACCAAATGATTTAAAATCTGCACGTGTTACACCAATCTTTAAATCTGGAAACACCCACAGCTTCGAAAATTACCGTCCTATCAGTATTCTGCCGGTCATCTCTAAGATCTTTGAAAAGTGTGTACATGCCCAGTTAATGAAATATCTCAAATCCAACCACCTGTTGGCACCCAACCAATTTGGATATCGAAGTAAAAGGTCAACTGAATTAGCAACATCATATTTCTGCGATAACATACGACGTTCAATTGACCGAGGAGAACTTACTGGCGCCATCTTTGTAGATCTTAGCAAGGCCTTCGACACCATAGGACACTTGACTATCATCCACAAGTTACTGAAATTTGGAATCAATCGTTTGGCAAAGGACTGGTTGTCTAGTTATCTTTTCGGATGACACCAACGGGTACGCTATAAGGGAAATTTGTCATCACCTAGTCCAATCTATTGTGGTGTGCCACAAGGCTCCATACTGGGACCACTTCTT
The DNA here is from genome assembly GCA_963924455.1 of Pelagia noctiluca. NCBI lineage: Eukaryota > Metazoa > Cnidaria > Scyphozoa > Semaeostomeae > Pelagiidae > Pelagia > Pelagia noctiluca. The sequence goes on from OZ004329.1 coordinate 5,821,944, forward strand.
TTCTTGCTGGTCTTCAATGACTCAACAGAATCGATTACAACTTGTCAAATGATGATTTATGCAGATGATACTGTTCTTTTCTGCCCTCACAAAGGCATGGACCGAATTCCTGTGAACCTACAACAAGATTTTGATCGTTTTGTCACTTGGCTAGAATTGAATGAGCTCGTGATCAACACCAAAATCGGAAAAACTGAAGCCATGATTTTCGGTACCGGAAAAAAGATAAGTATGGCAGAAAGCACTTCTCTACAGATCAACCACCAAGGAAGTATCATCAACCAGACCGATAGCTACAAATACCTCGGACTTGCTCTTAACAATACCCTCTGTATGACTCAGCATATCAAGTCGTCAATCAAGAAAGCGTCATCGAGACTGAACCTACTCAAGAAAATGAGAACTTTTATGGACTCAAAAACTGCGACTACCATCTATCAATCAATGATATTACCGTTCCTAACTAATTGTACCTTTGCCACATATGGAGCCACTGCCAATTATTTGAAAGAAAGAACTGCTAGACTTGAGCAATGAGCTTCAAGAATAATTGGAAAGGAGGTTCCCGACAGAAATCAAATCAGAATCAAGCGTATCTGCTCATTCGTTCAAAAATGTCTGTATGACGAAGTCTGTGAACCCTTCCAATGCTACTTTAAACTGAAAGAGCAAAAACGTTCCACTCGCAATTACTCGGCAGTTGTTGTTCCGCGTTTCAAGTTGGAATCAGCTCGGTATTCCTTTTACGTGCAAGGTGCCTTGGCTTTCAATTATTTACCAGAGGAATTTCAGAAAGAGAAAGACCATTCAACATTCAAAACACTTTTAAAAAACTTATAGTTTTAATTCATAATAGTTTTACTTTATATAGTCTGATTTCGTAACCTATTTATTTCCTTGTATTCACAGGACCCTATTGAAAACAGTGTATATATGTAGATATCATACGACTGAAAGTGTAATCCTGTATAAATATTCGTTTTAATAATAATAATAATAATAATAAGATAATCAGACCAACAAACACCGAGCTCTCTAGACTTAAGAAGAGTTCAAAGAAATGAAACTTATACAAATAAAATGCATCCAATAAACATCCCAGTAGGACATATTTTACGTTTATTCAGTATTAGATACACGCTCTTTTATAAGGAACCTAGCTTAGGGCTTAGTTATTTAAGTTCCTTACTTTGATACCTCTTTTGACTACTTTCTAGTTCTAAAAGTTCCTCGATAGTTCCTTAATGTTAAGGCCCATTAGATAGATAGGATTAAGTACTGATGCAAGGAACGCATTAAAATGCAACATTTTGGATTAAACTTTTGATAAGAAAACAAGATAGCACATAGGAGCTTAGGCAAGGCCTATATAACGTAACATTAATAAGAGTCATTAAAGAAGTTGGATATCTACACCATCGATATTTTCTGATACAATATAGTCTTCGGTCTTATTTTCGAATAGGACTCTAACTTACCCCAGCTTTGTATTGAACCACTTCACTTGTATTCACCAGGATTCTAAGGATGAATATATTTGAAATCATTAACTTCATTAATGATTTTACTTTTAATGATAGAAGTTCCTTAAGTTTTTCATTCTTCTACATGTAGGTTTCTTGTAAGCGGCTCCTTATAAAAAATCGTGTAAAGTATATTTCATTACAAACGCTTGGTACTGCTCGAGATTTTAAATATTTCATCCATTTTCAGAATTTAATCCATATTCATATTCAAAAATCATGAACAAGGATACCATTCTAGGAATACCTAGCTCTTCTCTAGGAAATTATTAAGGCCCTTTCAACCCTGAACAAAAATATTAATGTAAAATATTGGTATGACAAGACTAGCCAATTGCTAGGATTCCTTAGGCTTAGCAATTTTCTGATTTTTGAGAAGAATAGAAAACAAAGGAATTGTAGGAAGTATCAAGGGAACACTTTTCTTTTGAGTTTTGCATTTTCTGGATGTCAAAAACGATTTCAAATCCAGGACTTTTCTTTTTGTTGTCTTTATCGGTAGTCTTTAAATAAAGATTGGAAAATTTCATATGAATATGCAAAACTTTGAAATCAGTTTCCCTAAATTGGATTTAAAATTTGAAAAATCAATTATAAATAATTAGCGATAAATAGCGACGTAATATATAGATAAATAGCGACAGTGGGATGGAGTAGTCACGTCGGTTTGCTGTGATCCTCGTTGAGCTCAATATGGGTGTTTTTTAGTTAAAAAGTGTATCAAACTTCTACTACTTGTTAGAATAACAATAATTAATCGTATGATGAATGATTAAAAACAATTTGCGGATGCTGTTACGAGATATTAGGAAAAATTAGGTAGGTTTTTTTTTGCTGCACGAGGTTGGCCTAAGGCGATTTTATTTTACCACGCTTGAATGCCGAAGACGAGAAGGGGAGCATCGACCGGGCCAGTCATGAATGAAAAAAGCGTGAAGAATATCGTGGTGGATGCAGTTAAAGAGGCAATTTCAAATCTTCCGAATAAAAATCAAATGAAAGATCTGCTGGATGCACTTGAAACAAAATTGAACGAAACAGTCTGCGAGAAAATCGAGAAAGCAGTAGAGCCATTAAATGCAAAAGTTGAACAACTCGAACTTAAACATGCAGTCTATGAGGCACATTTTGCAGGTTTGGAAAAAAGACTTGAGGATGCAGAAGAATATCTTGATGACTCGGAGCAATATAGTCGCAGAGCATGTCTTAGAATTCACGGAATTCCCCTGCCCAAGAAAGCAGAATCTTCCACTGATTGCATAAGAAAGGTAAAAGAAGTGTTCAAAGAAATAGAGGTTACAGTACCGGATGAGGCGATCGACAGAGCACATCGTATCGGCGGTAAGGTTAAGGATAATGCTACTGGTCAGGTAAGGCAAGCTATGATTGTTAAATTTTTAACGTGGAAACATCGTACTGCAGTCTATAAGGCTCGCAAAAAGTCTGAAGACAAGAACATTTTTCTTGACTTGACGGCAAAAAAAGCAAAACTCCTTAAATTCGCCAGGGACAAAACTGCGTCAGATGATCACATTGACTTCGTCTTTGCGGACATCAATTGCCGCGTTGGCCTTAAAACGACGGCTGGCGACTTAAAATTTCTCAAAAATGAAGTCGAACTAAATGAAATTCTAGACGATATGGCCTAAATTATATTTGTATTTATTTTTTGTAATCGTTGTTGTTTAGTTTAACAAGGAAGTTCCACCCCGTTTTCCTACTTCCATTGCTGAGAGGCTGTTTTCCGCTCAGTGTTATTCTATGAGTGGACAAGTCATCTATTGTCTAGGCGTGCAAATGTTGCATTAAATTTGAACAGAATGTTACGCATGATCCACATTCAATATTCCAATACTCAGTCCAACCGGGGGTTTCTGCTAGATGGAAATCAGCCTCAAGCAATCATGAAATAATGAAGTAATGAATAACAAAGCAAACTGGCTCAATGGTAAAATCATGTACCAATCCGCAAGGCATCAGTAACAAAGGAACTTTTTTGAATCATTCTCTAACAATAAATGCAAACCCACAAAAGCAAAAATTATGTTTTTCTTCTTGCAGAAATTCAAACAAATAATCACTCAAATACCTTGAAAATTCAATTGAAGAACAATGAGGGCACGAGCAGTATTTGACGTCTGAATGCTGCTGAATCGATTAACTAGCGAACCTCGTGTTACAAATTAGGTTCCTCGTCAAACTCTTTTAACTTGTAGTTTCTTTAACTTTGTATGTATTTCATTCTTCTGTTTTGAATTTAGCAATGGCAATGGTGGTTGCATCCTAACCTGTTCCATCTCAGGGCCAGCGAGAGGATTTCTTTACGATGATGCTGGTTGAGATCAATCAATAGGGGGCAACAATAGGGAGTTTCCGTGTATCCATTCAAAGCTCCTCCCCACGGAAGAAAAATGTCAAGCCATACTCAATTCTTCTCCAAATTCTTAAGTTATTTTTATACTTGTCTTGTTATTGTTCTATCACAATTTTTACTTCTGTTCTGCCCCTCTCACTTACAATACAGTTTCTTATATTACACTTGTGACAGATCAGTCTTGTTTTTTGCCCTTGTTCGCCCACGTTCGTCACTTTGCAAAGGCAGTAATGTACACGACCTTAGAATAGTTCAAACCGATCCCTTTCAGTGTCATTGGTCTTGTTCGGTATAAAGTTGCAACTATGAGGCGATTTATTTTTCTGCATCCATATTTTTACATTGGGTGCAGAGCATGCTACATGCTTCAAACGCAGTGGCTGGTTTTTAAGACACTTCAGCTGTGTGGTGATATAGAAATAAACCCAGGCCCTGAAACATTTGACTTTTGTGCGTGGAATCTTAATAGTATTACGGGGTATGATTTTTTTGGAGTCACTCTTATGGAGGCTTACAACTCAGTTTATAATTATGACCTGATTGGCATTGTTGAAACCCACCTGGACAGCACCGTTGACGATGAAAAGCTGGCACTAAATGGTTACACTTTTATTAAAAGTAACCACCCTCAAAATGTGAAAAGGGGTGGTGTCGGGTTATATATCAAAGATTCCCTTCCCTCAAAAAATCGCTCTGATCTGGTTACTCTTCCTGAATGCATTGTGTATGAAATTCAATTCAACAGGAAAAAGTACTTCTATGCCGTTATTTGCAGAAGCCCAAGTCAGAGTCCTGAGGAGTTTGACAATTTTACAATAAACTTTGAGTTAATGTTATCTAAAATGCATGCTGAAAATCCTTTCTGTATTATCATCACTGGTGATTTCAGCTGTAGATCAACTCAGTAGTGGGAAAATGATATTGAAAATAACAAAGGCAAACTATTCGAGCCAATAATAGCTGAAAATGATCTTCACCAGTTAATTTCTGAGCCAACCCATATCATGGGTGACTCAAAGTCCTGCATTGACCTGATATTCATTATTGATCAACCTAACCTCATTATTGAGTCAGGCGTTCACTGTCTTTGCATGAGCTGTGCCACCATCAAATAGTGTACGGTAAATTATCTGTTTCAAACATGCCACTTCCTCCATACACCCGTAAAATTTGGTACTATGACAAGGCAGACTTTATGGTTATTAGGAAAAGTATTGAAATGTTCGCGTGGCAATAACATCTTGGTAACATCACTTGTCCTAATGAACAAGTAAAACTACTCAACGAAGTCCTTTTGAATATTTACTCTAACTTCATTGGAAACAAAGTAAAAAGATTTCAGCCTCGCGAAGCACCTTGGATAGCACAAGCAATCAAAAACTTTCTTAGGAAAAAAATCATGCATTTAAAAGTTTCGTGAGGAATGGTAGGCCAGTTGACAAGCTTGAAGGTATGCAAAATATGATATCTGAAGGTGCGAGACTGATTGAAGAAGCCAAGCAAAATTATTTCCTTAAGGCAGAAAAAACTTTGGCTAATCCTGAGTCCAGCAGCAAAACCTATTGGTCCTTGATTAATACCGTTCTTAACAAAGTTAAGATTCCTGTGATACCGCCTCTTCTAGAGAATGTGGTGTTTGTGAGGCCAGGGCGAAAAGTCGGGCAACTCGGAAAACTCGGAAATCTCGGGCAAAATAAATTTTCCAAATACTCTTTGCCAAATGAATCGAAATTTTATCAACTAGTGCAATGAAAAGGCAGTATAACAAAGTTTGAAAGGTTCTTTATACTTTGCAGGACGATTGCTGTACTTTTGGCTTGAATTCAGGCTGCTATTCTGACTTATCGAAAGCCAAAGTATTAGGCCTATTCGTCTTTGTGTATATTTGTCATGTGAGATTTGAGTATATTACGCCCTAGATCAGTAAAATGATCTAAATTGACTTAAATTGTACACAAAAAGCGTTTTTCAGGGCTTTGTTGCAGTTTTCAAACGTTCTCAAGAAGTTTTGATAGCGTGCCCAAGTCACCCGACTTTTCGTCTGAGCATCATACCAAAACCGAAAAGTGGGGCAACACGGGCAAATTTTTGAAACGGCAGATTAGTGCAATAAAAAGGCAGTATAACACAGTTTGAAAGGTTCTTGATGCTTTGCAGGGCGATTGCTGTACTTTTGGCTTGAATTCAGGCTGCTTTTCGGGCTTTTTGCACTTAAGAGTATTAGGTCTATTCGTGTGTATTCGTCTTGTTAGGTTTGAGTATATTATGCCTTTGACATCAGTTATATGATGTAAATGGTCATAATCCGGGAGCAATAAGCGTTTTCCAGAGCTTTGTTGCAGTTTTCAAACGTTCTCAAGAAGTTTTGATAGCGTGCCCGAGTCGCCCGACTTTTCGTCTGAGCATCATACCAAAACCGAAAAGTCGGGCAACTCAGGCAAATTTTTGAAACGGCAGATTAGTGCAATAAAAAGGCAGTATAAGAAAGTTTGAGAGGTTCGTCATGCTTTGCAGGGCGATTGCTGTACCTTTGGCTTGAATTCAGGCTGCTTTTCTGACTTATCGAAAGCCAAAGTATTAGGCCTATTCGTCTTCGTGTATATTCGTCATGTGAGATTTGAGTATATTACGCCCTAGATCAGTAAAATGATCTAAATTGACTTAAATTGTACACAAAAAGCGTTTTCCAGGGCTTTGTTGCAGTTTTCAAACGTTCTCAAGAAGTTTTGATAGCGTGCCCAAGTCACAGGACTTTTCGTCTGAGCATCATACCAAAACCGAAAAGTGGGGCCGTGTTTGTGACGAATCTTACAGAGAAGGCACAGATGTTTAATGACTATTTTTTACTTCAATGCAAGACCATCGACACAGGTAGTGAAATACCACAAGACACTCCAGCAACTACCACTATGATAAGTGACTTCGTCATCTGCGAGGAACAGATACTAAATATAATAAGATCACTTGATCCCAATAAAGCACATGGCTGGGATGAAATATCTGTGAAGATGATAAAGCTCAGTGATATCTCATTAGTTCTTCCACTTAAGATAATTTTTACTAATTGCTTGAGGCGCGGCTTATTTCCCGAAATATGGAAGTATGCTAAAGTAGTGCCGGTTTATAAGAAAATTGAGAAAAATCTGAAAGGGAATTACCGTCCTATTTCTCTGTTGCCAATCCTTGGAAAAATATTTGAAAAACTGATATACGGTTCTCTGTACGCGCATCTTGTATCGTGTGATCTGCTTAAACCAAATCAATCAGGTTTCCGTCCAGGTGACTCAACAGTCAACCAGTTACCCTCAATAACACATATCATATATAAAGCTTTTGACTGTAATCCTCCTCTTGATGTCCGTTCTGTTAAACTTGACATTTCTAAAGCATTTGATAGGGTGTGGCACGATGGTCTAATCTATAAATTAAAACGATGTGGTGTCTCTGGACAGCTTCTTCTTTTAATTCAAAGTTTTCTAAAGGACCGAAAGCAGAGGACTGTATTGAATGGACAGAGTTCTGAGTGGGGAGATATTTCAGCAGGGGTGCCTCAGGGCTCTATTCTGGGACCGTTATTTTTCCTTGTGTATATTAACGATCTAGCCGTAGGCCTGAAGTGTAATGTTAAGATGTTTGCTGACGATACATCACTTTTCACAGTGGTAGAAGATCCACATGCAGCAGCTAATGATATTAACTATGACTTGGACTTGATAAGTCAGTGGGCCTACTCTAGGAAAATGTCATTTATTCCTGATCCGCAGAAACAAGCAGTTGAATTAAAATTTTCAAGGAAGAAATCTGAAATTGACCATCCTGTGATCCTCTTTAATAATATACCTGTGAAGAAAGTAGATGAGCATAAACACTTGGGAATTATCCTAGACTCAAAGCTAGCCTTCTCCGCTCATATCAAGTCAGTTATCTCCAAAACCAGAAAGGGTATTGGCTTGGCTGCCTAGGCGTACTCTAAGCAAAATATACAAGCTATATGGACTATGGCGATGTTATTTATCATATTCCTGCTAAAGTATGTGATTTTAGTGGAAACTTAGTCTTACCCAATTTAATGGAAAAGCTCGAGTCTGTTCAGTATTCTGCTGCTTTAGCTGTAACAAGAACATGGAGGGGAACTTCTCAAGAGAAGCTGTACACAGACCTTGGCTGGGAGTCACTAAGTTCCCGAAGATGGAGTAGACGCCTTACCTTGTTCTACAAGTTTGCAAATAATCTTAGCCCGGAGTATACAAGAGATCCAATTCCCCCATCTTGCGAGTCACAGTACTGTCTTCGTGACCAGGATGTCATTGGGAGGTTAAGGGCGAGGACTGAAAAATTCAAGTCTAGCTTCTATCCAAACTGTTTATCTGAATGGAATAAGCTTGATCCTGAATTTAGGCATGCTCCTTCTGCTGCTTTATTCAAAAAAACGTTTTTGTCAATAATCCAGCCCCCTGCCAAATCAGTGTTTGGAATTCACGATCCAAAAGGATAATCTTATCTAACTCAACTCAGGGTTGGTCTCAGTAAACTCAACTTTCACAAATTCAATCACAATTTTAGAGACACTGTAAGCCCCATGTGTCCAACAAATGATGGGTTTGAGGACACGGACCACTATTTGTTGCTTTGCCCTTCCTTTGAAAATCAACGACGGAATCTTCTCGCTGGAGTCTCAGAAGTCTTACAACCCTTTTTTGAAGTCAACAGTCTTTCTAACAATACTCTTGTACAAATCTTATTATATGGTGATGAAAAACTATCGACTGACCCTAACTTTCATCCACCAAACAGGTAGATTTGACTAACATGATTTCATTAAACCCATTGCTTTACGCCATGCAACCACCAAGCCATTTATTTAAATTCTTTAATTGTAGTCGTTTGTAGTTCTTTGTAATTGTAATCTTTGTAATTTTAAGTATTTTTTGTAATGGCCCTGGGATAGTCATGAACTTTTGCTTCCCAGGGTATCGTCTCCGTAACGTTTATTTGTGTATTTGTATTGCACGTTTTTATATGAATAAAAAAAAAAGAAAAAAAAGTCAATTATTTTTCATGGGTATAAGGCAGTCAATAACTTATTTCATAAGTTGGTCCTTAAAGAAGGAAAAAATACCACAACAGGATGCAAAAATTTAATCACAATTGACTCATAAATGTGAAAGAGCAATATAATGAAAAAAAAACAAAACGATGTAATCTATGAAGTAAACACAAAATAAAGAGAAATTAAAAGCAAGGAAACTGGAGGCAAAACATACGAACCAGGATCTTTTTAGTTTCAAATATCAATTTAGACAAAAAATTTAACATTGACTCGCAATATGTAAGTCAAATCTCATTTTTCCTACCTCCAATAGACTAACACATTATTCCTGAAAAGCGAATTTTAGTGTACCTGGCTCGGTTCCAGCATTGATTGATTTTGAACAGTAGGAGATAGAGACCTGAAATTTTAAGTATTGGCTATGCTCGCAACTATTAAAATCTATTTTTATTTCTGCCAGTCCTCTCTTTGACCTATACTATCTTATTTAGGTTCGATGCAAGAATCATTGATATTACTACCAAACGTTTCCTATGGACATTATTTATATAACTTGTTCCAGGGGTCCCGACATTTTTTATTCGTCTTGTATAAAACTGGTTGTCATGGAAATACGGGCTTGCATTTTGAATAATTTTCCACATTGTTCATAATAAATTTTTATCTGCTTTGATATATTATGTTGATTACATTTATTTCATTGCCTAAAGAGATTTCAAGCCCATACAAGTTTTCTACCTTTGAAAAAGGACAAACATGTTGAAAAGGTGTTCAAAACAGATTTTGTAACATGCCTGCATTTATTGGGGACACTCATTACTTATGTATACCCTACGTATCGTACTTCAAAACATACCCCATGTACAGTCCATTGCAGGAAAACGCTACATACATACACTACATCCATACATACCCTAAGTATTATCCTAAGTTTAAGGGGTTCTGCAGAGGAGTAGTAACTTTCCAAGATAGCCTTCTGTGGCTTCCTCAACTGGTATCCATGCACGCAGCACTATTTGATGCGTCTTTACAGCTAATTTTTCAGTTACAGTTTGCGACTAGTCTCTCCATAGTGAAGAACCTCCATGCGTGGTATACAGCCACATCCTACAGCGAGGTAACGCTGTTAATATGCATGGACATGGACTGGACATTGCAGATCTTGAGGAGACAACTTGCAAACAAAATCCTACCATTTTCATGGGCGGTAGTAGTTCCTGTGGTAGCCAGCAAAGCGTAAAGACGGCTCAAAAAACAGTGAGGCTGTGCAGATGATCTACCAACAATGGACAACGTTCAGACACAAACTCCACTTAGTGGAGAACTTTGGTGAGATATTGTCTCAAGTAGAACATCTGGCAAGAGGAGTGGCCTCCTTTGTGTTCGATAGCTATGTAAAAACTGATGGCACAAGTGAATATAAGAAGATATAGAAATATTATGATAAAGAATTGTTCTAATAATGGAGCATTGTTGGATTGTAGATTTGAAAATCCAATTGGAACGGTTCTGTTTGCTCTAAAACGTTTTAAACAAACGTATTACAACAGTTCTGTCCATGGGAACAGCGTAGAACTGATTACTTCAACGGTTTCTTATAGTTCCCCATGAAACTTAGTGAAAACTAAGCCCCGTAATAAGAGTTCACCTCAATTTTTTTTAATCTACGCATTTCCCATGGAATAAAACGGTTCTGTTTGCTCTAAAACGTTGTAAACTCACGAATTACAACAGTTCTGTCCATGGAAACAGTCTAGAACTTATTACTTCGATGATTTTTTATAGTTCCCCATGAAACTTAGTGAAAACTTAGCCCCGCAATAAGAGTTCACCTCAATTTCTTTTAAACTACGCATTTCCCATGGAATAAAACGGTTCTGTTTGCTCTAAAACGTTGTAAACAAACGTATTACAACAGTTCTGTCCATGGGAACAGCATAGAACCTATTACTTCAACGGTTTCTTATAGTTCCCCATGAAACTTAGTGAAAATTTAGCCCCGTAATAAGAGTTCACCTCAATTTCTTTTAAACTACGCATTTCCCATGGAATAAAACGCTTCTGTTTGGTCTAAAACGTTGTAAACAAACGTATTACAACAGTTCTGTCCATGGGAACAGCGTAGAACTTATTACTTCAACGGTTTCTTATAGTTCCCAATGAAACTTAGTGAAAACTAAGCCCCGTAATAAGAGTTCACCTCAATTTCTTTTAATCTACGCATTTCCCATGGAATAAAACGGTTCTGTTTGCTCTAAAACGTTGTAAACAAAAGTATTACAACAGTTCTGTCCATGGGAACAGCGTAGAACTTATTACTTCAACGGTTTCTTATAGTTCCCCATGAAACTTAGTGAAAACTTAGCCCCGTAATAAGAGTTGACCTCAATTTCTTTTAAACTACGCATTTCCCATGGAATAAAACGGTTCTGTTTGCTCTAAAACGTTGTAAACAAACGTATTACAACAGTTCTGTCCATGGGAACAGCGTAGAACTTATTACTTCAACGGTTTCTTATAGTTCCCCATGAAACTTGGTGAAAACTAAGCCCCGTAATAAGAGTTCACCTCAATTTTTTTTAATCTACGCATTTCCCATGGAATAAAACGGTTCTGTTTGCTCTAAAACGTTGTAAACTCACGCATTACAACAGTTCTGTCCATGGAAACAGTCTAGAACTTATTACTTTGATGATTTTTTATAGTTCCCCATGAAACTTAGTGAAAACTTAGCCCCGTAATAAGAGTTCACCTCAATTTCTTTTAAACTACGCATTTCCCATGGAATAAAACGGTTCTGTTTGCTCTAAAACGTTGTAAACAAACGTATTACAACAGTTCTGTCCATGGGAACAGCATAGAACCTATTACTTCAACGGTTTCTTATAGTTCCCCATGAAACTTAGTGAAAATTTAGCCCCGTAATAAGAGTTCACCTCAATTTCTTTTAAACTACGCATTTCCCATGGAATAAAACGGTTCTGTTTGCTCTAAAACGTTGTAAACAAACGTATTACAACAGTTCTGTCCATGGGAACAGCGTAAAACTTATTACTTCAACGGTTTCTTATAGTTCCCAATGAAACTTAGTGAAAACTAAGCCCCGTAATAAGAGTTCACCTCAATTTCTTTTAATCTACGCATTTTCCATGGAATAAAACGGTTCTGTTTGCTCTAAAACGTTGTAAACAAAAGTATTACAACAGTTCTGTCCATGGGAACAGCGTAGAACTTATTACTTCAACGGTTTCTTATAGTTCCCCATGAAACTTAGTGAAAACTTAGCCCCGTAATAAGAGTTGACCTCAATTTCTTTTAAACTACGCATTTCCCATGGAATAAAACGGTTCTGTTTGCTCTAAAACGTTGTAAACAAACGTATTACAACAGTTCTGTCCATGGGAACAGCGTAGAACTTATTACTTCAACGGTTTCTTATAGTTCCCCATGAAACTTAGTGAAAACTTAGCCCCGTAATAAGAGTTCACCTCAATTTCTTTTAAACTACGCATTTCCCATTGAACAAAACGGTCCTGTTAGCTCTAAAACGTTGTAAACAAACGTATTACAACAGTTCTGTCCAAGGGAACAGCGTAGAACTTATTATTACAACGGTTTCTTATAGTTCCCCATGAAACTTAGTGAAAACTTAGCCCCGTAATAAGAGTTCACCTCAATTTCTTTTAATCTACGCATTTCCCATTGAATAAAACGGTTCTGTTAGCTCTAAAACGTTGTAAACAAACGTATTACAACAGTTCTGTCCATGGGAACAGCGTAGAACTTATTATTACAACGGTTTCTTATAGTTCCCCATGAAACTTAGTGAAAACTTAGCCCCGTAATAAGAGTTCACCTCAATTTCTTTTAAACTACGCATTTCCCATTGAATAAAACGGTTCTGTTAGCTCTAAAACGTTGTAAACAAACGTATTACAACAGTTCTGTCCATGGGAACAGCGTAGAACTTATTATTACAACGGTTTCTTATAGTTCCCCATGAAACTTAGTGAAAACTTAGCCCCGTAATAAGAGTTCACCTCAATTTCTTTTAAACTACGCATTTCCCATTGAATAAAACGGTTCTGTTAGCTCTAAAACGTTGTAAACAAACTTATTACAACAGTTCTGTCCATGGGAACAGCGTAGAACTTATTATTACAACGGTTTCTTATAGTTCCCCATGAAACTTAGTGAAAACTTAGCCCCGTAATAAGAGTTCACCTCAATTTCTTTTAAACTGCGCATTTCCCATTGAATAAAACGGTTCTGTTAGCTCTAAAACGTTGTAAACAAACGTATTACAACAGTTCTGTCCATGGGAACAGCATGGAACTTATTATTACAACGGTTTCTTATAGTTCCCCATGAAACTTAGTGAAAACTTAGCCCCGTAATAAGAGTTCACCTCAATTTCTTTTAAACTACGCATTTCCCATTGAATAAAACGGTTCTGTTAGCTCTAAAACGTTGTAAACAAACGTATTACAACAGTTCTGTCCATGGGAACAGCGTAGAACTTATTATTACAACGGTTTCTTATAGTTCCCCATGAAACTTAGTGAAAACTTAGCCCCGTAATAAGAGTTCACCTCAATTTCTTTTAAACTGCGCATTTCCCATTGAATAAAACGGTTCTGTTAGCTCTAAAACGTTGTAAACAAACGTATTACAACAGTTCTGTCCATGGGAACAGCATAGAACTTATTATTACAACGGTTTCTTATAGTTCCCCATGAAACTTAGTGAAAACTTAGCCCCGTAATAAGAGTTCACCTCAATTTCTTTTAAACTACGCATTTCCCATTGAATAAAACGGTTCTGTTAGCTCTAAAACGTTGTAAACAAACGTATTACAACAGTTCTGTCCATGGGAACAGCGTAGAACTTATTATTACAACGGTTTCTTATAGTTCCCCATGAAACTAAGTGAAAACTTAGCCCCGTAATATAAGTTCACCTCAATTTCTTTTAAACTACGCATTTTCCATTGAATAAAACAGTTCTGTTAGCTCTAAAACGTTGTAAACAAACGTATTACAACAGTTCTGTCCAAGGGAACAGCGTAGAACTTATTATTACAACGGTTTCTTATAGTTCCCCATGAAACTTAGTGAAAACTTAGCCCCGTAATAAGAGTTCACCTCAATTTCTTTTAAACTACGCATTTCCCATTGAATAAAACGGTTCTCTTAGCTCTAAAAAGTTGTAAACAAACGTATTACAACAGTTCTGTCCATGGGAACAGCGTAGAACTTATTATTACAACAGTTTCTTATAGTTCCCAATGAAACATAGTGAAAACTTAGCCCCGTAATAAGAGTTCACCTCAATTTCTTTTAAACTACGCATTTCCCATTAAATAAAACGGTTCTGTTAGCTCTAAAACGTTGTAAACAAACGTATTACAACAGTTCTTTCCATGGGAACAGCGTAGAACTTATTATTACAACGGTTTCTTTTAGTTCCCCATGAAACTTAGTGAAAACTTAGCCCCGTAATAAGAGTTCCCCTCAATTTCTTTTAAACTACGCATTTCCCATTGAATAAAACGGTTCTGTTAGCTCTAAAACGTTGTAAACAAACGTATTACAACAGTTCTGTCCATTGGAACAGCGTAGAACTTATTATTACAACGGTTTCTTATAGTTCCCCATGAAACTTAGTGAAAACTTAGCCCCGTAATAAGAGTTCACCTCAATTTCTTTTAAACTACGCATTTCCCATTGAATAAAACGGTTCTGTTAGCTCTAAAACGTTGTAAACAAACGTATTACAACAGTTCTGTCCATGGGAACAGCGTAGAACTTATTATTACAACGGTTTCTTATAGTTCCCCATGAAACTTAGTGAAAACTAAGCCCCGTAATAAGAGTTTACCTCAATTTCTTTTAACTACGCATTTCCCATTGAATAAAACGGTTCTGTTAGCTCTAAAACGTTGTAAACAAACGTATTACAACAGTTCTGTCCATAAGAACAGCGTAGAACTTATTATTACAACGGTTTCTTATAGTTCCCCATGAAACTTAGTGAAAACTTAGCCCCGTAATAAGAGTTTACCTCAATTTCTTTTAACTACGCATTTCCCATTGAATAAAACGGTTCTGTTAGCTCTAAAACGTTGTAAACAAACGTATTACAACAGTTCTGTCCATAAGAACAGCGTAGAACTTATTATTACAACGGTTTCTTATAGTTCCCCATGAAACTTAGTGAAAACTTAGCCCCGTAATAAGAGTTCACCTCAATTTCTTTTAAACTACGCATTTCCCATTGAATAAAACGGTTCTGTTAGCTCTAAAACGTTGTAAACAAATGTATTATAACAGTTCTGTCCATGGGAACAGCGTAGAACTTATTATTACAACGGTTTCTTATAGTTCCCCATGAAACTTACTGAAAACTTAGCCCCGTAATAAGAGTTCACCTCAATTTCTTTTAAACTACGCATTTCCCATTGAATAAAACGGTTCTGTTAACTCTAAAACGTTGTAAACAAACGTATCACAACAGTTCTGTCCATGGGAACAGCGTAGAACTTATTATTACAACGATTTCTTATAGTTCCCCATGAAACTTAGTGAAAACTTAGCCCCGTAATAAGAGTTCACCTCAATTTCTTTTAAACTACGCATTTCCCATTGAATAAAACGGTTCTGTTAGCTCTAAAACGTTGTAAACAAACGTATTACAACAGTTCTGTCCATGGAAACAGCGTAGAACTTATTATTACAACGGTTTCTTATAGTTCCCCATGAAACTTAGTGAAAACTTAGCCCCGTAATAAGAGTTCACCTCAATTTCTTTTAAACTACGCATTTCCCATTGAATAAAACGGTTCTGTTAGCTCTAAAACGTTGTAAACAAACGTATTACAACAGTTCTGTCCATGGGAACAGCGTAGAACTTATTATTACAACGGTTTCTTATAGTTCCCCATGAAACTTAGTGAAAACTTAGCCCCGTAATAAGAGTTCACCTCAATATCTTTTAAACTACGCATTTCCCATTGAACAAAACGGTTTTGTTAGCTCTAAAACGTTGTAAACAAACGTATTACAACAGTTCTGTCCATGGGAACAGCGTAGAACTTATTATTACAACGGTTTCTTATAGTTCCCCATGAAACTTAGTGAAAACTTAGCCCCGTAATAAGAGTTCACCTCAATATCTTTTAAACTACGCATTTTCCATTGAACAAAACGGTTTTGTTAGCTCTAAAACGTTGTAAACAAACGTATTACAACAGTTCTGTCCATGGGAACAGCGTAGAACTTATTATTACAACGGTTTCTTATAGTTCTACATAAATCTTAGTGAAAACTTAGCCCCGTAATAAGAGTTCACCTCAATATCTTTTAAACTACGCATTTCCCATTGAATAAAACGGTTCTGTTAGCTCTAAAACGTTGTAAACAAACGTATTACAACAGTTCTGTCCATGGGAACAGCGTAGAACTTATTATTACAACGGTTTCTTATAGTTCCCCATGAAACTTAGTGAAAACTTCGCCCCGTAATAAGAGTTCACCTCAATTTCTTTTAAACTACGCATTTCCCATTGAATAAAACGGTTCTGTTAGCTCTAAAACGTTGTAAACAAACGTATTACAACAGTTCTGTCCATGGGAACAGCGTAGAACTTATTATTACAACGGTTTCTTATAGTTCCCCATGAAACTTAGTGAAAACTTAGCCCCGTAATAAGAGTTCACCTCAATTTCTTTTAAACTACGCATTTCCCATTGAATAAAACGGTTCTGTTAGCTCTAAAACGTTGTAAACAAACGTATTACAACAGTTCTCTCAATGGGAACAGCGTAGAACTTATTATTACAACGGTTTCTTATAGTTCCCCATGAAACTTGGTGAAAACTTAGCCCCGTAATAAGAGTTCACCTCAATTTCTTTTAAACTACGCATTTCCCATTGAATAAAGCGGTTCTGTTAGCTCTAAAACGTTGTAAACAAACGTATTACAACAGTTCTGTCCATGGGAACAGCGTAGAACTTATTATTACAACGGTTTCTTATAGTTCCCCATGAAACTTAGTGAAAACTTAGCCCCGTAATAAGAGTTCACCTCAATTTCTTTTAAACTACGCATTTCCCATTGAATAAAACGGTTCTGTTAGCTCTAAAACGTTGTAAACAAACGTATTACAACAGTTTTGTCCATGGGAACAGCGTAGAACTTATTATTACAACGGTTTCTTATAGTTCACCAATAAACTTAATGAAACCTTAGCCCCGTAATAAGAGTTCACCTCAATATCTTTTAAACTACGCATTTCCCATTGAATAAAACGGTTCTGTTAGCTCTAAAACGTTGTAAACAAACGTATTACAACAGTTCTGTCCATGGGAACAGCGTAGAACTTATTATTACAACGGTTTCTTATAGTTCCCCATGAAACTTAGTGAAAACTTAGCCCCGTAATAAGAGTTCACCTCAATTTCTTTTAAACTACGCATTTCCCATTGAATAAAACGGTTCTGTTAGCTCTAAAACGTTGTAAACAAACGTATTACAACAGTTCTCTCAATGGGAACAGCGTAGAACTTATTATTACAATGGTTTCTTATAGTTCCCCATGAAACTTAGTGAAAACTTAGCCCCGTAATAAGAGTTCACCTCAATTTCTTTTAAACTACGCATTTCCCATTGAATAAAACGGTTCTGTTAGCTCTAAAACGTTGTAAACAAACGTATTACAACAGTTCTGTCCATGGGAACAGCGTAGAACTTATTATTACAACGGTTTCTTATAGTTCCCCATGAAACTTAGTGAAAACTTAGCCCCGTAATAAGAGTTCACCTCAATTTCTTTTAAACTACGCATTTCCCATTGAATAAAACGGTTCTGTTAGCTCTAAAACGTTGTAAACAAACGTATTACAACAGTTCTGTCCATGGGAACAGCGTAGAACTTATTATTACAACGGTTTCTTATAGTTCACCAATAAACTTAGTGAAACCTTAGCCCCGTAATAAGAGTTCACCTCAATTTCTTTTAAACTACGCATTTCCCATTGAATAAAACGGTTCTGTTAGCTCTAAAACGTTGTAAACAAACGTATTACAACAGTTCTGTCCATGGGAACAGCGTAGAACTTATTATTACAACGGTTTCTTATAGTTCCCCATGAAACTTAGTGAAAACTTAGCCCCGTAATAAGAGTTCACCTCAATTTCTTTTAAACTACGCATTTCCCATTGAATTAAACGGTTCTGTTAGCTCTAAAACGTTGTAAACAAACGTATTACAACAGTTCTGTCCATGGGAACAGCGTAGAACTTATTATTACAACGGTTTCTTATAAATCCCCATGAAACTTAGTGAAAACTTAACCCCGTAATAAGAGTTCACCTCAATTTATTTTAAACTACGCATTTCCCATTGAATAAAACGGTTCTGTTAGCTCTAAAACGTTGTAAACAAACGTATTACAACAGTTCTGTCCATGGGAACAGCGTAGAACTTATTATTACAACGGTTTCTTATAGTTCCCCATGAAACTTAGTGAAAACTTAGCCCCGTAATAAGAGTTCACCTCAATTTCTTTTAAACTACGCATTTCCCATTGATTAAAACGGTTCTGTTAGCTCTAAAACGTTGTAAACAAACGTATTACAACAGTTCTGTCCATGGGAACAGCGTGGAACTTATTATTACAACGGTTTCTTATAGTTCCCCATGAAACTTAGTGAAAACTTAGCCCCATAATAAGAGTTCACCTCAATTTCATTTAAACTACGCTTTTCCCATTGAATAAAACGGTTCTGTTAGCTCTAAAACGTTGTAAACAAACGTATTACAACAGTTCTGTCCATGGGAACAGCGTAGAACTTATTATTACAACGATTTCTTATAGTTCCCCATGAAACTTAGTGAAAACTTAGCCCCGTAATAAGAGTTCACCTTAATTTCTTTTAAACTACGCATTTCCCATTGAATAAAACGGTTCTGTTAGCTCTAAAACGTTGTAAACAAACGTATTACAACAGTTCTGTCCATGGGAACAGCGTAGAACTTATTATTACAACGGTTTCTTATAGTTCCCCATGAAACTTAGTGAAAACTTAGCCCCGTAATAAGAGTTCACCTCAATTTCTTTTAAACTACGCATTTCCCATTGAATAAAACGGTTCTGTTAGCTCTAAAACGTTGTAAACAAACGTATTACAACAGTTCTGTCCATGGGAACAGCGTAGAACTTATTATTACAACGGTTTCTTATAGTTCCCCATGAAACTTAGTGAAAACTTAGCCCCGTAATAAGAGTTCACCTCAATTTCTTTTAAACTACGCATTTCCCATTGAATAAAACGGTTCTGTTAGCTCTAAAACGTTGTAAACAAACGTATTACAACAGTTCTCTCAATGGGAACAGCGTAGAACTTATTATTACAATGGTTTCTTATAGTTCCCCATGAAACTTAGTGAAAACTTAGCCCCGTAATAAGAGTTCACCTCAATTTCTTTTAAACTACGCATTTCCCATTGAATAAAACGGTTCTGTTAGCTCTAAAACGTTGTAAACAAACGTATTACAACAGTTCTGTCCATGGGAACAGCGTAGAACTTATTATTACAACGGTTTCTTATAGTTCCCCATGAAACTTAGTGAAAACTTAGCCCCGTAATAAGAGTTCACCTCAATTTCTTTTAAACTACGCATTTCCCATTGAATAAAACGGTTCTGTTAGCTCTAAAACGTTGTAAACAAACGTATTACAACAGTTCTGTCCATGGGAACAGCGTAGAACTTATTATTACAACGGTTTCTTATAGTTCACCAATAAACTTAGTGAAACCTTAGCCCCGTAATAAGAGTTCACCTCAATTTCTTTTAAACTACGCATTTCCCATTGAATAAAACGGTTCTGTTAGCTCTAAAACGTTGTAAACAAACGTATTACAACAGTTCTGTCCATGGGAACAGCGTAGAACTTATTATTACAACGGTTTCTTATAGTTCCCCATGAAACTTAGTGAAAACTTAGCCCCGTAATAAGAGTTCACCTCAATTTCTTTTAAACTACGCATTTCTCATTGAATTAAACGGTTCTGTTAGCTCTAAAACGTTGTAAACAAACGTATTACAACAGTTCTGTCCATGGGAACAGCGTAGAACTTATTATTACAACGGTTTCTTATAAATCCCCATGAAACTTAGTGAAAACTTAACCCCGTAATAAGAGTTCACCTCAATTTCTTTTAAACTACGCATTTCCCATTGAATAAAACGGTTCTGTTAGCTCTAAAACGTTGTAAACAAACGTATTACAACAGTTCTGTCCATGGGAACAGCGTAGAACTTATTATTACAACGGTTTCTTATAGTTCCCCATGAAACTTAGTGAAAACTTAGCCCCGTAATAAGAGTTCACCTCAATTTCTTTTAAACTACGCATTTCCCATTGAATAAAACGGTTCTGTTAGCTCTAAAACGTTGTAAACAAACGTATTACAACAGTTCTGTCCATGGGAACAGCGTGGAACTTATTATTACAACGGTTTCTTATAGTTCCCCATGAAACTTAGTGAAAACTTAGCCCCATAATAAGAGTTCACCTCAATTTCATTTAAACTACGCTTTTCCCATTGAATAAAACGGTTCTGTTAGCTCTAAAACGTTGTAAACAAACGTATTACAACAGTTCTGTCCATGGGAACAGCGTAGAACTTATTATTACAACGATTTCTTATAGTTCCCCATGAAACTTAGTGAAAACTTAGCCCCGTAATAAGAGTTCACCTTAATTTCTTTTAAACTACGCATTTCCCATTGAATAAAACGGTTCTGTTAGCTCTAAAACGTTGTAAACAAACGTATTACAACAGTTCTGTCCATGGGAACAGCGTAGAACTTATTATTACAACGGTTTCTTATAGTTCCCCATGAAACTTAGTGAAAACTTAGCCCCGTAATAAGAGTTCACCTCAATTTCTTTTAAACTACGCATTTCCCATTGAATAAAACGGTTCTGTTAGCTCTAAAACGTTGTAAACAAACGTATTACAACAGTTCTGTCCATGGGAACAGCGTAGAACTTATTATTACAACGGTTTCTTATAGTTCACCAATAAACTTAGTGAAACCTTAGCCCCGTAATAAGAGTTCACCTCAATTTCTTTTAAACTACGCATTTCCCATTGAATAAAACGGTTCTGTTAGCTCTAAAACGTTGTAAACAAACGTATTACAACAGTTCTGTCCATGGGAACAGCGTAGAACTTATTATTACAACGGTTTCTTATAGTTCCCCATGAAACTTAGTGAAAACTTAGCCCCGTAATAAGAGTTCACCTCAATTTCTTTTAAACTACGCATTTCTCATTGAATTAAACGGTTCTGTTAGCTCTAAAACGTTGTAAACAAACGTATTACAACAGTTCTGTCCATGGGAACAGCGTAGAACTTATTATTACAACGGTTTCTTATAAATCCCCATGAAACTTAGTGAAAACTTAACCCCGTAATAAGAGTTCACCTCAATTTCTTTTAAACTACGCATTTCCCATTGAATAAAACGGTTCTGTTAGCTCTAAAACGTTGTAAACAAACGTATTACAACAGTTCTGTCCATGGGAACAGCGTAGAACTTATTATTACAACGGTTTCTTATAGTTCCCCATGAAACTTAGTGAAAACTTAGCCCCGTAATAAGAGTTCACCTCAATTTCTTTTAAACTACGCATTTCCCATTGAATAAAACGGTTCTGTTAGCTCTAAAACGTTGTAAACAAACGTATTACAACAGTTCTGTCCATGGGAACAGCGTGGAACTTATTATTACAACGGTTTCTTATAGTTCCCCATGAAACTTAGTGAAAACTTAGCCCCATAATAAGAGTTCACCTCAATTTCATTTAAACTACGCTTTTCCCATTGAATAAAACGGTTCTGTTAGCTCTAAAACGTTGTAAACAAACGTATTACAACAGTTCTGTCCATGGGAACAGCGTAGAACTTATTATTACAACGATTTCTTATAGTTCCCCATGAAACTTAGTGAAAACTTAGCCCCGTAATAAGAGTTCACCGTAATTTCTTTTAAACTACGCATTTCCCATTGAATAAAACGGTTCTGTTAGCTCTAAAACGTTGTAAACAAACGTATTACAACAGTTCTGTCCATGGGAACAGCGTAGAACTTATTATTACAACGGTTTCTTATAGTTCCCCATGAAACTTAGTGAAAACTTAGCCCCGTAATAAGAGTTCACCTCAATTTCTTTTAAACTACGCATTTCCCATTGAATAAAACGGTTCTGTTAGCTCTAAAACGTTGTAAACAAACGTATTACAACAGTTCTGTCCATGGGAACAGCGTAGAACTTATTATTACAACGGTTTCTTATAGTTCCCCATGAAACTTAGTGAAAACTTAGCCCCGTAATAAGAGTTCACCTCTTATCTTTTAAACTACGCATTTCCCATTGAATAAAACGGTTCTGTTAGCTCTAAAACGTTGTAAACAAACGTATTACAACAGTTCTGTCCATGGGAACAGCGTAGAACTTATTATTACAACGGTTTCTTATAGTTCCCCATGAAACTTAGTGAAAACTTAGCCCCGTAATAAGAGTTCACCTCAATTTCTTTTAAACTACGCATTTCCCATTGAATAAAACGGTTCTGTTAGCTCTAAAACGTTGTAAACAAACGTATTACAACAGTTCTGTCCATGGGAACAGCGTAGAACTTATTATTACAACGGTTTCTTATAGTTCCCCATGAAACTTAGTGAAAACTTAGCCCCGTAATAAGAGTTCACCTCAATTTCTTTTAAACTACGCATTTCCCATTGAATAAAACGGTTCTGTTAGCTCTAAAACGTTGTAAACAAACGTATTACAACAGTTCTGTCCATGGGAACAGGGTAGAACTTATTATTACAACGGTTTCTTATAGTTCACCAATAAACTTAGTGAAACCTTAGCCCCGTAATAAGAGTTCACCTCAATTTCTTTTAAACTACGCATTTCCCATTGAATAAAACGGTTCTGTTAGCTCTAAAACGTTGTAAACAAACGTATTACAACAGTTCTGTCCGTGGGAACAGCGTAGAACTTATTATTACAACGGTTTCTTATAGTTCCCCATGAAACTTAGTGAAAACTTAGCCCCGTAATAAGAGTTCACCTCAATTTCTTTTAAACTACGCATTTCCCATTGAATAAAACGGTTCTGTTAGCTCTAAAACGTTGTAAACAAACGTATTACAACAGTTCTGTCCATGGGAACAGCGTAGAACTTATTATTACAACGGTTTCTTATAGTTCCCCATGAAACTTAGTGAAAACTTAGCCCCGTTATAAGAGTTCACCTCAATTTCTTTTAAACTACGCATTTCCCATTGAATAAAACGGTTCTGTTAGCTCTAAAACGTTGTAAACAAACGTATTACAACAGTTCCGTCTATGGGAACAGCGTAGAACTTATTATTACAACGGTTCCTTATAGTTCCCCATGAAACTTAGTGAAAACTTAGCCCCGTAATAAGAGTTCACCTCAATTTCTTTAAAACTACGCATTTCCCATTGAATTAAACGGTTCTGTTAGCTCTAAAACGTTGTAAACAAACGTATTTCAACAGTTCTGTCCATGGGAACAGCGTAGAACTTATTATTACAACGGTTTCTTATAAATCCCCATGAAACTTAGTGAAAACTTAACCCCGTAATAAGAGTTCACCTCAATTTCTTTTAAACTACGCATTTCCCATTGAATAAAACGGTTCTGTTAGCTCTAAAACGTTGTAAACAAACGTATTACAACAGTTCTGTCCATGGGAACAGCGTAGAACTTATTATTACAACGGTTTCTTATAGTTCCCCATGAAACTTAGTGAAAACTTAGCCGCGTAATAAGAGTTCACCTCAATTTCTTTTAAACTACGCATTTCCCATTGAATAAAACGGTTCTGTTAGCTCTAAAACGTTGTAAACAAACGTATTACAACAGTTCTGTCCATGGGAACAGCGTGGAACTTATTATTACAACGGTTTCTTATAGTTCCCCATGAAACTTAGTGAAAACTTAGCCCCATAATAAGAGTTCACCTCAATTTCATTTAAACTACACATTTCCCATTGAATAAAACGGTTCTGTTAGCTCTAAAACGTTGTAAACAAACGTATTACAACAGTTCTGTCCATGGGAACAGCGTAGAACTTATTATTACAACGATTTCTTATAGTTCCCCATGAAACTTAGTGAAAACTTAGCCCCGTAATAAGAGTTCACCTTAATTTCTTTTAAACTACGCATTTCCCATTGAATAAAACGGTTCTGTTAGCTCTAAAACGTTGTAAACAAACGTATTACAACAGTTCTGTCCATGGGAACAGCGTAGAACTTATTATTACAACGGTTTCTTATAGTTCCCCATGAAACTTAGTGAAAACTTAGCCCCGTAATAAGAGTTCACCTCAATTTCTTTTAAACTACGCATTTCCCATTGAATAAAACGGTTCTGTTAGCTCTAAAACGTTTTAAACAAACGTATTACAACAGTTCTGTCCATGGGAACAGCGTAGAACTTATTATTACAACGGTTTCTTATAGTTCCCCATGAAACTTAGTGAAAACTTAGCCCCGTAATAAGAGTTCACCTATTATCTTTTAAACTACGCATTTCCCATTGAATAAAACGGTTCTGTTAGCTCTAAAACGTTGTAAACAAACGTATTACAACAGTTCTGTCCATGGGAACAGCGTAGAACTTATTATTACAACGGTTTCTTATAGTTCCCCATGAAACTTAGTGAAAACTTAGCCCCGTAATAAGAGTTCACCTCAATATCTTTTAAACTACGCATTTCCCATTGAACAAAACGGTTTTGTTAGCTCTAAAACGTTGTAAACAAACGTATTACAACAGTTCTGTCCATGGGAACAGCGTAGAACTTATTATTACAACGGTTTCTTATAGTTCCCCATGAAACTTAGTGAAAACTTACCCCCGTAATAAGAGTTCACCTCAATATCTTTTAAACTACGCATTTCCCATTGAACAAAACGGTTTTGTTAGCTCTAAAACGTTGTAAACAAACGTATTACAACAGTTCTGTCCATGGGAACAGCGTAGAACTTATTATTACAACGGTTTCTTATAGTTCCCCATGAAACTTAGTGAAAACTTACCCCCGTAATAAGAGTTCACCTCAATATCTTTTAAACTACGCATTTCCCATTGAACAAAACGGTTATGTTAGCTCTAAAACGTTGTAAACAAACGTATTACAACAGTTCTGTCCATGGGAACAGCGTAGAACTTATTATTACAACGGTTTCTTATAGTTCCCCATGAAACTTAGTGAAAACTTAGCCCCGTAATAAGAGTTCACCTTAATTTCTTTTAAACTACGCATTTCCCATTGAATAAAACGGTTCTGTTAGCTCTAAAACGTTGTAAACAAACGTATTACAACAGTTCTGTCCATGGGAACAGCGTAGAACTTATTATTACAACGGTTTCTTATAGTTCCCCATGAAACTTAGTGAAAACTTAGCCCCGTAATAAGAGTTCACCTCAATTTCTTTTAAACTACGCATTTCCCATTGAATAAAACGGTTCTGTTAGCTCTAAAACGTTGTAAACAAACGTATTACAACAGTTCTGTCCATGGGAACAGCGTAGAACTTATTATTACAACGGTTTCTTATAGTTCACCAATAAACTTAGTGAAACCTTAGCCCCGTAATAAGAGTTTACCTCAATTTCTTTTAAACTACGCATTTCCCATTGAATAAAACGGTTCTGTTAGCTCTAAAACGTTGTAAACAAACGTATTACAACAGTTCTGTCCATGGGAATAGTGTAGAACTTATTATTACAACGGTTTCTTATAGTTCCCCATGAAACTTAGTGAAAACTTAGCCCCGTAATAAGAGTTCACCTCAATTTCTTTTAAACTACGCATTTCCCATTGAATAAAACGGTTTTGTTAGCTCTAAAACGTTGTAAACAAATGTATTACAATAGTTCTGTCCATGGGAACAGCGTAGAACTTATTATTACAACGGTTTCTTATAGTTCCCCATGAAACTTAGTGAAAACTTAGCCCCGTTATAAGAGTTCACCTCAATTTCTTTTAAACTACGCATTTCCCATTGAATAAAACGGTTCTGTTAGCTCTAAAACGTTGTAAACAAACGTATTACAACAGTTCCGTCCATGGGAACAGCGTAGAACTTATTATTACAACGGTTTCTTATAGTTCCCCATGAAACTTAGTGAAAACTTAGCCCCATAATAAGAGTTCACCTCAATTCCTTTTAAACTACGCATTTCCAATTGAATAAAACGGTTCTGTTAGCTCTAAAACGTTGTAAACAAACGTATTACAACAGTTCTGTCCATGGGAACAGCGTAGAACTTATTGTTACAACGGTTTCTTATAGTTCCCCATGAAACTTAGTGAAAACTTAGCCCCGTAATAAGAGTTCACCTCAATATCTTTTAAACTACGCATTTCCCATTGAATAAAACGGTTCTGTTAGCTCTAAAACGTTGTAAACAAACGTATTACAACAGTTCTGTCCATGGGAACAGCGTAGAACTTATTATTACAACGGTTTCTTATAGTTCCCCATGAAACTTAGTGAAAACTTAGCCCCGTAATAACAGTTCACCTCAATTTCTTTTAAACTACGCATTTCCCATTGAATAAAACGGTTCTGTTAGCTCTAAAACGTTGTAAACAAACGTATTACAACAGTTCTGTCCATGGGAACAGCGTAGAACTTCTTATTACAACGGTTTCTTATAGTTCCCCATGAAAATTAGTGAAAACTTAGCCCCGTAATAAGAGTTCACCTTAATTTCTTTTAAACTACGCATTTCCCATTGAATAAAACGGTTCTGTTAGCTCTAAAACGTTGTAAACAAACGTATTACAACAGTTCTGTCCATGGGAACAGCGTAGAACTTATTATTACAACGGTTTCTTATAGTTCCCCATGAAACTTAGTGAAAACTTAGCCCCGTAATAAGAGTTCACCTCAATTTCTTTTAAACTACGCATTTCCCATTGAATTAAACGGTTCTGTTAGCTCTAAAACGTTGTAAACAAATGTATTACAACAGTTCTGTCCATGGGAACAGCGTAGAACTTATTATTACAACGGTTTCTTATAGTTCCCCATGAAACTTAGTGAAAACTTAGCCCCGTTATAAGAGTTCACCTCAATTTCTTTTAAACTACGCATTTCCCATTGAATAAAACGGTTCTGTTAGCTCTAAAACGTTGTAAACAAACGTATTACAACAGTTCTGTCCATGGGAACAGCGTAGAACTTATTATTACAACGGTTTCTTATAGTTCCCCATGAAACTTAGTGAAAACTTAGCCCCATAATAAGAGTTCACCTCAATTTCTTTTAAACTACGCATTTCCCATTGAATAAAACGGTTCTGTTAGCTCTAATACGTTGTAAACAAACGTATTACAACAGTTCTGTCCATGGGAACAGCGTAGAACTTATTGTTACAACGGTTTCTTATAGTTCCCCATGAAACTTAGTGAAAACTTAGCCCCGTAATAAGAGTTCACCTCAATATCTTTTAAACTACGCATTTCCCATTGAATAAAACGGTTCTGTTAGCTCTAAAACGTTGTAAACAAACGTATTACAACAGTTCTGTCCATGGGAACAGCGTAGAACTTATTATTACAACGGTTTCTTATAGTTCCCCATGAAACTTAGTGAAAACTTAGCCCCGTAATAACAGTTCACCTCAATTTCTTTTAAACTACGCATTTCCCATTGAATAAAACGGTTCTGTTAGCTCTAAAACGTTGTAAACAAACGTATTACAACAGTTCTGTCCATGGGAACAGCGTAGAACTTATTATTACAACGGTTTCTTATAGTTCCCCATGAAACTTAGTGAAAACTTAGCCCCGTTATAAGAGTTCACCTTAATTTCTTTTAAACTACGCATTTCCCATTGAATAAAACGGTTCTGTTAGCTCTAAAACGTTGTAAACAAAGGTATTACAACAGTTCTGTCCATGGGAACAGCGTAGAACTTATTATTACAACGGTTTCTTATAGTTCCCCATGAAACTTAGTGAAAACTTAGCCCCGTAATAAGAGTTCACCTCAATTTCTTTTAAACTACGCATTTCCCATTGAATTAAACGGTTCTGTTAGCTCTAAAACGTTGTAAACAAATGTATTACAACAGTTCTGTCCATGGGAACAGCGTAGAACTTATTATTACAACGGTTTCTTATAAATCCCCATGAAACTTAGTGAAAACTTAACCCCGTAATAAGAGTTCACCTCAATTTCTTTTAAACTACGCATTTCCCATTGAATAAAACGGTTCTGTTAGCTCTAAAACGTTGTAAACAAACGTATTACAACAGTTCTGTCCATGGGAACAGCGTAGAACTTATTATTACAACGGTTTCTTATAGTTCCCCATGAAACTTAGTGAAAACTTAGCCCCGTCATAAGAGTTCACCTCAATTTCTTTTAAACTACGCATTTCCCATTGAATAAAACTTTTCTGTTAGCTCTAAAACGTTGTAAACAAACGTATTACAACAGTTCTGTCCATGGGAACAGCGTAGAACTTATTATTACAACGGTTTCTTATAGTTCCCCATGAAACTTAGTGAAAACTTAGCCCCGTAATAAGAGTTCACCTCAATTTCATTTAAACTACGCATTTCCCATTGAATAAAACGGTTCTGTTAGCTCTAAAACGTTGTAAACAAACGTATTACAACAGTTCTGTCCATGGGAACAGCGTAGAACTTATTATTACAACGGTTTCTTATAGTTCCCCATGAAACTTAGTGAAAACTTAGCCCCGTAATAAGAGTTCACCTCAATTTCTTTTAAACTACGCATTTCCCATTGAATAAAACGGTTCTGTTAGCTCTAAAACGTTGTAAACAAACGTATTACAACAGTTCTGTCCATGGGAACAGCGTAGAACTTATTATTACAACGGTTTCTTATAGTTCCCCATGAAACTTAGTGAAAACTTAGCCCCGTAATAAGAGTTCACCTCAATTTCTTTTAAACTACGCATTTCCCATTGAATTAAACGGCTCTGTTAGCTCTAAAACGTTGTAAACAAATGTATTACAACAGTTCTGTCCATGGGAACAGCGTAGAACTTATTATTACAACGGTTTCTTATAAATCCCCATGAAACTTAGTGAAAACTTAACCCCGTAATAAGAGTTCACCTCAATTTCTTTTAAACTACGCATTTCCCATTGAATAAAACGGTTCTGTTAGCTCTAAAACGTTGTAAACAAACGTATTACAACAGTTCTGTCCATGGGAACAGCGTAGAACTTATTATTACAACGGTTTCTTATAGTTCCCCA
Organism: Pelagia noctiluca; assembly: GCA_963924455.1. Taxonomy (NCBI): domain Eukaryota; kingdom Metazoa; phylum Cnidaria; class Scyphozoa; order Semaeostomeae; family Pelagiidae; genus Pelagia; species Pelagia noctiluca. The sequence continues at coordinate 5,851,263 of OZ004329.1, forward strand.
TGAAACTTAGTGAAAACTTAGCCCCGTAATAAGAGTTCACCTCAATTTCATTTAAACTACGCATTTCCCATTGAATAAAACGGTTCTGTTAGCTCTAAAACGTTGTAAACAAACGTATTACAACAGTTCTGTCCATGGGAACAGCGTAGAACTTATTATTACAACGGTTTCTTATAGTTCCCCATGAAACTTAGTGAAAACTTAGCCCCGTAATAAGAGTTCACCTCAATTTCTTTTAAACTACGCATTTCCCATTGAATAAAACGGTTCTGTTAGCTCTAAAACGTTGTAAACAAACGTATTACAACAGTTCTGTCCATGGGAACAGCGTAGAACTTATTGTTACAACGGTTTCTTATAGTTCCCCATGAAACTTAGTGAAAACTTAGCCCCGTAATAAGAGTTCACCTCAATATCTTTAAAACTACGCATTTCCCATTGAATAAAACGGTTCTGTTAGCTCTAAAACGTTGTAAACAAACGTATTACAACAGTTCTGTCCATGGGAACAGCGTAGAACTTATTATTACAACGGTTTCTTATAGTTCCCCATGAAACTTAGTGAAAACTTAGCCCCGTAATAACAGTTCAGCTCAATTTCTTTTAAACTACGCATTTCCCATTGAATAAAACGGTTCTGTTAGCTCTAAAACGTTGTAAACAAACGTATTACAACAGTTCTGTCCATGGGAACAGCGTAGAACTTATTATTACAACGGTTTCTTATAGTTCCCCATGAAACTTAGTGAAAACTTAGCCCCGTAATAAGAGTTCACCTTAATTTCTTTTAAACTACGCATTTCCCATTGAATAAAACGGTTCTGTTAGCTCTAAAACGTTGTAAACAAACGTATTACAACAGTTCTGTCCATGGGAACAGCGTAGAACTTATTATTACAACGGTTTCTTATAGTTCCCCATGAAACTTAGTGAAAACTTAGCCCCGTAATAAGAGTTCACCTCAATTTCTTTTAAACTACGCATTTCCCATTGAATTAAACGGTTCTGTTAGCTCTAAAACGTTGTAAACAAATGTATTACAACAGTTCTGTCCATGGGAACAGCGTAGAACTTATTATTACAACGGTTTCTTATAAATCCCCATGAAACTTAGTGAAAACTTAACCCCGTAATAAGAGTTCACCTCAATTTCTTTTAAACTACGCATTTCCCATTGAATAAAACGGTTCTGTTAGCTCTAAAAGGTTGTAAACAAACGTATTACAACAGTTCTGTCCATGGGAACAGCGTAGAACTTATTATTACAACGGTTTCTTATAGTTCCCCATGAAACTTAGTGAAAACTTAGTCCCGTCATAAGAGTTCACCTCAATTTCTTTTAAACTACGCATTTCCCATTGAATAAAACTTTTCTGTTAGCTCTAAAACGTTGTAAACAAACGTATTACAACAGTTCTGTCCATGGGAACAGCGTAGAACTTATTATTACAACGGTTTCTTATAGTTCCCCATGAAACTTAGTGAAAACTTAGCCCCGTAATAAGAGTTCACCTCAATTTCATTTAAACTACGCATTTCCCATTGAATAAAACAGTTCTGTTAGCTCTAAAACGTTGTAAACAAACGTATTACAACAGTTCTGTCCATGGGAACAGCGTAGAACTTATTATTACAACGGTTTCTTATAGTTCCCCATGAAACTTAGTGAAAACTTAGCCCCGTAATAAGAGTTCACCTTAATTTCTTTTAAACTACGCATTTCCCATTGAATAAAACGGTTCTGTTAGCTCTAAAACGTTGTAAACAAACTTATTACAACAGTTCTGTCCATGGGAACAGCGTAGAACTTATTATTACAACGGTTTCTTATAGTTCCCCATGAAACTTAGTGAAAACTTAGCCCCGTAATAAGAGTTCACCTCAATTTCTTTTAAACTACGCATTTCCCATTGAATAAAACGGTTCTGTTAGCTCTAAAACGTTGTAAACAAACGTATTACAACAGTTCTGTCCATGGGAACAGCGTAGAACTTATTATTACAACGGTTTCTTATAGTTCCCCATGAAACTTAGTGAAAACTTAGCCCCGTAATAAGAGTTCACCTCAATTTCTTTTAAACTACGCATTTCCCATTGAATAAAACGGTTCTGTTAGCTCTAAAACGTTGTAAACAAACGTATTACAACAGTTCTGTCCATGGGAACAGCGTAGAACTTATTATTACAACGGTATCTTATAGTTCCCCATGAAACTTAGTGAAAACTTAGCCCCGTAATAGGAGTTCACCTCAATTTCTTTTAAACTACGCATTTCCCATTGAATAAAACGGTTCTGTTAGCTCTAAAACGTTGTAAACAAACGTATTACAACAGTTCTGTCCATGGGAACAGCGTAGAACTTATTATTACAACGGTTTCTTATAGTTCCCCATGAAACTTAGTGAAAACTTAGCCCCGTAATAAGAGTTCACCTCAATTTCTTTTAAACTACGCATTTCCCATTGAATAAAACGGTTCTGTTAGCTCTAAAACGTTGTAAACAAACGTATTACAACAGTTCTGTCCATGGGAACAGCGTAGAACTTATCATTACAACGGTTTCTTATAGTTCCCCATGAAACTTAGTGAAAACTTAGCCCCGTAATAAGAGTTCACCTCAATTTCTTTTAAACTACGCATTTCCCATTGAATAAAACGGTTCTGTTAGCTCTAAAACGTTGTAAACAAACGTATTACAACAGTTCTGTCCATGGGAACAGCGTAGAACTTATTATTACAACGGTTTCTTATAGTTCCCCATGAAACTTTGTGAAAACTTAGCCCCGTATTAAGAGTTCACCTCAATTTCTTTTAAACTACGCATTTCCCATTGAATAAAACGGTTCTGTTAGCTCTAAAACGTTGTAAACAAACGTATTACAACAGTTCTGTCCATGGGAACAGCGTAGAACTTATTATTACAACGGTTTCTTATAGTTCCCCATGAAACTTAGTGAAAACTTAGCCCCGTAATAAGAGTTCACCTCAATTTCTTTTAAACTACGCATTTCCCATTGAATAAAACGGTTCTGTTAGCTCTAAAACGTTGTAAACAAACGTATTACAACAGTTCTGTCCATGGGAACAGTGTAGAACTTATTATTACAACGGTTTCTTATAGTTCCCCATGAAACTTAGTGAAAACTTAGCCCCGTAATAAGAGTTCACCTCAATTTCTTTTAAACTACGCATTTCCCATTGAATAAAACGGTTCTTTTAGCTCTAAGACGTTGTAAACAAACGTATTACAACAGTTCTGTCCATGGAAACAGGGTAGAACTTATTATTACAACGGTTTCTTATAGTTCCCCATGAAACTTAGTGAAAACTTAGCTCCGTAATAAGAGTTCACCTCAATTTCTTTTAAACAACGCATTTCCCATTGAATAAAACGGTTCTGTTAGCTCTAAAACGTTGTAAACAAACGTATTACAACAGTTCTGTCGATGGGAACAGCGTACTACTTATTATTACAACGGTTTCTTATAGATCCCCATGAAACTTAGTGAAAACTTAGCCCCGTCATAAAAGTTCACCTCGATTTCTTTTAAACTACGCATTTCCCATTGAATAAAACGGTTCTGTTAGCTCTAAAACGTTGTAAACAAACGTATTACAACAGTTCTGTCCATGGGAACAGCGTAGAACTTATTATTACAACGGTTTCTTATAGTTCCCCATGAAACTTAGTGAAAACTTAGCCCCGTAATAAGAGTTCACCTCAATTTCTTTTAAACTACGCATTTACCATTGAATAAAACGGTTCTGTTAGCTCTAAAACGTTGTAAACAAACGTATTACAACAGTTCTGTCCATGGGAACAGCGTAGAACTTATTATTACAACGGTTTCTTATAGTTCCCCATGAAACTTAGTGAAAACTTAGCTCCGTAATAAGAGTTCACCTCAATTTCTTTTAAACTACGCATTTCCCATTGAATAAAACGGTTCTGTTAGCTCTAAAATGTGTAAACAAACGTATTACAACAGTTCTGTCCATGGGAACAGCGTAGAACTTATTATTACAACGGTTTCTTATAGTTCCCCATGAAACTTAGTGAAAACTTACCCCCGTAATAAGAGTTCACCTCAATTTCTTTTAAACTACGCATTTCCCATTGAATAAAACGGTTCTGTTAGCTCTAAAACGTTGTAAACAAACGTATTACAACAGTTCTGTCCATGGGAACAGTGTAGAACTTATTATTACAACGGTTTCTTATAATTCCCCATGAAACTTAGTGAAAACTTAGCCCCGTAGTAAGAGTTCACCTCAATTTCTTTTAAACTACGCATTTCCCATTGAATAAAACGGTTCTGTTAGCTCTAAAACGTTGTAAACAAACGTATTACAACAGTTCTGTCCATGGGAACAGCCTAGAACTTATTATTACAACGGTTTCTTATAGTTCCCCATGAAACTTAGTGAAAACTTAGCCCCGTAATAAGAGTTCACCTCAATATCTTTTAAACTACGCATTTCCCATTGAAAAAAACGGTTTTGTTAGCTCTAAAACGTTGTAAACAAACGTATTACAACAGTTCTGTCCATGGGAACAGCGTAGAACTTATTATTACAACGGTTTCTTTTGGTTCCCCTGAAACTTATTGAAAACTTAGCCCCGTAATAAGAGTTCACCTCAATATCTTTTAAACTATGCATTTCCCATTGAACAAAACGGTTTGTTAGCGCTAAAACGTTGTAAACAAACGTATTACAACAGTTCTGTCCATAGGAACAGCGTAGAACTTATTATTACAACGGTTTCTTATAATTCCCCATGAAACTTAGTGAAAACTTAGCCCCGTAATAAGAGTTCACCTCAATATCTTTTAAACTACGTATTTCCCATTGAACAAAACGGTTCTGTTAGCTCTAAAACGTTGTAAACAAACGTATTACAACAGTTCTGTCGATGGGAACAGCGTAGAACTTATTATTACAACGGTTTCTTATAGTTCCCCATGAAACTTAGTGAAAACTTAGCCCCGTAATAAGAGTTCACCTCAATTTCTTTAAACTACGCATTTCCCATTGAATAAAACGGTTCTGTTAGCTCTAAAACGTTGTAAACAAACGTATTACAACAGTTCTGTCCATGGGAACAATGTAGAACTTATTATTACAACGGTTTCTTATAGTTCCCCATGAAACTTAGTGAAAACTTAGCCCCGTAATAAGAGTTCACCTCAATTTCTTTTAAACTACGCATTTCCCATTGAATAAAACGGTTCTGTTAGCTCTAAAACGTTGTAAACAAACGTATTACAACAGTTCTGTCGATGGGAACAGCGTAGAACTTATTATTACAACGGTTTCTTATAGTTCCCCATGAAACTTAGTGAAAACTTAGCCCCGTAATAAGAGTTCACCTCAATTTCTTTTAAACTACGCATTTCCCATTGAATAAAACGGTTCTGTTAGCTCTAAAACGTTGTAAACAAACGTATTACAACAGTTCTGTCCATGGGAACAATGTAGAACTTATTATTACAACGGTTTCTTATAGTTCCCCATGAAACTTAGTGAAAACTTAGCCCCGTAATAAGAGTTCACCTCAATTTCTTTTAAACTACGCATTTCCCATTGAATAAAACGGTTCTGTTAGCTCTAAAACGTTGTAAACAAACGTATTACAACAGTTCTGTCCATGGGAACAGCGTAGAACTTATTATTACAACGGTTTCTTATAGTTCCCCATGAAACTTAGTGAAAACTTAGCCCCGTAATAAGAGTTCACCTCAATTTCTTTTAAACTACGCATTTCCCATTGAATAAAACGGTTCTGTTAGCTCTAAAACGTTGTAAACAAACGTATTACAACAGTTCTGTCCATGAGAACAGCGTAGAACTTATTATTACAACGGTTTCTTATAGTTCCCCATGAAACTTAGTGAAAACTTAGCCCCGTAATAAGAGTTCACCTCAATATCTTTTAAACTACGCATTTCCAATTGAATAAAACGGTTCTGTTAGCTCTAAAACGTTGTAAACAAACATATTACAACAGTTCTGTCCATGGGAACAGCGTAGAACTTATTATTACAACGGTTTCTTATAGTTCCCGATGAAACTTAGTGAAAACTTAGTCCCGTAATAAGAGTTCACCTCAATTTTTTTTAAACTACGCATTTCCCATTGAATAAAACGGTTCTGTTAGCTCTAAAACGTTGTAAACAAACGTATTACAACAGTTCTGTCCATGGGAACAGCGTAGAACTTATTATTACAACGGTTTCTTATAGTTCCCCATGAAACTTAGTGAAAACTTAGCCCCGTAATAAGAGTTCACCTCAATTTCTTTTAATCTACGCATTTCCCATTGAATAAAACGGTTCTGTTAGCTCTAAAACGTTGTAAACAAACGTATTACAACAGTTCTGTCCATGGGAACAGCGTAGAACTTATTATTACAACGGTTTCTTATAGTTCCCCATGAAACTTAGTGAAAACTTAGCCCCGTAATAAGAGTTCACCTCAATTTCTTTTAAACTACGCATTTCCCATTGAATAAAACGGTTCTGTTAGCTCTAAAACGTTGTAAACAAACGTATTACAACAGTTCTGTCCATGGGAACAGCGTAGAACTTATTATTACAACGGTTTCTTATAGTTCCCCATGAAACTTAGTGAACACTTAGCCCCGTAATAAGAGTTCACCTAAATTTCTTTTAAACTACGCATTTCCCATTGAATAAAACGGTTCTGTTAGCTCTAAAACGTTGTAAACAAACGTATTACAACAGTTCTGTCCATGGGAACAATGTAGAACTTATTATTACAACGGTTTCTTATAGTTCCCCATGAAACTTAGTGAAAACTTAGCCCCGTAATAAGAGTTCACCTCAATTTCTTTTAAACTACGCATTTCCCATTGAATAAAACGGTTCTGTTAGCTCTAAAACGTTGTAAACAAACGTATTACAACAGTTCTGTCGATGGGAACAGCGTAGAACTTATTATTACAACGGTTTCTTATAGTTCCCCATGAAACTTAGTGAAAACTTAGCCCCGTAATAAGAGTTCACCTCAATTTCTTTTAAACTACGCATTTCCTATTGAATAAAACGGTTCTGTTAGCTCTAAAACGTTGTAAACAAACGTATTACAACAGTTCTGTCCATGAAAACAATGTAGAACTTATTATTACAACGGTTTCTTATATATCTCCCCATGAAACTTAGTGAAAACTTAGCCCCGTAATAAGAGTTCACCTCAATATCTTTTAAACTACGGATTTCCCATTGAACAAAACGGTTCTGTTAGCTCTAAAACGTTGTAAACAAACGTATTACAACAGTTCTGTCGATGGGAACAGCGTAGAACTTATTATTACAACGGTTTCTTATAGTTCCCCATGAAACTTAGTGAAAGCTTAGCCCCGTAATAAGAGTTCACCTCAATATCTTTTAAACTACGCATTTCCCATTGAACAAAACGGTTCTGTTAGCTCTAAAACGTTGTAAACAAACGTATTACAACAGTTCTGTCGATGGGAACAGCGTAGAACTTATTATTACAACGGTTTCTTATAGTTCCCCATGAAACTTAGTGAAAACTTAGCCCCGTAATAAGAGTTCACCTCAATTTCTTTTAAACTACGCATTTCCCATTGAATAAAACGGTTCGGTTAGCTCTAAAACGATGTAAACAAACGTATTACAACAGTTCTGTCCATGGGAACAATGTAGAACTTATTATTACAACGGTTTCTTATAGTTCCCCATGAAACTTAGTGAAAACTTAGCCCCGTAATAAGAGTTCACCTCAATATCTTTTAAACTACGCATTTCCCATTGAACAAAACGGTTTTGTTAGCTCTAAAACGTTGTAAACAAACGTATTACAACAGTTCTGTCGATGGGAACAGCGTAGAACTTATTATTACAACAGTTTCTTATAGTTCCCCATGACACTTAGTGAAAACTTAGCCCCGTAATAAGAGTTCACCTCAATTTCTTTTAAACTACGCATTTCCCATTGAATAAAACGGTTCTGTTAGCTCTAAAACGTTGTAAACAAACGTATTACAACAGTTCTGTCCATGGGAACAGCGTAGAACTTATTATTACAACGGTTTCTTATAGTTCCCCATGAAACTTAGTGAAAACTTAGCCCCGTAATAACAGTTCACCTCAATTTCTTTTAAACTACGCATTTCCCATTGAATAAAATGGTTCTGTTAGCTCTAAAACGTTGTAAACAAACGTATTACAACAGTTCTGTCCATGGGAACAGCGTAGAACTTATTATTACAACGGTTTCTTATAGTTCCCCATGAAACTTAGTGAAAACTTAGCCCCGTAATAAGAGTTCACCTTAATTTCTTTTAAACTACGCATTTCCCATTGAATAAAACGGTTCTGTTAGCTCTAAAACGTTGTAAACAAACGTATTACAACAGTTCTGTCCATGGGAACAGCGTAGAACTTATTATTACAACGGTTTCTTATAGTTCCCCATGAAACTTAGTGAAAACTTAGCCCCGTAATAAGAGTTCACCTCAATTTCTTTTAAACTACGCATTTCCCATTGAATTAAACGGTTCTGTTAGCTCTAAAACGTTGTAAACAAATGTATTACAACAGTTCTGTCCATGGGAACAGCGTAGAACTTATTATTACAACGGTTTCTTATAAATCCCCATGAAACTTAGTGAAAACTTAACCCCGTAATAAGAGTTCACCTCAATTTCTTTTAAACTACGCATTTCCCATTGAATAAAACGGTTCTGTTAGCTCTAAAACGTTGTAAACAAACGTATTACAACAGTTCTGTCCATGGGAACAGCGTAGAACTTATTATTACAACGGTTTCTTATAGTTCCCCATGAAACTTAGTGAAAACTTAGCCCCGTCATAAGAGTTCACCTCAATTTCTTTTAAACTACGCATTTCCCATTGAATAAAACTTTTCTGTTAGCTCTAAAACGTTGTAAACAAACGTATTACAACAGTTCTGTCCATGGGAACAGCGTAGAACTTATTATTACAACGGTTTCTTATAGTTCCCCATGAAACTTAGTGAAAACTTAGCCCCGTAATAAGAGTTCACCTCAATTTCATTTAAACTACGCATTTCCCATTGAATAAAACGGTTCTGTTAGCTCTAAAACGTTGTAAACAAACGTATTACAACAGTTCTGTCCATGGGAACAGCGTAGAACTTATTATTACAACGGTTTCTTATAGTTCCCCATGAAACTTAGTGAAAACTTAGCCCCGTAATAAGAGTTCACCTCAATTTCTTTTAAACTACGCATTTCCCATTGAATAAAACGGTTCTGTTAGCTCTAAAACGTTGTAAACAAACGTATTACAACAGTTCTGTCCATGGGAACAGCGTAGAACTTATTGTTACAACGGTTTCTTATAGTTCCCCATGAAACTTAGTGAAAACTTAGCCCCGTAATAAGAGTTCACCTCAATATCTTTTAAACTACGCATTTCCCATTGAATAAAACGGTTCTGTTAGCTCTAAAACGTTGTAAACAAACGTATTACAACAGTTCTGTCCATGGGAACAGCGTAGAACTTATTATTACAACGGTTTCTTATAGTTCCCCATGAAACTTAGTGAAAACTTAGCCCCGTAATAACAGTTCACCTCAATTTCTTTTAAACTACGCATTTCCCATTGAATAAAACGGTTCTGTTAGCTCTAAAACGTTGTAAACAAACGTATTACAACAGTTCTGTCCATGGGAACAGCGTAGAACTTATTATTACAACGGTTTCTTATAGTTCCCCATGAAACTTAGTGAAAACTTAGCCCCGTAATAAGAGTTCACCTTAATTTCTTTTAAACTACGCATTTCCCATTGAATAAAACGGTTCTGTTAGCTCTAAAACGTTGTAAACAAACGTATTACAACAGTTCTGTCCATGGGAACAGCGTAGAACTTATTATTACAACGGTTTCTTATAGTTCCCCATGAAACTTAGTGAAAACTTAGCCCCGTAATAAGAGTTCACCTCAATTTCTTTTAAACTACGCATTTCCCATTGAATTAAACGGTTCTGTTAGCTCTAAAACGTTGTAAACAAATGTATTACAACAGTTCTGTCCATGGGAACAGCGTAGAACTTATTATTACAACTGTTTCTTATAAATCCCCATGAAACTTAGTGAAAACTTAACCCCGTAATAAGAGTTCACCTCAATTTCTTTTAAACTACGCATTTCCCATTGAATAAAACGGTTCTGTTAGCTCTAAAAGGTTGTAAACAAACGTATTACAACAGTTCTGTCCATGGGAACAGCGTAGAACTTATTATTACAACGGTTTCTTATAGTTCCCCATGAAACTTAGTGAAAACTTAGTCCCGTCATAAGAGTTCACCTCAATTTCTTTTAAACTACGCATTTCCCATTGAATAAAACTTTTCTGTTAGCTCTAAAACGTTGTAAACAAACGTATTACAACAGTTCTGTCCATGGGAACAGCGTAGAACTTATTATTACAACGGTTTCTTATAGTTCCCCATGAAACTTAGTGAAAACTGAGCCCCGTAATAAGAGTTCACCTCAATTTCATTTAAACTACGCATTTCCCATTGAATAAAACGGTTCTGTTAGCTCTAAAACGTTGTAAACAAACGTATTACAACAGTTCTGTCCATGGGAACAGCGTAGAACTTATTATTACAACAGTTTCTTATAGTTCCCCATGAAACTTAGTGAAAACTTAGCCCCGTAATAAGAGTTCACCTTAATTTCTTTTAAACTACGCATTTCCCATTGAATAAAACGGTTCTGTTAGCTCTAAAACGTTGTAAACAAACGTATTACAACAGTTCTGTCCATGGGAACAGCGTAGAACTTATTATTACAACGGTTTCTTATAGTTCCCCATGAAACTTAGTAAAAACTTAGCCCCGTAATAAGAGTTCACCTCAATTTCTTTTAAACTACGCATTTCCCATTGAATAAAACGGTTCTGTTAGCTCTAAAACGTTGTAAACAAACGTATTACAACAGTTCTGTCCATGGGAACAGCGTAGAACTTATTATTACAACGGTTTCTTATAGTTCCCCATGAAACTTAGTGAAAACTTAGCCCCGTAATAAGAGTTCACCTCTTATCTTTTAAACTACGCATTTCCCATTGAATAAAACGGTTCTGTTAGCTCTAAAACGTTGTAAACAAACGTATTACAACAGTTCTGTCCATGGGAACAGCGTAGAACTTATTATTACAACGGTATCTTATAGTTCCCCATGAAACTTAGTGAAAACTTAGCCCCGTAATAGGAGTTCACCTCAATTTCTTTTAAACTACGCATTTCCCATTGAATAAAACGGTTCTGTTAGCTCTAAAACGTTGTAAACAAACGTATTACAACAGTTCTGTCCATGGGAACAGCGTAGAACCTATTATTACAACGGTTTCTTATAGTTCCCCATGAAACTTAGTGAAAACTTAGCCCCGTAATAAGAGTTCACCTCAATTTCTTTTAAACTACGCATTTCCCATTGAATAAAACGGTTCTGTTAGCTCTAAAACGTTGTAAACAAACGTATTACAACAGTTCTGTCCATGGGAACAGCGTAGAACTTATCATTACAACGGTTTCTTATAGTTCCCCATGAAACTTAGTGAAAACTTAGCCCAGTAATAAGAGTTCACCTCAATTTCTTTTAAACTACGCATTTCCCATTGAATAAAACGGTTCTGTTAGCTCTAAAACGTTGTAAACAAACGTATTACAACAGTTATGTCCATGGGAACAGCGTAGAACTTATTATTACAAAGGTCTCTTATAGTTCCCCATGAAACTTAGTGAAAACTTAGCCCCGTAATAAGAGTTCACCTCAATTTCTTTTAAACTACTCATTTCCCATTGAATAAAACGGTTCTGTTAGCTCTAAAACGTTGTAAACAAACGTATTACAACAGTTCTGTCCATGGAACAGCGTAGAACTTATTATTACAACGGTTTCTTATAGTTCCCCATGAAACTTAGTGAAAACTTCGCCCCGTTATAAGAGTTCACCTCAATTTCATTTAAACTACGCACTTTCCATTGAATAAAACGGTTCTGTTAGCTCTAAAACGTTGTAAACAAACGTATTACAACAGTTCTGTCCATGGGAACAGCGTAGAACTTATTATTACAACGGTTTCTTATAGTTCCCCATGAAACTTTGTGAAAACTTAGCCCCGTATTAAGAGTTCACCTCAATTTCTTTTAAACTACGCATTTCCCATTGAATAAAACGGTTCTGTTAGCTCTAAAACGTTGTAAACAAACGTATTACAACAGTTCTGTCCATGGGAACAGCTTAGAACTTATTATTACAACGGTTTCTTATAGTTCCCCATGAAACTTAGTGAAAACTTAGCCCCGTAATAAGAGTTCACCTCAATTTCTTTTAAACTACGCATTTCCCATTGAATAAAACGGTTCTGTTAGCTCTAAAACGTTGTAAACAAACGTATTACAACAGTTCTGTCCATGGGAACAGCGTAGAACTTATTATTACAACGGTTTCTTATAGTTCCCCATGAAACTTAGTGAAAACTTAGCCCCGTAATAAGAGTTCACCTCAATTTCTTTTAAACTACGCATTTCCCATTGAATAAAACGGTTCTTTTAGCTCTAAGACGTTGTAAACAAACGTATTACAACAGTTCTGTCCATGGAAACAGGGTAGAACTTATTATTACAACGGTTTCTTATAGTTCCCCATGAAACTTAGTGAAAACTTAGCTCCGTAATAAGAGTTCACCTCAATTTCTTTTAAACTACGCATTTCCCATTGAATAAAACGGTTCTGTTAGCTCTAAAACGTTGTAAACAAACGTATTACAACAGTTCTGTCGATGGGAACAGCGTAGAACTTATTATTACAACGGTTTCTTATAGTTCCCCATGAAACTTAGTGAAAACTTAGCCCCGTAATAAGAGTTCACCTCGATTTCTTTTAAACTACGCATTTCCCATTGAATAAAACGGTTCTGTTAGCTCTAAAACGTTGTAAACAAACGTATTACAACAGTTCTGTCCATGGGAACAGCGTAGAACTTATTATTACAACGGTTTCTTATAGTTCCCCATGAAATTTAGTGAAAACTTAGCCCCGTAATAAGAGTTCACCTCAATTTCTTTTAAACTACGCATTTACCATTGAATAAAACGGTTCTGTTAGCTCTAAAACGTTGTAAACAAACGTATTACAACAGTTCTGTCCATGGGAACAGCGTAGAACTTATTATTACAACGGTTTCTTATAGTTCCCCATGAAACTTAGTGAAAACTTAGCTCCGTAATAAGAGTTCACCTCAATTTCTTTTAAACTACGCATTTCCCATTGAATAAAACGGTTCTGTTAGCTCTAAAATGTGTAAACAAACGTATTACAACAGTTCTGTCCATGGGAACAGCGTAGAACTTATTATTACAACGGTTTTTTATAGTTCCCCATGAAACTTAGTGAAAACTTACTCCCGTAATAAGAGTTCACCTCAATTTCTTTTAAACTACGCATTTCCCATTGAATAAAACGGTCCTGTTAGCTCTAAAACGTTGTAAACAAACGTATTACAACAGTTCTGTCCATGGGAACAGTGTAGAACTTATTATTACAACGGTTTCTTATAATTCCCCATGAAACTTAGTGAAAACTTAGCCCCGTAATAAGAGTTCACCTCAATTTCTTTTAAACTACGCATTTCCCATTGAATAAAACGGTTCTGTTAGCTCTAAAACGTTGTAAACAAACGTATTACAACAGTTCTGTCCATGGGAACAGCGTAGAACTTATTATTACAACGGTTTCTTATAGTTCCCCATGAAACTTAGTGAAAACTTAGCCCCGTAATAAGAGTTCACCTCAATATCTTTTAAACTACGCATTTCCCATTGAACAAAACGGTTTTGTTAGCTCTAAAACGTTGTAAACAAACGTATTACAACAGTTCTGTCCATGGGAACAGCGTAGAACTTATTATTACAACGGTTTCTTTTGGTTCCCCTGAAACTTATTGAAAACTTAGCCCCGTAATAAGAGTTCACCTCAATATCTTTTAAACTATGCATTTCCCATTGAACAAAACGGTTTTGTTAGCGCTAAAACGTTGTAAACAAACGTATTACAACAGTTCTGTCCATAGGAACAGCGTAGAACTTATTATTACAACGGTTTCTTATAGTTCCCCATGAAACTTAGTGAAAACTTAATCCCGTAATAAGAGTTCACCTCAATTTCTTTAAACTACGCATTTCCCATTGAATAAAACGGTTCTGTTAGCTCTAAAACGTTGTAAACAAACGTATTACAACAGTTCTGTCCATGGGAACAATGTAGAACTTATTATTACAACGGTTTCTTATAGTTCCCCATGAAACTTAGTGAACACTTAGCCCCGTAATAAGAGTTCACCTCGATTTCTTTTAAACTACGCATTTCCCATTGAATAAAACGGTTCTGTTAGCTCTAAAACGTTGTAAACAAACGTATTACAACAGTTCTGTCCATGGGAACAGCGTAGAACTTATTATTACAACGGTTTCTTATAGTTCCCCATGAAACTTAGTGAAAACTTAGCCCCGTAATAAGAGTTCACCTCAATTTCTTTTAAACTACGCATTTCCCATTGAATAAAACGGTTCTGTTAGCTCTAAAACGTTGTAAACAAACGTATTACAACAGTTCTGTCGATGGGAACAGCGTAGAAATTATTATTACAACGGTTTCTTATAGTTCCCCATGAAACTTAGTGAAAACTTAGCCCCGTAATAAGAGTTCACCTCAATTTCTTTTAAACTACGCATTTCCCATTGAATAAAACGGTTCTGTTAGCTCTAAAACGTTGTAAACAAACGTATTACAATAGTTCTGTCCATGGGAACAGCGTAGAACTTATTATTACAACGGTTTCTTATAGTTCCCCATGAAACTTTGTGAAAACTTAGCCCCGTATTAAGAGTTCACCTCAATTTCTTTTAAACTACGCATTTCCCATTGAATAAAACGGTTCTGTTAGCTCTAAAACGTTGTAAACAAACGTATTACAACAGTTCTGTCCATGGGAACAGCGTAGAACTTATTATTACAACGGTTTCTTATAGTTCCCCATGAAACTTAGTGAAAACTTAGCCCCGTAATAAGAGTTCACCTCAATTTCTTTTAAACTACGCATTTCCCATTGAATAAAACGGTTCTGTTAGCTCTAAAACGTTGTAAACAAACGTATTACAACAGTTCTGTCGATGGGAACAGCGTAGAACTTATTATTACAACGGTTTCTTATAGTTCCCCATGAAACTTAGTGAAAACTTAGCCCCGTAATAAGAGTTCACCTCAATTTCTTTCAAACTACGCACTTCCCATTGAATAAAACGGTTCTGTTAGCTCTAAAACGTTGTAAACAAACGTATTACAACAGTTCTGTCCATGGGAACAGCGTAGAACTTATTATTACAACGGTTTCTTATAGTTCCCCATGAAACTTTGTGAAAACTTAGCCCCGTATTAAGAGTTCACCTCAATTTCTTTTAAACTACGCATTTCCCATTGAATAAAACGGTTCTGTTAGCTCTAAAACGTTGTAAACAAACGTATTACAACAGTTCTGTCCATGGGAACAGCGTAGAACTTATTATTACAACGGTTTCTTATAGTTCCCCATGAAACTTACTGAAAACTTAGCCCCGTAATAAGAGTTCACCTCAATTTCTTTTAAACTACGCATTTCCCATTGAATAAAACGGTTCTGTTAGCTCTAAAACGTTGTAAACAAACGTATTACAACAGTTCTGTCCATGGGAACAGCGGAGAATTTATTATTACAACGGTTTCTTATAGTTCCCCATGAAACTTAGTGAAAACTTAGCCCCGTAATAAGAGTTCACCTCAATTTCTTTTAAACTACGCATTTCCCATTGAATAAAACGGTTCTGTTAGCTCTAAAACGTTGTAAACAAACATATTACAACAGTTCTGTCCATGGAAACAGCGTAGAACTTATTATTACAAAGGTTTCTTATAGTTCCCCATGAAACGTAGTGAAAACTTAGCTCTGTAATAAGAGTTCACCTCAATTTCTTTTAAACTACTCATTTCCCATTGAATGAAACGGTTCTGTTAGCTCTAAAACGTTGTAAACAAACGTATTACAACAGTTCTGTCGATGGGAACAGCGTAGAACTTATTATTACAACGGTTTCTTATCGTTCCCCATGAAACTTAGTGAAAACTTAGCCCCGTAATAAGAGTTCACCTCGATTTCTTTTAAACTACGCATTTCCCATTGAATAAAACGGTTCTGTTAGCTCTAAAACGTTGTAAACAAACGTATTACAACAGTTCTGTCCATGGGAACAGCGTAGAACTTATTATTACAACGGTTTCTTATAGTTCCCCATGAGACTTAGTGAAAACTTAGCCCCGTAATAAGAGTTCACCTCAATTTCTTTTAAACTACGCATTTCCCATTGAATAAAACGGTTCTGTTAGCTCTAAAACGTTGTAAACAAACGTATTACAACAGTTCTGTCCATGGGAACAGCGTAGAACTTATTATTACAACGGTTTCTTATAGTTCCCCATGAAACTTAGTGAAAACTTAGCCCCGTAATAAGAGTTCACCTCAATTTCTTTTAAACTACGCATTTCCCATTGAATAAAACGGTTCTGTTAGCTCTAAAACGTTGTAAACAAACGTATTACAACAGTTCTGTCCATGGGAACAGCGTAGAACTTATTATTACAACGGTTTCTTATAATTCCCCATGAAACTTAGTGAAAACTTAGCCCCGTAATAAGAGTTCACCTCAATTTCTTTTAAACTACGCATTTCCCATTGAATAAAACGGTTCTGTTAGCTCTAGAACGTTGTAAACAAACGTATTACAACAGTTCTGTCCATGGGAACAGCGTAGAACTTATTATTACAACGGTTTCTTATAGTTCCCCATGAAGCTTAGTGAAAACTTACCCCCGTAATAAGAGTTCACCTCAATATCTTTTAAAGTACACATTTCCCATTGAACAAAACGGTTTTGTTAGCTCTAAAACGTTGTTAACAAACGTATTAAAACAGTTCTGTCCATGGGAACAGCGTAGAACTTATTATTACAACGGTTTCTTACAGTTCCCCATGAAACTTAGTGAAAACTTAGCCCCGTAATAAGAGTTCACCTCAATATCTTTTAAACTACGCATTTCCCATTGAACAAAACGGTTTTGTTAGCTCTAAAACGTTGTAAACAAACGTATTACAACAGTTCTGTCCATGGGAACAGCGTAGAACTTATTATTACAACGGTTTCTTATAGTTCCCGATGAAACTTAGTGAAAACTTAGTCCCGTAATAAGAGTTCACCTCAATTTTTTTTAAACTACGCATTTCCCATTGAATAAAACGGTTCTGTTAGCTCTAAAACGTTGTAAACAAACGTATTACAACAGTTCTGTCCATGGGAACTGCGTAGAACTTATTATTACAACGGTTTCTTATAGTTCCCCATGAAACTTAGTGAAAACTTAGCCCCGTTATAAGAGTTCAGCTCAATTTCTTTTAATCTACGCATTTCCCATTGAATAAAACGGTTCTGTTAGCTCTAAAACGCTGTAAACAAACGTATTACAACAGTTCTGTCCATGGGAACAGCGTAGAACTTATTATTACAACGGTTTCTTATAGTTCCCCATGAAACTTAGTGAAAACTTAGCCCCGTAATAAGAGTTCACCTCAATTTCTTTTAATCTACGCATTTCCCATTGAATAAAACGGTTCTGTTAGCTCTAAAACGTTGTAAACAAACGTATTACAACAGTTCTGTCCATGGGAACAGCGTAGAACTTATTATTACAACGGTTTCTTATAGTTCCCATGAAACTTAGTGAAAACTTAGCCCCGTAATAAGAGTTCGCCTCAATTTCTTTTAAACTACGCATTTTCCATTGAATAAAACGGTTCTGTTAGCTCTGTATTAAAACAGTTCTGTCCATGGGAACAGCGTAGAACTTATTATTACAACGGTTTCTTATAGTTCCCCATGAAACTTAGTGAAAACTTAGCCCCGTAATAAGAGTGCACCTCAATTTCTGTTAAACTACGCATTTCCCATTGAATAAAACGGTTCTGTTAGCTCTAAAACGTTGTAAACAAACGTATTACAACAGTTCTGTCCATGGGCACAGCGTAGAACTTATTATTACAACGGTTTCTTATATATCTCCCCATGAAACTTAGTGAAAACTTAGCCCCGTAATAAGAGTTCACCTCAATATCTTTTAAACTACGCATTTCCCATTGAATAAAACGGTTCTGTTAGCTCTAAAACGTTGTAAACAAACGTATTACAACAGTTCTGTCCATGGGAACAGCGTAGAACTTATTATTACAACGGTTTCTTATAGTTCCCATGAAACTTAGTGAAAACTTAGCCCCGTAATAAGAGTTCGCCTCAATTTCTTTTAAACTACGCATTTTCCATTGAATAAAACGGTTCTGTTAGCTCTGTATTAAAACAGTTCTGTCCATGGGAACAGCGTAGAACTTATTATTACAACGGTTTCTTATAGTTCCCCATGAAACTTAGTGAAAACTTAGCCCCGTAATAAGAGTGCACCTCAATTTCTGTTAAACTACGCATTTCCCATTGAATAAAACGGTTCTGTTAGCTCTAAAACGTTGTAAACAAACGTATTACAACAGTTCTGTCCATGGGAACAATGTAGAACTTATTATTACAACGGTTTCTTATAGTTCCCCATAAAACTTAGTGAAAGCTTAGCCCCGTAATAAGAGTTAACCTCAATATCTTTTAAACTACGCATTTCCCATTGAACAAAACGGTTCTGTTAGCTCTAAAACGTTGTAAACAAACGTATTACAACAGTTCTGTCGATGGGAACAGCGTAGAACTTATTATTACAACGGTTTCTTATAGTTCCCAATGAAACTTAGTTAAAACTAAGCCCCGTAATAAGAGTTCACCTCAATTTCTTTTAAACTACGCATTTCCCATTGAATAAAACGGTTCTGTTAGCTCTAAAACGTTGTAAACAAACATATTACAACAGTTCTGTCCATGGGAACAATGTAGAACTTATTATTACAACGGTTTCTTATAGTTCCCCATGAAACTTAGTGAAAACTTAGCCCCGTAATAAGAGTTCACCTCAATTTCTTTTAAAATACGCATTTCCCATTGAATAAAACGGTTCTGTTAGCTCTAAAACGTTGTAAACAAACGTATTACAACAGTTCTGTCCATGGGAACAGCGTAGAACTTATTATTACAACGGTTTCTTATAGTTCCCCATGAAACTTAGTGAAAACTTAGCCCCGTAATAAGAGTTCACCTCAATTTCTTTTAAACTACGCATTTCCCATTGAATAAAACGGTTCTGTTAGCTCTAAAACGTTGTAAACAAACGTATTACAACAGTTCTGTCCATGAGAACAGCGTAGAACTTATTATTACAACGGTTTCTTATAGTTCCCCATGAAACTTAGTGAAAACTTAGCCCCGTAATAAGAGTTCACCTCAATATCTTTTAAACTACGCATTTGCCATTGAATAAAACGGTTCTGTTAGCTCTAAAACGTTGTAAACAAACGTATTACAACAGTTCTGTCCATGGGAACAGCGTAGAACTTATTATTACAACGGTTTCTTATAGTTCCCGATGAAACTTAGTGAAAACTTAGTCCCGTAATAAGAGTTCACCTCAATTTTTTTTAAACTACGCATTTCCCATTGAATAAAACGGTTCTGTTAGCTCTAAAACGTTGTAAACAAACGTATTACAACAGTTCTGTCCATGGGAACAGCGTAGAACTTATTATTACAACGGTTTCTTATAGTTCCCCATGAAACTTAGTGAAAACTGAGCCCCGTAATAAGAGTTCACCTCAATTTCTTTTAATCTAAGCATTTCCCATTGAATAAAACGGTTCTGTTAGCTCTAAAACGTTGTAAACAAACGTATTACAACAGTTCTGTCCATGGGAACAGCGTAGAACTTATTATTACAACGGTTTCTTATAGTTCCCCATGAAACTTAGTGAAAACTTAGCCCCGTAATAAGAGTTCACCTCAATTTCTTTTAAACTACGCATTTCCCATTGAATAAAACAGTTTTGTTAGCTCTAAAACGTTGTAAACAAACGTATTACAACAGTTCTGTCCATGGGAACAGCGTAGAACTTATTATTACAACGGTTTCTTATAGTTTCCATGAAACTTAGTGAAAACTTAGCCCCGTAATAAGAGTTCACCTCAATTTCTTTTAAACTACGCATTTCCCATTGAATAAAACGGTTCTGTTAGCTCTGTATTACAACTGTTCTGTCCATGGGAACAGCGTAGAACTTATTATTGGAACGGTTTCTTATAGTTCCCCATGAAACTTATTGAAAATTTAGCCCCGTAATAAAAGTTCACCTCAATTTCTTTTAAACTACGCATTTCCCATTGAATAAAACGGTTCTGTTAGCTCTAAAACGTTGTAAACAAACGTATTACAACAGTTCTGTCCATGGGAACAGCGTAGAACTTATTATTACAACGGTTTCTTATAGTTCCCCATGAAACTTAGTGAAAACTTAGCCCCGTAATAAGAGTTCACCTCAATTTCTTTTAAACTACGCATTTCCCATTGAATAAAACGGTTCTGTTAGCTCTAAAACGTTGTAAACCAACGTATTACAACAGTTCTGTCCATGAGAACAGCGTAGAACTTATTATTACAACGGTTTCTTATAGTTCCCCATGAAACTTAGTGAAAACTTAGCCCCGTAATAAGAGTTCACCTCAATATCTTTTAAACTACGCATTTCCCATTGAATAAAACGGTTCTGTTAGCTCTAAAACGTTGTAAACAAACGTATTACAACAGTTCTGTCCATGGGAACAGCGTAGAACTTATTATTACAACGGTTTCTTATAGTTCCCGATGAAACTTAGTGAAAACTTAGTCCCGTAATAAGAGTTCACCTCAATTTTTTTTAAACTACGCATTTCCCATTGAATAAAACGGTTCTGTTAGCTCTAAAACGTTGTAAACAAACGTATTACAACAGTTCTGTCCATGGGAACAGCGTAGAACTTATTATTACAACGGTTTCTTATAGTTCCCCATGAAACTTAGTGAAAACTTAGCCCCGTAATAAGAGTTCACCTCAATTTCTTTTAATCTACGCATTTCCCATTGAATAAAACGGTTCTGTTAGCTCTAAAACGTTGTAAACAAACGTATTACAACAGTTCTGTCCATGGGAACAGCGTAGAACTTATTATTACAACGGTTTCTTATAGTTCCCCATGAAACTTAGTGAAAACTTAGCCCCGTAATAAGAGTTCACCTCAATTTCTTTTAATCTACGCATTTCCCATTGAATAAAACGGTTCTGTTAGCTCTAAAACGTTGTAAACAAACGTATTACAACAGTTCTGTCCATGGGAACAGCGTAGAACTTAGGCTTGGAACGGTTTCTTATATTTCCCCATGAAACTTATTGAAAATTTAGCCCCGTAATAAAAGTTCACCTCAATTTCTTTTAAACTACGCATTTCCCATTGAATAAAACGGTTCTGTTAGCTCTAAAACGTTGTAAACAAACGTATTACAACAGTTCTGTCCATGGGAACAGCGTAGAACTTATTATTACAACGGTTTCTTATAGTTCCCCATGAAACTTAGTGAAAACTTAGCCCCGTAATAAGAGTTCACCTCAATTTCTTTTAAACTACGCATTTCCCATTGAATAAAAAGGTTCTGTTAGCTCTAAAACGTTGTAAACAAACGTATTACAACAGTTCTGTCCATGGGAACAGCGTAGAACTTATTATTACAACGGTTTCTTATAGTTCCCCATGAAACATAGTGAAAACTTAGCCCCGTAATAAGAGTTCACCTCAATTTCTTTTAAACTACGCATTTCCCATTGAATAAAACGGTTCTGTTAGCTCTAAAACGTTGTAAACAAACGTATTACAACAGTTCTGTCCATGGGAACAGCGTAGAACTTATTATTACAACGGTTTCTTATAGTTCCCCATGAAACTTTGTGAAAACTTAGCCCCGTAATAAGAGTTCACCTCAATTTCTTTTAAACTACGCATTTCCCATTGAATAAAACGGTTCTTTTAGCTCTAAAACGTCGTAAACAAACGTATTACAACAGTTCTGTCCATGGGAACAGCGTAGAACTTATTATTACAACGGTTTCTTATAGTTCCCCATGAAACTTAGTGAAAACTTAGCCCCGTAATAAGAGTTCACCTCAATTTCTTTTAAACTACGCATTTCCCATTGAATAAAACGGTTCTGTTAGCTCTAAAACGTTGTAAACAAACGTATTACAACAGTTCTGTCCATGGGAACAGCGTAGAACTTATTATTACAACGGTTTCTTATAGTTCCCCATGAAACTTAGTGAAAACTTAGCCCCGTAATAAGAGTTCACCTCAATTTCTTTTAAACTACGCATTTCCCATTGAATAAAACGGTTCTGTTAGCTCTAAAACGTTGTAAACAAACGTATTACAACAGTTTTGTCCATGGGAACAGCGTAGAACTTATTATTACAACGGTTTCTTATAGTTCCCCATGAAAATTAGTGAAAACTTAGCCCCGTAATAAGAGTTCACCTCAATTTCTTTTAAACTACGCATTTCCCATTGAATAAAACGGTTCTGTTAGCTCTAAAACGTTGTAAACAAACGTATTACAACAGTTCTGTCCATGGGAACAGCGTAGAACTTATTATTACAACGGTTTCTTATAGTTCCCCATGAAACTTAGTGAAAACTTAGCCCCGTAATAGTTCATCTCAATTTTTTTTTAAACTACGCATTTCCCATTGAATAAAACGCTTCTGTTAGCTCTAAAACGTTGTAAACAAACGTATTACAACAGTTCTGTCCATGGGAACAGCGTAGAACTTATTATTACAACGGTTTCTTATAGTTCCCCATGAAACTTAGTGAAAACTTAGCCCCGTAATAAGAGTTCACCTCAATATCTTTTAAACTACGCATTTCCCATTGAATAAAACGGTTCTGTTAGCTCTAAAACGTTGTAAACAAACGTATTACAACAGTTCTGTCCATGGGAACAGCGTAGAACTTATTATTACAACGGTTTCTTATAGTTCCCCATGAAACTTAGTGAAAACTTAGCCCCTTAATAAGAGTTCACTTCAATTTCTTTTAAACTACGCATTTCCCATTGAATAAAACGGTTCTGTTAGCTCTAAAACGTTGTAAACAAACGTATTACAACAGTTCTGTCCATGGGAACAGCGTAGAACTTATTATTACAACGGTTTCTTATAGTTCCCCATGAAACTTAGTGAAAACTTAGCCCCGTAATAAGAGTTCACCTCAATTTCTTTTAAACTACGCATTTCCCATTGAAAAAAAAGGTTCTGTCAGCTCTAAAACGCTTTCAAACAAACGTATTACAACAGTTCTGTCCATGGGAACAGCGTAGAACTTATTATTACAACGGTTTCTTATAGTTCCCCATGAAACTTAGTGAAAACTTAGCCCCGTAATAAGAGTTCACCTCAATTTCTTTTAAACTACGCATTTCCCATTGAATAAAACGGTTCTGTCAGCTCTAAAACGGTGTAAACAAACGTATTACAACAGTTCTGTCCATGGGAACAGCGTAGAACTTATTATTACAACGGTTTCTTATAGTTCCCCATGAAACTTAGTGAAAACTTAGCCCCGTAATAAGAGTTCACCTCAATTTCTTTTAAACTACGCATTTCCCATTGAATAAAACGGTTCTGTTAGCTCTAAAACGTTGTAAACAAACGTATTACAACAGTTCTGTCCATAGGAACAGCGTAGAACTTATTATTACAACGGTTTCTTATAGTTCCCCATGAAACTTAGTGAAAACTTAGCCCCTTAATAAGAGTTCACTTCAATTTCTTTTAAACTACGCATTTCCCATTGAATAAAACGGTTCTGTTAGCTCTAAAACGTTGTAAACAAACGTATTACAACAGTTCTGTCCATGGGAACAGCGTAGAACTTATTATTACAACGGTTTCTTATAGTTCCCCATGAAACTTAGTGAAAACTTAGCCCCGTAATAAGAGTTCATCTCAATATCTTTTAAACTACGCATTTCCCATTGAACAAAACGGTTTTGTTAGCTCTAAAACGTTGTAAACAAACGTATTACAACAGTTCTGTCCATGGGAACAGCGTAGAACTTATTATTACAACGGTTTCTTATAGTTCCCCATGAAACTTAGCGAAAACTTAGCCCCGTAATAAGAGTTCACCTCAATATCTTTTAAACTACGCATTTCCCATTGAACAAAACGGTTCTGTTAGCTCTAAAACGTTGTAAACAAACGTATTACAACAGTTCTGTCCATAGGAACAGCGTAGAACTTATTATTACAACGGTTTCTTATAGTTCCCCATGAAACTTAGTGAAAACTTAGCCCCTTAATAAGAGTTCACTTCAATTTCTTTTAAACTACGCATTTCCCATTGAATAAAACGGTTCTGTTAGCTCTAAAACGTTGTAAACAAACGTATTACAACAGTTCTGTCCATGGGAACAGCGTAGAACTTATTATTACAACGGTTTCTTATAGTTCCCCATGAAACTTAGTGAAAACTTAGCCCCGTAATAAGAGTTCATCTCAATATCTTTTAAACTACGCATTTCCCATTGAACAAAACGGTTTTGTTAGCTCTAAAACGTTGTAAACAAACGTATTACAACAGTTCTGTCCATGGGAACAGCGTAGAACTTAGGCTTGGAACGGTTTCTTATATTTCCCCATGAAACATATTGAAAATTTAGCCCCGTAATAAAAGTTCACCTCAATTTCTTTTAAACTACGCATTTCCCATTGAATAAAACGGTTCTGTTAGCTCTAAAACGTTGTAAACAAACGTATTACAACAGTTCTGTCCATGGGAACAGCGTAGAACTTATTATTACAACGGTTTCTTATAGTTCCCCATGAAACTTAGTGAAAACTTAGCCCCGTAATAAGAGTTCACCTCAATTTCTTTTAAACTACGCATTTCCCATTGAATAAAAAGGTTCTGTTAGCTCTAAAACGTTGTAAACAAACGTATTACAACAGTTCTGTCCATGGGAACAGCGTAGAACTTATTATTACAACGGTTTCTTATAGTTCCCCATGAAACATAGTGAAAACTTAGCCCCGTAATAAGAGTTCACCTCAATTTCTTTTAAACTACGCATTTCCCATTGAATAAAACGGTTCTGTTAGCTCTAAAACGTTGTAAACAAACGTATTACAACAGTTCTGTCCATGGGAACAGCGTAGAACTTATTATTACAACGGTTTCTTATAGTTCCCCATGAAACTTTGTGAAAACTTAGCCCCGTAATAAGAGTTCACCTCAATTTCTTTTAAACTACGCATTTCCCATTGAATAAAACGGTTCTTTTAGCTCTAAAACGTCGTAAACAAACGTATTACAACAGTTCTGTCCATGGGAACAGCGTAGAACTTATTATTACAACGGTTTCTTATAGTTCCCCATGAAACTTAGTGAAAACTTAGCCCCGTAATAAGAGTTCACCTCAATTTCTTTTAAACTACGCATTTCCCATTGAATAAAACGGTTCTGTTAGCTCTAAAACGTTGTAAACAAACGTATTACAACAGTTCTGTCCATGGGAACAGCGTAGAACTTATTATTACAACGGTTTCTTATAGTTCCCCATGAAACTTAGTGAAAACTTAGCCCCGTAATAAGAGTTCACCTCAATTTCTTTTAAACTACGCATTTCCCATTGAATAAAACGGTTCTGTTAGCTCTAAAACGTTGTAAACAAACGTATTACAACAGTTCTGTCCATGGGAACAGCGTAGAACTTATTATTACAACGGTTTCTTATAGTTCCCCATGAAAATTAGTGAAAACTTAGCCCCGTAATAAGAGTTCACCTCAATTTCTTTTAAACTACGCATTTCCCATTGAATAAAACGGTTCTGTTAGCTCTAAAACGTTGTAAACAAACGTATTACAACAGTTCTGTCCATGGGAACAGCGTAGAACTTATTATTACAACGGTTTCTTATAGTTCCCCATGAAACTTAGTGAAAACTTAGCCCCGTAATAAGAGTTCATCTCAATTTTTTTTTAAACTACGCATTTCCCATTGAATAAAACGCTTCTGTTAGCTCTAAAACGTTGTAAACAAACGTATTACAACAGTTCTGTCCATGGGAACAGCGTAGAACTTATTATTACAACGGTTTCTTATAGTTCCCCATGAAACTTAGTGAAAACTTAGCCCCGTAATAAGAGTTCACCTCAATATCTTTTAAACTACGCATTTCCCATTGAATAAAACGGTTCTGTTAGCTCTAAAACGTTGTAAACAAACGTATTACAACAGTTCTGTCCATGGGAACAGCGTAGAACTTATCATTACAACGGTTTCTTATAGTTCCCCATGAAACTTAGTGAAAACTTAGCCCAGTAATAAGAGTTCACCTCAATATCTTTTAAACTACGCATTTCCCATTGAACAAAACGGTTCTGTTAGCTCTAAAACGTTGTAAACAAACGTATTACAACAGTTCTGTCCATAGGAACAGCGTAGAACTTATTATTACAACGGTTTCTTATAGTTCCCCATGAAACTTAGTGAAAACTTAGCCCCTTAATAAGAGTTCACTTCAATTTCTTTTAAACTACGCATTTCCCATTGAATAAAACGGTTCTGTTAGCTCTAAAACGTTGTAAACAAACGTATTACAACAGTTCTGTCCATGGGAACAGCGTAGAACTTATTATTACAACGGTTTCTTATAGTTCCCCATGAAACTTAGTGAAAACTTAGCCCCGTAATAAGAGTTCATCTCAATATCTTTTAAACTACGCATTTCCCATTGAACAAAACGGTTTTGTTAGCTCTAAAACGTTGTAAACAAACGTATTACAACAGTTCTGTCCATGGGAACAGCGTAGAACTTAGGCTTGGAACGGTTTCTTATATTTCCCCATGAAACTTATTGAAAATTTAGCCCCGTAATAAAAGTTCACCTCAATTTCTTTTAAACTACGCATTTCCCATTGAATAAAACGGTTCTGTTAGCTCTAAAACGTTGTAAACAAACGTATTACAACAGTTCTGTCCATGGGAACAGCGTAGAACTTATTATTACAACGGTTTCTTATAGTTCCCCATGAAACTTAGTGAAAACTTAGCCCCGTAATAAGAGTTCACCTCAATTTCTTTTAAACTACGCATTTCCCATTGAATAAAAAGGTTCTGTTAGCTCTAAAACGTTGTAAACAAACGTATTACAACAGTTCTGTCCATGGGAACAGCGTAGAACTTATTATTACAACGGTTTCTTATAGTTCCCCATGAAACATAGTGAAAACTTAGCCCCGTAATAAGAGTTCAACTCAATTTCTTTTAAACTACGCATTTCCCATTGAATAAAACGGTTCTTTTAGCTCTAAAACGTCGTAAACAAACGTATTACAACAGTTCTGTCCATGGGAACAGCGTAGAACTTATTGTTACAACGGTTTCTTATAGTTCCCCATGAAACTTAGTGAAAACTTAGCCCCGTAATAAGAGTTCACCTCAATTTCTTTTAAACTACGCATTTCCCATTGAATAAAACGGTTCTGTTAGCTCTAAAACGTTGTAAACAAACGTATTACAACAGTTCTGTCCATGGGAACAGCGTAGAACTTATTATTACAACGGTTTCTTATAGTTCCCCATGAAACTTAGTGAAAACTTAGCCCCGTAATAAGAGTTCACCTCAATTTCTTTTAAACTACGCATTTCCCATGGAATAAAACGGTTCTGTTAGCTCTAAAACGTTGTAAACAAACGTATTACAACAGTTCTGTCCATGGGAACAGCGTAGAACTTATTATTACAACGGTTTCTTATAGTTCCCCATGAAAATTAGTGAAAACTTAGCCCCGTAATAAGAGTTCACCTCAATTTCTTTTAAACTACGCATTTCCCATTGAATAAAACGGTTCTGTTAGCTCTAAAACGTTGTAAACAAACGTATTACAACAGTTCTGTCCATGGGAACAGCGTAGAACTTATTATTACAACGGTTTCTTATAGTTCCCCATGAAACTTAGTGAAAACTTAGCCCCGTAATAAGAGTTCATCTCAATTTTTTTTTAAACTACGCATTTCCCATTGAATAAAACGCTTCTGTTAGCTCTAAAACGTTGTAAACAAACGTATTACAACAGTTCTGTCCATGGGAACAGCGTAGAACTTATTATTACAACGGTTTCTTATAGTTCCCCATGAAACTTAGTGAAAACTTAGCCCCGTAATAAGAGTTCACCTCAATATCTTTTAAACTACGCATTTCCCATTGAATAAAACGGTTCTGTTAGCTCTAAAACGTTGTAAACAAACGTATTACAACAGTTCTGTCCATGGGAACAGCGTAGAACTTATTATTACAACGGTTTCTTATAGTTCCCCATGAAACTTAGTGAAAACTTAGCCCCTTAATAAGAGTTCACTTCAATTTCTTTTAAACTACGCATTTCCCATTGAATAAAACGGTTCTGTTAGCTCTAAAACGTTGTAAACAAACGTATTACAACAGTTCTGTCCATGGGAACAGCGTAGAACTTATTATTACAACGGTTTCTTATAGTTCCCCATGAAACTTAGGGAAAACTTAGCCCCGTAATAAGAGTTCACCTCAATTTCTTTTAAACTACGCATTTCCCATTGAAAAAAAAGGTTCTGTCAGCTCTAAAACGCTTTCAAACAAACGTATTACAACAGTTCTGTCCATGGGAACAGCGTAGAACTTATTATTACAACGGTTTCTTATAGTTCCCCATGAAACTTAGTGAAAACTTAGCCCCGTAATAAGAGTTCACCTCAATTTCTTTTAAACTACGCATTTCCCATTGAATAAAACGGTTCTGTCAGCTCTAAAACGGTGTAAACAAACGTATTACAACAGTTCTGTCCATGGGAACAGCGTAGAACTTATTATTACAACGGTTTCTTATAGTTCCCCATGAAACTTAATGAAAACTTAGCCCCGTAATAAGAGTTCACCTCAATTTCTTTTAAACTACGCATTTCCCATTGAATAAAACGGTTCTGTTAGCTCTAAAACGTTGTAAACAAACGTATTACAACAGTTCTGTCCATAGGAACAGCGTAGAACTTATTATTACAACGGTTTCTTATAGTTCCCCATGAAACTTAGTGAAAACTTAGCCCCTTAATAAGAGTTCACTTCAATTTCTTTTAAACTACGCATTTCCCATTGAATAAAACGGTTCTGTTAGCTCTAAAACGTTGTAAACAAACGTATTACAACAGTTCTGTCCATGGGAACAGCGTAGAACTTATTATTACAACGGTTTCTTATAGTTCCCCATGAAACTTAGTGAAAACTTAGCCCCGTAATAAGAGTTCATCTCAATATCTTTTAAACTACGCATTTCCCATTGAACAAAACGGTTTTGTTAGCTCTAAAACGTTGTAAACAAACGTATTACAACAGTTCTGTCCATGGGAACAGCGTAGAACTTATTATTACAACGGTTTCTTATAGTTCCCCATGAAACTTAGCGAAAACTTAGCCCCGTAATAAGAGTTCACCTCAATATCTTTTAAACTACGCATTTCCCATTGAACAAAACGGTTCTGTTAGCTCTAAAACGTTGTAAACAAACGTATTACAACAGTTCTGTCCATAGGAACAGCGTAGAACTTATTATTACAACGGTTTCTTATAGTTCCCCATGAAACTTAGTGAAAACTTAGCCCCGTAATAAGAGTTCACCTCAATATCTTTTAAACTACGCATTTCCAATTGAACAAAACGGTTTTGTTAGCTCTAAAGCGTTGTAAACAAACGTATTACAACAGTTCTGTCCATGGGAACAGCGTAGAACTTATTATTACAACGGTTTCTTATAGTTCCCCATGAAACTTAGTGAAAACTTAGCCCCGTAATAAGAGTTCACCTCAATATCTTTTAAACTACGCATTTCCTATTGAACAAAACGGTTCTGTTAGCTCTAAAACGTTGTAAACAAACGTATTACAACAGTTCTGTCCATGGGAACAGCGTAGAACTTATTATTACAACGGTTTCTTATAGTTCCCCATGAAACTTAGTGAAAACTTAGCCCCGTAATAAGAGTTCACCTCATTATCTTTTAAACTACGCATTTCCCATTGAACAAAACGGTTCTGTTAGCTCTAAAACGTTGTAAACAAACGTATTACAACAGTTCTGTCGATGGGAACAGCGTAGAACTTATTATTACAACGGTTTCTTATAGTTCCCCATGAAACTTGGTGAAAACTTAGCCCCGTAATAAGAGTTCACCTCAATATCTTTTAAACTACGCATTTCCTATTGAACAAAACGGTTCTGTTAGCTCTAAAACGTTGTAAACAAACGTATTACAACTGTTCTGTCCATGGGAACAGCGTAGAACTTATTATTACAATGGTATCTTATAGTTCCCCATGAAACTTAGTGAAAACTTAGCCCCGTAATTAGAGTTCACCTCAATATCTTTTAAACTACGCATTTCCCATTGAACAAAACGGTTTTGTTAGCTTTAAAACGTTGTAAACAAACGAATTACAACAGTTCTGTCCATGGGAACAGCGTAGAACTTATTATCATAACGGTTTCTTATAGTTCCCCATGAAACTTAGTGAAAACTTAGCCCCGTAATAAGGGTTCACCTCAATATCTTTTAAACTACGCATTTCCCATTGAACAAAACGGTTTTGTTGGCTCTAAAACGTTGTAAACAAACGTATTACAACAGTTCTGCCCATGCGAACAGCGTAGAACTTATTATTGCAACGGTTTCTTATAGTTCCCCATGAAACTAAGTGAAAACTTAGCCCTGTAATTAAAGTTCACCTCAATACTTTTAAACTACGCATTTCCCATTGAACAAAACGGTTTTGTTAGCTCTAAAACGTTGTAAACAAACGTATTACAACAGTTCTGTCCATGGGAACAGCGTAGAACTTATTATTAAAACGGTTTCTTATAGTTCCCCATGAAACTTAGTGAAAACTTAGCCCCGTAATAAGAGTTCACCTCAATATCTTTTAAACTACGCAATTTCCATTGAACAAAACGGTTTTGTTAGCTCTAAAACGTTGTAAACAAACGTATTACAACAAACGTATTACAACAGTTCTGTCCATGGGAACAGCGTAGAACTTATTATTACAACGGTTTCTTATAGTTCCCCATGAAACTTAGTGAAAACTTAGCCCTGTAATAAGAGTTCACCTCAATATCTTTTAAACTACGCATTTCCCATTGAACAAAACGGTTCTGTTAGCTCTAAAACGTTGTAAACAAACGTATTACAACAGTTCTGTCCATTGGAACAGCGTAGAACTTATTATTACAACGGTTTCTTATAGTTCCCCATGAAACTTAGTGAAAACTTAGCCCCGTAATAAGAGTTCACCTCAATATCTTTTAAACTACGCATTTCCTATTGAACAAAACGGTTTTGTTAGCTCTAAAACGTTGTAAACAAACGTATTACAACAGTTCTGTCCATGGGAACAGCGTAGAACTTATTATTACAACGGTTTCGTATAGTTCCCCATGAAACTTAGTGAAAACTTAGCCCCGTAATAAGAGTTCACCTCAATATCTTTTAAACTACGCATTTCCCATTGAACAAAACGGTTTTGTTAACTCTAAAACGTTGTAAACAAACGTATTACAACAGTTCTGTCCATGGGAACAGCGTAGAACTTATTATTACAACGGTTTCTTATAGTTCCCCATGAAACTTAGTGAAAACTTAGCCCCGTAATAAGAGTTCACCTCAATATCTTTTAAACTATGCATTTCCCATTGAACAAAATGGTTCTGTTATCTCTAAAACGTTGTAAACAAACGTATTACAACAGTTCTGTCCATGGGAACAGCGTAGAACTATTATTACAACGGTTTCTTATAGTTCCCAATGAAACTTAGTGAAAACTTAGCCCCGTAATAAGAGTTCACCTTAATATCTTTTAAACTACGCATTTCCCATTGAACAAAACGGTTTTGTTAGCTCTAAAACGTTGTAAACAAACGTATTACAACAGTTCTGTCCATGGGAACAGCGTAGAACTTATTATTACAACGGTTTCTTATAGTTCCCCATGAAACTTAGTGAAAACTTAGCCCCGTAATAAGAGTTCACCTCAATATCTTTTAAACTACGCATTTCCCATTGAACAAAACGGTTCTGTTAGCTCTAAAACGTTGTAAACAAACGTATTACAACAGTTCTGTCCATGGGAACAGCGTAGAACTTATTATTACAACGGTTTCTTATAGTTCCCCATGAAACTTAGTGAAAACTTAGCCCCGTAATAAAGGTTCAGCTCAATATCTTTTAAACTACGCATTTCCCATTGAACAAAACGGTTTTGTTAGCTCTAAAACGTTGTAAACAAACGTTTTACAACAGTTCTGTCCATGGGAACAGCGTAGAACTTATTATTACAACGGTTTCTTATAGTTCCCCATGAAACTTAGTGAAAACTTAGCCCCGTAATAAGAGTTCACCTCAATTTCTTTTAAACTACGCATTTCCCATTGAATAAAACGGTTCTGTTAGCTCTAAAACGTTGTAAACAAACGTATTACAACAGTTCTGTCCATGGGAACAGCGTAGAACTTATTATTACAACGGTTTCTTATAGTTCCCCATGAAACTTAGTGAAAACTTAGCCCCGTAATAAGAGTTCACCTCAATATCTTTTAAACTACGCATTTCCCATTGAACAAAACGGTTCTGTTAGCTCTAAAACGTTGTAAACAAACGTATTACAACAGTTCTGTCCATGGGAACAGCGTAGAACTTATTATTACAACGGTTCCTTATAGTTCCCCATGAAACTTAGTGAAAACTTAGCCCCGTAATAAGAGTTCACCTCAATATCTTTTAAAGTACGCATTTCTTATTGAACAAAACGGTTTTGTTAGCTCTAAAACGTTGTAAACAAACGTATTACAACAGTTCTGTCCATGGGAACAGCGTACAACTTATTATTACAACGGTTTCTTATAGTTCCCCATGAAACTTAGTGAAAACTTAGCCCCGTAATAAGAGTTCACCTCAATATCTTTTAAACTACGCATTTCCCATTGAACAAAACGGTCCTGTTAGCTCTAAAACGTTGTAAACAAACGTATTACAACAGTTCTGTCCATGGGAACAGCGTAAAACTTATTATTACAACGGTTTCTTATAGTTCCCCATGAAACTTAGTGAAAACTTAGCCCCGTAATAAGAGTTCACCTCAATATCTTTTAAACTACGCATTTCCCATTGAACGAAACGGTTCTGTTAGCTCTAAAACGTTGTAAACAAACGTATTACAACAGTTCTGTCCATGGGAACAGCGTAGAACTTATTATTACAACGGTTTCTTATAGTTCCCCATGAAACTTAGTGAAAACTCAGCCCCGTAATAAGAGTTCACCTCAATATCTTTTAAACTACGCATTTCCCATTGAACAAAACGGTTTTGTTAGCTCTAAAACGTTGTAAACAAACGTATTACAACAGTTCTGTCCATGGGAACAGCGTAGAACTTATTATTACAACGGTTTCTTATAGTTCCCCATGAAACTTAGTGAAAACTTAGCCCTGTAATAAGAGTTCACCTCAATATCTTTTAAACTACGCATTTCCCATTGAACAAAACGGTTTTGTTAGCTCTAAAACGTTGTAAACAAACGTATTACAACAGTTCTGTCCATGGGAACAGCGTAGAACTTATTATTACAACGGTTTCTTATAGTTCCCCATGAAACTTAGTGAAAACTTAGCCCCGTAATAAGAGTTCACCTCAATTTCTTTTAAACTACGCATTTCCCATTGAATAAAACGGTTCTGTTAGCTCTAAAACGTTGTAAACAAACGTATTACAACAGTTCTGTCCATGGGAACAGCGTAGAACTTATTATTACAACGGTTTCTTATAGTTCCCCATGAAAATTAGTGAAAACTTAGCCCCGTAATAAGAGTTCACCTCAATTTCTTTTAAACTACGCATTTCCCATTGAATAAAACGGTTCTGTTAGCTCTAAAACGTTGTAAACAAACGTATTACAACAGTTCTGTCCATGGGAACAGCGTAGAACTTATTATTACAACGGTTTCTTATAGTTCCCCATGAAACTTAGTGAAAACTTAGCCCCGTAATAAGAGTTCATCTCAATTTTTTTTTAAACTACGCATTTCCCATTGAATAAAACGCTTCTGTTAGCTCTAAAACGTTGTAAACAAACGTATTACAACAGTTCTGTCCATGGGAACAGCGTAGAACTTATTATTACAACGGTTTCTTATAGTTCCCCATGAAACTTAGTGAAAACTTAGCCCCGTAATAAGAGTTCACCTCAATATCTTTTAAACTACGCATTTCCCATTGAATAAAACGGTTCTGTTAGCTCTAAAACGTTGTAAACAAACGTATTACAACAGTTCTGTCCATGGGAACAGCGTAGAACTTATTATTACAACGGTTTCTTATAGTTCCCCATGAAACTTAGTGAAAACTTAGCCCCTTAATAAGAGTTCACTTCAATTTCTTTTAAACTACGCATTTCCCATTGAATAAAACGGTTCTGTTAGCTCTAAAACGTTGTAAACAAACGTATTACAACAGTTCTGTCCATGGGAACAGCGTAGAACTTATTATTACAACGGTTTCTTATAGTTCCCCATGAAACTTAGTGAAAACTTAGCCCCGTAATAAGAGTTCACCTCAATTTCTTTTAAACTACGCATTTCCCATTGAAAAAAAAGGTTCTGTCAGCTCTAAAACGCTTTCAAACAAACGTATTACAACAGTTCTGTCCATGGGAACAGCGTAGAACTTATTATTACAACGGTTTCTTATAGTTCCCCATGAAACTTAGTGAAAACTTAGCCCCGTAATAAGAGTTCACCTCAATTTCTTTTAAACTACGCATTTCCCATTGAATAAAACGGTTCTGTCAGCTCTAAAACGGTGTAAACAAACGTATTACAACAGTTCTGTCCATGGGAACAGCGTAGAACTTATTATTACAACGGTTTCTTATAGTTCCCCATGAAACTTAGTGAAAACTTAGCCCCGTAATAAGAGTTCACCTCAATTTCTTTTAAACTACGCATTTCCCATTGAATAAAACGGTTCTGTTAGCTCTAAAACGTTGTAAACAAACGTATTACAACAGTTCTGTCCATAGGAACAGCGTAGAACTTATTATTACAACGGTTTCTTATAGTTCCCCATGAAACTTAGCGAAAACTTAGCCCCGTAATAAGAGTTCACCTCAATATCTTTTAAACTACGCATTTCCCATTGAACAAAACGGTTCTGTTAGCTCTAAAACGTTGTAAACAAACGTATTACAACAGTTCTGTCCATAGGAACAGCGTAGAACTTATTATTACAACGGTTTCTTATAGTTCCCCATGAAACTTAGTGAAAACTTAGCCCCGTAATAAGAGTTCACCTCAATATCTTTTAAACTACGCATTTCCAATTGAACAAAACGGTTTTGTTAGCTCTAAAGCGTTGTAAACAAACGTATTACAACAGTTCTGTCCATGGGAACAGCGTAGAACTTATTATTACAACGGTTTCTTATAGTTCCCCATGAAACTTAGTGAAAAATTAGCCCCGTAATAAGAGTTCACCTCAATATCTTTTAAACTACGCATTTCCTATTGAACAAAACGGTTCTGTTAGCTCTAAAACGTTGTAAACAAACGTATTACAACAGTTCTGTCCATGGGAACAGCGTAGAACTTATTATTACAACGGTTTCTTATAGTTCCCCATGAAACTTAGTGAAAACTTAGCCCCGTAATAAGAGTTCACCTCATTATCTTTTAAACTACGCATTTCCTATTGAACAAAACGGTTCTGTTAGCTCTAAAACGTTGTAAACAAACGTATTACAACAGTTCTGTCCATGGGAACAGCGTAGAACTTATTATTACAACGGTTTCTTATAGTTCCCCATGAAACTTAGTGAAAACTTAGCCCCGTAATAAGAGTTCACCTCATTATCTTTTAAACTACGCATTTCCCATTGAACAAAACGGTTCTGTTAGCTCTAAAACGTTGTAAACAAACGTATTACAACAGTTCTGTCCATGGGAACAGCGTAGAACTTATTATTACAACGGTTTCTTATAGTTCCCCATGAAACTTGGTGAAAACTTAGCCCCGTAATAAGAGTTCACCTCAATATCTTTTAAACTACGCATTTCCTATTGAACAAAACGGTTCTGTTAGCTCTAAAACGTTGTAAACAAACGTATTACAACTGTTCTGTCCATGGGAACAGCGTAGAACTTATTATTACAATGGTATCTTATAGTTCCCCATGAAACTTAGTGAAAACTTAGCCCCGTAATTAGAGTTCACCTCAATATCTTTTAAACTACGCATTTCCCATTGAACAAAACGGTTTTGTTAGCTCTAAAACGTTGTAAACAAACGAATTACAACAGTTCTGTCCATGGGAACAGCGTAGAACTTATTATTATAACGGTTTCTTATAGTTCCCCATGAAACTTAGTGAAAACTTAGCCCCTTAATAAGGGTTCACCTCAATATCTTTTAAACTACGCATTTCCCATTGAACAAAACGGTTTTGTTGGCTCTAAAACGTTGTAAACAAACGTATTACAACAGTTCTGCCCATGCGAACAGCGTAGAACTTATTATTGCAACGGTTTCTTATAGTTCCCCATGAAACTAATTTAAAACTTAGCCCTGTAATTAAAGTTCACCTCAATACTTTTAAACTACGCATTTCCCATTGAACAAAACGGTTTTGTTAGCTCTAAAACGTTGTAAACAAACGTATTACAACAGTTCTGTCCATGGGAACAGCGTAGAACTTATTATTAAAACGGTTTCTTATAGTTCCCCATGAAACTTAGTGAAAACTTAGCCCCGTAATAAGAGTTCACCTCAATATCTTTTAAACTACGCAATTTCCATTGAACAAAACGGTTTTGTTAGCTCTAAAACGTTGTAAACAAACGTATTACAACAAACGTATTACAACAGTTCTGTCCATGGGAACAGCGTAGAACTTATTATTACAACGGTTTCTTATAGTTCCCCATGAAACTTAGTGAAAACTTAGCCCTGTAATAAGAGTTCACCTCAATATCTTTTAAACTACGCATTTCCCATTGAACAAAACGGTTCTGTTAGCTCTAAAACGTTGTAAACAAACGTATTACAACAGTTCTGTCCATTGGAACAGCGTAGAACTTATTATTACAACGGTTTCTTATAGTTCCCCATGAAACTTAGTGAAAACTTAGCCCCGTAATAAGAGTTCACCTCAATATCTTTTAAACTACGCATTTCCTATTGAACAAAACGGTTTTGTTAGCTCTAAAACGTTGTAAACAAACGTATTACAACAGTTCTGTCCATGGGAACAGCGTAGAACTTATTATTACAACGGTTTCGTATAGTTCCCCATGAAACTTAGTGAAAACTTAGCCCCGTAATAAGAGTTCACCTCAATATCTTTTAAACTACGCATTTCCCATTGAACAAAACGGTTTTGTTAACTCTAAAACGTTGTAAACAAACGTATTACAACAGTTCTGTCCATGGGAACAGCGTAGAACTTATTATTACAACGGTTTCTTATAGTTCCCCATGAAACTTAGTGAAAACTTAGCCCCGTAATAAGAGTTCACCTCAATATCTTTTAAACTACGCATTTCCCATTGAACAAAATGGTTCTGTTATCTCTAAAACGTTGTAAACAAACGTATTACAACAGTTCTGTCCATGGGAACAGCGTAGAACTATTATTACAACGGTTTCTTATAGTTCCCAATGAAACTTAGTGAAAACTTAGCCCCGTAATAAGAGTTCACCTTAATATCTTTTAAACTACGCATTTCCCATTGAACAAAACGGTTTTGTTAGCTCTAAAACGTTGTAAACAAACGTATTAAAACAGTTCTGTCCATGGGAACAGCGTAGAACTTATTATTACAACGGTTTCTTATAGTTCCCCATGAAACTTAGTGAAAACTTAGCCCCGTAATAAGAGTTCACCTCAATATCTTTTAAACTACGCATTTCCCATTGAACAAAACGGTTCTGTTAGCTCTAAAACGTTGTAAACAAACGTATTACAACAGTTCTGTCCATGAGAACAGCGTAGAACTTATTATTACAACGGTTTCTTATAGTTCCCCATGAAACTTAGTGAAAACTTAGCCCCGTAATAAAGGTTCAGCTCAATATCTTTTAAACTACGCATTTCCCATTGAACAAAACGGTTTTGTTAGCTCTAAAACGTTGTAAACAAACGTTTTACAACAGTTCTGTCCATGGGAACAGCGTAGAACTTATTATTACAACGGTTTCTTATAGTTCCCCATGAAACTTAGTGAAAACTTAGCCCCGTAATAAGAGTTCACCTCAATTTCTTTTAAACTACGCATTTCCCATTGAATAAAACGGTTCTGTTAGCTCTAAAACGTTGTAAACAAACGTATTACAACAGTTCTGTCCATGGGAACAGCGTAGAACTTATTATTACAACGGTTTCTTATAGTTCCCCATGAAACTTAGTGAAAACTTAGCCCCGTAATAAGAGTTCACCTCAATATCTTTTAAACTACGCATTTCCCATTGAACAAAACGGTTCTGTTAGCTCTAAAACGTTGTAAACAAACGTATTACAACAGTTCTGTCCATGGGAACAGCGTAGAACTTATTATTACAACGGTTCCTTATAGTTCCCCATGAAACTTAGTGAAAACTTAGCCCCGTAATAAGAGTTCACTTCAATATCTTTTAAACTACGCATTTCCCATTGAACAAAACGTATTTGTTAGCTCTAAAACGTTGTAAACAAACGTATTACAACAGTTCTGTCCATGGGAACAGCGTACAACTTATTATTACAACGGTTTCTTATAGTTCCCCATGAAACTTAGTGAAAACTTAGCCCCGTAATAAGAGTTCACCTCAATATCTTTTAAACTACGCATTTCCCATTGAACAAAACGGTCCTGTTAGCTCTAAAACGTTGTAAACAAACGTATTACAACAGTTCTGTCCATGGGAACAGCGTAGAACTTATTATTACAACGGTTTCTTATAGTTCCCCATGAAACTTAGTGAAAACTTAGCCCCGTAATAAGAGTTCACCTCAATATCTTTTAAACTACGCATTTCCCATTGAACGAAACGGTTCTGTTAGCTCTAAAACGTTGTAAACAAACGTATTACAACAGTTCTGTCCATGGGAACAGCGTAGAACTTATTATTACAACGGTTTCTTATAGTTCCCCATGAAACTTAGTGAAAACTCAGCCCCGTAATAAGAGTTCACCTCAATATCTTTTAAACTACGCATTTCCCATTGAACAAAACGGTTTTGTTAGCTCTAAAACGTTGTAAACAAACGTATTACAACAGTTCTGTCCATGGGAACAGCGTAGAACTTATTATTACAACGGTTTCTTATAGTTCCCCATGAAACTTAGTGAAAACTTAGCCCTGTAATAAGAGTTCACCTCAATATCTTTTAAACTACGCATTTCCCATTGAACAAAACGGTCCTGTTAGCTCTAAAACGTTGTAAACAAACGTATTACAACAGTTCTGTCCATGGGAACAGCGTAGAACTTATTATTACAACGGTTTCTTATAGTTCCCCATGAAACTTAGTGAAAACTTAGCCCCGTAATAAGAGTTCACCTCAATATCTTTTAAACTACGCATTTCCCATTGAACAAAACGGTCCTGTTAGCTCTAAAACGTTGTAAACAAACGTATTACAACAGTTCTGTCCATGGGAACAGCGTAGAACTTATTATTACAACGGTTTCTTATAGTTCCCAATGAAACTTAGTGAAAACTTAGCCCCGTAATAAGAGTTCACCTCAATATCTTTTAAACTACGCATTTCCCATTGAACGAAACGGTTCTGTTAGCTCTAAAACGTTGTAAACAAACGTATTACAACAGTTCTTTCCATGGGAACAGCGTAGAACTTATTATTACAACGGTTACTTATTGTTCCCCATGAAACTTAGTGAAAACTTAGCCCCGTAATAAGAGTTCACCTCAATATCTTTTAAACTACGCATTTCCCATTGAACAAAACGGTTTTGTTAGCTCTAAAACGTTGTAAACAAACGTTTTACAACAGTTCTGTCCATGGGAACAGCGTAGAACTTATTATTACAACGGTTTTTTATAGTTCCCCATGAAACTTAGTGAAAACTTAGCCCCGTAATAAGAGTTCACCTCAATATCTTTTAAACTACGCATTTCCCATTGAACAAAACGGTTTTGTTAGCTCTAAAACGTTGTAAACAAACGTATTACAACAGTTCTGTCCATGGGAACAGCGTAGAACTTATCATTACAACGGTTTCTTATAGTTCCCCATGAAACTTAGTGAAAACTTAGCCTCGTAATAAGAGTTCACCTCAATATCTTTTAAACTACGCATTTCCCATTGAACAAAACGGTTCTGTTAGCTCTAAAACGTTGTAAACAAATGTATTACAACAGTTCTGTCCATGGGAACAGCGTAGAACTTATTATTACAACGGTTTCTTATAGTTCCCCATGAAACTTAGTGAAAACTTAGCCCCGTAATAAGAGTTCACCTCAATATCTTTTAAACTACGCATTTCCCATTGAACAAAACGGTTTTGTTAGCTCTAAAACGTTGTAAACAAACGTATTACAACAGTTCTGTCCATGGGAACAGCGTAGAACTTATTATTACAACGGTTTCTTATAGTTCCCCATGAAACTTAGTGAAAACTTAGCCCCGTAATAAGAGTTCACCTCAATATCTTTTAAACTACGCATTTCCCATTGAACAAAACGGTTCTGTTAGCTCTAAAACGTTGTTAACAAACGTATTACAACAGTTCTGTCCATGGGAACAGCGTAGAACTTATTATTACAACGGTTTCTTATAGTTCCCCATGAAACTTAGTGAAAACTTAGCCCCGTAATAAGAGTTCACCTCAATATCTTTTAAACTACGCATTTCCCATTGAACAAAACGGTTTTGTTAGCTCTAAAACGTTGTAAACAAACGTATTACAACAGTTCTGTCCATGGGAACAGCGTAGAACTTATTATTACAACGGTTTCTTATAGTTCCCCATGAAACTTAGTGAAAACTTAGCCCCGTAATAAGAGTTCACCTCAATATATTTTAAACTACGCATTTCCCATTGAACAAAACGGTTTTGTTAGCTCTAAAACGCTGTAAACAAACGTATTACAACAGTTCTGTCCATGGGAACAGCGTAGAACTTATTATTACAACGGTTTCTTATAGTTCCCAATGAAACTTAGTGAAAACTTAGCCTCGTAATAAGAGTTCACCTCAATATCTTTTAAACTACGCATTTCCCATTAAACAAAACGGTTTTGTTAGCTCTAAAACGTTGTAAACACACGTATTACAACAGTTCTGTCCATGGGAACAACGTAGAACTTATTATTACGACGGTTTCTTATAGTTCCCCATGAAATTTAGTGAAACTTAGCCCCGTAATAAGAGTTCACCTCAATATCTTTTAAACTACGCATTTCCCATTGAACAAAACGGTTTTGTTAGCTCTAAAACGTTGTAAACAGACGTATTACAACAGTTCTGTACATAAGAACAGCGTAGAACTTATTATTACAACGGTTTCTTATAGTTCCCCATGAAACTTAGTGAAAACTTAGCCCCGTAATAAGAGTTCACCTCAATATCTTTTAAACTACGCATTTCCCATTGAACAAAACGGTTTTGTTAGCTCTAAAACGTTGTAAACAAACGTATTACAACAGTTCTGTCCATGGAAACAGCGTAGAACTTATTATTACAACGGTTTCTTATAGTTCCCCATGAAACTTAGTGAAAACTTAGCCCCGTAATAAGAGTTCACCTCAATATCTTTTAAACTACGCATTTCCCATTGAACAAAACGGTTTTGTTAGCTCTAAAACGTTGTAAACAAACGTATTACAACAGTTCTGTCCATGGGAACAGCGTTGAACTT
Source organism: Pelagia noctiluca (assembly GCA_963924455.1). Taxonomy (NCBI): domain Eukaryota; kingdom Metazoa; phylum Cnidaria; class Scyphozoa; order Semaeostomeae; family Pelagiidae; genus Pelagia; species Pelagia noctiluca. The sequence continues at coordinate 5,893,334 of OZ004329.1, forward strand.
ATTATTACAACGGTTTCTTATAGTTCCCCATGAAACTTAGTAAAAACTTTGCCCCGTAATAAGAGTTCACCTCAATATCTTTTAAACTACGCATTTCCCATTGAACAAAACGGTTTTGTTAGCTCTAAAACGTTGTAATCAAACGTATTACAACAGTTTTGTCCATGGGAACAGCGTAGAACTTATTATTACAACGGTTTCTTATAGTTCCCCATGAAACTTAGTGAAAACTTAGCCCCGTTATAAGAGTTCACCTCAATATCTTTTAAACTACGCATTTCCCATTGAACCAAACGGTTTTGTTAGCTCTAAAACGTTGTAAACAAACGTATTACAACAGTTTTGTCCATGGGAACAGCGTAGAACTTATTATTACAACGGTTTCTTATAGTTCCCAATGAAACTTAGTGAAAACTGAGCCCCGTAATAAGAGTTCACCTCAATATCTTTTAAACTACGCATTTCCCATTGAACAAAACGGTTTTGTTAGCTCTAAAACGTTGTAAACAGACGTATTACAACAGTTCTGTACATAAGAACAGCGTAGAACTTATTATTACAACGGTTTCTTATAGTTCCCCATGAAACTTAGTGAAAACTTAGCCCCGTAATAAGAGTTCACCTCAATATCTTTTAAACTACGCATTTCCCATTGAACAAAACGGTTTTGTTAGCTCTAAAACGTTGTAAACAAACGTATTACAACAGTTCTGTCCATGGAAACAGCGTAGAACTTATTATTACAACGGTTTCTTATAGTTCTCCATGAAACTTAGTGAAAACTTAGCCCCGTAATAAGAGTTCACCTCAATATCTTTTAAACTACGCATTTCCCATTGAACAAAACGGTTTTGTTAGCTCTAAAACGTTGTAAACAAACGTATTACAACAGTTCTGTCCATGGGAACAGCGTTGAACTTATTATTACAACGGTTTCTTATAGTTCCCCATGAAACTTAGTAAAAACTTAGCCCCGTAATAAGAGTTCACCTCAATATCTTTTAAACTACGCATTTCCCATTGAACAAAACGGTTTTGTTAGCTCTAAAACGTTGTAATCAAACGTATTACAACAGTTTTGTCCATGGGAACAGCGTAGAACTTATTATTACAACGGTTTCTTATAGTTCCCCATGAAACTTAGTGAAAACTTAGCCCCGTTATAAGAGTTCACCTCAATATCTTTTAAACTACGAATTTCCCATTGAACCAAACGGTTTTGTTAGCTCTAAAACGTTGTAAACAAACGTATTACAACAGTTTTGTCCATGGGAACAGCGTAGAACTTATTATTACAACGGTTTCTTATAGTTCCCAATGAAACTTAGTGAAAACTGAGCCCCGTAATAAGAGTTCACCTCAATATCTTTTAAACTACGCATTTCCCATTGAACAAAACGGTTTTGTTAGCTCTAAAACGTTGTAAACAAACGTATTACAACAGTCTTGTCCATGGGAACAGGGTAGAACTTATTATTACAACGGTTTCTTATAGTTCCCCATGAAACTTAGTAAAAACTTTGCCCCGTAATAAGAGTTCACCTCAATATATTTTAAACTACGCATTTCCCATTGAACAAAACGGTTTTGTTAGCTCTAAAACGCTGTAAACAAACGTATTACAACAGTTCTGTCCATGGGAACAGCGTAGAACTTATTATTACAACGGTTTCTTATAGTTCCCAATGAAACTTAGTGAAAACTTAGCCTCGTAATAAGAGTTCACCTCAATATCTTTTAAACTACGCATTTCCCATTAAACAAAACGGTTTTGTTAGCTCTAAAACGTTGTAAACACACGTATTACAACAGTTCTGTCCATGGGAACAACGTAGAACTTATTATTACGACGGTTTCTTATAGTTCCCCATGAAATTTAGTGAAACTTAGCCCCGTAATAAGAGTTCACCTCAATATCTTTTAAACTACGCATTTCCCATTGAACAAAACGGTTTTGTTAGCTCTAAAACGTTGTAAACAGACGTATTACAACAGTTCTGTACATAAGAACAGCGTAGAACTTATTATTACAACGGTTTCTTATAGTTCCCCATGAAACTTAGTGAAAACTTAGCCCCGTAATAAGAGTTCACCTCAATATCTTTTAAACTACGCATTTCCCATTGAACAAAACGGTTTTGTTAGCTCTAAAACGTTGTAAACAAACGTATTACAACAGTTCTGTCCATGGAAACAGCGTAGAACTTATTATTACAACGGTTTCTTATAGTTCCCCATGAAACTTAGTGAAAACTTAGCCCCGTAATAAGAGTTCACCTCAATATCTTTTAAACTACGCATTTCCCATTGAACAAAACGGTTTTGTTAGCTCTAAAACGTTGTAAACAAACGTATTACAACAGTTCTGTCCATGGGAACAGCGTTGAACTTATTATTACAACGGTTTCTTATAGTTCCCCATGAAACTTAGTAAAAACTTTGCCCCGTAATAAGAGTTCACCTCAATATCTTTTAAACTACGCATTTCCCATTGAACAAAACGGTTTTGTTAGCTCTAAAACGTTGTAATCAAACGTATTACAACAGTTTTGTCCATGGGAACAGCGTAGAACTTATTATTACAACGGTTTCTTATAGTTCCCCATGAAACTTAGTGAAAACTTAGCCCCGTTATAAGAGTTCACCTCAATATCTTTTAAACTACGCATTTCCCATTGAACCAAACGGTTTTGTTAGCTCTAAAACGTTGTAAACAAACGTATTACAACAGTTTTGTCCATGGGAACAGCGTAGAACTTATTATTACAACGGTTTCTTATAGTTCCCAATGAAACTTAGTGAAAACTGAGCCCCGTAATAAGAGTTCACCTCAATATCTTTTAAACTACGCATTTCCCATTGAACAAAACGGTTTTGTTAGCTCTAAAACGTTGTAAACAGACGTATTACAACAGTTCTGTACATAAGAACAGCGTAGAACTTATTATTACAACGGTTTCTTATAGTTCCCCATGAAACTTAGTGAAAACTTAGCCCCGTAATAAGAGTTCACCTCAATATCTTTTAAACTACGCATTTCCCATTGAACAAAACGGTTTTGTTAGCTCTAAAACGTTGTAAACAAACGTATTACAACAGTTCTGTCCATGGAAACAGCGTAGAACTTATTATTACAACGGTTTCTTATAGTTCTCCATGAAACTTAGTGAAAACTTAGCCCCGTAATAAGAGTTCACCTCAATATCTTTTAAACTACGCATTTCCCATTGAACAAAACGGTTTTGTTAGCTCTAAAACGTTGTAAACAAACGTATTACAACAGTTCTGTCCATGGGAACAGCGTTGAACTTATTATTACAACGGTTTCTTATAGTTCCCCATGAAACTTAGTAAAAACTTAGCCCCGTAATAAGAGTTCACCTCAATATCTTTTAAACTACGCATTTCCCATTGAACAAAACGGTTTTGTTAGCTCTAAAACGTTGTAATCAAACGTATTACAACAGTTTTGTCCATGGGAACAGCGTAGAACTTATTATTACAACGGTTTCTTATAGTTCCCCATGAAACTTAGTGAAAACTTAGCCCCGTTATAAGAGTTCACCTCAATATCTTTTAAACTACGAATTTCCCATTGAACCAAACGGTTTTGTTAGCTCTAAAACGTTGTAAACAAACGTATTACAACAGTTTTGTCCATGGGAACAGCGTAGAACTTATTATTACAACGGTTTCTTATAGTTCCCAATGAAACTTAGTGAAAACTGAGCCCCGTAATAAGAGTTCACCTCAATATCTTTTAAACTACGCATTTCCCATTGAACAAAACGGTTTTGTTAGCTCTAAAACGTTGTAAACAAACGTATTACAACAGTCTTGTCCATGGGAACAGGGTAGAACTTATTATTACAACGGTTTCTTATAGTTCCCCATGAAACTTAGTGAAAACTTAGCCCCGTAATAAGAGTTCACCTCAATATCTTTTAAACTACGCATTTCCCATTGAATAAAACGGTTTTTTTTAGCTCTAAAACGTTGTAAACAAACGTATTACAACAGTTCTGTCCATGGGAACAGCGTAGAACTTATTATTACAACGGTTTCTTATAGTTCCTAATGAAACTTAGTGAAAACTTAGCCCCGTAATAAGAGTTCACCTCAATATCTTTTAAACTACGCATTTCCCATTGAACAAAACGGTTTTGTTAGCTCTAAAACGTTGTAAACAAACGTATTACAACAGTTCTGTCCATGGGAACAGCGTTGAACTTATTATTACAACGGTTTCTTATAGTTCCCCATGAAACTTAGTAAAAACTTTGCCCCGTAATAAGAGTTCACCTCAATATCTTTTAAACTACGCATTTCCCATTGAACAAAACGGTTTTGTTAGCTCTAAAACGTTGTAATCAAACGTATTACAACAGTTTTGTCCATGGGAACAGCGTAGAACTTATTATTACAACGGTTTCTTATAGTTCCCCATGAAACTTAGTGAAAACTTAGCCCCGTTATAAGAGTTCACCTCAATATCTTTTAAACTACGCATTTCCCATTGAACCAAACGGTTTTGTTAGCTCTAAAACGTTGTAAACAAACGTATTACAACAGTTTTGTCCATGGGAACAGCGTAGAACTTATTATTACAACGGTTTCTTATAGTTCCCAATGAAACTTAGTGAAAACTGAGCCCCGTAATAAGAGTTCACCTCAATATCTTTTAAACTACGCATTTCCCATTGAACAAAACGGTTTTGTTAGCTCTAAAACGTTGTAAACAGACGTATTACAACAGTTCTGTACATAAGAACAGCGTAGAACTTATTATTACAACGGTTTCTTATAGTTCCCCATGAAACTTAGTGAAAACTTAGCCCCGTAATAAGAGTTCACCTCAATATCTTTTAAACTACGCATTTCCCATTGAACAAAACGGTTTTGTTAGCTCTAAAACGTTGTAAACAAACGTATTACAACAGTTCTGTCCATGGAAACAGCGTAGAACTTATTATTACAACGGTTTCTTATAGTTCTCCATGAAACTTAGTGAAAACTTAGCCCCGTAATAAGAGTTCACCTCAATATCTTTTAAACTACGCATTTCCCATTGAACAAAACGGTTTTGTTAGCTCTAAAACGTTGTAAACAAACGTATTACAACAGTTCTGTCCATGGGAACAGCGTTGAACTTATTATTACAACGGTTTCTTATAGTTCCCCATGAAACTTAGTAAAAACTTAGCCCCGTAATAAGAGTTCACCTCAATATCTTTTAAACTACGCATTTCCCATTGAACAAAACGGTTTTGTTAGCTCTAAAACGTTGTAATCAAACGTATTACAACAGTTTTGTCCATGGGAACAGCGTAGAACTTATTATTACAACGGTTTCTTATAGTTCCCCATGAAACTTAGTGAAAACTTAGCCCCGTTATAAGAGTTCACCTCAATATCTTTTAAACTACGAATTTCCCATTGAACCAAACGGTTTTGTTAGCTCTAAAACGTTGTAAACAAACGTATTACAACAGTTTTGTCCATGGGAACAGCGTAGAACTTATTATTACAACGGTTTCTTATAGTTCCCAATGAAACTTAGTGAAAACTGAGCCCCGTAATAAGAGTTCACCTCAATATCTTTTAAACTACGCATTTCCCATTGAACAAAACGGTTTTGTTAGCTCTAAAACGTTGTAAACAAACGTATTACAACAGTCTTGTCCATGGGAACAGGGTAGAACTTATTATTACAACGGTTTCTTATAGTTCCCCATGAAACTTAGTGAAAACTTAGCCCCGTAATAAGAGTTCACCTCAATATCTTTTAAACTACGCATTTCCCATTGAATAAAACGGTTTTTTTTAGCTCTAAAACGTTGTAAACAAACGTATTACAACAGTTCTGTCCATGGGAACAGCGTAGAACTTATTATTACAACGGTTTCTTATAGTTCCTAATGAAACTTAGTGAAAACTTAGCCCCGTAATAAGAGTTCACCTCAATATCTTTTAAACTACGCATTTCCCATTGAACAAAACGGTTTTGTTAGCTCTAAAACGTTGTAAACAAACGTATTACAACAGTTTTGTCCATGGGAACAGCGTAGAACTTATTATTACAACGGTTTCTTATAGTTCCCCATGAAACTTAGTGAAAACTTAGCCCCGTAATAAGAGTTCACCTCAATTTCTTTTAAACTACGCATTTCCCATTGAACAAAACGGTTTTGTTAGCTCTAAAACGTTGTAAACAAACGTATTACAACAGTTCTGTCCATGGAAACAGCGTAGAACTTATTATTACAACGGTTTCTTATAGTTCCCCATGAAACTTAGTGAAAACTTAGCCCCGTAATAAGAGTTCACCTCAATATCTTTTAAACTACGCATTTCCCATTGAACAAAACGGTTTTGTTAGCTCTAAAACGTTGTAAACAAACGTATTACAACAGTTCTGTCCATGGGAACAGCGTTGAACTTATTATTACAACGGTTTCTTATAGTTCCCCATGAAACTTAGTAAAAACTTAGCCCCGTAATAAGAGTTCACCTCAATATCTTTTAAACTACGCATTTCCCATTGAACAAAACGGTTTTGTTAGCTCTAAAACGTTGTAATCAAACGTATTACAACAGTTTTGTCCATGGGAACAGCGTAGAACTTATTATTACAACGGTTTCTTATAGTTCCCCATGAAACTTAGTGAAAACTTAGCCCCGTTATAAGAGTTCACCTCAATATCTTTTAAACTACGCATTTCCCATTGAACCAAACGGTTTTGTTAGCTCTAAAACGTTTTAAACAAACGTATTACAACAGTTTTGTCCATGGGAACAGCGTAGAACTTATTATTACAACGGTTTCTTATAGTTCCCAATGAAACTTAGCGAAAACTTAGCCCCGTAATAAGAGTTCACCTCAATATCTTTTAAACTACGCATTTCCCATTGAACAAAACGGTTTTGTTAGCTCTAAAACGTTGTAAACAAACGTATTACAACAGTCTTGTCCATGGGAACAGCGTAGAACTTATTATTACAACGGTTTCTTATAGTTCCCCATGAAACTTAGTGAAAACTTAGCCCCGTAATAAGAGTTCACCTCAATATCTTTTAAACTACGCATTTCCCATTGAACAAAACGGTTTTGTTAGCTCTAAAACGTTGTAAACAAACGTATTACAACAGTTCTGTCCATGGGAACAGCGTAGAACTTATTATTACAACGGTTTCTTATAGTTCCCCATGAAACTTAGTGAAAACTTAGCCCCGTAATAAGAGTTCACCTCAATATCTTTTAAACTACGCAATTCCCATTGAACAAAACGGTTCTGTTAGCTCTAAAACGTTGTAAACAAACGTATTACAACAGTTCTGTCCATGGGAACAGCGTAGAACTTATTATTACAACGGTTTCTTATAGTTCCCCATGAAACTTAGTGCAAACTTAGCCCTGCAATAAGAGTTCAGCCAAATTTCTTATAAAGTACGCCTTTTGCATGGAATAAAACGATTTCCTTTGCTCTAAAACGTTGTAAACAAACGTATAACAACAGTTCTGTCCATGGGAACAGCCTAAAACTTATTTATTACAACGGTTTCTTATAGTTCCCCATGAAACTTAGTGAAAACTTAGCCCCGTAATAAGAGTTCACCTCAATATCTTTTAAACTACGCATTTCCCATTGAACAAAACGGTTTTGTTAGCTCTAAAACGTTGTAAACAAACGTATTACAACAGTTCTGTCCATGGGAACAGCGTAGAACTTATTATTACAACGGTTTCTTATAGTTCCCCATGAAACTTAGTGAAAACTTAGCCCCGTAATAAGAGTTCACCTCAATATCTTTTAAACTACGCATTTCCCATTGAACAAAACGGTTCTGTTAGCTCTAAAACGTTGTAAACAAACGTATTACAACAGTTCTGTCCATGGGAACAGCGTAGAACTTATTATTACAACGGTTTCTTATAGTTCCCCATGAAACTTAATGAAAACTTAGCCCCGTAATAAGAGTTCACCTCAATATCTTTTAAACTACGCATTTCCCATTGAACAAAACGGTTTTGTTAGCTCTAAAAAGTTGTAAACAAACGTAATACAACAGTTCTGTCCATGGGAACAACGTAGAACTTATTATTACAACGGTTTCTTATAGTTCCCCATGAAACTTAGTGAAAACTTAGCCCCGTAATAAGAGTTCACCTCAATATCTTTTAAACTACGCATTTCCCATTGAACAAAACGGTTTTGTTAGCTCTAAAACGTTGTAAACAAACGTATTACAACAGTTCTGTCCATGGAAACAGCGTAGAACTTATTATTACAACGGTTTCTTATAGTTCCCCATGAAACTTAGTGAAAACTTAGCCCCGTAATAAGAGTTCACCTCAATATCTTTTAAACTACGCATTTCCCATTGAACAAAACGGTTTTGTTAGCTCTAAAACGTTGTAAACAAACGTATTACAACAGTTCTGTCCATGGGAACAGCGTTGAACTTATTATTACAACGAATTCTTATAGTTCCCCATGAAACTTAGTAAAAACTTAGCCCCGTAATAAGAGTTCACCTCAATATCTTTTAAACTACGCATTTCCAATTGAACAAAACGGTTTTGTTAGGTCTAAAACGTTGTAATCAAACGTATTACAACAGTTTTGTCCATGGGAACAGCGTAGAACTTATTATTACAACGGTTTCTTATAGTTCCCCATGAAACTTAGTGAAAACTTAGCCCCGTTATAAGAGTTCACCTCAATATCTTTTAAACTACGAATTTCCCATTGAACCAAACGGTTTTGTTAGCTCTAAAACGTTGTAAACAAACGTATTACAACAGTTTTGTCCATGGGAACAGCGTAGAACTTATTATTACAACGGTTTCTTATAGTTCCCAATGAAACTTAGTGAAAACTGAGCCCCGTAATTAGAGTTCACCTCAATATCTTTTAAACTACGCATTTCCCATTGAACAAAACGGTTTTGTTAGCTCTAAAACGTTGTAAACAAACGTATTACAACAGTCTTGTCCATGCGAACAGGGTAGAACTTATTATTACAACGGTTTCTTATAGTTCCCCATGAAACTTAGTGAAAACTTAGCCCCGTAATAAGAGTTCACCTCAATATCTTTTAAACTACGCATTTCCCATTGAATAAAACGGTTTTTTTAGCTCTAAAACGTTGTAAACAAACGTATTACAACAGTTCTGTCCATGGGAACAGCATAGAACTTATTATTACAACGGTTTCTTATAGTTCCTAATGAAACTTAGTGAAAACTTAGCCCCGTAATAAGAGTTCACCTCAATATCTTTTAAACTACGCATTTCCCATTGAACAAAACGGTTTTGTTAGCTCTAAAACGTTGTAAACAAACGTATTACAACAGTTTTGTCCATGGGAACAGCGTAGAACTTATTATTACAACGGTTTCTTATAGTTCCCCATGAAACTTAGTGAAAACTTAGCCCCGTAATAAGAGTTCACCTCAATTTCTTTTAAACTACGCATTTCCCATAGAACAAAACGGTTTTGTTAGCTCTAAAACGTTGTAAACAAACGTATTACAACAGTTCTGTCCATGGAAACAGCGTAGAACTTATTATTACAACGGTTTCTTATAGTTCCCCATGAAACTTAGTGAAAACTTAGCCACGTAATAAGAGTTCACCTCAATATCTTTTAAACTACGCATTTCCCATTGAACAAAACGGTTTTGTTAGCTCTAAAACGTTGTAAACAAACGTATTACAACAGTTCTGTCCATGGGAACAGCGTTGAACTTATTATTACAACGGTTTCTTATAGTTCCCCATGAAACTTAGTAAAAACTTAGCCCCGTAATAAGAGTTCACCTCAATATCTTTTAAACTACGCATTTCCCATTGAACAAAACGGTTTTGTTAGCTCTAAAACGTTGTAATCAAACGTATTACAACAGTTTTGTCCATGGGAACAGCGTAGAACTTATTATTACAACGGTTTCTTATAGTTCCCCATGAAACTTAGTGAAAACTTAGCCCCGTTATAAGAGTTCACCTCAATATCTTTTAAACTACGCATTTCCCATTGAACCAAACGGTTTTGTTAGCTCTAAAACGTTGTAAACAAACGTATTACAACAGTTTTGTCCATGGGAACAGCGTAGAACTTATTATTACAACGGTTTCTTATAGTTCCCAATGAAACTTAGTGAAAACTTAGCCCCGTAATAAGAGTTCACCTCAATATCTTTTAAACTACGCATTTCCCATTGAACAAAACGGTTTTGTTAGCTCTAAAACGTTGTAAACAAACGTATTACAACAGTCTTGTCCATGGGAACAGCGTAGAACTTATTATTACAACGGTTTCTTATAGTTCCCCATGAAACTTAGTGAAAACTTAGCCCCGTAATAAGAGTTCACCTCAATATCTTTTAAACTACGCATTTCCCTTTGAACAAAACGGTTTTGTTAGCTCTAAAACGTTGTAAACAAACGTATTACAACAGTTCTGTCCATGGGAACAGCGTAGAACTTATTATTACAACGGTTTCTTATAGTTCCCCATGAAACTTAGTGAAAACTTAGCCCCGTAATAAGAGTTCACCTCAATATCTTTTAAACTACGCAATTCCCATTGAACAAAACGGTTCTGTTAGCTCTAAAACGTTGTAAACAAACGTATTACAACAGTTCTGTCCATGGGAACAGCGTAGAACTTATTATTACAACGGTTTCTTATAGTTCCCCATGAAACTTAGTGAAAACTTAGCCCTGCAATAAGAGTTCAGCCAAATTTCTTATAAAGTACGCCTTTTGCATGGAATAAAACGATTTCCTTTGCTCTAAAACGTTGTAAACAAACGTATAACAACAGTTCTGTCCATGGGAACAGCCTAAAACTTATTTATTACAACGGTTTCTTATAGTTCTCCATGAAACTTAGTGAAAACTTAGCCCCGTAATAAGAGTTCACCTCAATATCTTTTAAACTACGCATTTCCCATTGAACAAAACGGTTTTGTTAGCTCTAAAACGTTGTAAACAAACGTATTACAACAGTTCTGTCCATGGGAACAGCGTAGAACTTATTATTACAACGGTTTCTTATAGTTCCCCATGAAACTTAGTGAAAACTTAGCCCCGTAATAAGAGTTCACCTCAATATCTTTTAAACTACGCATTTCCCATTGAACAAAACGGTTCTGTTAGCTCTAAAACGTTGTAAACAAACGTATTACAACAGTTCTGTCCATGGGAACAGCGTAGAACTTATTATTACAACGGTTTCTTATAGTTCCCCATGAAACTTAATGAAAACTTAGCCCCGTAATAAGAGTTCACCTCAATATCTTTTAAACTACGCATTTCCCATTGAACAAAACGGTTTTGTTAGCTCTAAAAAGTTGTAAACAAACGTAATACAACAGTTCTGTCCATGGGAACAACGTAGAACTTATTATTACAACGGTTTCTTATAGTTCCCCATGAAACTTAGTGAAAACTTAGCCCCGTAATAAGAGTTCACCTCAATATCTTTTAAACTACGCATTTCCCATTGAACAAAACGGTTTTGTTAGCTCTAAAACGTTGTAAACAAACGTATTACAACAGTTCTGTCCATGGGAACAGCGTAGAACTTATTATTACAACGGTTTCTTATAGTTTCCCATCAAACTTAGTGCAAACTTAGCCCTGCAATAAGAGTTCAGCCAAATTTCTTATAAAGTACGCCTTTTGCATGGAATAAAACGATTTCCTTTGCTCTAAAACGTTGTAAACAAACATATAACAACAGTTCTGTCCATGGGAACAGCCTAAAACTTATTTATTACAACGGTTTCTTATAGTTCCCCATGAAACTTAGTGAAAACTTAGCCCCGTAATAAGAGTTCACCTCAATATCTTTTAAACTACGCATTTCCCATTGAACAAAACGGTTTTATTAGCTCTAAAACGTTGTAAACAAACGTATTACAACAGTTCTGTCCATGGGAACAGCGTAGAACTTATTATTACAACGGTTTCTTATAGTTCCCCATGAAACTTAGTGAAAACTTAGCCCCGTAATAAGAGTTCACCTCAATATCTTTTAAACTACGCATTTCCCATTGAACAAAACGGTTCTGTTAGCTCTAAAACGTTGTAAACAAACGTATTACAACAGTTCTGTCCATGGGAACAGCGTAGAACTTATTATTACAACGGTTTCTTATAGTTCCCCATGAAACTTAGTGAAAAATTAGCCCCGTAATAAGAGTTCACCTCAATATCTGTTAAACTACGCATTTCCCATTGAACAAAACGGTTTTGTTAGCTCTAAAACGTTGTAAACAAACGTATTACAACAGTTCTGTCCATGGGAACAGCGTAGAACTTATTATTACAACGGTTTCTTATAGTTCCCAAGGAAACTTAGTGAAAACTTAGCCCCGTAATAAGAGTTCACCTCAATATCTTTTAAACTACGCATTTACCATTGAACAAAACGGTTTTGTTAGCTCTAAAACGTTGTAAACAAACGTATTACAACAGTTCTGTCCATGGGAACAGCGTAGAACTTATTATTACAACGGTTTCTTATAGTTCTTCATGAAACTTAGTGAAAACTTAGCCCCGTAATAAGATTTCACCTCAATATCTTTTAAACTACGCATTTCCCATTGAACAAAACGGTTTTGTTAGCTCTAAAACGTTGTAAACAAACGTATTACAACAGTTCTGTCCATAAGAACAGCGTAGAACTTATTATTACAACGGTTTCTTATAGTTCCCCATGAAACTTAGTGAAAACTTAGCCCCGTAAAAAGAGTTAACCTCAATATCTTTTAAACTACGCATTTCCCATTGAACAAAACGGTTTTGTTAGCTCTAAAACGTTGTAAACAAACGTATTACAACAGTTCTGTCCATGCGAACAGCGTAGAACTTATTATTACAACGGTTTCTTATAGTTCCCCATGAACTTAGTGAAAACTTAGCCCCGTAATAAGAGTTCACCTCAATATCTTTTAAACTACGCTTTTCCCATTGAACAAAACGGTTCTGTTAGCTCTAAAACGTTGTAAACAAACGTATTACAACAGTTCTGTCCATGGGAACAGCATAGAACTTATTATTACAACGGTTTCTTATAGTTCCCCATGAAACTTAGTGAAAACTTAGCCCCGTAAAAAGAGTTAACCTCAATATCTTTTAAACTACGCATTTCCCATTGAACAAAACGGTATCGTTAGCTCTAAAACGTTGTAAACAAACGTATTACAACAGTTCTGTCCATGGGAACAGCGTAGAACTTATTATTACAACGATTTCTTATAGTTCCCCATGAAACTTAGTGAAAACTTAGCCCCGTAATAAGAGTTCACCTCAATATCTTTTAAACTACGCTTTTCCCATTGAACAAAACGGTTCTGTTAGCTCTAGAACGTTGTAAACAAACGTATTACAACAGTTCTGTCCATGGGAACAGCATAGAACTTATTATTACAACGGTTTCTTATAGTTCCCCATGAAACTTAGTGAAAACTTAGCCCCGTAATAAGAGTTCACCTCAATATCTTTTAAACTACGCATTTCCCATTGAACAAAACGGTTTTGCTAGCTCTAAAACGTTGTAAACAAACGTATTACAACAGTTCTGTCCATGAGAACAGCGTAGAACTTATTATTACAACGGTTTCTTATAGTTTCCCATGAAACTTAGTGAAAACTTAGCCCCGTAATAAGAGTTCACCTCAATATCTTTTAAACTACGCATTTCCCATTGAACAAAACGGTTTTGTTAGCTCTAAAACGTTGTAAACAAACGTATTACAACAGTTCTGTCCATGGGAACAGCGTAGAACTTATTATTACAACGGTTTCTTATAGTTCCCCATGAAACTTAGTGAAAACTTAGCCCCGTAATAAGAGTTCACCTCAATATCTTTTAAACTACGCATTTCCCATTGAACAAAACGGTTTTGTTAGCTCTAAAACGTTGTAAACAAACGTATTACAACAGTTCTGTCCATGGGAACAGCGTAGAACTTATTATTACAACGGTTTCTTATAGTTCCCCATGAAACTTAGTGAAAACTTAGCCCCGTAATAAGAGTTCACCTAAATATCTTTTAAACTACGCATTTCCCATTGAACAAAACGGTTTTGTTAGCTCTAAAACGTTGTAGACAAACGTATTACAACAGTTCTGTCCATGGGAACAGCGTAGAACTTATTATTACAACGGTTTCTTATAGTTCCCCATGAAACTTAGTGAAAACTTAGCCCAATAATAAGAGTTCACCTCAATATCTTTTAAACTACGCATTTCCCATTGAACAAAACGGTTTTGTTAGCTCTAAAACGTTGTAAACAAACGTATTACAACCGTTCTGTCCATGGGAACAGCGTAGAACTTATTATTACCACAGTTTCTTATAGTTCCCCATGAAACTTAGTGAAAACTTAGCCCCGTAATAAGAGTTAACCTCAATATCTTTTAAACTACGCATTTCCCATTGAACAAAACGGTTTTGTTAGCTCTAAAACGTTGTAAACAAACGTATTACAACAGTTCTGTCCATGGGAACAGCGTAGAACTTATTATTACAACGGTTTCTTATAGTTCCCCATGAAACTTAGTGAAAACTTAGCCCCGTAATAAGAGTTCACCTCAATATCTTTTAAACTACGCATTTCCCATTGAACAAAACGATTCTGTTAGCTCTAAAACGTTGTAAACAAACGTATTACAACAGTTCTGTCCATGGGAACAGCGTAGAACTTATTATTACAACGGTTTCTTATAGTTCCCCATGAAACTTAGTGAAAACTTAGCCCCGTAATAAGAGTTCACCTCAATATCTTTTAAACTACGCATTTCCCATTGAACAAAACGGTTCTGTTAGCTCTAAAACGTTGTAAACAAACGTATTACAACAGTTCTGTCCATGGGAACAGCGTAGAACTTATTATTACAACGGTTTCTTATAGTTCCCCATGAAACTTAGTGAAAACTTAGCCCCGTAATAAAGGTTCAGCTCAATATCTTTTAAACTACGCATTTCCCATTGAACAAAACGGTTTTGTTAGCTCTAAAACGTTGTAAACAAACGTTTTACAACAGTTCTGTCCATGGGAACAGCGTAGAACTTATTATTACAACGGTTTCTTATAGTTTCCCATCAAACTTAGTGCAAACTTAGCCCTGCAATAAGAGTTCAGCCAAATTTCTTATAAAGTACGCCTTTTGCATGGAATAAAACGATTTCCTTTGCTCTAAAACGTTGTAAACAAACGTATAACAACAGTTCTGTCCATGGGAACAGCCTAAAACTTATTTATTACAACGGTTTCTTATAGTTCCCGATGAAACTTAGTGAAAACTTAGCCCCGTAATAAGAGTTCACCTCAATATCTTTTAAACTACGCATTTCCCATTGAACAAAACGGTTTTGTTAGCTCTAAAACGTTGTAAACTAACGTATTACAACAGTTCTGTCCATGGGAACAGCGTAGAACTTATTATTACAACGGTTTCTTATAGTTCCCCATGAAACTTAGTGAAAACTTAGCCCCGTAATAAGAGTTCACCTCAATATCTTTTAAACTACGCATTTCCCATTGAACAAAACGACTTTGTTAGCTCTAAAACGTTGTAAACAAACGTATTACAACAGTTCTGTCCATGGGAACAGCGTAGAACTTATTATTACAACGGTTTCTTATAGTTCCCCATGAAACTTAGTGAAAACTTAGCCCCGTAATAAGAGTTCACCTCAATATCTTTTAAACTACGCATTTCCCATTGAACAAAACGGTTTTGTTAGCTCTAAAACGTTGTAAACAAACGTATTACCACAGTTCTGTCCATGGGAACAGCGTAGAACTTATTATTACAACGGTTTCTTATAGTTCCCCATGAAACTTAGTGAAAACTTAGCCCCGTAATAAGATTTCACCTCAATATCTTTTAAACTACGCATTTCCCATTGAACAAAACGGTTTTGTTAGCTCTAAAACGTTGTAAACAAACGTATTACAACAGTTCTGTCCATAAGAACAGCGTAGAACTTATTATTACAACGGTTTCTTATAGTTCCCCATGAAACTTAGTGAAAACTTAGCCCCGTAAAAAGAGTTAACCTCAATATCTTTTAAACTACGCATTTCCCATTGAACAAAACGGTTTTGTTAGCTCTAAAACGTTGTAAACAAACGTATTACAACAGTTCTGTCCATGCGAACAGCGTAGAACTTATTATTACAACGGTTTCTTATAGTTCCCCATGAACTTAGTGAAAACTTAGCCCCGTAATAAGAGTTCACCTCAATATCTTTTAAACTACGCTTTTCCCATTGAACAAAACGGTTCTGTTAGCTCTAAAACGTTGTAAACAAACGTATTACAACAGTTCTGTCCATGGGAACAGCATAGAACTTATTATTACAACGGTTTCTTATAGTTCCCCATGAAACTTAGTGAAAACTTAGCCCCGTAAAAAGAGTTAACCTCAATATCTTTTAAACTACGCATTTCCCATTGAACAAAACGGTATCGTTAGCTCTAAAACGTTGTAAACAAACGTATTACAACAGTTCTGTCCATGGGAACAGCGTAGAACTTATTATTACAACGATTTCTTATAGTTCCCCATGAAACTTAGTGAAAACTTAGCCCCGTAATAAGAGTTCACCTCAATATCTTTTAAACTACGCTTTTCCCATTGAACAAAACGGTTCTGTTAGCTCTAAAACGTTGTAAACAAACGTATTACAACAGTTCTGTCCATGGGAACAGCATAGAACTTATTATTACAACGGTTTCTTATAGTTCCCCATGAAACTTAGTGAAAACTTAGCCCCGTAATAAGAGTTCACCTCAATATCTTTTAAACTACGCATTTCCCATTGAACAAAACGGTTTTGCTAGCTCTAAAACGTTGTAAACAAACGTATTACAACAGTTCTGTCCATGAGAACAGCGTAGAACTTATTATTACAACGGTTTCTTATAGTTCCCCATGAAACTTAGTGAAAACTTAGCCCCGTAATAAGAGTTCACCTCAATATCTTTTAAACTACGCATTTCCCATTGAACAAAACGGTTTTGTTAGCTCTAAAACGTTGTAAACAAACGTATTACAACAGTTCTGTCCATGGGAACAGCGTAGAACTTATTATTACAACGGTTTCTTATAGTTCCCCATGAAACTTAGTGAAAACTTAGCCCCGTAATAAGAGTTCACCTCAATATCTTTTAAACTACGCATTTCCCATTGAACAAAACGGTTTTGTTAGCTCTAAAACGTTGTAAACAAACGTATTACAACAGTTCTGTCCATGGGAACAGCGTAGAACTTATTATTACAACGGTTTCTTATAGTTCCCCATGAAACTTAGTGAAAACTTAGCCCCGTAATAAGAGTTCACCTAAATATCTTTTAAACTACGCATTTCCCATTGAACAAAACGGTTTTGTTAGCTCTAAAACGTTGTAAACAAACGTATTACAACAGTTCTGTCCATGGGAACAGCGTAGAACTTATTATTACAACGGTTTCTTATAGTTCCCCATGAAACTTAGTGAAAACTTAGCCCAATAATAAGAGTTCACCTCAATATCTTTTAAACTACGCATTTCCCATTGAACAAAACGGTTTTGTTAGCTCTAAAACGTTGTAAACAAACGTATTACAACCGTTCTGTCCATGGGAACAGCGTAGAACTTATTATTACCACAGTTTCTTATAGTTCCCCATGAAACTTAGTGAAAACTTAGCCCCGTAATAAGAGTTAACCTCAATATCTTTTAAACTACGCATTTCCCATTGAACAAAACGGTTTTGTTAGCTCTAAAACGTTGTAAACAAACGTATTACAACAGTTCTGTCCATGGGAACAGCGTAGAACTTATTATTACAACGGTTTCTTATAGTTCCCCATGAAACTTAGTGAAAACTTAGCCCCGTAATAAGAGTTCACCTCAATATCTTTTAAACTACGCATTTCCCATTGAACAAAACGATTCTGTTAGCTCTAAAACGTTGTAAACAAACGTATTACAACAGTTCTGTCCATGGGAACAGCGTAGAACTTATTATTACAACGGTTTCTTATAGTTCCCCATGAAACTTAGTGAAAACTTAGCCCCGTAATAAGAGTTCACCTCAATATCTTTTAAACTACGCATTTCCCATTGAACAAAACGGTTCTGTTAGCTCTAAAACGTTGTAAACAAACGTATTACAACAGTTCTGTCCATGGGAACAGCGTAGAACTTATTATTACAACGGTTTCTTATAGTTCCCCATGAAACTTAGTGAAAACTTAGCCCCGTAATAAAGGTTCAGCTCAATATCTTTTAAACTACGCATTTCCCATTGAACAAAACGGTTTTGTTAGCTCTAAAACGTTGTAAACAAACGTTTTACAACAGTTCTGTCCATGGGAACAGCGTAGAACTTATTATTACAACGGTTTCTTATAGTTTCCCATCAAACTTAGTGCAAACTTAGCCCTGCAATAAGAGTTCAGCCAAATTTCTTATAAAGTACGCCTTTTGCATGGAATAAAACGATTTCCTTTGCTCTAAAACGTTGTAAACAAACGTATAACAACAGTTCTGTCCATGGGAACAGCCTAAAACTTATTTATTACAACGGTTTCTTATAGTTCCCGATGAAACTTAGTGAAAACTTAGCCCCGTAATAAGAGTTCACCTCAATATCTTTTAAACTACGCATTTCCCATTGAACAAAACGGTTTTGTTAGCTCTAAAACGTTGTAAACTAACGTATTACAACAGTTCTGTCCATGGGAACAGCGTAGAACTTATTATTACAACGGTTTCTTATAGTTCCCCATGAAACTTAGTGAAAACTTAGCCCCGTAATAAGAGTTCACCTCAATATCTTTTAAACTACGCATTTCCCATTGAACAAAACGACTTTGTTAGCTCTAAAACGTTGTAAACAAACGTATTACAACAGTTCTGTCCATGGGAACAGCGTAGAACTTATTATTACAACGGTTTCTTATAGTTCCCCATGAAACTTAGTGAAAACTTAGCCCCGTAATAAGAGTTCACCTCAATATCTTTTAAACTACGCATTTCCCATTGAACAAAACGGTTTTGTTAGCTCTAAAACGTTGTAAACAAACGTATTACCACAGTTCTGTCCATGGGAACAGCGTAGAACTTATTATTACAACGGTTTCTTATAGTTCCCCATGAAACTTAGTGAAAACTTAGCCCCGTAATAAGAGTTCACCTCAATATCTTTTAAACTACGCATTTCCCATTGAACAAAACGGTTTTGTTAGCTCTAAAACGTTGTAAACAAACGTATTACCACAGTTCTGTCCATGGGAACAGCGTAGAACTTATTATTACAACGGTTTCTTATAGTTCCCCATGAAACTTAGTGAAAACTTAGCCCCGTAATAAGAGTTCACCTCAATATCTTTTAAACTACGCATTTCCCATTGAACAAAACGGTTTTGTTAGCTCTAAAACGTTGTAAACTAACGTATTACAACAGTTCTGTCCATGGGAACAGCGTAGAACTTATTATTACAACGGTTTCTTATAGTTCCCCATGAAACTTAGTGAAAACTTAGCCCCGTAATAAGAGTTCACCTCAATATCTTTTAAACTACGCATTTCCCATTGAACAAAACGACTTTGTTAGCTCTAAAACGTTGTAAACAAACGTATTACAACAGTTCTGTCCATGGGAACAGCGTAGAACTTATTATTACAACGGTTTCTTATAGTTCCCCATGAAACTTAGTGAAAACTTAGCCCCGTAATAAGAGTTCACCTCAATATCTTTTAAACTACGCATTTCCCATTGAATTAAACGGTTCTGTTAGCTCTAAAACGTTGTAAACAAATGTATTACAACAGTTCTGTCCATGGGAACAGCGTAGAACTTATTATTACCACAGTTTCTTATAGTTCCCCATGAAACTTAGTGAAAACTTAGCCCCGTAATAAGACTTAACCTCAATATCTTTTAAACTACGCATTTCCCATTGAACAAAACGGTTTTGTTAGCTCTAAAACGTTGTAAACAAACGTATTACAACAGTTCTGTCCATGGGAACAGCGTAGAACTTATTATTACAACGGTTTCTTATAGTTCCCCATGAAACTTAGTGAAAACTTAGCCCCGTAATAAGAGTTCACCTCAATATCTTTTAAACTACGCATTTCCCATTGAACAAAACGATTCTGTTAGCTCTAAAACGTTGTAAACAAACGTATTACAACAGTTCTGTCCATGGGAACAGCGTAGAACTTATTATTACAACGGTTTCTTATAGTTCCCCATGAAACTTAGTGAAAACTTAGCCCCGTAATAAGAGTTCACCTCAATATCTTTTAAACTACGCATTTCCCATTGAACAAAACGGTTCTGTTAGCTCTAAAACGTTGTAAACAAACGTATTACAACAGTTCTGTCCATGGGAACAGCGTAGAACTTATTATTACAACGGTTTCTTATAGTTCCCCATGAAACTTAGTGAAAACTTAGCCCCGTAATAAAGGTTCAGCTCAATATCTTTTAAACTACGCATTTCCCATTGAACAAAACGGTTTTGATAGCTCTAAAACGTTGTAAACAAACGTTTTACAACAGTTCTGTCCATGGAAACAGCGTAGAACTTATTATTACAACGGTTTCTTATAGTTTCCCATCAAACTTAGTGCAAACTTAGCCCTGCAATAAGAGTTCAGCCAAATTTCTTATAAAGTACGCCTTTTGCATGGAATAAAACGATTTCCTTTGCTCTAAAACGTTGTAAACAAACGTATAACAACAGTTCTGTCCATGGGAACAGCCTAAAACTTATTTATTACAACGGTTTCTTATAGTTCCCGATGAAACTTAGTGAAAACTTAGCCCCGTAATAAGAGTTCACCTCAATATCTTTTAAACTACGCATTTCCCATTGAACAAAACGGTTTTGTTAGCTCTAAAACGTTGTAAACTAACGTATTACAACAGTTCTGTCCATGGGAACAGCGTAGAACTTATTATTACAACGGTTTCTTATAGTTCCCCATGAAACTTAGTGAAAACTTAGCCCCGTAATAAGAGTTCACCTCAATATCTTTTAAACTACGCATTTCCCATTGAACAAAACGACTTTGTTAGCTCTAAAACGTTGTAAACAAACGTATTACAACAGTTCTGTCCATGGGAACAGCGTAGAACTTATTATTACAACGGTTTCTTATAGTTCCCCATGAAACTTAGTGAAAACTTAGCCCCGTAATAAGAGTTCACCTCAATATCTTTTAAACTACGCATTTCCCATTGAACAAAACGGTTTTGTTAGCTCTAAAACGTTGTAAACAAACGTATTACCACAGTTCTGTCCATGGGAACAGCGTAGAACTTATTATTACAACGGTTTCTTATAGTTCCCCATGAAACTTAGTGAAAACTTAGCCCCGTAATAAGAGTTCACCTCAATATCTTTTAAACTACGCATTTCCCATTGAACAAAACGGTTTTGTTAGCTCTAAAACGTTGTAAACAAACGTATTACAACAGTTCTGTCCATGGGAACAGCGTAGAACTTATTATTACAACGGTTTCTTATAGTTCCCCATGAAACTTAGTGAAAACTTAGCCCCGTAAAAAGAGTTCACCTCAATATCTTTTAAACTACGCATTTCCCATTGAACAAAACGGTTTTGTTAGCTCTAAAACGTTGTAAACAAACGTATTACAACAGTTCTGTCCATGGGAACAGCGTAGAACTTATTATTACAACGGTTTCTTATAGTTCCCCATGAAACTTAGTGAAAACTTAGCCCCGTAATAAAGGTTCAGCTCAATATCTTTTAAACTACGCATTTCCCATTGAACAAAACGGTTTTGTTAGCTCTAAAACGTTGTAAACAAACGTTTTACAACAGTTCTGTCCATGGGAACAGCGTAGAACTTATTATTACAACGGTTTCTTATAGTTTCCCATCAAACTTAGTGCAAACTTAGCCCTGCAATAAGAGTTCAGCCAAATTTCTTATAAAGTACGCCTTTTGCATGGAATAAAACGATTTCCTTTGCTCTAAAACGTTGTAAACAAACGTATAACAACAGTTCTGTCCATGGGAACAGCCTAAAACTTATTTATTACAACGGTTTCATATAGTTCCCGATGAAACTTAGTGAAAACTTAGCCCCGTAATAAGAGTTCACCTCAATATCTTTTAAACTACGCTTTTCCTATTGAACAAAACGGTTTTGTTAGCTCTAAAACATTGTAAACAAACGTATTACAACAGTTCTTTCTATGGGAACAGCGTAGAACTTATTATTACAACGGTTTCTTATAGTTCCCCATGAAACTTAGTGAAAACTTAGCTCCGTAATAAGAGTTCACCTCAATATCTTTTAAACTACGCTTTTCCTATTGAACAAAACGGTTTTGTTAGCTCTAAAACATTGTAAACAAACGTATTACAACAGTTCTTTCCATGGGAACAGCGTAGAACTTATTATTACAACGGTTTCTTATAGTTCCCCATGAAACTTAGTGAAAACTTAGCCCCGTAATAAGAGTTCACCTCAATATCTTTTAAACTACGCATTTCCCATTGAACAAAACGGTTTTGTTAGCTCTAAAACATTGTAAACAAACGTATTACAACAGTTCTGTCCATGAGAACAGCGTAGAACTTATTATTACAACCGTTTCTTATAGTTCCCCATGAAACTTAGTGAAAACTTAGCCCCGTAATAAGAGTTCACCTCAATATCTTTTAAACTACGCATTTCCCATTGAACAAAACGGTTTTGTTAGCTCTAAAACGTTGTAAACAAACGTATTACAACAGTTCTGTCCATGGGAACAGCGTAGAACTTATTATTACAACGGTTTCTTATAGTTCCCATGAAACTTAGTGAAAACTTAGCCCCGTAATAAGAGTTCACCTCAATATCTTTTAAACTACGCATTTCCCATTGAACAAAACGGTTTTGTTAGCTCTAAAACGTTGTAAACAAACGTATTACAACAGTTCTGTCCATGGGAACAGCGTAGAACTTATTATTACAACGGTTTCTTATAGTTCCCCATGAAACTTAGTGAAAACTTAGCCCCGTAATAAGAGTTCACCTAAATATCTTTTAAACTACGCATTTCCCATTGAACAAAACGGTTTTGTTAGCTCTAAAACGTTGTAAACAAACGTATTACAACAGTTCTGTCCATGGGAACAGCGTAGAACTTATTATTACAACGGTTTCTTATAGTTCCCCATGAAACTTAGTGAAAACTTAGCCCCGTAATAAGAGTTCACCTCAATATCTTTTAAACTACGCATTTCCCATTGAACAAAACGGTTATGTTAGCTCTAAAACGTTGTAAACAAACGTATTACAACAGTTCTGTCCATGGGAACAGCGTAGAACTTATTATTACAACGGTTTCTTATAGTTCCCCATGAAACTTAGTGAAAACTTAGCCCCGTAATAAGAGTTTACCTCAATATCTTTTAAACTACAGTAGAAACCCGCATAAAAGAACCTAAATTTATAAGAACCTAGAGGCTGACATTGTATCGTTTAGACCCCGTAAATAAGAACCTCTAAGAGGCTGACATTGAAAAAGGTTCTGATATAATAGGTTTCTTTCATGTTAATTGGAATTTTCATAATATTCTGTTTAGTGCTTGGTTATACTTATTTATTGGTATTTTTCCAAAAACAAAGCTCCATAACATATCTACAGTTTTAACTAAAAATGGTTGAGAGAACTTTCTGACAACTCTATCCTAGTGCACTTGAATGAAAAATTGCAATCTATCTGCTTTTTAACCCTGACAAGATAGTCATATTTTCCAATCAGTTTATAGTCCACAGGTAACTCCAGGCCTTTTCCAGCTCCAGCATTATACCTGCTTCCAATGCATTCTCCCTCTATTTCTCCGTATGCCTTTAAAAATTGACAAAAACGTACAGACATGTCAGAAGATCAGCACATTGAACCACAGGGACTGGATGAGTACAATTTTTGAACAGCTTATAGCATGACATATTTGTTTACTTTAAATTTTACACATTTTGAACAATTTTTGAATAAATGTTTCATATACTGGACGAGTCAAGACTTTTACTGATTTTTATCAGGTGATAAATTCTCTAATCTTGTGCACTGAGGCATATTTTAGGAGAAGGGCAAAACTATGAATGAGGCTTTTACCCATACAAGTTACCAAAATTTGTGTAAAATTTGAAATGAACTTTGAGCTGTACTTTTCAATATTTCCATCATGATCAGATTGCTTCATGTGCTGATCATGCAAACTAAATTCCTTGAATTTGAGTGAAGGGAAATTGCATTTTTTGGAACAAACAAGCACATGATCAGCACATGCATCAACTTTCCCTGGTCAAAGTATCAAACAGGACAGTTAGTGTTCTTTTCAAAGTTTGAAAAATTGTGAAATACGGTCCTGTCAGCAAATTCTTTCATAACTACAAGATGGAATGACCCATTTACATCAAATAAATTTTCCACATACTTGTCTCTTTTTCTTGATATGCCTCATAGAATCAAAATGGAACGTGATAAAATATCTATAAATGTCAAACATTTTTTGAATTGCCCCGTATAAGAACCTTTTTAAG
Source organism: Pelagia noctiluca (assembly GCA_963924455.1). Taxonomy (NCBI): domain Eukaryota; kingdom Metazoa; phylum Cnidaria; class Scyphozoa; order Semaeostomeae; family Pelagiidae; genus Pelagia; species Pelagia noctiluca. Next base: position 5,917,923 of record OZ004329.1, read on the forward strand.
AACCTTACAGGCTGGAATTTAGAAAAGCAGCCTGTTAATTAAGAACCTATTCAGGCTGCCCGAAAAAAACCTAGGTTCTTTTATGCGGGTTTCTACTGTACGCATTTCCCATTGAACAAAACGGTTTTGTTAGCTCTAAAACGTTGTAAACAAACGTATTACAACAGTTCTGTCCATGGGAACAGCGTAGAACTTATTATTACAACGGTTTCTTATAGTTCCCCATGAAACTTAGTGAAAACTTAGCCCCGTAATAAGAGTTCACCTCAATATCTTTTAAACTACGCATTTCCCATTGAACAAAACGGTTTTGTTAGCTCTAAAACGTTGTAAACAAACGTATTACAACAGTTCTGTCCATGGGAACAGCGTAGAACTTATTATTACAACGGTTTCTTATAGTTTCCCATCAAACTTAGTGCAAACTTAGCCCTGCAATAAGAGTTCAGCCAAATTTCTTATAAAGTACGCCTTTTGCATGGAATAAAACGATTTCCTTTGCTCTAAAACGTTGTAAACAAACGTATAACAACAGTTCTGTCCATGGGAACAGCCTAAAACTTATTTATTACAACGGTTTCTTATAGTTCCCGATGAAACTTAGTGAAAACTTAGCCCCGTAATAAGAGTTCACCTCAATATCTTTTAAACTACGCATTTCCCATTGAACAAAACGGTTTTGTTAGCTCTAAAACGTTGTAAACTAACGTATTACAACAGTTCTGTCCATGGGAACAGCGTAGAACTTATTATTACAACGGTTTCTTATAGTTCCCCATGAAACTTAGTGAAAACTTAGCCCCGTAATAAGAGTTCACCTCAATATCTTTTAAACTACGCATTTCCCATTGAACAAAACGACTTTGTTAGCTCTAAAACGTTGTAAACAAACGTATTACAACAGTTCTGTCCATGGGAACAGCGTAGAACTTATTATTACAACGGTTTCTTATAGTTCCCCATGAAACTTAGTGAAAACTTAGCCCCGTAATAAGAGTTCACCTCAATATCTTTTAAACTACGCATTTCCCATTGAACAAAACGGTTTTGTTAGCTCTAAAACGTTGTAAACAAACGTATTACCACAGTTCTGTCCATGGGAACAGCGTAGAACTTATTATTACAACGGTTTCTTATAGTTCCCCATGAAACTTAGTGAAAACTTAGCCCCGTAATAAGAGTTCACCTCAATATCTTTTAAACTACGCATTTCCCATTGAACAAAACGGTTTTGTTAGCTCTAAAACGTTGTAAACAAACGTATTACAACAGTTCTGTCCATGGGAACAGCGTAGAACTTATTATTACAACGGTTTCTTATAGTTCCCCATGAAACTTAGTGAAAACTTAGCCCCGTAAAAAGAGTTCACCTCAATATCTTTTAAACTACGCATTTCCCATTGAACAAAACGGTTTTGTTAGCTCTAAAACGTTGTAAACAAACGTATTACAACAGTTCTGTCCATGGGAACAGCGTAGAACTTATTATTACAACGGTTTCTTATAGTTCCCCATGAAACTTAGTGAAAACTTAGCCCCGTAATAAAGGTTCAGCTCAATATCTTTTAAACTACGCATTTCCCATTGAACAAAACGGTTTTGTTAGCTCTAAAACGTTGTAAACAAACGTTTTACAACAGTTCTGTCCATGGGAACAGCGTAGAACTTATTATTACAACGGTTTCTTATAGTTTCCCATCAAACTTAGTGCAAACTTAGCCCTGCAATAAGAGTTCAGCCAAATTTCTTATAAAGTACGCCTTTTGCATGGAATAAAACGATTTCCTTTGCTCTAAAACGTTGTAAACAAACGTATAACAACAGTTCTGTCCATGGGAACAGCCTAAAACTTATTTATTACAACGGTTTCATATAGTTCCCGATGAAACTTAGTGAAAACTTAGCCCCGTAATAAGAGTTCACCTCAATATCTTTTAAACTACGCTTTTCCTATTGAACAAAACGGTTTTGTTAGCTCTAAAACATTGTAAACAAACGTATTACAACAGTTCTTTCTATGGGAACAGCGTAGAACTTATTATTACAACGGTTTCTTATAGTTCCCCATGAAACTTAGTGAAAACTTAGCTCCGTAATAAGAGTTCACCTCAATATCTTTTAAACTACGCTTTTCCTATTGAACAAAACGGTTTTGTTAGCTCTAAAACATTGTAAACAAACGTATTACAACAGTTCTTTCCATGGGAACAGCGTAGAACTTATTATTACAACGGTTTCTTATAGTTCCCCATGAAACTTAGTGAAAACTTAGCCCCGTAATAAGAGTTCACCTCAATATCTTTTAAACTACGCATTTCCCATTGAACAAAACGGTTTTGTTAGCTCTAAAACATTGTAAACAAACGTATTACAACAGTTCTGTCCATGAGAACAGCGTAGAACTTATTATTACAACCGTTTCTTATAGTTCCCCATGAAACTTAGTGAAAACTTAGCCCCGTAATAAGAGTTCACCTCAATATCTTTTAAACTACGCATTTCCCATTGAACAAAACGGTTTTGTTAGCTCTAAAACGTTGTAAACAAACGTATTACAACAGTTCTGTCCATGGGAACAGCGTAGAACTTATTATTACAACGGTTTCTTATAGTTCCCATGAAACTTAGTGAAAACTTAGCCCCGTAATAAGAGTTCACCTCAATATCTTTTAAACTACGCATTTCCCATTGAACAAAACGGTTTTGTTAGCTCTAAAACGTTGTAAACAAACGTATTACAACAGTTCTGTCCATGGGAACAGCGTAGAACTTATTATTACAACGGTTTCTTATAGTTCCCCATGAAACTTAGTGAAAACTTAGCCCCGTAATAAGAGTTCACCTAAATATCTTTTAAACTACGCATTTCCCATTGAACAAAACGGTTTTGTTAGCTCTAAAACGTTGTAAACAAACGTATTACAACAGTTCTGTCCATGGGAACAGCGTAGAACTTATTATTACAACGGTTTCTTATAGTTCCCCATGAAACTTAGTGAAAACTTAGCCCCGTAATAAGAGTTCACCTCAATATCTTTTAAACTACGCATTTCCCATTGAACAAAACGGTTATGTTAGCTCTAAAACGTTGTAAACAAACGTATTACAACAGTTCTGTCCATGGGAACAGCGTAGAACTTATTATTACAACGGTTTCTTATAGTTCCCCATGAAACTTAGTGAAAACTTAGCCCCGTAATAAGAGTTTACCTCAATATCTTTTAAACTACAGTAGAAACCCGCATAAAAGAACCTAAATTTATAAGAACCTAGAGGCTGACATTGTATCGTTTAGACCCCGTAAATAAGAACCTCTAAGAGGCTGACATTGAAAAAGGTTCTGATATAATAGGTTTCTTTCATGTTAATTGGAATTTTCATAATATTCTGTTTAGTGCTTGGTTATACTTATTTATTGGTATTTTTCCAAAAACAAAGCTCCATAACATATCTACAGTTTTAACTAAAAATGGTTGAGAGAACTTTCTGACAACTCTATCCTAGTGCACTTGAATGAAAAATTGCAATCTATCTGCTTTTTAACCCTGACAAGATAGTCATATTTTCCAATCAGTTTATAGTCCACAGGTAACTCCAGGCCTTTTCCAGCTCCAGCATTATACCTGCTTCCAATGCATTCTCCCTCTATTTCTCCGTATGCCTTTAAAAATTGACAAAAACGTACAGACATGTCAGAAGATCAGCACATTGAACCACAGGGACTGGATGAGTACAATTTTTGAACAGCTTATAGCATGACATATTTGTTTACTTTAAATTTTACACATTTTGAACAATTTTTGAATAAATGTTTCATATACTGGACGAGTCAAGACTTTTACTGATTTTTATCAGGTGATAAATTCTCTAATCTTGTGCACTGAGGCATATTTTAGGAGAAGGGCAAAACTATGAATGAGGCTTTTACCCATACAAGTTACCAAAATTTGTGTAAAATTTGAAATGAACTTTGAGCTGTACTTTTCAATATTTCCATCATGATCAGATTGCTTCATGTGCTGATCATGCAAACTAAATTCCTTGAATTTGAGTGAAGGGAAATTGCATTTTTTGGAACAAACAAGCACATGATCAGCACATGCATCAACTTTCCCTGGTCAAAGTATCAAACAGGACAGTTAGTGTTCTTTTCAAAGTTTGAAAAATTGTGAAATACGGTCCTGTCAGCAAATTCTTTCATAACTACAAGATGGAATGACCCATTTACATCAAATAAATTTTCCACATACTTGTCTCTTTTTCTTGATATGCCTCATAGAATCAAAATGGAACGTGATAAAATATCTATAAATGTCAAACATTTTTTGAATTGCCCCGTATAAGAACCTTTTTAAGAACCTTACAGGCTGGAATTTAGAAAAGCAGCCTGTTAATTAAGAACCTATTCAGGCTGCCCGAAAAAAACCTAGGTTCTTTTATGCGGGTTTCTACTGTACGCATTTCCCATTGAACAAAACGGTTTTGTTAGCTCTAAAACGTTGTAAACAAACGTATTACAACAGTTCTGTCCATGGGAACAGCGTAGAACTTATTATTACAACGGTTTCTTATAGTTCCCCATGAAACTTAGTGAAAACTTAGCCCCGTAATAAGAGTTCACCTCAATATCTTTTAAACTACGCATTTCCCATTGAACAAAACGGTTTTGTTAGCTCTAAAACGTTGTAAACAAACGTATTACAACAGTTCTGTCCATGGGAACAGCGTAGAACTTATTATTACAACGGTTTCTTATAGTTCCCCATGAAACTTAGTGAAAACTTAGCCCCGTAATAAGAGTTCACCTCAATATCTTTTAAACTACGCATTTCCCATTGAACAAAACGGTTTTGCTAGCTCTAAAACGTTGTAAACAAACGTATTACAACAGTTCTGTCCATGGGAACAGCGTAGAACTTATTATTACAACGGTTTCTTATAGTTCCCCATGAAACTTAGTGAAAACTTAGCCCCGTAATAAGAGTTCACCTCAATATCTTTTAAACTACGCATTTTCCATTGAACAAAACGGTTTTGTTAGCTCTAAAACGTTGTAAACAAACGTATTACAACAGTTCTGTCCATGGGAACAGCGTAGAACTTATTATTACAACGGTTTCTTATAGTTCCCCATGAAACTTAGTGAAAACTTAGCCCCGTAATAAGAGTTCACCTCAATATCTTTTAAACTACGCATTTCCCATTAAACAAAACGGTTCTGTTAGCTCTAAAACGTTGTAAACAAACGTATTACAACAGTTCTGTCCATGGGAACAGCGTAGAACTTATTATTACAACGGTTTCTTATAGTTCCCCATGAAACTTAGTGAAAACTTAGCCCCGTAATAAAGGTTCAGCTCAATATCTTTTAAACTACGCATTTCCCATTGAACAAAACGGTTTTGTTAGCTCTAAAACGTTGTAAACAAACGTTTTACAACAGTTCTGTCCATGGGAACAGCGTAGAACTTATTATTACAACGGTTTCTTATAGTTCCCCATGAAACTTAGTGAAAACTTAGCCCCGTAATAAGAGTTCACCTCAATATCTTTTAAACTACGCATTTCCCATTGAACAGAACGGTTTTGTTAGCTCTAAAACGTTGTAAACAAACGTATTACAACAGTTCTGTCTATGGGAACAGCGTAGAACTTATTATTACAACGGTTTCTTATAGTTCCCCATGAAACTTAGTGAAAACTTAGCCCGTAATAAGAGTTCACCTCAATATCTTTTAAACTACGCATTTCCCATTGAACAAAACGGTTCTGTTAGCTCTAAAACGTTGTAAACAAACGTATTACAACAGTTCTGTCCATGGGAACAGCGTAGAACTTATTATTACAACGGTTTCTTATAGTTCCCCATGAAACTTAGTGAAAACTTAGCCCCGTAATAAGAGTTCACCTCAATATCTTTTAAACTACGCTTTTCCTATTGAACAAAACGGTTTTGTTAGCTCTAAAACATTGTAAACAAACGTATTACAACAGTTCTTTCCATGGGAACAGCGTAGAACTTATTATTACAACGGTTTCTTATAGTTCCCCATGAAACTTAGTGAAAACTTAGCTCCGTAATAAGAGTTCACCTCAATATCTTTTAAACTACGCTTTTCCTATTGAACAAAACGGTTTTGTTAGCTCTAAAAAATTGTAAACAAACGTATTACAACAGTTCTTTCCATGGGAACAGCGTAGAACTTATTATTACAACGGTTTCTTATAGTTCCCCATGAAACTTAGTGAAAACTTAGCTCCGTAATAAGAGTTCCCCTCAATATCTTTTAAACTACGCATTTCCCATTGAACAAAATGGTTTTGTTAGCTCTAAAACGTTGTAAACAAACGTATTACAACAGTTCTGTCCATGGGAACAGCGTTATACTTATTATTACATAGGTTTCTTATAGTTCCCAATGAAACTTAGTGAAAACTTAGCCCCGTAATAAGAGTTCACCTCAATATCTTTTAAACTACGCATTTCCCATTGAACAAAACGGTTTTGTTAGCTCTAAAACGTTGTAAACAAACGTATTACAACAGTTCTGTCCATGGGAACAGCGTAGAACTTATTATTACAACGGTTTCTTATAGTTCCCCATGAAACTTAGTGAAAACTTAGCCCCGTAATAAGAGTTCACCTCAATATCTTTTAAACTACGCATTTCCCATTGAACACAACGGTTTTGTTAACTCTAAAACGTTGTAAACAAACGTATTACAACAGTTCTGTCCATGGGAACAGCGTAGAACTTATTATTACAACGGTTTCTTATAGTTCCCCATGAAACTTAGTGAAAACTTAGCCCCGTAATAAGAGTTCACCTCAATATCTTTTAAACTACGCTTTTCCTATTGAACAAAACGGTTTTGTTAGCACTAAAACATTGTAAACAAACGTATTACAACAGTTCTTTCCATGGGAACAGCGTAGAACTTATTATTACAACGGTTTCTTATAGTTCCCCATGAAACTTAGTGAAAACTTAGCTCCGTAATAAGAGTTCACCTCAATATCTTTTAAACTACGCTTTTCCTATTGAACAAAAGGGTTTTGTTAGCTCTAAAACATTGTAAACAAACGTATTACAACAGTTCTTTCCATGGGAACAGCGTAGAACTTATTATTACAACGGTTTCTTATAGTTCCCCATGAAACTTAGTGAAAACTTAGCTCCGTAATAAGAGTTCCCCTCAATATCTTTTAAACTACGCATTTCCCATTGAACAAAATGGTTTTGTTAGCTCTAAAACGTTGTAAACAAACGTATTACAACAGTTCTGTCCATGGGAACAGCGTTATACTTATTATTACAACGGTTTCTTATAGTTCCCAATGAAACTTAGTGAAAACTTAGCCCCGTAATAAGAGTTCACCTCAATATCTTTTAAACTACGCATTTCCCATTGAACAAAACGGTTTTGTTAGCTCTAAAACATTGTAAACAAACGTATTACAACAGTTCTGTCCATGGGAACAGCGTAGAACTTATTATTACAACGGTTTCTTATAGTTCCCCATGAAACTTAGTGAAAACTTAGCCCCGTAATAAGAGTTCACCTCAATATCTTTTAAACTACGCATTTCCCATTGAACACAACGGTTTTGTTAACTCTAAAACGTTGTAAACAAACGTATTACAACAGTTCTGTCCATGGAAACAGCGTAGAACTTATTATTACAACGGTTTCTTATAGTTCCCCATGAAAGTTAGTGAAAACTTAGCCCCGTAATATGAGTTCACCTCAATATCTTTTAAACTAGGCATTTCCCATTGAACAAAATGGTTTTGTTAGCTCTAAAACGTTGTAAACAAACGTATTACAATAGTTCTGTCGATGGGAACAGCGTAGAACTTATTATTACAACGGTTTCTTATAGTTCCCTCCGAAACTTAGTGAAAACTTAGCCCCGTAATAAGAGTTCACCTCAATTTCTTTTAAACTACGCATTTCCCATTGAATAAAACTGTTCTGTTAGCTCTAAAACTTTGTAAACAAACGTATTACAACAGTTCTGTCCATGGGAACAGCGTAGAACTTATTATTACAACGGTTTCTTATAGTTCCCTATGAAACTTAGTGAAAACTTAGCCCCGTAATAAGAGTTCACCTCAATTTCTTTTAAACTACGCATTTCCAATTGAATAAAACGGTTCTGTTAGCTCTAAAACGTTGTAAACAAACGTATTACAACAGTTCTGTCCATGGGAACAGCGTAGAACTTATTATTACAACGGTTTCTTATAGTTCCCCATGAAACTTAGTGAAAACTTAGCCCCGTAATAAGAGTTCACCTCAATATCTTTTAAACTACGCATTTCCCATTGAACAAAACAGTTTTGTTAGCTCTAAAACGTTGTAAACAAACGTATTACAACAGTTCTGTCCATGGGAAGAGCGTTAAACTTATTATTACAACGGTTTCTTATAGTTCCCCATGAAACTTAGTGAAAACTTAGCCCCGTAATAAGAGTTCACCTCAATATCTTTCAAACTACGCATTTCCCATTGAACAAAACGGTTTTGTTAGCTCTAAAACGTTGTAAACAAACGTATTACAACAGTTCTGTCGATGGGAACAGCGTAGAACTTATTATTACAACGGTTTCTTATAGTTCCCCATGAAACTTAGTGATAACTTAGCCCCGTAATAAGAGTTCACCTCAATATCTTTTAAACTACGCATTTCCCATTGAACAAAACGGTTCTCTTAGCTCTGAAACGTTGTAAACAAACGTATTACAACAGTTCTGTCCATGGGAACAGCGTAAAACTTATTATTACAACGGTTTCTTATAGTTCCCCATGAAACTTAGTGAAAACTTAGCCCCGTAATAAGAGTTCACCTCAATATCTTTTAAACTACGCATTTCCCATTGAACAAAACGGTTTTGTTAGCTCTAAAACGTTGTAAACAAACTTATTACAACAGTTCTGTCCATGGGAACAGCGTAGAACTAATTATTACAACGGTTTCTTATAGTTCCCCATGAAACTTAGTGAAAACTTAGCCCCGTAATAAGAGTTCACCTCAATATCTTTTAAACTACGCATTTCCAATTGAACAAAACGGTTTTGTTAGCTCTAAAACGTCGTAAACCAACGCGTTACAACAGTTCTGTCCATGGGAACAGCGTAGAACTTATTATTACAACGGTTTCTTATAGTTCCCCATGAAACTTAGTGAAAACTTAGCCCCGTAATAAGAGTTCACCTCAATATCTTTTAAACTACGCATTTCCCATTGAACAAAACGGTTTTGTTAGCTCTAAAACGTTGTAAACAAACGTATTACAACAGTTCTGTCCATGAGAACAGCGTAGAACTTATTATTACAACGGTTTCTTATAGTTCCCCATGAAACTTAGTGAAAACTTAGCCCTGTAATAAGAGTTCACCTCAATATCTTTTAAACTACGCATTTCCCATTGAACAAAACGGTTTTGTTAGCTCTAAAACGTTGTAAACAAACGTATTAGAACAGTTTTGTCCATGGGAATAGCGTAGAACTTATTATTACAACAGTTTCTTATAGTTCCCCATGTAACTTAGTGAAAACTTAGCCCCGTAATAAGAGTTCACCTCAATATCTTTTAAACTACGCATTTCCCACTGAACAAAACGGTTTTGTTAGCTCTAAAACGTTGTAAACAAACGTATTACAACAGTTCTGTCCATGAGAACAGTGTAGAACTTATTATTACAACGGTTTCTTATAGTTCCCCATGAAACTTAGTGAAAACTTAGCCCCGTAATAAGAGTTCACCTCAATATCTTTTAAACTACGCATTTCCCATTGAACAAAACGGTTTTTTTAGCTCTAAAACGTTGTAAACAAACGTATTACAACAGTTCTGTCCATGGGAACAGCGTAGAACTTATTATTACAACGGTTTCTTATAGATCCCCATGAAACTTAGTGAAAACTTAGCGCCGTAATAAGAGTTCACCTCAATATCTTTTAAACTACGCATTTCCCATTGAACAAAACGGTTTTGTTAGCTCTAAAACGTTGTAAACAAATGTATTACAACAGTTCTGTCCATGGGAACAGCGTAGAACTTATTATTACAACGGTTTCTTATAGTTCCCCATGAAACTTAGTGAAAACTTAGCCCCGTAATAAGAGTTCACCTCAATTTCTTTTAAACTACGCATTTCCCATTGAACAAAATGGTTCTGTTAGCTCTAAAACGTTGTAAACAAACGTATTACAACAGTTCTGTCCATGGGAACAGCGTAGAACTTATTATTACAACGGTTTCTTATAGTTCCCCATGAAACTTAGTGAGAACTTAGCCCCGTAATAAGAGTTCACCTCAATATCTTTTAAACTACGCATTTCCCATTGAACAAAACGTTTTTGTTAGCTCTAAAACGTTGTAAACAAACGTATTACAACAGTTTTGTCCATGGGAACAGCGTAGAACTTATTATTACAACGGTTTCTTATAGTTCCCCATGAAACTTAGTGAAAACTTAGCCCCGTAATATGAGTTCACCTCAATATCTTTTAAACTAGGCATTTCCCATTGAACAAAATGGTTTTGTTAGCTCTAAAACGTTGTAAACAAACGTATTACAACAGTTCTGTCCATGGGAACAGCGTAGAACTTATTATTACAACGGTTTCTTATAGTTCCCTATGAAACTTAGTGAAAACTTAGCCCCGTAATAGAAGTTCACCTCAATTTCTTTTAAACTACGCATTTCCCATTGAATAAAACTGTTCTGTTAGCTCTAAAACTTTGTAAACAAACGTATTACAACAGTTCTGTCCATGGGAACAGCGTAGAACTTATTATTACAACGGTTTCTTATAGTTCCCTATGAAACTAAGTGAAAACTTAGCCCCGTAATAAGAGTTCACCTCAATTTCTTTTAAACGACGCATTTCCCATTGAATAAAACGGTTCTGTTAGCTCTAAAACGTTGTAAACAAACGTATTACAACAGTTCTGTCCATGGGAACAGCGTAGAACTTATTATTACAACGGTTTCTTATAGTTCCCCATGAAACTTAGTGAAAACTTAGCCCCGTAATAAGAGTTCACCTCAATATCTTTTAAACTACGCATTTCCCATTGAACAAAACGGTTTTGTTAGCTCTAAAACGTTGTAAACAAACGTATTACAACAGTTCTGTCCATGGGAAGAGCGTAGAACTTATTATTACAACGGTTTCTTATAGTTCCCCATGAAACTTAGTGAAAACTTAGCCCCGTAATAAGAGTTCACCTCAATATCTTTCAAACTACGCATTTCCCATTGAACAAAACGGTTTTGTTAGCTCTAAAACGTTGTAAACAAACGTATTACAACAGTTCTGTCGATGGGAACAGCGTAGAACTTATTATTACAACGGTTTCTTATAGTTCCCCATGAAACTTAGTGAAAACTTAGCCCCGTAATAAGAGTTCACCTCAATATCTTTTAAACTACGCATTTCCCATTGAACAAAACGGTTTTCTTAGCTCTGAAACGTTGTAAACAAACGTATTACAACAGTTCTGTCCATGGGAACAGCGTAGAACTTATTATTAAAACGGTTTCTTATAGTTCCCCATGAAACTTAGTGAAAACTTAGCCCCGTAATAAGAGTTCACCTCAATATCTTTTAAACTACGCATTTCCCATTGAACAAAACGGTTTTGTTAGCTCTAAAACGTTGTAAACAAACGTATTACAACAGTTCTGTCCATGGGAACAGCGTAGAACTAATTATTACAACGGTTTCTTATAGTTCCCCATGAAACTTAGTGAAAACTTAGCCCCGTAATAAGAGTTCACCTCAATATCTTTTAAACTACGCATTTCCCATTGAACAAAACGGTTTTGTTAGCTCTAAAACGTCGTAAACCAACGCGTTACAACAGTTCTGTCCATGGGAACAGCGTAGAACTTATTATTACAACGGTTTCTTATAGTTCCCCATGAAACTTAGTGAAAACTTAGCCCCGTAATAAGAGTTCACCTCAATATCTTTTAAACTACGCATTTCCTATTGAACAAAACGGTTTTGTTAGCTCTAAAACGTTGTAAACAAACGTATTACAACAGTTCTGTCCATGAGAACAGCGTAGAACTTATTATTACAACGGTTTCTTATAGTTCCCCATGAAACTTAGTGAAAACTTAGCCCCGTAATAAGAGTTCACCTCAATATCTTTTAAACTACGCATTTCCCATTGAACAAAACGGTTTTGTTAGCTCTAAAACGTTGTAAACAAACGTCTTACAACAGTTCTGTCGATGGGAACAGCGTAGAACTTATTATTACAACGGTTTCTTATAGTTCCCCATGAAACTTAGTGAAAACTTAGCCCCGTAAAAAGATTTCACCTCAATATCTTTTAAACTACGCATTTCCCATTGAACAAAACGGTTTTGTTAGCTCTAAAACGTTGTAAACAAACGTATTACAACAGCTCTGTCCATGGGAACAGCGTAGAACTTATTATTACAACGGTTTCTTATAGTTCCCCATGAAACTTAGTGAAAACTTAGCCCCGTAATAAGAGTTCACCTCAATATCTTTTAAACTACGCATTTCCCATTGAACAAAACGGTTTTGTTAGCTCTAAAACGTTGTAAACAAACGTATTACAACAGTTCTGTCCATATGAACAGCGTAGAACTTATTATTACAACGGTTTCTTATAGTTCCCCATGAAACTTAGTGAAAACTTAGCCCCGTAATAAGAGTTCACCTCAATATCTTTTAAACTACGCATTTCCCATTGAACAAAACAGTTTTGTTAGCTCTAAAACGTTGTAAACAAACGTATTACAACAGTTCTGTCCATGGGAACAGCGTAGAACTTATTATTACAACGGTTTCTTATAGTTCCCCATTAAACTTAGTGAAAACTTAGCCCCGTAATAAGAGTTCACCTCAATATCTTTTAAACTACGCATTTCCCATTGAACAAAACGGTTTTGTTAGCTCTAAAACGTTGTAAACAAACGTATTACAACAGTTTTGTCCATGCGAACAGCGTAGAACTTATTATTACAACGGTTTCTTATAGTTCCCCATGAAACTTAGTGAAAACTTAGCCCCGTAATAAGAGTTCACCTCAATATCTTTAAAACTACGCATTTTTCATTGAACAAAACGGTTTTGTTAGCTCTAAAGCGTTGTAAACAAACGTATTACAACAGTTCTGTCCATGGGAACAGCGTAGAACTTATTATTATAACGGTTTCTTATAGATACCCATGAAACTTAGTGAAAACTTAGCCCCGTAATAAGAGTTCACCTCAATATCTTTTAAACTACGCATTTCCCATTGAACAAAACGGTTTTGTTAGCTCTAAAGCGTTGTAAACAAACGTATTACAACAGTTCTGTCCATGGGAACAGCGTAGAACTTATTATTACAACGGTTTCTTATAGTTCCCTATCAAACTTAGTGAAAACTTAGCCCCGTAATAAGAGTTCACCTCAATTTCTTTTAAACTACGCATTTCCCATTGAATAAAACGGTTCTGTTAGCTCTAAAACGTTGTAAACAAACGTATTACAACAGTTCTGTCCATGGGAACAGCGTAGAACTTATTATTACAACGGTTTCTTATAGTTCCCCATGAAACTTAGTGAAAACTAAGCCCCGTAATAAGAGTTCACCTCAATATCTTTTAAACCACGCATTTCCCATTGAACAAAACGGTTTTGTTAGCTCTAAAACGTTGTAAACAAACGTATTACAACAGTTCTGTCCATGGGAACAGCGTAGAACTTATTATTACAACGGTTTCTTATAGTTCCCCATGAAACTTAGTGAAAACTTAGCCCCGTAATAAGAGTTCACCTCAATATCTTTTAAACTACGCATTTCCCATTGAACAAAACGACTTTGTTAGCTCTAAAACGTTGTAAACAAACGTATTACAACAGTTCTGTCCATGGGAACAGCGTAGAACTTATTATTACAACGGTTTCTTATAGTTCCCCATGAAACTTAGTGAAAACTTAGCCCCGTAATAAGAGTTCACCTCAATATCTTTTAAACTACGCATTTCCCATTGAACAAAACGGTTTTGTTAGCTCTAAAACGTTGTAAACAAACGTATTACCACAGTTCTGTCCATGGGAACAGCGTAGAACTTATTATTACAACGGTTTCTTATAGTTCCCCATGAAACTTAGTGAAAACTTAGCCCCGTAATAAGAGTTCACCTCAATATCTTTTAAACTACGCATTTCCCATTGAACAAAACGGTTTTGTTAGCTCTAAAACGTTGTAAACAAACGTATTACAACAGTTCTGTCCATGGGAACAGCGTAGAACTTATTATTACAACGGTTTCTTATAGTTCCCTATGAAACTTAGTGAAAACTTAGCCCCATAATAAGAGTTCACCTCAATATCTTTTAAACTACGCATTTCCCATTGAACAAAACGGTTTTGTAAGCTCTAAAACGTTGTAAACAAACGTCTTACAACAGTTCTGTCGATGGGAACAGCGTAGAACTTATTATTACAACGGTTTCTTATAGTTCCCCATGAAACTTAGTGAAAACTTAGCCCCGTAAAAAGATTTCACCTCAATATCTTTTAAACTACGCATTTCCCATTGAACAAAACGGTTTTGTTAGCTCTAAAACGTTGTAAACAAACGTATTACAACAGTTCTGTCCATGGGAACAGCGTAGAACTTATTATTACAACGGTTTCTTATAGTTCCCCATGAAACTTAGTGAAAACTTAGCCCCGTAATAAGAGTTCACCTCAATATCTTTTAAACTACGCATTTCCCATTGAACAAAACGGTTTTGTTAGCTCTAAAACGTTGTAAACAAACGTATTACAACAGTTCTGTCAATATGAACAGCGTAGAACTTATTATTACAACGGTTTCTTATAGTTCCCCATGAAACTTAGTGAAAACTTAGCCCCGTAATAAGAGTTCACCTCAATATCTTTTAAACTACGCATTTCCCATTGAACAAAACGGTTTTGTTAGCTCTAAAACGTTGTAAACAAACGTATTACAACAGTTCTGTCCATGGGAACAGCGTAGAACTTATTATTACAACGGTTTCTTATAGTTCCCCATTAAACTTAGTGAAAACTTAGCCCCGTAATAAGAGTTCACCTCAATATCTTTTAAACTACGCATTTCCCATTGAACAAAACGGTTTTGTTAGCTCTAAAACGTTGTAAACAAACGTATTACAACAGTTCTGTCCATGCGAACAGCGTAGAACTTATTATTACAACGGTTTCTTATAGTTCCCCATGAAACTTAGTGAAAACTTAGCCCCGTAATAAGAGTTCACCTCAATATCTTTAAAACTACGCATTTTTCATTGAACAAAACGGTTTTGTTAGCTCTAAAGCGTTGTAAACAAACGTATTACAACAGTTCTGTCCATGGGAACAGCGTAGAACTTATTATTATAACGGTTTCTTATAGATCCCCATGAAACTTAGTGAAAACTTAGCCCCGTAATAAGAGTTCACCTCAATATCTTTTAAACTACGCATTTCCCATTGAACAAAACGGTTTTGTTAGCTCTAAAGCGTTGTAAACAAACGTATTACAACAGTTCTGTCCATGGGAACAGCGTAGAACTTATTATTACAACGGTTTCTTATAGTTCCCTATCAAACTTAGTGAAAACTTAGCCCCGTAATAAGAGTTCACCTCAATTTCTTTTAAACTACGCATTTCCCATTGAATAAAACGGTTCTGTTAGCTCTAAAACGTTGTAAACAAACGTATTACAACAGTTCTGTCCATGGGAACAGCGTAGAACTTATTATTACAACGGTTTCTTATAGTTCCCCATGAAACTTAGTGAAAACTAAGCCCCGTAATAAGAGTTCACCTCAATATCTTTTAAACCACGCATTTCCCATTGAACAAAACGGTTTTGTTAGCTCTAAAACGTTGTAAACAAACGTATTACAACAGTTCTGTCCATGGGAACAGCGTAGAACTTATTATTACAACGGTTTCTTATAGTTCCCCATGAAACTTAGTGAAAACTTAGCCCCGTAATAAGAGTTCACCTCAATATCTTTTAAACTACGAATTTCCCATTGAACAAAACGACTTTGTTAGCTCTAAAACGTTGTAAACAAACGTATTACAACAGTTCTGTCCATGGGAACAGCGTAGAACTTATTATTACAACGGTTTCTTATAGTTCCCCATGAAACTTAGTGAAAACTTAGCCCCGTAATAAGAGTTCACCTCAATATCTTTTAAACTACGCATTTCCCATTGAACAAAACGGTTTTGTTAGCTCTAAAACATTGTAAACAAACGTATTACAACAGTTCTGTCCATGGGAACAGCGTAGAACTTATTATTACAACGGTTTCTTTTAGTTCCCCATGAAACTTAGTGAAAACTTAGCCCCGTAATAAGAGTTCACCTCAATATCTTTTAAACTACGCATTTCCCATTGAACAAAACGGTTTTGTTAGCTCTAAAACGTTGTAAACAAACGTATTACAACAGTTCTGTCCATGGGAACAGCGTAGAACTTATTATTACAACGGTTTCTTATAGTTCCCCATGAAACGTAGTGAAAACTTAGCCCCGTAATAAGAGTTCACCTCAATATCTTTTAAACTACGCATTTCCCATTGAACAAAACGGTTTTGTTAGCTCTAAAACGTTGTAAACAAACGTATTACAACAGTTCTGTCCATGGGAACAGCGTAGAACTTTTTATTACAACGGTTTCTTATAGTTCCCCATGAAACTTAGTGAAAACTTAGCCCCGTAATAAGAGTTCACATCAATATCTTTTAAACTACGCATTTCCCATTGAACAAAACGGTTCTGTTAGCTCTAAAACGTTTTAAACAAACGTATTACAACAGTTCTGTCCATGGGAACAGCGTAGAACTTATTATTACAACGGTTTCTTATAGTTCCTCATGAAACTTAGTGAAAGCTTAGCCCCGTAATAAGGGTTCACCTCAATATCTTTCAAACTACGCATTTCCCATTGAACAAAACGGTTTTGTTAGCTCTAAAACGTTGTAAACAAACGTATTACAACAGTTCTGTCCTTGGGAACAGCGTAGAACTTATTATTACAACGGTTTCTTATAGTTCCCTATGAAACTTAGTGAAAACTTAGCCCCGTAATAAGAGTTCACCTCAATATCTTTTAAACTACGCATTTCCCATTGAACAAAACGGTTTTGTTAGCTCTAAAACGTTGTAAACAAACGTATTACAACAGTTCTGTCCATGCGAACAGCGTAGAACTTATTATTACAACGGTTTCTTATAGTTCCCCATGAAACTTAGTGAAAACTTAGCCCCGTAATAAGAGTTCACCTCAATATCTTTAAAACTACGCATTTCCCATTGAATAAAACGGTTTTGTTAGCTCTAAAGCGTTGTAAACAAACGTATTACAACAGTTCTGTCCATGGGAACAGCGTAGAACTTATTATTACAACGGTTTCTTATAGTTCCCCATGAAACTTAGTGAAAACTTAGCCCCGTAATAAGAGTTCACCTCAATATCTTTTAAACTACGCATTTCCCATTGAACAAAACGGTTCTGTTAGCTCTAAAACGTTGTAAACAAACGTATTACAACAGTTCTGTCCATGGGAACAGCGTAGAACTTATTATTACAACGGTTTCTTATAGTTCCCCATGAATTTTAGTGAAAACTTAGCCCCGTAATAAGAGTTCACCTCAATATCTTTTAAACTACGCATTTCCCATTGAACAAAACGGTTCTGTTAGCTCTAAAACGTTGTAAACAAACGTATTACAACAGTTCTGTCCATGGGAACAGCGTAGAACTTATTATTACAACGGTTTGTTATAGTTCCCCATGAAACTTAGTGAAAACTTAGCCCCTTAATAAGAGTTCACCTCAATATCTTTTAAACTACGCATTTTCCATTGAACAAAACGGTTTTGTTAGCTCTAAAACGTTGTAAACAGACGTATTACAACAGTTCTGTTTATGGGAACAGCGTAGAACTTATTATTACAACGGTTTCTTATAGTTCCCCATGAAACTTAGTGAAAACTTAGCCCCGTAATAAGAGTTCACCTCAATATCTTTTAAACTACGCATTTCCCATTGGACAAAACGGTTCGGTTAGCTCTAAAACGTTGTAAACAAACGGTTTACAACAGTTCTGTCCATGGGAACAGCGTATAACTTATTATTACAACGGTTTCTTATAGTTCCCCATGAAACTTAGTGAAAACTTAGCCCCGTAATAAGAGTTCACCTCAATATCTTTTAAACTACGCATTTCCCATTGAACAAAACGGTTTTGCTAGCTCTAAAACGTTGTAAACAAACGTATTACAACAGTTCTGTCCATGGGAACAGCGTAGAACTTATTTTTACAACGGTTTCTTATAGTTCCCCATGAAACTTAGTGAAAACTTAGCCCCGTAATAAGAGTTCACCTCAATTTCTTTTAAACTACGCATTTCCCATTGAATAAAACTATTCTGTTAGCTCTAAAACGTTGTAAACAAACGTATTACAACAGGTCTGTCCATGGGAACAGCGTAGAACTTATTATTACAACGGTTTCTTATAGTTCCCTATCAAACTTAAGGAAAACTTAGCCCCGTAATAAGAGTTCACCTCAATTTCTTTTAAACTACGCATTTCCCATTGAATAAAACGGTTCTGTTAGCTCTAAAACGTTGTAAACAAACGTATTACAACAGTTCTGTCCATGGGAACAGCGTAGAACTTATTATTACAACGGTTTCTTATAGTTCCCTATGAAACTTAGTGAAAACTAGGCCCCGTAATAAGAGTTCACCTCAATATCTTTTAAACCACGCATTTCCCATTGAACAAAACGGTTTTGTTAGCTCTAAAACGTTGTAAACAAACGTATTACAGCAGTTCTGTCCATGGGAACAGCGTAGAACTTAAAATGACAACGGTTTCTTATAGTTTCCCATGAAACTTAGTGAAAACTTAGCCCCGTAATAAGAGTTCACCTCAATATCTTTTAAACTACGCATTTCCCATTGAACAAAACGGTTTTGTTAGCTCTAAAACGTTGTAAACAAACGTATTACAACAGTTCTGTCCATGGGAACATCGTAGAACTTATTATTACAACGGTTTCTTATAGCTCCCCATGAAACTTAGTGAAAACTTAGCCCCGTAATAAGAGTTCACCTCAATATCTTTTAAACTACGCATTTCCCATTGAACAAAACGGTTTTGTTAGCTCTAAAACGTTGTAAACAAACGTATTACAACAGTTCTGTCCATGGGAACAGCGTAGAACTTATTATTACAACGGTTTCTTATAGTTCCCCATGAAACTTAGTGAAAACTTAGCCCCGTAATAAGAGTTCACCTCAATATCTTTTAAACTACGCATTTCCCATTGAACAAAACGGTTTTGTTAGCTCTAAAACGTTGTAAACAAACGTATTACAACAGTTCTGTCCATGGGAACAGCGTAGAACTTATTATTACAACGGTTTCTTATAGTTCCCCATGAAACTTAGTGAAAACTTAGCCCCGTAATAAGAGTTCACCTCAATATCTTTTAAACTACGCATTTCCCATTGAACAAAACGGTTTTGTTAGCTCTAAAACGTTGTAAACAAACATATTACAACAGTTCTGTCCATGGGAACAGCGTAGAACTTATTATTACAACGGTTTCTTATAGTTCCCCATGAAACTTAGTGAAAACTTAGCCCCGTAATAAGAGTTCACCTCAATATCTTTTAAACTACGCATTTCCCATTGAACAAAACGGTTCTGTTAGCTCTAAAACGTTTTAAACAAACGTATTACAACAGTTCTGTCCATGGGAACAGCGTAGAACTTATTATTACAACGGTTTCTTATAGTTCCTCATGAAACTTAGTGAAAGCTTAGCCCCGTAATAAGAGTTCACCTCAATATCTTTCAAACTACGCATTTCCCATTGAACAAAACGGTTTTGTTAGCTCTAAAACGTTGTAAACAAACGTATTACAACAGTTCTGTCCATGGGAACACTGAGAACTTATTATTACAACGGTTTCTTATAGTTCCCTATGAAACTTAGTGAAAACTTAGCCCCGTAATAAGAGTTCACCTCAATATCTTTTAAACTACGCATTTCCCATTGAACAAAACGGTTTTGTTAGCTCTAAAACGTTGTAAACAAACGTATTACAACAGTTCTGTCCATGGGAACAGCGTAGAACTTATTATTACAACGGTTTCTTATAGTTCCCCATGAAACTTAGTAAAAACCCGGTAATAAGAGTTCACCTCAATATCTTTTAAACTACGCATTTCCCATTGAACAAAACGATTTTGTTAGCTCTAAAACGTTGTAAACAAACGTATTACAACAGTTCTGTCCATGGGAACAGCGTAGAACTTATTATTACAACGGTTTCTTATAGTTCCCCATGAAACTTAGTAAAAACTTAGCCCCGTAATAAGAGTTCACCTCAATATCTTTAAAACTACGCATTTCCCATTGAACAAAACGGTTTTGTTACCTCTAAAACGTTGTAAACAAACGTATTACAACAGTTCTGTCCATGGGAACAGCGTAGAACTTATTATTACAACGGTTTCTTATAGTTCCCCATGAAACTTAGTAAAAACTTAGCCCCGTAATAAGAGTTCACCTCAATATCTTTTAAACTACGCATTTCCCATTGAACAAAACGGTTTTGTTACCTCTAAAACGTTGTAAACAAACAGATTACAACAGTTCTGTCCATGGGAACAGCGTAGAACTTATTATTACAACGGTTTCTTATAGTTCCTCATGAAACTTAGTGAAAACATAGCCCCGTAATAAGAGTTCACCTCAATATCTTTTAAACTACGCATTTCCCATTGAACAAAACGGTTTTGTTAGCTCTAAAACGTTGTAAACAAACGTATTACAACAGTTCTGTCCATGGGAACAGCGTAGAACTTATTATTACAACGGTTTCTTATAGTTCCCCATGAAACTTAGTGAAAACTTAGCCCCGTAATAAGAGTTCACCTCAATATCTTTTAAACTACGCATTTCCCATTGAACAAAACGGTTTTGTTAGCTCTAAAACGTTGTAAACAAACGTATTACAATAGTTCTGTCCATGGGAACAGCGTAGAACTTATTATTACAACGGTTTCTTATAGTTCCCCATGAAACTTAGTGAAAACTTAGCCCCGTAATAAGAGTTCACCTCAATATCTTTTAAACTACGCATTTCCCATTGAACAAAACGGTTTTGTTAGCTCTAAAACTTTGTAAACAAACGTATTACAACAGTTCTGTCCATGGGAACAGCGTAGAACTTATTATTACAACGGTTTCTTATAGTTCCCCATGAAACTTAGTGAAAACTTAGCCCCGTAATAAGAGTTCACCTCAATATCTTTTAAACTACGCATTTCCCATTGAACAAAACGGTTTTGTTAGCTCTAAAACGTTGTAAACAAACGTAATACAACAGTTCTGTCCATTGGAACAGCGTAGAACGTATTATTGCAACGGTTTCTTATAGTTCCCCATGAAACTTAGTGAAAACTTAGCCCCGTAATAAGAGTTCACCTCAATATCTTTTAAACTACGCATTTCCCATTGAACAAAACGGTTTTGTTAGCTCTAAAACGTTGTAAACAAACATATTACAACAGCTCTGTCCATGGGAACAGCGTAGAACTTATTATTACAACGGTTTCTTATAGTTCCCTATGAAACTTAGTGAAAACTTAGCCCCGTAATAAGAGTTCACCTCAATATCTTTTTAACTACGCATTTCCCATTGAACAAAACGGTTTTGTTAGCTCTAAAACGTTGTAAACAAACGTATTACAACAGTTCTGTCCATGGGAACAGCGTAGAACTTATTATTACAACGGTTTCCTATAGTTCCCCATGAAACTTAGTGAAAACTTAGCCCCGTAATAAGAGTTCACCTCAATATCTTTTAAACTACGCATTTCCCATTGAACAAAACGGTTTTGTTAGCTCTAAAACGTTGTAAACAAACGTATTACAACAGCTCTGTCCATGGGAACAGCGTAGAACTTATTATTACAACGGTTTCTTATAGTTCCCCATGAAACTTAGTGAAAGCTTAGCCCCGTAATAAGAGTTCACCTCAATATCTTTCAAACTACGCATTTCCCATTGAACAAAACGGTTTTGTTAGCTCTAAAACGTTGTAAACAAACGTATTACAACAGTTCTGTCCATGGGAACACTGAGAACTTATTATTACAACGGTTTCTTATAGTTCCCTATGAAACTTAGTGAAAACTTAGCCCCGTAATAAGAGTTCACCTCAATATCTTTTAAACTACGCATTTCCCATTGAACAAAACGGTTTTGTTAGCTCTAAAACGTTGTAAACAAACGTATTACAACAGTTCTGTCCATGGGAACAGCGTAGAACTTATTATTACAACGGTTTCTTATAGTTCCCCATGAAACTTAGTAAAAACCCGGTAATAAGAGTTCACCTCAATATCTTTTAAACTACGCATTTCCCATTGAACAAAACGATTTTGTTAGCTCTAAAACGTTGTAAACAAACGTATTACAACAGTTCTGTCCATGGGAACAGCGTAGAACTTATTATTACAACGGTTTCTTATAGTTCCCCATGAAACTTAGTAAAAACTTAGCCCCGTAATAAGAGTTCACCTCAATATCTTTAAAACTACGCATTTCCCATTGAACAAAACGGTTTTGTTACCTCTAAAACGTTGTAAACAAACGTATTACAACAGTTCTGTCCATGGGAACAGCGTAGAACTTATTATTACAACGGTTTCTTATAGTTCCCCATGAAACTTAGTAAAAACTTAGCCCCGTAATAAGAGTTCACCTCAATATCTTTTAAACTACGCATTTCCCATTGAACAAAACGGTTTTGTTACCTCTAAAACGTTGTAAACAAACAGATTACAACAGTTCTGTCCATGGGAACAGCGTAGAACTTATTATTACAACGGTTTCTTATAGTTCCTCATGAAACTTAGTGAAAACATAGCCCCGTAATAAGAGTTCACCTCAATATCTTTTAAACTACGCATTTCCCATTGAACAAAACGGTTTTGTTAGCTCTAAAACGTTGTAAACAAACGTATTACAACAGTTCTGTCCATGGGAACAGCGTAGAACTTATTATTACAACGGTTTCTTATAGTTCCCCATGAAACTTAGTGAAAACTTAGCCCCGTAATAAGAGTTCACCTCAATATCTTTTAAACTACGCATTTCCCATTGAACAAAACGGTTTTGTTAGCTCTAAAACGTTGTAAACAAACGTATTACAATAGTTCTGTCCATGGGAACAGCGTAGAACTTATTATTACAACGGTTTCTTATAGTTCCCCATGAAACTTAGTGAAAACTTAGCCCCGTAATAAGAGTTCACCTCAATATCTTTTAAACTACGCATTTCCCATTGAACAAAACGGTTTTGTTAGCTCTAAAACTTTGTAAACAAACGTATTACAACAGTTCTGTCCATGGGAACAGCGTAGAACTTATTATTACAACGGTTTCTTATAGTTCCCCATGAAACTTAGTGAAAACTTAGCCCCGTAATAAGAGTTCACCTCAATATCTTTTAAACTACGCATTTCCCATTGAACAAAACGGTTTTGTTAGCTCTAAAACGTTGTAAACAAACGTAATACAACAGTTCTGTCCATTGGAACAGCGTAGAACGTATTATTGCAACGGTTTCTTATAGTTCCCCATGAAACTTAGTGAAAACTTAGCCCCGTAATAAGAGTTCACCTCAATATCTTTTAAACTACGCATTTCCCATTGAACAAAACGGTTTTGTTAGCTCTAAAACGTTGTAAACAAACATATTACAACAGCTCTGTCCATGGGAACAGCGTAGAACTTATTATTACAACGGTTTCTTATAGTTCCCTATGAAACTTAGTGAAAACTTAGCCCCGTAATAAGAGTTCACCTCAATATCTTTTTAACTACGCATTTCCCATTGAACAAAACGGTTTTGTTAGCTCTAAAACGTTGTAAACAAACGTATTACAACAGTTCTGTCCATGGGAACAGCGTAGAACTTATTATTACAACGGTTTCCTATAGTTCCCCATGAAACTTAGTGAAAACTTAGCCCCGTAATAAGAGTTCACCTCAATATCTTTTAAACTACGCATTTCCCATTGAACAAAACGGTTTTGTTAGCTCTAAAACGTTGTAAACAAACGTATTACAACAGCTCTGTCCATGGGAACAGCGTAGAACTTATTATTACAACGGTTTCTTATAGTTCCCCATGAAACTTAGTGAAAACTTAGCCCCGTAATAAGAGTTCACCTCAATATCTTTTAAACTACGCATTTCCCATTGAACAAAACGGTTTTGTTAGCTCTAAAACGTTGTAAACAAACGTATTAGAACAGTTCTGTCCATGGGAACAGCGTAGAACTTATTATTACAACGGTTTCTTATAGTTCCCCATGAAACTTAGTGAAAACTTAGCCCCGTAATAAGAGTTCACCTCAATATCTTTTAAACTACGCATTTCCCATTGAACAAAACGGTTTTTTTAGCTCTAAAACGTTGTAAACAAACGTATTACAACAGCTCTGTCCATGGGAACAGCGTAGAACTTATTATTACAACGGTTTCTTAAAGTTCCCTATGAAACTTAGTGAAAACTTAGCCCTGTAATAAGAGTTCACCTCAATATCTTTTAAACTACGCATTTCCCATTGAACAAAACGGTTTTGTTAGCTCTAAAACGTTGTAAACAAACGTATTACAACAGTTCTGTCCATGGGAACAGCGTAGAACTTATTATTACAACGGTTTCCTATAGTTCCCCATGAAACTTAGTGAAAACTTAGCCCCGTAATAAGAGTTCACCTCAATATCTTTTAAACTACACACTTCCCATTGAACAAAACGGTTTTGTTAGCTCTAAAACGTTGTAAACAAACGTATTACAACAGCTCTGTCCATGGGAACAGCGTAGAACTTATTATTACAACGGTTTCTTATAGTTCCCCATGAAACTTAGTGAAAACTTAGCCCCGTAATAAGAGTTCACCTCAATATCTTTTAAACTACGCATTTCCCATTGAATAAAACTATTCTGTTAGCTCTAAAACGTTGTAAACAAACGTATTACAACAGGTCTGTCCATGGGAACAGCGTAGAACTTATTATTACAACGGTTTCTTATAGTTCCCTATCAAACTTAAGGAAAACTTAGCCCCGTAATAAGAGTTCACCTCAATTTCTTTTAAACTACGCATTTCCCATTGAATAAAACGGTTCTGTTAGCTCTAAAACGTTGTAAACAAACGTATTACAACAGTTCTGTCCATGGGAACAGCGTAGAACTTATTATTACAACGGTTTCTTATAGTTCCCCATGAAACTTAGTGAAAACTAAGCCCCGTAATAAGAGTATACCTCAATATCTTTTCAACCACGCATTTCCCATTGAACAAAACGGTTTTGTTAGCTCTAAAACGTTGTAAAAAAACGTATTACAACAGTTCTGTCCATGGGAACAGCGTAGAACTTATTATTACAACGGTTTCTTATAGTTCCCCATGAAACTTAGTGAAAACTTAGCCCCGTAATAAGAGTTCACCTCAATATCTTTTAAACTACGCATTTCCCATTGAACAAAACGGTTTTGTTAGCTCTAAAACGTTGTAAACAAACGTATTACAACAGTTCTGTCCATGGGAACAGCGTAGAACTTATTATTACAACGGTTTCTTATAGTTCCCCATGAAACTTAGTGAAAACTTAGCCCCGTAATAAGAGTTCACCTCAATATCTTTTAAACTACGCATTTCCCATTGAACAAAACGGTTTTGTTAGCTCTAAAACGTTGTAAACAAACGTATTACAACAGTTCTGTCCATGGGAACAGCGTAGAACTTTTTATTACAACGGTTTCTTATAGTTCCCCATGAAACTTAGTGAAAACTTAGCCCCGTAATAAGAGTTCACATCAATATCTTTTAAACTACGCATTTCCCATTGAACAAAACGGTTCTGTTAGCTCTAAAACGTTTTAAACAAACGTATTACAACAGTTCTGTCCATGGGAACAGCGTAGAACTTATTATTACAACGGTTTCTTATAGTTCCTCATGAAACTTAGTGAAAACTTAGCCCCGTAATAAGAGTTCACCTCAATATCTTTTAAACTACGCATTTCCCATTGAACAAAACGGTTTTGTTAGCTCTAAAACGTTGTAAACAAACGTATTACAACAGTTCTGTCCATGGGAACAGCGTAGAACTTATTATTACAACGGTTTCTTATAGTTCCCCATGAAACTTTGTGAAAACTTAGCCCCGTAATAAGAGTTCACCTCAATATCTTTTAAACTACGCATTTCCCATTGAACAAAACGGTTTTTTTAGCTCTAAAACGTTGTAAACAAACGTATTACAACAGCTCTGTCCATGGGAACAGCGTAGAACTTATTATTACAACGGTTTCTTAAAGTTCCCTATGAAACTTAGTGAAAACTTAGCCCTGTAATAAGAGTTCACCTCAATATCTTTTAAACTACGCATTTCCCATTGAACAAAACGGTTTTGTTAGCTCTAAAACGTTGTAAACAAACGTATTACAACAGTTCTGTCCATGGGAACAGCGTAGAACTTATTATTACAACGGTTTCCTATAGTTCCCCATGAAACTTAGTGAAAACTTAGCCCCGTAATAAGAGTTCACCTCAATATCTTTTAAACTACGCATTTCCCATTGAACAAAACGGTTTTGTTAGCTCTAAAACGTTGTAAACAAACGTATTACAACAGTTCTGTCCTTGGGAACAGCGTAGAACTTATTATTACAACGGTTTCTTATAGTTCCCTATGAAACTTAGTGAAAACTTAGCCCCGTAATAAGAGTTCACCTCAATATCTTTTAAACTACGCATTTCCCATTGAACAAAACGGTTTTGTTAGCTCTAAAACGTTGTAAACAAACGTATTACAACAGTTCTGTCCATGCGAACAGCGTAGAACTTATTATTACAACGGTTTCTTATAGTTCCCCATGAAACTTAGTGAAAACTTAGCCCCGTAATAAGAGTTCACCTCAATATCTTTAAAACTACGCATTTCCCATTGAATAAAACGGTTTTGTTAGCTCTAAAGCGTTGTAAACAAACGTATTACAACAGTTCTGTCCATGGGAACAGCGTAGAACTTATTATTACAACGGTTTCTTATAGTTCCCCATGAAACTTAGTGAAAACTTAGCCCCGTAATAAGAGTTCACCTCAATATCTTTTAAACTACGCATTTCCCATTGAACAAAACGGTTCTGTTAGCTCTAAAACGTTGTAAACAAACGTATTACAACAGTTCTGTCCATGGGAACAGCGTAGAACTTATTATTACAACGGTTTCTTATAGTTCCCCATGAATTTTAGTGAAAACTTAGCCCCGTAATAAGAGTTCACCTCAATATCTTTTAAACTACGCATTTCCCATTGAACAAAACGGTTCTGTTAGCTCTAAAACGTTGTAAACAAACGTATTACAACAGTTCTGTCCATGGGAACAGCGTAGAACTTATTATTACAACGGTTTGTTATAGTTCCCCATGAAACTTAGTGAAAACTTAGCCCCTTAATAAGAGTTCACCTCAATATCTTTTAAACTACGCATTTTCCATTGAACAAAACGGTTTTGTTAGCTCTAAAACGTTGTAAACAAACGTATTACAACAGTTCTGTTTATGGGAACAGCGTAGAACTTATTATTACAACGGTTTCTTATAGTTCCCCATGAAACTTAGTGAAAACTTAGCCCCGTAATAAGAGTTCACCTCAATATCTTTTAAACTACGCATTTCCCATTGGACAAAACGGTTCGGTTAGCTCTAAAACGTTGTAAACAAACGGTTTACAACAGTTCTGTCCATGGGAACAGCGTATAACTTATTATTACAACGGTTTCTTATAGTTCCCCATGAAACTTAGTGAAAACTTAGCCCCGTAATAAGAGTTCACCTCAATATCTTTTAAACTACGCATTTCCCATTGAACAAAACGGTTTTGCTAGCTCTAAAACGTTGTAAACAAACGTATTACAACAGTTCTGTCCATGGGAACAGCGTAGAACTTATTTTTACAACGGTTTCTTATAGTTCCCCATGAAACTTAGTGAAAACTTAGCCCCGTAATAAGAGTTCACCTCAATTTCTTTTAAACTACGCATTTCCCATTGAATAAAACTATTCTGTTAGCTCTAAAACGTTGTAAACAAACGTATTACAACAGGTCTGTCCATGGGAACAGCGTAGAACTTATTATTACAACGGTTTCTTATAGTTCCCTATCAAACTTAAGGAAAACTTAGCCCCGTAATAAGAGTTCACCTCAATTTCTTTTAAACTACGCATTTCCCATTGAATAAAACGGTTCTGTTAGCTCTAAAACGTTGTAAACAAACGTATTACAACAGTTCTGTCCATGGGAACAGCGTAGAACTTATTATTACAACGGTTTCTTATAGTTCCCTATGAAACTTAGTGAAAACTAAGCCCCGTAATAAGAGTTCACCTCAATATCTTTTAAACCACGCATTTCCCATTGAACAAAACGGTTTTGTTAGCTCTAAAACGTTGTAAACAAACGTATTACAGCAGTTCTGTCCATGGGAACAGCGTAGAACTTATTATTACAACGGTTTCTTATAGTTTCCCATGAAACTTAGTGAAAACTTAGCCCCGTAATAAGAGTTCACCTCAATATCTTTTAAACTACGCATTTCCCATTGAACAAAACGGTTTTGTTAGCTCTAAAACGTTGTAAACAAACGTATTACAACAGTTCTGTCCATGGGAACATCGTAGAACTTATTATTACAACGGTTTCTTATAGCTCCCCATGAAACTTAGTGAAAACTTAGCCCCGTAATAAGAGTTCACCTCAATATCTTTTAAACTACGCATTTCCCATTGAACAAAACGGTTTTGTTAGCTCTAAAATGTTGTAAACAAACGTATTACAACAGTTCTGTCCATGGGAACAGCGTAGAACTTATTATTACAACGGTTTCTTATAGTTCCCCATGAAACTTAGTGAAAACTTAGCCCCGTAATAAGAGTTCACCTCAATATCTTTTAAACTACGCATTTCCCATTGAACAAAACGGTTTTGTTAGCTCTAAAACGTTGTAAACAAACGTATTACAACAGTTCTGTCCATGGGAACAGCGTAGAACTTATTATTACAACGGTTTCTTATAGTTCCCCATGAAACTTAGTGAAAACTTAGCCCCGTAATAAGAGTTCACCTCAATATCTTTTAAACTACGCATTTCCCATTGAACAAAACGGTTTTGTTAGCTCTAAAACGTTGTAAACAAACATATTACAACAGTTCTGTCCATGGGAACAGCGTAGAACTTATTATTACAACGGTTTCTTATAGTTCCCCATGAAACTTAGTGAAAACTTAGCCCCGTAATAAGAGTTCACCTCAATATCTTTTAAACTACGCATTTCCCATTGAACAAAACGGTTCTGTTAGCTCTAAAACGTTTTAAACAAACGTATTACAACAGTTCTGTCCATGGGAACAGCGTAGAACTTATTATTACAACGGTTTCTTATAGTTCCTCATGAAACTTAGTGAAAGCTTAGCCCCGTAATAAGAGTTCACCTCAATATCTTTCAAACTACGCATTTCCCATTGAACAAAACGGTTTTGTTAGCTCTAAAACGTTGTAAACAAACGTATTACAACAGTTCTGTCCATGGGAACAGCGTAGAACTTATTATTACAACGGTTTCTTATAGTTCCCTATGAAACTTAGTGAAAACTTAGCCCTGTAATAAGAGTTCACCTCAATATCTTTTAAACTACGCATTTCCCATTGAACAAAACGGTTTTGTTAGCTCTAAAACGTTGTAAACAAACGTATTACAACAGTTCTGTCCATGGGAACAGCGTAGAACTTATTATTACAACGGTTTCTTATAGTTCCCCATGAAACTTAGTAAAAACCCGGTAATAAGAGTTCACCTCAATATCTTTTAAACTACGCATTTCCCATTGAACAAAACGATTTTGTTAGCTCTAAAACGTTGTAAACAAACGTATTACAACAGTTCTGTCCATGGGAACAGCGTAGAACTTATTATTACAACGGTTTCTTATAGTTCCCCATGAAACTTAGTAAAAACTTAGCCCCGTAATAAGAGTTCACCTCAATATCTTTTAAACTACGCATTTCCCATTGAACAAAACGGTTTTGTTAGCTCTAAAACGTTGTAAACAAACGTATTACAACAGTTCTGTCCATGGGAACAGCGTAGAACTTATTATTACAACGGTTTCTTATAGTTCCCCATGAAACTTAATGAAAACTTAGCCCCGTAATAAGAGTTCACCTCAATATCTTTTAAACTACGCATTTCCCATTGAACAAAATGGTTTTGTTAGCTCTAAAACGTTGTAAACAAACGTATAACAACAGTTCTGTCCATGGGAACAGCGTAGAACTTATTATTACAACGGTTTCTTATAGTTCCCCATGAAACTTAGTGAAAACTTAGCCCCGTAATAAGAGTTCACCTCAATATCTTCTAAACTACGCATTTCCCATTGAACAAAACGGTTTTGTTACCTCTAAAACGTTGTAAACAAACGTATTACAACAGTTCTGTCCATGGGAACAGCGTAGAACTTATTATTACAACGGTTTCTTATAGTTCCTCATGAAACTTAGTGAAAACTTAGCCCCGTAATAAGAGTTCACCTCAATATCTTTTAAACTACGCATTTCCCATTGAACAAAACGGTTTTGTTAGCTCTAAAACGTTGTAAACAAACGTATTACAACAGTTCTGTCCATGGGAACAGCGTAGAACTTATTATTACAACGGTTTCTTATAGTTCCCCATGAAACTTAGTGAAAACTTAGCCCCGTAATAAGAGTTCACCTCAATATCTTTTAAACTACGCATTTCCCATTGAACAAAACGGTTTTGTTAGCTCTAAAACGTTGTAAACAAACGTATTACAACAGTTCTGTCCATGGGAACAGCGTTGAACTTATTATTACAACGGTTTCTTATAGTTCCCCATGAAACTTAGTGAAAACTTAGCCCCGTAATAAGAGTTCACCTCAATATCTTTTAAACTACGCATTTCCCATTGAACAAAACGGTTTTGTTAGCTCTAAAACGTTGTAAACAAACATATTACAACAGCTCTGTCCATGGGAACAGCGTAGAACTTATTATTACAACGGTTTCTTATAGTTCCCTATGAAACTTAGTGAAAACTTAGCCCCGTAATAAGAGTTCACCTCAATATCTTTTAAACTACGCATTTCCCATTGAACAAAACGGTTTTGTTAGCTCTAAAACGTTGTAAACAAACGTATTACAACAGTTCTGTCCATGGGAACAGCGTAGAACTTATTATTACAACGGTTTCCTATAGTTCCCCATGAAACTTAGTGAAAACTTAGCCCCGTAATAAGAGTTCACCTCAATATCTTTTAAACTACGCATTTCCCATTGAACAAAACGGTTTTGTTAGCTCTAAAACGTTGTAAACAAACGTATTACAACAGCTCTGTCCATGGGAACATCGTAGAACTTATTATTACAACGGTTTCTTATAGTTCCCCATGAAACTTAGTGAAAACTTAGCCCCGTAATAAGAGTTCACCTCAATATCTTTTAAACTACGCATTTCCCATTGAACAAAACGGTTTTGTTAGCTCTAAAACGTTGTAAACAAACGTATTAGAACAGTTCTGTCCATGGGAACAGCGTAGAACTTATTATTACAACGGTTTCTTATAGTTCCCCATGAAACTTAGTGAAAACTTAGCCCCGTAATAAGAGTTCACCTCAATATCTTTTAAACTACGCATTTCCCATTGAACAAAATGGTTTTTTTAGCTCTAAAACGTTGTAAACAAACGTATTACAACAGCTCTGTCCATGGGAACAGCGTAGAACTTATTATTACAACGGTTTCTTAAAGTTCCCTATGAAACTTAGTGAAAACTTAGCCCCGTAATAAGAGTTCACCTCAATATCTTTTAAACTACGCATTTCCCATTGAACAAAACGGTTTTGTTAGCTCTAAAACGTTGTAAACAAACGTATTACAACAGTTCTGTCCATGGGAACAGCGTAGAACTTATTATTACAACGGTTTCCTATAGTTCCCCATGAAACTTAGTGAAAACTTAGCCCCGTAATAAGAGTTCACCTCAATATCTTTTAAACTACACACTTCCCATTGAACAAAACGGTTTTGTTAGCTCTAAAACGTTGTAAACAAACGTATTACAACAGCTCTGTCCATGGGAACAGCGTAGAACTTATTATTACAACGGTTTCTTATAGTTCCCCATGAAACTTAGTGAAAACTTAGCCCCGTAATAAGAGTTCACCTCAATATCTTTTAAACTACGCATTTCCCATTGAATAAAACTATTCTGTTAGCTCTAAAACGTTGTAAACAAACGTATTACAACAGGTCTGTCCATGGGAACAGCGTAGAACTTATTATTACAACGGTTTCTTATAGTTCCCTATCAAACTTAAGGAAAACTTAGCCCCGTAATAAGAGTTCACCTCAATTTCTTTTAAACTACGCATTTCCCATTGAATAAAACGGTTCTGTTAGCTCTAAAACGTTGTAAACAAACGTATTACAACAGTTCTGTCCATGGGAACAGCGTAGAACTTATTATTACAACGGTTTCTTATAGTTCCCCATGAAACTTAGTGAAAACTAAGCCCCGTAATAAGAGTATACCTCAATATCTTTTAAACCACGCATTTCCCATTGAACAAAACGGTTTTGTTAGCTCTAAAACGTTGTAAACAAACGTATTACAACAGTTCTGTCCATGGGAACAGCGTAGAACTTATTATTACAACGGTTTCTTATAGTTCCCCATGAAACTTAGTGAAAACTTAGCCCCGTAATAAGAGTTCACCTCAATATCTTTTAAACTACGCATTTCCCATTGAACAAAACGGTTTGGTTAGCTCTAAAACGTTGTAAACAAACGTATTACAACAGTTCTGTCCATGGGAACAGCGTAGAACTTATTATTACAACGGTTTCTTATAGCTCCCCATGAAACTTAGTGAAAACTTAGCCCCGTAATAAGAGTTCACCTCAATATCTTTTAAACTACGCATTTCCCATTGAACAAAACGGTTTTGTTAGCTCTAAAACGTTGTAAACAAACGTATTACAACAGTTCTGTCCATGGGAACAGCGTAGAACTTATTATTACAACGGTTTCTTATAGTTCCCCATGAAACTTAGTGAAAACTTAGCCCCGTAATAAGCGTTCACCTCAATATCTTTTAAACTACGCATTTCCCATTGAACAAAACGGTTTTGTTAGCTCTAAAACGTTGTAAACAAACGTATTACAACAGTTCTGTCCATGAGAACAGCGTAGAACTTATTATTACAACGGTTTCTTATAGTTCCCCATGAAACTTAGTGAAAACTTAGCCCCGTAATAAGAGTTCACCTCAATATCTTTTAAACTACGCATTTCCCATTGAACAAAACGGTTTTGTTAGCTCTAAAACGTTGTAAACAAACATATTACAACAGTTCTGTCCATGGGAACAGCGTAGAACTTATTATTACAACGGTTTCTTATAGTTCCCCATGAAACTTAGTGAAAACTTAGCCCCGTAATAAGAGTTCACCTCAATATCTTTTAAACTACGCATTTCCCATTGAACAAAACGGTTCTGTTAGCTCTAAAACGTTTTAAACAAACGTATTACAACAGTTCTGTCCATGGGAACAGCGTAGAACTTATTATTACAACGGTTTCTTATAGTTCCTCATGAAACTTAGTGAAAGCTTAGCCCCGTAATAAGAGTTCACCTCAATATCTTTCAAACTAGGCATTTCCCATTGAACAAAACGGTTTTGTTAGCTCTAAAACGTTGTAAACAAACGTATTACAACAGTTCTGTCCATGGGAACAGCGTAGAACTTATTATTACAACGGTTTCTTATAGTTCCCTATGAAACTTAGTGAAAACTTAGCCCCGTAATAAGAGTTCACCTCAATATCTTTTAAACTACGCATTTCCCATTGAACAAAACGGTTTTGTTAGCTCTAAAACGTTGTAAACAAACGTATTACAACAGTTCTGTCCATGGGAACAGCGTAGAACTTATTATTACTACGGTTTCTTATAGTTCCCCATGAAACTTAGTAAAAACCCGGTAATAAGAGTTCACCTCAATATCTTTTAAACTACGCATTTCCCATTGAACAAAACGATTTTGTTAGCTCTAAAACGTTGTAAACAAACGTATTACAACAGTTCTGTCCATGGGAACAGCGTAAAACTTATTATTACAACGGTTTCTTATAGTTCCCCATGAAACTTAGTAAAAACTTAGCCCCGTAATAAGAGTTCACCTCAATATCTTTTAAACTACGCATTTCCCATTGAACAAAACGGTTTTGTTAGCTCTAAAACGTTGTAAACAAACGTATTACAACAGTTCTGTCCATGGGAAAAGCGTAGAACTTATTATTACAACGGTTTCTTATAGTTCCCCATGAAACTTAATGAAAACTTAGCCCCGTAATAAGAGTTCACCTCAATATCTTTTAAACTACGCATTTCCCATTGAACAAAACGGTTTTGTTACCTCTAAAACGTTGTAAACAAACGTATTACAACAATTCTGTCCATGGGAACAGCGTAGAACTTATTATTACAACGGTTTCTTATAGTTCCCCATGAAACTTAGTGAAAACTTAGCCCCGTAATAAGAGTTCACCTCAATATCTTTTAAACTACGCATTTCCCATTGAACAAAACGGTTTTGTTACCTCTAAAACGTTGTAAACAAACGTATTACAACAGTTCTGTCCATGGGAACAGCGTAGAACTTATTATTACAACGGTTTCTTATAGTTCCTCATGAAACTTAGTGAAAACTTAGCCCCGTAATAAGAGTTCACCTCAATATCTTTTAAACTACGCATTTCCCATTGAACAAAACGGTTTTGTTAGCTCTAAAACGTTGTAAACAAACGTATTACAACAGTTCTGTCCATGGGAACAGCGTAGAACTTATTATTACAACGGTTTCTTATAGTTCCCCATGAAACTTAGTGAAAACTTAGCCCCGTAATAAGAGTTCACCTCAATATCTTTTAAACTACGCATTTCCCATTGAACAAAACGGTTTTGTTAGCTCTAAAACGTTGTAAACAAACGTATTACAACAGTTCTGTCCATGGGAACAGCGTAGAACTTATTATTACAACGGTTTCTTATAGTTCCCCATGAAACTTAGTGAAAACTTAGCCCCGTAATAAGAGTTCACCTCAATATCTTTTAAACTACGCATTTCCCATTGAACAAAACGGTTTTGTTAGCTCTAAAACGTTGTAAACAAACGTATTACAACAGTTCTGTCCATGGGAACAGCGTAGAACTTATTATTACAACGGTTTCTTATAGTTCCCCATGAAACTTAGTGAAAACTAAGCCCCGTAATAAGAGTTCACCTCAATATCTTTTAAACTACGCATTTCCCATTGAACAAAACGGTTTTGTTAGCTCTAAAACGTTGTAAACAAACGTATTACAACAGTTCTGTCCATGGGAACAGCGTAGAACTTATTATTACAACGGTTTCTTATAGTTCCCTATGAAACTTAGTGAAAACTTAGCCCCGTAATAAGAGTTCACCTCAATATCTTTTAAACTACGCATTTCCCATTGAACAAAACGGTTTTGTTAGCTCTAAAACGTTGTAAACAAACGTATTACAACAGTTCTGTCCATTGGAACAGCGTAGAACTTATTATTACAACGGTTTCTTATAGTTCCCCATGAAACTTAGTGAAAACTTAGCCCCGTAATAAGAGTTCACCTCAATATCTTTTAAACTACGCATTTCCCATTGAACAAAACGGTTTTGTTAGCTCTAAAACGTTGTAAACAAACGTATTACAACAGCTCTGTCCATGGGAACAGCGTAGAACTTATTATTACAACGGTTTCTTATAGTTCCCTATGAAACTTAGTGAAAACTTAGCCCCGTAATAAGAGTTCACCTCAATATCTTTTAAACTACGCATTTCCCATTGAACAAAACGGTTTTGTTAGCTCTAAAACGTTGTAAACAAACGTATTACAACAGTTCTGTCCATGGGAACAGCGTAGAACTTATTATTACAACGGTTTCCTATAGTTCCCCATGAAACTTAGTGAAAACTTAGCCCCGTAATAAGAGTTCACCTCAATATCTTTTAAACTACGCATTTCCCATTGAACAAAACGGTTTTGTTAGCTCTAAAACGTTGTAAACAAACGTATTACAACAGCTCTGTCCATGGGAACAGCGTAGAACTTATTATTACAACGGTTTCTTATAGTTCCCCATGAAACTTAGTGAAAACTTAGCCCCGTAATAAGAGTTCACCTCAATATCTTTTAAACTACGCATTTCCCATTGAACAAAACGGTTTTTTTAGCTCTAAAACGTTGTAAACAAACGTATTAGAACAGTTCTGTCCATGGGAACAGCGTAGAACTTATTATTACAACGGTTTCTTATAGTTCCCCATGAAACTTAGTGAAAACTTAGCCCCGTAATAAGAGTTCACCTCAATATCTTTTAAACTACGCATTTCCCATTGAACAAAACGGTTTTTTTAGCTCTAAAACGTTGTAAACAAACGTATTACAACAGCTCTGTCCATGGGAACAGCGTAGAACTTATTATTACAACGGTTTCTTAAAGTTCCCTATGAAACTTAGTGAAAACTTAGCCCCGTAATAAGAGTTCACCTCAATATCTTTTAAACTACGCATTTCCCATTGAACAAAACGGTTTTGTTAGCTCTAAAACGCTGTAAACAAACGTATTACAACAGTTCTGTCCATGGGAACAGCGTAGAACTTATTATTACAACGGTTTCCTATAGTTCCCCATGAAACTTAGTGAAAACTTAGCCCCGTAATAAGAGTTCACCTCAATATCTTTTAAACTACACATTTCCCATTGAACAAAACGGTTTTGTTAGCTCTAAAACGTTGTAAACAAACGTATTACAACAGCTCTGTCCATGGGAACAGCGTAGAACTTATTATTACAACGGTTTCTTATAGTTCCCCATGAAACTTAGTGAAAACTTAGCCCCGTAATAAGAGTTCACCTCAATATCTTTTAAACTACGCATTTCCCATTGAACAAAACGGTTTTGTTAGCTCTAAAACGTTGTAAACAAACGTATTACAACAGTTCTGTCCATGGGAACAGCGTAGAACTTATTATTACAACGGTTTCTTATAGTTCCCTATGAAACTTAGTGAAAACTTAGCCCCGTAATAAGAGTTCACCTCGATATCTTTTAAACTACGCATTTCCCATTGAACAAAACGGTTTTGTTAGCTCTAAAACGTTGTAAACAAACGTATTACAACAGTTCTGTCCATGGGAACAGCGTAGAACTTATTGTTACAACGGTTTCTTATAGTTCCCCATGAAACTTAGTGAAAACTTAGCCCCGTAATAAGAGTTCACCTCAATATCTTTTAAACTACGCATTTCCCATTGAACAAAACGGTTTTGTTAGCTCTAAAACGTTGTAAACAAACGTATTACAACAGTTCTGTCCATTGGAACAGCGTAGAACTTATTATTACAACGGTTTCTTATAGTTCCCAATGAAACTTAGTGAAAACTTAGCCCCGTAATAAGAGTTCACCTCAATATCTTTTAAACTACGCATTTCCCATTGAACAAAACGGTTTTGTTAGCTCTAAAACGTTGTAAACAAACGTATTACAACAGTTCTGTCCATGGGAACAGCGTAGAACTTATTATTACAACAGTTTCTTATAGTTCCCCATGAAACTTAGTGAAAACTTAGCCCCGTAATAAGAGTTCACCTCAATATCTTTTAAACTACGCATTTCCCATTGAACAAAACGGCTCTGTTAGCTCTAAAACGTTGTAAACAAACGTATTACAACAGTTCTGTCCATGGGAACAGCGTAGAACTTATTATTACAACGGTTTCGTATAGTTCCCCATGAAGCTTAGTGAAAACTTAGCCCCGTAATAAGAGTTCACCTCAATATCTTTTAAACTACGCATTTCCCATTGAACAAAACGGTTCTTTTAGCTCTAAAACGTTGTAATAAAACATATTACAACAGTTCTGTCCATGGGAACAGCGTAGAACTTATTATTACAACGGTTTCTTATAGTTCCCCATGGAACTTTGTGAAAACTTAGCCCCGTAATAAGAGTTCACCTCAATACCTTTTAAACTACGCATTTCCCATTGAACAAAACGGTTTTGTTAGCTCTAAAACGTTGTAAACAAACGTATTACAACAGTTCTGTCCATGGGAACAGCGTAGAACTTATTATTACATCGGTTTCTTATAGTTCCCCATGAAAACTTAGTGAAAACTTAGCCCCGTAATAAGAGTTCACCTCAATATCTTTTAAACTACGCATTTCCCATTGAACAAAACGGTTTTGTTAGCTCTAAAATGTTGTAAACAAACGTATTACAACAGTTCTGTCCATGGGAACAGCGTAGAACTTATTATTACAACGGTTTCTTATAGTTCCCCATGAAACTTAGTGAAAACTTAGCCCCGTAATAAGAGTTCACCTCAATATCTTTTAAACTACGCATTTCCCATTGAACAAAACGGTTCTGTTAGCTCTAAAACGTTGTAAACTAACGTATTACAACAGTTCTGTCCATGGGAACAGCGTAGAACTTATTATCACAACGGTTTCTTATAGTTCCTCATGAAACTTAGTGAAAACTTAGCCCCGTAATAAGAGTTCACCTCAATATCTTTTAAACTATGCATTTCCCATTGAACAAAACGGTTTTGTTAGCTCTAAAACGTTGTAAACAAACGTATTACAACAGTTCTGTCCATGGGAACAGCGTAGAACTTATTATTACAACGGTTTCTTATAGTTCCCCATGAAACTTAGTGAAAACTTAGCCCCGTAATAAGAGTTCACCTCAATATCTTTTAAACTACGCATTTCCCATTGAACAAAACGGTTTTGTTAGCTCTAAAACGTTGTAAACAAACGTATTACAACAGTTCTGTCCATGGGAACAGCGTAGAACTTATTATTACAACGGTTTCTTATAGTTCCCCATGAAACTTAGTGAAAACTTAGCCCCGTAATAAGAGTTCACCTCAATATCTTTTAAACTACGCATTTCCCATTGAACAAAACGGTTTTGTTAGCTCTAAAACGTTGTAAACAAACGTATTACAACAGTTCTGTCCATGGGAACAGCGTAGAACTTTTTATTACAACGGTTTCTTATAGTTCCCCATGAAACTTAGTGAAAACTTAGCCCCGTAATAAGAGTTCACCTCAATATCTTTTAAACTACGCATTTCCCATTGAACAAAACGGTTTTGTTAGCTCTAAAACGTTGTAAACAAACGTATTACAACAGTTCTGTCCATGGGAACAGCGTAGAACTTATTATTACAACGGTTTCTTATAGTTCCCCATGAAACTTAGTGAAAACTAAGCCCCGTAATAAGAGTTCACCTCAATATCTTTTAAACTACGCATTTCCCATTGAACAAAACGGTTTTGTTAGCTCTAAAACGTTGTAAACAAACGTATTACAACAGTTCTGTCCATGGGAACAGCGTAGAACTTATTATTACAACGGTTTCTTATAGTTCCCTATGAAACTTAGTGAAAACTTAGCCCCGTAATAAGAGTTCACCTCAATATCTTTTAAACTACGCATTTCCCATTGAACAAAACGGTTTTGTTAGCTCTAAAACGTTGTAAACAAACGTATTACAACAGTTCTGTCCATTGGAACAGCGTAGAACTTATTATTACAACGGTTTCTTATAGTTCCCCATGAAACTTAGTGAAAACTTAGCCCCGTAATAAGAGTTCACCTCAATATCTTTTAAACTACGCATTTCCCATTGAACAAAACGGTTTTGTTAGCTCTAAAACGTTGTAAACAAACGTATTACAACAGCTCTGTCCATGGGAACAGCGTAGAACTTATTATTACAACGGTTTCTTATAGTTCCCTATGAAACTTAGTGAAAACTTAGCCCCGTAATAAGAGTTCACCTCAATATCTTTTAAACTACGCATTTCCCATTGAACAAAACGGTTTTGTTAGCTCTAAAACGTTGTAAACAAACGTATTACAACAGTTCTGTCCATGGGAACAGCGTAGAACTTATTATTACAACGGTTTCCTATAGTTCCCCATGAAACTTAGTGAAAACTTAGCCCCGTAATAAGAGTTCACCTCAATATCTTTTAAACTACGCATTTCCCATTGAACAAAACGGTTTTGTTAGCTCTAAAACGTTGTAAACAAACGTATTACAACAGCTCTGTCCATGGGAACAGCGTAGAACTTATTATTACAACGGTTTCTTATAGTTCCCCATGAAACTTAGTGAAAACTTAGCCCCGTAATAACAGTTCACCTCAATATCTTTTAAACTACGCATTTCCCATTGAACAAAACGGTTTTTTTAGCTCTAAAACGTTGTAAACAGACGTATTAGAACAGTTCTGTCCATGGGAACAGCGTAGAACTTATTATTACAACGGTTTCTTATAGTTCCCAATGAAACTTAGTGAAAACTTAGCCCCGTAATAAGAGTTCACCTCAATATCTTTTAAACTACGCATTTCCCATTGAACAAAACGGTTTTTTTAGCTCTAAAACGTTGTAAACAAACGTATTACAACAGCTCTGTCCATGGGAACAGCGTAGAACTTATTATTACAACGGTTTCTTAAAGTTCCCTATGAAACTTAGTGAAAACTTAGCCCCGTAATAAGAGTTCACCTCAATATCTTTTAAACTACGCATTTCCCATTGAACAAAACGGTTTTGTTAGCTCTAAAACGCTGTAAACAAACGTATTACAACAGTTCTGTCCATGGGAACAGCGTAGAACTTATTATTACAACAGTTTCCTATAGTTCCCCATGAAACTTAGTGAAAACTTAGCCCCGTAATAAGAGTTCACCTCAATATCTTTTAAACTACACATTTCCCATTGAACAAAACGGTTTTGTTAGCTCTAAAACGTTGTAAACAAACGTATTACAACAGCTCTGTCCATGGGAACAGCGTAGAACTTATTATTACAACGGTTTCTTATAGTTCCCCATGAAACTTAGTGAAAACTTAGCCCCGTAATAAGAGTTCACCTCAATATCTTTTAAACTACGCATTTCCCATTGAACAAAACGGTTTTGTTAGCTCTAAAACGTTGTAAACAAACGTATTACAACAGTTCTGTCCATGGGAACAGCGTAGAACTTATTATTACAACGGTTTCTTATAGTTCCCTATGAAACTTAGTGAAAACTTAGCCCCGTAATAAGAGTTCACCTCGATATCTTTTAAACTACGCATTTCCCATTGAACAAAACGGTTTTGTTAGCTCTAAAACGTTGTAAACAAACGTATTACAACAGTTCTGTCCATGGGAACAGCGTAGAACTTATTGTTACAACGGTTTCTTATAGTTCCCCATGAAACTTAGTGAAAACTTAGCCCCGTAATAAGAGTTCACCTCAATATCTTTTAAACTACGCATTTCCCATTGAACAAAACGGTTTTGTTAGCTCTAAAACGTTGTAAACAAACGTATTACAACAGTTCTGTCCATGGGAACAGCGTAGAACTTATTATTACAACGGTTTCTTATAGTTCCCAATGAAACTTAGTGAAAACTTAGCCCCGTAATAAGAGTTCACCTCAATATCTTTTAAACTACGCATTTCCCATTGAACAAAACGGTTTTGTTAGCTCTAAAACGTTGTAAACAAACGTATTACAACAGTTCTGTCCATGGGAACAGCGTAGAACTTATTATTACAACAGTTTCTTATAGTTCCCCATGAAACTTAGTGAAAACTTAGCCCCGTAATAAGAGTTCACCTCAATATCTTTTAAACTACGCATTTCCCATTGAACAAAACGGCTCTGTTAGCTCTAAAACGTTGTAAACAAACGTATTACAACAGTTCTGTCCATGGGAACAGCGTAGAACTTATTATTACAACGGTTTCGTATAGTTCCCCATGAAGCTTAGTGAAAACTTAGCCCCGTAATAAGAGTTCACC
The DNA here is from genome assembly GCA_963924455.1 of Pelagia noctiluca. Classification (NCBI taxonomy): domain Eukaryota; kingdom Metazoa; phylum Cnidaria; class Scyphozoa; order Semaeostomeae; family Pelagiidae; genus Pelagia; species Pelagia noctiluca. Next base: position 5,960,059 of record OZ004329.1, read on the forward strand.
TCAATATCTTTTAAACTACGCATTTCCCATTGAACAAAACGGTTCTGTTAGCTCTAAAACGTTGTAATAAAACATATTACAACAGTTCTGTCCATGGGAACAGCGTAGAACTTATTATTACAACGGTTTCTTATAGTTCCCCATGGAACTTTGTGAAAACTTAGCCCCGTAATAAGAGTTCACCTCAATACCTTTTAAACTACGCATTTCCCATTGAACAAAACGGTTTTGTTAGCTCTAAAACGTTGTAAACAAACGTATTACAACAGTTCTGTCCATGGGAACAGCGTAGAACTTATTATTACATCGGTTTCTTATAGTTCCCCATGAAAACTTAGTGAAAACTTAGCCCCGTAATAAGAGTTCACCTCAATATCTTTTAAACTACGCATTTCCCATTGAACAAAACGGTTTTGTTAGCTCTAAAATGTTGTAAACAAACGTATTACAACAGTTCTGTCCATGGGAACAGCGTAGAACTTATTATTACAACGGTTTCTTATAGTTCCCCATGAAACTTAGTGAAAACTTAGCCCCGTAATAAGAGTTCACCTCAATATCTTTTAAACTACGCATTTCCCATTGAACAAAACGGTTCTGTTAGCTCTAAAACGTTGTAAACTAACGTATTACAACAGTTCTGTCCATGGGAACAGCGTAGAACTTATTATCACAACGGTTTCTTATAGTTCCTCATGAAACTTAGTGAAAACTTAGCCCCGTAATAAGAGTTCACCTCAATATCTTTTAAACTACGCATTTCCCATTGAACAAAACGGTTTTGTTAGCTCTAAAACGTTGTAAACAAACGTATTACAACAGTTCTGTCCATGGGAACAGCGTAGAACTTATTATTACAACGGTTTCTTATAGTTCCCCATGAAACTTAGTGAAAACTTAGCCCCGTAATAAGAGTTCACCTCAATATCTTTTAAACTACACATTTCCCATTGAACAAAACGGTTCTGTTAGCTCTAAAACGTTGTAAACAAACATATTACAACAGTTCTGTCCATGGGAACAGCGTAGAACTTATTATTACAACGGTTTCTTATAGTTCTCCATGAAACTTTGTGAAAACTTAGCCCCGTAATAAGAGTTCACCTCAATATCTTTTAAACTACGCATTTCCCATTGAACAAAACGATTTTGTTAGCTCTAAAACGTTGTAAACAAACGTATTACAACAGTTCTGTCCATGGGAACAGCGTAGAACTTATTATTACAACGGTTTCTTATAGTTCCCAATGAAACTTAGTGAAACCTTAGCCCCGTAATAAGAGTTCACCTCAATATCTTTTAAACTACGCATTTCCCATTGAACAAAACGGTTTTGTTAGCTCTAAAACGTTGTAAACAAACGTATTACAACAGTTCTGTCCATGGGAACAGCGTAGAACTTATTATTACAACGGTTTCTTATCGTTCCCCATGAAACTTAGTGAAAACTTAGCCCCGTAATAAGAGTTCACCTCAATATCTTTTAAACTACGCATTTCCCATTGAACAAAACGGTTCTGTTAGCTCTAAAACGTTGTAAACAAACGTATTACAACAGTTCTGTCCATGGGAACAGCGTAGAACTTATTATTACAACGGTTTCTTATAGTTCTCCATGAAACTTTGTGAAAACTTAGCCCCGTAATAAGAGTTCACCTCAATATCTTTTAAACTACGCATTTCCCATTGAACAAAACGATTTTGTTAGCTCTAAAACGTTGTAAACAAACGTATTACAACAGTTCTATCCATGGGAACAGCGTAGAACTTATTATTACAACGGTTTCTTATAGTTCCCAATTAAACTTAGTGAAACCTTAGCCCCGTAATAAGAGTTCACCTCAATATCTGTTAGACTACGCATTTCCTATTGAACAAAACGGTTTTGTTAGCTCTAAAACGTTGTAAATAAACGTATTACAACAGTTCTGTTCATGGGAACAGCGTAGAACTTATTATTACAACGGTTTCTTATAGTTCCCCATGAAACTTAGTGAAAACTTAGCCCCGTAATAAGAGTTCACCTCAATATCTTTTAAACTACGCATTTCCCATTGAACAAAACGGTTCTGTTAGCTCTAAAACGTTGTAAACAAACGTATTACAACAGTTCTGTCCATGGGAACAGCGTAGAACTTATTATTACAACGGTTTCTTATAGTTCCCCATGAAACTTAGTGAAAACTTAGCCCCGTAATAAGAGTTCACCTCAATATCTTTTAAACTACGCATTTCCCATTGAACAAAACGGTTCTGTTAGCACTAAAACCTTGTAAACAAACGTATTACAACAGTTCTGTCCATGGGAACAGCGTAGAACTTATTATTACAACGGTTTCTTATAGTTCCCCATGAAACTTAGTGAAAACTTAGCCCCGTAATAAGAGTTCACTTCAATATCTTTTAAACTACGCATTTCCCATTGAAGAAAACGGTTCTGTTAGCTCTAAAACGTTGTAAACAAACGTATTACAACAGTTCTGTCCATGGGAACAGCGTAGAACTTATTATTACAACGGTTTCTTATAGTTCCCATGAAACTTAGTGAAAACTTAGCCCCGTAATAAGAGTTTACCTCAATATCTTTTAAACTAAGCATTTCCCATTGAACAAAACGGTTTTGTTAGCTCTAAAACGTTGTAAACAAACGTATTACCATAGTTCTGTCCATGGGAACAGCGTAGAACTTATTATTACAACGGTTTCTTATAGTTCCTCATGAAACTTAGTGAAAACTTAGCCCCGTAATAAGAGTTCACCTCAATATCTTTTAAACTACGCATTTCCCATTGAACAAAACAGTTTTGTTAGCTCTAAAACGTTGTAAACAAACGTATTACAACAGTTCTGTCCATGGGAACAGCGTAGAACTTATTATTACAACGGTTTCTTATAGTTCTCCATGAAACTTTGTGAAAACTTAGCGCCGTAATAAGAGTTCACCTCAATATCTTTTAAACTACGCATTTCCCATTGAACAAAACGGTTTTGTTAGCTCTAAAACGTTGTAAACAAACGTATTACAACAGTTCTCACCATGGGAACAGCGTAGAACTTATTATTCCAACGGTTTCTTATAGTTCCCTATGAAACTTAGTGAAAACTTAGCCCCGTAATAAGAGTTCACCTCAATATCTTTTAAACTACGCATTTCCCATTGAACAAAACGGTTTTGTTAGCTCTAAAACGTTGTAAACAAACGTATTACAACAGTTCTGTCCATGGGAACAGCGTAGAACTTATTATTACAACGGTTTCTTATAGTTCTCCATGAAACTTTGTGAAAACTTAGCGCCGTAATAAGAGTTCACCTCAATATCTTTTAAACTACGCATTTCCCATTGAACAAAACGGTTTTGTTAGCTCTAAAACGTTGTAAACAAACGTATTACAACAGTTCTCACCATGGGAACAGCGTAGAACTTATTATTACAACGGTTTCTTATAGTTCCCCATGAAACTTAGTGAAAACTTAGCCCCGTAATAAGAGTTCACCTCAATATCTTTTAAACTACGCATTTCCCATTGAACAAAACGGTTCTGTTAGCTCTAAAACGTTGTAGACAAACGTATTACAACAGTTCTGTCCATGGGAACAGCGTAGAACTTATTATTACAACGGTTTCTTATAGTTCCCCATGAAACTTAGTGAAAACTTAGCCCCGTAATAAGAGTTCACCTCAATATCTTTTAAACTACGCATTTCCCATTGAACAAAACGGTTCTGTTAGCACTAAAACCTTGTAAACAAACGTATTACAACAGTTCTGTCCATGGGAACAGCGTAGAACTTATTATTACAACGGTTTCTTATAGTTCCCCATGAAACTTAGTGAAAACTTAGCCCCGTAATAAGAGTTCACCTCAATATCTTTTAAACTACGCATTTCCCATTGAAGAAAACGGTTCTGTTAGCTCTAAAACGTTGTAAACAAACGTATTACAACAGTTCTGTCCATGGGAACAGCGTAGAACTTATTATTACAACGGTTTCTTATAGTTCCCATGAAACTTAGTGAAAACTTAGCCCCGTAATAAGAGTTTACCTCAATATCTTTTAAACTAAGCATTTCCCATTGAACAAAACGGTTTTGTTAGCTCTAAAACGTTGTAAACAAACGTATTACCATAGTTCTGTCCATGGGAACAGCGTAGAACTTATTATTACAACGGTTTCTTATAGTTCCTCATGAAACTTAGTGAAAACTTAGCCCCGTAATAAGAGTTCACCTCAATATCTTTTAAACTACGCATTTCCCATTGAACAAAACAGTTTTGTTAGCTCTAAAACGTTGTAAACAAACGTATTACAACAGTTCTGTCCATGGGAACAGCGTAGAACTTATTATTACAACGGTTTCTTATAGTTCCCTATGAAACTTAGTGAAAACTTAGCCCCGTAATAAGAGTTCACCTCAATATCTTTTAAACTACGCATTTCCCATTGAACAAAACGGTTTTGTTAGCTCTAAAACGTTGTAAACAAACGTATTACAACAGTTCTGTCCATGGGAACAGCGTAGAACTTATTATTACAACGGTTTCTTATAGTTCCCCATGAAACTTAGTAAAAACCCGGTAATAAGAGTTCACCTCAATATCTTTTAAACTACGCATTTCCCATTGAACAAAACGATTTTGTTAGCTCTAAAACGTTGTAAACAAACGTATTACAACAGTTCTGTCCATGGGAACAGCGTAGAACTTATTATTACAACGGTTTCTTATAGTTCCCCATGAAACTTAGTAAAAACTTAGCCCCGTAATAAGAGTTCACCTCAATATCTTTTAAACTACGCATTTCCCATTGAACAAAACGGTTTTGTTAGCTCTAAAACGTTGTAAACAAACGTATTACAACAGTTCTGTCCATGGGAACAGCGTAGAACTTATTATTACAACGGTTTCTTATAGTTCCCCATGAAACTTAATGAAAACTTAGCCCCGTAATAAGAGTTCACCTCAATATCTTTTAAACTACGCATTTCCCATTGAACAAAACGGTTTTGTTAGCTCTAAAACGTTGTAAACAAACGTATTACAACAGTTCTGTCCATGGGAACAGCGTAGAACTTATTATTACAACGGTTTCTTATAGTTCCCCATGAAACTTAGTGAAAACTTAGCCCCGTAATAAGAGTTCACCTCAATATCTTTTAAACTACGCATTTCCCATTGAACAAAACGGTTTTGTTACCTCTTAAACGTTGTAAACAAACGTATTACAACAGTTCTGTCCATGGGAACAGCGTAGAACTTATTATTACAACGGTTTCTTATAGTTCCTCATGAAACTTAGTGAAAACTTAGCCCCGTAATAAGAGTTCACCTCAATATCTTTTAAACTACGCATTTCCCATTGAACAAAACGGTTTTGTTAGCTCTAAAACGTTGTAAACAAACGTATTACAACAGTTCTGTCCATGGGAACAGCGTAGAACTTATTATTACAACGGTTTCTTATAGTTCCCCATGAAACTTAGTGAAAACTTAGCCCCGTAATAAGAGTTCACCTCAATATCTTTTAAACTACGCATTTCCCATTGAACAAAACGGTTTTGTTAGCTCTAAAACGTTGTAAACAAACGTATTACAACAGTTCTGTCCATGGGAACAGCGTAGAACTTATTATTACAACGGTTTCTTATAGTTCCCCATGAAACTTAGTGAAAATTTAGCCCCGTAATAAGAGTTCACCTCAATATCTTTTAAACTACGCATTTCCCATTGAACAAAACGGTTTTGTTAGCTCTAAAACGTTGTAAACAAACGTATTACAACAGTTCTGTCCATGGGAACAGCGTAGAACTTATTATTACAACGGTTTCTTATAGTTCCCCATGAAACTTAGTGAAAACTTAGCCCCGTAATAAGAGTTCACCTCAATATCTTTTAAACTACGCATTTCCCATTGAACAAAACGGTTTTGTTAGCTCTAAAACGTTGTAAACAAACGTATTACAACAGTTCTGTCCATTGGAACAGCGTAGAACTTATTATTACAACGGTTTCTTATAGTTCCCCATGAAACTTAGTGAAAACTTAGCCCCGTAATAAGAGTTCACCTCAATATCTTTTAAACTACGCATTTCCCATTGAACAAAACGGTTTTGTTAGCTCTAAAACGTTGTAAACAAACATATTACAACAGCTCTGTCCATGGGAACAGCGTAGAACTTATTATTACAACGGTTTCTTATAGTTCCCTATGAAACTTAGTGAAAACTTAGCCCCGTAATAAGAGTTCACCTCAATATCTTTTAAACTACGCATTTCCCATTGAACAAAACGGTTTTGTTAGCTCTAAAACGTTGTAAACAAACGTATTACAACAGTTCTGTCCATGGGAACAGCGTAGAACTTATTATTACAACGGTTTCCTATAGTTCCCCATGAAACTTAGTGAAAACTTAGCCCCGTAATAAGAGTTCACCTCAATATCTTTTAAACTACGCATTTCCCATTGAACAAAACGGTTTTGTTAGCTCTAAAACGTTGTAAACAAACGTATTACAACAGCTCTGTCCATGGGAACAGCGTAGAACTTATTATTACAACGGTTTCTTATAGTTCCCCATGAAACTTAGTGAAAACTTAGCCCCGTAATAAGAGTTCACCTCAATATCTTTTAAACTACGCATTTCCCATTGAACAAAACGGTTTTGTTAGCTCTAAAACGTTGTAAACAAACGTATTAGAACAGTTCTGTCCATGGGAACAGCGTAGAACTTATTATTACAACGGTTTCTTATAGTTCCCCATGAAACTTAGTGAAAACTTAGCCCCGTAATAAGAGTTCACCTCAATATCTTTTAAACTACGCATTTCCCATTGAACAAAACGGTTTTTTTAGCTCTAAAACGTTGTAAACAAACGTATTACAACAGCTCTGTCCATGGGAACAGCGTAGAACTTATTATTACAACGGTTTCTTAAAGTTCCCTATTAAACTTAGTGAAAACTTAGCCCCGTAATAAGAGTTCACCTCAATATCTTTTAAACTACGCATTTCCCATTGAACAAAACGGTTCTGTTAGCTCTAAAACGTTGTAAACAAACGTATTACAACAGTTCTGTCCATGGGAACAGCGTAGAACTTATTATTACAACGGTTTCCTATAGTTCCCCATGAAACTTAGTGAAAACTTAGCCCCGTAATAAGAGTTCACCTCAATATCTTTTAAACTACACACTTCCCATTGAACAAAACGGTTTTGTTAGCTCTAAAACGTTGTAAACAAACGTATTACAACAGCTCTGTCCATGGGAACAGCGTAGAACTTATTATTACAACGGTTTCTTATAGTTCCCCATGAAACTTAGTGAAAACTTAGCCCCGTAATAAGAGTTCACCTCAATATCTTTTAAACTACGCATTTCCCATTGAATAAAACTATTCTGTTAGCTCTAAAACGTTGTAAACAAACGTATTACAACAGGTCTGTCCATGGGAACAGCGTAGAACTTATTATTACAACGGTTTCTTATAGTTCCCTATCAAACTTAAGGAAAACTTAGCCCCGTAATAAGAGTTCACCTCAATTTCTTTTAAACTACGCATTTCCCATTGAATAAAACGGTTCTGTTAGCTCTAAAACGTTGTAAACAAACGTATTACAACAGTTCTGTCCATGGGAACAGCGTAGAACTTATTATTACAACGGTTTCTTATAGTTCCCCATGAAACTTAGTGAAAACTAAGCCCCGTAATAAGAGTATACCTCAATATCTTTTAAACCACGCATTTCCCATTGAACAAAACGGTTTTGTTAGCTCTAAAACGTTGTAAACAAACGTATTACAACAGTTCTGTCCATGGGAACAGCGTAGAACTTATTATTACAACGGTTTCTTATAGTTCCCCATGAAACTTAGTGAAAACTTAGCCCCGTAATAAGAGTTCACCTCAATATCTTTTAAACTACGCATTTCCCATTGAACAAAACGGTTTTGTTAGCTCTAAAACGTTGTAAACAAACGTATTACAACAGTTCTGTCCATGGGAACAGCGTAGAACTTATTATTACAACGGTTTCTTATAGCTCCCCATGAAACTTAGTGAAAACTTAGCCCCGTAATAAGAGTTCACCTCAATATCTTTTAAACTACGCATTTCCCATTGAACAAAACGGTTTTGTTAGCTCTAAAACGTTGTAAACAAACGTATTACAACAGTTCTGTCCATGGGAACAGCGTAGAACTTATTATTACAACGGTTTCTTATAGTTCCCCATGAAACTTAGTGAAAACTTAGCCCCGTAATAAGCGTTCACCTCAATATCTTTTAAACTACGCATTTCCCATTGAACAAAACGGTTTTGTTAGCTCTAAAACGTTGTAAACAAACGTATTACAACAGTTCTGTCCATGAGAACAGCGTAGAACTTATTATTACAACGGTTTCTTATAGTTCCCCATGAAACTTAGTGAAAACTTAGCCCCGTAATAAGAGTTCACCTCAATATCTTTTAAACTACGCATTTCCCATTGAACAAAACGGTTTTGTTAGCTCTAAAACGTTGTAAACAAACATATTACAACAGTTCTGTCCATGGGAACAGCGTAGAACTTATTATTACAACGGTTTCTTATAGTTCCCCATGAAACTTAGTGAAAACTTAGCCCCGTAATAAGAGTTCACCTCAATATCTTTTAAACTACGCATTTCCCATTGAACAAAACGGTTCTGTTAGCTCTAAAACGTTTTAAACAAACGTATTACAACAGTTCTGTCCATGGGAACAGCGTAGAACTTATTATTACAACGGTTTCTTATAGTTCCTCATGAAACTTAGTGAAAGCTTAGCCCCGTAATAAGAGTTCACCTCAATATCTTTCAAACTACGCATTTCCCATTGAACAAAACGGTTTTGTTAGCTCTAAAACGTTGTAAACAAACGTATTACAACAGTTCTGTCCATGGGAACAGCGTAGAACTTATTATTACAACGGTTTCTTATAGTTCCCTATGAAACTTAGTGAAAACTTAGCCCCGTAATAAGAGTTCACCTCAATATCTTTTAAACTACGCATTTCCCATTGAACAAAACGGTTTTGTTAGCTCTAAAACGTTGTAAACAAACGTATTACAACAGTTCTGTCCATGGGAACAGCGTAGAACTTATTATTACAACGGTTTCTTATAGTTCCCCATGAAACTTAGTAAAAACCCGGTAATAAGAGTTCACCTCAATATCTTTTAAACTACGCATTTCCCATTGAACAAAACGATTTTGTTAGCTCTAAAACGTTGTAAACAAACGTATTACAACAGTTCTGTCCATGGGAACAGCGTAGAACTTATTATTACAACGGTTTCTTATAGTTCCCCATGAAACTTAGTAAAAACTTAGCCCCGTAATAAGAGTTCACCTCAATATCTTTTAAACTACGCATTTCCCATTGAACAAAACGGTTTTGTTAGCTCTAAAACGTTGTAAACAAACGTATTACAACAGTTCTGTCCATGGGAACAGCGTAGAACTTATTATTACAACGGTTTCTTATAGTTCCCCATGAAACTTAATGAAAACTTAGCCCCGTAATAAGAGTTCACCTCAATATCTTTTAAACTACGCATTTTCCATTGAACAAAACGGTTTTGTTACCTCTAAAACGTTGTAAACAAACGTATTACAACAGTTCTGTCCATGGGAACAGCGTAGAACTTATTATTACAACGGTTTCTTATAGTTCCCCATGAAACTTAGTGAAAACTTAGCCCCGTAATAAGAGTTCACCTCAATATCTTTTAAACTACGCATTTCCCATTGAACAAAACGGTTTTGTTACCTCTAAAACGTTGTAAACAAACGTATTACAACAGTTCTGTCCATGGGAACAGCGTAGAACTTATTATTACAACGGTTTCTTATAGTTCCTCATGAAACTTAGTGAAAACTTAGCCCCGTAATAAGAGTTCACCTCAATATCTTTTAAACTACGCATTTCCCATTGAACAAAACGGTTTTGTTAGCTCTAAAACGTTGTAAACAAACGTATTACAACAGTTCTGTCCATGGGAACAGCGTAGAACTTATTATTACAACGGTTTCTTATAGTTCCCCATGAAACTTAGTGAAAACTTAGCCCCGTAATAAGAGTTCACCTCAATATCTTTTAAACTACGCATTTCCCATTGAACAAAACGGTTTTGTTAGCTCTAAAACGTTGTAAACAAACGTATTACAACAGTTCTGTCCATGGGAACAGCGTAGAACTTATTATTACAACGGTTTCTTATAGTTCCCCATGAAACTTAGTGAAAACTTAGCCCCGTAATAAGAGTTCACCTCAATATCTTTTAAACTACGCATTTCCCATTGAACAAAACGGTTTTGTTAGCTCTAAAACGTTGTAAACAAACGTATTACAACAGTTCTGTCCATGGGAACAGCGTAGAACTTATTATTACAACGGTTTCTTATAGTTCCCCATGAAACTTAGTGAAAACTAAGCCCCGTAATAAGAGTTCACCTCAATATCTTTTAAACTACGCATTTCCCATTGAACAAAACGGTTTTGTTAGCTCTAAAACGTTGTAAACAAACGTATTACAACAGTTCTGTCCATGGGAACAGCGTAGAACTTATTATTACAACGGTTTCTTATAGTTCCCCATGAAACTTAGTGAAAACTTAGCCCCGTAATAAGAGTTCACCTCAATATCTTTTAAACTACGCATTTCCCATTGAACAAAACGGTTTTGTTAGCTCTAAAACGTTGTAAACAAACGTATTACAACAGTTCTGTCCATTGGAACAGCGTAGAACTTATTATTACAACGGTTTCTTATAGTTCCCCATGAAACTTAGTGAAAACTTAGCCCCGTAATAAGAGTTCACCTCAATATCTTTTAAACTACGCATTTCCCATTGAACAAAACGGTTTTGTTAGCTCTAAAACGTTGTAAACAAACGTATTACAACAGCTCTGTCCATGGGAACAGCGTAGAACTTATTATTACAACGGTTTCTTATAGTTCCCTATGAAACTTAGTGAAAACTTAGCCCCGTAATAAGAGTTCACCTCAATATCTTTTAAACTACGCATTTCCCATTGAACAAAACGGTTTTGTTAGCTCTAAAACGTTGTAAACAAACGTATTACAACAGTTCTGTCCATGGGAACAGCGTAGAACTTATTATTACAACGGTTTCCTATAGTTCCCCATGAAACTTAGTGAAAACTTAGCCCCGTAATAAGAGTTCACCTCAATATCTTTTAAACTACGCATTTCCCATTGAACAAAACGGTTTTGTTAGCTCTAAAACGTTGTAAACAAACGTATTACAACAGCTCTGTCCATGGGAACAGCGTAGAACTTATTATTACAACGGTTTCTTATAGTTCCCCATGAAACTTAGTGAAAACTTAGCCCCGTAATAAGAGTTCACCTCAATATCTTTTAAACTACGCATTTCCCATTGAACAAAACGGTTTTTTTAGCTCTAAAACGTTGTAAACAAACGTATTAGAACAGTTCTGTCCATGGGAACAGCGTAGAACTTATTATTACAACGGTTTCTTATAGTTCCCCATGAAACTTAGTGAAAACTTAGCCCCGTAATAAGAGTTCACCTCAATATCTTTTAAACTACGCATTTCCCATTGAACAAAACGGTTTTATTAGCTCTAAAACGTTGTAAACAAACGTATTACAACAGCTCTGTCCATGGGAACAGCGTAGAACTTATTATTACAACGGTTTCTTAAAGTTCCCTATGAAACTTAGTGAAAACTTAGCCCCGTAATAAGAGTTCACCTCAATATCTTTTAAACTACGCATTTCCCATTGAACAAAACGGTTTTGTTAGCTCTAAAACGCTGTAAACAAACGTATTACAACAGTTCTGTCCATGGGAACAGCGTAGAACTTATTATTACAACGGTTTCCTATAGTTCCCCATGAAACTTAGTGAAAACTTAGCCCCGTAATAAGAGTTCACCTCAATATCTTTTAAACTACACATTTCCCATTGAACAAAACGGTTTTGTTAGCTCTAAAACGTTGTAAACAAACGTATTACAACAGCTCTGTCCATGGGAACAGCGTAGAACTTATTATTACAACGGTTTCTTATAGTTCCCCATGAAACTTAGTGAAAACTTAGCCCCGTAATAAGAGTTCACCTCAATATCTTTTAAACTACGCATTTCCCATTGAACAAAACGGTTTTGTTAGCTCTAAAACGTTGTAAACAAACGTATTACAACAGTTCTGTCCATGGGAACAGCGTAGAACTTATTATTACAACGGTTTCTTATAGTTCCCTATGAAACTTAGTGAAAACTTAGCCCCGTAATAAGAGTTCACCTCGATATCTTTTAAACTACGCATTTCCCATTGAACAAAACGGTTTTGTTAGCTCTAAAACGTTGTAAACAAACGTATTACAACAGTTCTGTCCATGGGAACAGCGTAGAACTTATCATTACAACGGTTTCTTATAGTTCCCCATGAAACTTAGTGAAAACTTAGCCCCGTAATAAGAGTTCACCTCAATATCTTTTAAACTACGCATTTCCCATTGAACAAAACGGTTCTGTTAGCTCTAAAACGTTGTAAACAAACGTATTAAAACAGTTCTGTCCATGGGAACAGCGTAGAACTTATTGTTACAACGGTTTCTTATAGTTCCCCATGAAACTTAGTGAAAACTTAGCCCCGTAATAAGAGTTCACCTCAATATCTTTTAAACTACGCATTTCCCATTGAACAAAACGGTTTTGTTAGCTCTAAAACGTTGTAAACAAACGTATTACAACAGTTCTGTCCATGGGAACAGCGTAGAACTTATTATTACAACGGTTTCTTATAGTTCCCAATGAAACTTAGTGAAAACTTAGCCCCGTAATAAGAGTTCACCTCAATATCTTTTAAACTACGCATTTCCCATTGAACAAAACGGTTTTGTTAGCTCTAAAACGTTGTAAAAAAACGTATTACAACAGTTCTGTCCATGGGAACAGCGTAGAACTTATTATTACAACAGTTTCTTATAGTTCCCCATGAAACTTAGTGAAAACTTAGCCCCGTAATAAGAGTTCACCTCAATATCTTTTAAACTACGCATTTTCCATTGAACAAAACGGCTCTGTTAGCTCTAAAACGTTGTAAACAAACGTATTACAACAGTTCTGTCCATGGGAACAGCGTAGAACTTATTATTACAACGGTTTCGTATAGTTCCCCATGAAGCTTAGTGAAAACTTAGCCCCGTAATAAGAGTTCACCTCAATATCTTTTAAACTACGCATTTCCCATTGAACAAAACGGTTCTGTTAGCTCTAAAACGTTGTAATAAAACATATTACAACAGTTCTGTCCATGGGAACAGCGTAGAACTTATTATTACAACGGTTTCTTATAGTTCCCCATGGAACTTTGTGAAAACTTAGCCCCGTTATAAGAGTTCACCTCAATACCTTTTAAACTACGCATTTCCCATTGAACAAAACGGTTTTGTTAGCTCTAAAACGTTGTAAACAAACGTATTACAACAGTTCTGTCCATGGGAACAGCGTAGAACTTATTATTACATCAGTTTCTTATAGTTCCCCATGAAAACTTAGTGAAAACTTAGCCCCGTAATAAGAGTTCACCTCAATATCTTTTAAACTACGCATTTCCCATTGAACAAAACGGTTTTGTTAGCTCTAAAATGTTGTAAACAAACGTATTACAACAGTTCTGTCCATGGGAACAGCGTAGAACTTATTATTACAACGGTTTCTTATAGTTCCCCATGAAACTTAGTGAAAACTTAGCCCCGTAATAAGAGTTCACCTCAATATCTTTTAAACTACGCATTTCCCATTGAACAAAACGGTTTTGTTAGCTCTAAAACGTTGTAAACAAACGTATTACAACAGTTCTGTCCATGGGAACAGCGTAGAACTTATTATTACAACGGTTTCTTATAGTTCCCTATGAAACTTAGTGAAAACTTAGCCCCGTAATAAGAGTTCACCTCAATATCTTTTAAACTACACATTTCCCATTGAACAAAACGGTTTTTTTAGCTCTAAAACGTTGTAAACAAACGTATTACAACAGCTCTGTCCATGGGAACAGCGTAGAACTTATTATTACAACGGTTTCTTATAGTTCCCCATGAAACTTAGTGAAAACTTAGCCCCGTAATAAGAGTTCACCTCAATATCTTTTAAACTACGCATTTCCCATTGAACAAAACGGTTTTGTTAGCTCTAAAACGTTGTAAACAAACGTATTACAACAGTTCTGTCCATGGGAACAGCGTGGAACTTATTATTACAACGGTTTCTTATAGTTCCCTATGAAACTTAGTGAAAACTTAGCCCCGTAATAAGAGTTCACCTCAATATCTTTTAAACTACGCATTTCCCATTGAACAAAACGGTTTTGTTAGCTCTAAAACGTTGTAAACAAACGTATTACAACAGTTCTGTCCATGGGAACAGCGTAGAACTTATTGTTACAACGGTTTCTTATAGTTCCCCATGAAACTTAGTGAAAACTTAGTACCGTAATAAGAGTTCACCTCAATATCTTTTAAACTACGCATTTCCCATTGAACAAAACGGTTTTGTTAGCTCTAAAACGTTGTAAACAAACGTATTACAACAGTTCTGTCCATGGGAACAGCGTAGAACTTATTATTACAACGGTTTCTTATAGTTCCCAATGAAACTTAGTGAAAACTTAGCCCCGTAATAAGAGTTCACCTCAATATCTTTTAAACTACGCATTTCCCATTGAACAAAACGGTTTTGTTAGCTCTAAAACGTTGTAAACAAACGTATTACAACAGTTCTGTCCATGGGAACAGCGTAGAACTTATTATTACAACGGTTTCTTATAGTTCCCAATGAAACTTAGTGAAAACTTAGCCCCGTAATAAGAGTTCACCTCAATATCTTTTAAACTACGCATTTCCCATTGAACAAAACGGTTTTGTTAGCTCTAAAACGTTGTAAACAAACGTATTACAACAGTTCTGTCCATGGGAACAGCGTAGAACTTATTATTACAACGGTTTCTTATAGTTCTCCATGAAACTTTGTGAAAACTTAGCCCCGTAATAAGAGTTCACCTCAATATCTTTTAAACTACGCATTTCCCATTGAACAAAACGATTTTGTTAGCTCTAAAACGTTGTAAACAAACGTATTACAACAGTTCTGTCCATGGGAACAGCGTAGAACTTATTATTACAACGGTTTCTTATAGTTCCCAATGAAACTTAGTGAAAGCTTAGCCCCGTAATAAGAGTTCACCTCAATATCTTTTAAACTACGCATTTCCCATTGAACAAAACGGTTTTGTTAGCTCTAAAACGTTGTAAACAAACGTATTACAACAGTTCTGTCCATGGGAACAGCGTAGAACTTATTATTACAACGGTTTCTTATCGTTCCCCATGAAACTTAGTGAAAACTTAGCCCCGTAATAAGAGTTCACCTCAATATCTTTTAAACTACGCATTTCCCATTGAACAAAACGGTTCTGTTAGCTCTAAAACGTTGTAAACAAACGTATTACAACAGTTCTGTCCATGGGAACAGCGTAGAACTTATTATTACAACGGTTTCTTATAGTTCTCCATGAAACTTTGTGAAAACTTAGCCCCGTAATAAGAGTTCACCTCAATATCTTTTAAACTACGCATTTCCCATTGAACAAAACGATTTTGTTAGCTCTAAAACGTTGTAAACAAACGTATTACAACAGTTCTATCCATGGGAACAGCGTAGAACTTATTATTACAACGGTTTCTTATAGTTCCCAATGAAACTTAGTGAAACCTTAGCCCCGTAATAAGAGTTCACCTCAATATCTGTTAGACTACGCATTTCCTATTGAACAAAACGGTTTTGTTAGCTCTAAAACGTTGTAAATAAACGTATTACAACAGTTCTGTTCATGGGAACAGCGTAGAACTTATTATTACAACGGTTTCTTATAGTTCCCCATGAAACTTAGTGAAAACTTAGCCCCGTAATAAGAGTTCACCTCAATATCTTTTAAACTACGCATTTCCCATTGAACAAAACGGTTCTGTTAGCTCTAAAACGTTGTAAACAAACGTATTACAACAGTTCTGTCCATGGGAACAGCGTAGAACTTATTATTACAACGGTTTCTTATAGTTCCCCATGAAACTTAGTGAAAACTTAGCCCCGTAATAAGAGTTCACCTCAATATCTTTTAAACTACGCATTTCCCATTGAACAAAACGGTTCTGTTAGCACTAAAACCTTGTAAACAAACGTATTACAACAGTTCTGTCCATGGGAACAGCGTAGAACTTATTATTACAACGGTTTCTTATAGTTCCCCATGAAACTTAGTGAAAACTTAGCCCCGTAATAAGAGTTCACCTCAATATCTTTTAAACTACGCATTTCCCATTGAACAAAACGGTTCTGTTAGCTCTAAAACGTTGTAAACAAACGTATTACAACAGTTCTGTCCATGGGAACAGCGTAGAACTTATTATTACAACGGTTTCTTATAGTTCCCATGAAACTTAGTGAAAACTTAGCCCCGTAATAAGAGTTTACCTCAATATCTTTTAAACTAAGCATTTCCCATTGAACAAAACGGTTTTGTTAGCTCTAAAACGTTGTAAACAAACGTATTACCATAGTTCTGTCCATGGGAACAGCGTGAACTTATTATTACAACGGTTTCTTATAGTTCCTCATGAAACTTAGTGAAAACTTAGCCCCGTAATAAGAGTTCACCTCAATATCTTTTAAACTACGCATTTCCCATTGAACAAAACAGTTTTGTTAGCTCTAAAACGTTGTAAACAAACGTATTACAACAGTTCTGTCCATGGGAACAGCGTAGAACTTATTATTACAACGGTTTCTTATAG
Organism: Pelagia noctiluca; assembly: GCA_963924455.1. Classification (NCBI taxonomy): domain Eukaryota; kingdom Metazoa; phylum Cnidaria; class Scyphozoa; order Semaeostomeae; family Pelagiidae; genus Pelagia; species Pelagia noctiluca. The sequence goes on from OZ004329.1 coordinate 5,976,927, forward strand.
TTCTCCATGAAACTTTGTGAATACTTAGCGCCGTAATAAGAGTTCACCTCAATATCTTTTAAACTACGCATTTCCCATTGAACAAAACGGTTTTGTTAGCTCTAAAACGTTGTAAACAAACGTATTACAACAGTTCTCACCATGGGAACAGCGTAGAACTTATTATTCCAACGGTTTCTTATAGTTCCCTATGAAACTTAGTGAAAACTTAGCCCCGTAATAAGAGTTTACCTCAATATCTTTTAAACTACGCATTTCCCATTGAACAAAACGGTTTTGTTAGCTTTAAAACGTTGTAAACAAACGTATTACAACAGTTCTGTCCATGGGAACAGCGTAGAACTTATTATTACAACGGTTTCTTATAGTTCCCAATGAAACTTAGTGAAAACTTAGCCCCGTAATAAGAGTTCACCTCAATATCTTTTAAACTACGCATTTCCCATTGAACAAAACGGTTTTGTTAGCTCTAAAACGTTGTAAATAAACGTATTACAACAGTTCTGTTCATGGGAACAGCGTAGATCTTATTATTACAACGGTTTCTTATAGTTCCCCATGAAACTTAGTGAAAACTTAGCCCCGTAATAAGAGTTCACCTCAATATCTTTTGAACTACGCATTTCCCATTGAACAAAACGGTTTTGTTAGCTCTAAAACGTTGTAAACAAACGTATTACAACAGTTCTGTCCATGGGAACAGCGTAGAACTTATTATTACAACGGTTTCTTATAGTTCCCCATGAAACTTAGTGAAAACTTAGCCCCGTAATAAGAGTTCACCTCAATATCTTTTAAACTACGCATTTCCCATTGAACAAAACGGTTTTGTTAGCTCTAAAACGTTGTAAACAAACGTATTACAACAGTTCTGTCCATGGGAACAGCGTAGAACTTATTATTACAACGGTTTCTTATAGTTCCCCATGAAACTTAGTGAAAACTTAGCCCCGTAATAAGAGTTCACCTCAATATCTTTTAAACAACGCATTTCCCATTGAACAAAACGGTTTTGTTAGCTCTAAAACGTTGTAAACAAACGTATTACAACCGTTCTGTCCATGGGAACAGCATAGAACTTATTATTACAACGGTTTCTTATAGTTCCTCATGAAACTTAGTGAAAACTTAGCCCCGTAATAAGAGTTCACCTCAATATCTTTTAAACTACAAATTGCCCATTGAACAAAACGGTTTTGTTAGCTCTAAAACGTTGTAAACAAACGTATTACAACAGTTCTGTCCATGGGAACAGCGTAGAACTTATTATTACAACGGTTTCTTATAATACCTCATGAAACTTAGTGAAAACTTAACCCCGTAATAAGAGTTCACCTCAATATCTTTTAAACTACGCATTTTCCATTGAACAAAACGGTTTTGTTAGCTCTAAAACGTTGTAAACAAACATATTACAACAGTTCTGTCGATGGGAACAGCGTAGAACTAATTATTACAACGGTTTCTTATAGTTCCCCATGAAACTTAGTGAAAACTTAGCCCCGTAATAAGAGTTCACCTCAATATCTTTTAAACTACGCATTTCCCATTGAACAAAACGGTTTTGTTAGCTCTAAAACGTTGTAAACAAACGTATTACAACAGTTCTGTCCATGGGAACAGCGTAGAACTTATTATTACAACGGTTTCTTATAGTTCCCCATGAAACTTAGTGAAAACTTAGCCCCGTAATAAGAGTTCACCTCAATATCTTTTAAACTACGCATTTCCCATTGAACAAAACGGTTCTGTTAGCTCTAAAACGTTGTAAACAAACGTATTACAACAGTTCTGTCCATGGGAACAGCGTAGAACTAATTATTACAACGGTTTCTTATAGTTCTCCATGAGACTTTGTGAAAACTTAGCCCCGTAATAAGAGTTCACCTCAATATCTTTTAAACTACGCATTTCCCATTGAACAAAACGGTTTTGTTAGCTCTAAAACGTTGTAAACAAACGTATTACAACAGTTCTGTCCATGGGAACAGCGTAGAACTTATTATTACAACGGTTTCTTATAGTTCCCAATGAAACTTAGTGAAACCTTAGCCCCGTAATAAGAGTTCACCTCAATATCTTTTAAACTACGCATTTCCCATTGAACAAAACGGTTTTGTTAGCTCTAAAACGTTGTAAACAAACGTATTACAATAGTTCTGTCCATGGGAACAGCGTAGAACTTATTAGTACAACGGTTTCTTATAGTTCCCCATGAAACTTAGTGAAAACTTAGCCCCGTAATAAGCGTCCACCTCAATATCTTTTAAACTACGCATTTCCCATTGAACAAAACGGTTCTGTTAGCTCTAAAACGTTGTAAACAAACGTATTACAACAGTTCTGTCCATGGGAACAGCGTAGAACTTATTATTACAACGGTTTCTTATAGTTCTCCATGAAACTTTGTGAAAACTTAGCCCCGTAATAAGAGTTCACCTCAATATCTTTTAAACTACGCATTTCCCATTGAACAAAACGTTTTTGTTAGCTCTAAAACGTTGTAAACAAACGTATTACAACAGTTCTATCCATGGGAACAGCGTAGAACTTATTATTGCAACGGTTTCTTATAGTTCCCGATGAAACTTAGTGAAACCTTAGCCCCGTAATAAGAGTTCACCTCAATATCTTTTAGACTACGCATTTCCTATTGAACAAAACGGTTTTGTTAGCTCTAAAACGTTGTAAATAAACGTATTACAACATTTCTGTTCATGGGAACAGCGTAGAACTTATTATTACAACGGTTTCTTATAGTTCCCCATGAAACTTAGTGAAAACTAAGCCCCGTAATAAGAGTTCACCTCAATATCTTTTAAACTACGCATTTCCCATTGAACAAAACGGTTCTGTTAGCTCTAAAACGTTGTAAACAAACGTATTACAACAGTTCTGTCCATGGGAACAGCGTAGAACTTATTATTACAACGGTTTCTTATAGTTCCCCATGAAACTTAGTGAAAACTTAGCCCCGTAATAAGAGTTCACCTCAATATCTTTTAAACTACGCATTTCCCATTGAACAAAACGGTTCTGTTAGCACTAAAACCTTGTAAACAAACGTATTACAACAGTTCTGTCCATGGGAACAGCGTAGAACTTATTATTACAACGGTTTCTTATAGTTCCCCATGAAACTTAGTGAAAACTTAGCCCCGTAATAAGAGTTCACCTCAATATCTTTTAAACTACGCATTTCCCATTGAACAAAACGGTTCTGTTAGCTCTAAAACGTTGTAAACAAACGTATTACAACAGTTTTGTCCATGGGAACAGCGTAGAACTTATTATTACAACGGTTTCTTATAGTTCCCCATGAAACTTAGTGAAAACTTAGCCCCGTAATAAGAGTTCACCTCAATATCTTTTAAACTACGCATTTCCCATTGAACAAAACGGTTCTGTTAGCACTAAAACGTTGTAAACAAACGTATTACAACAGTTCTGTCCATGGGAACAGCGTAGAACTTATTATTACAACGGTTTCTTATAGTTCCCCATGAAACTTAGTGAAAACTTAGCCCCGTAATAAGAGTTCACCTCAATATCTTTTGAACTACGCATATCCCAATGAACAAAACGGTTTTGTTAGCTCTAAAACGTTGTAAACAAACGTATTACAACAGTTCTGTCCATGGGAACAGCGTAGAACTTATTATTACAACGGTTTCTTATAGTTCCCATGAAACTTAGTGAAAACTTAGCCCCGTAATAACAGTTCACCTCAATATCTTTTAAACTAAGCATTTCCCATTGAACAAAACGGTTTTGTTAGCTCTAAAACGTTGTAAACAAACGTATTACAATAGTTCTGTCCATGGGAACAGCGTAGATCTTATTATTACAACGGTTTCTTATAGTTCCTCATGAAACTTAGTGAAAACTTAGCCCCGTAATAAGAGTTCACCTCAATATCTTTTAAACTACGCATTTCCCATTGAACAAAACAGTTTTGTTAGCTCTAAAACGTTGTAAACAAACGTATTACAACAGTTCTGTCCATGGGAACAGCGTAGAACTTATTATTACAACGGTTTCTTATAGTTCTCCATGAAACTTTGTGAAAACTTAGCGCCGTAATAAGAGTTCACCTCAATATCTTTTAAACTACGCATTTCCCATTGAACAAAACGGTTTTGTTAGCTCAAAAACGTTGTAAACAAACGTATTACAACAGTTCTCACCATGGGAACAGCGTAGAACTTATTATTCCAACGGTTTCTTATAGTTCCCTATGAAACTTAGTGAAAACTTAGCCCCGTAATAAGAGTTTACCTCAATATCTTTTAAACTACGCATTTCCCATTGAACAAAACGGTTTTGTTAGCTTTAAAACGTTGTAAACAAACGTATTACAACAGTTCTGTCCATGGGAACAGCGTAGAACTTATTATTACAACGGTTTCTTATAGTTCCCAATGAAACTTAGTGAAAACTTAGCCCCGTAATAAGAGTTCACCTCAATATCTTTTAAACTACGCATTTCCCATTGAAAAAAACGGTTTTGTTAGCTCTAAAACGTTGTAAATAAACGTATTACAACAGTTCTGTTCATGGGAACAGCGTAGAACTTATTATTACAACGGTTTCTTATAGTTCCCCATGAAACTTAGTGAAAACTTAGCCCCGTAATAAGAGTTCACCTCAATATCTTTTAAACTACGCATTTCCCATTGAACGAAACGGTTTTGTTAGCTCTAAAACGTTGTAAACAAACGTATTACAACAGTTCTGTCCATGGGAACAGCGTAGAACTTATTATTACAACGGTTTCTTATAGTTCCCCATGAAACTTAGTGAAAACTTAGCCCCGTAATAAGAGTTCACCTCAATATCTTTTAAACTACGCATTTCCCATTGAACAAAACGGTTTTGTTAGCTCTAAAACGTTGTAAACAAACGTATTACAACAGTTCTGTCCATTGGAACAGCGTAGAACTTATTATTACAACGGTTTCTTATAGTTCCCCATGAAACTTAGTGAAAACTTAGCCCCGTAATAAGAGTTCACCTCAATATCTTTTAAACAACGCATTTCCCATTGAACAAAACGGTTTTGTTAGCTCTAAAACGTTGTAAACAAACGTATTACAACCGTTCTGTCCATGGGAACAGCATAGAACTTATTATTACAACGGTTTCTTATAGTTCCTCATGAAACTTAGTGAAAACTTAGCCCCGTAATAAGAATTCACCTCAATATCTTTTAAACTACGCATTGCCCATTGAACAAAACGGTTTTGTTAGCTCTAAAACGTTGTAAACAAACGTATTACAACAGTTCTGTCCATGGGAACAGCGTAGAACTTATTATTACAACGGTTTCTTATAATTCCTCATGAAACTTAGTGAAAACTTAACCCCATAATAAGAGTTCACCTCAATATCTTTTAAACTACGCATTTTCCATTGAACAAAACGGTTTTGTTAGCTCTAAAACGTTGTAAACAAACATATTACAACAGTTCTGTCGATGGGAACAGCGTAGAACTAATTATTACAACGGTTTCTTATAGTTCCCCATGAAACTTAGTGAAAACTTAGCCCCGTAATAAGAGTTCACCTCAATATCTTTTAAACTACGCATTTCCCATTGAACAGAACGGTTCTGTTAGCTCTAAAACGTTGTAAACAAACGTATTACAACAGTTCTGTCCATGGGAACAGCGTAGAACTTATTATTACAACGGTTTCTTATAGTTCCCCATGAAACTTAGTGAAAACTTAGCCCCGTAATAAGAGTTCACCTCAATATCTTTTAAACTACGCATTTCCCATTGAACAAAACGGTTCTGTTAGCTCTAAAACGTTGTAAACAAACGTATTAAAACAGTTCTGTCCATGGGAACAGCGTAGAACTTATTATTACAACGGTTTCTTATAGTTCCCCATGAAACTTAGTGAAAACTTAAACCCCATAATAAGAGTTCACCTCAATATCTTTTAAACTACGCATTTCCCATTGAACAAAACGGTTTTGTTAGCTCTAAAACGTTGTAAAAAAAACATATTACAACAGTTCTGTCCATGGGAACAGCGTAAAACTTATTATTACAACGGTTTCTTATAGTTCCCCATGAAACTTAGTGAAAACTTAGCCCCGTAATAAGAGTTCACCTCAATATCTTTTAAACTACGCATTTCCCATTGAACAAAACGGTTTTGTTAGCTCTAAAACGTTGTAAACAAACATATTACAACAGTTCTGTCCATGGGAACAGCGTAGAACTTATTATTACAACGGTTTCTTATAGTTCCCCATGAAACTTAGTGAAAACTTAGCCCCGTAATAAGAGTTCACCTCAATATCTTTTAAACTACGCATTTCCCATTGAACAAAACGGTTCTGTTAGCTCTAAAACGTTGTAAACAAACGTATTACAACAGTTCTGTCCATGGGAACAGCGTAGAACTTATTATTACAACGGTTTCTTATAGTTCCCCATGAAACTTAGTGAAAACTTAGCCCCGTAATAAGAGTTCACCTCAATATCTTTTAAACTACGCATTTCCCATTGAACAAAACGGTTCTGTTAGCTCTAAAACGTTGTAAACAAACGTATTACAACAGTTCTGTCCATGGGAACAGCGTAGAACTTATTATTACAACGGTTTCTTATAGTTCCCCATGAAACTTAGTGAAAAATTAGCCCCGTAATAAGAGTTCACCTCAATATCTTTTAAACTACGCATTGCCCATTGAACAAAACGGTTTTGTTAGCTCTAAAACGTTGTAAACAAACGTATTACAACAGTTCTGTCCATGGGAACAGCGTAGAACTTATTATTACAACGGTTTCTTATAATTCCTCATGAAACTTAGTGAAAACTTAACCCCGTAATAAGAGTTCACCTCAATATCTTTTAAACTACGCATTTTCCATTGAACAAAACGGTTTTGTTAGCTCTAAAACGTTGTAAACAAACATATTACAACAGTTCTGTCGATGGGAACAGCGTAGAACTAATTATTACAACGGTTTCTTATAGTTCCCCATGAAACTTTGTGAAAACCTAGCCCCGTAATAAGAGTTCACCTCAATATCTTTTAAACTACGCATTTCCCATTGAACAGAACGGTTCTGTTAGCTCTAAAACGTTGTAAACAAACGTATTACAACAGTTCTGTCCATGGGAACAGCGTAGAACTTATTATTACAACGGTTTCTTATAGTTCCCCATGAAACTTAGTGATAACTTAGCCCCATAATAAGAGTTCACCTCAATATCTTTTAAACTACGCATTTCCCATTGAACAAAACGGTTTTGTTAGCTCTAAAACGTTGTAAAAAAAACATATTACAACAGTTCTGTTCATGGGAACAGCGTAGAACTTATTATTACAACGGTTTCTTATAGTTCCCCATGAAACTTAGTGAAAACTTAGCCCCGTAATAAGAGTTCACCTCAATATCTTTTAAACTACGCATTTCCCATTGAGCAAAACGCTTTTGTTAGCTCTAAAACGTTGTAAACAAACATATTACAACAGTTCTGTCCATGGGAACAGCGTAGAACTTATTATTACAACGGTTTCTTATAGTTCCCCATGAAACTTAGTGAAAACTTAGCCCCGTAATAAGAGTTCACCTCAATATCTTTTAAACTACGCATTTCCCATTGAACAAAACGGTTCTGTTAGCTCTAAAACGTTGTAAACAAACGTATTACAACAGTTCTGTCCATGGGAACAGCGTAGAACTTATTATTACAACGGTTTCTTATAGTTCCCCATGAAACTTAGTGAAAACTTAGCCCCGTAATAAGAGTTCACCTCAATATCTTTTAAACTACGCATTTCCCATTGAACAAAACGGTTTTGTTAGCTCTAAAACGTTGTAAACAAACGTATTACAACAGTTCTGTCCATGGGAACAGCGTAGAACTTATTATTACAACGGTTTCTTATAGTTCCCAATGAAACTTAGTGAAAACTTAGCCCCGTAATAAGAGTTCACCTCAATATCTTTTAAACTACGCATTTCCCATTGAACAAAACGGTTTTGTTAGCTCTAAAACGTTGTAAAGAAACGTATTACAACAGTTCTGTCCATGGGAACAGCGTAGAACTTATTATTACAACGGTTTCTTATAGTTCCCCATGAAACTTAGTGAAAACTTAGCCCCGTAATAAGAGTTCATCTCAATATCTTTTAAACTACGCATTTCCCATTGAACAAAACGGTTTTGTTAGCTCTAAAACGTTGTAAACAAACGTATTACAACAGTTCTGTCCATGGGAACAGCGTAGAACTTATTATTACAACGGTTTCTTATAGTTCCCCATGAAACTTAGTGAAAACTTAGCCCCGTAATAAGAGTTCACCTCAATATCTTTTAAACTACGCATTTCCCATTGAACAAAACGGTTCTGTTAGCTCTAAAACGTTGTAAACAAACGTATTACAACAGTTCTGTCCATGGGAACAGCGTAGAACTTATTATTACAACGGTTTCTTATAGTTCCCCATGAAACTTAGTGAAAACTTGGCCCCGTAATAAGAGTTCACATCAATATCTTTTAAACTACGCATTTCCTATTGAACAAAATGGTTTTGTTAGCTCTAAAACGTAATAAACAAACGTATTACAACAGTTCTGTCCATGGAAACAGCGTAGAACTTATTATTACAACGGTTTCTTATAGTTCCCCATGAAACTTACTGAAAACTTGGCCCCGTAATAAGAGTTCACATCAATATCTTTTAAACTACGCATTTCTCATTGAACAAAACGGTTTTGTTAGCTCTAAAACGTTGTAAACAAACGTATTACAACAGTTCTGTCCATGGGAACAGCGTAGAACTTATTATTACAACGGTTTCTTATAGTTCCCCATGAAACTTAGTGAAAACTTAGCCCCGTAATAAGAGTTCACCTCAATATCTTTTAAACTACGCATTTCCCATTGAACAAAACGGTTTTGTTAGCTCTAAAACGTTGCAAACAAACGTATTACAACAGTTCTGTCCATGGGAACAGCGTAAAACTTATTATTTCAACGGTTTCTTATAGTTCCCCATGAAACTTAGTGAAAACTTAGCCCCGTAATAAGAGTTCACCTCAACATCTTTTAAACTACGCATTTCCCATTGAACAAAACGGTTTTGTTAGCTCTAAAACGTTGTAAACAAACGTATTACAACAGTTCTGTCCATGGGAACAGCGTAGAACTTATTATTACAACGGTTTCTTATAGTTCCCCATGAAACTTAGTGAAAACTTAGCCCCGTAATAAGAGTTGACCTCAATATCTTTTAAACTACGCATTTCCCATTGAACAAAACGGTTTTGTTAGCTCAAAAACGTTGTAAACAAACGTATTACAACAGTTCTGTCCATGGGAACAGCGTAGAACTTATTATTACAACGGTTTCTTATAGTTCCCCATGAAACTTAGTGAAAACTTAGCCCCGTAATAAGAGTTCACCTCAATATCTTTTAAACTACGCATTTCCCATTGAACAAAACGGTTTTGTTAGCTCTAAAACGTTGTAAACAAACGTATTACAACAGTTCTGTCCATGGGAACAGCGTAGAACTTATTATTACAGCGGTTTCTTATAGTTCCCCATGAAACTTAGTGAAAACTTAGCCCCGTATAATAAGATATAATAAGATATAATAAGATAAGATATAATAAGAGTTCACCTCAATATCTTTTAAACTACGCATTTCCCATTGAACAAAACAGTTTTGTTAGCTCTAAAACGTTGTAAACAAACGTATTACAACAGTTCTGTCCATGGGAACAGCGTATAACTTATTATTACAACGGTTTCTTATAGTTCCCCATGAAACTTAGTGAAAACTTAGCCCCGTAATAAGAGTTCACCTCAATATCTTTTAAACTACGCATTTCCCATTGAACAAAACGGTTTTGTTAGCTCTAAAACGTTGTAAACAAACGTATTACAACAGTTCTGTCCATGGGAACAGCGTAGAACTTATTATTACAACGGTTTCTTATAGTTCCCCATGAAACTTAGTGAAAACTTAGCCCCGTAATAAGAGTTCACCTCAATATCTTTTAAACTACGCATTTCCCATTGAACAAAACGGTTTTTTTAGCTCTAAAACGTTGTAAACAAACGTATTACAACAGTTCTGTCCATGGGAACAGCGTAGAACTTATCATTACAACGGTTTCTTATAGTTCCCCATGAAACTTAGTAAAAACTTAGCCCCGTAATAAGAGTTCACCTCAATATCTTTTAAACTACGCATTTCCCATTGAACAAAACGGTTTTGTTAGCTCTAAAACGTTGTAAACAAACGTATTACAACAGTTCTGTCCATGGGAACAGCGTAGAACTTAATATTACAACGGTTTCTTATAGTCTCTATGAAACTTAGTGAAAACTTAGCCCCGTAATAAGAGTTAACCTCAATATCTTTTAAACTACGCATTTCCAAATGAACAAAACGGTTTTGTTAGCTCTAAAACGTTGTAAACAAACGTATTACAACAGTTCTGTCCATGGGAACATCGTAGAACTTATTATTACAACGGTTTCTTATAGTTCCCCATGAAACTTAGTGAAAACTTAGCCCCGTAATAAGAGTTCACCTCAATATCTTTTAAACTACGCATTTCCCATTGAACAAAACGGTTTTGTTAGCTCTGAAACGTTGTAAACAAACGTATTACAACAGTTCTGTCCATGGGAACAGCGTAGAACTTATTATTACAACGGTTTCTTATAGTTCCCTATGAAACTTAGTGAAAACTTAGCCCCGTAATAAGAGTTCACCTCAATATCTTTTAAACTACGCATTTCCCATTGAACAAAACGGTTCTGTTAGCTCTAATACGTTGTAAACAAACGTATTACAACAGTTCTGTCCATGGGAACAGCGTAGAACTTATTATTACAACGGTTTCTTATAGTTCCCCATGAAACTTAGTGAAAACTTAGCCCCGTAATAAGAGTTCACCTCAATATCTTTTAAACTACGCATTTCCCATTGAACAAAACGGTTTTGTTAGCTCTAAAACGTTGTAAACAAACGTATTACAACAGTTCTGTCCATGGGAACAGCGTAGAACTTATTATTACAACGGTTTCTTATAGTTCCCCATGAAACTTAGTGAAAACTTAGCCCCGTAATAAGAGTTCACCTCAATATCTTTTAAACTACGCATTTCCCATTGAACAAAACGGTTTTGTTAGCTCTAAAACGTTGTAAACAAACGTATTACAACAGTTCTGTCCATGGGAACAGCGTAGAACTTATTATTACAACGGTTTCTTATAGTTCCCCATGAAACTTAGTGAAAACTTAGCCCCGTAATAAGAGTTGGCCTCAATATCTTTTAAACTACGCATTTTCCATTGAACAAAACGGTTCTGTTAGCTCTAAAACGTTGTAAACAAACGTTTTACAACAGTTCTGTCCATGGGAACAGCGTAGAATTTATTATTACAACGGTTTTTTATAGTTCCCCATGAAACTTAGTGAAAACTTAGCCCCGTAATAAGAGTTCACCTCAATATCTTTTAAACTACGCATTTCCCATTGAACAAAACGGTTTTGTTAGCTCTAAAACGTTGTAAACAAACGTATTACAACAGTTCTGTCCATGGGAATAGCGTAGAACTTATTATTACAACGGTTTCATCTAGCTCCCCATGAAACTTAGTGAAAACCTAGCCCCGTAATAAGAGTTCACCTCAATATCTTTTAAACTACGCATTTTCCATTGAACAAAACGGTTTTGTTAGCTCTAAAACGTTGTAAACAAACGTATTACAACAGTTCTGTCCATGGGAACAGCGTAAAACTTATTATTACAACGGTTTCTTATAGTTCCCCATGAAACTTAGTGAAAACTTAGCCCCGTAATAAGAGTTCATCTTAATATCTTTTAAACTACGCATTTCCCATTGAACAAAACGGTTTTGTTAGCTCTAAAACGTTGTAAACAAACGTATTACAACAGTTCTGTCCATGGGAACAGCGTAGAACTTATTATTACAACGGTTTCTTATAGTTCCCCATGAAACTTAGTGAAAACTTAGCCCCGTAATAAGAGATCACCTCAATATCTTTTAAACTACGCATTTATCATTGAACAAAACGGTTTTGTTAGCTCTAAAACGTTGTAAACAAACGTATTACAACAGTTCTGTCCATGGGAACAGCGTAGAACTTATTATTACAACGGTTTCTTATAGTTCCCCATGAAACTTAGTGAAAACTTAGCCCGTAATAAGAGTTCACCTCAATACCTTTTAAACTACGCATTTCCCATTGAACGAAACGGCTTTGTTAGCTCTAAAACGTTGTAAACAAACGTATTACAACAGTTCTGTCCATGGGAACAGCGTAGAACTTATTATTACAACGGTTTCTTATAGTTCCCCATGAAACTTAGTAAAAACTTAGCCCCGTAATAAGAGTTCACCTCAATATCTTTTAAACTACGCATTCCCCATTGAACAAAACAGTTTTGTTAGCTCTAAAACGTTGTAAACAAACGTATTACAACAGTTCTGTCTAGGGAACAGCGTAAAACTTATTATTACAACGGTTTCTTATAGTTCCCCATGAAACTTAGTGAAAACTAAGCCCCGTAATAAGAGTACACCTCAATATCTTTTAAACTACGCATTTCCCATTGAACAAAACGGTTTTGTTAGCTCTAAAACGTTGTAAACAAACGTATTACAACAGTTCTGTCCATGGGAACAGCGTAGAACTTATTATTACAACGGTTTCTTATAGTTCCCCATGAAACTTAGTGAAAACTTAGCCCCGTAAAAAGAGTTCACCTCAATATCTTTTAAACTACGCATTTGCCATTGAACAAAACGGTTTTGTTAGCTCTAAAACGTTGTAAACAAACGTATTACAACAGTTCTGTCTATGGGAACAGCGTAAAACTTATTATTACAACGGTTTCTTATAGTTCCCCATGAAACTTAGTGAAAACTTAGCCCCGTAATAAGAGTTCACCTCAATATCTTTTAAACTACGCATTTCCCATTGAACAAAACGGTTCTGTTAGCTCTAAAACGTTGTAAACAAACGTATTACAACAGTTCTGTCCATGGGAGCAGCGTAGAACTTATTATTACAACGGTTTCTTATAGTTCCCCATGAAACTTAGTGAAAACTTAGCCCCGTAATAAGAGTTCACCTCAATATCTTTTAAACTACGCATTTCCCATTGAACAAAACGGTTCTGTTAGCTCTAAAACGTTGTAAACAAACGTATAACAACAGTTCTGTCCATGGGAACAGCGTAGAGCTTATTATTACAACGGTTTCTTATAGTTCCCCATGAAACTTAGTGAAAACTTAGCCCCGTAATAAGAGTTCACCTCAATATCTTTTAAACTACTTATTTCCCATTGAACAAAACGGTTTTGTTAGCTCTAAAACGTTGTAAACAAACGTATTACAACAGTTCTTTTCATGGGAACAGCGTAGAACTTATTATTACAACGGTTTCTTATAGTTCCCCATGAAACTTAGTGAAAACTTAGCCCCGTAATAAGAGTTCACCTCAATATCTTTTAAACTACGCTTTTTCCATTGAACAAAACGGTTCTGTTAGCTCTAAAACGTTGTAAACAAACGTATTACAACAGTTCTGTCCATGGGAACAGCGTAGAACTTATTATTACAACGGTTTCTTATAGTTCCCCATGAAACTTAGTGAAAACTTAGCCCCGTAATAAGAGTTCACCTCAATATCTTTTAAACTACGCATTTCCCATTGAACAAAACGATTTTGTTAGCTCTAAAACGTTGTAAACAAACGTATTACAACAGGTTTGTCCATGGGAACAGCGTAGAACTTATTATTACAACGGTTTCTTATAGTTCCCCATGAAACTTAGTGAAAACTTAGCCCCGTAATAAGAGTTCACCTCAATATCTTTTAAACTACGCATTTCCCATTGAACAAAACGGTTTTGTTAGCTCTAAAACGTTGTAAACAAACGTATTACAACAGTTCTATCCATGGGAATAGCGTAGAACTTATTATTACAACGGTTTCTTATAGTTCCCCATGAAACTTAGTGAAAACTTAGCCCCGTAATAAGAGTTCACCTCAATATCTTTTAAACTACGCATTTTCAATTGAACAAAACGGTTTTGTTAGCTCTAAAACGTTGTAAACAAACGTATTACCACAGTTCTGTCCATGGGAACAGCGTAGAACTTATTATTACAACGGTTTCTTATAGTTCCCCATGAAACTTAGTGAAAACTTAGCCCCGTAATAAGAGCTCACCTCAATATTTTTTAAACTACGCATTCCCCATTGAACAAAACGGTTCTGTTAGCTCTAAAACGTTGTAAACAAACGTATTACAACAGTTCTGTCCATGGGAACAGCGTATAACTTATTATTACAACGGTTTCTTATAGTTCCCCATGAAACTTAGTGAAAACTTAGCCCCGTAATAAGAGTTCACCTCAATATCTTTTAAACTACGCATTTCCCATTGAACAAAACGGTTTTGCTAGCTGTAAAACGTTGTAAACAAACGTATTACAACAGTTCTGTCCATGGGAACAGCGTAGAACTTATTATTACAACGGTTTCTTATAGTTCCCCATGAAACTTAGTGAAAACATAGCCCCGTAATAAGAGTTCACCTCAATATCTTTTAAACTACGCTTTTCCCATTGAACAAAACGGTTCTGTTAGCTCTAAAACGTTGTAAACAAACGTATTACAACAGTTCTGTCCAGGGGAACAGCGTAGAACTTATAATTACAACGGTTTCTTATAGTTCCCCATGAAACTTAGTGAAAACTTAGCCCCGTAATAAGAGTTCACCTCAATATCTTTTAAACTACGCATTTATCATTGAACAAAACGGTTTTGTTAGCTCTAAAACGTTGTAAACAAACGTATTACAACAGTTCTGTCCATGGGAACAGCGTAGAACTTATTATTACAACGGTTTCTTATAGTTCCCCATGAAACTTAGTGAAAACTTAGCCCCGTAATAAGAGTTCACCTCAATATCTTTTAAACTACGCATTTCCCATTGAACAAAACGGTTTTGTTAGCTCTAAAACGTTGTAAACAAACGTATTACAACAGTTCTGTCCATGGGAACAGCATAGAACTTATTATTACAACGGTTTCTTATAGTTCCCCATGAAACTTAGTGAAAACTTAGCTTCGTAATAAGATTTCACCTCAATATCTTATAAACTACGCATTTCCCATTGAACAAAACGGTTTTATTAGCTCTAAAACGTTGTAAAAAAACGTATTACAACAGTCCTGTCCATGGGAACAGCGTAGAACTTATTATTACAACGGTTTTATTATAGTTCCCCATGAAACTTAGTGAAAACTTAGCCCCGTAATAAGAGTTCACCTCAATATCTTTTAAACTACGCATTTCCCATTGAACAAAACGGTTTTGTTAGCTCTAAAACGTTGTAAACAAACGTATTACAACAGTTCTGTCCATGGGAACAGCTTAGAACTTATTATTACAACGGTTTCTTATAGTTCCCCATGAAACTTAGTGAAAACTTAGCCCCGTAATAAGAGTTCACCTCAATATCTTTTAAACTACGCATTTCCCATTGAACAAAACGGTTCTGTTAGCTCTAAAACGTTGTAAACAAACGTATTACAACAGTTCTGTCCATGGGAACAGCGTAGAACTTATTATTAAAACGGTTTCTTATAGTTCCCCATGAAACTTAGTGAAAACTTAGCCCCATAATAAGAGTTCACCTCAATATCTTTTAAACTACGCATTTCCCATTGAACAAAACGGTTTTGTTAGCTCTAAAACTTTGTAAACAAACGTATTACAACAGTTCTGTCCATGGGAACAGCGTAGAACTTATTATTACAACGGTTTCTTATAGTTCCCCATGAAACTTAGTGAAAACTTAGCCCCGTAATAAGAGTTCACCTCAATATCTTTTAAACTACGCATTTCCCATTGAATAAAACGGTTTTGTTAGCTCTAAAACGTTGTAAACAAACGTATTACAACAGTTCTGTCCGTGGGAACAGCGTAGAACTTATTATTACAACGGTTTCTTATAGTTCCCCATGAAACTTAGTAAAAACTTAGCCCCGTAATAAGAGTTCACCTCAATATCTTTTAAACTACGCATTTCCCATTGAACAAAACGGTTTTGTTAGCTCTAAAACGTTGTAAACAAACGTATTACAACAGTTCTGTCCATGGGAACAGCGTAGAACTTATTATTACAACGGTTTCTTATAGTTCCCTATGAAACTTAGTGAAAACTTAGCCCCGTAATAAGAGTTCACCTCAATACCTTTTAAACTACGCATTTCCATTGAACAAAACGGCTTGTTAGCTCTAAAACGTTGTAAACAAACGTATTACAACAGTTCTGTCAATGGGAACAGCGTAGAACTTATTTTTATAACGGTTTCTTATAGTTCCCCATGAAACTTAGTGAAAACTTAGCCCCGTAATAAGAGTTCACCTCAATATCTTTTAAACTACGCATTCCCCATTGAACAAAACGGTTTTGTTAGCTCTAAAACATTGTAAACAAACGTATTACAACAGTTCTGTCTAGGGAACAGCGTAGAACTTATTATTACAACGGTTTCTTATAGTTCCCCATGAAACTTAGTGAAAACTTAGCCCTGTAATAAGAGTTCACCTCAATATCTTTTAAACTACACATTTCCCATTGAAAAAAAACGGTTTTGTTAGCTCTAAAACGTTGCAAACAAGCGTATTACAGCAGTTCTGTCCACGGGAAAAGCGTAGAACTTATTATTACAATGGTTTCTTATAGTTCCCCATGAAACTTAGTGAAAACTTAGCCCCGTAATAAGAGTTCACCTCAATATCTTTTAAACTACGCATTCCCCATTGAACAAAACGGTTTTGTTAGCTCTAAAACGTTGTAAACAAATGTATTACAACAGTTCTGTCCATGGGAATAGCGTAGAACTTATTATTAAAACGGTTTCTTATAGTTCCCCATGAAACTTAGTGAAAACTTAGCCCCGTAATAAGAGTTCATCTCAATATCTTTTAAACTACGCATTTTCCATTGAACAAAACGGTTTTGTTAGCTCTATAACGTTGTAAACAAACGTATTACAACAGTTCTGTCCATGGGAACAGCGTAGAACTTATTATTACAACGGTTTCTTATAGTTCCCCATGAAACTTAGTGAAAACTTAGCTCCGTAATAAGAGTTCACCTCAATATCTTTTAAACTACGCATTTCCCATTGAACAAAACGGTTTTGTTAGCTCTAAAACGTTGTAAACAAACGTATTACAACAGTTCTGTCCATGGGAACAGCGTAGAACTTATTATTGCATCGGTTTCTTATAGTTCCCCATGAAACTTAGTGAAAACTTTGCCCCGTAATAAGAGTTCACCTCAATATCTTTTAAACTACGCATTTCCCATTGAACAAAACGGTTTTGTTAGCTCTAAAACGGTGTAAACAAACGTATTACAACAGTTCTTTTCATGGGAACAGCGTAGAACTTATTATTACAACGGTTTCTTATAGTTCCCCATGAAACTTAGTGAAAACTTAGCCCCGTAATAAGAGTTCACCTCAATATCTTTTAAACTACGCTTTTTCCATTGAACAAAACGGTTCTGTTAGCTCTAAAACGTTGTAAACAAACGTATTACAACAGTTCTGTCCATGGGAACAGCGTAGAACTTATTATTACAACGGTTTCTTATAGTTCCCCATGAAACTTAGTGAAAACTTAGCCCCGTAATAAGAGTTCACCTCAATATCTTTTAAACTACGCATTTCCCATTGAACAAAACGATTTTGTTAGCTCTAAAACGTTGTAAACAAACGTATTACAACAGGTTTGTCCATGGGAACAGCGTAGAACTTATTATTACAACGGTTTCTTATAGTTCCCCATGAAACTTAGTGAAAACTTAGCCCCGTAATAAGAGTTCACCTCAATATCTTTTAAACTACGCATTTCCCATTGAACAAAACGGTTTTGTTAGCTCTAAAACGTTGTAAACAAACGTATTACAACAGTTCTATCCATGGGAATAGCGTAGAACTTATTATTACAACGGTTTCTTATAGTTCCCCATGAAACTTAGTGAAAACTTAGCCCCGTAATAAGAGTTCACCTCAATATCTTTTAAACTACGCATTTTCAATTGAACAAAACGGTTTTGTTAGCTCTAAAACGTTGTAAACAAACGTATTACCACAGTTCTGTCCATGGGAACAGCGTAGAACTTATTATTACAACGGTTTCTTATAGTTCCCCATGAAACTTAGTGAAAACTTAGCCCCGTAATAAGAGCTCACCTCAATATTTTTTAAACTACGCATTCCCCATTGAACAAAACGGTTCTGTTAGCTCTAAAACGTTGTAAACAAACGTATTACAACAGTTCTGTCCATGGGAACAGCGTATAACTTATTATT
This sequence comes from Pelagia noctiluca, assembly GCA_963924455.1. NCBI lineage: Eukaryota > Metazoa > Cnidaria > Scyphozoa > Semaeostomeae > Pelagiidae > Pelagia > Pelagia noctiluca. Next base: position 5,995,345 of record OZ004329.1, read on the forward strand.
ACAACGGTTTCTTATAGTTCCCCATGAAACTTAGTGAAAACTTAGCCCCGTAATAAGAGTTCACCTCAATATCTTTTAAACTACGCATTTCCCATTGAACAAAACGGTTTTGCTAGCTGTAAAACGTTGTAAACAAACGTATTACAACAGTTCTGTCCATGGGAACAGCGTAGAACTTATTATTACAACGGTTTCTTATAGTTCCCCATGAAACTTAGTGAAAACATAGCCCCGTAATAAGAGTTCACCTCAATATCTTTTAAACTACGCTTTTCCCATTGAACAAAACGGTTCTGTTAGCTCTAAAACGTTGTAAACAAACGTATTACAACAGTTCTGTCCAGGGGAACAGCGTAGAACTTATAATTACAACGGTTTCTTATAGTTCCCCATGAAACTTAGTGAAAACTTAGCCCCGTAATAAGAGTTCACCTCAATATCTTTTAAACTACGCATTTATCATTGAACAAAACGGTTTTGTTAGCTCTAAAACGTTGTAAACAAACGTATTACAACAGTTCTGTCCATGGGAACAGCGTAGAACTTATTATTACAACGGTTTCTTATAGTTCCCCATGAAACTTAGTGAAAACTTAGCCCCGTAATAAGAGTTCACCTCAATATCTTTTAAACTACGCATTTCCCATTGAACAAAACGGTTTTGTTAGCTCTAAAACGTTGTAAACAAACGTATTACAACAGTTCTGTCCATGGGAACAGCATAGAACTTATTATTACAACGGTTTCTTATAGTTCCCCATGAAACTTAGTGAAAACTTAGCTTCGTAATAAGATTTCACCTCAATATCTTATAAACTACGCATTTCCCATTGAACAAAACGGTTTTATTAGCTCTAAAACGTTGTAAAAAAACGTATTACAACAGTCCTGTCCATGGGAACAGCGTAGAACTTATTATTACAACGGTTTTATTATAGTTCCCCATGAAACTTAGTGAAAACTTAGCCCCGTAATAAGAGTTCACCTCAATATCTTTTAAACTACGCATTTCCCATTGAACAAAACGGTTTTGTTAGCTCTAAAACGTTGTAAACAAACGTATTACAACAGTTCTGTCCATGGGAACAGCTTAGAACTTATTATTACAACGGTTTCTTATAGTTCCCCATGAAACTTAGTGAAAACTTAGCCCCGTAATAAGAGTTCACCTCAATATCTTTTAAACTACGCATTTCCCATTGAACAAAACGGTTCTGTTAGCTCTAAAACGTTGTAAACAAACGTATTACAACAGTTCTGTCCATGGGAACAGCGTAGAACTTATTATTAAAACGGTTTCTTATAGTTCCCCATGAAACTTAGTGAAAACTTAGCCCCATAATAAGAGTTCACCTCAATATCTTTTAAACTACGCATTTCCCATTGAACAAAACGGTTTTGTTAGCTCTAAAACTTTGTAAACAAACGTATTACAACAGTTCTGTCCATGGGAACAGCGTAGAACTTATTATTACAACGGTTTCTTATAGTTCCCCATGAAACTTAGTGAAAACTTAGCCCCGTAATAAGAGTTCACCTCAATATCTTTTAAACTACGCATTTCCCATTGAATAAAACGGTTTTGTTAGCTCTAAAACGTTGTAAACAAACGTATTACAACAGTTCTGTCCGTGGGAACAGCGTAGAACTTATTATTACAACGGTTTCTTATAGTTCCCCATGAAACTTAGTAAAAACTTAGCCCCGTAATAAGAGTTCACCTCAATATCTTTTAAACTACGCATTTCCCATTGAACAAAACGGTTTTGTTAGCTCTAAAACGTTGTAAACAAACGTATTACAACAGTTCTGTCCATGGGAACAGCGTAGAACTTATTATTACAACGGTTTCTTATAGTTCCCTATGAAACTTAGTGAAAACTTAGCCCCGTAATAAGAGTTCACCTCAATACCTTTTAAACTACGCATTTCCATTGAACAAAACGGCTTGTTAGCTCTAAAACGTTGTAAACAAACGTATTACAACAGTTCTGTCAATGGGAACAGCGTAGAACTTATTTTTATAACGGTTTCTTATAGTTCCCCATGAAACTTAGTGAAAACTTAGCCCCGTAATAAGAGTTCACCTCAATATCTTTTAAACTACGCATTCCCCATTGAACAAAACGGTTTTGTTAGCTCTAAAACATTGTAAACAAACGTATTACAACAGTTCTGTCTAGGGAACAGCGTAGAACTTATTATTACAACGGTTTCTTATAGTTCCCCATGAAACTTAGTGAAAACTTAGCCCTGTAATAAGAGTTCACCTCAATATCTTTTAAACTACACATTTCCCATTGAAAAAAAACGGTTTTGTTAGCTCTAAAACGTTGCAAACAAGCGTATTACAGCAGTTCTGTCCACGGGAAAAGCGTAGAACTTATTATTACAATGGTTTCTTATAGTTCCCCATGAAACTTAGTGAAAACTTAGCCCCGTAATAAGAGTTCACCTCAATATCTTTTAAACTACGCATTCCCCATTGAACAAAACGGTTTTGTTAGCTCTAAAACGTTGTAAACAAATGTATTACAACAGTTCTGTCCATGGGAATAGCGTAGAACTTATTATTAAAACGGTTTCTTATAGTTCCCCATGAAACTTAGTGAAAACTTAGCCCCGTAATAAGAGTTCATCTCAATATCTTTTAAACTACGCATTTTCCATTGAACAAAACGGTTTTGTTAGCTCTATAACGTTGTAAACAAACGTATTACAACAGTTCTGTCCATGGGAACAGCGTAGAACTTAATATTACAACGGTTTCTTATAGTTCCCCATGAAACTTAGTGAAAACTTAGCTCCGTAATAAGAGTTCACCTCAATATCTTTTAAACTACGCATTTCCCATTGAACAAAACGGTTTTGTTAGCTCTAAAACGTTGTAAACAAACGTATTACAACAGTTCTGTCCATGGGAACAGCGTAGAACTTATTATTGCATCGGTTTCTTATAGTTCCCCATGAAACTTAGTGAAAACTTTGCCCCGTAATAAGAGTTCACCTCAATATCTTTTAAACTACGCATTTCCCATTGAACAAAACGGTTTTGTTAGCTCTAAAACGGTGTAAACAAACGTATTACAACAGTTCTGTCCATGGGAACATCGTAGAACTTATTATTACAACGGTTTCTTATAGTTCCCCATGAAACTTAGTGAAAACTTAGCCCCGTAATAAGAGTTCACCTCAATATCTTTTAAACTACGCATTTCCCATTGAACAAAACGGTTTTGTTAGCTCTAAAACGTTGTAAACAAACGTATTACAACAGTTCTGTCCATGGGAACAGCGTAGAACTTATTATTACAACGGTTTCTTATAGTTCCCCATGAAACTTAGTGAAAACTTAGCCCCGTAATAAGAGTTCACCTCAATATCTTTTAAACTACGCATTTCCCATTGAACAAAACGGTTTTTTTAGCTCTAAAACGTTGTAAACAAACGTATTACAACAGTTCTGTCCATGGGAACAGCGTAGAACTTATTATTACAACGGTTTCTTATAGTTCCCCTTGAAACTTAGTGAAAACTTAGCCCCGTAATAAGAGTTCACCTCAATATCTTTTAAACTACGCATGTCCCATTGAACAAAACGGTTTTGTTAGCTCTAAAACGTTGTAAACAAACGTATTACAACAGTTCTGTCCATGGGAACAGCGTAGAACTTATTATTACAACGGTTTCTTATAGTTCCCCATGAAACTTAGTGAAAACTTAGCCCCGTAATAAGAGTTCACCTCAATATCTTTTAAACTACGCTTTTCCCATTGAACAAAACAGTTCTGTTAGCTCTAAAGCGTTGTAAACAAACGTATTACAACAGTTCTGTCCATGGGAACAGCGTAGAACTTATTATTACAACGGTTTCTTATAGTTCCCCATGAAACTTAGTGTAAACTTAGCCCCGTAATAAGAGTTCACCTCAATATCTTTTAAACTACGCATTTCCCATTGAACAAAACGGTTTTGTTAGCTCTAAAACGTTGTAAACAAACGTATTACAACAGTTCTGTCCATGGGAACAGCGTAGAACTTATTATTACAACGGTTTCTTATAGTTCCCCATGAAACTTAGTGAAAACTTAGCCCCGTAATAAGAGTTCACCTCAATATCTTTTAAACTACGCATTTCCCATTGAACAAAACGGTTCTGTTAGCTCTAAAACGTTGTAAACAAACGTATTACAACAGTTCTGTCCATTAGAACAGCGTAGAACTTGTTATTACAACGGTTTCTTATAGTTCCCCATGAAACTTAGTGAAAACTTAGCCCCGTAATAAGAGTTCACCTCAATATCTTTTAAACTACGCATTTCCCATTGAACAAAACGGTTTTGTTAGCTCTAAAACGTTGTAAACAAACGTATTTCAACAGTTCTGTCCATGGGAACAGCGTAGAACTTATTATTACAACGGTTTCTTATAGTTCCCCATGAAACTTAGTGAAAACTTAGCCCCGTAATAAGAGTTCACCTCAATATCTTTTAAACTACGCTTTTCCCATTGAACAAAACAGTTCTGTTAGCTCTAAAGCGTTGTAAACAAACGTATTACAACAGTTCTGTCCATGGGAACAGCGTAGAACTTATTATTACAACGGTTTCTTATAGTTCCCCATGAAACTTAGTGTAAACTTAGCCCCGTAATAAGAGTTCACCTCAATATCTTTTAAACTACGCATTTCCCATTGAACAAAACGGTTTTGTTAGCTCTAAAACGTTGTAAACAAACGTATTACAACAGTTTTGTCCATGGGAACAGCGTAGAACTTATTATTACAACGGTTTCTTACAGTTTCCCATGAAACTTAGTGTAAACTTAGCCCCGTAATAAGAGTTCACCTCAATATCTTTTAAACCACGCTTTTCCCATTGAACAAAACGGTTTTGTTAGCTCTAAAACGTTGTAAACAAACGTATTACAACAGTTCTGTCCATGGGAACAGCGTAGAACTTATTATTACAACGGTTTCTTATAGTTCCCCATGAAACTTAGTGAAAACTTAGCCCCGTAATAAGAGTTCACCTCAATATCTTTTAAACTACGCATTTCCCATTGAACAAAACGGTTCTGTTAGCTCTAAAACGTTGTAAACAAACGTATTACAACAGTTCTGTCCATTAGAACAGCGTAGAACTTGTTATTACAACGGTTTCTTATAGTTCCCCATGAAACTTAGTGAAAACTTAGCCCCGTAATAAGAGTTCACCTCAATATCTTTTAAACTACGCATTTCCCATTGAACAAAACGGTTTTGTTAGCTCTAAAACGTTGTAAACAAACGTATTTCAACAGTTCTGTCCATGGGAACAGCGTAGAACTTATTATTACAACGGTTTCTTATAGTTCCCCATGAAACTTAGTGAAAACTTAGCCCCGTAATAAGAGTTCACCTCAATATCTTTTAAACTACGCTTTTCCCATTGAACAAAACAGTTCTGTTAGCTCTAAAGCGTTGTAAACAAACGTATTACAACAGTTCTGTCCATGGGAACAGCGTAGAACTTATTATTACAACGGTTTCTTATAGTTCCCTATGAAACTTAGTGTAAACTTAGCCCCGTAATAAGAGTTCACCTCAATATCTTTTAAACTACGCATTTCCCATTGAACAAAACGGTTTTGTTAACTCTAAAACGTTGTAAACAAACGTATTACAACAGTTTTGTCCATGGGAACAGCGTAGAACTTATTATTACAACGGTTTCTTACAGTTTCCCATGAAACTTAGTGTAAACTTAGCCCCGTAATAAGAGTTCACCTCAATATCTTTTAAACCACGCTTTTCCCATTGAACAAAACGGTTCTGTTCGCTCTAAAACGTTGTAAACAAACGTATTACAACAGTTCTGTCCATGGGAACAGCGTAGAACTTATTATTACAACGTTTTCTTATAGTTCCCCATGAAACTTAGTGAAAACTTAGCCCTGTAATAAGAGTTCACCTCAATATCTTTTAAACTACGCATTTCCCATTGAACAAAAAGTTTCTGTTAGCTCCAAAACGTTGTAAACAAACGTATTACCACAGTTCTGTCCATGGGAAAAGCGTAGAACTTATTATTACGACGGTTTCTTATAGTTCCCCATGAAACTTAGTGAAAACTTAGCCCCGTAATAAGAGTTCACCTCAATATCTTTTAAACTACGCATTTCCCATTGAACAAAACGGTTCTGTTAGCTCTAAAACGTTGTAAACAAACGTATTACAACAGTTCTGTCCATGGGAACAGCGTAGAACTTATTATTACAACGGTTTCTTATAGTTCCCCATGAAACTTATTGAAAACTTAGCCCCGTAATAAGAGTTCACCTCAATATCTTTTAAACTACGCATTTCCCACTGAACAAAACGGTTCTGTTAGCTCTAAAACGTTGTAAACAAACGTATTATAACAGTTCCGTCCATGGGACAAGCGTAGAACTTATTATTAGAACGGTTTCTTATAGTTCCCCATGAAACTTAGTGAAAACTTAGCCCCGTAATAAGAGTTCACCTCAATATCTTTTAAACTACGCATTTCCCATTGAACAAAACGGTTTTGTTAGCTCTAAAACGTTGTAAACAAACGTATTACAACAGTTTTGTCCATGGGAACAGCGTAGAACTTATTATTACAACGGTTTCTTACAGTTTCCCATGAAACTTAGTGTAAACTTAGCCCCGTAATAAGAGTTCACCTCAATATCTTTTAAACCACGCTTTTCCCATTGAACAAAACGGTTCTGTTCGCTCTAAAACGTTGTAAACAAACGTATTACAACAGTTCTGTCCATGGGAACAGCGTAGAACTTATTATTACAACGTTTTCTTATAGTTCCCCATGAAACTTAGTGAAAACTTAGCCCTGTAATAAGAGTTCACCTCAATATCTTTTAAACTACGCATTTCCCATTGAACAAAAAGTTTCTGTTAGCTCCAAAACGTTGTAAACAAACGTATTACCACAGTTCTGTCCATGGGAAAAGCGTAGAACTTATTATTACGACGGTTTCTTATAGTTCCCCATGAAACTTAGTGAAAACTTAGCCCCGTAATAAGAGTTCACCTCAATATCTTTTAAACTACGCATTTCCCATTGAACAAAACGGTTCTGTTAGCTCTAAAACGTTGTAAACAAACGTATTACAACAGTTCTGTCCATGGGAACAGCGTAGAACTTATTATTACAACGGTTTCTTATAGTTCCCCATGAAACTTATTGAAAACTTAGCCCCGTAATAAGAGTTCACCTCAATATCTTTTAAACTACGCATTTCCCACTGAACAAAACGGTTCTGTTAGCTCTAAAACGTTGTAAACAAACGTATTATAACAGTTCCGTCCATGGGACAAGCGTAGAACTTATTATTAGAACGGTTTCTTATAGTTCCCCATGAAACTTAGTGAAAACTTAGCCCCGTAATAAGAGTTCACCTCAATATCTTTTAAACTACGCATTTCCCATTGAACAAAACGGTTTTGTTAGCTCTAAAACGTTGTAAACAAACGTATTACAACAGTTCTGTCCATGGGAACAGCGTAGAACTTATTATTACAACGGTTTCTTATAGTTCTCCATGAAACTTAGTGAAAACTTAGCCCCGTAATAAGAGTTCACCTCAATATCTTTTAAACTACGCATTTCCCATTGAACAAAACGGTTCTGTTAGCTCTAAAACGTTGTAAACAAACGTATTACAACAGTTCTGTCCATGGGAACAGCGTAGAACTTATTATTACAACGGTTTCTTATAGTTCCCCATGAAACTTAGTGAAAACTTAGCCCCGTAATAAGAGTTCAGCTCAATATCTTTTAAACTACCCATTTCCCATTGAACAAAACGGTTCTGTTAGCTCTAAAACGTTGTAAACAAACGTATTACAACAGTTCTGTCCATGGGAACAGCGTAGAACTTATTATTACAACGGTTTCTTATAGTTCCCCATGAAACTTAGTGAAAACTTAGCCCCGTAATAAGAGTTCACCTCAATATCTTTTAAACTACGCATTTCCCATTGAACAAAACGGTTTTGTTAGCTCTAAAACGTTGTAAACAAACGTATTACAACAGTTCTGTCCGTGGGAACAGCGTAGAACTTATTATTACAACGGTTTCTTATAGTTCCCCATGAACCTTAGTGAAAACTTAGCCCTGTAATAGGAGTTCACCTCAATATCTTTTAAACTACGCATTTCCCATTGAATAAAACGGTTCTGTTAGCTCTAAAACGTTGTAAACAAACTGATTACAACAGTTCTGTCCATGGGAACAATGTAGAACTTATTATTACAACGGTTTCTTATAGTTCCCCATGAAACTTAGTGAAAACTTAGCCCCGTAATAAGAGTTCACCTCAATTTCTTTTAAACTACGCATTTCCCATTGAATATAACAGTTCTGTTAGCTCTAAAACGTTGTAAACAAACGTATTACAACAGTTCTGTCCATGGGAACAGCGTAGAACTTATTATTACAACGGTTTCTTATAGTTCCCCATGAAACTTAGTGAACACTTAGCCCCGTAATAAGAGTTCACCTCAATTTCTTTTAAACTACCCATTTCCCATTGAATAAAACGGTTCTGTTAGCTCTAAAACGTTGTAAACAAACGTATTACAACAGTTCTGTCCATGGGAACAATGTAGAACTTATTATTACAACGGTTTCTTATAGTTCCCCATGAAACTTAGTGAAAACTTAGCCCCGTCATAAGAGTTCACCTCAATTTCTTTTAAACTACGCATTTCCCATTGAATATAACAGTTCTGTTAGCTCTAAAACGTTGTAAACAAACGTATTACAACAGTTCTGTCCATGGGAACAGCGTAGAACTTATTATTACAACGGTTTCTTATAGTTCCCCATGAAGCTTAGTGAAAACTTAGCCCCGTAATAAGAGTTCACCTCAATTTCTTTTAAACTACGCATTTCCCATTGAATAAAACGGTTCTGTTAGCTCTAAAACGTTGTAAACAAACGTATTACAACAGTTCTGTCCATGGGAACAATGTAGAACTTATTATTACAACGGTTTCTTATAGTTCCCCATGAAACTTAGTGAAAACTTAGCCCCGTAATAAGAGTTCACCTCAATTTCTTTTAAACTACGCATTTCCCATTGAATAAAACGGTTCTGTTAGCTCTAAAACGTTGTAAACAAACGTATTACAACAGTTCTGTCCATGGGAACAGCGTAGAACTTATTATTACAACGGTTTTTTATAGTTCCCCATGAAACTTAGTAAAAACTTAGCCCCGTAATAAGAGTTCACCTCAATTTCTTTTAAACTACGCATTTCCCATTGAATAAAACTGTTTTGTTAGCTCTAAAACGTTGTAAACAAACGTATTACAACAGTTCTGTCCATGGGAACAGCGTAGAACTTATTATTACAACGGTTTCTTATAGTTCCCCATGAAACTTAGTGAAAACTTAGCCCCGTAATAAGAGTTCACCTCAATTTTTTTTAAACTACGCATTTCCCATTGAATAAAACGGTTCTGTTAGCTCTAAAACGTTGTAAACAAACGTATTACAACAGTTCTGTCCATGGGAACAGCGTAGAACTTATTATTACAACGGTTTCTTATAGTTCCCGATGAAACTTAGTGAAAACTTAGTCCCGTAATAAGAGTTCACCTCAATTTTTTTTAAACTACGCATTTCCCATTGAATAAAACGGTTCTGTTAGCTCTAAAACGTTGTAAACAAACGTATTACAACAGTTCTGTCCATGGGAACAGCGTAGAACTTATTATTACAACGGTTTCTTATAGTTCCCCATGAAACTTAGTGAAAACTTAGCCCCGTAATAAGAGTTCAGCTCAATTTCTTTTAATCTACGCATTTCCCATTGAATAAAACGGTTCTGTTAGCTCTAAAACGTTGTAACCAAACGTATTACAACAGTTCTGTCCATGTGAACAGCGTAGAACTTATTATTACAACGGTTTCTTATAGTTCCCCATGAAACTTAGTGAAAACTTAGCCCCGTATAAAAGAGTTCACCTCAATTTCTTTTAAACTACGCATTTCCCATTGAATAAAACGGTTCTGTTAGCTCTAAAACGTTGTACACAAACGTATTACAACAGTTCTGTCCATGGGAACAGCGTAGAACTTATTATTACAACGGTTTCTTATAGTTCCCATGAAACTAAGTGAAAACTTAGCCCCGTAATAAGAGTTCACCTCAATTTCTTTTAAACTACGCATTTTCCATTGAATAAAACGGTTCCGTTAGCTCTAAAACGTTGTAAACAAACGTATTACAACAGTTCTGTCCATGGGAACAGCGTAGAACTTATTATTACAACGGTTTCTTATATATCTCCCCATGAAACTTAGTGAAAACTTAGCCCCGTAATAAGAGTTCACCTCAATATCTTTTAAACTACGTATTTCCCATTGAACAAAACGGTTCTGTTAGCTCTAAAACGTTGTAAACAAACGTATTACAACAGTTCTGTCGATGGGAACAGCGTAGAACTTATTATTACAACGGTTTCTTATAGTTCCCCATGAAACTTAGTGAAAACTAAGCCCCGTAAAAAGAGTTCACCTCAATTTCTTTTCAACTACGCATTTCCCATTGAATAAAACGGTTCTGTTAGCTCTAAAGCGTTGTAAACAAACGTATTACAACAGTTCTGTCCATGGGAACAATGTAGAACTTATTATTACAACGGTTTCTTATAGTTCCCCATGAAACTTAGTGAAAGCTTAGCCCCGTAATAAGAGTTAACCTCAATATCTTTTAAACTACGCATTTCCCATTGAACAAAACGGTTCTGTTAGCTCTAAAACGTTGTAAACAAACGTATTACAACAGTTCTGTCGATGGGAACAGCGTAGAACTTATTATTACAACGGTTTCTTATAGTTCCCCATGAAACTTAGTGAAAACTTAGCCCCGTAATAAGAGTTCACCTCAATTTCTTTTAAACTACGCATTTCCCATTGAATAAAACGGTTCTCTTAGCTCTAAAACGTTGTAAACAAACGTATTACAACAGTTCTGTCCATGGGAACAATGTAGAACTTATTATTACAACGGTTTCTTATAGTTCCCCATGAAACTTAGTGAAAACTTAGCCCCGTAATAAGAGTTCACCTCAATTTCTTTTAAACTACGCATTTCCCATTGAATAAAACGGTTCTGTTAGCTCTAAAACGTTGTAAACGAACGTATTACAACAGTTCTGTCGATGGGAACAGCGTAGAACTTATTATTACAACGGTTTCTTATAGTTCCCCATGAAACTTAGTGAAAACTTAGCCCCGTAATAAGAGTTCACCTCAATTTCTTTTAAACTACGCATTTCCCATTGAATAAAACGGTTCTGTTAGCTCTAAAACGTTGTAAACAAACGTATTACAACAGTTCTGTCCATGGGAACAATGTAGAACTTATTATTACAACGGTTTCTTATAGTTCCCCATGAAACTTAGTGAAAACTTAGCCCCGTAATAAGAGTTCACCTCAATTTCTTTTAAACTACGCATTTCCCATTGAATAAAACGGTTCTGTTAGCTCTAAAACGTTGTAAACAAACGTATTACAACAGTTCTGTCCATGGGAACAGCGTAGAACTTATTATTACAACGGTTTCTTATAGTTCCCCATGAAACTTAGTGAAAACTTAGCCCCGTAATAAGAGTTCACCTCAATTTCTTTTAAACTACGCATTTCCCATTGAATAAAACGGTTCTGTTAGCTCTAAAACGTTGTAAACAAACGTATTACAACAGTTCTGTCCATGAGAACAGCGTAGAACTTATTATTACAACGGTTTCTTATAGTTCCCCATGAAACTTAGTGAAAACTTAGCCCCGTAATAAGAGTTCACCTCAATATCTTTTAAACTACGCATTTCCCATTGAATAAAACGGTTCTGTTAGCTCTAAAACGTTGTAAACAAACGTATTACAACAGTTCTGTCCATGGGAACAGCGTAGAACTTATTATTACTACGGTTTCTTATAGTTCCCGATGAAACTTAGTGAAAACCTAGTCCCGTAATAAGAGTTCACCTCAATTTTTTTTCAACTACGCATTTCCCATTGAATAAAACGGTTCTGTTAGCTCTAGAACGTTGTAAACAAACGTATTACAACAGTTCTGTCCATTGGAACAGCGTAGAACTTATTATTACAACGGTTTCTTATAGTTCCCCATGAAACTTAGTGAAAACTTAGCCCCGTAATAAGAGTTCACCTCAATTTCTTTTAATCTACGCATTTCCCATTGAATAAAACGGTTCTCTTAGCTCTAAAACGTTGTAAACAAACGTATTACAACAGTTCTGTCCATGGGATCAGCGTAGAACTTATTATTACAACGGTTTCTTATAGTTCCCCATGAAACTTAGTGAAAACTTAGCCCCGTAATAAGAGTTCACCTCAATTTCTTTTAAACTACGCATTTCCCATTGAATAAAACAGTTTTGTTAGCTCTAAAACGTTGTAAACAAACGTATTACAACAGTTCTGTCCATGGGAACAGCGTAGAACTTATTATTACAACGGTTTCTTATAGTTTCCATGAAACTTAGTGAAAACTTAGCCCCGTAATAAGAGTTCACCTCAATTTATTTTAAACTACGCATTTCCCATTGAATAAAACGGTTCTGTTAGCTCTGTATTACAACAGTTCTTTCCATGGGAACAGCGTAGAACTTATTATTGGAACGGTTTCTTATAGTTCCCTATGAAACTTAGTGAAAATTTAGCCCCGTAATAAAAGTTCACCTCAATTTCTTTTAAACTACGCATTTCCCATTGAATAAAACGGTTCTGTTAGCTCTAAAACGTTGTAAACAAACGTATAACAACAGTTCTGTCCATGGGAACAGCGTAGAACTTATTATTACAACGGTTTCTTATAGTTCCCCATGAAACTTAGTGAAAACTTAGCCCCGTAATAAGAGTTCACCTCAATTTCTTTTAAACTACGCATTTCCCATTGAATAAAACGGTTCTGTTAGCTCTAAAACGTTGTAAACAAACGTATTACAACAGTTCTGTCCATGGGAACAGCGTAGAACTTATTATTACAACGGTTTCTTATAGTTCCCCATGAAACATAGTGAAAACTTAGCCCCGTAATAAGAGTTCACCTCAATTTCTTTTAAACTACGCATTTCCCATTGAATAAAACGGTTCTGTTAGCTCTAAAACGTTGTAAACAAACGTATTACAACAGTTCTGTCCATGGGAACAGCGTAGAACTTATTATTACAACGGTTTCTTATAGTTCCCCATGAAACTTTGTGAAAACTTAGCCCCGTAATAAGAGTTCACCTCAATTTCTTTTAAACTACGCATTTCCCATTGAATAAAACGGTTCTTTTAGCTCTAAAACGTCGTAAACAAACGTATTACAACAGTTCTGTCCATGGGAACAGCGTAGAACTTATTATTACAACGGTTTCTTATAGTTCCCCATGAAACTTAGTGAAAACTTAGCCCCGTAATAAGAGTTCACCTCAATTTCTTTTAAACTACGCATTTCCCATTGAATAAAACGGTTCTGTTAGCTCTAAAACGTTGTAAACAAACGTATTACAACAGTTCTGTCCATGGGAACAGCGTAGAACTTATTATTACAACGGTTTCTTATAGTTCCCTATGAAAATTAGTGAAAACTTAGCCCCGTAATAAGAGTTCACCTCAATTTCTTTTAAACTACGCATTTCCCATTGAATAAAACGGTTCTGTTAGCTCTAAAACGTTGTAAACAAACGTATTACAACAGTTCTGTCCATGGGAACAGCGTAGAACTTATTATTACAACGGTTTCTTATAGTTCCCCATGAAACTTAGTGAAAACTTAGCCCCGTAATAAGAGTTCATCTCAATTTTTTTTTAAACTACGCATTTCCCATTGAATAAAACGCTTCTGTTAGCTCTAAAACGTTGTAAACAAACGTATTACAACAGTTCTGTCCATGGGAACAGCGTAGAACTTATTATTACAACGGTTTCTTATAGTTCCCCATGAAACTTAGTGAAAACTTAGCCCCGTAATAAGAGTTCACCTCAATATCTTTTAAACTACGCATTTCCCATTGAATAAAACGGTTCTGTTAGCTCTAAAACGTTGTAAACAAACGTATTACAACAGTTCTGTCCATGGGAACAGCGTAGAACTTATTATCACAACGGTTTCTTATAGTTCCCCATGAAACTTAGTGAAAACTTAGCCCCTTAATAAGAGTTCACTTCAATTTCTTTTAAACTACGCAATTCCCATTGAATAAAACGGTTCTGTTAGCTCTAAAACGTTGTAAACAAACGTATTACAACAGTTCTGTCCATGGGAACAGCGTAGAACTTATTATTACAACGGTTTCTTATAGTTCCCCATGAAACTTAGTGAAAACTTAGCCCCTTAATAAGAGTTCACTTCAATTTCTTTTAAACTACGCAATTCCCATTGAATAAAACGGTTCTGTTAGCTCTAAAACGTTGTAAACAAACGTATTACAACAGTTCTGTCCATGGGAACAGCGTAGAACTTATTATTACAACGGTTTCTTATAGTTCCCCATGAAACTTAGTGAAAAATTAGCCCCGTAATAAGAGTTCACCTCAATTTCTTTTAAACTACGCATTTCCCATTGAATAAAACGGTTCTGTCAGCTCTAAAACGTTGTAAACAAACGTATTACAACAGTTCTGTCCATGGGAACAGCGTAGAACTTATTATTACAACGGTTTCTTATAGTTCCCCATGAAACTTAGTGAAAACTTAGCCCCGTAATAAGAGTTCACCTCAATATCTTTTAAACTACGCATTTCCCATTGAATAAAACGGTTCTGTTAGCTCTAAAACGTTGTAAACAAACGTATTACAACAGTTCTGTCCATGGGAACAGCGTAGAACTTATTATTACAACGGTTTCTTATAGTTCCCCATGAAACTTAGTGAAAACTTAGCCCCGTAATAAGAGTTCACCTCAATTTCTTTTAAACTACGCATTTCCCATTGAATAAAACGGTTCTGTTAGCTCTAAAACGTTGTAAACAAACGTATTACAACAGTTCTGTCCATGGGAACAGCGTAGAACTTATTATTACAACGGTTTCTTATAGTTCCCTATGAAAATTAGTGAAAACTTAGCCCCGTAATAAGAGTTCACCTCAATTTCTTTTAAACTACGCATTTCCCATTGAATAAAACGGTTCTGTTTGCTCTAAAACGTTGTAAACAAACGTATTACAACAGTTCTGTCCATGGGAACAGCGTAGAACTTATTATTACAACGGTTTCTTATAGTTCCCCATGAAACTTAGTGAAAACTTAGCCCCGTAATAAGAGTTCATCTCAATTTTTTTTTAAACTACGCATTTCCCATTGAATAAAACGCTTCTGTTAGCTCTAAAACGTTGTAAACAAACGTATTACAACAGTTCTGTCCATGGGAACAGCGTAGAACTTATTATTACAACGGTTTCTTATAGTTCCCCATGAAACTTAGTGAAAACTTAGCCCCGTAATAAGAGTTCACCTCAATATCTTTTAAACTACGCATTTCCCATTGAATAAAACGGTTCTGTTAGCTCTAAAACGTTGTAAACAAACGTATTACAACAGTTCTGTCCATGGGAACAGCGTAGAACTTATTATCACAACGGTTTCTTATAGTTCCCCATGAAACTTAGTGAAAACTTAGCCCCTTAATAAGAGTTCACTTCAATTTCTTTTAGACTACGCATTTCCCATTGAATAAAACGGTTCTGTTAGCTCTAAAACGTTGTAAACAAACGTATTACAACAGTTCTGTCCATGGGAACAGCGTAGAACTTATTATTACAACGGTTTCTTATAGTTCCCCATGAAACTTAGTGAAAACTTAGCCCCGTAATAAGAGTTCACCTCAATTTCTTTTAAACTACGCATTTCCCATTGAATAAAACGGTTCTGTCAGCTCTAAAACGCTTTCAAACAAACGTATTACAACAGTTCTGTCCATGGGAACAGCGTAGAACTTATTATTACAACGGTTTCTTATAGTTCCCCATGAAACTTAGTGAAAACTTAGCCCCGTAATAAGAGTTCACCTCAATTTCTTTTAAACTACGCATTTCCCATTGAATAAAACGGTTCTGTTAGCTCTAAAACGTTGTAAACAAACGTATTACAACAGTTCTGTCCATGGGAACAGCGTAGAACTTATTATTACAACGGTTTCTTATAGTTCCCCATGAAACTTAGTGAAAAATTAGCCCCGTAATAAGAGTTCACCTCAATTTCGTTTAAACTACGTATTTCCCATTGAATAAAATGGTTCTGTCAGCTCTAAAACGTTGTAAACAAACGTATTACAACAGTTCTGTCCATGGGAACAGCGTAGAACTTATTATTACAACGGTTTCTTATAGTTCCCCATGAAACTTAGTGAAAACTTAGCCCCGTAATAAGAGTTCACCTCAATTTCTTTTAAACTACGCATTTCCCATTGAATAAAACGGTTCTGTTAGCTCTAAAACGTTGTAAACAAACGTATTACAACAGTTCTGTCCATGGGAACAGCGTAGAACTTATTATTACAACGGTTTCTTATAGTTCCCCATGAAACTTAGTGAAAACTTAGCCCCGTAATAAGAGTTCACCTCAATTTCTTTTAAACTACGCATTTCCCATTGAATAAAACGGTTCTGTTAGCTCTTAAACGTTGTAAACAAACGTATTACAACAGTTCTGTCCATGGGAACAGCGTAGAACTTATTATTACAACGGTTTCTTATAGTTCCCCATGAAACTTAGTGAAAACTTAGCCCCGTAATAAGAGTTCAACTCAATTTCTTTTAAACTACGCATTTCCCATTGAATAAAACGGTTCTGTTAGCTCTAAAACGTTGTAAACAAACGTATTACATTAGTTCTGTCCATGGGAACAGCGTAGAACTTATTATTACAACGGTTTCTTATAGTTCCCCATGAAACTTAGTGAAAACTTAGCCCCGTAATAAGAGTTCACCTCAATTTCTTTTAAACTACGCATTTCCCATTGAATAAAACGGTTCTGTTAGCTCTAAAACGTTGTAAACAAACGTATTACAACAGTTCTGTCCATGGGAACAGCGTAGAACTTATTATTACAACCGTTTCTTATAGTTCCCCATGAAACTTAGTGAAACCTTAGCCCAGTAATAAGAGTTCACCTCAATATCTTTTAAACTACGCATTTCCCATTGAACAAAACGGTTTTGTTAGCTCTAAAACGTTGTAAACAAACGTATTACAACAGTTGTGTCCATGGGAACAGCGTAGAACTTATTATTACAACGGTTTCCTATAGTTCCCCATGAAACTTAGTGAAAACTTAGCCCTGTAATAAGAGTTCAGCTCAATATCTTTTAAACTACGCATTTCCCATTGAACAAAACGGTTTTGTTAGCTCTAAAACGTTGTAAACAAACGTATTACAACAGTTCTGTCCATGGGAACAGCGTAGAACTTATTATTACAACGGTTTCTTATAGTTCCCCATGAAACTTAGTGAAAACTTAGCCCCGTAATAAGAGTTCATCTCAATATCTTTTAAACTACGCATTTCCTATTGAACAAAACGGTTTTGTTAGCTCTAAAACGTTGTAAACAAACGTATTACAACAGTTCTGTCCATGGGAACAGCGTAGAACTTATTATTACAACGGTTTCTTATAGTTCCCCATGAAATTTAGTGAAAACTTAGCCCCGTAATAAGAGTTCACCTCGATATCTTTTAAACTACGCATTTCCCATTGAACAAAACGGTTTTGTTAGCTCTAAAACGTTGTAAACAAACGTATTACAACAGTTCTGTCCATGGGAACAGCGTAGAACTTATTATTACAACGGTTTCTTATAGTTCCCCATGAAACTTAGTGAAAACTTAGCCCCGTAATAAGAGTTCACCTCAATATCTTTTAAACTACGCATTTCCCATTGAACAAAACGGTTTTGTTAACTCTAAAACGTTGTAAACAAACGTATTACAACAGTTCTGTCCATGGGAACAGCGTAGAACTTATTATTACAACGGTTTCTTAAAGTTCCCCATGAAACTTAGTGAAAACTTAGCCCCGTAATAAGAGTTCACCTCAATATCTTTTAAACTACGCAAATCCCATTGAACAAAACGGTTCTGTTAGCTCTAAAACGTTGTAAACAAACGTATTACAACAGTTCTGTCCATGGGAACAGCGTAGAACTTATTATTACAACGGTTTCTTATAGTTCCCCATGAAACTTAGTGAAAACTTAGCCCCGTAATAAGAGTTCACCTCAATATCTTTTAAACTACGCATTTCCCATTGAACAAAACGGTTTTGTTAGCTCTAAAACGTTGTAAACAAACGTATTACAACAGTTCTGTCCATGGGAACAGCGTAGAACTTATTATTACAACGGTTTCTTATAGTTCCCCATGAAACTTAGCGAAAACTTAGCCCCGTAATAAGAGTTCACCTCAATATCTTTTAAACTACGCATTTCCCATTGAACAAAACGGTTCTGTTAGCTCTAAAACGTTGTAAACAAACGTATTACAACAGTTCTGTCCATGGGAACAGCGTAGAACTTATTATTACAACGGTTTCTTATAGTTCCCCATGAAACTTAGTGAAAACTTAGCCCCGTAATAAGAGTTCACCTCAATATCTTTTAAACTACGCATTTCCAATTGAACAAAACGGTTTTGTTAGCTCTAAAGCGTTGTAAACAAACGTATTACAACAGTTCTGTCCATGGGAACAGCGTAGAACTTATTATTACAACGGTTTCTTATAGTTCCCCATGAAACTTAGTGAAAACTTAGCCCCGTAATAAGAGTTCATCTCAATTTTTTTTTAAACTACGCATTTCCCATTGAATAAAACGCTTCTGTTAGCTCTAAAACGTTGTAAACAAACGTATTACAACAGTTCTGTCCATGGGAACAGCGTAGAACTTATTATTACAACGGTTTCTTATAGTTCCCCATGAAACTTAGTGAAAACTTAGCCCCGTAATAAGAGTTCACCTCAATTTCTTTTAAACTACGCATTTCCCATTGAATAAAACGGTTCTGTCAGCTCTAAAACGCTTTCAAACAAACGTATTACAACAGTTCTGTCCATGGGAACAGCGTAGAACTTATTATTACAACGGTTTCTTATAGTTCCCCATGAAACTTAGTGAAAACTTAGCCCCGTAATAAGAGTTCACCTCAATTTCTTTTAAACTACGCATTTCCCATTGAATAAAACGGTTCTGTTAGCTCTAAAACGTTGTAAACAAACGTATTACAACAGTTCTGTCCATGGGAACAGCGTAGAACTTATTATTACAACGGTT
Organism: Pelagia noctiluca; assembly: GCA_963924455.1. Lineage (NCBI taxonomy): Eukaryota > Metazoa > Cnidaria > Scyphozoa > Semaeostomeae > Pelagiidae > Pelagia > Pelagia noctiluca. The sequence continues at coordinate 6,014,661 of OZ004329.1, forward strand.
TCTTATAGTTCCCCATGAAACTTAGTGAAAAATTAGCCCCGTAATAAGAGTTCACCTCAATTTCTTTTAAACTACGCATTTCCCATTGAATAAAACGGTTCTGTCAGCTCTAAAACGTTGTAAACAAACGTATTACAACAGTTCTGTCCATGGGAACAGCGTAGAACTTATTATTACAACGGTTTCTTATAGTTCCCCATGAAACTTAGTGAAAACTTAGCCCCGTAATAAGAGTTCACCTCAATTTCTTTTAAACTACGCATTTCCCATTGAATAAAACGGTTCTGTTAGCTCTAAAACGTTGTAAACAAACGTATTACAACAGTTCTGTCCATGGGAACAGCGTAGAACTTATTATTACAACGGTTTCTTATAGTTCCCCATGAAACTTAGTGAAAACTTAGCCCCGTAATAAGAGTTCACCTCAATTTCTTTTAAACTACGCATTTCCCATTGAATAAAACGGTTCTGTTAGCTCTTAAACGTTGTAAACAAACGTATTACAACAGTTCTGACCATGGGAACAGCGTAGAACTTATTATTACAACGGTTTCTTATAGTTCCCCATGAAAGTTAGTGAAAACTTAGCCCCGTAATAAGAGTTCAACTCAATTTCTTTTAAACTACGCATTTCCCATTGAATAAAACGGTTCTGTTAGCTCTAAAACGTTGTAAACAAACGTATTACATTAGTTCTGTCCATGGGAACAGCGTAGAACTTATTATTACAACGGTTTCTTATAGTTCCCCATGAAACTTAGTGAAAACTTAGCCCCGTAATAAGAGTTCACCTCAATTTCTTTTAAACTACGCATTTCCCATTGAATAAAACGGTTCTGTTAGCTCTAAAACGTTGTAAACAAACGTATTACAACAGTTCTGTCCATGGGAACAGCGTAGAACTTATTATTACAACGGTTTCTTATAGTTCCCCATGAAACTTAGTGAAACCTTAGCCCAGTAATAAGAGTTCACCTCAATATCTTTTAAACTACGCATTTCCCATTGAACAAAACGGTTTTGTTAGCTCTAAAACGTTGTAAACAAACGTATTACAACAGTTGTGTCCATGGGAACAGCGTAGAACTTATTATTACAACGGTTTCCTATAGTTCCCCATGAAACTTAGTGAAAACTTAGCCCTGTAATAAGAGTTCACCTCAATATCTTTTAAACTACGCATTTCCCATTGAACAAAACGGTTTTGTTAGCTCTAAAACGTTGTAAACAAACGTATTACAACAGTTCTGTCCATGGGAACAGCGTAGAACTTATTATTACAACGGTTTCTTATAGTTCCCCATGAAACTTAGTGAAAACTTAGCCCCGTAATAAGAGTTCATCTCAATATCTTTTAAACTACGCATTTCCTATTGAACAAAACGGTTTTGTTAGCTCTAAAACGTTGTAAACAAACGTATTACAACAGTTCTGTCCATGGGAACAGCGTAGAACTTATTATTACAACGGTTTCTTATAGTTCCCCATGAAACTTAGTGAAAACTTAGCCCCGTAATAAGAGTTCACCTCGATATCTTTTAAACTACGCATTTCCCATTGAACAAAACGGTTTTGTTAGCTCTAAAACGTTGTAAACAAACGTATTACAACAGTTCTGTCCATGGGAACAGCGTAGAACTTATTATTACAACGGTTTTTTATAGTTCCCCATGAAACTTAGTGAAAACTTAGCCCCGTAATAAGAGTTCACCTCAATATCTTTTAAACTACGCATTTCCCATTGAACAAAACAGTTTTGTTAACTCTAAAACGTTGTAAACAAACGTATTACAACAGTTCTGTCCATGGGAACAGCGTAGAACTTATTATTACAACGGTTTCTTATAGTTCCCCATGAAACTTAGTGAAAACTTAGCCCCGTAATAAGAGTTCACCTCAATATCTTTTAAACTACGCATTTCCCATTGAACAAAACGGTTTTGTTAGCTCTAAAACGTTGTAAACAAACGTATTACAACAGTTCTGTCCATGGGAACAGCGTAGAACTTATTATTACAACGGTTTCTTATAGTTCCCCATGAAACTTAGCGAAAACTTAGCCCCGTAATAAGAGTTCACCTCAATATCTTTTAAACTACGCATTTCCCATTGAACAAAACGGTTCTGTTAGCTCTAAAACGTTGTAAACAAACGTATTACAACAGTTCTGTCCATGGGAACAGCGTAGAACTTATTATTACAACGGTTTCTTATAGTTCCCCATGAAACTTAGTGAAAACTTAGCCCCGTAATAAGAGTTCACCTCAATATCTTTTAAACTACGCATTTCCAATTGAACAAAACGGTTTTGTTAGCTCTAAAGCGTTGTAAACAAACGTATTACAACAGTTCTGTCCATGGGAACAGCGTAGAACTTATTATTACAACGGTTTCTTATAGTTCCCCATTAAACTTAGTGAAAACTTAGCCCTGTAATAAGAGTTCACCTCAATATCTTTTAAACTACGCATTTCCTATTGAACAAAACGGTTCTGTTAGCTCTAAAACGTTGTAAACAAACGTATTACAACAGTTCTGTCCATGGGAACAGCGTAGAACTTATTATTACAACGGTTTCTTATAGTTCCCCATGAAACTTAGTGAAAACTTAGCCCCGTAATAAGAGTTCACCTCATTATCTTTTAAACTACGCATTTCCCATTGAACAAAACGGTTCTGTTAGCTCTAAAACGTTGTAAACAAACGTATTACAACAGTTCTGTCCATGGGAACAGCGTAGAACTTATTATTACAACGGTTTCTTATAGTTCCCCATGAAACTTGGTGAAAACTTAGCCCCGTAATAAGAGTTCACCTCAATATCTTTTAAACCACGCATTTCCTATTGAACAAAACGGTTCTGTTAGCTCTAAAACGTTGTAAACAAACGTATTACAACTGTTCTGTCCATGGGAACAGCGTAGAACTTATTATTACAATGGTATCTTATAGTTCCCCATGAAACTTAGTGAAAACTTAGCCCCGTAATAAGAGTTCACCTCAATATCTTTTAAACTACGCATTTCCCATTGAACAAAACGGTTTTGTTAGCTCTAAAACGTTGTAAACAAACGAATTACAACAGTTCTGTCCATGGGAACAGCGTAGAACTTATTATTACAACGGTTTCTTATAGTTCCCCATGAAACTTAGTGAAAACTTAGCCCCGTAATAAGGGTTCACCTCAATATCTTTTAAACTACGCATTTCCCATTGAACAAAACGGTTTTGTTAGCTCTAAAACGTTGTAAACAAACGTATTACAACAGTTCTGCCCATGCGAACAGCGTAGAACTTATTATTGCAACGGTTTCTTATAGTTCCCCATGAAACTAAGTGAAAACTTAGCCCTGTAATTAAAGTTCACCTCAATACTTTTAAACTACGCATTTCCCATTGAACAAAACGGTTTTGTTAGCTCTAAAACGTTGTAAACAAACGTATTACAACAGTTCTGTCCATGGGAACAGCGTAGAACTTATTATTACAACGGTTTCTTATAGTTCCCCATGAAACTTAGTGAAAACTTAGCCCTGTAATAAGAGTTCACCTCAATATCTTTTTAACTACGCATTTCCCATTGAACAAAACGGTTCTGTTAGCTCTAAAACGTTGTAAACAAACGTATTACAACAGTTCTGTCCATGGGAACAGCGTAGAACTTATTATTACAACGGTTTCTTATAGTTCCCCATGAAACTTAGTGAAAACTTAGCCCCGTAATAAGAGTTCACCTCAATATCTTTTAAACAACGCATTTCCCATTGAACAAAACGGTTTTGTTAGCTCTAAAACGTTGTAAACAAACGTATTACAACAGTTCTGCCCATGCAAACAGCGTAGAACTTATTATTGCAACGGTTTCTTATAGTTCCCCATGAAACTAAGTGAAAACTTAGCCCTGTAATTAGTGTTCACCTCAATACTTTTAAACTACGCATTTCCCATTGAACAAAACGGTTTTGTTAGCTCTAAAACGTTGTAAACAAACGTATTACAACAGTTCTGTCCATGGGAACAGCGTAGAACTTATTATTACAACGGTTTCTTATAGTTCCCCATGAAACTTAGTGAAAACTTAGCCCTGTAATAAGAGTTCACCTCAATATCTTTTAAACTACGCATTTCCCATTGAACAAAACGGTTCTGTTAGCTCTAAAACGTTGTAAACAAACGTATTACAACAGTTCTGTCCATGGGAACAGCGTAGAACTTATTATTACAACGGTTTCTTATAGTTCCCCATGAAACTTAGTGAAAACTTAGCCCCGTAATAAGAGTTCACCTCAATATCTTTTAAACTACGCATTTCCTATTGAACAAAACGGTTTTGTTAGCTCTAAAACGTTGTAAACAAACGTATTACAACAGTTCTGTCCATGGGAACAGCGTAGAACTTATTATTACAACGGTTTCGTATAGTTCCCCATGAAACTTAGTGAAAACTTAGCCCCGTAATAAGAGTTCACCTCAATATCTTTTAAACTACGCATTTCCCATTGAACAAAACGGTTTTGTTAACTCTAAAACGTTGTAAACAAACGTATTACAACAGTTCTGTCCATGGGAACAGCGTAGAACTTATTATTACAACGGTTTCTTATAGTTCCCCATGAAACTTAGTGAAAACTTAGCCCCGTAATAAGAGTTCACCTCAATATCTTTTAAACTACGCATTTCCCATTGAACGAAATGGTTCTGTTATCTCTAAAACGTTGTAAACAAACGTATTACAACAGTTCTGTCCATGGGAACAGCGTAGAACTATTATTACAACGGTTTCTTATAGTTCCCAATGAAACTTAGTGAAAACTTAGCCCCGTAATAAGAGTTCACCTTAATATCTTTTAAACTACGCATTTCCCATTGAACAAAACGGTTTTGTTAGCTCTAAAACGTTGTAAACAAACGTATTACAACAGTTCTGTCCATGGGAACAGCGTAGAACTTATTATTACAACGGTTTCTTATAGTTCCCCATGAAACTTAGTGAAAACTTAGCCCCGTAATAAAGGTTCAGCTCAATATCTTTTAAACTACGCATTTCCCATTGAACAAAACGGTTCTGTTAGCTCTAAAACGTTGTAAACAAACGTATTACAACAGTTCTGTCCATGGGAACAGCGTAGAACTTATTATTACAACGGTTTCTTATAGTTCCCCATGAAACTTAGTGAAAACTTAGCCCCGTAATAAAGGCTCAGCTCAATATCTTTTAAACTACGCATTTCCCATTGAACAAAACGGTTTTGTTAGCTCTAAAACGTTGTAAACAAACGTTTTACAACAGTTCTGTCCATGGGAACAGCGTAGAACTTATTATTACAACGGTTTCTTATAGTTCCCCATGAAACTTAGTGAAAACTTAGCCCCGTAATAAGAGTTCACCTCAATATCTTTTAAACTACGCATTTCCCATTGAACAAAACGGTTCTGTTAGCTCTAAAACGTTGTAAACAAACGTATTACAACAGTTCTGTCCATGGGAACAGCGTAGAACTTATTATTACAACGGTTTCTTATAGTTCCCCATGAAACTTAGTGAAAACTTAGCCCCGTAATAAAGGCTCAGCTCAATATCTTTTAAACTACGCATTTCCCATTGAACAAAACGGTTTTGTTAGCTCTAAAACGTTGTAAACAAACGTTTTACAACAGTTCTGTCCATGGGAACAGCGTAGAACTTATTATTACAACGGTTTCTTATAGTTCCCCATGAAACTTAGTGAAAACTTAGCCCCGTAATAAGAGTTCACCTCAATATCTTTTAAACTACGCATTTCCCATTGAACAAAACGGTTCTGTTAGCTCTAAAACGTTGTAAACAAACGTATTACAACAGTTCTGTCCATGGGAACAGCGTAGAACTTATTATTACAACGGTTTCTTATAGTTCCCCATGAAACTTAGTAAAAACTTAGCCCCGTAATAAGAGTTTACCTCAATATCTTTTAAACTACGCATTTCCCATTGAACAAAACGGCTTTGTTAGCTCTAAAACGTTGTAAACAAACGTATTACAACAGTTCTGTCCATGGGAACAGCGTAAAACTTATTATTACAACGGTTTCTTATAGTTCCCCATGAAACTTAGTGTAAAGTTATTCCCGTAATAAGAGTTCAGCTCAATATCTTTTAAACTACGCATTTCCAGTTGAACAAAACGGTTCTGTTAGCTCTAAAACGTTGTAAACAAACGTATTACAACAGTTCTGTCCATGGGAACAGCGTAGAACTTATTATTACAACGGTTTCTTATAGTTCCCCATGAAACTTAGTGAAAACTTAGCCCAGTAATAAGAGTTCACCTCAATATCTTTTAAACTACGCATTTCCCATTGAACGAAACGGTTCTGTTAGCTCTAAAACGTTGTAAACAAACGTATTACAACAGTTCTGTCCATGGGAACAGCGTAGAACTTATTATTACAACGGTTACTTATTCTTCCCCATGAAACATAGTGAAAACTTAGCCCCGTAATAAGAGTTCACCTCAATATCTTTTAAACTACGCATTTCCCATTAAACAAAACGGTTTTGTTAGCTCTAAAACGTTGTAAACAAACGTATTACAACAGTTCTGTCCATGGGAACAGCGTAGAACTTATTATTACAACGGTTTCTTATAGTTCCCCATGAAACTTAGTGAAAACTTAGCCCCATAATAAGAGTTCACCACAATATCTTTTAAACTACGCATTTCCCATTGAAAAAAACGGTTTTGTTAGCTCTAAAACGTTGTAAACAAACGTATTACAACAGTTCTGTCCATGGGAACAGCGTAGAACTTATTATTACAACGGTTTCTTATAGTTCCCCATGAAACTTAGTGAAAACTTAGCCCCGTAATAAAGGTTCAGCTCAATATCTTTTAAACTACGCATTTCCCATTGAACAAAACGGTTTTGTTAGCTCTAAAACAATGTAAACAAACGTTTTACAACAGTTCTGTCCATGGGAACAGCGTAGAACTTATTATTACAACGGTTTCTTATAGTTCCCCATGAAACTTAGTAAAAACTTAGCCCCGTAATAAGAGTTTACCTCAATATCTTTTAAACTACGCATTTCCCATTGAACAAAACGGCTTTGTTAGCTCTAAAACGTTGTAAACAAACGTATTACAACAGTTCTGTCCATGGGAACAGCGTAAAACTTATTATTACAACGGTTTCTTATAGTTCCCCATGAAACTTAGTGTAAAGTTATTCCCGTAATAAGAGTTCACCTCAATATCTTTTAAACTACGCATTTCCAGTTGAACAAAACGGTTCTGTTAGCTCTAAAACGTTGTAAACAAACGTATTACAACAGTTCTGTCCATGGGAACAGCGTAGAACTTATTATTACAACGGTTTCTTATAGTTCCCCATGAAACTTAGTGAAAACTTAGCCCCGTAATAAGAGTTCACCTCAATATCTTTTAAACTACGCATTTCCCATTGAACAAACGGTTTTGTTAGCTCTAAAACGTTGTAAACAAACGTATTACAACAGTTCTGTCCATGGGAACAGCGTAGAACTTATTATTACAACGGTTTCTTATAGTTCCCCATGAAACTTAGTGAAAACTTAGCCCCGTAATAAGAGTTCACCTCAATATCTTTTAAACTACGCATTTCCCATTGAACAAAACGGTTTTGTTAGCTCTAAAACGTTGTAAACAAACGTATTACAACAGTTCTGTCCATGGGAACAGCGTAGAACTTATTATTACAACGCTTTCTTATAGTTCCCCATGAAACTTAGTGAAAACTTAGCCCTGTAATAAGAGTTCACCTCAATATCTTTTAAACTACGCATTTCCCATTGAACAAAACGGTCCTGTTAGCTCTAAAACGTTGTAAACAAACGTATTACAACAGTTCTGTCCATGGGAACAGCGTAGAACTTATTATTACAACGGTTTCTTATAGTTCCCCATGAAACTTAGTGAAAACTTAGCCCCGTAATAAGAGTTCACCTCAATATCTTTTAAACTACGCATTTCCCATTGAACAAAACGGTCCTGTTAGCTCTAAAACGTTGTAAACAAACGTATTACAACAGTTCTGTCCATGGGAACAGCGTAGATCTTATTATTACAACGGTTTCTTATAGTTCCCCATGAAACTTAGTGAAAACTTAGCCCCGTAATAAGAGTTCACCTCAATATCTTTTAAACTACGCATTTCCCATTGAACGAAACGGTTCTGTTAGCTCTAAAGCGTTGTAAACAAACGTATTACAACAGTTCTGTCCATGGGAACAGCGTAGAACTTATTATTACAACGGTTACTTATTGTTCCCCATGAAACTTAGTGAAAACTTAGCCCCGTAATAAGAGTTCACCTCAATATCTTTTAAACTACGCATTTCCCATTGAACAAAACGGTTTTGTTAGCTCTAAATCGTTGTAAACAAACGTTTTACAACAGTTCTGTCCATGGGAACAGCGTAGAACTTATTATTACAACGGTTTCTTATAGTTCCCCATGAAACTTAGTGAAAACTTAGCCCCGTAATAAGAGTTCACCTCAATATCTTTTAAACTACGCATTTCCCATTGAACAAAACGGTTTTGTTAGCTCTAAAACGTTGTAAACAAACGTATTACAACAGTTCTGTCCATGGGAACAGCGTAGAACTTATCATTACAACGGTTTCTTATAGTTCCCCATGATACTTAGTTAAAACTTAGCCTCGTAATAAGAGTTCACCTCAATATCTTTTAAACTACGCATTTCCCATTGAACAAAACGGTTCTGTTAGCTCTAAAACGTTGTAAACAAACGTATTACAACAGTTCTGTCCATGGGAACAGCGTAGAACTTATTATTACAACCGTTTCTTATAGTTCCCCATGAAACTTAGTGAAAACTTAGCCCCGTAATAAGAGTTCACCTCAATATCTTTTAAACTACGCATTTCCCATTGAACAAAACGGTTTTGTTAGCTCTAAAACGTTGTAAACAAACGTATTACAACAGTTCTGTCCATGGGAACAGCGTAGAACTTATTATTACAACGGTTTCTTATAGTTCCCCATGAAACTTAGTGAAAACTTAGCCCCGTAATAAGAGTTCACCTCAATATCTTTTAAACTACGCATTTCCCATTGAACAAAACGGTTTTGTTAGCTCTAAAACGTTGTAAACAAACGTATTACAACAGTTCTGTCCATGGGAACAGCGTAGAACTTATCATTACAACGGTTTCTTATAGTTCCCCATGATACTTAGTTAAAACTTAGCCTCGTAATAAGAGTTCACCTCAATATCTTTTAAACTACGCATTTCCCATTGAACAAAACGGTTCTGTTAGCTCTAAAACGTTGTAAACAAACGTATTACAACAGTTCTGTCCATGGGAACAGCGTAGAACTTATTATTACAACCGTTTCTTATAGTTCCCCATGAAACTTAGTGAAAACTTAGCCCCGTAATAAGAGTTCACCTCAATATCTTTTAAACTACGCATTTCCCATTGAACAAAACGGTTTTGTTAGCTCTAAAACGTTGTAAACAAACGTATTACAACAGTTCTGTCCATGGGAACAGCGTAGAACTTATTATTACAACGGTTTCTTATAGTTCCCCATGAAACTTAGTGAAAACTTAGCCCCGTAATAAGAGTTCACCTCAATATCTTTTAAACTACGCATTTCCCATTGAACAAAACGGTTTTGGTAGCTCTAAAACGTTGTTAACAAACGTATTACAACAGTTCTGTCCATGGGAACAGCGTAGAACTTATTATTACAACGGTTTCTTATAGTTCCCCATGAAACTTAGTGAAAACTTAGCCCCGTAATAAGAGTTCACCTCAATATCTTTTAAACTACGCATTTCCCATTGAACAAAACGGTTTTGTTAGCTCTAAAACGTTGTAAACAAACGTATTACAACAGTTCTGTCCATGGGAACAGCGTAGAACTTATTATTACAACGGTTTCTTATAGTTCCCCATGAAACTTAGTGAAAACTTAGCCCCGTAATAAGAGTTCAACTCAATATCTTTTAAACTACGCATTTCCCCTTGAACAAAACGGTTTTGTTAGCTCTTAAACGTTGTAAACAAACGTATTACAACAGTTCTGTCCATGGGAACAGCGTAGAACTTATTATTACAACGGTTTCTTATAGTTCCCCATGAAACTTAGTGAAAACTTAGCCTCGTAATAAGAGTTCACCTCAATATCTTTTAAACTACGCATTTCCCATTAAACAAAACGGTTTTGTTAGCTCTAAAACGTTGTAAACACACGTATTACAACAGTTCTGTCCATGGGAACAACGTAGAACTTATTATTACGACGGTTTCTTATAGTTCCCCATGAAATTTAGTGAAACTTAGCCCCGTAATAAGAGTTCACCTCAATATCTTTTAAACTACGCATTTCCCATTGAACAAAACGGTTTTGTTAGCTCTAAAACGTTGTAAACAGACGTATTACAACAGTTCTGTACATGGGAACAGCGTAGAACTTATTATTACAACGGTTTCTTATAGTTCCCCATGAAACTTAGTGAAAACTTAGCCCCGTAATAAGAGTTCACCTCAATATCTTTTAAACTACGCATTTCCCATTGAACAAAACGGTTTTGTTAGCTCTAAAACGTTGTAAACAAACGTATTACAACAGTTCTGTCCATGGAAACAGCGTAGAACTTATTATTACAACGGTTTCTTATAGTTCCCCATGAAACTTAGTGAAAACTTAACCCCGTAATAAGAGTTCATCTCAATATCTTTTAAACTACGCATTTCCCATTGAACAAAACGGTTTTGTTAGCTCTAAAACGTTGTAAACAAACGTATTACAACAGTTCTGTCCATGGGAACAGCGTTGAACTTATTATTACAACGGTTTCTTATAGTTCCCCATGAAACTTAGTGAAAACTTAGCCCCGTAATAAGAGTTCACCTCAATATCTTTTAAACTACGCATTTCCCATTAAACAAAACGGTTTTGTTAGCTCTAAAACGTTGTAAACAAACGTATTACAACAGTTCTGTCCATGGGAACAGCGTAGAACTTATTATTACAACGGTTTCTTATAGTTCCCTATGAAACTTAGTAAAAACTTAGCCCCGTAATAAGAGTTCACCTCAATATCTTTTAAACTACGCATTTCCCATTGGACAAAACGGTTTTGTTAGCTCTAAAACGTTGTAATCAAACGTATTACAACAGTTTTGTCCATGGGAACAGCGTAGAACTTATTATTACAACGGTTTCTTATAGTTCCCCATGAAACTTAGTGAAAACTTAGCCCCGTAATAAGAGTTCACCTCAATATCTTTTAAACTACGCATTTCCCATTGAACAAAACGGTTTTGTTAGCTCTAAAACGTTGTAAACAAACGTATTACAACAGTTTTGTCCATGGGAACAGCGTAGAACTTATTATTACAACGGTTTCTTATAGTTCCCAATGAAACTTAGTGAAAACTTAGCCCCGTAATAAGAGTTCACCTCAATATCTTTTAAACTACGCATTTCCCATTGAACAAAACGGTTTTGTTAGCTCTAAAACGTTGTAAACAAACGTATTACAACAGTCTTGTCCATGGGAACAGGGTAGAACTTATTATTACAACGGTTTCTTATAGTTCCCCATGAAACTTAGTGAAAACTTAGCCCCGTAATAAGAGTTCACCTCAATATCTTTTAAACTACGCATTTCCCATTGAATAAAACGGTTTTGTTAGCTCTAAAACGTTGTAAACAAACGTATTACAACAGTTCTGTCCATGGGAACAGCGTAGAACTTATTATTACAACGGTTTCTTATAGTTCCCCATGAAACTTAGTGAAAACTTAGCCCCGTAATAAGAGTTCACCTCAATATCTTTTAAACTACGCATTTCCCATTGAACAAAACGGTTTTGTTAGCTCTAAAACGTTGTAAACAAACGTATTACAACAGTTTTGTCCATGGGAACAGCTTAGAACTTATTATTACAACGGTTTCTTATAGTTCCCAATGAAACTTAGTGAAAACTTAGCCCCGTAATAAGAGTTCACCTCAATATCTTTTAAACTACGCATTTCCCATTGAACAAAACGGTTTTGTTAGCTCTAAAACGTTGTAAACAAACGTATTACAACAGTCTTGTCCATGGGAACAGCGTAGAACTTATTATTACAACGGTTTCTTATAGTTCCCCATGAAACTTAGTGAAAACTTAGCCCCGTAATAAGAGTTCACCTCAATATCTTTTAAACTACGCATTTCCCATTGAACAAAACGGTTTTGTTAGCTCTAAAACGTTGTAAACAAACGTATTACAACAGTTCTGTCCATGGGAACAGCGTAGAACTTATTATTACAACGGTTTCTTATAGTTCCCCATGAAACTTAGTGAAAACTTAGCCCCGTAATAAGAGTTCACCTCAATATCTTTTAAACTACGCAATTCCCATTGAACAAAACGGTTCTGTTAGCTCTAAAACGTTGTAAACAAACGTATTACAACAGTTCTGTCCATGGGAACAGCGTAGAACTTATTATTACAACGGTTTCTTATAGTTCCCCATGAAACTTAGTGCAAACTTAGCCCTGCAATAAGAGTTCAGCCAAATTTCTTATAAAGTACGCCTTTTGCATGGAATAAAACGATTTCCTTTGCTCTAAAACGTTGTAAACAAACGTATAACAACAGTTCTGTCCATGGGAACAGCCTAAAACTTATTTATTACAACGGTTTCTTATAGTTCCCCATGAAACTTAGTGAAAACTTAGCCCCGTAATAAGAGTTCACCTCAATATCTTTTAAACTACGCATTTCCCATTGAACAAAACGGTTTTGTTAGCTCTAAAACGTTGTAAACAAACGTATTACAACAGTTCTGTCCATGGGAACAGCGTAGAACTTATTATTACAACGGTTTCTTATAGTTCCCCATGAAACTTAGTGAAAACTTAGCCTCGTAATAAGAGTTCACCTCAATATCTTTTAAACTACGCATTTCCCATTAAACAAAACGGTTTTGTTAGCTCTAAAACGTTGTAAACACACGTATTACAACAGTTCTGTCCATGGGAACAACGTAGAACTTATTATTACGACGGTTTCTTATAGTTCCCCATGAAATTTAGTGAAACTTAGCCCCGTAATAAGAGTTCAGCCAAATTTCTTATAAAGTACGCCTTTTGCATGGAATAAAACGATTTCCTTTGCTCTAAAACGTTGTAAACAAACGTATAACAACAGTTCTGTCCATGGGAACAGCCTAAAACTTATTTATTACAACGGTTTCTTATAGTTCCCCATGAAACTTAGTGAAAACTTAGCCCCGTAATAAGAGTTCACCTCAATATCTTTTAAACTACGCTTTTCCCATTGAATAAAACGGTTTTGTTAGCTCTAAAACGTTGTAAACAAACGTATTACAACAGTTCTGTCCATGGGAACAGCGTAGAACTTATTATTACAATGGTTTCTTATAGTTCCCCATGAAACTTAGTGAAAACTTAGCCTCGTAATAAGAGTTCACCTCAATATCTTTTAAACTACGCATTTCCCATTAAACAAAACGGTTTTGTTAGCTCTAAAACGTTGTAAACAAACGTATTACAACAGTTCTGTCCATGGGAACAGCGTAGAACTTATTATTACGACGGTTTCTTATAGTTCCCCATGAAATTTAGTGAAACTTAGCCCCGTAATAAGAGTTCACCTCAATATCTTTTAAACTACGCATTTCCCATTGAATAAAACGGTTTTGTTAGCTCTAAAACGTTGTAAACAGACGTATTACAACAGTTCTGTACATGGGAACAGCGTAGAACTTATTATTACAACGGTTTCTTATAGTTCCCCATGAAACTTAGTGAAAACTTAGCCCCGTAATAAGAGTTCACCTCAATATCTTTTAAACTACGCATTTCCCATTGAACAAAACGGTTTTGTTAGCTCTAAAACGTTGTAAACAAACGTATTACAACAGTTCTGTCCATGGAAACAGCGTAGAACTTATTATTACAACGGTTTCTTATAGTTCCCCATGAAACTTAGTGAAAACTTAGCCCCGTAATAAGAGTTCACCTCAATATCTTTTAAACTACGCATTTCCCATTGAACAAAACGGTTTTGTTAGCTCTAAAACGTTGTAAACAAACGTATTACAACAGTTCTATCCATGGGAACAGCATTGAACTTATTATTACAACGGTTTCTTATAGTTCCCCATGAAACTTAGTGAAAACTTAGCCCCGTAATAAGAGTTCACCTCAATATCTTTTAAACTACGCAATTCCCATTGAACAAAACGGTTCTGTTAGCTCTAAAACGTTGTAAACAAACGTATTACAACAGTTCTGTCCATGGGAACAGCGTAGAACTTATTATTACAACGGTTTCTTATAGTTCCCCATGAAACTTAGTGCAAACTTAGCCCTGCAATAAGAGTTCAGCCAAATTTCTTATAAAGTACGCCTTTTGCATGGAATAAAACGATTTCCTTTGCTCTAAAACGTTGTAAACAAACGTATAACAACAGTTCTGTCCATGGGAACAGCCTAAAACTTATTTATTACAACGGTTTTTTATAGTTCCCCATGAAACTTAGTGAAAACTTAGCCCCGTAATAAGAGTTCACCTCAATATCTTTTAAACTACGCATTTCCCATTGAACAAAACGGTTTTGTTAGCTCTAAAACGTTGTAAACAAACGTATTACAACAGTTCTGTCCATGGGAACAGCGTAGAACTTATTATTACAACGGTTTCTTATAGTTCCCCATGAAACTTAGTGAAAACTTAGCCTCGTAATAAGAGTTCACCTCAATATCTTTTAAACTACGCATTTCCCATTAAACAAAACGGTTTTGTTAGCTCTAAAACGTTGTAAACACACGTATTACAACAGTTCTGTCCATGGGAACAACGTAGAACTTATTATTACGACGGTTTCTTATAGTTCCCCATGAAATTTAGTGAAACATAGCCCCGTAATAAGAGTTCACCTCAATATCTTTTAAACTACGCATTTCCCATTGAACAAAACGGTTTTGTTAGCTCTAAAACGTTGTAAACAGACGTATTACAACAGTTCTGTACATGGGAACAGCGTAGAACTTATTATTACAACGGTTTCTTATAGTTCCCCATGAAACTTAGTGAAAACTTAGCCCCGTAATAAGAGTTCACCTCAATATCTTTTAAACTACGCATTTCCCATTGAACAAAACGGTTTTGTTAGCTCTAAAACGTTGTAAACAAACGTATTACAACAGTTCTGTCCATGGAAACAGCGTAGAACTTATTATTACAACGGTTTCTTATAGTTCCCCATGAAACTTAGTGAAAACTTAGCCCCGTAATAAGAGTTCACCTCAATATCTTTTAAACTACGCATTTCCCATTGAACAAAACGGTTTTGTTAGCCCTAAAACGTTGTAAACAAACGTATTACAACAGTTCTGTCCATGGGAACAGCATTGAACTTATTATTACAACGGTTTCTTATAGTTCCCCATGAAACTTAGTGAAAACTTAGCCCCGTAATCAGAGTTCACCTCAATATCTTTTAAACTACGCATTTCCCATTAAACAAAACGGTTTTGTTAGCTCTAAAACGTTGTAAACAAACGTATTACAACAGTTCTGTCCATGGGAACAGCGTAGAACTTATTATTACAACGGTTTCTTATAGTTCCCTATGAAACTTAGTAAAAACTTAGCCCCGTAATAAGAGTTCACCTCAATATCTTTTAAACTACGCATTTCCCATTGAACAAAACGGTTTTGTTAGCTCGAAAACGTTGTAATCAAACGTATTACAACAGTTTTGTCCATGGGAACAGCGTAGAACTTATTATTACAACGGTTTCTTATAGTTCCCCATGAAACTTAGTGAAAACTTAGCCCCGTAATAAGAGTTCACCTCAATATCTTTTAAACTACGCATTTCCCATTGAACAAAACGGTTTTGTTAGCTCTAAAACGTTGTAAACAAACGTATTAGAACAGTTTTGTCCATGGGAACAGCGTAGAACTTATTATTACAACGGTTTCTTATAGTTCCCAATGAAACTTAGTGAAAACTTAGCCCCGTAATAAGAGTTCACCTCAATATCTTTTAAACTACGCATTTCCCATTGAACAAAACGGTTTTGTTAGCTCTAAAACGTTGTAAACAAACGTATTACAACAGTCTTGTCCATGGGAACAGGGTAGAACTTATTATTACAACGGTTTCTTATAGTTCCCCATGAAACTTAGTAGGTAGGAGAGAGGGGATACTGGCGCACCAGGCTGTCATATGCTCCAGTATCCCCCCTCTCATAATGAAAACGAAAACGAGGTTGAAAACGAAAACGAGGTTGGTCGTTCTGCGCATGCGCAGTAGGTTGGGGTGTCTTTAAGGGTTCATATTTAGAATGAGTATCTTAAAATACCCCCCTATACTAATTTTCAAGGTTCTAGGATAAAGTTGAGTTCTGCGCATGCGCAGTAGGTTGGGGTGTCTTTAAGGGTTCATATTTAGAATGAGTATCTTAAAATACCCCCCCTATACCAATTTCCAAGGCTCTGCGACAAAGATAACACATTAGCCAATCAGATTGGAGATTCGGCAAGTTTTTACGTTGTCTTGAGAACACATTCGAATATTCGTGGATCATTCGAAATGAGTATATAATCTGAAACTTGAGAATGTAACTACCACAACAACATCCGAATCCGAAAACCGAAATCCGAAATCTGAAACTACCACAGCAATATACCAACTTGGTAAGTACCTATGCATGTTTTTCCTATTTCATTTGCTTAGACCACTCGTAGAGATCAGACGTGTTTTTGTGAGCTCCTGTTTTTTTTTTTTTTATTTATTTCCTTTACTAATATATTGTTTATATTTTATGATAATCAAGCTACAACTAAACCGAAATCCGAAATCCGAAAACCAAAATCCGAATCCAAAAATGGCTGAAATCAAAATGGCTAATGAAAATGGAAGCAACGATAGACGAGACGATGTGTGAGTTCATTAATATTCATCAACTATTATTAAATAATAATTTACAATTTATTTAAAGAAGATATAATATTCAACAATAAATAAATATTCAAAAGTTTTTCTTAACGTTTTTCTAACGAGTAATGACCATATGGTAGTGTGTCGAAGCCATTGTCTAAAATGTATCTTTTATCATCGAATGGACATAGTGATATCTTTCTTCTCTCCGTGCTATATAGGGTGTGCGTATGAGACTCGATGTTGCATTGCTTGTGTGAAAATACCCGTTGTTCTTTTAAACACTGCAAGTAATTCTCATGTATGATCTCCTTTTTCACAATGTTTTTCTTTATTCCCTTTGCTTTCTTTATTGTTTTTCCATCATATATCTGACAACTGTACATTTTTGATCTCAAACCGATAAATTCTTTCATCTGCACACCACCGAGCTCATCTTTCATTTTCCCAATTACTTTCTTATTCTTCGCTGAGTAATTAGGATGATCTTTCGGATAGTTGCTGAAATCAAACTCGTTTTCATGATTTTTCAAAACTTGATTGACCTGATCTTTTGACATTGGTATGTGATATATGAAACTATCAGTATCCATATAACATAATTGAACATTTGGAAGATTTGGCTTTGCGAAATTGTAATGAAAGTCATACATCAATGTCTTACTCACATCTAAGATGCTGAACCCAATGTAGATTGGTTTGTTGAGAATGACTTTACCTTTCTTTTTCTCTACTATGAGCGTATCATCATTGATCTGTATAACACCGTAGAATTTGGGATTTCTTACCCATCTTCGCAGAACAACACCATCAGTACAAATTTCAAATCTCTTATGATTTCTAACGTTTTCCATAGTTTTCCCGAATACGGAATTATTCATAAGCTTGAAAAAGTCTTTTTCAAAATCATTCTTTGCATGTGTTCTTTTTTGAGTATTAAAGTCAATATACTCTTTCAACCACATACTCTGCTTGAATTCAATAATTTCATGAACTTTAGTGACTTTCAATCCGAGGTCAATGCATTGTTTCAGATTTCTTTCATGTATGACATAACCTTCTTTGTTATAGAGATTTGGTATTAGCTTTGGAGTTGATTTAAACTTTTTCCCCACGAATAGATTTTCATACACATGCTTTTGATGTTCTGATAGCATTTCTTCCTGAACTTGCAATCTTTGCGGTGCCAACGGCAAGTCCGCATGATGATCATGTAATTCATGTGGATATTCCAAATCAACTTTAAGAATGTATCCAACATCAGTATTATCTCTATTTAACAGATGTTCAATATTTGTATTTTGAACTTGTGTATTTGTGAACTGTTTGAAGTCACCATAAGGCATCGGTTGAGACATTGCCCATCCATACAGATTGTTTGCGTCGAGATACATTAGGGTATGGTTTTCGTCAGATTCTGCATAACGTTTCATCGATATTGATACACCCCCTCTTATACCTTGTTCGATCATGAGATGAATGTCTCTTTTTTCTTCAGACAATAATTCAAGGTTGATACCTGTCATTTTCAACATTGCATCCCATGCAAGTGATGGAGCGGATATGTAGTTTGCAGGATCGAGTTTATAATATTCTATGCTTTGTCCTCTGAATGATTCAAATATATCAGTCAATAATAACACATCTGTTACCAAATATAATTCATGATAGTCTTGGAAAGTTTGACAGTTGAAATATTGCCAGACATTCTGTGCATGCTCATAGTCTTCATCTGTAATATGACTATCATTCAACTTGTTATAAAATGCCTCTTTCGGTGGTAGACATGTTGATTCTAGTTTCTCAGCATTATCCATCCAGTCGTAAGGATAAACTCCTTTTCTTGTCAAAAGCTGAAACTTTCTTTCAATTTCAGCAGTCTCTTCAACAGTCAAATCTCTTTTGAATGGTATTTTCCAGTTTCGATAGTCAATCATATCATCCCCTTTTAATACTCCACTGCATGGTGTTCCAGGTTCAAATATTCCTTGTAGCTCAACCTTTCGCTCTTGAATTCGTTGTTGTTCATTAATTGGTCTTTGGGGGTATGGATAATTTATAATCTGATCTTTCAAATGTTCTTTTACTGATGTAAATTGTTCTTTTGGCAGATTAGTAGCAAGCGTTCCTATACTTGCATTCAAGAAGCTGAGAGAATCAATGTATTTGACTCCTCGCGTTGTTCTCAATTGACCCTGTTCATTCTCCTCTGTAGATCCACCAATTTCTGCTGTCAAGATCTTTTCTCGTGTACTAGCAATAACAGAAATTTCTCTACCCTGTAAATTCTGGAAGACATGATGCATATCATATCCTTTCAGATTGTGAAAAACAATCGGAATTTTATGTGAATTAGCAATTATGTTTAGATTATTCAAATTGCAGTAAGAGCATGCTGCTCCTCGATACTGTCCAGTGATATGACAATGATCTTTAACTTTCTTTCTCGCATCATTATTTTCTTGAAATGGTTGATCACAACAATAACATTTCATAGCATTGTCATATCTTGCTTTATCCGCGATAGTTAATCTCAGCATCGGCATGGTTTTCTTGAAAACATCTCGTAGTTCCTCATTTAATTCATCAATTCTCTTCATAAACACTTCCATACAATCTTCTCCAGTATACCATTCTGGTGGACTTTGCCATCGGTTGTCGATGGATTTCACATATATACAATAGCTGATTGGTATGTGTTCTTGATATGCTGCTCCTTTATTTGAACTTTCCAGTATCGATTCTGTATCCGCATAGATTATAAATGGTAGCATTGATTGATTCTTGAAATTTTCAAACTTTAATTCTGTTTCTGTTGGATATTCCACTCTTTGAAAAACTCTATTTTTATCACATAGTTCTTCATGCTTCTTGATATTTTCCTCGTTCTTGCAAGATGTTAAGCAGAGTGGACAGTAAAATCGTTTCTCTTTATGTTTATGCCCATCTCTTCCAAATAACAGTCTGCTCAAACTTTTAATCCATGCATAGTGACTATCCCCTTCATCATTTATAATAAGCAGCAAGTCAACATGTTTTTCACGTTTCTTTTCTGTTACTCGGACAGGCACAATTTCACCATCTTCATCATAAAATATATTAACTGAAACGTTGTTGTTGCTTTCAAATTTGTCAATGACTTTTTTATTCGTCGGATCGATAGGAAATGTTAGTCCATCAGAATTCAATTCATTCACATATGGGAGATACTTTGTTACTCTTTGAGGGTCTTTGGAAGCTGGGTGTAAAGCAGATAGAATTGCCCAGATGAAACATTTATCATCTTGATTATTGACATTGATAACAGCTTTTTTGTTCTTGATGTATGGTGGCAGATCTATATACCGTCGACCTCGTATAGCTTCATAGTCGAAGATTTTAACTTGTAATTTTACAAAGCGTGTAAATATCCATCCACTACCATTTTCGATGTATTCATCTATTGCTTTTTCAATTTCATCAATTATCTCATCTGTTTGATCTTCAATTTGTAACTCTTCTGCTGTTAATAATGAGTATACTTGCGATCTAAACGTTGGTGGTATGTCTGTAACAACATCTTCAGCGGCTTTATGAAATTCTACATCGAGTGTGACGTAATATTTAATACCTTGTTTATGTGTTGTTAATTCATCTGTCAGCTCTCTGATGATATGTTGCTTTATTTCAGGCAAGTTGTTGATGTCTTCTTCCTTTGTGAATATTTTATATGCTTTTTCATCTATATTTTTTCGTTTCTTAGCTCCACCAGATATTTGATGAATGCCATGCATTGATCGTTTATGTGATGCGAGATTTTGATTCCTATCAAATGTTTTCCCACAAACATCACATTGTAGTCGTCGTTTTTTCTTCGTATCGGTAATATCACTCTCCTCTTCATGTGAACGCTTCATGGTTAAATCCGCAACTGAATTATTTGATTGGATTGTTGAATTTATAGATGATCGAATACCGAGTTCGAATAATATGTTAACCAATCAGAATAAAGATTCGGCAAGTTTTTACATTGTCTTGGAAACGTTGTAACATATTAACCAATCAGATTGAAGATTAGTTCCTGGTTGATTAACCGGATTATTCCGGATTATTCCAGAAGTTTCTAGATTGTTCCTGGTTGATTAACCAATCAGATTGAAGATTCGGCAAGTTTTTACGTTACCTTGAGAACACACATTCGAAACCAATCAGATTGAAGATTAGTTCCTGGTTGATTAACCAATCAGATTGAAGATTCGGCAAGTTTTTACGTTGTCTTGGGAACGTTATAGAATCTATATTCTGATTGGTTAATATGTTATTCGAACTTAGTGTTCGATTCTTCTATAAATTATAGAATAATTCTAACTGTATTCACTTGAAGCAAATATGGTAATGATGTTGATGAAGATGATAAAAAAGATATTGATGTGTGATATAGTTGGTGATATTGTGAAGATGATGATAGTAGCACATCTTAGCGATATTATGATGATGATGATGGTAGCAGAACATCTTTAGAAGTTCATATTTCATAACTACAAAGGATGGATATAGATAATGATATGGAGACGATAAACGAGAGAGGAAGAAAAAGAAAATTAAAAAATCGTTTTAAAGACTTTTGCAGTATATTATTATGTATAATGTTCTGGTGTTGCTTCACCTTATCAGGTTGTGGGATTGCTGCATTGATTGTTATTACAGTTACCAACGATCAGCTGAATAACTTACGACTTGTAGTATGGAGAATGCGAAATGAACTGATCAAGATGCACATTTTAAATGAAACTATGATCCCTCACGTTTATGATACATTCTGAAAATGTTGAAGATAAAAGCTGTATCCATTTTAATGTAGGATCGACGTAGAGATACATCAGTCTCTTATTGAAGAGTATAGAGAAGTGCACGGAAGGTGTTGGACAGGAATATGGATTAATACATACATATTTATGTGTATACTTGGACATGTTTTGATGATATATACTATTTATAAACTTATTAAAATGATATTATGAAGATTTTATAATTCTTACTTTATTATGCGTTATCTCTTGTAATAATCATCAGGAATGTTCTATATAAGGCGTAGATTACTCTTATATTTGGAAGATGGCGAAACGTAAACGAAGACGACGACGTATCAAGAGGATTAAGGGTAAAGGTCTTTTTGAAAACATACAAAACTGGGTAGTTAAAACAGCGATTGGTATTTCACCAATACCAGGCTTACAACGTGAATTAAAGCCAACAATTAAGAAGAAAGGATGGAAAAAAGCTAAACCCTTACAATTTCTTCCTAGAGAGTGGTGGAGAGCTGCAGGTGTACCGAAGAAAACACTAGATAAATTTGCATATTTTAAAAAGTCTGATTTTAAGAAGTAATGGCGTCGTTGGTAGGATCAGTAATTGTTTCCATGGTAATAGATGATATGTTAAAAAATGATGGTGGTGAAGAAGCAACTCGATTAATGGGGGGTGGTTATAAAAGGAAGCAAACAGTGAAAAAATCTACAATGATGGGGTCAGCACTAGCTCGAGTTGCAGCAAGACAAGCAATTAAGCAAGGTGGGAGAGCTTTAACGAGACGTCTTGGTAAACAAGCTTTAAAAAAACTAGCTCTTCAAGGGGTGAAAGCAGCTGCAAAGGGGGGTACTATTGCAGCGGCGGGGTATGCTGCTGATGCAGGATTGAAAAAACTTAATGGTGGACGAAAACGTAAACGGAAACTAAATACAAAGTTAAATGGTGGACGAAAAAGAAATCTTGCAGGAGGAGGGAAAGGGAAATCTAAGAAACGGACTAGAAAAAGAAAAGTATAACTTCCAGAAACTTCTGGAATAAACCGGTTAATCTGGTTAATCTGGTTAATCTGGTTAATCTGGTTAATCTGGTTAATCTGATTGGTTAATCTCAACTGAACCTAGAGTATAAAAACCATGATCCGTGAACGAAGTTCACTTATCATCAAACATTGCTAGAAGAAAGAAGAAAGAAGAAAGAAGAAGAACGGGTAAATTATGTATCATTTTGAGAAATCTGTTCCTCTCAAGGATATTCGTATACAAACTTATGGATGTTTTGCTGCTAAAGATATTTATGAAGCATATCAGGATCCAGAAATTTTGCTAGAAACAAATCAAGAACCGTTCTTCTATTTGAATACTTTTTATCAAGCATTAACACAATATGTTAGAGGGGAAGAAAATTCATACACAGCAAAACCTTTATCCACCGATCAATCATATCGCAGAGTTGAAATGGATGGTAAAGAAGATACACACAATTGGCATAAAGATGATGAAGCTGGTGACTATAAGATAGAATCATCATCTCATCTAATCTGGGTATTTAAGACATTATTAAATATTCTTGCGGAGGAATATCCACCTTTTTTAACAATTGAAGAAGATTCTACAATAATGCTGTCTCAATATGATGGTGAAGAAGAGAAGATTTGTTTCAATCTATATGGGTTGATCGATGATGATCTCGATAGAAGAGAACTGTGTCGTTTCACTCCATATTTGTATAATGATGCAATTCCGACATTGACAATCTGTTCAAACTGTGGAATAGAGTGGGATGGTTTTGCGCAATGTTGGTGTCATTGGATAGAATTTAAAAATGAAGACACGGAAATGGATGAGGAGGAGGAGGAGGAGATGATGCAAGATTGGGATATTATGATAGATCGATAGATTATGATTGACATGATATCATAAATGTTTATTAAAGTTAATTATATGAAGTTTATATATAATTGGTGAATATAAAGTTATTAAAGTTTTATTGAATAAAATTAGTCTTTATTTTAGAAAATTCTAGAAACTTCTGGAACATCTGGAATAAACCGGTTAATCCGGTTAATCTGGAACATCTTAAATCCTACAATCTGATTGGTTAATCTCAACCAGGAACAATCTAGAAACTTCTGGAATAATCTGGAATAAACCGGTTAATCCGGTTAATCTGGAACATCTTAAATCCTGCAATCTGATTGGTTAATCTCAACTGGACTTAGAGTATAAAAGTCGCAAATCTGTGAACTAAGTTCACTTATCATCAGACGTCGTAGAGTGCGGAGCTAAAGAAGAAGAAAGAAGAAGACTTGAAGAAAGATAGAAGACTTGAAGAATAATACGAAAACCATGGATATATGGACATATGAAAAGGACATGACAGCAATATACGAAATCAGAAACGAAGATGGTGTTGTTCAATCATCATTTTCTGTTAAACCTGGTATGGATAAATGGGTTTTAACATTAGAAGATGTGGTGAAAGGCAAAAGTTTTGCTAAATCTTTCCAAATAAAACCTTCTGAATTCTCGCATATGCTACGAGTAATCGGTGAATACATAAATGAGGATGAAGATGGTGAAATACAATTCAAAGGACAAAATGCAGAAACTTTGATGGATTTAGATAGGATCCATATCATGACAAAACAGTATGGCGGAATAGTTTCGAAATTCCTAACATTACATACTGAAGTTTTAGACAACGAAGAAAAGTTTGCTGATAAACTGGAAATATATCTGCAAAAAGTGGCTGACGCACCCATACAGCTTTGTCTTGGGATCCGAAGGTGGAAAAATGAAAAACCATCCAAAACTGGTATTAACTTGAAAGAGCAGGTGTTGAAGGCGATCTATGAAAAACTTGAAGATTTGAATAATCTTTCACTACCAGATAAAAAAGCTGACCTACGTAAAAGATCTGGAGAGCAAGTTGGAAAGTCAGCAGAAGAACCAGAAAGAAAAAAGAAGAAATCAATCGAGGATGATGCTTCAATTCAAAATAGAATTCAAGAAGCATATGCTGCAATTCTTCTGCAGTACATCTCTGACAAGTCAAAGGAATATTGTGATAAATGTGTCACAGACAGTTGGACTAACCCATCTGATCACAAACAAGATTGTATAACTACAAATGCATTCAAGTTCATAACATTCCACATTCATTTTGCAAACACAAACATGCTGAATGAAGGAAAAGAAGCATTCAGAAAATCAATATTCCAAGAGTTGAAAAAAGATGGGAGACTATGCCAAGTAATAAAGTTGAAAGTAGACGCTTTGTATGATGAAGTATGTGAAGCGAGCCACTTTTCATCATTGTACTTACTTCAAACATTGAATAAAATAACTCACAAATTAATTGCTATGCTTGTTTAGAGAAACTTTATTGAAATTAGTTGTGATTTAGTTATAAATATTAGTTATAAGCAAGAGTTGTGATTTAGTTATAAATATTAGCTATAAGCAAGAGTTATGAATATGAGCTATAAATATGAGTTATGATCTGAGATTTAAAGCACCTTTTTCTCTTATATTATCTGGTGTTAGTGGAAGTGGTAAAACAACGTGGGTGGAAAATTTATTAAGAAACTACAAAAATCTGATAGAAAATGGGAGAGAATATTCAAACCTCATGTGGATCTCGGGAACGAATCAACCAGATCTATTTCAAAGGATTGAAAAAAATTTTGATGGGAATTGTAGATTTATTACTGAGTTGCCTGAAAACTTGTACGAAGAAATCGCGAGGTCGGATAAAAGATTAACTATCATTGTTGATGATCTGATGCATGAAATAGCTAACTTTAAAGATTTGGGGAAATTATTTACAAAGGGGAGATCTCATTTGAATATAAACATCATCGTAATGATGCAAAATCCTTTCCCGAGAGGGTCAGAAATGCGAAATTTAACTCTCAATACACAATATCAAGTTCTATTTAAAAATCCTCGAGACAGAAGTCAAATAAGGTTTCTTGCCCAGCAAATCATGCCAGCTTCCCCAAAAACATTTCTAAATATCTACAACGACGCAACTTCAAGAGTTTTTGGATACTTGCTCTGTGACTTTACACAATCGGTTGATGAAAATATGCGATTTCGAACAAATATTTTTCCACATGAAGCTCCAATGATTGTATTCAGGTCAAATAAGTTATAAATATGTGAAGGATGTTGGAAACAGCAAGGATGGCGGGGTACGATAAGATGATCATGGTTCCGGAAATACCACAAGTTACTCAAGCGGTTGAAAGTCAGGAAAAAAGAAAAAAACATACCAGACCAAGGAAGAAAAAAGGAAATATCACGGAAATACCGCAAGTTACTCAAATGATTGAAAGTCAGGAAAAAAGAAAAAAACATACCAGACCAAGGAAGAAAAAAGGAGAGAAAAATACTATAAAAGAATGTATGAGGAGACGAAAGAAAAAAAAGAAGAGATGTTCAAATGATAAACTGTTGGAGTTATTGATTGATTTAATATGAATTTAGAAAAGTTATATTCTGACCCTTCTGTTCCGGGTTCTCTCGGAGGTCTAGATAAAGCATATAGAGAATTTAAAAAATTAATTCCTAATTTAAAGAGGAAGGATGTTGAAGAATGGAGTAAAACTAGTCTTGCATATACATTACATAAACCAAGTAGGAAGACCTTTCTTCGTGAGAGGATTCTAACAAACAATATTGACTATCTTTGGGAATGTGATCTTGTTGATATGACTTATTTGAAAAAAGAAAATGATGGTGTGACATTTTTGCTTTGTTGTATTGATACCTTTAGTAAATATGCATGGGTAAAACCACTCAAGAGAAAAACTGCAATAGAGATTATTAATGCGTTTAAAAATATTTTGCAAGAAAGGAAGCCTAAAAAGTTACGATCTGATAAAGGTAGTGAGTTTATAAATAAAGATTTTCAAGAATTGTTAAAGAAAAACAATATCGATTTCTACACAGCAAATAATGAACCTAAAGCAGCAATAGTTGAGAGATTTAATCGAACATTTAAAGGAAGAATGTATAGATACTTTACAGCTAAAAATACGCTAAGGTATATTGATGATCTACAAGATTTTGTTGATTCTTACAATAATACATATCACAGATCTATTGGTATGAGACCTTCCGAAGTTAGCCTCGAAAATGCGGATGCTGTTCGAAAAAAGCTGTTCAAGAAAGAATCGAGGAAAAGCAAAAGAGTCTTTAGAATTGGAGATTATGTCAGATTAAGCTTGAAGAAGAGAATGTTTAAGAAAGGATATTTACAAAATTATACAGAAGAAATATTCAAGATTAGCAAAGTATTTAAAGAAAGATATCCAGTAATGTACAAAATTAAAGATCTCCAAGATGAGGAGATAGATGATCGTTTCTATAAAGAAGAGCTGCAACGCGTGTCTCTTCCAAAAACTTTTGTTGTAGATGAAATTCTTAAAAAGAAAAGGCGGAGAGGTAAAAACTTCTATTTAATCAGATGGAGGGGTTACCCACCACAGTTTGATGAGTGGATTGTCGAATCTCAATTGGAAGCGATATGATTGATGAAGAATTTGATTTGGTTCTTCCTTCGGGATTTGTTACTGATAGAACAAAACTGACAGATTTTATAGTCGATCTACCTCACATCTTTCAATTGAACACTAAGAGAAAATGGGAAATGGCATTACTACAAATGACGCTACCAGATAGAGGGGAAAAAGCATTACAAGATCAATACTGGTTTTCAGTTTCCAACGAGTGGGTCGTTACTACTAATGAGGATGGAAACCCAACTAGTTGGGGTACAAATAGTTTTTTCTATGAAAAAGTTTATCTTGATAAAAAAATTATCGAAACTCGCGATAATATTATGATGTATTATGAATTCAAAAGACTTTTAATGATAGAGTTTTGAATTTCTATGAATTTGGATACACATTAAAAAACATGCTCTCGGTATCATTGATTGGTGGAAAGATACAGTTTGAAATGGAAGATGATCTTAAAACATTAGGGTTTGCAAAGCTTGATGATGGTAAAAGACGGAAGCATCCCAGTTCGCTTTTAATAATATTTTCAAGACCATTAGCACATTTTCTTGGTTTAGAAGATCAAGTCACCCACACTTTACCGAATGGTTCAATAATCAAGCATCTAAACTATAAGATTTCTGATAGTATACAATCAAGTCAAATAATGAAACTGATTGTTTACAAAGAGAAGTCAGATGGTGATTCGCTGATCGGAGGAAAAATAAACTGCTTAAGCAGAATAAAGGATGGAGTTCATCTAAATGCTCATACTTCTATAAATGTTGAATGTGATCTGTTGGAAAGCAATTATCTTGGAGGTGTTAACAAACGAAGAGTTTTGAGAAAACTAGCATTTTACGACAAAGATCTCAACACATATGTCAGATACTATGCTCCAAAGAATATAATTTACACCCCGATGGAGAGGTTGCAGTTTCAACAAATTGCTATAAAATTGGTAGACGATGATGGGAATCCTAAAAGGTTAACAGCTCTCTTTCCCTCAAAACAGTATATTGGAGAAACATCAATAACTGTTCGAATTAGACCAGTAATATGAATGTGACACTAAATAATAGACATGTAAATTTAAATAGTCCACTCCCAGTGAATACTAATTGGAAATGTAGTATGATTGGTTGTATATTGAATAAAAAAGAAAAAGATGAGAATGAAAAAGTGTTTGCTGTTTGCTGTGACTTCATTATAAGTAAGGATGTCATTCCTCTGTTGGGGTTGGTAATTGATGATTCAAAAACGATTCGCAGATCAACTATAAATCCAGCAACATATAGAGTAACGAGATCTAACATAAAATCATTCGATATCAGGATTATTAACTGGGAAACTTTAGAAGATATATCAGATAAATTTGAAGAAAAGTGTCAAATTAGCCTATCATTCGTTCAAGATGATTAATGATTTTTACCTCACATGCTCTACTGGTTCTGATGGAAAAATAAAACTTAAGGAACAATTACATTTACATGGAAAATGGGAAGTTGGACTAGTAGAAATGATCTATGAGCTGAGTGACAGACTTATATTCGATCCTGCTCAATATAAAAATGGATATATTAGCTGGAGAATGGGGGTGTCAATAGAATTCGGTACTGATAAGGTTGGTTTTGATGATCTAGATGTGAGAGCAGCGGCAAGTAATGAATATACGAAAGAATGGAATCAAGCAGCAGACAAACCTAAGGAATGGATAAACCTCTTCGACTTCTATTATAAGATCTCGAAAGGAGATGCTATCCAAAAATTAACAATGAGAGAAATAGTTACAATTTTCAACGAGAATATGAAAAAACAAGAGTCGACACTGAAAAAAATCGTGAAAGGACTAAAATTAGCTTGGGAACCTATTCCAAAGTTTTCAATAATGGATTCGAAAATCAAGATAACGTTTCCAAAGTATGTGAAAAGAATAATAATGGGGAAAGACTTGTGCGAATTGTTTGGGTTTATTGAAGATGTGGATGACTATAGCACCTATACGAATAATATCTATTATAGGGAGGTGAGATGGATACCTTGTCCGATTACAGGTAGTTATCCACCACCTATAGGATTACTATCGGATCATACATTTCAAGGTGTTGAAAGAACAACTCATGCGATTGGTGATCAAGACTTCCAAGTTAATGCAGAGGGGAAGAATATGTTTATATATTGTTCCTTGCTTGACTATCGTGTGGTCGGAAAAATTAGCACACCTTTATTACGTTTCCTTCCACTAACGATTACCAAACACTCTGTGAATTTGGTGGAATTCGAAAATATATTCTACTATCCGCTTCTGTACAATGATGTGAATGAATTTGCTATAAAAGTCTACAACGAGGTGGGGAAAGTCATTCAATTCTATAAAACAAAGACATCGTTCCTGCTACATTTCAGAAGAAAGTATGTATGATTTCCCGATTTACAAATCAGCTCCGTATCTCTACACGAGACAGCGTGGAAGGGGTGTTGGAACAATTATCAAAAAAGCTACACCTATAGTTAAGCGAGTTATACGTTCAATGGGACCAAAACTGGGTAGGGTTGTGAAAAAGATTGTTAAACCGGTGTTGAAAAAGCAAGGAAAGAAAGCAATTAAACGTATGATTGCAGGAGAGAATCTGAAAACTGTGATGAAAGAAGCTGCAAATTCATCTGCCAAAGGGTTGAAAAGGAAGGCTATGGATGAATTTGTTGAAGCAGTTACACCGAAGAAAAGCAAGAAAAGCAAGAAACGCAACACCATGAGGGGATTGTTTGAGCCTAATGCTCCTATAAAAGGAAGAAAGCCTCGGCGTGTAAAGAACAAGAAAAACTCTCAAGAATTACGAAGGAACTTGTTGAAGAAATTATTGAAGAAAAAATTATCATAATGAGTATCAAGACAAACTACATAGATTGTCCAAGTGAAAACCTTGACTTGTTCTGCCAGCCAATTGTTCAAAGTGGTATTGATTATTTCAAAGATGTTGAGTATTTCCCTCAGACAGCTGCTCTCAAATCGTCAAAACAAACTGTTGTTTTCGATATTCCTGCTCAACCCGACCATATGATTGATTTGAATCATTCATATTTCGTCTCAACTCTTAGTATACAGAGATCAGATGGAGCTGATATTGGAACAACAATTACAGAAAATGCTGGTGTGATAAATAATATTGGTCAATCTATGTGGAAACAGATAGAGTTGGTTTTGAATGATACACCTGTTACGGAATCAAATGGAATGTATGCATATCAATCTTACTTTGAAACTATTCTGACTTTTGATGAAACAAGAGCTAAAAACTACTTAAGAATGTCAAATTGGGTGAGTGATACGATTGGAAAGCAAGGTGCTGGCTTTCCAATGACTGCAGCAGGAACGAAAAATGCAGGATTGAACGCAAGATCTGCTCCATTTGATGGAAGCGATAAAGTCAAAGTGTTGACAAAACCTCATGTTAACATCTGTAATCAAGAAAAATATTTACTACCTGGTATACGTCTTCAATGGCGATTGAGTCCAAACAGTAATACTTTCTGTTTGATGAGCAAAAAGGGAGGAACAAATCCAGACCCACAGCTATACATCCATGAGGTAAAGCTGGTACTTCGTCATATTCATGTGAAAGATTCAATAATGCAAGGAATTGAAAGAACTTTGATGAAAACCCCCGCAAATTACTCACTTTGTCAGCCTCATATGGCAAGTTATTTGATTCCTTCTCAAACGACGAGTTGGATTCAAGATAATGTGTTTAATGGAAAAATTCCAAACAGATTGTTTTTTGCAATCGTCGACAATTCTGCATATAATGGATCTACTGAAGGAAATCCTTTCAATTTTAAGCATGGTACTGCTTCAGCTATTCAGGTTACAGTAGATAATCAAGAAGTAACCCCACCTCTGAGATTAGATTATGACAATGATGATTATTTTGATGCTTACAGTCGTCTAATATCAACACTCAACAACTCTCCAAGTCTAATTGATTATGAAACATTTGAACAAGGCTCCACAATCTATGGTTTTGATCTAACTCCAAAAGGAAATTGCGAAGATGAACAGTATTTGTTGAAAAGAGAAGGTAACTTGAGAATAAGCATCAATTTCAGTAAAGCAGTTGACAGTCTCATGAATATTATTATTTTGGGAGAGTTTGATAGAGTGATCCAGATTGATGCTCACAAGAACGTAATTCGTGATTGGTAGTCATGGATGATATAACAATAAATAACTTGTTGACGAAACGTGAAAAACTTAACCACTTTCATGGTGTTTTCGGAAGAGATGAAATCAAAAACATAAAAATCCACTCTCTCCCTTGTTCATTCATTTTCAACGAAGATAATTTCACTGGTAGAGGAACTCATTGGGTAGCTGTTTATATTGATGAAGATAATCAACTGGATTTCTACGATTCTTTTGGTCAAAAACCAACATTGAAAGAGTTTAAGAATTTCGCTCGTCCGTTTAAGCTTAACTATAACAAGATTCAAGTTCAGTCATTTGAGAGTGATACATGTGGTCAGCATTGTATATTCTTCTTATTTAATAGAACAAAAAACGTTACAATGAATTCATTAATTAGTAAATATTTCAATGTTCATCAACTGTTATTAAATGATATTTATGTTTATAATTTTGTTAAAAGAAGATATAATGTTCAATGGTAAATGTTCAAAAAGATTTTCTTGGTGTTTTTCTAATGAGTAATAACCATATGGCAGCGTGTTTCATGCTAAAAATTCGACTATATTGCCTTTATCATAGAAAGGGAAAAAACGAACATGTTAAAATTGATAAAAAATTTAAAGTTATGGTCCCATGCCTCGTTTTCATCTAATGTTGCTCCTATATAACCTAAGTTCAGTCATTTGAGAGTGATACATGTGATCAGCATTAGAACATAACAAGCTCTATAGAATGGTGGTATATCATTCTATTATTCCAAATATATTTAACCAGAATACCCTCGTCAAGAGTAAGCTAATAGTATCTGTTATGTTTCTGTAAATGCTAACAGAAATATAGTCAGTTCAACATCTTAACATCAGCCTACTCTTGGGTGAAAAAAGGAGACGTGACTAAAGAGATACTACATTGAAAAAATGATATGTCAAAATTTGAAAAGTGATGTAATTATGTAGAAATTTAAACTTTTTAAATTTTTTTTTTTTGGTTTTTACATCCACAATGTAACAGAGAGATGCGTTTGAAATCATTATTAACTTTAAAACCAAACAAAGATAATCTTTTATCTTAAACTTGAATCAATCAGAATTTTAATTTTGTTCATAGAATTGGAAAGAGTTAAAGCAAGGAATGGCTATCATGTCGACTTTTATAAATGATTTTCAAATGTTGGGTTGTGACCATTTTTCATGTTGAAAATTCGACTATTTTGTGTTTATCATAGAAAGGGGTATTGATTGTGATTGTTTTCATAGGATATGACATTATTATTGATGTAGTTTCAATAATTTTATAAATAATATTTGAGCAAAACGATGATAACAGTAAGACTTCGCATTTAAGAAGTTAATTTTTACATCTTAGTTCCTTCTATAATTCTTCTTCACTTTTCTTAGATTGACTTTAAAGGTTTTTATTTTGAAAAAGAAAAACATTTTTGCTAGTATCATAATGTAGAACTTTAAACATATATTTTGGTTTTTCATCAGTCTATAGAAAAGCCTAAAGTGGTATGGAGATGTATTATTATTTTCATTAGTCATAGAATTATTCAAATAGTTTTAATGCGAAGTCGTACTGTATAGAACAGGGAGCAACTCAAAACCTTGGACGTGGATATGGGATGGGCGATTCAGATAGTGGAGGTGATGATGATCTGAAAAGCGGACTGATGGATTGGTGGATGACTCGTGGTGATGGTGATGAGCCGATGAAAAATGTTGGTGGAGTGGAGGCTGGTGGATATGTGGGTGGCGAGATGGTTGGTGGAGAGAATATGGGTGGAGTGGCTGATATGATGGGGGTGGATTGACGTGTGGATGGTGATGATGATGGTGATGAAATGAGATGGCGTTGACGATGACGATGACGTTGGCGATATAATGGTGATGATGGTGATGACGATGAAATGGATATGACAGATGGTGATTCCGGAATTTGAGCTGTTCTCTGTTCCTGCTCATCGCTTTGGGTGGTAAGCTCCCACAATAGATTGTGTTGATCTATTGTGGATAGCTGATGGAACACACCCAAAAGCCATTCATTACTTTCCGCAGTTTCCACTTCTACGCAGGGTTTTAAAGTCAATAACGACTCATATCCGCCCTCTCTGCTACATTGTGGACATCTTTTATAATTAATTATAGGTTCTGCGAAGTGTCCCATCTGTTCTATCTCATCTTCTTCATACGCCCTTGGAGGATGGTCGTCTACGAACCACCTCTGCGCGCATTCTTCGTGAAACGTGATGCCGCAGTTGCGGCATCGTTGATAGGATGGTTCGAGACGACCATCCTCTTCCCCCTCAAGACATATGGGGCATTTTGCCCCGAGGGGGAAAATTTCGCCCCTGAAGACTCTCATCATCTGAAAGAAAAAGTAGTGTTTAGAATGTTGGTTATAGAAATTATAGGATACAATTGTAGTAATCACAACCCATATGAAATCCACTACCCCAAAATGGATTCCATCTACTTATCAGATAACACGTTACGATTTAGGGGTTGCGACTCACTGAATAAGTGGGGTTGTGATATCATAAAAATTATCTATTTTAGAAAATAAAATTTGTTTGTGGGAGGGGTTAGTTCTAAACTCATTAAAAGAATATTAATATCAACATTCAAGTTTCTGACCCATTGTAACATCCTCGACCTTATGGATTATTACACTACCAAGCACTCTTGTGAGTACATATTGAATGAGGTCTAACTCTCGAGCAAATTGGCGGAGCCGTTGAAACCATTATGCTCATATTAATCAAACCAAATATGAAGCCTTTCCTGAAGAGTGCTATCGGTCTCATAACATCTCAACAAGTCGGTCCGGGGGACACCTAGCTACTTCATGCAGTTCTTTATATGAAATATTGAGAAAAGTATTCAAACACTACTTACATTCCCCACCATTCTCGCCTCATGTCGTAAAACGACGCTTTCTATTTTTTCCTCTCCGCTCCTCGTCCTCTTCCTTCCTCTGGCTCTGCATTGAAATGAAAAACAATTTAAAAATAAATAAATAAATACATAACTCGATCGATATTAACCAATCAGATTGTAATATGTGTTATTCGAGAAGATTCTACAACGTTCCCAAGACAACATAAAATGTATCTGATTGGTTAACAAGATTCGAACAGTTTCGAACATGGTGTTTGATTCTTTTATAAATTATAATGTAATTCTGGCTGTATTCACTTGAAGACTTGAAGAAGAAGAAGAAGACTTGAAGAAGACTTGAAGAAGAAGAAGAAGACTTGAAGAAGACTTGAAGAAGAAGAAGAAGACTTGAAGAAGACTTGAAGAAGACTTGAAGAAGAACGAATAATGGATAAAATTGCTGATTTCACCGAAATTACAATTTCATCAGAAGAGTTAGAAGAGCTAGAAGAGCAACAACAACAACAGCAGCAATCAGAGGATCTTGTTGTTGATAAAAAAGAAGCTGATGAAAAGGTGAGACTTTTAAAGGAGATGACGAAGTATCTTGCTGATAATGACATTAATCTTGGCAATAATAATGATCATGAAGAAGAAGAAGATGTTGATGAAAAGACAGACATTTTATTATTTGAATTGAAAAGTTTGCAAGTCATAAATCCAATAACAAAGAAACTAGAGAAAATAGGCGAATGGATGCAATTAGATGAAACTGATGATGCCGATGGTGAGGCTCTTATGGAACAATTAAAAAGTAATTATGAAAATTATCCATACGCTGAATATTATTAACTCACCCATCGTCTTGTCTGCTTCTGTTCATATTGTTGCTGTTGCTGTTTCTAATGTTGTTGCTGTTGCTGTTTCTAATGTTGTTGCTGTTGTTGTTCCTGCTGCTTGCCATTTTTGCTTGAATTTCTTTCGTAGCTTTGATTTGTCTGAAATATAAACAATATCATCACTGTAACACTATGGGTAAAGTTAAATAAAAAAAAAAAAAAAAAAAAAAAACAGGAGCTCACAAAAACACGTCTGATCTCTACGAGTGGTCTAAGCAAATGAAATAGGAAAAACATGCATAGGTACTTACCAAGTTGGTATATTGTTGTGGTAGTTACATTCTCAAGTTTCAGATTATATACTCTTTTCGAATGATCCACGAATATTCGAATGCGTTCTCAAGACAACGTAAAAACTTGCCGAATCTTCAATCTGATTGGCTAATGTGTTATCTTTATCCTAGAACCTTGAAAATTAGTATAGGGGGGGTATTTTAAGATACTCATTCTAAATATGAACCCTTAAAGACACCCCAACCTACTGCGCATGCGCAGAACTCAACTTTATCCTAGAACCTTGAAAATTAGTATAGGGGGGTATTTTAAGATACTCATTCTAAATATGAACCCTTAAAGACACCCCAACCTACTGCGCATGCGCAGAACTCAACTTTATCCTAGAACCTTGAAAATTAGTATAGGGGGGTATTTTAAGATACTCATTCTAAATATGAACCCTTAAAGACACCCCAACCTACTGCGCATGCGCAGAACTCAACTTTATCCTAGAACCTTGAAAATTAGTATAGGGGGGTATTTTAAGATACTCATTCTAAATATGAACCCTTAAAGACACCCCAACCTACTGCGCATGCGCAGAACTCAACTTTATCCTAGAACCTTGAAAATTAGTATAGGGGGGTATTTTAAGATACTCATTCTAAATATGAACCCTTAAAGACACCCCAACCTACTGCGCATGCGCAGAACGACCAACCTCGTTTTCGTTTTCAACCTCGTTTTCGTTTTCATTATGAGAGGGGGGATACTGGAGCATATGACAGCCTGGTGCGCCAGTATCCCCTCTCTCCTACCTACTAAACTTAGTGAAAACTTAGCCCCGTAATAAGAGTTCACCTCAATATCTTTTAAACTACGCATTTCCCATTGAATAAAACGGTTTTGTTAGCTCTAAAACGTTGTAAACAAACGTATTACAACAGTTCTGTCCATGGGAACAGCGTAGAACTTATTATTACAACGGTTTCTTATAGTTCCCCATGAAACTTAGTGAAAACTTAGCCCCGTAATAAGAGTTCACCTCAATATCTTTTAAACTACGCATTTCCCATTGAACAAAACGGTTTTGTTAGCTCTAAAACGTTGTAAACAAACGTATTACAACAGTTTTGTCCATGGGAACAGCGTAGAACTTATTATTACAACGGTTTCTTATAGTTCCCAATGAAACTTAGTGAAAACTTAGCCCCGTAATAAGAGTTCACCTCAATATCTTTTAAACTACGCATTTCCCATTGAACAAAACGGTTTTGTTAGCTCTAAAACGTTGTAAACAAACGTATTACAACAGTCTTGTCCATGGGAACAGCGTAGAACTTATTATGACAACGGTTTCTTATAGTTCCCCATGAAACTTAGTGAAAACTTAGCCCCGTAATAAGAGTTCACCTCAATATCTTTTAAACTACGCATTTCCCATTGAACAAAACGGTTTTGTTAGCTCTAAAACGTTGTAAACAAACGTATTACAACAGTTCTGTCCATGGGAACAGCGTAGAACTTATTATTACAACGGTTTCTTATAGTTCCCCATGAAACTTAGTGAAAACTTAGCCCCGTAATAAGAGTTCACCTCAATATCTTTTAAACTACGCAATTCCCATTGAACAAAACGGTTCTGTTAGCTCTAAAACGTTGTAAACAAACGTATTACAACAATTCTGTCCATGGGAACAGCGTAGAACTTATTATTACAACAGTTTCTTATAGTTCCCCATGAAACTTAGTGCAAACTTAGCCCTGCAATAAGAGTTCAGCCAAATTTCTTTTAAAGTACGCCTTTTGCATGGAATAAAACGATTTCCTTTGCTCTAAAACGTTGTAAACAAACGTATAACAACAGTTCTGTCCATGGGAACAGCCTAAAACTTATTTATTACAACGGTTTCTTATAGTTCCCCATGAAACTTAGTGAAAACTTAGCCCCGTAATAAGAGTTCACCTCAATATCTTTTAAACTACGCATTTCCCATTGAACAAAACGGTTTTGTTAGCTCTAAAACGTTGTAAACAAACGTATTACAACAGTTCTGTCCATGGGAACAGCGTAGAACTTATTATTACAACGGTTTCTTATAGTTCCCCATGAAACTTAGTGAAAACTTAGCCCCGTAATAAGAGTTCACCTCAATATCTTTTAAACTACGCATTTCCCATTGAACAAAACGGTTCTGTTAGCTCTAAAACGTTGTAAACAAACGTATTACAACAGTTTTGTCCATGGGAACAGCGTAGAACTTATTATTACAACGGTTTCTTATAGTTCCCCATGAAACTTAATGAAAACTTAGCCCCGTAATAAGAGTTCACCTCAATATCTTTTAAACTACGCATTTCCCATTGAACAAAACGGTTTTGTTAGCTCTAAAAAGTTGTAAACAAACGTAAAACAACAGTTCTGTCCATGGGAACAGCGTAGAACTTATTATTACAACGGTTTCTTATAGTTCCCCATGAAACTTAGTGAAAACTTAGCCCCGTAATAAGAGTTCACCTCAACATCTTTTAAACTACGCATTTCCCATTGAACAAAACGGTTTTGTTAGCTCTAAAACGTTGTAAACAAACGTATTACAACAGTTCTGTCCATGGGAACAGCGTAGAACTTATTATTACAACGGTTTCTTATAGTTTCCCATCAAACTTAGTGCAAACTTGGCCCTGCAATAAGAGTTCAGCCAAATTTCTTATAAAGTACGCCTTTTGCATGGAATAAAACGATTTCCTTTGCTCTAAAACGTTGTAAACAAACGTATAACAACAGTTCTGTCCATGGGAACAGCCTAAATTTTATTTATTACAACGGTTTCTTATAGTTCCCCATGAAACTTAGTGAAAACTTAGCCCCGTAATAAGAGTTCACCTCAATATCTTTAAAACTACGCATTTCCCATTGAACAAAACGGTTTTGTTAGCTCTAAAACGTTGTAAACAAACGTATTACAACAGTTCTGTCCATGGGAACAGCGTAGAACTTATTATTACAATGGTTTCTTATAGTTCCCCATGAAACTTAGTGAAAACTTAGCCCCGTAATAAGAGTTCACCTCAATATCTTTTAAACTACGCATTTCCCATTGAACAAAACGGTTCTGTTAGCTCTAAAACGTTGTAAACAAACGTATTACAACAGTTCTGTCCATGGGAACAGCGTAGAACTTATTATTACAACGGTTTCTTATAGTTCCCCATAAAACTTAGTGAAAAATTAGCCCCGTAATAAGAGTTCACCTCAATATCTGTTAAACTACGCATTTCCCATTGAACAAAACGGTTTTGTTAGCTCTAAAACGTTGTAAACAAACGTATTACAACAGTTCTGTCCATGGGAACAGCGTAGAACTTATTATTACAACGGTTTCTTATAGTTCCCAAGGAAACTTAGTGAAAACTTAGCCCCGTAATAAGAGTTCACCTCAATATCTTTTAAACTACGCATTTACCATTGAACAAAACGGTTTTGTTAGCTCTAAAACGTTGTAAACAAACGTATTACAACAGTTCTGTCCATGGGAACAGCGTAGAACTTATTATTACAACGGTTTCTTATAGTTCCCCATGAAACTTAGTGAAAACTTAGCCCCGTAATAAGATTTCACCTCAATATCTTTTAAACTACGCATTTCCCATTGAACAAAACGGTTTTGTTAGCTCTAAAACGTTGTAAACCAACGTATTACAACAGTTCTGTCCATAGGAACAGCGTAGAACTTATTATTACAACGGTTTCTTATAGTTCCCCATGAAACTTAGTGAAAACTTAGCCCCGTAAAAAGAGTTAACCTCAATATCTTTTAAACTACGCATTTCCCATTGAACAAAACGGTTTTGTTAGCTCTAAAACGTTGTAAACAAACGTATTACAACAGTTCTGTCCATGCGAACAGCGTAGAACTTATTATTACAACGGTTTCTTATAGTTCCCCATGAAACTTAGTGAAAACTTAGCCCCGTAATAAGAGTTCACCTCAATATCTTTTAAACTACGCTTTTCCCATTGAACAAAACGGTTCTGTTAGCTCTAAAACGTTGTAAACAAACGTATTACAACAGTTCTGTCCATGGGAACAGCATAGAACTTATTATTACAACGGTTTCTTATAGTTCCCCATGAAACTTAGTGAAAACTTAGCCCCGTAAAAAGAGTTAACCTCAATATCTTTTAAACTACGCATTTCCCATTGAACAAAACGGTTTCGTTAGCTCTAAAACGTTGTAAACAAACGTATTACAACAGTTCTGTCCATGGGAACAGCGTAGAACTTATTATTACAACGATTTCTTATAGTTCCCCATGAAACTTAGTGAAAACTTAGCCCCGTAATAAGAGTTCACCTCAATATCTTTTAAACTACGCTTTTCCCATTGAACAAAACGGTTCTGTTAGCTCTAAAACGTTGTAAACAAACGTATTACAACAGTTCTGTCCATGGGAACAGCATAGAACTTATTATTACAACGGTTTCTTATAGTTCCCCATGAAACTTAGTGAAAACTTAGCCCCGTAATAAGAGTTCACCTCAATATCTTTTAAACTACGCATTTCCCATTGAACAAAACGGTTTTGCTAGCTCTAAAACGTTGTAAACAAACGTATTACAACAGTTCTGTCCATCAGAACAGCGTAGAACTTATTATTACAACGGTTTCTTATAGTTCCCCATGAAACTTAGTGAAAACTTAGCCCCGTAATAAGAGTTCACCTCAATATCTTTTAAACTACGCATTTCCCATTGAACAAAACGGTTTTGTTAGCTCTAAAACGTTGTAAACAAACGTATTACAACAGTTCTGTCCATGGGAACAGCGTAGAACTTATTATAACAACGGTTTCTTATAGTTCCCCATGAAACTTAGTGAAAACTTAGCCCCGTAATAAGAGTTCACCTCAATATCTTTTAAACTACGCATTTCCCATTGAACAAAACGGTTTTGTTAGCTCTAAAACGTTGTAAACAAACGTATTACAACAGTTCTGTCCATGGGAACAGCGTAGAACTTATTATTACAACGGTTTCTTATAGTTCCCCATGAAACTTAGTGAAAACTTAGCCCCGTAATAAGAGTTCACCTAAATATCTTTTAAACTACGCATTTCCCATTGAACAAAACGGTTTTGTTAGCTCTAAAACGTTGTAAACAAACGTATTACAACAGTTCTGTCCATGGGAACAGCGTAGAACTTATTATTACAACGGTTTCTTATAGTTCCCCATGAAACTTAGTGAAAACTTAGCCCAATAATAAGAGTTCACCTCAATATCTTTTAAACTACGCATTTCCCATTGAACAAAACGGTTTTATTAGCTCTAAAACGTTGTAAACTAACGTATTACAACAGTTCTGTCCATGGGAACAGCGTAGAACTTATTATTACAACGGTTTCTTATAGTTCCCCATGAAACTTAGTGAAAACTTAGCCCCGTAATAAGAGTTCACCTCAATATCTTTTAAACTACGCATTTCCCATTGAACAAAACGGTTTTGTTAGCTCTAAAACGTTGTAAACAAACGTATTACAACAGTTCTGTCCATGGGAACAGCGTAGAACTTATTATTACAACGGTTTCTTATAGTTCCCATGAAACTTAGTGAAAACTTAGCCCCGTAATAAGAGTTCACCTCAATATCTTTTAAACTACGCATTTCCCATTGAACAAAACGGTTTTGTTAGCTCTAAAACGTTGTAAACAAACGTATTACAACAGTTCTGTCCATGGGAACAGCGTAGAACTTATTTTTACAACGGTTTCTTATAGTTCCCCATGAAGCTTAGTGAAAACTTAGCCCCGTAATAAGAGTTCACCTAAATATCTTTTAAACTACGCATTTCCCATTGAACAAAACGGTTTTGTTAGCTCTAAAACGTTGTAAACAAACGTATTACAACAGTTCTGTCCATGGGAACAGCGTAGAACTTATCATTACAACGGTTTCTTATAG
Source organism: Pelagia noctiluca (assembly GCA_963924455.1). NCBI lineage: Eukaryota > Metazoa > Cnidaria > Scyphozoa > Semaeostomeae > Pelagiidae > Pelagia > Pelagia noctiluca. The sequence goes on from OZ004329.1 coordinate 6,056,068, forward strand.
TTCCCATGAAACTTAGTGAAAACTTAGCCCCGTAATAAGAGTTCACCTCAATATCTTTTAAACTACGCATTTCCCATTGAACAAAACGGTTTTGTTAGCTCTAAAACGTTGTAAACAAACGTATTACAACAGTTCTGTCCATGGGAACAGCGTAGAACTTATTATTACAACGGTTTCTTATAGTTCCCCATGAAACTTAGTGAAAACTTAGCCCCGTAATAAGAGTTCACCTCAATATCTTTTAAACTACGCTTTTCCCATTGAACAAAACGGTTCTGTTAGCTCTAAAACGTTGTAAACAAACGTATTACAACAGTTCTGTCCATGGGAACAGCGCAGAACTTATTATTACAACGGTCTCTTATAGTTCCACATGAAACTTAGTGAAAACTTAGCCCCGTAATAAGAGTTCACCTCAATATCTTTTAAACTACGCATTTCCCATTGAACAAAACGGTTTTGTTAGCTCTAAAACATTGTAAACAAACGTATTACAACAGTTCTGTCCATGAGAACAGCGTAGAACTTATTATTACAACCGTTTCTTATAGTTCCCCATGAAACTTAGTGAAAACTTAGCCCAGTAATAAGAGTTCACCTCGATATCTTTTAAACTACGCATTTCCCATTGAACAAAACGGTTTTGTTAGCTCTAAAGCGTTGTAAACAAAGGTATTACAACAGTTCTGTCCATGGGAACAGCGTAGAACTTATTATTACAACGGTTTCTTATAGTTCCCATGAAACTTAGTGAAAACTTAGCCCCGTAATAAGAGTTCACCTCAATATCTTTTAAACTACGCATTTCCCATTGAACAAAACGGTTTTGTTAGCTCTAAAACGTTGTAAACAAACGTATTACAACAGTTCTGTCCATGGGAACAGCGTAGAACTTATTATTACAACGGTTTCTTATAGTTCCCCATGAAACTTAGTGAAAACTTAGCCCCGTAATAAGAGTTCACCTCAATATCTTTTAAACTACGCATTTCCCATTGAACAAAACGGTTATGTTAGCTCTAAAACGTTGTAAACAAACGTATTACAACAGTTCTGTCCATGGGAACAGCGTAGAACTTATTATTACAACAGTTTCTTATAGTTCCCCATGAAACTTAGTGAAAACTTAGCCCCGTAATAAGAGTTCACCTCAATATCTTTTAAACTACAGTAGAAACCCGCATAAAAGAACCTAAATCTATAAGAACCTAGAGGCTGACATTGTATCGTTTAGACCCCGTAAATAAGAACCTCCAAGAGGCTGACATTGAAAAAGGTTCTGATATAATAGGTTTCTTTCATGTTAATTGGAATTTTCATAATATTCTGTTTAGTGCTTGGTTATACTTATTTATTGGTATTTTTCCAAAAACAAAGCTCCATAACATATCTACAGTTTTAACTAAAAATGGTTGAGAGAACTTTCTGACAATTCTATCCTAGTGCACTTGAATGAAAAATTGCAATCTATCTGCTTTTCAACCCTGACAAGATAGTCATATGTTCCAATCAGTTTATAGTCCACAGGTAACTCCAGGCCTTTTCCAGCTCCAGCATTATACCTGCTTCCAATGCATTCTGCCTCTATTTCTCCGTATGCCTTTAAAAATTGACAAAAACGTACAGACATGTCAGAAGATCAGCACATTGAACCACAGGGACTGGATAAGTACAATTTTTGAACAGCTTATAGCATGACATATTTGTTTACTTTAAATTTTACACATTTTGAACAATTTTTGAATAAATGTTTCATATACTGGACGAGTCAAGACTTTTACTGATTTTTATCAGGTGATAAATTCTCTAATCTTGTGCACTGAGGCATATTTTAGGAGAAGGGCAAAACTATGAATGAGGCTTTTACCCATACAAGTTACCAAAATTTGTGTAAAATTTGAAATGAACTTTGAGCTGTACTTTTCAATATTTCCATCATGATCAGATTGCTTCATGTGCTGATCACGCAAACTAAATTCCTTGAATTTGAGTGAAGGGAAATTGCATTTTTTGGAACAAACAAGCACATGATCAGCACATGCATCAACTTTCCCTGGTCAAAGTATCAAACAGGACAGTTAGTGTTCTTTTCAAAGTTTGAAAAATTGTGAAATACGGTCCTGTCAGCAAATTCTTTCATAACTACAAGATGGAATGACCCATTTACATCAAATAAATTTTCCACATACTTGTCTCTTTTTCTTGATATGCCTCATAGAATCAAAATGGAACGTGATAAAATATCTATAAATGTCAAACATTTTTTGAATTGCCCCGTATAACAACCTTTTTAAGAACCTTACAGGCAGGAATTTAGAAAAGCAGCCTGTTAATTAAGAACCTATTCAGGCTGCCCGAAAAAAACCTAGGTTCTTTTATGCGGGTTTCTACTGTACGCATTTCCCATTGAACAAAACGGTTTTGTTAGCTCTAAAACGTTGTAAACAAACGTATTACAACAGTTCTGTCCATGGGAACAGCGTAGAACTTATTATTACAACAGTTTCTTATAGTTCCCCATGAAACTTAGTGAAAACTTAGCCCCGTAATAAGAGTTCACCTCAATATCTTTTAAACTACGCATTTCCCATATAACAAAACGGTTTTGTTAGCTCTAAAACGTTGTAAACAAACGTATTACAACAGTTCTGTCCATGGGAACAGCGTAGAACTTATTATTACAACGGTTTCTTATAGTTCCCCATGAAACTTAGTGAAAACTTAGCCCCGTAATAAGAGTTCACCTCAATATCTTTTAAACTACGCATTTCCCATTGAACAAAACGGTTTTGCTAGCTCTAAAACGTTGTAAACAAACGTATTACAACAGTTCTGTCCATGGGAACAGCGTAGAACTTATTATTACAACGGTTTCTTATAGTTCCCCATGAATTTTAGTGAAAACTTAGCCCCGTAATAAGAGTTCACCTCAATATCTTTTAAACTACGCATTTTCCATTGAACAAAACGGTTTTGTTAGCTCTAAAACGTTGTAAACAAACGTATTACAACAGTTCTGTCCATGGGAACAGCGTAGAACTTATTATTACAACGGTTTCTTATAGTTCCCCATGAAACTTAGTGAAAACTTAGCCCCGTAATATGAGTTCAACTCAATATCTTTTAAACTACGCATTTCCCATTAAACAAAACGGTTCTGTTAGCTCTAAAACGTTGTAAACAAACGTATTACAACAGTTCTGTCCATGGGAACAGCGTAGAACTTATTATTACAACGGTTTCTTATAGTTCCCCATGAAACTTAGTGAAAACTTAGCCCCGTAATAAAGGTTCAGCTCAATATCTTTTAAACTACGCATTTCCCATTGAACAAAACGGTTTTGTTAGCTCTAAAACGTTGTAAACAAACGTTTTACAACAGTTCTGTCCATGGGAACAGCGTAGAACTTATTATTACAACGGTTTCTTATAGTTCCCCATGAAACTTAGTGAAAACTTAGCCCCGTAATAAGAGTTCACCTCAATATCTTTTAAACTACGCATTTCCCATTGAACAGAACGGTTTTGTTAGCTCTAAAACGTTGTAAACAAACGTATTACAACAGTTCTGTCTATGGGAACAGCGTAGAACTTATCATTACAACAGTTTCTTATAGTTCCCCATGAAACTTAGTGAAAACTTAGCCCCGTAATAAGAGTTCACCTCAATATCTTTTAAACTACGCATTTCCCATTGAACAAAACGGTTCTGTTAGCTCTAAAACGTTGTAAACAAACGTATTACAACAGCTCTGTCCATGGGAACAGCGTAGAACTTATTATTACAACGGTTTCTTATAGTTCACCATGAAACTTAGTGAAAACTTAGCTCCGTAATAAGAGTTCACCTCAATATCTTTTAAACTACGCATTTCCCATTGAACAAAACGGTTCTGTTAGCTCTAAAACGTTGTAAACAAACGTATTACAACAGTTCTGTCCATGGGAACAGCGTAGAACTTATTATTACAACGGTTTCTTATAGTTCCCCATGAAACTTAGTGAAAACTTAGCCCCGTAATAAGAGTTCACCTCAATATCTTTTAAACTACGCTTTTCCTATTGAACAAAACGGTTTTGTTAGCTCTAAAACATTGTAAACAAACGTATTACAACAGTTCTTTCCATGGGAACAGCGTAGAACTTATTATTACAACGGTTTCTTATAGTTCCCCATGAAACTTAGTGAAAACTTAGCTCCGTAATAAGAGTTCACCTCAATATCTTTTAAACTACGCTTTCCCTATTGAACAAAACGGTTTTGTTAGCTCTAAAACATTGTAAACAAACGTATTACAACAGTTCTTTCCATGGGAACAGCGTAGAACTTATTATTACAACGGTTTCTTATAGTTCCCCATGAAACTTAGTGAAAACTTAGCCCCGTAATAAGAGTTCACCTCAATATCTTTTAAACTACGCATTTCCCATTGAACAAAATGGTTTTGTTAGCTCTAAAACGTTGTAAACAAACGTATTACAACCAACAGTTCTGTCCATGGGAACAGCGTAGAACTTATTATTACAACGGTTTCTTATAGTTCCCCATGAAAGTTAGTGAAAACTTAGCCCCGTAATATGAGTTCACCTCAATATCTTTAAAACTAGGCATTTCCCATTGAACAAAATGGTTTTGTTAGCTCTAAAACGTTGTAAACAAACGTATTACAACAGTTCTGTCGATGGGAACAGCGTAGAACTTATTATTACAACGGTTTCTTATAGTTCCCTATGAAACTTAGTGAAAACTTAGCCCCGTAATAAGAGTTCACCTCAATTTCTTTTAAACTACGCATTTCCCATTGAATAAAACTGTTCTGTTAGCTCTAAAACTTTGTAAACAAACGTATTACAACAGTTCTGTCCATGGGAACAGCGTAGAACTTATTATTACAACGGTTTCTTATAGTTCCCTATGAAACTTAGTGAAAACTTAGCCCCGTAATAAGAGTTCACCTCAATTTCTTTTAAACTACGCATTTCCAATTGAATAAAACGGTTCTGTTAGCTCTAAAACGTTGTAAACAAACGTATTACAACAGTTCTGTCGATGGGAACAGCGTAGAACTTATTATTACAACGGTTTCTTATAGTTCCCCATGAAAGTTAGTGAAAACTTAGCCCCGTAATAAGAGTTCACCTCAATTTCTTTTAAACTACGCATTTCCCATTGAATAAAGCTGTTCTGTTAGCTCTAAAACTTTGTAAACAAACGTATTACAACAGTTCTGTCCATGGGAACAGCGTAGAACTTATTATTACAACGGTTTCTTATAGTTCCCTATGAAACTTAGTGAAAACTTAGCCCCGTAATAAGAGTTCACCTCAATTTCTTTTAAACTACGCATTTCCAATTGAATAAAACGGTTCTGTTAGCTCTAAAACGTTGTAAACAAACGTATTACAACAGTTCTGTCGATGGGAACAGCGTAGAACTTATTATTACAACGGTTTCTTATAGTTCCCCATGAAACTTAGTGAAAACTTAGCCCCGTAATAAGAGTTCACCTCAATTTCTTTTAAACTACGCATTTCCCATTGAATAAAACTGTTCTGTTAGCTCTAAAACTTTGTAAACAAACGTATTACAACAGTTCTGTCCATGGGAACAGCGTAGAACTTATTATTACAACGGTTTCTTATAGTTCCCTATGAAACTTAGTGAAAACTTAGCCCCGTAATAAGAGTTCACCTCAATTTCTTTTAAACTACGCATTTCCAATTGAATAAAATGGTTTTGTTAGCTCTAAAACGTTGTAAACAAACGTATTACAACCAACAGTTCTGTCCATGGGAACAGCGTAGAACTTATTATTACAACGGTTTCTTATAGTTCCCCATGAAAGTTAGTGAAAACTTAGCCCCGTAATATGAGTTCACCTCAATATCTTTAAAACTAGGCATTTCCCATTGAACAAAATGGTTTTGTTAGCTCTAAAACGTTGTAAACAAACGTATTACAACAGTTCTGTCGATGGGAACAGCGTAGAACTTATTATTACAACGGTTTCTTATAGTTCCCTATGAAACTTAGTGAAAACTTAGCCCCGTAATAAGAGTTCACCTCAATTTCTTTTAAACTACGCATTTCCCATTGAATAAAACTGTTCTGTTAGCTCTAAAACTTTGTAAACAAACGTATTACAACAGTTCTGTCCATGGGAACAGCGTAGAACTTATTATTACAACGGTTTCTTATAGTTCCCTATGAAACTTAGTGAAAACTTAGCCCCGTAATAAGAGTTCACCTCAATTTCTTTTAAACTACGCATTTCCAATTGAATAAAACGGTTCTGTTAGCTCTAAAACGTTGTAAACAAACGTATTACAACAGTTCTGTCGATGGGAACAGCGTAGAACTTATTATTACAACGGTTTCTTATAGTTCCCCATGAAACTTAGTGAAAACTTAGCCCCGTAATAAGAGTTCACCTCAATATCTTTTAAACTACGCATTTCCCATTGAACAAAACGGTTTTGTTAGCTCTAAAACGTTGTAAACAAACGTATTACAACAGTTCTGTCAATGGGAAGAGCGTAGAACTTATTATTACAACGGTTTCTTATAGTTCCCCATGAAACTTAGTGAAAACTTAGCCCCGTAATAAGAGTTCACCTCAATATCTTTCAAACTACGCATTTCCCATTGAACAAAACGGTTTTGTTAGCTCTAAAACGTTGTAAACAAACGTATTACAACAGTTTTGTCGATGGGAACAGCGTAGAACTTATTATTACAACGGTTTCTTATAGTTCCCCATGAAACTTAGTGAAAACTTAGCCCCGTAATAAGAGTTCAACTCAATATCTTTTAAACTACGCATTTCCCATTGAACAAAACGGTTCTCTTAGCTCTGAAACGTTGTAAACAAACGTATTACAACAGTTCTGTCCATGGGAACAGCGTAAAACTTATTATTACAACGGTTTCTTATAGTTCCCCATGAAACTTAGTGAAAACTTAGCCCCGTAATAAGAGTTCACCTCAATTTCTTTTAAACTACGCATTTCCAATTGAATAAAACGGTTCTGTTAGCTCTAAAACGTTGTAAACAAACGTATTACAACAGTTCTGTCGATGGGAACAGCGTAGAACTTATTATTACAACGGTTTCTTATAGTTCCCCATGAAACTTAGTGAAAACTTAGCCCCGTAATAAGAGTTCACCTCAATTTCTTTTAAACTACGCATTTCCCATTGAATAAAACTGTTCTGTTAGCTCTAAAACTTTGTAAACAAACGTATTACAACAGTTCTGTCCATGGGAACAGCGTAGAACTTATTATTACAACGGTTTCTTATAGTTCCCTATGAAACTTAGTGAAAACTTAGCCCCGTAATAAGAGTTCACCTCAATTTCTTTTAAACTACGCATTTCCAATTGAATAAAATGGTTTTGTTAGCTCTAAAACGTTGTAAACAAACGTATTACAACCAACAGTTCTGTCCATGGGAACAGCGTAGAACTTATTATTACAACGGTTTCTTATAGTTCCCCATGAAAGTTAGTGAAAACTTAGCCCCGTAATATGAGTTCACCTCAATATCTTTAAAACTAGGCATTTCCCATTGAACAAAATGGTTTTGTTAGCTCTAAAACGTTGTAAACAAACGTATTACAACAGTTCTGTCGATGGGAACAGCGTAGAACTTATTATTACAACGGTTTCTTATAGTTCCCTATGTAACTTAGTGAAAACTTAGCCCCGTAATAAGAGTTCACCTCAATTTCTTTTAAACTACGCATTTCCCATTGAATAAAACTGTTCTGTTAGTTTAAAACTTTGTAAACAAACGTATTACAACAGTTCTGTCCATGGGAACAGCGTAGAACTTATTATTACAACGGTTTCTTATAGTTCCCTATGAAACTTAGTGAAAACTTAGCCCCGTAATAAGAGTTCACCTCAATTTCTTTTAAACTACGCATTTCCAATTGAATAAAACGGTTCTGTTAGCTCTAAAACGTTGTAAACAAACGTATTACAACAGTTCTGTCGATGGGAACAGCGTAGAACTTATTATTACAACGGTTTCTTATAGTTCCCCATGAAACTTAGTGAAAACTTAGCCCCGTAATAAGAGTTCACCTCAATATCTTTTAAACTACGCATTTCCCATTGAACAAAACGGTTTTGTTAGCTCTAAAACGTTGTAAACAAACGTATTACAACAGTTCTGTCAATGGGAAGAGCGTAGAACTTATTATTACAACGGTTTCTTATAGTTCCCCATGAAACTTAGTGAAAACTTAGCCCCGTAATAAGAGTTCACCTCAATATCTTTCAAACTACGCATTTCCCATTGAACAAAACGGTTTTGTTAGCTCTAAAACGTTGTAAACAAACGTATTACAACAGTTCTGTCGATGGGAACAGCGTAGAACTTATTATTACAACGGTTTCTTATAGTTCCCCATGAAACTTAGTGAAAACTTAGCCCCGTAATAAGAGTTCAACTCAATATCTTTTAAACTACGCATTTCCCATTGAACAAAACGGTTCTCTTAGCTCTGAAACGTTGTAAACAAACGTATTACAACAGTTCTGTCCATGGGAACAGCGTAAAACTTATTATTACAACGGTTTCTTATAGTTCCCCATGAAACTTAGTGAAAACTTAGCCCCGTAATAAGAGTTCACCTCAATATCTTTTAAACTACGCATTTCCCATTGAACAAAACGGTTTTGTTAGCTCTAAAACGTTGTAAACAAACTTATTACAACAGTTCTGTCCATGGGAACAGCGTAGAACTAATTATTACAACGGTTTCTTATAGTTCCCAATGAAACTTAGTGAAAACTTAGCCCCGTAATAAGAGTTCACCTCAATATCTTTTAAACTACGCATTTCCCATTGAACAAAACGGTTTTGTTAGCTCTAAAACGTCGTAAACCAACGCGTTACAACAGTTCTGTCCATGGGAACAGCGTAGAACTTATTATTCCAACGGTTTCTTATAGTTCCCTATGAAACTTAGTGAAAACTTAGCCCCGTAATAAGAGTTCACCTCAATATCTTTTAAACTACGCATTTCCCATTGAACAAAACGGTTTTGTTAGCTCTAAAACGTTGTAAACAAACGTATAACAACAGTTCTGTCCATGGGAATAGCGTAGAACTTATTATTACAACAGTTTCTTATAGTTCCCCATGAAACTTAGTGAAAACTTAGCCCCGTAATAAGAGTTCACCTCAATATCTTTTAAACTTCGCATTTCCCATTGAACAAAACGGTTTTGTTAGCTCTAAAACGTTGTAAACAAACGTATTACAACAGTTCTGTCCATGAGAACAGCGTAGAACTTATTATTACAACGGTTTCTTATAGTTCCCCATGAAACTTAGTGAAAACTTAGCCCCGTAATAAGAGTTCACCTCAATATCTTTTGAACTACGCATTTCCCATTGAACAAAACGGTTTTGTTAGCTCTAAAACGTTGTAAACAAACGTATTACAACAGTTCTGTCCATGGGAACAGCGTAGAACTTATTATTACAACGGTTTCTTATAGATCCCCATGAAACTTAGTGAAAACTTAGCCCCGTAATAAGAGTTCACCTCAATATCTTTTAAACTACGCATTTCCCATTGAACAAAACGGTTTTGTTAGCTCTAAAACGTTGTAAACAAACGTATTACAACAGTTATGTCCATGGGAACAGCGTAGAACTTATTATTACAACGGTTTCTTATAGTTCCCCATGAAACTTAGTGAAAACTTAGCCCCGTAATAAGAGTTCACCTCAATATCTTTTAAACTACGCATTTCCCATTGAACAAAATGGTTCTGTTAGCTCTAAAACGTTGTAAACAAACGTATTACAACAGTTCTGTCCATGGGAACAGCGTAGAACTTATTATTACAACGGTTTCTTATAGTTCCCCATGAAACTTAGTGAGAACTTAGCCCCGTAATAAGAGTTCACCTCAATATCTTTTAAACTACGCATTTCCCATTGAACAAAACGTTTTTGTTAGCTCTAAAAGGTTGTAAACAAACGTATTACAACAGTTTTGTCCATGGGAACAGCGTAGAACTTATTATTAGAACGGTTTCTTATAGTTCCCCATGAAACTTAGTGAAAACTTAGCCCCGTAATAAGAGTTCACCTCAATATCTTTTAAACTACGCATTTCCCATTGAACAAAACGGTTTTGTTAGCTCTAAAACGTTGTAAACAAACTTATTACAACAGTTCTGTCCATGGGAACAGCGTAGAACTAATTATTACAACGGTTTCTTATAGTTCCCAATGAAACTTAGTGAAAACTTAGCCCCGTAATAAGAGTTCACCTCAATATCTTTTAAACTACGCATTTCCCATTGAACAAAACGGTTTTGTTAGCTCTAAAACGTCGTAAACCAACGCGTTACAACAGTTCTGTCCATGGGAACAGCGTAGAACTTATTATTACAACGGTTTCTTATAGTTCCCCATGAAACTTAGTGAAAACTTAGCCCCGTAATAAGAGTTCACCTCAATATCTTTTAAACTACGCATTTCCCATTGAACAAAACGGTTTTGTTAGCTCTAAAACGTTGTAAACAAACGTATTACAACAGTTCTGTCCATGGGAATAGCGTAGAACTTATTATTACAACAGTTTCTTATAGTTCCCCATGAAACTTAGTGAAAACTTAGCCCCGTAATAAGAGTTCACCTCAATATCTTTTAAACTTCGCATTTCCCATTGAACAAAACGGTTTTGTTAGCTCTAAAACGTTGTAAACAAACGTATTACAACAGTTCTGTCCATGGGAATAGCGTAGAACTTATTATTACAACGGTTTCTTATAGTTCCCCATGAAACTTAGTGAGAACTTAGCCCCGTAATAAGAGTTCACCTCAATATCTTTTAAACTACGCATTTCCCATTGAACAAAACGTTTTTGTTAGCTCTAAAAGGTTGTAAACAAACGTATTACAACAGTTTTGTCCATGGGAACAGCGTAGAACTTATTATTAGAACGGTTTCTTATAGTTCCCCATGAAACTTAGTGAAAACTTAGCCCCGTAATAAGAGTTCACCTCAATATCTTTTAAACTACGCATTTCCCATTGAACAAAACGGTTTTGTTAGCTCTAAAACGTTGTAAACAAACTTATTACAACAGTTCTGTCCATGGGAACAGCGTAGAACTAATTATTACAACGGTTTCTTATAGTTCCCAATGAAACTTAGTGAAAACTTAGCCCCGTAATAAGAGTTCACCTCAATATCTTTTAAACTACGCATTTCCCATTGAACAAAACGGTTTTGTTAGCTCTAAAACGTCGTAAACCAACGCGTTACAACAGTTCTGTCCATGGGAACAGCGTAGAACTTATTATTACAACGGTTTCTTATAGTTCCCCATGAAACTTAGTGAAAACTTAGCCCCGTAATAAGAGTTCACCTCAATATCTTTTAAACTACGCATTTCCCATTGAACAAAACGGTTTTGTTAGCTCTAAAACGTTGTAAACAAACGTATTACAACAGTTCTGTCCATGGGAATAGCGTAGAACTTATTATTACAACAGTTTCTTATAGTTCCCCATGAAACTTAGTGAAAACTTAGCCCCGTAATAAGAGTTCACCTCAATATCTTTTAAACTTCGCATTTCCCATTGAACAAAACGGTTTTGTTAGCTCTAAAACGTTGTAAACAAACGTATTACAACAGTTCTGTCCATGAGAACAGCGTAGAACTTATTATTACAACGGTTTCTTATAGTTCCCCATGAAACTTAGTGAAAACTTAGCCCCGTAATAAGAGTTCACCTCAATATCTTTTGAACTACGCATTTCCCATTGAACAAAACGGTTTTGTTAGCTCTAAAACGTTGTAAACAAACGTATTACAACAGTTCTGTCCATGGGAACAGCGTAGAACTTATTATTACAACGGTTTCTTATAGATCCCCATGAAACTTAGTGAAAACTTAGCCCCGTAATAAGAGTTCACCTCAATATCTTTTAAACTACGCATTTCCCATTGAACAAAACGGTTTTGTTAGCTCTAAAACGTTGTAAACAAACGTATTACAACAGTTATGTCCATGGGAACAGCGTAGAACTTATTATTACAACGGTTTCTTATAGCTCCCCATGAAACTTAGTGAAAACTTAGCCCCGTAATAAGAGTTCACCTCAATATCTTTTAAACTACGCATTTCCCTTTGAACAAAATGGTTCTGTTAGCTCTAAAACGTTGTAAACAAACGTATTACAACAGTTCTGTCCATGGGAACAGCGTAGAACTTATTATTACAACGGTTTCTTATAGTTCCCCATGAAACTTAGTGAGAACTTAGCCCCGTAATAAGAGTTCACCTCAATATCTTTTAAACTACGCATTTCCCATTGAACAAAACGTCTTTGTTAGCTCTAAAAGGTTGTAAACAAACGTATTACAACAGTTTTGTCCATGGGAACAGCGTAGAACTTATTATTAGAACGGTTTCTTATAGTTCCCCATGAAACTTAGTGAAAGCTTAGCCCCGTAATATGAGTTCACCTCAATATCTTTTAAACTAGGCATTTCCCATTGAACAAAATGGTTTTGTTAGCTCTAAAACGTTGTAAACAAACGTATTACAACAGTTCTGTCGATTGGAACAGCGTAGAACTTATTATTACAACGGTTTCTTATAGTTCCCTATGAAACTTAGTGAAAACTTAGCCCCGTAATAAGAGTTCACCTCAATTTCTTTTAAACTACGCATTTCCCATGGAATAAAACTGTTCTGTTAGCTCTAAAACTTTGTAAACAAACGTATTACAACAGTTCTGTCCATGGGAACAGCGTAGAACTTATTATTACAACGGTTTCTTATAGTTCCCTATGAAACTTAGTGAAAACTTAGCCCCGTAATAAGAGTTCACCTCAATTTCTTTTAAACTACGCATTTCCCATTGAATAAAACGGTTCTGTTAGCTCTAAAACGTTGTAAACAAACGTATTACAACAGTTCTGTCCATGGGAACAGCGTAGAACTTATTATTACAACGGTTTCTTATAGTTCCCCATGAAACTTAGTGAAAACTTAGCCCCGTAATAAGAGTTCACCTCAATATCTTTTAAACTACGCATTTCCCATTGAACAAAACGGTTTTGTTGGCTCTAAAACGTTGTAAACAAACGTATTACAACAGTTCTGTCCATGGGAAGAGCGTAGAACTTATTATTACAACGGTTTCTTATAGTTCCCCATGAAACTTAGTGAAAACTTAGCCCCGTAATAAGAGTTCACCTCAATATCTTTCAAACTACGCATTTCCCATTGAACAAAACGGTTTTGTTAGCTCTAAAACGTTGTAAACAAACGTATTACAACAGTTCTGTCGATGGGAACAGCGTAGAACTTATTATTACAACGGTTTCTTATAGTTCCCCATGAAACTTAGTGAAAACTTAGCCCCGTAATAAGAGTTCACCTCAATATCTTTTAAACTACGCATTTCCCATTGAACAAAACGGTTCTCTTAGCTCTGAAACGTTGTAAAAAAACGTATTACAACAGTTCTGTTCATGGGAACAGCGTAGAACTTATTATTAAAACGGTTTCTTATAGTTCCCCATGAAAGTTAGTGAAAACTTAGCCCCGTAATAAGAGTTCACCCCAATATCTTTTAAACTACGCATTTCCCATTGAACAAAACGGTTTTGTTAGCTCTAAAACGTTGTAAACAAACGTATTACAACAGTTCTGTCCATGGGAACAGCGTAGAACTAATTATTACAACGGTTTCTTATAGTTCCCCATGAAACTTAGTGAAAACTTAGCCCCGTAATAAGAGTTCACCACAATATCTTTTAAACTACGCATTTCCCATTGAACAAAACGGTTTTGTTAGCTCTAAAACGTCGTAAACAAACGCGTTACAACAGTTCTGTCCATGGGAACAGCGTAGAACTTATTATTACAACGGTTTCTTATAGTTCCCCATGAAACTTAGTGAAAACTTAGCCCCGTAATAAGAGTTCACCTCAATATCTTTTAAACTACGCATTTCCCATTGAACAAAACGGTTTTGTTAGCTCTAAAACGTTGTAAACAAACGTATTACAACAGTGCTGTCCATGAGAACAGCGTAGAACTTATTATTACAACGGTTTCTTATAGTTCCCCATGAAACTTAGTGAAAACTTAGCCCCGTAATAGGAGTTCACCTCAATATCTTTTAAACTACGCATTTCCCATTGAACAAAACGGTTTTGTTAGCTCTAAAACGTTGTAAACAAACGTATTACAACAGTTCTGTCCATGGGAACAGCGTAGAACTTATTATTACAACGGTTTCTTATAGATCCCCATGAAACTTAGTGAAAACTTAGCCCCGTAATAAGAGTTCACCTCAATATCTTTTAAACTACGCATTTCCCATTGAACAAAACGGTTTTGTTAGCTCTAAAACGTTGTAAACAAACGTATTACAACAGTTCTGTCCATGGGAACAGCGTAGAACTTATTATTACAACGGTTTCTTATAGTTCCCCATGAAACTTAGTGAAAACTTAGCCCCGTAATAAGAGTTCACCTCAATATCTTTTAAACTACGCATTTCCCATTGAACAAAACGGTTTTGTTAGCTTTAAAACGTTGTAAACAAACGCATTACAACAGTTCTGTCCATGGGAACAGCGTAGAACTTATTATTACAACTTATTATTACACTTATTATTAGTGAAAACTTAGCCCCGTAATAAGAGTTCACCTCAATATCTTTTAAACTACGCATTTCCCATTGAACAAAACGGTTCTCTTAGCTCTGAAACGTTGTAAAAAAACGTATTACAACAGTTCTGTCCATGGGAACAGCGTAGAACTTATTATTAAAACGGTTTCTTATAGTTCCCCATGAAAGTTAGTGAAAACTTAGCCCCGTAATAAGAGTTCACCCCAATATCTTTTAAACTACGCATTTCCCATTGAACAAAACGGTTTTGTTAGCTCTAAAACGTTGTAAACAAACGTATTACAACAGTTCTGTCCATGGGAACAGCGTAGAACTAATTATTACAACGGTTTCTTATAGTTCCCCATGAAACTTAGTGAAAACTTAGCCCCGTAATAAGAGTTCACCACAATATCTTTTAAACTACGCATTTCCCATTGAACAAAACGGTTTTGTTAGCTCTAAAACGTCGTAAACAAACGCGTTACAACAGTTCTGTCCATGGGAACAGCGTAGAACTTATTATTACAACGGTTTCTTATAGTTCCCCATGAAACTTAGTGAAAACTTAGCCCCGTAATAAGAGTTCACCTCAATATCTTTTAAACTACGCATTTCCCATTGAACAAAACGGTTTTGTTAGCTCTAAAACGTTGTAAACAAACGTATTACAACAGTGCTGTCCATGAGAACAGCGTAGAACTTATTATTACAACGGTTTCTTATAGTTCCCCATGAAACTTAGTGAAAACTTAGCCCCGTAATAAGAGTTCACCTCAATATCTTTTAAACTACGCATTTCCCATTGAACAAAACGGTTTTGTTAGCTCTAAAACGTTGTAAACAAACGTATTAGAACAGTTTTGTCCATGGGAATAGCGTAGAACTTATTATTACAACAGTTTCTTATAGTTCCCCATGAAACTTAGTGAAAACTTAGCCCCGTAATAAGAGTTCACCTCAATATCTTTTAAACTACGCATTTCCCATTGAACAAAACGGTTTTGTTAGCTCTAAAACGTTGTAAACAAACGTATTACAACAGTTCTGTCCATGGGAACAGCTTAGAACTTATTATTACAACGGTTTCTTATAGTTCCCCATGAAACTTAGTGAAAACTTAGCCCCGTAATAAGAGTTCACCTCCATATCTTTTAAACTACGCATTTCCCATTGAACAAAACGGTTTTGTTAGCTCTAAAACGTTGTAAACAAACGTATTACAACAGTTCTGTCCATGGGAACAGCGTAGAACTTATTATTACAACGGTTTCTTATAGATCCCCATGAAACTTAGTGAAAACTTAGCCCCGTAATAAGAGTTCACCTCAATATCTTTTAAACTACGCATTTCCCATTGAACAAAACGGTTTTGTTAGCTCTAAAACGTTGTAAACAAACGTATTACAACAGTTCTGTCCATGGGAACAGCGTAGAACTTATTATTACAACGGTTTCTTATAGTTCCCCATGAAACTTAGTGAAAACTTAGCCCCGTAATAAGAGTTCACCTCAATATCTTTTAAACTACGCATTTCCCATTGAACAAAACGGTTTTGTTAGCTCTAAAACGTTGTAAACAAACGCATTACAACAGTTCTGTCCATGGGAACAGCGTAGAACTTATTATTACAACGGTTTCTTATAGTTCCCCATGAAACTTAGTGAAAACTTAGCCCCGTAATAAGAGTTCACCTCAATATCTTTTAAACTACGCATTTCCCATTGAACAAAACGGTTTTGTTAGCTCTAAAACGTTGTAAACAAACGTATTACAACAGTTCTGTCCATGGGAACAGCGTAGAACTTATTATTACAACGGTTTCTTATAGTTCCCCATGAAACTTAGTGAAAACTTAGCCCCGTAATAAGAGTTCACCTCAATATCTTTTAAACTACGCATTTCCCATTGAACAAAACGGTTTTGTTAGCTCTAAAACGTTGTAAACAAACGCGTTACAACAGTTCTGTCCATGGGAACAGCGTAGAACTTATTATTACAACGGTTTCTTATAGTTCCCCATGAAACTTAGTGAAAACTTAGCCCCGTAATAAGAGTTCACCTCAATATCTTTTAAACTACGCATTTCCCATTGAACAAAACGGTTTTGTTAGCTCTAAAACGTTGTAAACAAACGTATTACAACAGTTCTGTCCATGGGAACAGCGTAGAACTTATTATTACAACGGTTTCTTATAGTTCCCCATGAAACTTAGTGAAAACTTAGCCCGTAATAAGAGTTCACCTCAATATTTTTTAAACTACGCATTTCCCATTGAACAAAATGGTTTTGTTAGCTCTAAAACATTGTAAACAAACGTATTAGAACAGTTCTGTCCATGGGAATAGCGTAGAACTTATTATTGCAACAGTTTCTTATAGTTCCCCATGAAACTTAGTGAAAACTTAGCCCCGTAATAAGAGTTCACCTTAATATCTTATAAACTACGCATTTCCCATTGAACAAAACGGTTTTGTTAGCTCTAAAACGTTGTAAACAAACGTATTACAACAGTTCTGTCCATGGGAACAGCGTAGAACTTATTATTACAACGGTTTCTTATAGTTCCCTATGAAACTTAGTGAAAACTTAGCCCCGTAATAAGAGTTCACCTCAATTTCTATTAAACTACGCATTTCCCATTGAATAAAACTATTCTGTTAGCTCTAAAACGTTGTAAACAAACGTATTACAACAGTTCTGTCCATGGGAACAGCGTAGAACTTATTATTACAACGGTTTCTTATAGTTCCCTATGAAACTTAGTGAAAACTTAGCCCCATAATAAGAGTTCACCTCAATATCTTTTAAATTACGCATTTCCCATTGAACAAAACGGTTTTGTTAGCTCTAAAACGTTGTAAACAAACGTCTTACAACAGTTCTGTCGATGGGAACAGCGTAGAACTTATTATTACAACGGTTTCTTATAGTTCCCCATGAAACTTAGTGAAAACTTAGCCCCGTAATAAGATTTCACCTCAATATCTTTTAAACTACGCATTTCCCATTGAACAAAACGGTTTTGTTAGCTCTAAAACGTTGTAAACAAACGTATTACAACAGTTCTGTCCATGGGAACAGCGTAGAACTTATTATTACAACGGTTTCTTATAGTTCCCCATGAAACTTAGTGAAAACTTAGCCCCGTAATAAGAGTTCACCTCAATATCTTTTAAACTACGCATTTCCCATTGAACAAAACGGTTTTGTTAGCTCTAAAACGTTGTAAACAAACGTATTACAACAGTTCTGTCCATATGAACAGCGTAGAACTTATTATTACAACGGTTTCTTATAGTTCCCCATGAAACTTAGTGAAAACTTAGCCCCGTAATAAGAGTTCACCTCAATATCTTTTAAACTACTCATTTCCCATTGAACAAAACGGTTTTGTTAGCTCTAAAACGTTGTAAACAAACGTATTACAACAGTTCTGTCCATGGGAACAGCGTAGAACTTATTATTACAACGGTTTCTTATAGTTCCCAATGAAACTTAGTGAAAACTTAGCCCCGTAATAAGAGTTCACCTCAATATCTTTTAAACTACGCATTTCCCATTGAACAAAACGGTTTTGTTAGCTCTAAAACGTTGTAAACAAACGTATTACAACAGTTCTGTCCATGCGAACAGCGTAGAACTTATTATTACAACGGTTTCTTATAGTTCCCCATGAAACTTAGTGAAAACTTAGCCCCGTAATAAGAGTTCACCTCAATATCTTTAAAACTACGCATTCTTCATTGAACAAAACGGTTTTGTTAGCTCTAAAGCGTTGTAAACAAACGTATTACAACAGTTCTGTCCATGGGAACAGCGTAGAACTTATTATTACAACGGTTTCTTATAGTTCCCCATGAAACTTAGTGAAAACTTAGCCCCGTAATAAGAGTTCACCTCAATATCTTTTAAACTACGCATTTCCCATTGAACAAAACGGTTTTGTTAGCTCTAAAGCGTTGTAAACAAACGTATTACAACAGTTCTGTCCATGGGAACAGCGTAGAACTTATTATTACAACGGTTTCTTATAGTTCCCTATCAAACTTAGTGAAAACTTAGCCCCGTAATAAGAGTTCACCTCAATTTCTTTTAAACTACGCATTTCCCATTGAATAAAACGGTTCTGTTAGCTCTAAAACGTTGTAAACAAACGTATTACAACAGTTCTGTCCATGGGAACAGCGTAGAACTTATTATTACAACGGTTTCTTATAGTTCCCCATGAAACTTAGTGAAAACTAAGCCCCGTAATAAGAGTTCACCTCAATATCTTTTAAACCACGCATTTCCCATTGAACAAAACGGTTTTGTTAGCTCTAAAACGTTGTAAACAAACGTATTACAACAGTTCTGTCCATGGGAACAGCGTAGAACTTATTATTACAACGGTTTCTTATAGTTCCCTATCAAACTTAGTGAAAACTTAGCCCCGTAATAAGAGTTCACCTCAATTTCTTTTAAACTACGCATTTCCCATTGAATAAAACGGTTCTGTTAGCTCTAAAACGTTGTAAACAAACGTATTACAACAGTTCTGTCCATGGGAACAGCGTAGAACTTATTATTACAACGGTTTCTTATAGTTCCCCATGAAACTTAGTGAAAACTAAGCCCCGTAATAAGAGTTCACCTCAATATCTTTTAAACCACGCATTTCCCATTGAACAAAACGGTTTTGTTAGCTCTAAAACGTTGTAAACAAACGTATTACAACAGTTCTGTCCATGGGAACAGCGTAGAACTTATTATTACAACGGTTTCTTATAGTTCCCCATGAAACTTAGTGAAAACTTAGCCCCGTAATAAGAGTTCACCTCAATATCTTTTAAACTACGCATTTCCCATTGAACAAAACGGTTTTGTTAGCTCTAAAACGTTGTAAACAAACGTATTACAACAGTTCTGTCCATGGGAACAGCGTAGAACTTATTATTACAACGGTTTCTTATAGTTCCCCATGAAACTTAGTGAAAACTTAGCCCCGTAATAAGAGTTCACCTCAATATCTTTTAAACTACGCATTTCCCATTGAACAAAACGGTTTTGTTAGCTCTAAAACGTTGTAAACAAACGTATTACAACAGTTCTGTCCATGGGAACAGCGTAGAACTTATTATTACAACGGTTTCTTATAGTTCCCCATGAAACTTAGTGAAAACTTAGCCCCGTAATAAGAGTTCACCTCAATATCTTTTAAACTACGCATTTCCCATTGAACAAAACGGTTTTGTTAGCTCTAAAACGTTGTAAACAAACGTATTACAACAGTTCTGTCCATGGGAACAGCGTAGAACTTATTATTACAACGGTTTCTTATAGTTCCCCATGAAACTTAGTGAAAACTTAGCCCCGTAATAAGAGTTCACCTCAATATCTTTTAAACTACGCATTTCCCATTGAACAAAACGGTTTTGTTAGCTCTAAAACGTTGTAAACAAACGTATTACAACAGTTCTGTCCATGGGAACAGCGTAGAACTTTTTATTACAACGGTTTCTTATAGTTCCCCATGAAACTTAGTGAAAACTTAGCCCCGTAATAAGAGTTCACCTCAATATCTTTTAAACTACGCATTTCCCATTGAACAAAACGGTTCTGTTAGCTCTAAAACGTTTTAAACAAACGTATTACAACAGTTCTGTCCATGGGAACAGCGTAGAACTTATTATTACAACGGTTTCTTATAGTTCCTCATGAAACTTAGTGAAAGCTTAGCCCCGTAATAAGAGTTCACCTCAATATCTTTCAAACTACGCATTTCCCATTGAACAAAACGGTTTTGTTAGCTCTAAAACGTTGTAAACAAACGTATTACAACAGTTCTGTCCATGGGAACAGCGTAGAACTTATTATTACAACGGTTTCTTATAGTTCCCTATGAAACTTAGTGAAAACTTAGCCCCGTAATAAGAGTTCACCTCAATATCTTTTAAACTACGCATTTCCCATTGAACAAAACGGTTTTGTTAGCTCTAAAACGTTGTAAACAAACGTATTACAACAGTTCTGTCCATGCGAACAGCGTAGAACTTATTATTACAACGGTTTCTTATAGTTCCCCATGAAACTTAGTGAAAACTTAGCCCCGTAATAAGAGTTCACCTCAATATCTTTAAAACTACGCATTTCCCATTGAACAAAACGGTTTTGTTAGCTCTAAAGCGTTGTAAACAAACGTATTACAACAGTTCTGTCCATGGGAACAGCGTAGAACTTATTATTACAACGGTTTCTTATAGTTCCCCATGAAACTTAGTGAAAACTTAGCCCCGTAATAAGAGTTCACCTCAATATCTTTTAAACTACGCATTTCCCATTGAACAAAACGGTTCTGTTAGCTCTAAAACGTTGTAAACAAACGTATTACAACAGTTCTGTCCATGGGAACAGCGTAGAACTTATTATTACAACGGTTTGTTATAGTTCCCCATGAAACTTAGTGAAAACTTAGCCCCATAATAAGAGTTCACCTCAATATCTTTTAAACTGCGCATTTTCCATTGAACAAAACGGTTTTGTTAGCTCTAAAACGTTGTAAACAAACGTATTACAACAGTTCTGTCCATGGGAACAGCGTAGAACTTATTATTACAACGGTTTCTTATAGTTCCCCATGAAACTTAGTAAAAACTTAGCCCCGTAATAAGAGTTCACCTCAATATCTTTTAAACTACGCATTTCCCATTGGACAAAACGGTTCTGTTAGCTCTAAAACGTTGTAAACAAACGTATTACAACAGTTCTGTCCATGGGAACAGCGTATATCTTATTATTACAACGGTTTCTTATAGTTCCCCATGAAACTTAGTGAAAACTTAGCCCCGTAATAAGAGTTCACCTCAATATCTTTTAAACTACGCATTTCCCATTGAACAAAACGGTTTTGTTAGCTCTAAAACGTTGTAAACAAACGTATTACAACAGTTCTGTCCATGGGAACAGCGTAGAACTTATTTTTTACAGCGGTTTCTTATAGTTCCCCATGAAACTTAGTGAAAACTTAGCCCCGTAATAAGAGTTCACCTCAATTTCTTTTAAACTACGCATTTCCCATTGAATAAAACTATTCTGTTAGCTCTAAAACGTTGTAAACAAACGTATTACAACAGGTCTGTCCATGGGAACAGCGTAGAACTTATTATTACAACGGTTTCTTATAGTTCCCTATCAAACTTAGTGAAAACTTAGCCCCGTAATAAGAGTTCACCTCAATTTCTTTTAAACTACGCATTTCCCATTGAATAAACGGTTCTGTTAGCTCTAAAACGTTGTAAACAAACGTATTACAACAGTTCTGTCCATGGGAACAGCGTAGAACTTATTATTACAACGGTTTCTTATAGTTCCCCATGAAACTTAGTGAAAACTAAGCCCCGTAATAAGAGTTCACCTCAATATCTTTTAAACCACGCATTTCCCATTGAACAAAACGGTTTTGTTAGATCTAAAACGTTGTAAACAAACGTATTACAACAGTTCTGTCCATGGGAACAGCGTAGAACTTATTATTACAACGGTTTCTTATAGTTCCCCATGAAACTTAGTGAAAACTTAGCCCCGTAATAAGAGTTCACCTCAATATCTTTTAAACTACGCATTTCCCATTGAACAAAACGGTTTTGTTAGCTCTAAAAGGTTGTAAACAAACGTATTACAACAGTTCTGTCCATGGGAACAGCGTAGAACTTATTATTACAACGGTTTCTTATAGTTCCCCATGAAACTTAGTGAAAACTTAGCCCCGTAATAAGAGTTCATCTCAATATCTTTTAAACTACGCATTTCCCATTGAACAAAACGGTTTTGTTAGCTCTAAAACGTTGTAAACAAACGTATTACAACAGTTCTGTCCATGGGAACAGCGTAGAACTTATTATTACAACGGTTTCTTATAGTTCCCCATGAAACTTAGTGAAAACTTAGCCCCGTAATAAGAGTTCACCTCAATATCTTTTAAACTACGCATTTCCCATTGAACAAAACGGTTTTGTTAGCTCTAAAACGTTGTAAACAAACGTATTACAACAGTTCTGTCCATGGGAACAGCGTAGAACTTATTATTACAACGGTTTCTTATAGTTCCCCATGAAACTTAGTGAAAACTTAGCCCCGTAATAAGAGTTCACCTCAATATCTTTTAAACTACGCATTTCCCATTGAACAAAACGGTTTTGTTAGCTCTAAAACGTTGTAAACAAACGTATTACAACAGTTCTGTCCATGGGAACAGCGTAGAACTTATTATTACAACGGTTTCTTATAGTTCCCCATGAAACTTAGTGAAAACTTAGCCCCGTAATAAGAGTTCACCTCAATATCTTTTAAACTACGCATTTCCCATTGAACAAAACGGTTTTGTTAGCTCTAAAACGTTGTAAACAAACATATTACAACAGTTCTGTCCATGGGAATAGCGTAGAACTTATTATTACAACGGTTTCTTATAGTTCCCCATGAAACTTAGTGAAAACTTAGCCCCGTAATAAGAGTTCACCTCAATATCTTTTAAACTACGCATTTCCCATTGAACAAAACGGTTTTGTTAGCTCTAAAACGTTGTAAACAAACATATTACAACAGTTCTGTCCATGGGAACAGCGTAGAACTTATTATTACAACGGTTTCTTATAGTTCCCCATGAAACTTAGTGAAAACTTAGCCCCGTAATAAGAGTTCACCTCAATATCTTTTAAACTACGCATTTCCCATTGAACAAAACGGTTCTGTTAGCTCTAAAACGTTTTAAACAAACGTATTACAACAGTTCTGTCCATGGGAACAGCGTAGAACTTATTATTACAACGGTTTCTTATAGTTCCTCATGAAACTTAGTGAAAGCTTAGCCCCGTAATAAGAGTTCACCTCAATATCTTTCAAACTATGCATTTCCCATTGAACAAAACGGTTTTGTTAGCTCTAAAACGTTGTAAACAAACGTATTACAACAGTTCTGTCCATGGGAACAGCGTAGAACTTATTATTACAACGGTTTCTTATAGTTCCCTATGAAACTTAGTGAAAACTTAGCCCCGTAACAAGAGTTCACCTCAATATCTTTTAAACTACGCATTTCCCATTGAACAAAACGGTTTTGTTAGCTCTAAAACGTTGTAAACAAACGTATTACAACAGTTCTGTCCATGGGAACAGCGTAGAACTTATTATTACAACGGTTTCTTATAGTTCCCCATGAAACTTAGTAAAAACTTTGCCCGGTAATAAGAGTTCACCTCAATATCTTTTAAACCACGCATTTCCCATTGAACAAAACGGTTTTGTTAGCTCTAAAACGTTGTAAACAAACGTATTACAACAGTTCTGTCCATGGGAGCAGCGTAGAACTTATTATTACAACGGTTTCTTATAGTTCCCCATGAAACTTAGTAAAAACTTAGCCCCGTAATAAGAGTTCACCTCAATATCTTTTAAACTACTTATTTCCCATTGAACAAAACGGTTTTGTTAGCTCTAAAACGTTGTAAACAAACGTATTACAACAGTTCTGTCCATGGGAACAGCGTAGAACTTATTATTACAACGGTTTCTTATAGTTCCCCATGAAACTTAATGAAAACTTAGCCCCGTAATAAGAGTTCACCTCAATATCTTTTAAACTACGCATTTCCCATTGAACAAAACGGTTTTGTTAGCTCTAAAACGTTGTAAACAAACGTATTACAACAGTTCTGTCCATGGGAACAGCGTAGAACTTATTATTACAACGGTTTCTTATAGTTCCCCATGAAACTTAGTGAAAACTTAGCCCCGTAATAAGAGTTCACCTCAATATCTTTTAAACTACGCATTTCCCATTGAACAAAACGGTTTTGTTAGCTCTAAAACGTTGTAAACAAACGTATTACAACAGTTCTGTCCATGGGAACAGCGTAGAACTTATTATTACAACGGTTTCTTATAGTTCCCCATGAAACTTAGTGAAAACTTAGCCCCGTAATAAGAGTTCACCTCAATATCTTTTAAACTACGCATTTCCCATTGAACAAAACGGTTTTGTTAGCTTTAAAACGTTGTAAACAAACGTATTACAACAGTTCTGTCCATGGGAACAGCGTAGAACTTATTATTACAACGGTTTCTTATAGTTCCCCATGAAACTTAGTGAAAACTTAGCCCCGTAATAAGAGTTCACCTCAATATCTTTTAAACTACGCATTTCCCATTGAACAAAACGGTTTTGTTAGCTCTAAAACGTTGTAAACAAACGTATTACAACAGTTCTGTCCATGGGAACAGCGTAGAACTTATTATTACAACGGTTTCTTATAGTTCCCCATGAAACTTAGTGAAAACTTAGCCCCGTAATAAGAGTTGACCTCAATATCTTTTAAACTACGCATTTCCCATTGAACAAAACGGTTTTGTTAGCTCTAAAACGTTGTAAACAAACGTATTACAACAGTTCTGTCCATGGGAACAGCGTAGAACTTATTATTACAACGGTTTCTTATAGTTCCCCATGAAACTTAGTGAAAACTTAGCCCCGTAATAAGAGTTCACCTCTATATCTTTTAAACTACGCATTTCCCATTGAACAAAACGGTTTTGTTAGCTCTAAAACGTTGTAAACAAACGTATTACAACAGTTCTGTCCATGGGAACAGCGTAGAACTTATTATTACAACGGTTTCTTATAGTTCCCCATGAAACTTAGTGAAAACTTAGCCCCGTAATAAGAGTTCACCTCAATATCTTTTAAACTACGCATTTCCCATTGAACAAAACGGTTTTGTTAGCTCTAAAACGTTGTAAACAAACGTATTACAACAGTTCTGTCCATGGGAACAGCGTAGAACTTATTATTACAACGGTTTCTTATAGTTCCCCATGAAACTTAGTGAAAACTTAGCCCCGTAATAAGAGTTCACCTCAATATCTTTTAAACTACGCATTTCCCATTGAACAAAACGGTTTTGTTAGCTCTAAAACGTTGTAAACAAACGTATTACAACAGTTCTGTCCATTGGAACAGCGTAGAACTTATTATTACAACGGTTTCTTATAGTTCCCCATGAAACTTAGTGAAAACTTAGCCCCGTAATAAGAGTTCACCTCAATATCTTTTAAACTACGCATTTCCCATTGAACAAAACGGTTTCGTTAGCTCTAAAACGTTGTAAACAAACGTATTACAACAGTTCTGTCCATGGGAACAGCGTAGAACTTATTATTACAACGGTTTCTTATAGTTCCCCATGAAACTTAGTGAAAACTTAGCCCCGTAATAAGAGTTCAACTCAATATCTTTTAAACTACGCATTTCCCATTGAACAAAACGGTTTTGTTAGCTCTAAAACGTTGTAAACAAACGTATTACAACAGCTCTGTCCATGGGAACAGCGTAGAACTTATTATTACAACGGTTTCTTATAGTTCCCTATGAAACTTAGTGAAAACTTAGCCCCGTAATAAGAGTTCACCTCAATATCTTTTAAACTACGCATTTCCCATTGAACAAAACGGTTTTGTTAGCTCTAAAACGTTGTAAACAAACGTATTACAACAGTTCTGTCCATGGGAACAGCGTAGAACTTATTATTACAACGGTTTCCTATAGTTCCCCATGAAACTTAGTGAAAACTTAGCCCCGTAATAAGAGTTCACCTCAATATCTTTTAAACTACGCATTTCCCATTGAACAAAACGGTTTTGTTAGCTCTAAAACGTTGTAAACAAACGTATTACAACAGTTCTGTCCATGGGAACAGCGTAGAACTTATTATCACAACGGTTTCTTATAGTTCCCCATGAAACTTAGTGAAAACTTAGCCCCGTAATAAGAGTTCACCTCAATATCTTTTAAACAACGCATTTCCTATTGAACAAAACGGTTTTGTTAGCTCTAAAACGTTGTAAACAAACGTATTACAACAGTTCTGTCCATTGGAACAGCGTAGAACTTATTATTACAACGGTTTCTTATAGTTCCCCATGAAACTTAGTGAAAACTTAGCCCCGTAATAAGAGTTCACCTCAATATCTTTTAAACTACGCATTTCCCATTGAACAAAACGGTTTCGTTAGCTCTAAAACGTTGTAAACAAACGTATTACAACAGTTCTGTCCATGGGAACAGCGTAGAACTTATTATTACACGGTTTCTTATAGTTCCCCATGAAACTTAGTGAAAACTTAGCCCCGTAATAAGAGTTCACCTCAATATCTTTTAAACTACGCATTTCCCATTGAACAAAACGGTTTTGTTAGCTCTAAAACGTTGTAAACAAACGTATTACAACAGCTCTGTCCATGGGAACAGCGTAGAACTTATTATTACAACGGTTTCTTATACTTCCCTATGAAACTTAGTGAAAACTTAGCCCCGTAATAAGAGTTCACCTCAATATCTTTTAAACTACGTATTTCCCATTGAACAAAACGGTTTTGTTAGCTCTAAAACGTTGTAAACAAACGTATTACAACAGTTCTGTCCATGGGAACAGCGTAGAACTTATTATTACAACGGTTTCCTATAGTTCCCCATGAAACTTAGTGAAAACTTAGCCCCGTAATAAGAGTTCACCTCAATATCTTTTAAACTACGCATTTCCCATTGAACAAAACGGTTTTGTTAGCTCTAAAACGTTGTAAACAAACGTATTACAACAGCTCTGTCCATGGGAACAGCGTAGAACTTATTATTACAACGGTTTCTTATAGTTCCCCATGAAACTTAGTGAAAACTTAGCCCCGTAATAAGAGTTCACCTCAATATCTTTTAAACTACGCATTTCCCATTGAACAAAACGGTTTTGTTAGCTCTAAAACGTTGTAAACAAACGTATTACAACAGTTCTGTCCATGGGAACAGCGTAGAACTTATTATTACAACGGTTTCTTATAGTTCCCCATGAAACTTAGTGAAAACTTAGCCCCGTAATAAGAGTTCACCTCAATATCTTTTAAACTACGCATTTCCCATTGAACAAAACGGTTTTGTTAGCTCTAAAACGTTGTAAACAAACGTATAACAACAGCTCTGTCCATGGGAACAGCGTAGAACTTATTATTACAACGGTTTCTTATAGTTCCCTATGAAACTTAGTGAAAACTTAGCCCCGTAATAAGAGTTCACCTCAATATCTTTTAAACTACGCATTTCCCATTGAACAAAACGGTTTTGTTAGCTCTAAAACGTTGTAAACAAACGTATTACAACAGTTCTGTCCATGGGAACAGCGTAGAACTTATTATTACAACGGTTTCTTATAGTTCCCCATGAAACTTAGTGAAAACTTAGCCCCGTAATAAGAGTTCACCTCAATATCTTTTGAACTACGCATATCCCATTGAAAAAAACGGTTTTGTTAGCTCTAAAACGTTGTAAACAAACGTATTACAACAGTTCTGTCCATGGGAACAGCGTAGAACTTATTATTACAACGGTTTCTTATAGTTCCCATGAAACTTAGTGAAAACTTAGCCCCGTAATAACAGTTCACCTCAATATCTTTTAAACTAAGCATTTCCCATTGAACAAAACGGTTTTGTTAGCTCTAAAACGTTGTAAACAAACGTATTACAATAGTTCTGTCCATGGGAACAGCGTAGAACTTATTATTACAACGGTTTCTTATAGTTCCTCATGAAACTTAGTGAAAACTTAGCCCCGTAATAAGAGTTCACCTCAATATCTTTTAAACTACGCATTTCCCATTGAACAAAACAGTTTTGTTAGCTCTAAAACGTTGTAAACAAACGTATTACAACAGTTCTGTCCATGGGAACAGCGTAGAACTTATTATTACAACGGTTTCTTATAGTTCTCCATGAAACTTTGTGAAAACTTAGCGCCGTAATAAGAGTTCACCTCAATATCTTTTAAACTACGCATTTCCCATTGAACAAAACGGTTTTGTTAGCTCTAAAACGTTGTAAACAAACGTATTACAACAGTTCTCACCATGGGAACAGCGTAGAACTTAGTATTCCAACGGTTTCTTATAGTTCCCCATGAAACTTAGTGAAAACTTAGCCCCGTAATAAGAGTTTACCTCAATATCTTTTAAACTACGCATTTCCCATTGAACAAAACGGTTTTGTTAACTTTAAAACGTTGTAAACAAACGTATTACAACAGTTATGTCCATGGGAACAGCGTAGAACTTATTATTACAACGGTTTCTTATAGTTCCCCATGAAACTTAGTGAAAACTTAGCCCCGTAATAAGAGTTCACCTCAATATCTTTTAAACTACGCATTTCCCATTGAACAAAACGGTTTTGTTAGCTCTAAAACGTTGTAAACAAACGTATTACAACAGATCTGTCCATGGGAACAGCGTAGAACTTATTATTACAACGGTTTCTTATAGTTCCCCATGAAACTTAGTGAAAACTTAGCCCCGTAATAAGAGTTCACCTCAATATCTTTTAAACTACGCATTTCCCATGAACAAAACGGTTTTGTTAGCTCTAAAACGTTGTAAACAAACGTATTACAACAGTTCTGTCCATGGGAACAGCGTAGAACTTATTATTACAACGGTTTCTTATAGTTCCCCATGAAACTTAGTGAAAACTTAGCCCCGTAATAAGAGTTCACCTCAATATCTTTTAAACTACGCATTTCCCATTGAACAAAACGGTTTTGTTAGCTCTAAAACGTTGTAAACAAACGTATTACAACAGTTCTGTCCATGGGAACAGCGTAGAACTTATTATTACAACGGTTTCTTATAGTTCCCCATGAAACTTAGTGAAAACTTAGCGCCGTAATAAGAGTTCACCACAATATCTTTCAAACTACGCATTTCCCATTGAACAAAACGGTTTTGTTAGCTCTAAAACGTTGTAAACAAACGTATTACAACAGTTCTGTCCATGGGAACAGCGTAGAACTTATTATTACAACGGTTTCCTATAGTTCCCTATGAAACTTAGTGAAAACTTAGCCCCGTAATAAGAGTTCACCTCAATATCTTTTAAACTACGCATTTCCCATTGAACAAAACAGTTTTGTTAGCTCTAAAACGTTGTAAACAAACGTATTACAACAGCTCTGTCCATGGGAACAGCGTAGAACTTATTATTACAACGGTTTCTTATAGTTCCCCATGAAACTTAGTGAAAACTTAGCCCCGTAATAAGAGTTCACCTCAATATCTTTTAAACTACGCATTTCCCATTGAACAAAAACGGTTTTGTTAGCTCTAAAACGTTGTAAACAAACGTATTACAACAGTTCTGTCCATGGGAACAGCGTAGAACTTATTATTACAACGGTTTCTTATAGTTCCCCATGAAACTTAGTGAAAACTTAGCCCCGTAATAAGAGTTCACCTCAATATCTTTTAAACTACGCATTTCCCATTGAACAAAACGGTTTTGTTAGCTTTAAAACGTTGTAAACAAACGTATTACAACAGTTCTGTCCATGGGAACAGCGTAGAACTTATTATTACAACGGTTTCTTATAGTTCCCCATGAATCTTAGTGAAAACTTAGCCCCGTAATAAGAGTTCACCTCAATATCTTTCAAACTACGCATTTCCCATTGAACAAAACGGTTTTGTTAGCTCTAAAACGTTGTAAACAAACGTATTACAACAGTTCTGTCCATGGGAACAGCGTAGAACTTATTATTACAACGGTTTCTTATAGTTCCCCATGAAACTTAGTGAAAACTTAGCCCCGTAATAAGAGTTCACCTCAATATCTTTTAAACTACGCATTTCCCATTGAACAAAACGGTTTTGTTAGCTCTAAAACGTTGTAAACAAACGTATTACAACAGTTCTGTCCATTGGAACAGCGTAGAACTTATTATTACAACGGTTTCTTATAGTTCCCCATGAAACTTAGTGAAAACTTAGCCCCGTAATAAGAGTTCACCTCAATATCTTTTAAACTACGCATTTCCCATTGAACAAAACGGTTTCGTTAGCTCTAAAACGTTGTAAACAAACGTATTACAACAGTTCTGTCCATGGGAACAGCGTAGAACTTATTATTACAACAGTTTCTTATAGTTCCCCATGAAACTTAGTGAAAACTTAGCCCCGTAATAAGAGTTCACCTCAATATCTTTTAAACTACGCATTTCCCATTGAACAAAACGGTTTTGTTAGCTCTAAAACGTTGTAAACAAACGTATTACAACAGCTCTGTCCATGGGAACAGCGTAGAACTTATTATTACAACGGTTTCTTATACTTCCCTATGAAACTTAGTGAAAACTTAGCCCCGTAATAAGAGTTCACCTCAATATCTTTTAAACTACGCATTTCCCATTGAACAAAACGGTTTTGTTAGCTCTAAAACGTTGTAAACAAACGTATTACAACAGTTCTGTCCATGGGAACAGCGTAGAACTTATTATTACAACGGTTTCTTATAGTTCCCCATGAAACTTAGTGAAAACTTAGCCCCGTAATAAGAGTTCACCTCAATATCTTTTAAACTACGCATTTCCCATTGAACAAAACGGTTTTGTTAGCTCTAAAACGTTGTAAACAAACGTATTACAACAGCTCTGTCCATGGGAACAGCGTAGAACTTATTATTACAACGGTTTCTTATAGTTCCCCATGAAACTTAGTGAAAACCTAGCCCCGTAATAAGAGTTCACCTCAATATCTTTTAAACTACGCATTTCCCATTGAACAAAACGGTTTTGTTAGCTCTAAAACGTTGTAAACAAACGTATTACAACAGTTCTGTCCATGGGAACAGCGTAGAACTTATTATTACAACGGTTTCTTATAGTTCCCCATGAAACTTAGTGAAAACTTAGCCCCGTAATAAGAGTTCACCTCAATTTCTTTTAAACTACGCATTTCCCATTGAACAAAACGGTTTTGTTAGCTCTAAAACGTTGTAAACAAACGTATTACAACAGCTCTGTCCATGGGAACAGCGTAGAACTTATTATTACAACGGTTTCTTATAGTTCCCTATGAAACTTAGTGAAAACTTAGCCCCGTAATAAGAGTTCACCTCAATATCTTTTAAACTACGCATTTCCCATTGAACAAAACGGTTTTGTTAGCTCTAAAACGTTGTAAACAAACGTATTACAACAGTTCTGTCCATGGGAACAGCGTAGAACTTATTATTACAACGGTTTCCTATAGTTCCCCATGAAACTTAGTGAAAACTTAGCCCCGTAATAAGAGTTCACCTCAATATCTTTTAAACTACGCATTTCCCATTGAACAAAACGGTTTTGTTAGCTCTAAAACGTTGTAAACAAACGTATTACAACAGCTCTGTCCATGGGAACAGCGTAGAAC
Organism: Pelagia noctiluca; assembly: GCA_963924455.1. Taxonomy (NCBI): domain Eukaryota; kingdom Metazoa; phylum Cnidaria; class Scyphozoa; order Semaeostomeae; family Pelagiidae; genus Pelagia; species Pelagia noctiluca. The sequence goes on from OZ004329.1 coordinate 6,087,997, forward strand.
TTATTATTACAACGGTTTCTTATAGTTCCCCATGAAACTTAGTGAAAACTTAGCCCCGTAATAAGAGTTCACCTCAATATCTTTTAAACTACGCATTTCCCATTGAACAAAACGGTTTTGTTAGCTCTAAAACGTTGTAAACAGACGTATTACAACAGTTCTGTACATGGGAACAGCGTAGAACTTATTATTACAACGGTTTCTTATAGTTCCCTATGAAACTTAGTGAAAACTTAGCCCCGTAATAAGAGTTCACCTCGATATCTTTTAAACTACGCATTTCCCATTGAACAAAACGGTTTTGTTAGCTCTAAAACGTTGTAAACAAACGTATTACAACAGTTCTGTCCATGGGAACAGCGTAGAACTTATTGTTACAACGGTTTCTTATAGTTCCCCATGAAACTTAGTGAAAACTTAGCCCCGTAATAAGAGTTCACCTCAATATCTTTTAAACTACGCATTTCCCATTGAACAAAACGGTTTTGTTAGCTCTAAAACGTTGTAAACAAGCGTATTACAACAGTTCTGTCCATGGGAACAGCGTAGAACTTATTATTACAACGGTTTCTTATAGTTCCCCATGAAACTTAGTGAAAACTTAGCCCCGTAATAAGAGTTCACCTCAATATCTTTTAAACTACGCATTTCCAATTGAACAAAACGGTTTTGTTAGCTCTAAAACGTTGTAAACAAACGTATTACAACAGTTCTGTCCATGGGAACAGCGTAGAACTTATTATTACAACAGTTTCTTATAGTTCCCCATGAAACTTAGTGAAAACTTAGCCCCGTAATAAGAGTTCACCTCAATATCTTTTAAACTACGCATTTCCCATTGAACAAAACGGTTCTGTTAGCTCTAAATTGTTGTAAACAAACGTATTACAACAGTTCTGTCCATGGGAAAAGCGTAGAACTTATTATTACAACGGTTTCTTATAGTTCCCCATGAAACTTAGTGAAAACTTAGCCCCGTAATAAGAGTTCACCTCAATATCTTTTAAACTACGCATTTCCCATTGAACAAAACGGTTCTGTTAGCTCTAAAACGTTGTAAACAAACGTATTACAACAGTTCTGTCCATGGGAACAGCGTAGAACTTATTATTACAACGGTTTCTTATAGTTCCCCATGGAACTTTGTGAAAACTTAGCCCCGTAATAAGAGTTCACCTCAATACCTTTTAAACTACGCATTTCCCATTGAACAAAACGGTTTTGTTAGCTCTAAAACGTTGTAAACAAACGTATTACAACAGTTCTGTCCATGGGAACAGCGTAGAACTTATTATTACATCGGTTTCTTATAGTTCCCCATGAAAACTTAGTGAAAACTTAGCCCCGTAATAAGAGTTCACCTCAATATCTTTTAAACTACGCATTTCCCATTGAACAAAACGGTTTTGTTAGCTCTAAAATGTTGTAAACAAACGTATTACAACAGTTCTGTCCATGGGAACAGCGTAGAACTTATTATTACAACGGTTTCTTATAGTTCCCCATGAAACTTAGTGAAAACTTAGCCCCGTAATAAGAGTTCACCTCAATATCTTTTAAACTACGCATTTTCCATTGAACAAAACGGTTCTGTTAGCTCTAAAACGTTGTAAACTAACGTATTACAACAGTTCTGTCCATGGGAACAGCGTAGAACTTATTATCACAACGGTTTCTTATAGTTCCTCATGAAACTTAGTGAAAACTTAGCCCCGTAATAAGAGTTCACCTCAATATCTTTTAAACTACGCATTTCCCATTGAACAAAACGGTTTTGTTAGCTCTAAAACGTTGTAAACAAACGTATTACAACAGTTCTGTCCATGGGAACAGCGTAGAACTTATTATTACAACGGTTTCTTATAGTTCCCCATGAAACTTAGTGAAAACTTAGCCCCGTAATAAGAGTTCACCTCAATATCTTTTAAACTACACATTTCCCATTGAACAAAACGGTTCTGTTAGCTCTCAAACGTTGTAAACAAACGTATTACAACAGTTCTGTCCATGGGAACAGCGTAGAACTTATTATTACAACGGTTTCTTATAGTTCTCCATGAAACTTTGTGAAAACTTAGCCCCGTAATAAGAGTTCACCTCAATATCTTTTAAACTACGCATTTCCCATTGAACAAAACGATTTTGTTACCTCGAAAACGTTGTAAACAAACGTATTACAACAGTTCTGTCCATGGGAACAGCGTAGAACTTATTATTACAACGGTTTCTTATAGTTCCCAATGAAACTTAGTGAAACCTTAGCCCCGTAATAAGAGTTCACCTCAATATCTTTTAAACTACGCATTTCCCATTGAACAAAACGGTTTTGTTAGCTCTAAAAGGTTGTAAAAAAACGTATTACAACAGTTCTGTCCATGGGAACAGCGTAGAACTTATTATTACAACGGTTTCTTATAGTTCCCCATGAAACTTAGTGAAAACTTAGCCCCGTAATAAGAGTTCACCTCAATATCTTTTAAACTACGCATTTCCCATTGAACAAAACGGTTCTGTTAGCTCTAAAACGTTGTAAACAAACGTATTACAACAGTTCTGTCCATGGGAACAGCGTAGAACTTATTATTACAACGGTTTCTTATAGTTCTCCATGAAACTTTGTGAAAACTTGGCCCCGTAATAAGAGTTCACCTCAATATCTTTTAAACTACGCATTTCCCATTAAACAAAACGAATTTGTTAGCTCTAAAACGTTGTAAACAAACGTATTACAACAGTTCTATCCATGGGAACAGCGTAGAACTTATTATTACAACGGTTTCTTATAGTTCCCAATGAAACTTAGTGAAACCTTAGCCCCGTAATAAGAGTTCACCTCTATATCTTTTAGACTACGCATTTCCTATTGAACAAAACGGTTTTGTTAGCTCTAAAACGTTGTAAATAAACGTATTACAACAGTTCTGTTCATGGGAACAGCGTAGAACTTATTATTACAACGGTTTCTTATAGTTCCCCATGAAACTTAGTGAAAACTTAGCCCCGTAATAAGAGTTCACCTCAATATCTTTTAAACTACGCATTTCCCATTGAACAAAACGGTTCTTTTAGCTCTAAAACGTTGTAAACAAACGTATTACAACAGTTCTGTCCATGGGAACAGCGTAGAACTTATTATTACAACGGTTTCTTATAGTTCCCCATGAAACTTAGTGAAAACTTAGCCCCGTAATAAGAGTTCACCTCAATATCTTTTAAACTACGCATTTCCCATTGAACAAACCGGTTCTGTTAGCACTAAAACGTTGTAAACAAACGTATTACAACAGTTCTGTCCATGGGAACAGCGTAGAACTTATTATTACAACGGTTTCTTATAGTTCCCCATGAAACTTAGTGAAAACTTAGCCCCGTAATAAGAGTTCACCTCAATATCTTTTAAACTACACATTTCCCATTGAGCAAAACGGTTCTGTTAGCTCTCAAACGTTGTAAACAAACGTATTACAACAGTTCTGTCCATGGGAACAGCGTAGAACTTATTATTACAACGGTTTCTTATAGTTCTCCATGAAACTTTGTGAAAACTTAGCCCCGTAATAAGAGTTCACCTCAATATCTTTTAAACTACGTATTTCCCATTGAACAAAACGATTTTGTTAGCTCTAAAACGTTGTAAACAAACGTATTACAACAGTTCTGTCCATGGGAACAGCGTAGAACTTATTATTACAACGGTTTCTTATAGTTCCCAATGAAACTTAGTGAAACCTTAGCCCCGTAATAAGAGTTCACCTCAATATCTTTTAAACTACGCATTTCCCATTGAACAAAACGGTTTTGTTAGCTCTAAAAGGTTGTAAACAAACGTATTACAACAGTTCTGTCCATGGGAACAGCGTAGAACTTATTATTACAACGGTTTCTTATAGTTCCCCATGAAACTTAGTGAAAACTTAGCCCCGTAATAAGAGTTCACCTCAATATCTTTTAAACTACGCATTTCCCATTGAACAAAACGGTTCTGTTAGCTCTAAAACGTTGTAAACAAACGTATTACAACAGTTCTGTCCATGGGAACAGCGTAGAACTTTTTATTACAACGGTTTCTTATAGTCCTCCATGAAACTTTATGAAAACTTAGCCCCGTAATAAGAGTTCACCTCAATATCTTTTAAACTACGCATTTCCCATTGAACAAAACGAATTTGTTAGCTCTAAAACGTTGTAAACAAACGTATTACAACAGTTCTATCCATGGGAACAGCGTATAACTTATTATTACAACGGTTTCTTATAGTTCTCCATGAAACTTTATGAAAACTTAGCCCCGTAATAAGAGTTCACCTCAATATCTTTTAAACTAAGCATTTCCCATTGAACAAAACGGTTTTGTTAGCTCTAAAACGTTGTAAACAAACGTATTACAATAGTTCTGTCCATGGGAACAGCGTAGAACTTATTATTACAACGGTTTCTTATAGTTCCTCATGAAACTTAGTGAAAACTTAGCCCCGTAATAAGAGTTCACCTCAATATCTTTTAAACTACGCATTTCCCATTGAACAAAACAGTTTTGTTAGCTCTAAAACGTTGTAAAAAAACGTATTACAACAGTTCTGTCCATGGGAACAGCGTAGAACTTATTATTACAACGGTTTCTTATAGTTCTCCATGAAACTTTGTGAAAACTTAGCGCCGTAATAAGAGTTCACCTCAATATCTTTTAAACTACGCATTTCCCATTGAACAAAACGGTTTTGTTAGCTCTAAAACGTTGTAAACAAACGTATTACAACAGTTCTCACCATGGGAACAGCGTAGAACTTATTATTCCAACGGTTTCTTATAGTTCCCTACGAAACTTAGTGAAAACTTAGCCCCGTAATAAGAGTTTACCTCCATATCTTTTAAACTACGCATTTCCCATTGAACAAAACGGTTTTGTTAGCTTTAAAACGTTGTAAACAAACGTATTACAACAGTTCTGTCCATGGGAACAGCGTAGAACTTATTATTACAACGGTTTCTTATAGTTCCCCATGAAACTTAGTGAAAACTTAGCCCCGTAATAAGAGTTCACCTCAATATCTTTTAAACTACGCATTTCCCATTGAACAAAACGGTTTTGTTAGCTCTAAAACGTTGTAAATAAACGTATTACAACAGTTCTGTTCATGGGAACAGCGTAGAACTTATTATTACAACGGTTTCTTATAGTTCCCCATGAAACTTAGTGAAAACTTAGCCCAGTAATAAGAGTTCACCTCAATATCTTTTAAACAACGCATTTCCCATTGAACAAAACGGTTTTGTTAGCTCTAAAACGTTGTAAACAAACGTATTACAACCGTTCTGTCCATGGGAACAGCATAGAACTTATTATTACAACGGTTACTTATAGTTCCTCATGAAACTTAGTGAAAACTTAGCCCCGTAATAAGAATTCACCTCAATATCTTTTAAACTACGCATTGCCCATTGAACAAAACGGTTTTGTTAGCTCTAAAACGTTGTAAACAAACGTATTACAACAGTTCTGTCCATGGGAACAGCGTAGAACTTATTATTACAACGGTTTCTTATAGTTCCCCATGAAACTTAGTGAAAACTTAGCCCCGTAATAAGAGTTCACCTCAATATCTTTTAAACTACGCATTTTCCATTGAACAAAACGGTTTTGTTAGCTCTAAAACGTTGTAAACAAACATATTACAACAGTTCTGTCCATGGGATCAGCGTAGAACTTATTATTACAACGGTTTTTTATAGTTCCCCATGAAACTTAGTGAAAACTTAGCCCCGTAATAAGAGTTCACCTCAATATCTTTTAAACTACGCATTTCCCATTGAACAAAACGGTTCTGTTAGCTCTAAAACGTTGTAAACAAACGTATTACAACAGTTCTGTCCATGGGAACAGCGTAGAACTTATTATTACAACGGTTTCTTATAGTTCCCAATGAAACTTAGTGAAAACTTAGCCCCGTAATAAGAGTTCACCTCAATATCTTTTAAACTACGCATTTCCCATTGAACAAAACGGTTTTGTTAGCTCTAAAACGTTGTAAACAAACGTATTACAACAGTTCTGTCCATGGGAACAGCGTAGAACTTATTATTACAACGGTTTCTTATAGTTCCCCATGAAACTTAGTGAAAACTTAGCCCCGTAATAAGAGTTCACCTCAATATCTTTTAAACTACGCATTTCCCATTGAACAAAACGGTTTTGTTAGCTCTAAAACGTTGTAAACAAACGTATTACAACAGTTCTGTCCATGGGAACAGCGTAGAACTTATTATTACAACGGTTTCTTATAGTTCCCCATGAAACTTAGTGAAAACTTAGCCCCGTAATAAGAGTTCACCTCAATATCTTTTAAACTACGCATTTCCCATTGAACAAAACGGTTCTGTTAGCTCTAAAACGTTGTAAACAAACGTATTACAACAGTTCTGTCCATGGGAACAGCGTAGAACTTATTATTACAACGGTTTCTTATAGTTCCCCATGAAACTTAGTGAAAACTTAGCCCCGTAATAAGAGTTCACCTCAATATCTTTTAAACTACGCATTTCCCATTGAACAAAACGGTTCTGTTAGCTCTAAAACGTTGTAAACAATCATATTACAACAGTTCTGTCCATGGGAACAGCGTAGAACTTATTATTACAACGGTTTCTTATAGTTCCCCATGAAACTTAGTGAAAACTTAGCCCCGTTATAAGAGTTCACCTCAATATCTTTTAAACTACGCATTTCCCATTGAACAAAACGGTTCTGTTAGCTCTAAACGTTGTAAACAAACGTATTACAACAGTTCTGTCCATGGGAACAGCGTAGAACTTATTATTACAACGGTTTCTTATAGTTCCCCATGAAACTTAGTGAAAACTTAGCCCCGTAATAAGAGTTCACTTCAATATCTTTTAAACTACGCATTTCCCATTGAACAAAACGGTTCTGTTAGCTCTAAAACGTTGTAAACAAACGTATTACAACAGTTCTGTCCATGGGAACAGCGTAGAACTTATTATTACAACGGTTTCTTATAGTTCCCCATGAAACTTAGTGAAAACTTAGCCCCGTAATAAGAGTTCACCTCAATATCTTTTAAACTACGCATTTCCCATTGGACAAAACGGTTCTGTTAGCTCTAAAACGTTGTAAACAAACGTATTACAACAGTTCTGTCCATGGGAACAGCGTAGAACTTATCATTACAACGGTTTCTTATAGTTCCCCATGAAACTTAGTAAAAACTTAGCCCCGTAATAAGAATTCACCTCAATATCTTTTAAACTACGCATTTCCCATTGAACAAAACGGTTTTGTTAGCTCTAAACGTTGTAAACAAACGTATTACAACAGTTCTGTCCATGGGAACAGCGTAGAACTTATTATTACAGCGGTTTCTTTTAGTTCCCCATGAAACTTAGTGAAAACTTAGCCCCGTAATAAGAGTTCACCTCAATATCTTTTAAACTACGCATTTCCCAATGAACAAAGCGGTTTTGTTAGCTCTAAAACGTTGTAAACAAACGTATTACAACAGTTCTGTCCATGGGAACAGCGTAGAACTTAATATTACAACGGTTTCTTATAGTCTCTATGAAACTTAGTGAAAACTTAGCCCCGTAATAAGAGTTAACCTCAATATCTTTTAAACTACGCATTTCCAAATCAACAAAACGGTTTTGTTAGCTCTAAAACGTTGTAAACAAACGTATTACAACAGTTCTGTCCATGGGAACATCGTAGAACTTATTATTACAACGGTTTCTTATAGTTCCCCATGAAACTTAGTGAAAACTTAGCCCCGTAATAAGAGTTCACCTCAATATCTTTTAAACTACGCATTTCCCATAGAACAAAACAGTTTTGTTAGCTCTAAAACGTTGTAAGCAAACGTATTACAACAGTTCTGTCTAGGGAACAGCGTAAAACTTATTATTACAACGGTTTCTTATAGTTCCCCATGAAACTTAGTGAAAACTAAGCCCCGTAATAAGAGTACACCTCAATATCTTTTAAACTACGCATTTCCCATTGAACAAAACGGTTTTGTTAGCTCTAAAACGTTGTAAACAAACGTATTACAACAGTTCTGTCCATGGGAACAGCGTAGAACTTATTATTACAACGGTTTCTTATAGTTCCCCATGAAACTTAGTGAAAACTTAGCCCCGTAATAAGAGTTCACCTCAATATCTTTTAAACTACGCATTTCCCATTGAACAAAACGGTTTTGTTAGCTCTAAAACGTTGTAAACAAACGTATTACAACAGTTCTGTCTATGGGAACAGCGTAAAACTTATTATTACAACGGTTTCTTATAGTTCCCCATGAAACTTAGTGAAAACTTAGCCCCGTAATAAGAGTTCACCTCAATATCTTTTAAACTACGCATTTCCCATTGAACAAAACGGTTCTGTTAGCTCTAAAACGTTGTAAACAAACGTATTAGAACAGTTCTGTCCATGGGAACAGCGTAGAACTTATTATTACAACGGTTTCTTATAGTTCCCCATGAAACTTAGTGAAAACTTAGCCCCGTAATAAGAGTTCACCTCAATATCTTTTAAACTACGCATTTCCCATTGAACAAAACGGTTCTGTTAGCTCTAAAACGTTGTAAACAAACGTATAACAACAGTTCTGTCCATGGGAACAGCGTAGAGCTTATTATTACAACGGTTTCTTATAGTTCCCCATGAAACTTAGTGAAAACTTAGCCCCGTAATAAGAGTTCACCTCAATATCTTTTAAACTACTTATTTCCCATTGAACAAAACCGTTTTGTTAGCTCTAAAACGTTGTAAACAAACGTATTACAACAGTTCTGTTCATGGGAACAGCGTAGAACTTATTATTACAACGGTTTCTTATAGTTCCCCATGAAACTTAGTGAAAACTTAGCCCCGTAATCAGAGTTCACCTCAATATCTTTTAAACTACGCTTTTTCCATTGAACAAAACGGTTCTGTTAGGTCTAAAACGTTGTAAACAAACGTATTACAACAGTTCTGTCCATGGGAACAGCGTAGAACTTATTATTACAACGGTTTCTTATAGTTCCCCATGAAACTTAGTGAAAACTTAGCCCCGTAATAAGAGTTCACCTCAATATCTTTTAAACTACGCATTTCCCATTGAACAAAACGGTTTTGTTAGCTCTAAAACGTTGTAAACAAACGTATTACAACAGTTCTGTCCATGGGAACAGCGTAGAACTTATTATTACAACGGTTTCTTATAGTTCCCCATGAAACTTAGTGAAAACTTAGCCCCGTAATAAGAGTTCACCTCAATATCTTTTAAACTACGCATTTCCCATTGAACAAAACGGTTTTGTTAGCTCTAAAACGTTGTAAACAAACGTATTACAACAGTTCTGTCCATGGGAACAGCGTATAACTTATTATTACAACGGTTTCTTATAGTTCCCCATGAAACTTAGTGAAAACTTAGCCCCGTAATAAGAGTTCATCTTAATATCTTTTAAACTACGCATTTCCCATTGAACAAAACGGTTTTGTTAGCTCTAAAACGTTGTAAACAAACGTATTACAACAGTTCTGTCCATGGGAACAGCGTAGAACTTATTATTACAACGGTTTCTTATAGTTCCCCATGAAACTTAGTGAAAACTTAGCCCCGTAATAAGAGTTCACCTCAATATCTTTTAAACTACGCTTTTCCCATTGAATAAAACGGTTCTGTTAGCTCTAAAACGTTGTAAACAAACGTATTACAACAGTTCTGTCCATGGGAACAATGTAGAACTTATTATTACAACGGTTTCTTATAGTTCCCCATGAAACTTAGTGAAAACTTAGCCCCGTAATAAGGGTTCACCTCAATTTCTTTTAAACTACGCATTTCCCATTGAATAAAACGGTTTTGTTAGCTCTAAAACGTTGTAAACAAACGTATTACAACAGTTCTGTCCATGGGAACAGCGTAGAACTTATTATTATAACGGTCTCTTATAGTTCCCCATGAAACTTAGTGAAAACTTAGCCCCGTAATAAGAGTTCACCTCAATATCTTTTAAACTACGCATTTCCCAATGAACAAAGCGGTTTTGTTAGCTCTAAAACGGTGTAAACAAACGTATTACAACAGTTCTGTCCATGGGAACAGCGTAGAACTTAATATTACAACGGTTTCTTATAGTCTCTATGAAACTTAGTGAAAACTTAGCCCCGTAATAAGAGTTAACCTCAATATCTTTTAAACTACGCATTTCCCATAGAACAAAATAGTTTTGTTAGCTCTAAAACGTTGTAAGCAAACGTATTACAACAGTTCTGTCTAGGGAACAGCGTAAAACTTATTATTACAACGGTTTCTTATAGTTCCCCATGAAACTTAGTGAAAACTAAGCCCCGTAATAAGAGTACACCTCAATATCTTTTAAACTACGCATTTCCCATTGAACAAAACGGTTTTGTTAGCTCTAAAACGTTGTAAACAAACGTATTACAACAGTTCTGTCCATGGGAACAGCGTAGAACTTATTATTACAACGGTTTCTTATAGTTCCCCATGAAACTTAGTGAAAACTTAGCCCCGTAATAAGAGTTCACCTCAATATCTTTTAAACTACGCATTTCCCATTGAACAAAACGGTTTTGTTAGCTCTAAAACGTTGTAAACAAACGTATTACAACAGTTCTGTCTATGGGAACAGCGTAAAACTTATTATTACAACGGTTTCTTATAGTTCCCCATGAGACTTAGTGAAAACTTAGCCCCGTAATAAGAGTTCACCTCAATATCTTTTAAACTACGCAGTTCCCATTGAACAAAACGGTTCTGTTAGCTCTAAAACGTTGTAAACAAACGTATTACAACAGTTCTGTCCATGGGAACAGCGTAGAACTTAATATTACAACGGTTTCTTATAGTCTCTATGAAACTTAGTGAAAACTTAGCCCCGTAATAAGAGTTAACCTCAATATCTTTTAAACTACGCATTTCCAAATGAACAAAACGGTTTTGTTAGCTCTAAAACGTTGTAAACAAACGTATTACAACAGTTCTGTCCATGGGAACATCGTAGAACTTATTATTACAACGGTTTCTTATAGTTCCCCATGAAACTTAGTGAAAACTTAGCCCCGTAATAAGAGTTCACCTCAATATCTTTTAAACTACGCATTTCCCATAGAACAAAACAGTTTTGTTAGCTCTAAAACGTTGTAAGCAAACGTATTACAACAGTTCTGTCTAGGGAACAGCGTAAAACTTATTATTACAACGGTTTCTTATAGTTCCCCATGAAACTTAGTGAAAACTAAGCCCCGTAATAAGAGTACACCTCAATATCTTTTAAACTACGCATTTCCCATTGAACAAAACGGTTTTGTTAGCTCTAAAACGTTGTAAACAAACGTATTACAACAGTTCTGTCCATGGGAACAGCGTAGAACTTATTATTACAACGGTTTCTTATAGTTCCCCATGAAACTTAGTGAAAACTTAGCCCCGTAATAAGAGTTCACCTCAATATCTTTTAAACTACGCATTTCCCATTGAACAAAACGGTTTTGTTAGCTCTAAAACGTTGTAAACAAACGTATTACAACAGTTCTGTCCATGGGAACAGCGTAGAACTTATTATTTCAACGGTTCTTTATAGTTCCCCATGAAACTTAGTGAAAACTTAGCCCCGTAATAAGAGTTCACCTCAATATCTTTTAAACTACGCATTTCCCATTGAACAAAACGGTTCTGTTAGCTCTAAAACGTTGTAAACAAACGTATTACAACAGTTCTGTCCATGGGAACAGCGTAGAACTTATTATTACAACGGTTTCTTATAGTTCCCCATGAAACTTAGTGAAAACTTAGCCCCGTAATAAGAGTTCACCTCAATATCTTTTAAACTACGCATTTCCCATTGAACAAAACGGTTCTGTTAGCTCTAAAACGTTGTAAACAAACGTATTACAACAGTTCTGTCCATGGAAACAGCGTAGAACTTATTATTACAACGGTTTCTTATAGTTCCCCATGAAACTTAGTGAAAACTTAGCCCCGTAATAAGAGTTCACCTCAATATCTTTTAAACTACGCATTTCCCATTGAACAAAACGGTTGTGTTAGCTCTAAAACGTTGTAAACAAACGTATTACAACAGTTCTGTCCATGGGAACAGCGTAGATTTTATTATTACAACGGTTTCTTATAGTTCCCCATGAAACTTAGTGAAAACTTAGCCCCGTAATAAGAGTTCACCACAATATCTTTTAAACTACGCATTTCCCATTGAACAAAACGGTTTTGTTAGCTCTAAAACGTTGTAAACAAACGTATTACAACAGTTCTGTCCATGGGAAAAGCGTAGAACTTATTATTACAACGGTTTCTTATAGTTCCCCATGAAACTTAGTGAAAACTTAGCCCCGTAATAAGAGTTCACCTCAATATCTTTTAAACTACGCATTTCCCATTGAACAAAACGGTTTTGTTAGCTCTAAAACGTTGTAAACAAACGTATTACAACAGTTCTGTCCATGGGAACAGCGTAGAACTTATTATTACAACGGTTTCTTATAGTTCCCCATGAAACTTAGTGAAAACTTAGCCCCGTAATAAGAGCTCACCTCAATATTTTTTAAACTACGCATTCCCCATTGAACAAAACGGTTCTGTTAGCTCTAAAACGTTGTAAACAAACGTATTACAACAGTTCTGTCCATGGAAACAGCGTAAAACTTATTATTACAACGGTTTCTTATAGTTCCCCATGAAACTTAGTGAAAACTAAGCCCCGTAATAAGAGTTCACCTCAATATCTTTTAAACTACGCATTTCCCATTGAACAAAACGGTTTTGTTAGCTCTAAAACGTTGTAAAGAAACGTATTACAACAGTTCTGTCCATGGGAACAGCGTAGAACTTATTATTACAACGGTTTCTTATAGTTCCCCATGAAACTTAGTGAAAACTTAGCCCCGTAATAAGAGTTCATCTCAATATCTTTTAAACTACGCATTTCCCATTGAACGAAACGGTTTTGTTAGCTCTAAAACGTTGTAAACAAACGTATTACAACAGTTCTGTCCATGGGAACAGCGTAGAACTTATTATTACAACGGTTTCTTATAGTTCCCCATGAAACTTAGTGAAAACTTAGCCCCGTAATAAGAGTTCACCTCAATATCTTTTAAACTACGCATTTCCCATAGAACAAAACAGTTTTGTTAGCTCTAAAACGTTGTAAGCAAACGTATTACAACAGTTCTGTCTAGGGAACAGCGTAAAACTTATTATTACAACGGTTTCTTATAGTTCCCCATGAAACTTAGTGAAAACTAAGCCCCGTAATAAGAGTACACCTCAATATCTTTTAAACTACGCATTTCCCATTGAACAAAACGGTTTTGTTAGCTCTAAAACGTTGTAAACAAACGTATTACAACAGTTCTGTCCATGGGAACAGCGTAGAACTTATTATTACAACGGTTTCTTATAGTTCCCCATGAAACTTAGTGAAAACTTAGCCCCGTAATAAGAGTTCACCTCAATATCTTTTAAACTACGCATTTCCCATTGAACAAAACGGTTTTGTTAGCTCTAAAACGTTGTAAACAAACGTATTACAACAGTTCTGTCCATGGGAACAGCGTAGAACTTATTATTTCAACGGTTCTTTATAGTTCCCCATGAAACTTAGTGAAACTTAGCCCCGTAATAAGAGTTCACCTCAATATCTTTTAAACTACGCATTTCCCATTGAACAAAACGGTTCTGTTAGCTCTAAAACGTTGTAAACAAACGTATTACAACAGTTCTGTCCATGGGAACAGCGTAGAACTTATTATTACAACGGTTTCTTATAGTTCCCCATGAAACTTAGTGAAAACTTAGCCCCGTAATAAGAGTTCACCTCAATATCTTTTAAACTACGCATTTCCCATTGAACAAAACGGTTCTGTTAGCTCTAAAACGTTGTAAACAAACGTATAACAACAGTTCTGTCCATGGGAACAGCGTAGAGCTTATTAATACAACGGTTTCTTATAGTTCCCCATGAAACTTAGTGAAAACTTAGCCCCGTAATAAGAGTTCACCTCAATATCTTTTAAACTACTTATTTCCCATTGAACAAAACGGTTTTGTTAGCTCTAAACCGTTGTAAACAAACGTATTACAACAGTTCTGTTCATGGGAACAGCGTAGAACTTATTATTACAACGGTTTCTTATAGTTCCCCATGAAACTTAGTGAAAACTTAGCCCCGTAATAAGAGTTCACCTCAATATCTTTTAAACTACGCTTTTTCCATTGAACAAAACGGTTCTGTTAGCTCTAAAACGTTGTAAACTAACGTATTACAACAGTTCTGTCCATGGGAACAGCGTAGAACTTATTATTACAACGGTTTCTTATAGTTCCCCATGAAACTTAGTGAAAACTTAGCCCCGTAATAAGAGCTCACCTCAATATTTTTTAAACTACGCATTCCCCATTGAACAAAACGGTTCTGTTAGCTCTAAAACGTTGTAAACAAACGTATTACAACAGTTCTGTCCATGGAAACAGCGTAGAACTTATTATTACAACGGTTTCTTATAGTTCCCCATGAAACTTAGTGAAAACTTAGCCCCGTAATAAGAGTTCACCTCAATATCTTTTAAACTACGCATTTCCCATTGAACAAAACGGTTGTGTTAGCTCTAAAACGTTGTAAACAAACGTATTACAACAGTTCTGTCCATGGGAACAGCGTAGAACTTATTATTACAACGGTTTCTTATAGTTCCCCATGAAACTTAGTGAAAACTTAGCCCCGTAATAAGAGTTCACCACAATATCTTTTAAACTACGCATTTCCCATTGAACAAAACGGTTTTGTTAGCTCTAAAACGTTGTAAACAAACGTATTACAACAGTTCTGTCCATGGGAAAAGCGTAGAACTTATTATTACAACGGTTTCTTATAGTTCCCCATGAAACTTAGTGAAAACTTAGCCCCGTAATAAGAGTTCACCTCAATATCTTTTAAACTACGCATTTTCAATTGAACAAAACGGTTTTGTTAGCTCTAAAACGTTGTAAACAAACGTATTACAACAGTTCTGTCCATGGGAACAGCGTAGAACTTATTATTACAACGGTTTCTTATAGTTCCCCATGAAACTTAGTGAAAACTTAGCCCCGTAATAAGAGCTCACCTCAATATTTTTTAAACTACGCATTCCCCATTGAACAAAACGGTTCTGTTAGCTCTAAAACGTTGTAAACAAACGTATTACAACAGTTCTGTCCATGGAAACAGCGTAAAACTTATTATTACAACGGTTTCTTATAGTTCCCCATGAAACTTAGTGAAAACTAAGCCCCGTAATAAGAGTTCACCTCAATATCTTTTAAACTACGCATTTCCCATTGAACAAAACGGTTTTGTTAGCTCTAAAACGTTGTAAAGAAACGTATTACAACAGTTCTGTCCATGGGAACAGCGTAGAACTTATTATTACAACGGTTTCTTATAGTTCCCCATGAAACTTAGTGAAAACTTAGCCCCGTAATAAGAGTTCATCTCAATATCTTTTAAACTACGCATTTCCCATTGAACGAAACGGTTTTGTTAGCTCTAAAACGTTGTAAACAAACGTATTACAACAGTTCTGTCCATGGGAACAGCGTAGAACTTATTATTACAACGGTTTCTTATAGTTCCCCATGAAACTTAGTGAAAACTTAGCCCCGTAATAAGAGTTCACCTCAATATCTTTTAAACTACGCATTTCCCATAGAACAAAACAGTTTTGTTAGCTCTAAAACGTTGTAAACAAACGTATTACAACAGTTCTGTCCATGGGAACAGCGTAGAACTTATTATTACAACGGTTTCTTATAGTTCCCCATGAAACTTAGTGAAAACTTAGCCCCGTAATAAGAGTTCACCTCAATATCTTTTAAACTACGCATTTCCCATAGAACAAAACAGTTTTGTTAGCTCTAAAACGTTGTAAGCAAACGTATTACAACAGTTCTGTCTAGGGAACAGCGTAAAACTTATTATTACAACGGTTTCTTATAGTTCCCCATGAAACTTAGTGAAAACTAAGCCCCGTAATAAGAGTACACCTCAATATCTTTTAAACTACGCATTTCCCATTGAACAAAACGGTTTTGTTAGCTCTAAAACGTTGTAAACAAACGTATTACAACAGTTCTGTCCATGGGAACAGCGTAGAACTTATTATTACAACGGTTTCTTATAGTTCCCCATGAAACTTAGTGAAAACTTAGCCCCGTAATAAGAGTTCACCTCAATATCTTTTAAACTACGCATTTCCCATTGAACAAAACGGTTTTGTTAGCTCTAAAACGTTGTAAACAAACGTATTACAACAGTTCTGTCCATGGGAACAGCGTAGAACTTATTATTTCAACGGTTCTTTATAGTTCCCCATGAAACTTAGTGAAAACTTAGCCCCGTAATAAGAGTTCACCTCAATATCTTTTAAACTACGCATTTCCCATTGAACAAAACGGTTCTGTTAGCTCTAAAACGTTGTAAACAAACGTATTACAACAGTTCTGTCCATGGGAACAGCGTAGATTTTATTATTACAACGGTTTCTTATAGTTCCCCATGAAACTTAGTGAAAACTTAGCCCCGTAATAAGAGTTCACCTCAATATCTTTTAAACTACGCATTTCCCATTGAACAAAACGGTTCTGTTAGCTCTAAAACGTTGTAAACAAACGTATAACAACAGTTCTGTCCATGGGAACAGCGTAGAGCTTATTAATACAACGGTTTCTTATAGTTCCCCATGAAACTTAGTGAAAACTTAGCCCCGTAATAAGAGTTCACCTCAATATCTTTTAAACTACTTATTTCCCATTGAACAAAACGGTTTTGTTAGCTCTAAAACGTTGTAAACAAACGTATTACAACAGTTCTGTTCATGGGAACAGCGTAGAACTTATTATTACAACGGTTTCTTATAGTTCCCCATGAAACTTAGTGAAAACTTAGCCCCGTAATAAGAGTTCACCTCAATATCTTTTAAACTACGCTTTTTCCATTGAACAAAACGGTTCTGTTAGCTCTAAAACGTTGTAAACTAACGTATTACAACAGTTCTGTCCATGGGAACAGCGTAGAACTTATTATTACAACGGTTTCTTATAGTTCCCCATGAAACTTAGTGAAAACTTAGCCCCGTAATAAGAGCTCACCTCAATATTTTTTAAACTACGCATTCCCCATTGAACAAAACGGTTCTGTTAGCTCTAAAACGTTGTAAACAAACGTATTACAACAGTTCTGTCCATGGAAACAGCGTAGAACTTATTATTACAACGGTTTCTTATAGTTCCCCATGAAACTTAGTGAAAACTAAGCCCCGTAATAAGAGTACACCTCAATATCTTTTAAACTACGCATTTCCCATTGAACAAAACGGTTTTGTTAGCTCTAAAACGTTGTAAACAAACGTATTACAACAGTTCTGTCCATGGGAACAGCGTAGAACTTATTATTACAACGGTTTCTTATAGTTCCCCATGAAACTTAGTGAAAACTTAGCCCCGTAATAAGAGTTCACCTCAATATCTTTTAAACTACGCATTTCCCATTGAACAAAACGGTTTTGTTAGCTCTAAAACGTTGTAAACAAACGTATTACAACAGTTCTGTCCATGGGAACAGCGTAGAACTTATTATTTCAACGGTTCTTTATAGTTCCCCATGAAACTTAGTGAAAACTTAGCCCCGTAATAAGAGTTCACCTCAATATCTTTTAAACTACGCATTTCCCATTGAACAAAACGGTTCTGTTAGCTCTAAAACGTTGTAAACAAACGTATTACAACAGTTCTGTCCATGGGAACAGCGTAGATTTTATTATTACAACGGTTTCTTATAGTTCCCAATGAAACTTAGTGAAAACTTAGCCCCGTAATAAGAGTTCACCTCAATATCTTTTAAACTACGCATTTCCCATTGAACAAAACGGTTCTGTTAGCTCTAAAACGTTGTAAACAAACGTATAACAACAGTTCTGTCCATGGGAACAGCGTAGAGCTTATTAATACAACGGTTTCTTATAGTTCCCCATGAAACTTAGTGAAAACTTAGCCCCGTAATAAGAGTTCACCTCAATATCTTTTAAACTACTTATTTCCCATTGAACAAAACGGTTTTGTTAGCTCTAAAACGTTGTAAACAAACGTATTACAACAGTTCTGTTCATGGGAACAGCGTAGAACTTATTATTACAACGGTTTCTTATAGTTCCCCATGAAACTTAGTGAAAACTTAGCCCCGTAATAAGAGTTCACCTCAATATCTTTTAAACTACGCTTTTTCCATTGAACAAAACGGTTCTGTTAGCTCTAAAACGTTGTAAACTAACGTATTACAACAGTTCTGTCCATGGGAACAGCGTAGAACTTATTATTACAACGGTTTCTTATAGTTCCCCATGAAACTTAGTGAAAACTTAGCCCCGTAATAAGAGCTCACCTCAATATTTTTTAAACTACGCATTCCCCATTGAACAAAACGGTTCTGTTAGCTCTAAAACGTTGTAAACAAACGTATTACAACAGTTCTGTCCATGGAAACAGCGTAGAACTTATTATTACAACGGTTTCTTATAGTTCCCCATGAAACTTAGTGAAAACTTAGCCCCGTAATAAGAGTTCACCTCAATATCTTTTAAACTACGCATTTCCCATTGAACAAAACGGTTGTGTTAGCTCTAAAACGTTGTAAACAAACGTATTACAACAGTTCTGTCCATGGGAACAGCGTAGAACTTATTATTACAACGGTTTCTTATAGTTCCCCATGAAACTTAGTGAAAACTTAGCCCCGTAATAAGAGTTCACCACAATATCTTTTAAACTACGCATTTCCCATTGAACAAAACGGTTTTGTTAGCTCTAAAACGTTGTAAACAAACGTATTACAACAGTTCTGTCCATGGGAAAAGCGTAGAACTTATTATTACAACGGTTTCTTATAGTTCCCCATGAAACTTAGTGAAAACTTAGCCCCGTAATAAGAGTTCACCTCAATATCTTTTAAACTACGCATTTTCAATTGAACAAAACGGTTTTGTTAGCTCTAAAACGTTGTAAACAAACGTATTACAACAGTTCTGTCCATGGGAACAGCGTAGAACTTATTATTACAACGGTTTCTTATAGTTCCCCATGAAACTTAGTGAAAACTTAGCCCCGTAATAAGAGCTCACCTCAATATTTTTTAAACTACGCATTCCCCATTGAACAAAACGGTTCTGTTAGCTCTAAAACGTTGTAAACAAACGTATTACAACAGTTCTGTCCATGGAAACAGCGTAAAACTTATTATTACAACGGTTTCTTATAGTTCCCCATGAAACTTAGTGAAAACTAAGCCCCGTAATAAGAGTTCACCTCAATATCTTTTAAACTACGCATTTCCCATTGAACAAAACGGTTTTGTTAGCTCTAAAACGTTGTAAAGAAACGTATTACAACAGTTCTGTCCATGGGAACAGCGTAGAACTTATTATTACAACGGTTTCTTATAGTTCCCCATGAAACTTAGTGAAAACTTAGCCCCGTAATAAGAGTTCATCTCAATATCTTTTAAACTACGCATTTCCCATTGAACGAAACGGTTTTGTTAGCTCTAAAACGTTGTAAACAAACGTATTACAACAGTTCTGTCCATGGGAACAGCGTAGAACTTATTATTACAACGGTTTCTTATAGTTTCCCATGAAACTTAGTGAAAACTTAGCCCCGTAATAAGAGTTCACCTCAATATCTTTTAAACTACGCATTTCCCATTGAACAAAACGGTTCTGTTAGCTCTAAAACGTTGTAAACAAACGTATTACAACAGTTCTGTCCATTGGAACAGCGTAGAACTTATTATTACAACGGTTTCTTATAGTTCCCCATGAAACTTAGTGAAAACTTGGCCCCGTAATAAGAGTTCACATCAATATCTTTTAAACTACGCATTTCCTATTGAACAAAACGGTTTTGTTAGCTCTAAAACGTTGTAAACAAACGTATTACAACAGTTCTGTCCATGGGAACAGCGTAGAACTTATTATTACAACGGTTTCTTATAGTTCCCCATGAAACTTAGTGAAAACTTAGCCCCGTAATAAGAGTTCACCTCAATATCTTTTAAACTACGCATTTCCCATTGAACAAAACGGTTTTGTTAGCTCTAAAACGTTGTAAACAAACGTATTACAACAGTTCTGTCCATGGGAACAGCGTAGAACTTATTATTTCAACGGTTCTTTATAGTTCCCCATGAAACTTAGTGAAAGCTTAGCCCCGTAATAAGAGTTCACCTCAATATCTTTTAAACTACGCATTTCCCATTGAACAAAACGGTTTTGTTAGCTCTAAAACGTTGTAAACAAACGTATTACAACAGTTCTGTCCATGGGAACAGCGTAGAACTTATTATTATAACGGTTTCTTATAGTTCCCCATGAAACTTAGTGAAAACTTAGCCCCGTAATATGAGTTCACCTCAATATCTTTTAAACTACGCATTTCCCATTGAACAAAACGGTTCTGTTAGCTCTAAAACGTTGTAAACAAACGTATTACAACAGTTCTGTCCATGGGAACAGCGTATAACTTATTATTACAACGGTTTCTTATAGTTCCCCATGAAACTTAGTGAAAACTTAGCCCCGTAATAAGAGTTCACCTCAATATCTTTTAAACTACGCATTTCCCATTGAACAAAACGGTTTTGTTAGCTCTAAAACGTTGTAAACAAACGTATTACAACAGTTCTGTCCATGGGAACAGCGTAGAACTTATTATTACAACGGTTTCTTATAGTTCCCCATGAAACTTAGTGAAAACTTAGCCCCGTAATAAGAGTTCACCTCAATTTCTTTTAAACTACGCATTTCCCATTGAATAAAATGGTTCTGTTAGCTCTAAAACGTTGTAAACAAACGTATTACAACAGTTCTGTCCATGGGAACAATGTAGAACTTATTATTACAACGGTTTCTTATAGTTCCCCATGAAACTTAGTGAAAACTTAGCCCCGTAATAAGGGTTCACCTCAATTTCTTTTAAACTACGCATTTCCCATTGAATAAAACGGTTCTGTTAGCTCTAAAACGTTGTAAACAAACGTATTACAACAGTTCTGTCCATGGGAACAGCGTAGAACTTATTATTACAACGGTTTCTTATAGTTCCCCATGAAACTTAGTGAAAACTTAGCCCCGTAATAAGAGTTCACCTCAATATCTTTTAAACTACGCATTTCCCAATGAACAAAACGGTTTTGTTAGCTCTAAAACGTTGTAAACAAACGTATTACAACAGTTCTGTCCATGGGAACAGCGTAGAACTTAATATTACAACGGTTTCTTATAGTCTCTATGAAACTTAGTGAAAACTTAGCCCCGTAATAAGAGTTAACCTCACTATCTTTTAAACTACGCATTTCCAAATGAACAAAACGGTTTTGTTAGCTCTAAAACGTTGTAAACAAACGTATTACAACAGTTTTGTCCATGGGAACATCGTAGAACTTATTATTACAACGGTCTCTTATAGTTCCCCATGAAACTTAGTGAAAACTTAGCCCCGTAATAAGAGTTCACCTCAATATCTTTTAAACTACGCATTTCCCATAGAACAAAACAGTTTTGTTAGCTCTAAAACGTTGTAAGCAAACGTATTACAACAGTTCTGTCTAGGGAACAGCGTAAAACTTATTATTACAACGGTTTCTTATATTTTCCCCATGAAACTTAGTGAAAACTAAGCCCCGTAATAAGAGTACACCTCAATATCTTTTAAACTACGCATTTCCCATTGAACAAAACGGTTTTGTTAGCTCTAAAACGTTGTAAACAAACGTATTACAACAGTTCTGTCCATGGGAACAGCGTAGAACTTATTATTACAACGGTTTCTTATAGTTCCCCATGAAACTTAGTGAAAACTTAGCCCCGTAATAAGAGCTCACCTCAATATTTTTTAAACTACGCATTCCCCATTGAACAAAACGGTTCTGTTAGCTCTAAAACGTTGTAAACAAACGTATTACAACAGTTCTGTCCATGGGAACAGCGTATAACTTATTATTACAACGGTTTCTTATAGTTCCCCATGAAACTTAGTGAAAACTTAGCCCCGTAATAAGAGTTCACCTCAATATCTTTTAAACTACGCATTTCCCATTGAACAAAACGGTTTTGTTAGCTCTAAAACGTTGTAAACAAACGTATTACAACAGTTCTGTCCATGGGAACAGCGTAGAACTTATTATTACAACGGTTTCTTATAGTTCCCCATGAAACTTAGTGAAAACTTAGCCCCGTAATAAGAGTTCACCTCAATTTCTTTTAAACTACGCATTTCCCATTGAATAAAACGGTTCTGTTAGCTCTAAAACGTTGTAAACAAACGTATTACAACAGTTCTGTCCATGGGAACAATGTAGAACTTATTATTACAACGGTTTCTTATAGTTCCCCATGAAACTTAGTGAAAACTTAGCCCCGTAATAAGGGTTCACCTCAATTTCTTTTAAACTACGCATTTCCCATTGAATAAAACGGTTCTGTTAGCTCTAAAACGTTGTAAACAAACGTATTACAACAGTTCTGTCCATGGGAACAGCGTAGAACTTATTATTACAACGGTTTCTTATAGTTCCCCATGAAACTTAGTGAAAACTTAGCCCCGTAATAAGAGTTCACCTCAATATCTTTTAAACTACGCATTTCCCAATGAACAAAACGGTTTTGTTAGCTCTAAAACGTTGTAAACAAACGTATTACAACAGTTCTGTCCATGGGAACAGCGTAGAACTTAATATTACAACGGTTTCTTATAGTCTCTATGAAACTTAGTGAAAACTTAGCCCCGTAATAAGAGTTAACCTCACTATCTTTTAAACTACGCATTTCCAAATGAACAAAACGGTTTTGTTAGCTCTAAAACGTTGTAAACAAACGTATTACAACAGTTTTGTCCATGGGAACATCGTAGAACTTATTATTACAACGGTCTCTTATAGTTCCCCATGAAACTTAGTGAAAACTTAGCCCCGTAATAAGAGTTCACCTCAATATCTTTTAAACTACGCATTTCCCATAGAACAAAACAGTTTTGTTAGCTCTAAAACGTTGTAAGCAAACGTATTACAACAGTTCTGTCTAGGGAACAGCGTAAAACTTATTATTACAACGGTTTCTTATATTTTCCCCATGAAACTTAGTGAAAACTAAGCCCCGTAATAAGAGTACACCTCAATATCTTTTAAACTACGCATTTCCCATTGAACAAAACGGTTTTGTTAGCTCTAAAACGTTGTAAACAAACGTATTACAACAGTTCTGTCCATGGGAACAGCGTAGAACTTATTATTACAACGGTTTCTTATAGTTCCCCATGAAACTTAGTGAAAACTTAGCCCCGTAATAAGAGTTCACCTCAATATCTTTTAAACTACGCATTTCCCATTGAACAAAACGGTTTTGTTAGCTCTAAAACGTTGTAAACAAACGTATTACAACAGTTCTGTCTATGGGAACAGCGTAAAACTTATTATTACAACGGTTTCTTATAGTTCCCCATGAAACATAGTGAAAACTTAGCCCCGTAATAAGAGTTCACCTCAATATCTTTTAAACTACGCATTTCCCATTGAACAAAACGGTTCTGTTAGCTCTAAAACGTTGTAAACGAACGTATTACAACAGTTCTGTCCATGGGAACAGCGTAGAACTTAATATTACAACGGTTTCTTATAGTCTCTATGAAACTTAGTGAAAACTTAGCCCCGTAATAAGAGTTAACCTCAATATCTTTTAAACTACGCATTTCCAAATGAACAAAACGGTTTTGTTAGCTCTAAAACGTTGTAAACAAACGTATTACAACAGTTCTGTCCATGGGAACATCGTAGAACTTATTATTACAACGGTTTCTTATAGTTCCCCATGAAACTTAGTGAAAACTTAGCCCCGTAATAAGAGTTCACCTCAATATCTTTTAAACTACGCATTTCCCATAGAACAAAACAGTTTTGTTAGCTCTAAAACGTTGTAAGCAAACGTATTACAACATTTCTGTCTAGGGAACAGCGTAGAACTTATTATTACAACGGTTTCTTATAGTTCCCCATGAAACTTAGTGAAAACTTAGCCCCGTAATAAGAGTTCACCTCAATATCTTTTAAACTACGCATTTCCCATAGAACAAAACAGTTTTGTTAGCTCTAAAACGTTGTAAGCAAACGTATTACAACATTTCTGTCTAGGGAACAGCGTAGAACTTATTATTACAACGGTTTCTTATAGTTCCCCATGAAACTTAGTGAAAACTTAGCCCCGTAATAAGAGTTCACCTCAATATCTTTTAAACTACGCATTTCCCATTGAACAAAACGGTTTTGTTAGCTCTAAAACGTTGTAAACAAACGTATTACAACAGTTCTGTCCATGGGAACAGCGTAGAACTTATCATTACAACGGTTTCTAATAGTTCCCCATGAAACTTAGTGAAAACTTAGCCCCGTAATAAGAGTTCACCTCAATATCTTTTAAACTACGCATTTCCCATTGAACAAAACGGTTTTGTTAGCTCTAAAACGTTGTAAACAAACGTATTACAACAGTTCTGTCTATGGGAACAGCGTAAAACTTATTATTACAACGGTTTCTTATAGTTCCCCATGAAACTTAGTGAAAACTTAGCCCCGTAATAAGAGTTCACCTCAATATCTTTTAAACTACGCATTTCCCATTGAACAAAACGGTTCTGTTAGCTCTAAAACGTTGTAAACAAACGTATTACAACAGTTCTGTCCATGGGAACAGCGTAGAACTTATTATTACAACGGTTTCTTATAGTTCCCCATGAAACTTAGTGAAAACTTAGCCCCGTAATAAGAGTTCACCTCAATATCTTTTAAACTACGCATTTCCCATTGAACAAAACGGTTCTGTTAGCTCTAAAACGTTGTAAACAAACGTATAACAACAGTTCTGTCCATGGGAACAGCGTAGAGCTTATTAATACAACGGTTTCTTATAGTTCCCCATGAAACTTAGTGAAAACTTAGCCCCGTAATAAGAGTTCACCTCAATATCTTTTAAACTACTTATTTCCCATTGAACAAAACGGTTTTGTTAGCTCTAAAACGTTGTAAACAAACGTATTACAACAGTTCTGTTCATGGGAACAGCGTAGAAC
Organism: Pelagia noctiluca; assembly: GCA_963924455.1. NCBI lineage: Eukaryota > Metazoa > Cnidaria > Scyphozoa > Semaeostomeae > Pelagiidae > Pelagia > Pelagia noctiluca. The sequence continues at coordinate 6,113,190 of OZ004329.1, forward strand.
TTATTATTACAACGGTTTCTTATAGTTCCCCATGAAACTTAGTGAAAACTTAGCCCCGTAATAAGAGTTCACCTCAATATCTTTTAAACTACGCTTTTTCCATTGAACAAAACGGTTCTGTTAGCTCTAAAACGTTGTAAACAAACGTATTACAACAGTTCTGTCCATGGGAACAGCGTAGAACTTATTATTACAACGGTTTCTTATAGTTCCCCATGAAACTTAGTGAAAACTTAGCCCCGTAATAAGAGTTCACCTCAATATCTTTTAAACTACGCATTTCCCATAGAACAAAACAGTTTTGTTAGCTCTAAAACGTTGTAAGCAAACGTATTACAACAGTTCTGTCTAGGGAACAGCGTAAAACTTATTATTACAACGGTTTCTTATATTTTCCCCATGAAACTTAGTGAAAACTAAGCCCCGTAATAAGAGTACACCTCAATATCTTTTAAACTACGCATTTCCCATTGAACAAAACGGTTTTGTTAGCTCTAAAACGTTGTAAACAAACGTATTACAACAGTTCTGTCCATGGGAACAGCGTAGAACTTATTATTACAACGGTTTCTTATAGTTCCCCATGAAACTTAGTGAAAACTTAGCCCCGTAATAAGAGTTCACCTCAATATCTTTTAAACTACGCATTTCCCATTGAACAAAACGGTTTTGTTAGCTCTAAAACGTTGTAAACAAACGTATTACAACAGTTCTGTCTATGGGAACAGCGTAAAACTTATTATTACAACGGTTTCTTATAGTTCCCCATGAAACTTAGTGAAAACTTAGCCCCGTAATAAGAGTTCACCTCAATATCTTTTAAACTACGCATTTCCCATTGAACAAAACGGTTCTGTTAGCTCTAAAACGTTGTAAACAAACGTATTACAACAGTTCTGTCCATGGGAACAGCGTAGAACTTAATATTACAACGGTTTCTTATAGTCTCTATGAAACTTAGTGAAAACTTAGCCCCGTAATAAGAGTTAACCTCAATATCTTTTAAACTACGCATTTCCAAATGAACAAAACGGTTTTGTTAGCTCTAAAACGTTGTAAACAAACGTATTACAACAGTTCTGTCCATGGGAACATCGTAGAACTTATTATTACAACGGTTTCTTATAGTTCCCCATGAAACTTAGTGAAAACTTAGCCCCGTAATAAGAGTTCACCTCAATATCTTTTAAACTACGCATTTCCCATAGAACAAAACAGTTTTGTTAGCTCTAAAATGTTGTAAGCAAACGTATTACAACATTTCTGTCTAGGGAACAGCGTAGAACTTATTATTACAACGGTTTCTTATAGTTCCCCATGAAACTTAGTGAAAACTTAGCCCCGTAATAAGAGTTCACCTCAATATCTTTTAAACTACGCATTTCCCATTGAACAAAACGGTTTTGTTAGCTCTAAAACGTTGTAAACAAACGTATTACAACAGTTCTGTTCATGGGAACAGCGTAGAACTTATTATTACAACGGTTTCTTATAGTTCCCCATGAAACTTAGTGAAAACTTAGCCCCGTAATAAGAGTTCACCTCAATATCTTTTAAACTACGCTTTTTCCATTGAACAAAACGGTTCTGTTAGCTCTAAAACGTTGTAAACAAACGTATTACAACAGTTCTGTCCATGGGAACAGCGTAGAACTTATTATTACAACGGTTTCTTATAGTTCCCCATGAAACTTAGTGAAAACTTAGCCCCGTAATAAGAGCTCACCTCAATATTTTTTAAACTACGCATTCCCCATTGAACAAAACGGTTCTGTTAGCTCTAAAACGTTGTAAACAAACGTATTACAACAGTTCTGTCCATGGAAACAGCGTAGAACTTATTATTACAACGGTTTCTTATAGTTCCCCATGAAACTTAGTGAAAACTTAGCCCCGTAATAAGAGTTCACCTCAATATCTTTTAAACTACGCATTTCCCATTGAACAAAACGGTTTTGTTAGCTCTAAAACGTTGTAAACAAACGTATTACAACAGTTCTGTCTATGGGAACAGCGTAGAACTTATTATTACAACGGTTTCTTATAGTTCCCCATGAAACTTAGTGAAAACTTAGCCCCGTAATAAGAGTTCACCACAATATCTTTTAAACTACGCATTTCCCATTGAACAAAACGGTTTTGTTAGCTCTAAAACGTTGTAAACAAACGTATTACAACAGTTCTGTCCATGGGAACATCGTAGAACTTATTATTACAACGGTTTCTTATAGTTCCCCATGAAACTTAGTGAAAACTTAGCCCCGTAATAAGAGTTCACCTCAATATCTTTTAAACTACGCATTTTCAATTGAACAAAACGGTTTTGTTAGCTCTAAAACGTTGTAAACAAACGTATTACAACAGTTCTGTCCATGGGAACAGCGTAGAACTTATTATTACAACGGTTTCTTATAGTTCCCCATGAAACTTAGTGAAAACTTAGCCCCGTAATAAGAGCTCACCTCAATATTTTTTAAACTACGCATTCCCCATTGAACAAAACGGTTCTGTTAGCTCTAAAACGTTGTAAACAAACGTATTACAACAGTTCTGTCCATGGAAACAGCGTAGAACTTATTATTACAACGGTTTCTTATAGTTCCCCATGAAACTTAGTGAAAACTTAGCCCCGTAATAAGAGTTCACCTCAATATCTTTTAAACTACGCATTTCCCATTGAACAAAACGGTTTTGTTAGCTCTAAAACGTTGTAAAGAAACGTATTACAACAGTTCTGTCCATGGGAACAGCGTAGAACTTATTATTACAACGGTTTCTTATAGTTCCCCATGAAACTTAGTGAAAACTTAGCCCCGTAATAAGAGTTCATCTCAATATCTTTTAAACTACGCATTTCCCATTGAACAAAACGGTTTTGTTAGCTCTAAAACGTTTTAAACAAAGGTATTACAACAGTTCTGTCCATGGGAACAGCGTAGAACTTATTATTACAACGGTTTCTTATAGTTCCCCATGAAACTTAGTGAAAACTTAGCCCCGTAATAAGAGTTCACCTCAATATCTTTTAAACTACGCATTTCCCATTGAACAAAACGGTTCTGTTAGCTCTAAAACGTTGTAAACAAACGTATTACAACAGTTCTGTCCATGGGAACAGCGTAGAACTTATTATTACAACGGTTTCTTATAGTTCCCCATGAAACTTAGTGAAAACTTGGCCCCGTAATAAGTGTTCACATCAATATCTTTTAAACTACGCATTTCCTATTGAACAAAACGGTTTTGTTAGCTCTAAAACGTTGTAAACAAACGTATTACAACAGTTCTGTCCATGGAAACAGCGTAGAACTTATTATTACAACGGTCTCTTATAGTTCCCCATGAAACTTAGTGAAAACTTGGCCCCGTAATAAGAGTTCACATCAATATCTTTTAAACTACGCATTTCTCATTGAACAAAACGGTTTTGTTAGCTCTAAAACGTTGTAAACAAACGTATTACAACAGTTCTGTCCATGGGAACAGCGTAGAACTTATTATTACAACGGTTTCTTATAGTTCCCCATGAAACTTAGTGAAAACTTAGCCCCGTAATAAGAGTTCACCTCAATATCTTTTAAACTACGCATTTCCCATTGAACAAAACGGTTTTGTTAGCTCTAAAACGTTGTAAACAAACGTATTACAACAGTTCTGTCCATGGGAACAGCGTAGAACTTATTATTTCAACGGTTTCTTATAGTTCCCCATGAAACTTAGTGAAAACTTAGCCCCGTAATAAGAGTTCACCTCAATATCTTTTAAACTACGCATTTCCCATTGAACAAAACGGTTTTGTTAGCTCTAAAACGTTGTAAACAAACGTATTACAACAGTTCTGTCCATGGGAACAGCGTAGAACTTATTATTGCAACGGTTTCTTATAGTTCCCCATGAAACTTAGTGAAAACTTAGCCCCGTAATAAGAGTTCACCTCAATATCTTTTAAACTACGCATTTCCCATTGAACAAAACGGTTCTGTTAGCTCTAAAACGTTGTAAACAAACGTATTACAACAGTTCTGTCCATGGGAACAGCGTAGAACTTATTATTACAACGGTTTCATATAGTTCCCCATGAAACTTAGTGAAAACTTAGCCCCGTAATAAGAGTTCACCTCAATATCTTTTAAACTACGCATTTCCCATTGAACAAAACGGTTCTGTTAGCTCTAAAACGTTGTAAACAAACGTATTACAACAGTTCTGTCTATGGGAACAGCGTAGAACTTATTATTACAACGGTTTCTTATAGTTCCCCATGAAACTTAGTGAAAACTTAGCCCCGTAATAAGAGTTCACCTCAATATCTTTTAAACTACGCATTTCCCATTGAACAAAACGGTTCTGTTAGCTCTAAAACGTTGTAAACAAACGTATTACAACAGTTCTGTCCATGGGAACAGCGTAGAACTTATTATTACAACGGTTTCTTATAGTTCCCCATGAAACTTAGTGAAAACTTAGCCCCGTAATAAGAGTTCACCTCAATATCTTTTAAACCACGCATTTCCAATTGAACAAAACGGTTCTGTTAGCTCTAAAACGTTGTAAACAAACGTATTACAACAGTTTTGTCCATGGGAACAGCGTAGAACTTATTATTACAACGGTTTCTTATAGTTCCCCATGAAACTTAGTGAAAACTTAGCCCCGTAATAAGAGTTCACCTCAATACCTTTTAAACTACGCATTTCCTATTGAACAAAACGGTTTTGTTAGCTCTAAAACGTTGTAAACAAACGTATTACAACAGTTCTGTCCATGGGAACAGCGTAGAACTTATTATTACAACGGTTTCTTATAGTTCCCCATGAAACTTAGTGAAAACTTAGCCCCGTAATAAGAGTTCACCTCAATATCTTTTAAACTACGCATTTCCCATTGAACAAAACGGTTCTGTTAGCTCTAAAACGTTGTAAACAAACGTATTACAACAGTTCTGTCCATGGGAACAGCGTAGAACTTATTATTACAACGGTTTCTTATAGTTCCCCATGAAACTTAGTGAAAACTTAGCCCCGTAATAAGAGTTCACCTCAATATCTTTTAAACTACGCATTTCCCATTGAACAAAACGGTTCTGTTAGCTCTAAAACGTTGTAAACAAACGTATTACAACAGTTCTGTCTATGGGAACAGCGTATAACTTATTATTACAACGGTTTCTTATAGTTCCCCATGAAACTTAGTGAAAACTTAGCCCCGTAATAAGAGTTCACCTCAATATCTTTTAAACTACGCATTTCCCATTGAACAAAACGGTTCTGTTAGCTCTAAAACGTTGTAAACAAACGTATTACAACAGTTCTGTCCATGGGAACAGCGTAGAACTTAATATTACAACGGTTTCTTATAGTTCCCCATGAAACTTAGTGAAAACTTAGCCCCGTAATAAGAGTTGACCTCAATATCTTTTAAACTACGCATTTCCCATTGAACAAACGGTTCTGTTAGCTCTAAAACGTTGTAAACAAACGTATTACAACAGTTCTGTCTATGGGAACAGCGTAGAACTTATTATTACAACGGTTTCTTATAGTTCCCCATGAAACTTAGTGAAAACTTAGCCCCGTAATAAGAGTTCACCTCAATATCTTTTAAACTACGCATTTCCCATTGAACAAAACGGTTCTGTTAGCTCTAAAACGTTGTAAACAAACGTATTACAACAGTTCTGTCCATGGGAACAGCGTAGAACTTATTATTACAACGGTTTCTTATAGTTCCCCATGAAACTTAGTGAAGACTTAGCCCCGTATAATAAGATATAATAAGATATAATAAGATAAGATATAATAAGAGTTCACCTCAATATCTTTTAAACTACGCATTTCCCATTGAACAAAACAGTTTTGTTAGCTCTAAAACGTTGTAAACAAACGTATTACAACAGTTCTGTCCATGGGAACAGCGTAGAACTTATTATTACAACGGTTTCTTATAGTTCCCCATGAAACTTAGTGAAAAATTAGCCCCGTAATAAGAGTTCACCTCAATATCTTTTAAACTACGCATTTCCCATTGAACAAAACGGTTTTGTTAGCTCTAAAACGTTGTAAACAAACGTATTACAACAGTTCTGTCCATGGGAACAGCGTAGAACTTATTATTACAACGGTTTCTTATAGTTCCCCATGAAACTTAGTGAAAACTTAGCCCCGTAATAAGAGTTCACCTCAATATCTTTTAAACTACGCATCTCCCATTGAACAAAACGGTTTTTTTAGCTCTAAAACGTTGTAAACAAACGTATTACAACAGTTCTCTCCATGGGAACAGCGTAGAACTTATCATTACAACGGTTTCTTATAGTTCCCCATGAAACTTAGTAAAAACTTAGCCCCGTAATAAGAGTTCACCTCAATATCTTTTAAACTACGCATTTCCCATTGAACAAAACGGTTTTGTTAGCTCTAAAACGTTGTAAACAAACGTATTACAACAGTTCTGTCCATGGGAACAGCGTAGAACTTATTATTACAGCGGTTTCTTTTAGTTCCCCATGAAACTTAGTGAAAACTTAGCCCCGTATAATAAGATATAATAAGATATAATAAGATAAGATATAATAAGAGTTCACCTCAATATCTTTTAAACTACGCATTTCCCATTGAACAAAACGGTTTTGTTAGCTCTAAAACGTTGTAAACAAATGTATTACAACAGTCCTGTCCATGGGAACAGCGTAGAACTTATTATTACAACAGTTTCTTATAGTTCCCTATGAAACTTAGTGAAAACTTAGCCCCGTAATAAGAGTTCACCTCAATATCTTTTAAACCACGCATTTCCCATTGGACAAAACGGTTCTGTTAGCTCTAAAACGTTGTAAAAAAACGTATTACAACAGTTCTGTCCATGGGAACAGCGTAGAACTTATTATTACAACGGTTTCTTATAGTTCCCCATGAAACTTAGTGAAAACTTAGCCCCGTAATAAGAGTTCACCTCAATATCTTTTAAACTACGCATTTCCCAATGAACAAAGCGGTTTTGTTAGCTCTAAAACGTTGTAAACAAACGTATTACAACAGTTCTGTCCATGGGAACAGCGTAGAACTTAATATTACAACGGTTTCTTATAGTCTCTATGAAACTTAGTGAAAACTTAGCCCCGTAATAAGAGTTAACCTCAATATCTTTTAAACTACGCATTTCCAAATGAACAAAACGGTTTTGTTAGCTCTAAAACGTTGTAAACAAACGTATTACAACAGTTCTGTTCTTGGGAACAGCGTAGAACTTATTATTACAACGGTTTCTTATAGTTCCCCATGAAACTTAGTGAAAACTTAGCCCCGTAATAAGAGTTCACCTCAATATCTTTTAAACTACGCTTTTTCCATTGAACAAAACGGTTCTGTTAGCTCTAAAACGTTGTAAACAAACGTATTACAACAGTTCTGTCCATGGGAACAGCGTAGAACTTATTATTACAACGGTTTCTTATAGTTCCCCATGAAACTTAGTGAAAACTTAGCCCCGTAATAAGAGTTCACCTCAATATCTTTTAAACTACGCATTTCCCATTGAACAAAACAGTTTTGTTAGCTCTAAAACGTTGTAAACAAACGTATTACAACAGTTCTGTCCATGGGAACAGCGTAGAACTTATTATTACAACGGTTTCTTATAGTTCCCCATGAAACTTAGTGAAAACTTAGCCCCGTAATAAGAGTTCACCTCAATATCTTTTAAACTACGCATTTCCCATTGAACAAAACGGTTTTGTTAGCTCTAAAACGTTGTAAACAAACGTATTACAACAGTTCTGTCCATGGGAATAGCGTAGAACTTATTATTACAACGGTTTCTTATAGTTCCCCATGAAACTTAGTGAAAACTTAGCCCCGTAATAAGAGTTCACCTCAATATCTTTTAAACTACGCATTTTCAATTGAACAAAACGGTTTTGTTAGCTCTAAAACGTTGTAAACAAACGTATTACAACAGTTCTGTCCATGGGAACAGCGTAGAACTTATTATTACAACGGTTTCTTATAGTTCCCCATGAGACTTAGTGAAAACTTAGCCCCGTAATAAGAGCTCACCTCAATATTTTTTAAACTACGCATTCCCCATTGAACAAAACGGTTCTGTTAGCTCTAAAACGTTGTAAACAAACGTATTACAACAGTTCTGTCCATGGGAACAGCGTATAACTTATTATTACAACGGTTTCTTATAGTTCCCCATGAAACTTAGTGAAAACTTAGCCCTGTAATAAGAGTTCACCTCAATATCTTTTAAACTACGCATTTCCCATTGAACAAAACGGTTTTGTTAGCTCTAAAACGTTGTAAACAAACGTATTACAACAGTTCTGTCCATGGGAACAGCGTAGAACTTATTATTACAACGGTTTCTTATAGTTCCCCATGAAACTTAGTGAAAACTTAGCCCCGTAATAAGAGTTCACCTCAATTTCTTTTAAACTACGCATTTCCCATTGAATAAAACGGTTCTGTTAGCTCTAAAACGTTGTAAACAAACGTATTACAACAGTTCTGTCCATGGGAACAATGTAGAACTTATTATTACAACGGTTTCTTATAGTTCCCCATGAAACTTAGTGAAAACTTAGCCCCGTAATAAGAGTTCACCTCAATTTCTTTTAAACTACGCATTTCCCATTGAATAAAACGGTTCTGTTAGCTCTAAAACGTTGTAAACAAACGTATTACAACAGTTCTGTCCATGGGAACAGCGTAGAAACTATTATTACAACGGTTTCTTATAGTTCCCCATGAAACTTAGTGAAAACTTAGCCCCGTAATAAGAGTTCACCTCAATATCTTTTAAACTACGCATTTCCCAATGAACAAAGCGGTTTTGTTAGCTCTAAAACGTTGTAAACAAACGTATTACAACAGTTCTGTCCATTGGAACAGCATAGAACTTATTATTACAACGGTTTCTTATAGTTCCCCATGAAACTTAGTGAAAACTTAGCTTCGTAATAAGAGTTCACCTCAATATCTTTTAAACTACGCATTTCCCATTGAACAAAACGGTTTTATTAGCTCTAAAACGTTGTAAAAAAACGTATTACAACAGTCCTGTCCATGGGAACAGCGTAGAACTTATTATTACAACGGTTTTATTATAGTTCCCCATGAAACTTAGTGAAAACATAGCCCCATAATAAGAGTTCACCTCAATATCTTTTAAACTACGCATTTCCCATTGAACAAAACGGTTTTGTTAGCTCTAAAACGTTGTAAACAAACGTATTACAACAGTTCTGTCCATGGGAACAGCTTAGAACTTATTATTACAACGGTTTCTTATAGTTCCCCATGAAACTTAGTGAAAACTTAGCCCCGTAATAAGAGTTCACCTCAATATCTTTTAAACTACGCATTTCCCATTGAACAAAACGGTTCTGTTAGCTCTAAAACGTTGTAAACAAACGTATTACAACAGTTCTGTCCATGGGAACAGCGTAGAACTTATTATTACAACGGTTTCTTATAGTTCCCCATGAAACTTAGTGAAAACTTAGCCCCATAATAAGAGTTCACCTCAATATCTTTTAAACTACGCATTTCCCATTGAACAAAACGGTTTTGTTAGCTCTAAAACGTCGTAAACAAACGTATTACAACAGTTCTGTCCATGGGAACAGCGTAGAACTTATTATTACAACGGTTTCTTATAGTTCCCCATGAAACTTAGTGAGAACTTAGCCCCGTAATAAGAGTTCACCTCAATATCTTTTAAACTACGCATTTCCCATTGAACAAAACGGTTTTGTTAGCTCTAAAACGTTGTAAACAAACGTATTACAACAGTTCTGTCCGTGGGAACAGCGTAGAACTTATTATTACAACGGTTTCTTATAGTTTCCCATGAAACTTAGTAAAAACTTAGCCCCGTAATAAGAGTTCACCTCAATATCTTTTAAACTACGCATTTCCCATTGAACAAAACGGTTTTGTTAGCTCTAAAACGTTGTAAACAAACGTATTACAACAGTTCTGTCCATGGGAACAGCGTAGAACTTATTATTACAACGGTTTCTTATAGTTCCCCATGAAACTTAGTGAAAACTTAGCCCCGTAATAAGAGTTCACCTCAATATCTTTTAAACTACGCATTTCCCATTGAAAAAAACGGTTTTGTTAGCTCTAAAACGTTGTAAACAAACGTATTACAACAGTTCTGTCCATGGGAACAGCGTAGAACTTATTATTGCATCGGTTTCTTATAGTTCCCCATGAAACTTAGTGAAAACTTTGCCCCGTAATAAGAGTTCACCTCAATATGTTTTAAACTACGCATTTCCCATTGAACAAAACGGTTTTGTTAGCTCTAAAACGGTGTAAACAAACGTATTACAACAGTTCTGTCCATGGGAACAGCGTAGAACTTATTATTACAACGGTTTCTTATAGTTCCCCATGAAACTTAGTGAAAACTTAGCCCCGTAATAAGAGTTCACCTCAATATCTTTTAAACTACGCATTTCCCATTGAACAAAACGGTTTTGTTAGCTCTAAAACGTTGTAAACAAACGTATTACAACAGTTCTGTCCATGGGAACAGCGTAGAACTTATTATTACAACGGTTTCTTATAGTTCCCCATGAAACTTAGTGAAAACTTAGCCCCGTAATAAGAGTTCACCTCAATATCTTTTAAACTACGCATTTCCCATTGAACAAAACGGTTTTGTTAGCTCTAAAACGTTGTAAACAAACGTATTACAACAGTTCTGTCCATGGGAACAGCGTAGAACTTATTATTACAACGGTTTCTTATAGTTCCCCTTGAAACTTAGTGAAAACTTAGCCCCGTAATAAGAGTTCACCTCAATATCTTTTAAACTACGCATGTCCCATTGAACAAAACGGTTTTGTTAGCTCTAAAACGTTGTAAACAAACGTATTACAACAGTTCTGTCCATGGGAACAGCGTAGAACTTATTATTACAACGGTTTCTTATAGTTCCCCATGAAACTTAGTGAAAACTTAGCCCCGTAATAAGAGTTCACCTCAATATCTTTTAAACTATGCATTTCCCATTGAACAAAACAGTTTTGTTAGCTCTAAAACGTTGTAAACAAACGTATTACAACAGTTCTGTCCATGGGAACAGCGTAGAACTTATTATTACAACGGTTTCTTATAGTTCCACTTGAAACTTAGTGAAAACTTAGCCCCGTAATAAGAGTTCACCTCAATATCTTTTAAACTACGCATTTCCCATTGAACAAAACGGTTTTGTTAGCTCTAAAACGTTGTAAACAAACGTATTACAACAGTTCTGTCCATGGGAACAGCGTAGAACTTATTATTACAACGGTTTCTTATAGTTCCCCATGAAACTTAGTGAAAACTTAGCCCCGTAATAAGAGTTCACCTCAATATCTTTTAAACTACGCATTTCCCATTGAACAAAACGGTTTTGTTAGCTCTAAAACGTTGTAAACAAACGTATTACAACAGTTCTGTCCATGGGAACAGCGTAGAACTTATTATTACAACGGTTTCTTATAGTTCCCCTTGAAACTTAGTGAAAACTTAGCCCCGTAATAAGAGTTCACCTCAATATCTTTTAAACTACGCATGTCCCATTGAACAAAACGGTTTTGTTAGCTCTAAAACGTTGTAAACAAACGTATTACAACAGTTCTGTCCATGGGAACAGCGTAGAACTTATTATTACAACGGTTTCTTATAGTTCCCCATGAAACTTAGTGAAAACTTAGCCCCGTAATAAGAGTTCACCACAATATCTTTTAAACTATGCATTTCCCATTGAACAAAACAGTTTTGTTAGCTCTAAAACGTTGTAAACAAACGTATTACAACAGTTCTGTCCATCGGAACAGCGTAGAACTTATTATTACAACGGTTTCTTATAGTTCCACTTGAAACTTAGTGAAAACTTAGCCCCGTAATAAGAGTTCACCTCAATATCTTTTAAACTACGCATTTCCCATTGAACAAAACGGTTTTGTTAGCTCTAAAACGTTGTAAACAAACGTATTACAACAGCTCTGTCCATGGGAACAGCGTAGAACTTATTATTACAACGGTTTCTTATAGTTCCCTATGAAACTTAGTGATAACTTAGCCCCGTAATAAGAGTTCACCTCAATATCTTTTAAACTACGCATTTCCCATTGAACAAAACGGTTTTGTTAGCTCTAAAACGTTGTAAACAATCGTATTACAACAGTTCTGTCCATGGGAACAGCGTAGAACTTATTATTACAACGGTTTCTTATAGTTCCCCATGAAACTTAGTGAAAACTTAGCCCCGTAATAAGAGTTCACCTCAATATCTTTTGAACTACGCATATCCCATTGAAAAAAACGGTTTTGTTAGCTCTAAAACGTTGTAAACAAACGTATTACAACAGTTCTGTCCATGGGAACAGCGTAGAACTTATTATTACAACGGTTTCTTATAGTTCCCATGAAACTTAGTGAAAACTTAGCCCCGTAATAAGAGTTCACCTCAATATCTTTTAAACTACGCTTTTCCCATTGAACAAAACAGTTCTGTTAGCTCTAAAGCGTTGTAAACAAACGTATTACAACAGTTCTGTCCATGGGAACAGCGTAGAACTTATTATTACAACGGTTTCTTAAAGTTCCCCATGAAACTTAGTGTAAACTTAGCCCCGTAATAAGAGATCACCTCAATATCTTTTAAAATATGCATTTCCCATTGAACAAAACGGTTTTGTTAGCTCTAAAACGTTGTAAACAAACGTATTACAACAGTTTTGTCCATGGGAACAGCGTAGAACTTATTATTACAACGGTTTCTTATAGTTTCCCATGAAACTTAGTGTAAACTTAGCCCCGTAATAAGAGTTCAGCTCAATATCTTTTAAACCACGCTTTTCCCATTGAACAAAACGGTTCTGTTAGCTCTAAAACGTTGTAAACAAACGTATTACAACAGTTCTGTCCATGGGAACAGCGTAGAACTTATTATTACAACGGTTTCTTATAGTTCCCCATGAAACTTAGTGAAAACGTAGCCCTGTAATAAGAGTTCACCTCAATATCTTTTAAACTATGCATTTCCCATTGAACAAAAAGTTTCTGTTAGCTCCAAAACGTTGTAAACAAACGTATTACAACAGTTCTGTCCATGGGAAAAGCGTAGAACTTATTATTACAACGGTTTCTTATAGCTCCCCATGAAACTTAGTGAAAACTTAGCCCCGTAATAAGAGTTCACCTCAATATCTTTTTAACTACGCATTTCCCATTGAACAAAACGGTTCTGTTAGCTCTAAAACGTTGTAAACAAACGTATTACAACAGTTCTGTCCATGGGAACAGCGTAGAACTTATTATTACAACGGTTTCTTATAGTTCCCCATGAAACTTAGTGAAAACTTAGCCCCGTAATAAGAGTTCACCTCAATATCTTTTAAACTACGCATTTCCCATTGAACAAAACGGTTCTGTTAGCTCTAAAACGTTGTAAACAAACGTATTACAACAGTTCTGTCCATTGGAACAGCGTAGAACTTATTATTACAACGGTTTCTTATAGTTCCCCATGAAACTTAGTGAAAACTTAGCCCCGTAATAAGAGTTCACCTCAATATCTTTTAAACTACGCATTTCCCATTGAACAAAACGGTTTTGTTAGCTCTAAAACGTTGTAAACAAACGTATTACAACAGTTCTGTCCATGGGAAAAGCGTAGAACTTATTATTACAACGGTTTCTTATAGTTCCCCATGAAACTTAGTGCAAACTTAGCCCTACAATAAAAGTTCAGCCAAATTTTTTATAAAGTACGCCTTTTGCATGCAATAAAACGATTTCCTTTGCTCTAAAACGTTGTAAACAAACGTATTACAACAGTTCTGTCCATGGGAACAGCGTAGAACTTATTATTACAACGGTTTCTTATAGTTCCCCATGAAACTTAGTGAAAACTTAGCCCCGTAATAGGAGTTCACCTCAATATCTTTTAAACTACGCATTTCCCATTGAACAAAACGGTTTTGTTAGCTCTAAAACGTTGTAAACAAACGTATTACAACAGTTCTGTCCATGGGAACAGCGTAGAACTTATTATTACGACGGTTTCTTATAGTTCCCCATGAAACTTAGTGAAAACTTAGCCCCGTAATAAGAGTTCACCTCAATATCTTTTAAACTACGCATTTCCCATTGAACAAAACGGTTCTGTTAGCTCTAAAACGTTGTAAACAAACGTATTACAACAGTTCTGTCCATGGGAACAGCGTAGAACTTATTATTACAACGGTTTCTTATAGTTCCCCATGAAACTTAGTGAAAACTTAGCCCCGTAATAAGAGTTCACCTCAATATCTTTTAAACTACGCATTTCCCACTGAACAAAACGGTTTTGTTAGCTCTAAAACGTTGTAAACAAACGTATTACAACAGTTCCGTCCATGGGAAAAGCGTAGAACTTATTATTAGAACGGTTTCTTATAGTTCCCCATGAAACTTAGTGAAAACTTAGCCCCGTAATAAGAGTTCACCTCAATATCTTTTAAACTACGCATTTCCCATTGAACAAAACGGTTTTGTTAGCTCTAAAACGTTGTAAACAAACGTATTACAACAGTTCTGTCCATGGGAACAGCGTAGAACTTATTATTACAACGGTTTCTTATAGTTCTCCATGAAACTTAGTGAAAACTTAGCCCCGTAATAAGAGTTCACCTCAATATCTTTTAAACTACGCATTTCCCATTGAACAAAACGGTTCTGTTAGCTCTAAAACGTTGTAAACAAACGTATTACAACAGTTCTGTCCATGGGAACAGCGTAGAACTTATTATTACAACGGTTTCTTATAGTTCCCCATGAAACTTAGTGAAAACTTAGCCCCGTAATAAGAGTTCACCTCAATATCTTTTAAACTACCCATTTCCCATTGAACAAAACGGTTCTGTTAGCTCTAAAACGTTGTAAACAAACGTATTACAACAGTTCTGTCCATGGGAACAGCGTAGAACTTATTATTACAACGGTTTCTTATAGTTCCCCATGAAACTTAGTGAAAACTTAGCCCCGTAATAAGAGTTCACCTCAATATCTTTTAAACTACGCATTTCCCATTGAACAAAACGGTTTTGTTAGCTCTAAAACGTTGTAAACAAACGTATTACAACAGTTCTGTCCATGGGAACAGCGTAGAACTTATAATTACAACGGTTTCTTTTAGTTCCCCATGAAACTTAGTGAAAACTTAGCCCCGTAATAGGAGTTCACCTCAATATCTTTTAAACTACGCATTTCCCATTGAACAAAACGGTTTTGTTAGCTCTAAAACGTTGTAAACAAACGTATTACAACAGTTCTGTCCATGGGAACAGCGTAGAACTTATTATTACGACGGTTTCTTATAGTTTCCCATGAAACTTAGTGAAAACTTAGCCCCGTATTAAGAGTTCACCTCAATATCTTTTAAACTACGCATTTCCCACTGAACAAAACGGTTCTGTTAGCTCTAAAACGTTGTAAACAAACGTATTACAACAGTTCTGTCCATGGGAAAAGCGTAGAACTTATTATTACAACGGTTTCTTATAGTTCCCCATGAAACTTAGTGAAAACTTAGCCCCGTAATAAGAGTTCACCTCAATATCTTTTAAACTACGCATTTCCCATTGAACAAAACGGTTTTGTTAGCTCTAAAACGTTGTAAACAAACGTATTTCAACAGGTCTGTCCATGGTAACAGCGTAGAACTTATTATTACAACGGTTTCTTATAGTTCCCCATGAAACTTAGTGAAAACTTAGCCCCGTAATGAGAGTTCACCTCAATATCTTTTAAACTACGCATTTCCCATTGAACAAAACGGTTTTGTTAGCTGTAAAACGTTGTAAACAAACGTATTACAACAGTTCTGTCCATGGGAACAGCGTAGAACTTATCATTACAACGGTTTCTTATAGTTCCCCATGAAACTTAGTGAAAACTTAGCCCCGTAATAAGAGTTCGCCTCAATATCTTTAAAACTACGCATTTCCCATTGAACAAAACGGTTTTGTTAGCTCTAAAACGTTGTAAACAAACGTATTACAACAGTTCTGTCCATGGGAACAGCGTAGAACTTATTATTACAACGGTTTCTTATAGTTCCCCATGAAACTTAGTGAAAACTTAGCCCCGTAATAAGAGTTCACCTCAATATCTTTTAAACTACGCATTTCCCATTGAACAAAACGGTTTTGTTAGCTCTAAAACGTTGTAAACAAACGTATTACAACAGTTCTGTCCATGGGAACAGCGTAGAACTTTTTATTACAACGGTTTCTTATAGTTCCCCATGAAACTTAGTGAAAACTTAGCCCCGTAATAAGAGTTCACCTCAATATCTTTTAAACTACGCATTTCCCATTGAACAAAACGGTTTTGTTAGCTCTAAAACGTTGTAAACAAACGTATTACAACAGTTCTGTCCATGGGAACAGCGTAGAACTTATTATTACAACGGTTTCTTATAGTTCCCCATGAAACTTAGTGAAAACTTAGCCCCGTAATAAGAGTTCACCTCAATATCTTTTAAACTACGCATTTCCGATTGAACAAAACGGTTTTGTTAGCTCTAAAACGTTGTAAACAAACGTATAACAACAGTTCTGTCCATGGGAACAGCGTAGAACTTATTATTACAACGGTTTCTTATAGTGCCCCATGAAACTTTGTGAAAACTTAGCCCCGTAATAAGAGTTCACCTCAATATCTTTTAAACTACGCATTTCCCATTGAACAAAACGGTTTTGTTAGCTCTAAAACGTTGTAAACAAACGTATTACAACAGTTCTGTCCATGGGAACAGCGTAGAACTTATTATTACAACGGTTTCTTATAGTTCCCCATGAAACTTAGTGAAAACTTAGCCCCGTAATAAGAGTTCACCTCAATATCTTTTAAACTACGCATTTCCCATTGAACAAAACGGTTTTGTTAGCTCTAAAACGTTGTAAACAAACGTATTACAACAGTTCTGTCCATGGGAACAGCGTAGAACTTATTATTACAACGGTTTCTTATAGTTCCCCATGAAACTTAGTGAAAACTTAGCCCCGTAATAAGAGTTCACCTCAATATCTTTTAAACTACGCATTTCCCATTGAACAAAACGGTTTTGTTAGCTCTAAAACGTTGTAAACAAACGTATTACAACAGTTCTGTCCATGGGAACAGCGTAGAACTTATTATTACAACGGTTTCTTATAGTGCCCCATGAAACTTAGTGAAAACTTAGCCCCGTAATAAGAGTTCACCTCAATATCTTTTAAACTACGCATTTCCCATTGAACAAAACGGTTTTGTTAGCTCTAAAACGTTGTAAACAAACGTATTACAACAGTTCTGTCCATGGGAACAGCGTAGAACTTATTATTACAACGGTTTCTTATAGTTCCCCATGAAACTTAGTGAAAACTTAGCCCCGTAATAAGAGTTCACCTCAATATCTTTTAAACTACGCATTTCCCATTGAACAAAACGGTTTTGTTAGCTCTAAAACGTTGTAAACAAACGTATTACAACAGTTCTGTCCATTGGAACAGCGTAGAACTTATTATTACAACGGTTTCTTATAGTGCCCCATGAAACTTAGTGAAAACTTAGCCCCGTAATAAGAGTTCACCTCAATATCTTTTAAACTACGCATTTCCCATTGAGCAAAACGGTTTTGTTAGCTCTAAAACGTTGTAAACAAACGTATTACAACAGTTCTGTCCATGGGAACAGCGTAGAACTTATTATTACAACGGTTTCTTATAGTTCCCCATGAAACTTAGTGAAAACTTAAGCCCGTAATAAGAGTTCACCTCAATATCTTTTAAACTACGCATTTCCCATTGAACAAAACGGTTTTGTTAGCTCTAAAACGTTGTAAACAAACGTATTACAACAGTTCTGTCCATAAGAACAGCGTAGAACTTATTATTACAACGGTTTGTTATAGTGCCCCATGAAACTTAGTGAAAACTTAGCCCCGTAATAAGAGTTCACCTCAATATCTTTTAAACTACGCATTTCCCATTGAACAAAACGGTTTTGTTAGCTCTAAAACGTTGTAAACAAACGTATTACAACAGTTCTGTCCATGGGAAAAGCGTAGAACTTATTATTACAACGGTTTCTTATAGTTCCCCATGAAACTTAGTGAAAACTTAGCCCCGTAATAAGAGTTCACCTCAATATCTTTTAAACTACGCATTTCCCATTGAACAAAACGGTTTTGTTAGCTCTAAAACGTTGTAAACAAACGTATTACAATAGTTCTGTCCATGGGAACAGCGTAGAACTTATTATTACAACGGTTTCTTATAGTTCCCCATGAAACTTAGTGAAAACTTAGCCCCGTAATAAGAGTTCACCTCAATATCTTTTAAACTACGCATTTCCCATTGAACAAAACGGTTTTGTTAGCTCTAAAACGTTGTAAACAAACGTATTACAACAGTTCTGTCCATGGGAACAGCGTAGAACTTATTATTACAACGGTTTCTTATAGTTCCCCATGAAACTTAGTGAAAACTTAGCCCCGTAATAAGAGTTCACCTCAATATCTTTTAAACTACGCATTTCCCATTGAACAAAACGGTTTTGTTAGCTCTAAAACGTTGTAAACAAACTTATTACAACAGTTTTGTCCATGGGAACAGCGTAGAACTTATTATTACAACGGTTTCTTATAGTTCCCTATGAAACTTAGTGAAAACTTAGCCCCGTAATAAGAGTTCACCTCAGTATCTTTTAAACTACGCATTTCTCATTGAACAAAACGATTTTGTTAGCTCTAAAACGTTGTAAACAAACGTATTACAACAGTTCTGTCCATGGGAACAGCGTATAACTTATTATTACAACGGTTTCTTATAGTTCCCCATGAAACTTAGTGAAGACTTAGCCCCGTAATAAAAGTTCACCTCAATATCTTTTAAACTACGCATTTCCCATTGAACAAAATGGTTTTGTTAGCTCTAAAACGTTGTAAACAAACGTATTACAACAGTTCTGTCCATGGGAACAGTGTAGAACTTATTATTACAACGGTTTCTTATAGTTCCCCATGAAACTTAGTGAAAACTTAGCCCCGTAATAAGAGTTCACCTCAATATCTTTTAAACTACGCATTTCCCATTGAACAAAACGGTTTTGTTAGCTCTAAAACGTTGTAAACAAACGTATTACAACAGTTCTGTCCATGGGAACAGCGTAGAACTTATTATAACAACGGTTTCTTATAGTGCCCCATGAAACTTTGTGAAAACTTAGCCCCGTAATAAGAGTTCACCTCAATATCTTTTAAACTACGCATTTCCCATTGAACAAAACGGTTTTGTTAGCTCTAAAACGTTGTAAACAAACGTATTACAACAGTTCTGTCCATGGGAACAGCGTAGAACTTATTATTACAACGGTTTCTTATAGTTCCCCATGAAACTTAGTGAAAACTTAGCCCCGTAATAAGAGTTCACCTCAATATCTTTTAAACTACGCATTTCCCATTGAACAAAACGGTTTTGTTAGCTCTAAAACGTTGTAAACAAACGTATTACAACAGTTCTGTCCATGGGAACAGTGTAGAACTTATTATTACAACAGTTTCTTATAGTTCCCCATGAAAATTAGTGAAAACTTAGCCCCGTAATAAGAGTTCACCTCAATATCTTTTAAACTACGCATTTTCCATTGAACAAAACGGTTTTGTTAGCTCTAAAACGTTGTAAACAAACGTATTACAACAGTTCTGTCCATGGGAACAGCGTAGAACTTATTATTACAACGGTTTCTTATAGTTCCCCATGAAACTTAGTGAAAACTTAGCCCCGTAATAAGAGTTCAGCTCAATATCTTTTAAACTACGCATTTCCAATTGAACAAAACGGTTTTGTTAGCTCTAAAACGTCGTAAACAAACGTATTACAACAGTTCTGTCCATGGGAAGAGCGTAGAACTTATTATTACAACGGTTTCTTATAGTTCCCCATGAAACTTAGTGAAAACTTAGCCCCGTAATAAGAGTTCACCTCAATATCTTTTAAACTACCCATTTCCCATTGAACAAAACGGTTTTGTTAGCTCTAAAACGTTGTAAACAAACGTATTACAACAGTTCTGTCCATGGGAACAGCGTAGAACTTATTATTACAACGGTTTCTTATAGTTCCCCATGAAACTTAGTGAAAACTTAGCCCCGTAATAAGAGTTCACCTCAATATCTTTTAAACTACGCATTTCCCATTGAACAAAACGGTTTTGTTAGCTCTAAAACGTTGTAAACAAACGTATTACAACAGTTCTGTCCATGGGAACAGCGTAGAACTTATTATTACAACGGTTTCTTATAGTTCCCCATGAAACTTAGTGAAAACTTAGCCCCGTAATAAGAGTTCACCTCAATATCTTTTAAACTACGCATTTCCCATTGAACAAAACGGTTTTGTTAGCTCTAAAACGTTGTAAACAAACGTATTACAACAGTTCTGTCCATGGGAACAGCGTAGAACTTATTATTACAACGGTTTCTTATAGTGCCCCATGAAACTTAGTGAAAAGTTAGCCCCGTAATAAGAGTTCACCTCAATATCTTTTAAACTACGCATTTCCCATTGAACAAAACGGTTTTGTTAGCTCTAAAACGTTGTAAACAAACGTATTACAACAGTTCTGTCCATTGGAAAAGCGTATAACTTATTATTACAACGGTTTCTTATAGTTCCCCATGAAACTTAGTGAAAACTTAGCCCCGTAATAAGAGTTCACCTCAATATCTTTTAAACTACGCATTTCCCATTGAACAAAACGGTTTTGTTAGCTCTAAAACGTTGTAAACAAACGTATTACAACAGTTCTGTCCATGGGAAAAGCGTATAACTTATTATTACAACGGTTTCTTATAGTTCCCCATGAAACTTAGTGAAAACTTAGCCCCGTAATAAGAGTTCACCTCAATATCTTTTAAACTACGCATTTCCCATTGAACAAAACGGTTTTGTTAGCTCTAAAACGTTGTAAACAAACGTATTACAACAGTTCTGTCCATGGGAACAGCGTAGAACTTATTATTACAACGGTTTCTTATAGTTCCCCATGAAACTTAGTGAAAACTTAGCCCCGTAATAAGAGTTCACCTCAATATCTTTTAAACTACGCATTTCCCATTGAACAAAACGGTTTTGTTAGCTCTAAAACGTTGTAAACAAACGTATTACAACAGTTCTGTCCATGGGAACAGCGTAGAACTTATTATTACAACGGTTTCTTATAGTTCCCCATGAAACTTAGTGAAAACTTAGCCCCGTAATAAGAGTTCACCTCAATATCTTTTAAACTACGCATTTCCCATTGAACAAAACGGTTTTGTTAGCTCTAAAACGTTGTAAACAAACGTATTACAACAGTTCTGTCCATGGGAACAGCGTAGAACTTATTATTACAACGGTTTCTTATAGTGCCCCATGAAACTTAGTGAAAAGTTAGCCCCGTAATAAGAGTTCACCTCAATATCTTTTAAACTACGCATTTCCCATTGAACAAAACGGTTTTGTTAGCTCTAAAACGTTGTAAACAAACGTATTACAACAGTTCTGTCCATGGGAAAAGCGTATAACTTATTATTACAACGGTTTCTTATAGTTCCCCATGAAACTTAGTGAAAACTTAGCCCCGTAATAAGAGTTCACCTCAATATCTTTTAAACTACGCATTTTCCATTGAACAAAACGGTTTTGTTAGCTCTAAAACGTTGTAAACAAACGTATTACAACAGTTCTGTCCATGGGAAGAGCGTAGAACTTATTATTACAACGGTTTCTTATAGTTCCCCATGAAACTTAGTGAAAACTTAGCCCCGTAATAAGAGTTCACCTCAATATCTTTTAAACTACGCATTTCCCATTGAACAAAACGGTTTTGTTAGCTCTAAAACGTTGTAAACAAACGTATTACAACAGTTCTGTCCATGGGAACAGCGTAGAACTTATTATTACAACGGTTTCTTATAGTTCCCCATGAAACTTAGTGAAAACTTAGCCCCGTAATAAGAGTTCACCTCAATATCTTTTAAACTACGCATTTCCCATTGAACAAAACGGTTTTGTTAGCTCTAAAACGTTGTAAACAAACGTATTACAACAGTTCTGTCCATGGGAACAGCGTAGAACTTATTATTACAACGGTTTCTTATAGTGCCCCATGAAACTTTGTGAAAACTTAGCCCCTAAATAAGAGTTCACCTCAATATCTTTTAAACTACGCATTTCCAATTGAACAAAACGGTTTTGTTAGCTCTAAAACGTTGTAAACAAACGTATTACAACAGTTCTGTCCATGGGAACAGCGTAGAACTTATTATTACAACGGTTTCTTATAGTTCCCCATGAAACTTAGTGAAAACTTAGCCCCGTAATAAGAGTTCACCTCAATATCTTTTAAACTACGCATTTCCCATTGAACAAAACGGTTTTGTTAGCTCTAAAACGTTGTAAACAAACGTATTACAACAGTTTTGTCCATGGGAACAGCGTAGAACTTATTATTACAACGGTTTCTTATAGTTCCCTATGAAACTTAGTGAAAACTTAGCCCCGTAATAAGAGTTCACCTCAGTATCTTTTAAACTACGCATTTCTCATTGAACAAAACGATTTTGTTAGCTCTAAAACGTTGTAAACAAACGTATTACAACAGTTCTGTCCATGGGAACAGCGTATAACTTATTATTACAACGGTTTCTTATAGTTCCCCATGAAACTTAGTGAAGACTTAGCCCCGTAATAAGAGTTAACCTCAATATCTTTTAAACTACGCATTTCCCATTGAACAAAACGGTTTTGTTAGCTCTAAAACGTTGT
Source organism: Pelagia noctiluca (assembly GCA_963924455.1). Classification (NCBI taxonomy): domain Eukaryota; kingdom Metazoa; phylum Cnidaria; class Scyphozoa; order Semaeostomeae; family Pelagiidae; genus Pelagia; species Pelagia noctiluca. The sequence continues at coordinate 6,136,030 of OZ004329.1, forward strand.
AAACAAACGTATTACAACAGTTCTGTCCATGGGAAGAGCGTAGAACTTATTATTACAACGGTTTCTTATAGTTCCCCATGAAACTTAGTGAAAACTTAGCCCCGTAATAAGAGTTCACCTCAATATCTTTTAAACTACGCATTTTCCATTGAACAAAACGGTTTTGTTAGCTCTAAAACGTTGTAAACAAACGTATTACAACAGTTCTGTCCATGGGAACAGCGTAGAACTTATTATTACAACGGTTTCTTATAGTTCCCCATGAAACTTAGTGAAAACTTAGCCCTGTAATAAGAGTTCACCTCAATATCTTTTAAACTACGCATTTCCCATTGAACAAAACGGTTTTGTTAGCTCTAAAACGTTGTAAACAAACGTATTACAACAGTTCTGTCCATGGGAAGAGCGTAGAACTTATTATTACAACGGTTTCTTATAGTTCCCCATGAAACTTAGTGAAAACTTAGCCCCGTAATAAGAGTTCACCTCAATATCTTTTAAACTACCCATTTCCCATTGAACAAAACGGTTTTGTTAGCTCTAAAACGTTGTAAACAAACGTATTACAACAGTTCTGTCCATGGCAACAGCGTAGAACTTATTATTACAACGGTTTCTTATAGTTCCCCATGAAACTTAGTGAAAACTTAGCCCCGTAATAAGAGTTCACCTCAATATCTTTTAAACTACGCATTTCCCATTGAACAAAACGGTTTTGTTAGCTCTAAAACGTTGTAAACAAACGTATTACAACAGTTCTGTCCATGGGAACAGCGTAGAACTTATTATTACAACGGTTTCTTATAGTGCCCCATGAAACTTTGTGAAAACTTAGCCCCGTAATAAGAGTTCACCTCAATATCTTTTAAACTACGCATTTCCCATTGAACAAAACGGTTTTGTTAGCTCTAAAACGTTGTAAACAAACGTATTACAACAGTTCTGTCCATGGGAACAGCGTAGAACTTATTATTACAACGGTTTCTTATAGTTCCCCATGAATCTTAGTGAAAACTTAGCCCCGTAATAAGAGTTCACCTCAATATCTTTTAAACTACGCATTTCCCATTGAACAAAACGGTTTTGTTAGCTCTAAAACGTTGTAAACAAACGTATTACAACAGTTCTGTCCATGGGAACAGCGTAGAACTTATTATTACAACGGTTTCTTATAGTGCCCCATGAAACTTAGTGAAAACTTAGCCCCGTAATAAGAGTTCACCTCAATATCTTTTAAACTACGCATTTCCCATTGAACAAAACGGTTTTTTTAGCTCTAAAACGTTGTAAACAAACGTATTACAACAGTTCTGTCCATGGGAAAAGCGTATAACTTATTATTACAACGGTTTCTTATAGTTCCCCATGAAACTTAGTGAAAACTTAGCCCCGTAATAAGAGTTCACCTCAATATCTTTTAAACTACGCATTTCCCATTGAACAAAACGGTTTTGTTAGCTCTAAAACGTTGTAAACAAACGTATTACAACAGTTCTGTCCATGGGAACAGCGTAGAACTTATTATTACAACGGTTTCTTATAGTTCCCCATGAAACTTAGTGACAACTTAGCCCCGTAATAAGAGTTCACCTCAATATCTTTTAAACTACGCATTTTCCATTGAACAAAACGGTTTTGTTAGCTCTAAAACGTTGTAAACAAACGTATTACAACAGTTCTGTCCATGGGAACAGCGTAGAACTTATTATTACAACGGTTTCTTATAGTTCCCCATGAAACTTAGTGAAAACTTAGCCCCGTAATAAGAGTTCACCTCAATATCTTTTAAACTACGCATTTCCAATTGAACAAAACGGTTTTGTTAGCTCTAAAACGTTGTAAACAAACGTATTACAACAGTTTTGTCCATGGGAACAGCGTAGAACTTATTATTACAACGGTTTCTTATAGTTCCCTATGAAACTTAGTGAAAACTTAGCCCCGTAATAAGAGTTCACCTCAGTATCTTTTAAACTACGCATTTCTCATTGAACAAAACGATTTTGTTAGCTCTAAAACGTTGTAAACAAACGTATTACAACAGTTCTGTCCATGGGAACAGCGTATAACTTATTATTACAACGGTTTCTTATAGTTCCCCATGAAACTTAGTGAAGACTTAGCCCCGTAATAAGAGTTCACCTCAATATCTTTTAAACTACGCATTTCCCATTGAACAAAACGGTTTTGTTAGCTCTAAAACGTTGTAAACAAACGTATTACAACAGTTCTGTCCATGGGAACAGTGTAGAACTTATTATTACAACAGTTTCTTATAGTTCCCCATGAAAATTAGTGAAAACTTAGCCCCGTAATAAGAGTTCACCTCAATATCTTTTAAACTACGCATTCTCCATTGAACAAAACGGTTTTGTTAGCTCTAAAACGTTGTAAACAAACGTATTACAACAGTTCTGTCCATGGGAAGAGCGTAGAACTTATTATTACAACGGTTTCTTATAGTTCCCCATGAAACTTAGTGAAAACTTAGCCCCGTAATAAGAGTTCACCTCAATATCTTTTAAACTACTCATTTCCCATTGAACAAAACGGTTTTGTTAGCTCTAAAACGTCGTAAACAAACGTATTACAACAGTTCTGTCCATGGGAACAGCGTAGAACTTATTATTACAACGGTTTCTTATAGTTCCCCATGAAACTTAGTGACAACTTAGCCCCGTAATAAGAGTTCACCTCAATATCTTTTAAACTACGCATTTTCCATTGAACAAAACGGTTTTGTTAGCTCTAAAACGTTGTAAACAAACGTATTACAACAGTTCTGTCCATGGGAACAGCGTAGAACTTATTATTACAACGGTTTCTTATAGTTCCCCATGAAACTTAGTGAAAACTTAGCCCCGTAATAAGAGTTCACCTCAATATCTTTTAAACTACGCATTTCCAATTGAACAAAACGGTTTTGTTAGCTCTAAAACGTTGTAAACAAACGTATTACAACAGTTTTGTCCATGGGAACAGCGTAGAACTTATTATTACAACGGTTTCTTATAGTTCCCTATGAAACTTAGTGAAAACTTAGCCCCGTAATAAGAGTTCACCTCAGTATCTTTTAAACTACGCATTTCTCATTGAACAAAACGATTTTGTTAGCTCTAAAACGTTGTAAACAAACGTATTACAACAGTTCTGTCCATGGGAACAGCGTATAACTTATTATTACAACGGTTTCTTATAGTTCCCCATGAAACTTAGTGAAGACTTAGCCCCGTAATAAGAGTTCACCTCAATATCTTTTAAACTACGCATTTCCCATTGAACAAAACGGTTTTGTTAGCTCTAAAACGTTGTAAACAAACGTATTACAACAGTTCTGTCCATGGGAACAGTGTAGAACTTATTATTACAACAGTTTCTTATAGTTCCCCATGAAAATTAGTGAAAACTTAGCCCCGTAATAAGAGTTCACCTCAATATCTTTTAAACTACGCATTCTCCATTGAACAAAACGGTTTTGTTAGCTCTAAAACGTTGTAAACAAACGTATTACAACAGTTCTGTCCATGGGAAGAGCGTAGAACTTATTATTACAACGGTTTCTTATAGTTCCCCATGAAACTTAGTGAAAACTTAGCCCCGTAATAAGAGTTCACCTCAATATCTTTTAAACTACTCATTTCCCATTGAACAAAACGGTTTTGTTAGCTCTAAAACGTCGTAAACAAACGTATTACAACAGTTCTGTCCATGGGAACAGCGTAGAACTTATCATTACAACGGTTTCTTATAGTTCCCCATGAAACTTAGTGAAAACTTAGCCCCGTAATAAGAGTTCACCTCAATATCTTTTAAACTACGCATTTCCCATTGAACAAAACGGTTTTGTTAGCTCTAAAACGTTGTAAACAAACGTATTACAACAGTTCTGTCCATGGGAACAGCGTAGAACTTATTATTACAACGGTTTCTTATAGTTCCCCATGAAACTTAGTGAAAACTTAGCACCGTAATAAGAGTTCACCTCAATATCTTTTAAACTACTCATTTTCCATTGAACAAAACGGTTTTGTTAGCTCTAAAACGTTGTAAACAAACGTATTACAACAGTTCTGTCCATGGGAACAGCGTAGAACTTATTATTACAACGGTTTCTTATAGTTCCCCATGAAACTTAGTGAAAACTTAGCCCCGTAATAAGAGTTCACCTCAATATCTTTTAAACTACGCATTTCCCATTGAACAAAACGGTTTTGTTAGCTCTAAAACGTTGTAAACAAACGTATTACAACAGTTTTGTCCATGGGAACAGCGTAGAACTTATTATTTACAACGGTTTCTTATAGTTCCCTATGAAACTTAGTGAAAACTTAGCCCCGTAATAAGAGTTCACCTCAGTATCTTTTAAACTACGCATTTCTCATTGAACAAAACGATTTTGTTAGCTCTAAAACGTTGTAAACAAACGTATTACAACAGTTCTGTCCATGGGAACAGCGTATAACTTATTATTACAACGGTTTCTTATAGTTCCCCATGAAACTTAGTGAAGACTTAGCCCCGTAATAAGAGTTCACCTCAATATCTTTTAAACTACGCATTTCCCATTGAACGAAACGGTTTTGTTAGCTCTAAAACGTTGTAAACAAACGTATTACAACAGTTCTGTCCATGGGAACAGTGTAGAACTTATTATTACAACAGTTTCTTATAGTTCCCCATGAAACTTAGTGAAAACTTAGCCCCGTAATAAGAGTTCACCTCAATATCTTTTAAACTACGCATTTTCCATTGAACAAAACGGTTTTGTTAGCTCTAAAACGTTGTAAACAAACGTATTACAACAGTTCTGTCCATGGGAAGAGCGTAGAACTTATTATTACAACGGTTTCTTATAGTTCCCCATGAAACTTAGTGAAAAATTAGCCCCGTAATAAGAGTTCACCTCAATATCTTTTAAACTACGCATTTCCCATTGAACAAAACGGTTTTGTTAGCTCTAAAACGTTGTAAACAAACGTATTACAACAGTTCTGTCCATGGGAACAGCGTATAACTTATTATTACAACGGTTTCTTATAGTTCCCCATGAAACTTAGTGAAGACTTAGCCCCGTAATAAGAGTTCACCTCAATATCTTTTAAACTACGCATTTCCCATTGAACAAAACGGTTTTGTTAGCTCTAAAACGTTGTAAACAAACGTATTACAACAGTTCTGTCCATGGGAACAGCGTAGAACTTATTATTACAACGGTTTCTTATAGTTCCCCATGAAACTTAGTGAAAACTTAGCCCTGTAATAAGAGTTCACCTCAATATCTTTTAAACTACGCATTTCCCATTGAACAAAACGGTTTTGTTAGCTCTAAAACGTTGTAAACAAACGTATTACAACAGTTCTGTCCATGGGAACAGCGTAGAACTTATTATTACGACGGTTTCTTATAGTTCCCCATGAAACTTTGTGAAAACTTAGCCCCGTAATAAGAGTTCACCTCAATATCTTTTAAACTTCGCATTTCCCATTGAACAAAACGGTTTTGTTAGCTCTAAAACGTTGTAAACAAACGTATTACAACAGTTCTGTCCATGGGAACAGCGTAGAACTTATTATTACAACGGTTTCTTATAGTTCCCCATGAAACTTAGTGAAAACTTAGCCCCGTAATAAGAGTTCACCTCAATATCTTTTAAACTACGCATTTCCTATTGAACAAAACGGTTTTGTTAGCTCTAAAACGTTGTAAACGAACGTATTACAACAGTTCTGTCCATGGGAACAGCGTAGAACTTATTATTACAACGGTTTCTTATAGTTCCCCATGAAACTTAGTGAAAACTTAGCCCCGTAATAAGAGTTCACCTCAATATCTTTTAAACTACGCATTTCCCATTGAACAAAACGGTTTTGTTAGCTCTAAAACGTTGTAAACAAACGTATTACAACAGTTCTGTCCATGGGAACAGCGTAGAACTTATTATTACAACGGTTTCTTATAGTTCCCCATGAAACTTAGTGAAAACTTAGCCCCGTAATAAGAGTTCACCTCAATATCTTTTAAACTACGCATTTCCCATTGAACTAAACGGTTTTGTTAGCTCTAAAACGTTGTAAACAAACGTATAACAACAGTTCTGTCCATGGGAACAGCGTAGAACTTATTATTACAACGGTTTCTTATAGTTCCCCATGAAACTTAGTGAAAACTTAGCCCCGTAATAAGAGTTCACCTCAATATCTTTTAAACTACGCATTTCCCATTGAACAAAACGGTTTTGTTAGCTCTAAAACGTTGTAAAAAAACGTATTACAACAGTTCTGTCCATGGGAACAGCGTAGAACTTATTATTACAACGGTTTCTTATAGTTCCCCATGAAACTTTGTGAAAACTTAGCCCCGTAATAAGAGTTCACCTCAATATCTTTTAAACTACGCATTTCCCATTGAACAAAACGGTTTTGTTAGCTCTAAAACGTTGTAAACAAACGTATTACAACAGTTCTGTCCATGGGAACAGCGTAGAACTTATTATTACAACGGTTTCTTATAGTTCTCATGAAACTTAGTGAAAACTTAGCCCCGTAATAAGAGTTCACCTCAATATCTTTTAAACTACGCATTTCCCATTGAACAAAACGGTTTTGTTAGCTTGTTAGTTTTGTTAGCTAAAACGTTGTAAACAAACGTATTACAACAGTTCTGTCCATGGGAACAGCGTAGAACTTATTATTACAACGGTTTCTTATAGTTCCCCATGAAACTTAGTGAAAACTTAGCCCCGTAATAAGAGTCACCTCAATATCTTTTAAACTACGCATTTCCCATTGAACAAAACGGTTTTGTTAGCTCTAAAACGTTGTAAACAAACGTATTACAACAGTTCTGTCCATGGGAACAGCGTAGAACTTATTATTACAACGGTTTCTTATAGTTCCCCATGAAACTTTGTGAAAACTTAGCCCCGTAATAAGAGTTCACCTCAATATCTTTTAAACTACGCATTTCCCATTGAACAAAACGGTTTTGTTAGCTCTAAAACGTTGTAAACAAACGTATTACAACAGTTTTGTCCATGGGAACAGCGTAGAACTTATTATTACAACGGTTTCTTATAGTTCCCTATGAAACTTAGTGAAAACTTAGCCCCGTAATAAGAGTTCACCTCAGTATCTTTTAAACTACGCATTTCTCATTGAACAAAACGATTTTGTTAGCTCTAAAACGTTGTAAACAAACGTATTACAACAGTTCTGTCCATGGGAACAGCGTATAACTTATTATTACAACGGTTTCTTATAGTTCCCCATGAAACTTAGTGAAGACTTAGCCCCGTAATAAGAGTTCACCTCAATATCTTTTAAACTACGCATTTCCCATTGAACGAAACGGTTTTGTTAGCTCTAAAACGTTGTAAACAAACGTATTACAACAGTTCTGTCCATGGGAACAGTGTAGAACTTATTATTACAACAGTTTCTTATAGTTCCCCATGAAACTTAGTGAAAACTTAGCCCCGTAATAAGAGTTCACCTCAATATCTTTTAAACTACGCATTTTCCATTGAACAAAACGGTTTTGTTAGCTCTAAAACGTTGTAAACAAACGTATTACAACAGTTCTGTCCATGGGAAGAGCGTAGAACTTATTATTACAACGGTTTCTTATAGTTCCCCATGAAACTTAGTGAAGACTTAGCCCCGTAATAAGAGTTCACCTCAATATCTTTTAAACTACGCATTTCCCATTGAACAAAACGGTTTTGTTAGCTCTAAAACGTTGTAAACAAACGTATTACAACAGTTTTGTCCATGGGAACAGCGTAGAACTTATTATTACAACGGTTTCTTATAGTTCCCTATGAAACTTAGTGAAAACTTAGCCCCGTAATAAGAGTTCACCTCAGTATCTTTTAAACTACGCATTTGTCATTGAACAAAACGATTTTGTTAGCTCTAAAACGTTGTAAACAAACGTATTACAACAGTTCTGTCCATGGGAACAGCGTATAACTTATTATTGCAACGGTTTCTTATAGTTCCCCATGAAACTTAGTGAAGACTTAGCCCCGTAATAAGAGTTCACCTCAATATCTTTTAAACTACGCATTTCCCGTTGAACAAAACGGTTTTGTTAGCTCTAAAACGTTGTAAACAAACGTATTACAACAGTTCTGTCCATGGGAACAGTGTAGAACTTATTATTACAACAGTTTCTTATAGTTCCCCATGAAACTTAGTGAAAACTTAGCCCCGTAATAAGAGTTCACCTCAATATCTTTTAAACTACGCATTTTCCATTGAACAAAACGGTTTTGTTAGCTCTAAAACGTTGTAAACAAACGTATTACAACAGTTCTGTCCATGGGAAGAGCGTAGAACTTATTATTACAACGGTTTCTTATAGTTCCCCATGAAACTTTGTGAAAACTTAGCCCCGTAATAAGAGTTCACCTCAATATCTTTTAAACTACGCATTTCCCATTGAACAAAACGGTTTTGTTAGCTCTAAAACGTTGTAAACAAACGTATTACAACAGTTCTGTCCATGGGAACAGCGTAGAACTTATTATTACAACGGTTTCTTATAGTTCCCCATGAAACTTAGTGAAAACTTAGCCCTGTAATAAGAGTTCACCTCAATATCTTTTAAACTACGCATTTCCCATTGAACAAAACGGTTTTGTTAGCTCTAAAACGTTGTAAACGAACGTATTACAACAGTTCTGTCCATGGGAACAGCGTAGAACTTATTATTACAACGGTTTCTTATAGTTCCCCATGAAACTTAGTGAAAACTTAGCCCCGTAATAAGAGTTCACCTCAATATCTTTTAAACTACGCATTTCCCATTGAACAAAACGGTTTTGTTAGCTCTAAAACGTTGTAAACAAACGTATTACAACAGTTCTGTCCATGGGAACAGCGTAGAACTTATTATTACAACGGTTTCTTATAGTTCCCCATGAAACTTAGTGAAAACTTAGCCCCGTAATAAGAGTTCACCTCAATATCTTTTAAACTACGCATTTCCCATTGAACAAAACGGTTTTGTTAGCTCTAAAACGTTGTAAACAAACGTATTACAACAGTTCTGTCCATGGGAACAGCGTAGAACTTATTATTACAACGGTTTCTTATAGTTCCCCATGAAACTTAGTGAAAACTTAGCCCCGTAATAAGAGTTCACCTCAATATCTTTTAAACTACGCATTTCCCATTGAACAAAACGGTTTTGTTAGCTCTAAAACGTTGTAAACAAACGTATTACAACAGTTCTGTCCATGGGAACAGCGTAGAACTTATTATTACAACGGTTTCTTATAGTTCCCCATGAAACTTTGTGAAAACTTAGCCCCGTAATAAGAGTTCACCTCAATATCTTTTAAACTACGCATTTCCCATTGAACAAAACGGTTTTGTTAGCTCTAAAACGTTGTAAACAAACGTATTACAACAGTTCTGTCCATGGGAACAGCGTAGAACTTATTATTACAACGGTTTCTTATAGTTCTCATGAAACTTAGTGAAAACTTAGCCCCGTAATAAGAGTTCACCTCAATATCTTTTAAACTACGCATTTCCCATTGAACAAAACGGTTTTGTTAGCTTGTTAGTTTTGTTAGCTAAAACGTTGTAAACAAACGTATTACAACAGTTCTGTCCATGGGAACAGCGTAGAACTTATTATTACAACGGTTTCTTATAGTTTCCCATGAAACTTAGTGAAAACTTAGCCCCGTAATAAGAGTTCACCTCAATATCTTTTAATTTACGCATTTCCCATTGAACAAAACGGTTTTGTTAGCTCTAAAACGTTGTAAACAAACGTATTACAACAGTTCTGTCCATGGGAACAGCGTAGAACTTATTATTACAACGGTTTCTTATAGTTCCCCATGAAGCTTAGTGAAAACTTAGCCCCGTAATAAGAGTTCACCTCAATATCTTTTAAACTACGCATTTCCCATTGAACAAAACGGTTTTGTTAGCTCTAAAACGTTGTAAACAAACGTATTACAACAGTTCTGTCCATGGGAACAGCGTAGAACTTATTATTACAACGGTTTCTTATAGTTCCCCATGAAACTTTGTGAAAACTTAGCCCCGTAATAAGAGTTCACCTCAATATCTTTTAAACTACGCATTTCCCATTGAACAAAACGGTTTTGTTAGCTCTAAAACGTTGTAAACAAACGTATTACAACAGTTCTGTCCATGGGAACAGCGTAGAACTTATTATTACAACGGTTTCTTATAGTTCTCATGAAACTTAGTGAAAACTTAGCCCCGTAATAAGAGTTCACCTCAATATCTTTTAAACTACGCATTTCCCATTGAACAAAACGGTTTTGTTAGGTTGTTAGTTTTGTTAGCTAAAACGTTGTAAACAAACGTATTACAACAGTTCTGTCCATGGGAACAGCGTAGAACTTTTTATTACAACGGTTTCTTATAGTTCCCCATGAAACTTAGTGAAAACTTAGCCCCGTAATAAGAGTTCACCTCAATATCTATGAAACTACCCATTTCCCATTGAACAAAACGGTTTCGTTAGCTCTAAAACGTTGTAAACAAACGTATTACAACAGTTCTGTCCATGGGAACAGCGTAGAACTTATCATTACAACGGTTTCTTATAGTTCCCCATGAAACTTAGTGAAAACTTAGCCCCGTAATAAGAGTTCACCTTAATATCTTTTAAACTACGCATTTCCCATTGAACAAAACGGTTTTGTTAGCTCTAAAAGGTTGTAAACAAACGTATTACAACAGCTCTGTCCATGGGAACAGCGTAGAACTTATTATTACAACGGTTTCTTATAGTTCCCCATGAAACTTAGTGAAAACTTAGCCCCGTAATAAGAGTTCACCTCAATATCTTTTAAACTACGCATTTCCCATTGAACAAAACGGTTTTGTTAGCTCTAAAACGTTGTAAACAAACGTATTACAACAGTTCTGTCCATGGGAACAGCGTAGAGCTTATTATTACAACGGTTTCTTATAGTTCCCCATGAAACTTAGTGAAAACTTAGCCCCGTAATAAGAGTTCACCTCAATATCTTTTAAACTACGCATTTCCCATTGAACAAAACGGTTTTGTTAGCTCTAAAACGTTGTAAACAAACGTATTACAACAGTTCTGTCCATGGGAACAGCGTAGAACTTATTATTACAACGGTTTCTTATAGTTCCCCATGAAACTTAGTGAAAACTTAGCCCCGTAATAAGAGTTCACCTCAATATCTTTTAAACTACGCATTTCCCATTGAACAAAACGGTTTTGTTAGCTCTAAAACGTTGTAAACAAACGTATTACAACAGTTCTGTCCATGGGAACAGCGTAGAACTTATTATTACAACGGTTTCTTATAGTGCCCCATGAAAGTTAGTGAAAACTTAGCCCCGGAATAAGAGTTCACCTCAATATCTTTTAAACTACGCATTTCCCATTGAACAAAACGGTTTTGTTAGCTTGTTAGTTTTGTTAGCTAAAACGTTGTAAACAAACGTACTACAACAGTTCTGTCCATGGGAACAGCGTAGAACTTATTATTACAACGGTTTCTTATAGTTCCCCATGAAACTTAGTGAAAACTTAGCCCCGTAATAAGAGTTCACCTCAATATCTTTTAAACTACGCATTTCCCATTGAACAAAACGGTTTCGTTAGCTCTAAAACGTTGTAAACAAACGTATTACAACAGTTCTGTCCATGGGAACAGCGTAGAACTTATTATTACAACGGTTTCTTATAGTTCCCCATGAAACTTAGTGAAAACTTAGCCCCGTAATAAGAGTTCACCTTAATATCTTTTAAACTACGCATTTCCCATTGAACAAAACGGTTTTGTTAGCTCTAAAACGTTGTAAACAAACGTATTACAACAGTTCTGTCCATGGGAACAGCGTAGAACTTATTATTACAACGGTTTCTTATAGTTCCCCATGAAACTTAGTGAAAACTTAGCCCCGTAATAAGAGTTCACCTCAATATCTTTTAAACTACGCATTTCCCATTGAACAAAACGGTTTTGTTAGCTCTAAAACGTTGTAAACAAACGTATTACAACAGTTCTGTCCATGGGAACAGCGTAGAACTTATTATTACAACGGTTTCTTATAGTTCCCCATGAAACTTAGTGAAAACTTAGCCCCGTAATAAGAGTTCACCTCAATATCTTTTAAACTACGCATTTCCCATTGAACAAAACGGTTTTGTTAGCTCTAAAACGTTGTAAACAAACGTATTACAACAGTTCTGTCCATGGGAACAGCGTAGAACTTATTATTACAACGGTTTCTTATAGTTCCCCATGAAACTTAGTGAAAACTTAGCCCCGTAATAAGAGTTCACCTCAATATCTTTTAAACTACGCATTTCCCATTGAACAAAACGGTTTTGTTAGCTCTAAAACGTTGTAAACAAACGTATTACAACAGTTCTGTCCATGGGAACAGCGTAGAGCTTATTATTACAACGGTTTCTTATAGTTCCCCATGAAACTTAGTGAAAACTTAGCCCCGTAATAAGAGTTCACCTCAATATCTTTTAAACTACGCATTTCCCATTGAACAAAACGGTTTTGTTAGCTCTAAAACGTTGTAAACAAACGTATTACAACAGTTCTGTCCATGGGAACAGCGTAGAACTTATTATTACAACGGTTTCTTATAGTTCCCCATGAAACTTAGTGAAAACTTAGCCCCGTAATAAGAGTTCACCTCAATATCTTTTAAACTACGCATTTCCCATTGAACAAAACGGTTTTGTTAGCTCTAAAACGTTGTAAACAAACGTATTACAACAGTTCTGTCCATGGGAACAGCGTAGAACTTATTATTACAACGGTTTCTTATAGTTCCCCATGAAACTTAGTGAAAACTTAGCCCCGTAATAAGAGTTCACCTCAATATCTTTTAAACTACGCATTTCCCATTGAACAAAACGGTTTTGTTAGCTCTAAAACGTTGTAAACAAACGTATTACAACAGTTCTGTCCATGGGAACAGCGTAGAACTTATTATTGCAACGGTTTCTTATAGTTCCCCATGAAACTTAGTGATAACTTAGCCCCGTAATAAGAGCTCACCTCAATATCTTTTAAACTACGCATTTCCCATTGAACAAAACGGTTTTGTTAGCTCTAAAACGGTGTAAACAAACGTATTACAACAGTTCTGTCCATGGGAACAGCGTAGAACTTATTATTACAACGGTTTCTTATAGTTCCCCATGAAACTTAGTGAAAACTTAGCCCCGTAATAAGAGTTCACCTCAATATCTTTTAAACTACGCATTTCCCATTGAACAAAACGGTTTTGTTAGCTCTAAAACGTTGTAAACAAACGTATTACAACAGTTCTGTCCATGGGAACAGCGTAGAACTTATTATTACAACGGTTTCTTATAGTCCCCCATGAAACTTAGTGAAAACTTAGCCCCGTAATAAGAGTTCACCTCAATATCTTTTAAACTACGCATTTCCCATTGAACCAAACGGTTTTGTTAGCTCTAAAACGTTGTAAACAAACGTATTACAACAGTTCTGTCCATGTGAACAGCGTAGAACTTATTATTACAACGGTTTCTTATAGTTCCCCATGAAACTTAGTGAAAACTTAGCCCCGTAATAAGAGTTCACCTCAATATCTTTTAAACTACGCATTTCCCATTGAACAAAACGGTTTTGTTAGCTCTAAAACGTTGTAAAAAAACGTATTACAACAGTTCTGTCCATGGGAACAGCGTAGAACTTATTATTACAACGGTTTCTTATAGTTCTCATGAAACTTAGTGAAAACTTAGCCCCGTAATAAGAGTTCACCTCAATATCTTTTAAACTACGCATTTCCCATTGAACAAAACGGTTTTGTTAGCTCTAAAACGTTGTAAACAAACGTATTACAACAGTTCTGTCCATGGGAACAGCGTAGAACTTATTATTACAATGGTTTCTTATAGTTCCCCATGAAACTTAGTGAGAACTTAGCCCCGTAATAAGAGTTCACCTTAATATCTTTTAAACTACGCATTTCCCATTGAACAAAACGGTTTTGTTAGCTCTAAAACGTTGTAAACAAACGTATTACAACAGTTTTGTCCATGGGAACAGCGTAGAACTTATTATTACAACGGTTTCTTATAGTTCCCCATGAAACTTAGTGAAAACTTAGCCCCGTAATAAGAGTTCACCTCAATATCTTTTAAACTACGCATTTCCCATTGAACAAAACGGTTTTGTTAGCTCTAAAACGTTGTAAACAAACGTATTACAACAGTTCTGTCCATGGGAACAGCGTAGAACTTATTATTACAACGGTTTCTTATAGTTCCCCATGAAACTTAGTGAAAACTTAGCCCCGTAATAAGAGTTCACCTCAATATCTTTTAAACTACGCATTTCCCATTGAACAAAACGGTTTTGTTAGCTCTAAAACGTTGTAAACAAACGTATTACAACAGTTTTGTCCATGGGAACAGCGTAGAACTTATTATTACAACGGTTTCTTATAGTTCCCTATGAAACTTAGTGAAAACTTAGCCCCGTAATAAGAGTTCACCTCAATTTCTTTTAAACTACGCATTTCTCATTGAACAAAACAATTTTGTTAGCTCTAAAACGTTGTAAACAAACGTATTACAACAGTTCTGTCCATGGGAACAGCGTAGAACTTATTATTACAACGGTTTCTTATAGTGCCCCATGAAACTTAGTGAAAACTTAGCCCCGTAATAAAAGTTCACCTCATTATCTTTTAAACTACGCATTTCCCATTGAACAAAACGGTTTTGTTAGCTCTAAAACGTTGTAAACAAACGTATTACAACAGTTCTGTCCATGAGAACAGCGTAGAACTTATTATTACAACGGTTTCTTATAGTTCCCCATGAAACTTAGTGAAAACTTAGCCCCGTAATAAGAGTTCACCTCAATATCTTTTAAACTACGCATTTCCCATTGAACAAAACGGTTTTGTTAGCTCTAAAACGTTGTAAACAAACGTATTACAACAGTTTTGTCCATGGGAACAGCGTAGAACTTATTATTACAACGGTTTCTTATAGTTCCCTATGAAACTTAGTGAAAACTTAGCCCCGTAATAAGAGTTCACCTCAATTTCTTTTAAACTACGCATTTCTCATTGAACAAAACAAATTTGTTAGCTCTAAAACGTTGTAAACAAACGTATTACAACAGTTCTGTCCATGGGAACAGCGTAGAACTTATTATTACAACGGTTTCTTATAGTGCCCCGTGAAACTTAGTGAAAACTTAGCCCCGTAATAAAAGTTCACCTCAATATCTTTTAAACTACGCATTTCCCATTGAACAAAACGGTTTTGTTAGCTCTAAAACGTTGTAAACAAACGCATTACAACAGTTCTGTCCATGGGAACAGCGTAGAACTTATTATTACAACGGTTTCTTATAGTTCCCCATGAAACTTAGTGAAAACTTAGCCCCGTAATAAGAGTTCACCTCAATATCTTTTAAACTACGCATTTCCCATTGAACAAAACGGTTTTGTTAGCTCTAAAACGTTGTAAACAAACGTATTACAACAGTTCTGTCCATGGGAACAGCGTAGAACTTATTATTACGACGGTTTCTTATAGTTCCCCATGAAACTTTGTGAAAACTTAGCCCCGTAATAAGAGTTCACCTCAATATCTTTTAAACTACGCATTTCCCATTGAACAAAACGGTTTTGTTAGCTCTAAAACGTTGTAAACAAACGTATTACAACAGTTCTGTCCATGGGAACAGCGTAGAACTTATTATTACAACGGTTTCTTATAGTTCCCCATGAAACTTAGTGAAAACTTAGCCCCGTAATAAGAGTTCACCTCAATATCTTTTAAACTACGCATTTCCCATTGAACAAAACGGTTTTGTTAGCTCTAAAACGTTGTAAACAAACGTATTACAACAGTTTTGTCCATGGGAACAGCGTAGAACTTATTATTACAACGGTTTCTTATAGTGCCCCATGAAACGTAGTGAAAACTTAGCCCCGTAATAAAAGTTCACCTCAATATCTTTTAAACTACGCATTTCCCATTGAACAAAACGGTTTTGTTAGCTCTAAAACGTTGTAAACAAACGTATTACAACAGTTCTGTCCATGGGAACAGCGTAGAACTTATTATTACAACGGTTTCTTATAGTTCCCCATGAAACTTAGTGAAAACTTAGCCCCGTAATAAGAGTTCACCTCAATATCTTTTAAACTACGCATTTCCCATTGAACAAAACGGTTTTGTTAGCTCTAAAACGTTGTAAACAAACGTATTTCAACAGTTCTGTCCATGGGAACAGCGTAGAACTTATTATTACAACGGTTTCTTATAGTTCCCCATGAAACTTAGTGAAAACTTAGCCCCGTAATAAGAGTTCACCTCAATAGGGAGCTTACGATATGACTACGCAGGCGACTGCTACGGTAAGTTTTGAGGAAAATGACGTATGTGCGCATGTGCGAGGGGAATCACCACCAAATCTGCGTAGCGTCCATTATTTCACTACGCGTTGTGGTAGATTTCAACGTACTCTCAACTACGCAGGTAAGCAATAACATTTTTATGATACTTACCCAGCTTATTTCATCAAAAAATTTTCGTTTAACTATTCTGACAACAATAATTAATATTTTTTGAAAGTTTCAGTGTATTGCAAGCAATTTATCTTTGTTTTATTTTCAGTTTTCCTCAAGAATAACCAACGATATGGAAAGCGAAGCCCCTATCAAAAAACGTAGGGAAAATACAACGTGTGTCAACAATTATTTTGATTCTGTTGTGCATTTTAAACAGAAGAGAAACATTTGAGATATCAAGGATATGAAGATGGGCGAATTAACACTGTTTCTAGTATTTGGTTTGTTGTTAAATGATGTATTTACTTTCGATTTGGGTTACACACCGTACAGCTAGGCCACTATCTGACCTGAGTTTTACATCTCATGCCTATTCCTCTTTTTTGTTTTAAAAGAATTGACATTATCTGTGTTAAAATGTAAACAATATGGTAGGCCAACGTCGGGATTGGCCATCTTAGTTTCGTGAATTGTGAAGGCAAGTTAAATTTTGGCGCCAATTCGTACGTAGTTAGCCTGCGTACTCCAAATCGTAAGTCAGATACTGCGCACAACGGTACGGCAGTGACTACTCAAGCTTCTACGTAGCCGTAGTCACCTACGTAGTCAAATCGTAAGCTCTCTAATATCTTTTAAACTACGCATTTCCCATTGAACAAAACGGTTTTGTTAGCTCTAAAACGTTGTAAACAAACGTATTACAACAGTTCTGTCCATGGGAACAGCGTAGAACTTATTATTACAATGGTTTCTTATAGTTCCCCATGAAACTTAGTGAAAACTTAGCCCCGTAATAAGAGTTCACCTCAATATCTTTTAAACTACGCATTTCCCATTGAACAAAACGGTTTTGTTAGCTCTAAAACGTTGTAAACAAACGTATTACAACAGTTTTGTCCATGGGAACAGCGTAGAACTTATTATTACAACGGTTTCTTATAGTTCCCTATGAAACTTAGTGAAAACTTAGCCCCGTAATAAGAGTTCACCTCAATTTCTTTTAAACTACGCATTTCTCATTGAACAAAACAATTTTGTTAGCTCTAGAACGTTGTAAACAAACGTATTACAACAGTTCTGTCCATGGGAACAGCGTAGAACTTATTATTACAACGGTTTCTTATAGTTCCCCATGAAACTTAGTGAAAACTTAGCCCCGTAATAAGAGTTCACCTCAATATCTTTTAAACTACGCATTTCCCATAGAACAAAACGGTTTTGTTAGCTCTAAAACGTTGTAAACAAACGTATTACAACAGTTCTGTCCATGGGAACAGCGTAGAACTTATTATTACAACGGTCTCTTATAGTTCCCCATGAAACTTAGTGAAAACTTAGCCCCGTAATAAGAGTTCACCTCAATATCTTTTAAACTACGCATTTCCCATTGAACAAAACGGTTTTGTTAGCTCTAAAACGTTGTAAACAAACGCATTACAACAGTTCTGTCCATGGGAACAGCGTAGAACTTATTATTACAACGGTTTCTTATAGTTCCCCATGAAACTTAGTGAAAACTTAGCCCCGTAATAAGAGTTCACCTCAATATCTTTTAAACTACGCATTTCCCATTGAACAAAACGGTTTTGTTAGCTCTAAAACGTTGTAAACAAACGTATTACAACAGTTCTGTCCATGGGAACAGCGTAGAACTTATTATTACAACGGTTTCTTATAGTTCCCCATGAAACTTAGTGAAAACTTAGCCCCGTAATAATCACCTCAATATCTTTTAAACTACGTATTTCCCATTGAACAAAACGGTTTTTGTTAGCTCTAAAACGTTGTAAACAAAAGTATTACAACAGTTCTGTCCATGGGAACAGCGTAGAACTTATTTAATTACAACGGTTTCTTATAGTTCCCCATGAACTTAGTGAAAAACTTAGCCCCGTAATAAGAGTTCACCTCAATATCTTTTAAAACTACGCTTTTCCCATTGAACAAAACGGTTTTGTTAGCTCTAAAACGTTGTAAACAAACGTATTACAACAGTTCTGTCCATGGGAACAGCGTAGAACTTATTATTACAACGGTTTCTTATAGTTCCCCATGAAACTTAGTGAAAACTTAGCCCCGTAATAAGAGTTCACCTCAATATCTTTTAAACTACGCATTTCCCATTGAACAAAACGGTTTTGTTAGCTCTAAAACGTTGTAAACAAACGTATTACAACAGTTCTGTCCATGGGAACAGCGTAGAACTTATTATTACAACGGTTTCTTATAGTTCCCCATGAAAATTAGTGAAAACTTAGCCCCGTAATAAGAGTTCACCTCAATATCTTTTAAACTACGCATTTCCCATTGAACAAAACGGTTTTGTTAGCGCTAAAACGTTGTAAACAAACGTATTACAACAGTTCTGTCCATGGGAACAGCGTAGAACTTATTATTACAACGGTTTCTTATAGTTCCCCATGAAACTTAGTGAAAACTTAGCCCCGTAATAAGAGTTCACCTCAATATCTTTTAAACTACGCATTTCCCATTGAACAAAACGGTTTTGTTAGCTCTAAAACGTTGTAAACAAACGTATTACAACAGTTCTGTCCATGGGAACAGCGTAGAACTTATTATTACAACGGTTTCTTATAGTTCCCCATGAAACTTAGTGAAAACTTAGCCCCGTTATAAGAGTTCACCTCAATATCTTTTAAACTACGCATTTCCCATTGAACAAAACGGTTCTGTTAGCTCTAAAACGTTGTAAACAAACGTATTACAACAGTTCTGTCCATGGGAACAGCGTAGAACTTATTATTACAACGGTTTCTTATAGTTTCCACATAAAACTTAGTGAAAACTTAGCCCCGTAATAAGAGTTCACCTCAATACTTTTAAACTACGCATTTCCCATTGAACAAAACGGTTTTGTTAGCTCTAAAACATTGTAAACAAACGTATTTACAACAGTTCTGTCCATGGGAACAGCGTAGAACTTATTATTACAACGGTTTCTTATAGTTCCCCATGAAACTTAGTGAAAAATTTGCCCGGTAATAAGAGTCCACCTCAATATCTTTTAAACTACGCATTTCCCATTGAACAAAACGGTTTTGTTAGCTCTAAAACGTTGTAAACAAACGTATTACAACAGTTCTGTCCATGGGAAACAGCGTAGAGCTTATTATTACAACGGTTTCTTATAGTTCCCCATGAAACTTAGTGAAAACTTAGCCCCGTAATAAGAGTTCACCTCAATATCTTTTAAACTACGCATTTCCCATTGAACAAAACGGTTTTGTTAGCTCTAAAACGTTGTAAACAAACGTATTACAACAGTTCTGTCCATGGGAACAGCGTAGAACTTTTTATTACAACGGTTTCTTATAGTTCCCCATGAAACTTAGTGAAAACTTAGCCCCGTAATAAGAGTTCACCTCAATATCTTTTAAACTACGCATTTCCATTGAACAAAACGGTTTTGTTAGCTCTAAAACGTTGTAAACAAACGTATTACAACAGTTCTGTCCATGGGAACAGCGTAGAACTTATTATTTCAACGGTTTCTTATAGTTCCCCATGAAACTTAGTGAAAACTTAGCCCCTTAATAAGAGTTCACCTCAATATCTTTTAAACTACGCATTTCCCATTGAACAAAACAGATTTGTTAGCTCTAAAACGTTGTAAACAAACGTATTACAACAGTTCTGTCCATGGGAACAGCGTAGAACTTATTATTATAATGGTTTGTTATAGTTCCCCATGAAACTTAGTGAAAACTTAGCCCCGTAATAAGAGTTCACCTCAATTTCTTTTAAACTACGCATTTCCCTTTGAACAAATGGTTTTGTTAGCTCTAAAACGTTGTAAACAAACGTATTACAACAGTTCTGTCCATGGGAACAGCGTAGAACTTATTATTACAACGGTTTCTTATAGTTCCCAATGAAACTTAGTGAAAACTTAGCCCCGTAATAAGAGTTCACCTCAATATCTTTTAAACTACGCATTTCCCATTGAACAAAACGGTTTTGTTAGCTCTAAAACGTTGTAAACAAACGTATTACAACAGTTCTGTCCATGGGAACAGCGTAGAACTTATTATTACAACGGTTTCTTATAGTTCCCCATGAAACCTTAGTGAAAACTTAGCCCCGTAATAAGAGTTCACCTCAATATCTTTTAAACTACGCATTTCCCATTGAACAAAACGGTTTTGTTAGCTCTAAAACGTTGTAAACAAACGTATTACAACAGTTCTGTCCATGGGAACAGCGTAGAACTTATTATTACAACGGTTTCTTATAGTTCCCCATGAAACTTAGTGAAAACTTAGCCCGTAATAAGAGTTCACCTCAATATCTTTTAAACTACGCATTTCCCATTGAACAAAACGGTCCTGTTAGCTCTAAAACGTTGTAAACAAACGTATTACAACAGTTCTGTCCATGGGAACAGCGTAGAACTTATTATTTCAACGGTTTCTTATAGTTCCCCATTAAACTTAGTGAAAACTTAGCCCCGTAATAAGAATTCACCTCAATATCTTTTAAACTACGCATTTCCCATTGAACAAAATGGTTTTGTTAACTCTAAAAACGTTGTAAACAAACGTATTACAACAGTTCTGTCCATGGGAACAGCGTAGAACTTATTATTTCAACGGTTTCTTATAGTTCCCCATTAAACTTAGTGAAAACTTAGCCCCGTAATAAGAATTCACCTCAATATCTTTTAAACTACGCATTTCCCATTGAACAAAATGGTTTTGTTAACTCTAAAACGTTGTAAACAAACGTATTACAACAGTTCTGTCCATGGGAACAGCGTAGAACTTATTATTACAACGGTTTCTTATAGTTCCCAATGAAACTTAGTGAAAACTTAGCCCCGTAATAAGAGTTCATTTCAATATCTTTTAAACTACGCATTTCCCATTGAACAAAACGGTTATGTTAGCTCTAAAACGTTGTAAACAAACGTATTACAACAGTTCTGTCCATGGGAACAGCGTAGAACTTATTATTACAACGGTTTCTTATAGTTCCCCATGAAACTTAGTGAAAACTTAGCCCCGTAATAAGAGTTCACCTCAATATCTCTTAAACTACGCATTTCCCATTGAACAAAACAGATTTGTTAGCTCTAAAACGTTGTAAACAAACGTATTACAACAGTTCTGTCCATGGGAACAGCGTAGAACTTATTATTACAACGGTTTCTTATAGTTCCCCATGAAACTTAGTGAAAACTTAGCCCCGTAATAAGAGTTCACCCCAATATCTTTTAAACTACGCATTTCCCATTGAACAAAATGGTTTTGTTAGCTCTAAAACGTTGTAAACAAACGTATTACAACAGTTCTGTCCATGGGAACAGCGTAGAACTTTTATTACAACGGTTTCTTATAGTTCCCCATTAAACTTAGTGAAAACTTAGCCCCGTAATAAGAGTTCACCTCAATATCTTTTAAGCTACGCATTTCCCATTGAACAAAATGGTTTTGTTAGCTCTAAAACGTTGTAAACAAACGTATTACAACAGTTCTGTTCATGGGAACAGCGTAGAATTTATTATTACAACGGTTTCTTATAGTTCCCCATGAAACTTAGTGAAAACTTAGCCCCGTAATAAGAGTTCACCTCAATATCTTTTAAGCTACGCATTTCCCATTGAACAAAATGGTTTTGTTAGCTCTAAAACGTTGTAAACAAACGTATTACAACAGTTCTGTCTATGGGAACAGCGTAGAACTTATTATTACAATGGTTTCTTATAGTTTCCCATGAAACTTAGTGAAAACTTAGCCCCGTAATAAGAGTTCACCTCAATATCTTTTAAACTACGCATTTCCCATTGAACAAAACAGATTTGTTAGCTCTAAACGTTGTAAACAAACGTATTACAACAGTTCTGTCCATGGGAACAGCGTAGAACTTATTATTACAACGGTTTCTTATAGTTCCCCATGAAACTTAGTGAAAACTTAGCCCCGTAATAAGAGTTCACCTCAATATCTTTTAAACTACGCATTTCCCATTGAACAAAACGGTTTTGTTAGCTCTAAAACGTTGTAAACAAACGTATTACAACAGTTCTGTCCATGGGAACAGCGTAGAACTTATTATTACATTGGTTTTTTATAGTTCCCCATGAAACTTAGTGAAAACTTAGCCCCGTAATAAGAGTTCACCTCAATATCTTTTAAACTACGCATTTACCATTGAACAAAACAGTTTTGTTAGCTCTAAAACGTTGTAAACAAACGTATTACAACATTTCTGTCCATGGGAACAGCGTAGAACTTATTATTACAACGGTTTCTTATAGTTCCCATGAAAGTTAGTGAAAACTTAGCCCCGTAATAAGAGTTCACCTCAATATCTTTTAAACTACGCATTTCCCATTGAACAAAACGGTTTTGTTAGCTCCAAAACGTTGTAAACAAACGTATTACAACAGTTCTGTCCATGGGAACAGCGTAGAACTTATTATTACAACGGTTTCTTATAGTTCCCTATGAAACTTAGTGAAAACTTAGCCCCGTAATAAGAGTTGGCCTCAATATCTTTTAAACTACGCATTTCCCATTGAACAAAACGGTTTTTGTTAGCTCTAAAACGTTGTAAACAAACGTATTACAACAGTTCTGTCCATGGGAACAGCGTAGAACTTATTATTACAACGGTTTCTTATAGTTCCCCATGAAACTTAGTAAAAACTTAGCCCCGTAATAAGAGTTCACCTCAATATCTTTTAAACCTACGCATTTCCCATTGAACAAAACGGTTTTCTTAGCTCTAAAACGTTGTAAACAAACGTATTACAACAGTTCTGTCCATGGGAACAGCGTAGAACTTATTATTACAACGGTTTCTTATAGTTTCCCATGAAACTTAGTGAAAACTTAGCCCCGTAATAAGAGTTCACCTCAATATCTTTTAAACTACGCATTTCCCATTGAACAAAACGGTTTTGTTAGCTCTAAAACGTTGTAAACAAACGTATTACAACAGTTCTGTCCATGGGAACAGCGTAGAACTTATTATTACAACGGTTTCTTATAGTTCCCCATGAAACTTAGTGAAAACTTAGCCCCGTAATAAGAGTTCACCTCAATATCTTTTAAACTACGCATTTCCCATTGAACAAAACGGTCCTATTAGCTCTAAAACGTTGTAAACAAACGTATTACAACAGTTCTGTCCATGGGAACAGCGTAGAACTTATTATTTCAACGGTTTCTTATAGTTCCCCATGAAACTTAGTGAAAACTTAGCCCCGTAATAAGAGTTCACCTCAATATCTTTTAAACTACGCATTTCCCATTGAACAAAACGGTTTTGTTAGCTCTAAAACGTTGTAAACAAACGTATTACAACAGTTCTGTCCATGGGAACAGCGTAGAACTTATTATTACAACGGTTTCTTATAGTTCCCCATGAAACTTAGTGAAAACTTAGCCCCGTAATAAGAGTTCACCTCAATATCTTTTAAACTACGCATTTCCCATTGAACAAAACGGTCCTGTTAGCTCTAAAACGTTGTAAACAAACATATTACAACAGTTCTGTCCATGGGAACAGCGTAGAACTTATTATTTCAACGGTTTCTTATAGTTCCCCATAAAACTTAGTGAAAACTTAGCCCCGTAATAAGAGTTCACCTCAATATCTTTTAAACTACGCATTTCCCATTGAACAAAATGGTTTTGTTAGCTCTAAAACGTTGTAAACAAACGTATTACAACAGTTCTGTCCATGGGAACAGCGTAGAACTTATTATTACAACGGTTTCTTATAGTTCCCCATGAAACTTAGTGAAAACTTAGCCCCGTAATAAGAGTTCACCTCAATATCTTTTAAACTACGCATTTCCCATTGAACAAAACGGTTATGTTAGCTCTAAAACGTTGTAAACAAACGTATTACAACAGTTCTGTCCATGGGAACAGCGTAGAACTTATTATTACAACGGTTTCTTATAGTTCCCCATGAAACTTAGTGAAAACTTAGCCCCGTTATCAGAGTTCACCTCAATATCTTTTAAACTACGCATTTCCCATTGAACAAAACAGATTTGTTAGCTCTAAAACGTTGTAAACAAACGTATTACAACAGTTCTGTCCATGGGAACAGCGTAGAACTTATTATTACAATGGTTTCTTATAGTTCCCCATGAAACTTAGTGAAAACTTAGCCCCGTAATAAGAGTTCACCTCAATATCTTTTAAACCTACGCATTTCCCATTGAACAAAACAGATTTGTTAGCTCTAAAACGTTGTAAACAAACGTATTACAACAGTTCTGTCCATGGGAACAGCGTAGAACTTATCATTATAATGGTTTCTTATAGTTCCCCATGAAACTTAGTGAAAACTTAGCCCCGTAATAAGAGTTCACCTCAATTTCTTTTAAACTACGCATTTCCCTTTGAACAAAATGGTTTTGTTAGCTCTAAAACGTTGTAAACAAACGTATTACAACAGTTCTGTCCATGGGAACAGCGTAGAACTTATTATTACAACGGTTTCTTATAGTTCCCCATGAAACTTAGTGAAAACTTAGCCCCGTAATAAGAGTTCACCTCAATATCTTTTAAACTACGCATTTCCCATTGAACAAAACGGTTTTGTTAGCTCTAAAACGTTGTAAACAAACGTATTACAACAGTTCTGTCCATGGGAACAGCGTAGAACTTATTATTACAACGGTTTCTTATAGTTCCCCATGAAACTTAGTGAAAACTTAGCCCTGTAATAAGAGTTCACCTCAATATCTTTTAAACTACGCATTTCCCATTGAACAAAACGGTTTTGTTAGCTCTAAAACGTTGTAAACAAACGTATTACAACAGTTCTGTCCATGGGAACAGCGTAGAACTTATTATTACAACGGTTTCTTATAGTTCCCCATGAAACTTAGTGAAAACTTAGCCCCGTTATCAGAGTTCACCTCAATATCTTTTAAACTACGCATTTCCCATTGAACAAAACAGATTTGTTAGCTCTAAAACGTTGTAAACAAACGTATTACAACAGTTCTGTCCATGGGAACAGCGTAGAACTTATTATTACAACGGTTTCTTATAGTTCCCCATGAAACTTAGTGAAAACTTAGCCCCGTAATAAGAGTTCACCTCAATATCTTTTAAACTACGCATTTCCCATTGAACAAAACGGTTTTGTTAGCTCTAAAACGTTGTAAACAAACGTATTACAACAGTTCTGTCCATGGGAACAGCGTAGAACTTATTATTACAACGGTTTCTTATAGTTCCCCATGAAACTTAGTGAAAACTTAGCCCCGTAATAAGAGTTCACCTCAATATCTTTTAAACTACGCATTTCCCATTGAACAAAACGGTCCTGTTAGCTCTAAAACGTTGTAAACAAACGTATTACAACTGTTCTGTCCATGGGAACAGCGTAGAACTTATTATTTCAACGGTTTCTTATAGTTCCCCATGAAACTTAGTGAAAACTTAGCCCCGTAATAAGAGTTCACCTCAATATCTTTTAAACTACGCATTTCCCATTGAACAAAATGGTTTTGTTAGCTCTAAAATGTTGTAAACAAACGTATTACAACAGTTCTGTTCATGGGAACAGCGTAGAACTTATTATTACAACGGTTTCTTATAGTTCCCCATGAAACTTAGTGAAAACTTAGCCCCGTAATAAGAGTTCACCTCAATATCTTTTAAACTACGCATTTCCCATTGAACAAAACGGTTATGTTAGCTCTAAAACGTTGTAAACAAACGTATTACAACAGTTCTGTCCATGGGAACAGCGTAGAACTTATTATTACAACGGTTTCTTATAGTTTCCCATGAAACTTAGTGAAAACTTAGCCCCGTAATAAGAGTTCACCTCAATATCTTTTAAACTACGCATTTCCCATTGAACAAAACGGTTTTGTTAGCTCTAAAACGTTGTAAACAAACGTATTACAACAGTTCTGTCCATGGGAAGAGCGTAGAACTTATTATTACAACGGTTTCTTATAGTTCCCCATGAAACTTAGTGAAAACTTAGCCCCGTAATAAGAGTTCACCTCAATATCTTTTAAACTACGCATTTCCCATTGAACAAAACGGTTTTGTTAGCTCTAAAACGTTGTAAACAAACGTATTACAACAGTTCTGTCCATGTGAACAGCGTAGAACTTATTATTACAACGGTTTCTTATAGTTCTCCATGAAACTTAGTGAAAACTTAGCCCCGTAATAAGAGTTCACCTCAATATCTTTTAAACTACGCATTTCCCATTGAACAAAACGGTTTTGTTAGCTCTAAAACGTTGTAAACAAACGTATTACAACAGTTCTGTCCATGGGAACAGCGTAGAACTTATTATTACAACGGTTTCTTATAGTTCCCCATGAAACTTAGTGAAAACTTAGCCCCGTAATAAGACTTCACCTCAATATCTTTTAAACTACGCATTTCCCATTGAACAAAACGGTTTTGTTAGCTCTAAAACGTTGTAAACAAACGTATTACAACAGTTCTGTCCATGGGAACAGCGTAGAACTTATTATTATAATGGTTTCTTATAGTTCCCCATGAAACTTAGTGAAAACTTAGCCCCGTAATAAGAGTTCACCTCAATATCTTTTAAACTACGCATTTCCCTTTGAACAAAATGGTTTTGTTAGCTCTAAAACGTTGTAAACAAACGTATTACAACAGTTCTGTCCATGGGAACAGCGTAGAACTTATTATTACAACGGTTTCTTATAGTTCCCCATGAAACTTAGTGAAAACTTAGCCCCGTAATAAGAGTTCACCTCAATATCTTTTAAACTACGCATTTCCCATTGAACAAAACGGTTTTGTTAGCTCTAAAACGTTGTAAACAAACGTATTACAACAGTTCTGTCCATGGGAAGAGCGTAGAACTTATTATTACAACGGTTTCTTATAGTTCCCCATGAAACTTAGTGAAAACTTAGCCCCGTAATAAGAGTTCACCTCAATATCTTTTAAACTACGCATTTCCCATTGAACAAAACGGTTTTGTTAGCTCTAAAACGTTGTAAACAAACGTATTACAACAGTTCTGTCCATGAGAACAGCGTAGAACTTATTATTACAACGGTTTCTTATAGTTCTCCATGAAACTTAGTGAAAACTTAGCCCCGTAATAAGAGTTCACCTCAATATCTTTTAAACTACGCATTTCCCATTGAACAAAACGGTTTTGTTAGCTCTAAAACGTTGTAAACAAACGTATTACAACAGTTCTGTCCATGGGAACAGCGTAGAACTTATTATTACAACGGTTTCTTATAGTTCCCCATGAAACTTAGTGAAAACTTAGCCCCGTAATAAGAGTTCACCTCAATATCTTTTAAACTACGCATTTCCCATTGAACAAAACGGTTTTGTTAGCTCTAAAACGTTGTAAACAAACGTATTACAACAGTTCTGTCCATGGGAACAGCGTAGAACTTATTATTACAACGGTTTCTTATAGTTCCCCATGAAACTTAGTGAAAACTTAGGCCCGTAATAAGAGTTCACCTCAATATCTTTTAAACTACGCATTTCCCATTGAACAAAACGGTCCTGTTAGCTCTAAAACGTTGTAAACAAACGTATTACAACAGTTCTGTCCATGGGAACAGCGTAGAACTTATTATTTCAACGGTTTCTTATAGTTCCCCATGAAACTTAGTGAAAACTTAGCCCCGTAATAAGAGTTCACCTCAATATCTTTTAAACTACGCATTTCCCATTGAACAAAATGGTTTTGTTAGCTCTAAAATGTTGTAAACAAACGTATTACAACAGTTCTGTTCATGGGAACAGCGTAGAACTTATTATTACAACGGTTTCTTATAGTTCCCCATGAAACTTAGTGAAAACTTAGCCCCGTAATAAGAGTTCACCTCAATATCTTTTAAACTACGCATTTCCCATTGAACAAAACGGTTATGTTAGCTCTAAAACGTTGTAAACAAACGTATTACATCAGTTCTGTCCATGGGAACAGCGTAGAACTTATTATTACAACGGTTTCTTATAGTTCCCCATGAAACTTAGTGAAAACTTAGCCCCGTAATAAGAGTTCACCTCAATATCTTTTAAACTACGCATTTCCCATTGAACAAAACAGATTTGTTAGCTCTAAAACGTTGTAAACAAACGTATTACAACAGTTCTGTCCATGGGAACAGCGTAGAACTTATTATTAAAATGGTTTCTTATAGTTTCCCATGAAACTTAGTGAAAACTTAGCCCCGTAATAAGAGTTCACCTCAATATCTTTTAAACTACGCATTTCCCATTGAACAAAACGGTTTTGTTAGCTCTAAAACGTTGTAAACAAACGTATTACAACAGTTCTGTCCATGGGAAGAGCGTAGAACTTATTATTACAACGGTTTCTTATAGTTCCCCATGAAACTTAGTGAAAACTTAGCCCCGTAATAAGAGTTCACCTCAATATCTTTTAAACTACGCATTTCCCATTGAACAAAACGGTTTTGTTAGCTCTAAAACGTTGTAAACAAACGTATTACAACAGTTCTGTCCATGAGAACAGCGTAGAACTTATTATTACAACGGTTTCTTATAGTTCTCCATGAAACTTAGTGAAAACTTAGCCCCGTAATAAGAGTTCACCTCAATATCTTTTAAACTACGCATTTCCCATTGAACAAAACGGTTTTGTTAGCTCTAAAACGTTGTAAACAAACGTATTACAACAGTTTTGTCCATGGGAACAGCGTAGAACTTATTATTACAATGGTTTCTTATAGATCCCCATGAAACTTAGTGAAAACTTAGCCCCGTAATAAGACTTCACCTCAATATCTTTTAAACTACGCATTTCCCATTGAACAAAACGGTTTTGTTAGCTCTAAAACGTTGTAAACAAACGTATTACAACAGTTCTGTCCATGGGAACAGCGTAGAACTTATTATTATAATGGTTTCTTATAGTTCCCCATGAAACTTAGTGAAAACTTAGCCCCGTAATAAGAGTTCACCTCAATTTCTTTTAAACTACGCATTTCCCTTTGAACAAAATGGTTTTGTTAGCTCTAAAACGTTGTAAACAAACGTATTACAACAGTTCTGTCCATGGGAACAGCGTAGAACTTATTATTACAACGGTTTCTTATAGTTCCCCATGAAACTTAGTGAAAACTTAGCCCCGTAATAAGAGTTCACCTCAATATCTTTTAAACTACGCATTTCCCATTGAACAAAACGGTTTTGTTAGCTCTAAAACGTTGTAAACAAACGTATTACAACAGTTCTGTCCATGGGAACAGCGTAGAACTTATTATTTCAACGGTTTCTTATAGTTCCCCATGAAACTTAGTGAAAACTTAGCCCCGTAATAAGAGTTCACCTCAATATCTTTTAAACTACGCATTTCCCATTGAACAAAATGGTTTTGTTAGCTCTAAAATGTTGTAAACAAACGTATTACAACAGTTCTGTTCATGGGAACAGCGTAGAACTTATTATTACAACGGTTTCTTATAGTTCCCCATGAAACTTAGTGAAAACTTAGCCCCGTAATAAGAGTTCACCTCAATATCTTTTAAACTACGCATTTCCCATTGAACAAAACGGTTATGTTAGCTCTAAATCGTTGTAAACAAACGTATTACAACAGTTCTGTCCATGGGAACAGCGTAGAACTTATTATTACAACGGTTTCTTATAGTTCCCCATGAAACTTAGTGAAAACTTAGCCCCGTAATAAGAGTTCACCTCAATATCTTTTAAACTACGCATTTCCCATTGAACAAAACGGTTTTGTTAGCTCTAAAACGTTGTAAACAAACGTATTACAACAGTTCTGTCCATGAGAACAGCGTAGAACTTATTATTACAACGGTTTCTTATAGTTCTCCATGAAACTTAGTGAAAACTTAGCCCCGTAATAAGAGTTCACCTCAATTTCTTTTAAACGACGCATTTCCCTTTGAACAAAATGGTTTTGTTAGCTCTAAAACGTTGTAAACAAACGTATTACAACAGTTCTGTCCATGGGAACAGCGTAGAACTTATTATTACAACGGTTTCTTATAGTTCCCCATGAAACTTAGTGAAAACTTAGCCCCGTAATAAGAGTTCACCTCAATATCTTTTAAACTACGCATTTCCCATTGAACAAAACGGTTTTGTTAGCTCTAAAACGTTGTAAACAAACGTATTACAACAGTTCTGTCCATGAGAACAGCGTAGAACTTATTATTACAACGGTTTCTTATAGTTCTCCATGAAACTTAGTGAAAACTTAGCCCCGTAATAAGAGTTCACCTCAATATCTTTTAAACTACGCATTTCCCATTGAACAAAACGGTTTTGTTAGCTCTAAAACGTTGTAAACAAACGTATTACAACAGTTCTGTCCATGGGAACAGCGTAGAACTTATTATTACAACGGTTTCTTATAGTTCCCCTATGAAACTTAGTGAAAACTGAGCCCCGTAATAAGAGTTCACCTCAATATCTTTTAAACTACGCATTTCCCATTGAACAAAACGGTTTTGTTAGCTCTAAAACGTTGTAAACAAACGTATTACAACAGTTCTGTCCATGGGAACAGCGTAGAACTTATTATTACAACGGTTTCTTATAGTTCCCCATGAAACTTAGTAAAAACAAAGCCCCGTAATAAGAGTTCACCTCAATATCTGTTAAACTACGCACTTCCCATTGAACAAAACGGTTTTGTTAGCTCTAAAACGCTGTAAACAAACGTATTACAACAGTTCTGTCCATGGGAACAGCGTAGAACTTATTATTACAACGGTTTCTTATAGTTCCCCATGAAACTTAGTGAAAACTTAGCCCCGTAATAAGAGTTCACCTCAATATCTTTTAAACTACGCATTTCCCATTGAACAAAACGGTTTTGTTAGCTCTAAAACGTTGTAAACAAACGTATTACAACAGTTCTGTCCATGGGAACAGCGTAGAACTTATTATTACAACGATTTCTTATAGTTACCCATGAAACTTAGTGAAAACTTAGCCCCGTAATAAGAGTTCACCTCAATATCTTTTAAACTACGCATTTCCCATTGAACAAAACGGTTTTGTTAGCTCTAAAACGTTGTAAACAAACGTATTACAACAGTTCTGTCCATGGGAACAGCGTAGAACTTATTATTTCAACGGTTTCTTATAGTTCCCCATGAAGCTTAGTGAAAACTTAGCCCCGTAATTAGAGTTCACCTCAATATCTTTTAAACTACGCATTTCCCATTGAACAAAATGGTTTTGTTAGCTCTAAAACTTTGTAAACAAACGTATTACAACAGTTCTGTCCATGGGAACAGCGTAGAACTTATTATTACAACGGTTTCTTATAGTTCCCCATGAAACTTAGTGAAAACTTAGCCCCGTAATAAGAGTTCACCTCAATATCTTTTAAACTACGCATTTCCCATTGAACAAAACGGTTATGTTAGCTCTAAAACGTTGTAAACAAACGTATTACAACAGTTCTGTCCATGGGAACAGCGTAGAACTTATTATTACAACGGTTTCTTATAGTTCCCCATGAAACTTAGTGAAAACTTAGCCCCGTAATTAGAGTTCACCTCAATATCTTTTAAACTACGCATTTCCAATTGAACAAAACAGTTTTGTTAGCTCTAAAACGTTGTAAACAAACGTATTACAACAGTTCTGTCCATGGGAACAGCGTAGAACTTATTATTACAACGGTTTCTTATAGTTCCCCATGAAACTTAGTGAAAACTTAGCACCGTAATAAGAGTTCACCTCAATATCTTTTTAACTACGCATTTCCCATTCAACAAAACAGTTTTGTTAGCTCTAAAACGTTGTAAACAAACGTATTACAACAGTTCTGTCCATGGGAACAGCGTAGAACTTATTATTACAACGGTTTCTTATAGTTCCCCATGAAACTTAGTGAAAACTTAGCCCCGTAATAAGAGATCACCTCAATATCTTTTAAACTACGCATTTCCCATTGAACAAAACGGTTTTGTTAGCTCTAAAACGTGGTAAACAAACGTATTACAACAGTTCTGTCCATGGGAACAGCGTAGAACTTATTATTACAACGGTTTCTTATAGTTCCCCATGAAACTTAGTGAAAACTTAGCCCCGTAATAAGAGTTCACCTCAATATCTTTTAAACTACGCATTTCCCATTGAACAAAACGGTTTTGTTAGCTCTAAAACGTTGTAAACAAACGTATCACAACAGTTCTGTCCATGGGAACAGCGTAGAACTTATTATTACAACGGTTTCTTATAGTTCCCCATGAAACTTAGTGAAAACTTAGCCCCGTAATAAGAGTTCACCTCAATATCTTTTAAACTACGCATTTCCCATTGAACAAAATTGTTTTGTTAGCTCTAAAACGTTGTAAACAAACGTATTACAACAGTTCTGTTCATGGGAACAGCGTAGAACTTATTATTACAACGGTTTCTTATAGTTCCCCATGAAACTTAGTGAAAACTTAGCCCCGTAATAAGAGTTCACCTCAATATCTTTTAAACTACGCATTTCTTATTGAACAAAACGGTTATGTTAGCTCTAAAACGTTGTAAACAAACGTATTACAACAGTTCTGTCCATGGGAACAGCGTAGAACTTATCATTACAACGGTTACTTATAGTTCCCCATGAAACTTAGTGAAAACTTAGCCCCGTAATCAGAGTTCACCTCAATATCTTTTAAACTACGCATTTCCCATTGAACAAAACAGATTTGTTAGCTCTAAAACGTTGTAAACAAACGTATTACAACAGTTCTGTCCATGGGAACAGCGTAGAACTTATTATTACAATGGTTTCTTATAGTTCCCCATGAAACTTAGTGAAAACTTAGCCCCGTAATAAGAGTTCACCTCAATATCTTTTAAACTACGCATTTCCCATTGAACAAAACAGATTTGTTAGCTCTAAAACGTTGTAAACAAACGTATTACAACAGTTCTGTCCATGGGAACAGTGTAGAACTTATTATTATAATGGTTTCTTATAGTTCCCCATGAAACTTAGTGAAAACTTAGCCCCGTAATAAGAGTTCACCTCAATTTCTTTTAAACTACGCATTTCCCTTTGAACAAAATGGTTTTGTTAGCTCTAAAACGTTGTAAACAAACGTATTACAACAGTTCTGTCCATGGGAACAGCGTAGAACTTATTATTACAACGGTTTATAGTTCCCCATGAAACTTAGTGAAAACTTAGCCCCGTAATAAGAGTTCACCTCAATATCTTTTAAACTACGCATTTCCCATTGAACAAAACGGTTTTGTTAGCTCTAAAACGTTGTAAACAAACGTATTACAACAGTTCTGTCCATGGGAACAGCGTAGAACTTATTATTACAACGGTTTCTTATAGTTCCCCATGAAACTTAGTGAAAACTTAGCCCTGTAATAAGAGTTCACCTCAATATCTTTTAAACTACTTATTTCCCATTGAACAAAACGGTTTTGTTAGCTCTAAAACGTTGTAAACAAACGTATTACAACAGTTCTGTCCATGGGAACAGCGTAGAACTTATCATTACAACAGTTTCTTATAGTTCCCCATGAAACTTAGTGAAAACTTAGCCCCGTTATAAGAGTTCACCTCAATATCTTTTAAACTACGCATTTCCCATTGAACAAAACGGTTTTGTTAGCTCCAAAACGTTGTAAACAAACGTATTACAACAGTTCTGTCCATGGGAACAGCGTAGAACTTATTATTACAACGGTTTCTTATAGTTCCCTATGAAACTTAGTGAAAACTTAGCCCCGTAATAAGAGTTGGCCTCAATATCTTTTAAACTACGCATTTCCCATTGAACAAAACGGTTTTGTTAGCTCTAAAACGTTGTAAACAAACGTATTACAACAGTTCTGTCCATGGGAACAGCGTAGAACTTATTATTACAACGGTTTCTTATAGTTCCTCATGAAACTTAGTAAAAACTTAGCCCCGTAATAAGAGTTCACCTCAATATCTTTTAAACTACGCATTTCCCATTGAACAAAACGGTTTTCTTAGCTCTAAAACGTTGTAAACAAACGTATTACAACAGTTCTGTCCATGGGAACAGCGTAGAACTTATTATTACAACGGTTTCTTATAGTTTCCCATGAAACTTAGTGAAAACTTAGCCCCGTAATAAGAGTTCACCTCAATATCTTTTAAACTACGCATTTCCCATTGAACAAAACGGTTTTGTTAGCTCTAAAACGTTGTAAACAAACGTATTACAACAGTTCTGTCCATGGGAACAGCGTAGAACTTATTATTACAACGGTTTCTTATAGCTCCCCATGAAACTTAGTGAAAACTTAGCCCCGTAATAAGAGTTCACCTCAATATCTTTTAAACTACGCATTTCCCATTGAACAAAACGGTTTTGTTAGCTCTAAAACGTTGTAAACAAACGTATTACAACAGTTCTGTCCATGGGAACAGCGTAGAACTTATTATTACAACGGTTTCTTATAGTTCCCCATGAAACTTAGTGAAAACTTAGCCCCGTAATAAGAGTTCACCTCAATATCATTTAAACTACGCATTTCCCATTGAACAAAACGGTCCTGTTAGCTCTAAAACGTTGTAAACAAACGTATTACAACAGTTCTGTCCATGGGAACAGCGTAGAACTTATTATTTCAACGGTTTCTTATAGTTCCCCATAAAACTTAGTGAAAACTTAGCCCCGTAATAAGAGTTCACCTCAATATCTTTTAAACTACGCATTTCCCATTGAACAAAATGGTTTTGTTAGCTCTAAAACGTTGTAAACAAACGTATTACAACAGTTCTGTCCATGGGAACAGCGTAGAACTTATTATTACAACGGTTTTTTATAGTTCCCCATGAAACTTAGTGAAAACTTAGCCCCGTAATAAGAGTTCACCTCAATATCTTTTAAACTACGCATTTCCCATTGAACAAAACGGTTATGTTAGCTCTAAAACGTTGTAAACAAACGTATTACAACAGTTCTGTCCATGGGAACAGCGTAGAACTTATTATTTCAACGGTTTCTTATAGTTCCCCATGAAACTTAGTGAAAACTTAGCCCCGTAATAAGAGTTCACCTCAATATCTTTTAAACTACGCATTTCCCATTGAACAAAACGGTTTTGTTAGCTCTAAAACGTTGTAAACAAACGTATTACAACAGTTCTGTCCATGGGAACAGCGTAGAACTTATTATTACAACGGTTTTTTATAGTTCCCCATGAAACTTAGTGAAAACTTAGCCCCGTAATAAGAGTTCACCTCAATATCTTTTAAACTACGCATTTCCCATTGAACAAAACGGTTATGTTAGCTCTAAAACGTTGTAAACAAACGTATTACAACAGTTCTGTCCATGGGAACAGCGTAGGACTTATTATTACAACGGTTTCTTATAGTTCCTCATGAAACTTAGTAAAAACTTAGCCCCGTAATAAGAGTTCACCTCAATATCTTTTAAACTACGCATTTCCCATTGAACAAAACGGTTTTCTTAGCTCTAAAACGTTGTAAACAAACGTATTACAACAGTTCTGTCCATGGGAACAGCGTAGAACTTATTATTACAACGGTTTCTTATAGTTTCCCATGAAACTTAGTGAAAACTTAGCCCCGTAATAAGAGTTCACCTCAATATCTTTTAAACTACGCATTTCCCATTGAACAAAACGGTTTTGTTAGCTCTAAAACGTTGTAAACAAACGTATTACAACAGTTCTGTCCATGGGAACAGCGTAGAACTTATTATTACAACGGTTTCTTATAGTTCCCCATGAAACTTAGTGAAAACTTAGCCCCATAATAGGAGTTCACCTCAATATCTTTTAAACTACGCATTTCCCATTTAACAAAACGGTTTTGTTAGCTCTAAAACGTTGTAAACAAACGTATTACAACAGTTCTGTCCATGGGAACAGCGTAGAACTTATTATTACAACGTTTTCTTATAGTTCCCCATGAAACTTAGTGAAAACTTAGCCCCGTAATAAGAGTTCACCTCAATATCTTTTAAACTACGCATTTCCCATTGAACAAAACGGTTTTGTTAGCTCTAAAACGTTGTAAACAAACGTATTACAACAGTTCTGTCCATGGGAACAGCGTAGAACTTATTATTACAACGGTTTCTTATAGTTCCCCATGAAACTTAGTGAAAACTTAGCCCCGTAATAAGAGTTCACCTCAATATCTTTTAAACTACGCATTTCCCATTGAACAAAACGGTTTTGTTAGCTCTAAAACGTTGTAAACAAACGTATTACAACAGTTCTGTCCATGGGAACAGCGTAGAACTTATTATTACAACGGTTTCTTATAGTTCCCCATGAAACTTAGTGAAAACTTAGCCCCGTAATAAGAGTTCACCTCAATATCTTTTAAACTACGCAATTCCCATTGAACAAAACGGTTTTGTTAGCTCTAAAACGTTGTAAACAAACGTATTACAACAGTTCTGTCCATGGGAACAGCGTAGAACTTATTATTACAACGGTTTCTTATAGTTCCTCATGAAACTTAGTAAAAACTTAGCCCCGTAATAAGAGTTCACCTCAATATCTTTTAAACTACGCATTTCCCATTGAACAAAACGGTTTTCTTAGCTCTAAAACGTTGTAAACAAACGTATTACAACAGTTCTGTCCATGGGAACAGCGTAGAACTTATTATTACAACGGTTTCTTATAGTTTCCCATGAAACTTAGTGAAAACTTAGCCCCGTAATAAGAGTTCACCTCAATATCTTTTAAACTACGCATTTCCCATTGAACAAAACGGTTTTGTTAGCTCTAAAACGTTGTAAACAAACGTATTACAACAGTTCTGTCCATGGGAACAGCGTAGAACTTATTATTACAACGGTTTCTTATAGCTCCCCATGAAACTTAGTGAAAACTTAGCCCCGTAATAAGAGTTCACCTCAATATCTTTTAAACTACGCATTTCCCATTGAACAAAACGGTCCTGTTAGCTCTAAAACGTTGTAAACAAACGTATTACAACAGTTCTGTCCATGGGAACAGCGTAGAACTTATTATTTCAACGGTTTCTTATAGTTCCCCATGAAACTTAGTGAAAACTTAGCCCCGTAATAAGAGTTCACCTCAATATCTTTTAAACTACGCATTTCCCATTGAACAAAACGGTTTTGTTAGCTCTAAAACGTTGTAAACAAACGTATTACAACAGTTCTGTCCATGGGAACAGCGTAGAACTTATTATTACAACGGTTTCTTATAGTTCCCCATGAAACTTAGTGAAAACTTAGCCCCGTAATAAGAGTTCACCTCAATATCATTTAAACTACGCATTTCCCATTGAACAAAACGGTCCTGTTAGCTCTAAAACGTTGTAAACAAACGTATTACAACAGTTCTGTCCATGGGAACAGCGTAGAACTTATTATTACAACGGTTTCTTATAGTTCCCCATAAAACTTAGTGAAAACTTAGCCCCGTAATAAGAGTTCACCTCAATATCTTTTAAACTACGCATTTCCCATTGAACAAAATGGTTTTGTTAGCTCTAAAACGTTGTAAACAAACGTATTACAACAGTTCTGTCCATGGGAACAGCGTAGAACTTATTATTACAACGGTTTTTTATAGTTCCCCATGAAACTTAGTGAAAACTTAGCCCCGTAATAAGAGTTCACCTCAATATCTTTTAAACTACGCATTTCCCATTGAACAAAACGGTTATGTTAGCTCTAAAACGTTGTAAACAAACGTATTACAACAGTTCTGTCCATGGGAACAGCGTAGAACTTATTATTTCAACGGTTTCTTATAGTTCCCCATGAAACTTAGTGAAAACTTAGCCCCGTAATAAGAGTTCACCTCAATATCTTTTAAACTACGCATTTCCCATTGAACAAAACGGTTTTGTTAGCTCTAAAACGTTGTAAACAAACGTATTACAACAGTTCTGTCCATGGGAACAGCGTAGAACTTATTATTACAACGGTTTCTTATAGTTTCCCATGAAACTTAGTGAAAACTTAGCCCCGTAATAAGAGTTCACCTCAATATCTTTTAAACTACGCATTTCCCATTGAACAAAACGGTTTTGTTAGCTCTAAAACGTTGTAAACAAACGTATTACAACAGTTCTGTCCATGGGAACAGCGTAGAACTTATTATTACAACGGTTTCTTATAGTTCCCCATGAAACTTAGTGAAAACTTAGCCCCATAATAGGAGTTCACCTCAATATCTTTTAAACTACGCATTTCCCATTTAACAAAACGGTTTTGTTAGCTCTAAAACGTTGTAAACAAACGTATTACAACAGTTCTGTCCATGGGAACAGCGTAGAACTTATTATTACAACGTTTTCTTATAGTTCCCCATGAAACTTAGTGAAAACTTAGCCCCGTAATAAGAGTTCACCTCAATATCTTTTAAACTACGCATTTCCCATTGAACAAAACGGTTTTGTTAGCTCTAAAACGTTGTAAACAAACGTATTACAACAGTTCTGTCCATGGGAACAGCGTAGAACTTATTATTACAACGGTTTCTTATAGTTCCCCATGAAACTTAGTGAAAACTTAGCCCCGTAATAAGAGTTCACCTCAATATCTTTTAAACTACGCATTTCCCATTGAACAAAACGGTTTTGTTAGCTCTAAAACGTTGTAAACAAACGTATTACAACAGTTCTGTCCATGGGAACAGCGTAGAACTTATTATTACAACGGTTTCTTATAGTTCCCCATGAAACTTAGTGAAAACTTAGCCCCGTAATAAGAGTTCACCTCAATATCTTTTAAACTACGCAATTCCCATTGAACAAAACGGTTTTGTTAGCTCTAAAACGTTGTAAACAAACGTATTACAACAGTTCTGTCCATGGGAACAGCGTAGAACTTATTATTACAACGGTTTCTTATAGTTCCCCATGAAACTTAGTAAAAACTTAGCCCCGTAATAAGAGTTCACCTCAATATCTTTTAAACTACGCATTTCCCATTGAACAAAACGGTTTTGTTAGCTCTAAAACGGTGTAAACAAACGTATTACAACAGTTCTGTCCATGGGAACAGCGTAGAACTTATTATTACAACGGTTTCTTATAGTTCCCCATGAAACTTAGTGAAAACTTAGCCCCGTAATAAGAGTTCACCTCAATATATTTTAAACTACGCATTTCCCATTGAACAAAACGGTTTTGTTAGCTCTAAAACGTTGTAAACAAACGTATTACAACAGTTCTGTCCATGGGAACAGCGTAGAACTTATTATTACAACGGTTTCTTATAGTTCCCCATGAAACTTAGTGAAAACTTAGCCCCGTAATAAGAGTTCATCTCAATATCTTTTAAACTACGCATTTCCCATTGAACAAAACGGTTTTCTTAGCTCTAAAACGTTGTAAACAAACGTATTACAACAGTTCTGTCCATGGGAACAGCGTAGAACTGATTATTACAACGGTTTCTTATAGTTCCCCATGAAACTTAGTGAAAACTTAGCCCCGTAATAAGAGTTCACCTCAATATCTTTTAAACTACGCATTTCCCATTGAACAAAACGGTTTTGTTAGCTCTAGAACGTTGTAAACAAACGTATTACAACAGTTCTGTCCATGGGAACAGCGTAGAACTTATTATTACAACGATTTCTTATAGTTCGCCATGAAACTTAGTGAAAACTTAGCCCCGTAATAAGAGTTCACCTCAATATCTTTTAAACTACGCATTTCCCATTGAACAAAACGGTTTTGTTAGCTCTAAAACGTTGTAAACAAACGTATTACAACAGTTCTGTCCATGGGAACAGCGTAGAACTTATTATTACAACGGTTTCTTATAGTTCCCCATGAAACTTAGTGAAAACTTAGCCCCGTAATAAGAGTTCACCTCAATATCTTTTAAACTACGCATTTCCCATTGAACAAAACGGTTTTGTTAGCTCTAAAACGTTGTAAACAAACGTATTACAACAGTTCTGTCCATGGGAACAGCGTAGAACTTATTATTACAACGGTTTCTTATAGTTCTCCATGAAACTTAGTGAAAACTTAGCCCCGTAATAAGAGTTCACCTCAATATCTTTTAAACTACGCATTTCCCATTGAACAAAATGGTTTTGTTAGCTCTAAAACGTTGTAAACAAACGTATTTCAACAGTTCTGTCCATGGGAACAGCGTAGAACTTATTATTACAACGGTTTCTTATAGTTCCCCATGAAACTTAGTGAAAACTTAGCCCCGTAATAAGAGTTCACCTCAATATCTTTTAAACTACGCATTTCCCATTGAACAAAACGGTTTTCTTAGCTCTAAAACGTTGTAAACAAACGTATTACAACAGTTCTGTCCATGGGAACAGCGTAGAACTTATTATTACAACGGTTTCTTATAGTTCCCCATGAAAATTAGTGAAAACTTAGCCCCGTAATAAGAGTTCACCTCAATATCTTTTAAACTACGCATTTCCCATTGAACAAAACGGTTTTGTTAGCTCTAAAACGTTGTAAACAAATGTATTACAACAGTTCTGTCCATGGGAACAGCATAGAACTTATTATTACAACGGTTTCTTATAGTTCCCCATGAAACTTAGTGAAAACTTAGCCCTGTAATAAGAGTTCACCTCAATATCTTTTAAACTACGCATTTCCCATTGAACAAAACGGTTTTGTTAGCTCTAAAACGTTGTAAACAAACGTATTACAACAGTTCTGTCAATGGGAACAGCGTAGAACTTAATATTACAACGGTTTCTTATAGTTCCCCATGAAACTTAGTGAAAACTTAGCCCCATAATAGGAGTTCACCTCAATATCTTTTAAACTACGCATTTCCCATTTAACAAAACGGTTTTGTTAGCTCTAAAACGTTGTAAACAAACGTATTACAACAGTTCTGTCCATGGGAACAGCGTAGAACTTATTATTACAACGGTTTCTTATAGTTCCCCATGAAACTTAGTGAAAACTTAGCCCCGTAATAAGAGTTCACCTCAATATCTTTTAAACTACGCATTTCCCATTGAACAAAACGGTTTTGTTAGCTCTAAAACGTTGTAAACAAACGTATTACAACAGTTCTGTCCATGGGAACAGCGTAGAACTTATTATTACAACGGTTTCTTATAGTTCCCCATGAAACTTAGTGAAAACTTAGCCCCGTAATAAGAGTTCACCTCAATATCTTTTAAACTACGCATTTCCCATTGAACAAAACGGTTTTGTTAGCTCTAAAACGTTGTAAACAAACGTATTACAACAGTTCTGTCCATGGGAACAGCGTAGAACTTATTATTACAACGGTTTCTTATAGTTCCCCATGAAACTTAGTGAAAACTTAGCCCCATAATAGGAGTTCACCTCAATATCTTTTAAACTACGCATTTCCCATTTAACAAAACGGTTTTGTTAGCCCTAAAACGTTGTAAACAAACGTATTACAACAGTTCTGTCCATGGGAACAGCGTAGAACTTATTATTACAACGGTTTCTTATAGTTCCCCATGAAACTTAGTGAAAACTTAGCCCCGTAATAAGAGTTCACCTCAATATCTTTTAAACTACGCATTTCCCATTGAACAAAACGGTTTTGTTAGCTCTAAAACG
This sequence comes from Pelagia noctiluca, assembly GCA_963924455.1. NCBI lineage: Eukaryota > Metazoa > Cnidaria > Scyphozoa > Semaeostomeae > Pelagiidae > Pelagia > Pelagia noctiluca. Next base: position 6,178,115 of record OZ004329.1, read on the forward strand.
TTGTAAACAAACGTATTACAACAGTTCTGTCCATGGGAACAGCGAAGAACTTATTATTACAACGGTTTCTTATAGTTCCCCATGAAACTTAGTGAAAACTTAGCCCCGTAATAAGAGTTCACCTCAATATCTTTTAAACTACGCATTTCCCATTGAACAAAACGGTTTTGTTAGCTCTAAAACATTGTAAACAAACGTATTACAACAGTTCTGTCCATGGGAACAGCGTAGAACTTATTATTATAACGGTTTCTTATAGTTCCCCATGAAACTTAGTTAAAACTTAGCCCCGTAATAAGAGTTCACCTCAATATCTTTTAAACTACGCATTTCCCATTGAACAAAACGGTTTTGTTAGCTCTAAAACGTTGTAAACAAACGTATTACAACAGTTCTGTCCATGGGAACAGCGTAGAACTTATTATTACAACGGTTTCTTATAGTTCCCCATGAAACTTAGTGAAAACTTAGCCCCGTAATAAGAGTTCACCTCAATATCTTTTAAACTACGCATTTCCCATTGAACAAAACGGTTTTGTTAGCTCTAAAACGTTGTAAACAAACGTATTACAACAGTTCTGTCCATGGGAACAGCGTAGAACTTATTATTACAACGGTTTCTTATAGTTCCCCATGAAACTTAGTGAAAACTTAGCCCCGTAATAAGAGTTCACCTCAATATCTTTTAAACTACGCATTTCCCATTGAACAAAACGGTTTTGTTAGCTCTAAAACGTTGTAAACAAACGTATTACAACAGTTCTGTCCATGGGAACAGCGTAGAACTTATTATTACAACGGTTTCTTATAGTTACCCATGAAACTTAGTAAAAACTTAGCCCCGTAATAAGAGTTAACCTCAATATCTTTTAAACTACGCATTTCCCATTGAACAAAACGGTTTTGTTAGCTCTAAAACGGTGTAAAAAAACGTATTACAACAGTTCTGTCCATGGGAACAGCGTAGAACTTATTATTACAACGGTTTCTTATAGTTCCCCATGAAACTTAGTGAAAACTTAGCCCCGTTATAAGAGTTCACCTCAATATCTTTTAAACTACGCATTTCCCATTGAACAAAACGGTTTAGTTAGCTCTAAAACGTTGTAAACAAACGTATTACAACAGTTCTGTCCATGGGAACTGCGTAGAACTTATTATTACAACGGTTTCTTAAAGTTCCCCATGAAACTTAGTGAAAACTTAGCCCCGTAATAAGAGTTCACCTCAATATCTTTTAAACTACGCATTTCCCATTGAACAAAACGGTTTTGTTAGCTCTAAAACGTTGTAAACAAACGTATTACAACAGTTCTGTCCATGGGAACAGCGTAGAACTTATTATTACAACGGTTTCTTATAGTTCCCCATGAAACTTAGTAAAAACTTAGCCCCGTAATAAGAGTTCACCTCAATATCTTTTAAACTACGCATTTCCCATTGAACAAAACGGTTTTGTTAGCTCTAAAACATTGTAAACAAACGTATTACAACAGTTCTGTCCATGGGAACAGCGTAGAACTTATTATTATAACGGTTTCTTATAGTTCCCCATGAAACTTAGTTAAAACTTAGCCCCGTAATAAGAGTTCACCTCAATATCTTTTAAACTACGCATTTCCCATTGAACAAAACGGTTTTGTTAGCTCTAAAACGTTGTAAACAAACGTATTACAACAGTTCTGTCCATGGGAACAGCGTAGAACTTATTATTACAACGGTTTCTTATAGTTCCCCATGAAACTTAGTGAAAACTTAGCCCCGTAATAAGAGTTCACCTCAATATCTTTTAAACTACGCATTTCCCATTGAACAAAACGGTTTTGTTAGCTCTAAAACGTTGTAAACAAACGTATTACAACAGTTCTGTCCATGGGAACAGCGTAGAACTTATTATTACAACGGTTTCTTATAGTTCCCCATGAAACTTAGTGAAAACTTAGCCCCGTAATAAGAGTTCACCTCAATATCTTTTAAACTACGCATTTCCCATTGAACAAAACGGTTTTGTTAGCTCTAAAACGTTGTAAACAAACGTATTACAACAGTTCTGTCCATGGGAACAGCGTAGAACTTATTATTACAACGGTTTCTTATAGTTACCCATGAAACTTAGTAAAAACTTAGCCCCGTAATAAGAGTTAACCTCAATATCTTTTAAACTACGCATTTCCCATTGAACAAAACGGTTTTGTTAGCTCTAAAACGGTGTAAAAAAACGTATTACAACAGTTCTGTCCATGGGAACAGCGTAGAACTTATTATTACAACGGTTTCTTATAGTTCCCCATGAAACTTAGTGAAAACTTAGCCCCGTTATAAGAGTTCACCTCAATATCTTTTAAACTACGCATTTCCCATTGAACAAAACGGTTTTGTTAGCTCTAAAACGTTGTAAACAAACGTATTACAACAGTTCTGTCCATGGGAACTGCGTAGAACTTATTATTACAACGGTTTCTTAAAGTTCCCCATGAAACTTAGTGAAAACTTAGCCCCGTAATAAGAGTTCACCTCAATATCTTTTAAACTACGCATTTCCCATTGAACAAAACGGTTTTGTTAGCTCTAAAACGTTGTAAACAAACGTATTACAACAGTTCTGTCCATGGGAACAGCGTAGAACTTATTATTACAACGGTTTCTTATAGTTCCCCATGAAACTTAGTAAAAACTTAGCCCCGTAATAAGAGTTCACCTCAATATCTTTTAAACTACGCATTTCCCATTGAACAAAACGGTTTTGTTAGCTCTAAAACGTTGTAAACAAACGTATTACAACAGTTCTGTCCATGGGAACAGCGTAGAACTTATTATTACAACGGTTTCTTATAGTTCCCCATGAAACTTAGTGAAAACTTAGCCCCGTAATAAGAGTTCACCTCAATATCTTTTAAACTAGGCATTTCCCATTGAACAAAACGGTTTTGTTAGCTCTAAAACGTTGTAAACAAACGTATTACAACAGTTCTGTCCATGGGAACAGCGTAGAACTTATTATTACAACGGTTTCTTATAGTTCCCCATGAAACTTAGTGAAAACTTAGCCCCGTAATAAGAGTTCACCTCAATATCTTTTAAACTACGCATTTCCCATTGAACAAAACGGTTTTATTAGCTCTAAAACGTTGTAAACAAACGTATTACAACAGTTCTGTCCATGGGAACAGCGTAGAACTTATTATTACAACGGTTTCTTATAGATCCCCACGAAACTTAGTAAAAACTTAGCCCCGTAATAAGAGTTCACCTCAATATCTTTTAAACTACGCATTTCCCATTGAACAAAACGGTTTTGTTAGCTCTAAAACAATGTAAACAAACGTATTACAACAGTTCTGTCCATGGAAACAGCGTAGAACTTATTATTACAACGGTTTCTTATAGTTCCCCGTGAAACTTAGTGAAAACTTAGCCCCGTAATAAGAGTTCACCTCAATATCTTTTAAACTACGCATTTCCCATTGAACAAAACGGTTTTGTTAGCTTTAAAACGTTGTAAACAAACGTATTACAACAGTTCTGTCCATGGGAACAGCGTAGAACTTATTATTACAACGGTTTCTTATAGTTCCCCATGAAACTTAGTGAAAACTTAGCCCCGTAATAAGAGTTCACCTCAATATCTTTTAAAGTACGCATTTCCCATTGAACAAAACGGTTTTCTTAGCTCTAAAACGGTGTAAACAAACGTATTACAACAGTTCTGTCCATGGGAACAGCGTAGAACTTATTATTACAACGGTTTCTTATAGTTGTCCATGAAACTTAGTAAAAACTTAGCCCCGTAATAAGAGTTCACCTCAATATCTTTTAAACTACGCATTTCCCATTGAACAAAACGGTTTCGTTAGCTCTAAAACGTTTTAAACAAATGTATTACAATAGTACTGTCCATGGAAACAGCGTAGAACTTATTATTACAACGGTTTCTTATAGTTCCCCATGAGACTTAGTGAAAACTTAGCCCCGTTATAAGAGTTCACCTCAATATCTTTTAAACTACGCATTTCCCATTGAACAAAACGGTTTTGTTAGCTCTAAAACGTTGTAAACAAACGTATTACAAAAATTCTGTCCATGGGAACAGCGTAGAACTTATTATTACAACGGTTTCTTATAGTTCCCCATGAAACTTAGTGAAAACTTAGCCCCGTAATAAGAGTTCACCTCAATATCTTTTAAACTACGCATTTCCCATTGAACAAAACGGTTTTATTAGCTCTAAAACGTTGTAAACAAACGTATTACAACAGTTCTGTCCATGGAAACAGCGTAGAACTTATTATTACAACGGTTTCTTATAGATCCCCATGAAACTTAGTAAAAACTTAGCCCCGTAATAAGAGTTCACCTCAATATCTTTTAAACTACGCATTTCCCATTGAACAAAACGGTTTTGTAAGCTCTAAAACAATGTAAACAAACGTATTACAACAGTTCTGTCCATGGAAACAGCGTAGAACTTATTATTACAACGGTTTCTTATAGTTCCCCGTGAAACTTAGTGAAAACCTAGCCCCATAATAAGAGTTCACCTCAATATCTTTTCAACTACTCATTTCCCATTGAACAAAACGGTTTTGTTAGCTTTAAAACGTTGTAAACAAACGTATTACAACAGTTCTGTCCATGGGAACAGCGTAGAACTTATTATTACAACGGTTTCTTATAGTTCCCCATGAAACTTAGTAAAAACTTAGCCCCGTAATAAGAGTTCACCTCAATATCTTTTAAAGTACGCATTTCCCATTGAACAAAACGGTTTTCTTAGCTCTAAAACGTTGTAAACAAACGTATTACAACAGTTCTGTCCATGGGAACAGCGTAGAACTTATTATTACAACGGTTTCTTATAGTTCCCCATGAAACTTAGTGAAAACTTAGCCCCGTAATAAGAGTTCACCTCAATATCTTTTAAACTACGCATTTCCCATTGAACAAAACGGTTTTGTTAGCTCTAAAACGTTTTAAACAAATGTATTACAATAGTTCTGTCCATGGAAACAGCGTAGAACTTATTATTACAACGGTTTCTTATAGTTCCCCATGAGACTTAGTGAAAACTTAGCCCCGTAATAAGAGTTCACCTCAATATCTTTTAAACTACGCATTTCCCATTGAACAAAACGGTTTTGTTAGCTCTAAAACGTTGTAAACAAACGTATTACAACAGTTCTGTCCATGGGAACAGCGTAGAACTTATTATTACAACGGTTTCTTATAGTTCCCCATGAAACTGAGTGAAAACTTAGCCCCGTAATAAGAGTTCACCTCAATATCTTTTAAACTACGCATTTCCCATTGAACAAAACGGTTTTGTTAGCTCTAAAACGTTGTAAACAAACGTATTACAACAGTTCTGTCCATGGGAACAGCGTAGAACTTATTATTTCGACGGTTTCTTATAGTTCCCCATGAAACTAAGTGAAAACTTAGCCCCGTAATGAGAGTTCACCTCAATATCTTTTAAACTACGCATTTCCCATTGAACAAAATGGTTTTGTTAGCTCTAAAACGTTGTAAACAAACGTATTACAACAGTTCTGTCCATGGGAACAGCGTAGAACTTATTATAACAACGGTTTCTTATAGTTCCCCATGAAACTTAGTGAAAACTTACCCCCGTAATAAGAGTTCACTTCAATATCTTTTAAACTACGCATTTCCCATTGAACAAAACGGTTTTGTTAGCTCTAAAACGTTGTAAACAAACGTATTACAACAGTTCTGTCCATGGGAACAGCGTAGAACTTATTATTACAACGGTTTCTTATAGATCCCCATGAAACTTAGGGAAAACTTAGCCCCGTAATAAGAGTTCACCTCAATATCTTTTAAACTACGCATTTCCCATTGAACAAAACGGTTTTGTTAGCTCTAAAACAATGTAAACAAACGTATTACAACAGTTCTGTCCATGGGAACAGCGTAGAACTTATTATTACAACGGTTTCTTATAGTTCCCCGTGAAACTTAGTGAAAACTTAGCCCCGTAATAAGAGTTCACCTCAATATCTTTTAAACTACGCATTTCCCATTGAACAAAACGGTTTTGTTAGCTTTAAAACGTTGTAAACAAACGTATTACAACAGTTCTGTCCATGGGAACAGCGTAGAACTTATTATTACAACGGTTTCTTATAGTTCCCCATGAAACTTAGTGAAAACTTAGCCCCGTAATAAGAGTTCACCTCAATATCTTTTAAACTACGCCTTTCCCATTGAACAAAACGGTTTTGTTAGCTCTAAAACGTTGTAAACAAACGTATTACAACAGTTCTGTCCATGGGAACAGCGTAGAACTTATTATTACAACGGTTTTTTATAGTTCCCCATGAAACTTAGTGAAAACTTAGCCCCGTAAAAAGAATTCACCGCAATATCTTTTAAACTACGCATTTCCCATTGAACAAAACGGTTTTGTTAGCTCTAAAACGTTGTAAACAAACGTATTACAACAGTTCTGTCCATGGGAACAGCGTAGAACTTATTATTACAACGGTTTCTTATAGTTCCCCATGAAACTTAGTGAAAACTTAGCCCCATAATAAGAGTTCACCTCAATATCTTTTAAACTACGCATTTCCCATTTAACAAAACGGTTTTGTTAGCTCTAAAACGTTGTAAACAAACGTATTACAACAGTTCTGTCCATGGGAACAGCGTAGAACTTATTATTACAACGGTTTCTTATAGTTCCCCATGAAACTTAGTGAAAACTTAGCCCCGTAATAAGAGTTCACCTCAATATCTTTTAAACTACGCATTTCCCATTGAACAAAACGGTTTTGTTAGCTCTAAAACGTTGTAAACAAACGTATTACAACAGTTCTGTCCATGGGAACAGCGTAGAACTTATTATTACAACGGTTTCTTATAGTTCCCCATGAAACTTAGTGAAAACTTAGCCCCGTAATAAGAGTTCACCTCAATATCTTTTAAACTACGCATTTCCCATTGAACAAAACGGTTTTCTTAGCTCTAAAACGTTGTAAACAAACGTATTACAACAGTTCTGTCCATGGGAACAGCGTAGAACTTATTATTACAACGGTTTCTTATAGTTCCCCATGAAACTTAGTGAAAACTTAGCCCCGTAATAAGAGTTCACCTCAATATCTTTTAAACTACGCATTTCCCATTGAACAAAACGGTTTTGTTAGCTCTAAAATGTTGTAAACAAACGTATTACAACAGTTCTGTCCATGGGAACAGCGTAGAACTTATTATTACAAAGGTTTCTTATAGTTCCCCATGAAACTTAGTAAAAACTTAGTCCCGTAATAAGAGTTCACCTCAATATCTTTTAAACTACGCATTTCCCATTGAACAAAACGGTTTTGTTAGCTCTAAAACGGTGTAAACAAACGTATTACAACAGTTCTGTCCATGGGAACAGCGTAGAACTTATTATTACAACGGTTTCTTATAGTTCCCCATGAAACTTAGTGAAAACTTAGCCCCGTAATAAGAGTTCACCTCAATATCTTTTAAACTACGCATTTCCCATTGGACAAAACTGTTTTGTTAGCTCTAAAACGTTGTAAACAAACGTATTACAACAGTTCTGTCCATGGGAACAGCGTAGAACTTATTATTACAACGGTTTCTTATAGTTCCCCATGAAACTTAGTGAAAACTTAGCCCCGTAATAAGAGTTCACCTCAATATCTTTTAAACTACGCATTTCCCATTGAACAAAACGGTTTTATTAGCTCTAAAACGTTGTAAACAAACGTATTACAACAGTTCTGTCCATGGGAACAGCGTAGAACTTATTATTACAACGGTTTCTTATAGTTCCCCATGAAACTTAGTAAAAACTTAGCCCCGTAATAAGAGTTCACCTCAATATCTTTTAAACTACGCATTTCCGATTGAACAAAACGGTTCTGTTAGCTCTAAAACGTTGTAAACAAACGTATTACAACAGTTCTGTTCATGAGAACAGCGTAGAACTTATTATTACAACGGTTTCTTATAGTTCCTCATGAAACTTAGTGAAAGTTTAGCCCGGTAATAAGAGTTCACCTCAATATCTTTTAAACTACGCATTTCCCATTGAACAAAACGGTTTTGTTAGCTTTAAAACGTTGTAAACAAACGTATTACAACAGTTCTGTCCATGGGAACAGCGTAGAACTTATTATTACAACGGTTTCTTATAGTTCCCCATGAAACTTAGTGAAAACTCAGCCCCGTAATAAGAGTTCACCTCAATATCTTTTAAACTACGCATTTCCCATTGAACAAAACGGTTTTGTTAGCTCTAAAACGTTGTAAACAAACGTATTACAACAGTTCTGTCCATGGGAACAGCGTAGAACTTATTTATACAACGATTTCTTATAGTTCCCCATGAAACTTAGTAAAAACTTAGCCCCGTAATAAGAGTTCACCTCAATATCTTTTAAACTACGCATTTCCCATTTAACAAAACGGTTTTGTTAGCTCTAAAACGTTGTAAACAGACGTATTACAACAGTTCTGTCCATGAGAACAGCGTAGAACTTATTATTACAACGGTTTCTTATAGTTCCCCATGAAACTTAGTGAAAACTTAGCCCGGTAATAAGAGTTCACCTCAATATCTTTTAAACTACGCATTTCCCATTGAACAAAACGGTTTTGTTAGCTCTAAAACGTTGTAAACAAACGTATTACAACAGTTCTGTCCATGGGAACAGCGTAGAACTTATTATTACAACGGTTTCTTATAGTTCCCCATGAAACTTAGTGAAAACTTGGCCCCGTAATAAGAGTTCACCTCAATATCTTTTAAACTACGCATTTCCCATTGAACAAAACGGTTTTGTTAGCTCTAAAACGTTGTAAACAAACGTATTACAACAGTTCTGTCCATGGGAACAGCGTAGAACTTATTATTTCGACGGTTTCTTATAGTTCCCCATGAAACTAAGTGAAAACTTAGCCCCGTAATGAGAGTTCACCTCAATATCTTTTAAACTACGCATTTCCCATTGAACAAAATGGTTTTGTTAGCTCTAAAACGTTGTAAACAAACGTATTACAACAGTTCTGTCCATGGGAACAGCGTAGAACTTATTATAACAACGGTTTCTTATAGTTCCCCATGAAACTTAGTGAAAACTTACCCCCGTAATAAGAGTTCACTTCAATATCTTTTAAACTACGCATTTCCCATTGAACAAAACGGTTTTGTTAGCTCTAAAACGTTGTAAACAAACGTATTACAACAGTTCTGTCCATGGGAACAGCGTAGAACTTATTATTACAACGGTTTCTTATAGATCCCCATGAAACTTAGTGAAAACTTAGCCCCGTAATAAGAGTTCACCTCAATATCTTTTAAACTACGCATTTCCCATTGAACAAAACGGTTTTGTTAGCTCTAAAACAATGTAAACAAACGTATTACAACAGTTCTGTCCATGGGAACAGCGTAGAACTTATTATTACAACGGTTTCTTATAGTTCCCCGTGAAACTTAGTGAAAACTTTGCCCCGTAATAAGAGTTCACCTCAATATCTTTTAAACTACGCATTTCCCATTGAACAAAACGGTTTTGTTAGCTTTAAAACGTTGTAAACAAACGTATTACAACAGTTCTGTCCATGGGAACAGCGTAGAACTTATTATTACAACGGTTTCTTATAGTTCCCCATGAAACTTAGTGAAAACTTAGCCCCGTAATAAGAGTTCACCTCAATATCTTTTAAACTACGCCTTTCCCATTGAACAAAACGGTTTTGTTAGCTCTAAAACGTTGTAAACAAACGTATTACAACAGTTCTGTCCATGGGAACAGCGTAGAACTTATTATTACAACGGTTTTTTATAGTTCCCCATGAAACTTAGTGAAAACTTAGCCCCGTAAAAAGAATTCACCGCAATATCTTTTAAACTACGCATTTCCCATTGAACAAAACGGTTTTGTTAGCTCTAAAACGTTGTAAACAAACGTATTACAACAGTTCTGTCCATGGGAACAGCGTAGAACTTATTATTACAACGGTTTCTTATAGTTCCCCATGAAACTTAGTGAAAACTTAGCCCCATAATAAGAGTTCACCTCAATATCTTTTAAACTACGCATTTCCCATTTAACAAAACGGTTTTGTTAGCTCTAAAACGTTGTAAACAAACGTATTACAACAGTTCTGTCCATGGGAACAGCGTAGAACTTATTATTACAACGGTTTCTTATAGTTCCCCATGAAACTTAGTGAAAACTTAGCCCCGTAATAAGAGTTCACCTCAATATCTTTTAAACTACGCATTTCCCATTGAACAAAACGGTTTTGTTAGCTCTAAAACGTTGTAAACAAACGTATTACAACAGTTCTGTCCATGGGAACAGCGTAGAACTTATTATTACAACGGTTTCTTATAGTTCCCCATGAAACTTAGTGAAAACTTAGCCCCGTAATAAGAGTTCACCTCAATATCTTTTAAACTACGCATTTCCCATTGAACAAAACGGTTTTCTTAGCTCTAAAACGTTGTAAACAAACGTATTACAACAGTTCTGTCCATGGGAACAGCGTAGAACTTATTATTACAACGGTTTCTTATAGTTCCCCATGAAACTTAGTGAAAACTTAGCCCCGTAATAAGAGTTCACCTCAATATCTTTTAAACTACGCATTTCCCATTGAACAAAACGGTTTTGTTAGCTCTAAAATGTTGTAAACAAACTTATTACAACAGTTCTGTCCATGGGAACAGCGTAGAACTTATTATTACAAAGGTTTCTTATAGTTCCCCATGAAACTTAGTAAAAACTTAGTCCCGTAATAAGAGTTCACCTCAATATCTTTTAAACTACGCATTTCCCATTGAACAAAACGGTTTTGTTAGCTCTAAAACGGTGTAAACAAACGTATTACAACAGTTCTGTCCATGGGAACAGCGTAGAACTTATTATTACAACGGTTTCTTATAGTTCCCCATGAAACTTAGTGAAAACTTAGCCCCGTTATCAGAGTTCACCTCAATATCTTTTAAACTACGCATTTTCCATTGAACAAAACGGTTTTGTTAGCTCTAAAACGTTGTAAACAAACGTATTACAACAGTTCTGTCCATGGGAACAGCGTAGAACTTATTATTTCAACGGTTTCTTATAGTTCCCCATGAAACTTAGTGAAAACTTAGCCCCGTAATAAGTGTTCACCTCAATATCTTTTAAACTACGCATTTCCCATTGAACAAAACGGTTTTGTTAGCTCTAAAACGTTGTAAACAAACGTATTACAACAGTTCTGTCCATGGGAATAGCGTAGAACTTATTATTACAACGGTTTCTTATAGTTCCCCATGAAATTTAGTGAAAACTTAGCCCCGTAATAAGAGTTCACCTCAATATCTTTTAAACTACGCATTTCCCATTGAACAAAACGGTTTTGTTAGCTCTAAAACGTTGTAAACAAACGTATTACAACAGTTCTGTCCAAGGGAACAGCGTAGAACTTATTATTACAACGGTTTCTTAAAGTTCCCCATGAAACTTAGTGAAAACTTAGCCCCGTAATAAGAGTTCACCTCAATATCTTTTAAACTACGCATTTCCCATTGAACAAAACGGTTTTGTTAGGTCTAAAACGTTGTAAACAAACGTATTACAACAGTTCTGTCCATGGGAACAGCGTAGAACTTATTATTACAACGGTTTCTTATAGTTCCCCATGAAACTTAGTTAAAACTTAGCCCCGTAATAAGAGTTCACCTCAATATCTTTTAAACTACGCATTTCCCATTGAACAAAACGGTTTTGTTAGCTCTAAAACGTTGTAAACAAACGTATTACAACAGTTCTGTCCATGGGAACAGCGAAGAACTTTTTATTACAACGGTTTCTTATAGTTCCCCATGAAACTTAGTGAAAACTTAGCCCCGTAATAAGAGTTCACCTCAATATCTTTTAAACTACGCATTTCCCATTGAACAAAACGGTTTTGTTAGCTCTAAAACGTTGTAAACAAACGTATTACAACAGTTCTGTCCATGGGAACAGTGAGAACTTATTATTACAACGGTTTCTTATAGTTCCCCATGAAACTTAGTGAAAACTTAGCCCCGTAATAAGAGTTCACCTCAATATCTTTTAAACTACGCATTTCCCATTGAACAAAACGGTTTTGTTAGCTCTAAAACGTTGTAAACAAACGTATTACAACAGTTCTGTCCATGGGAACAGCGTAGAACTTATTATTACAACGGTTTCTTATAGTTCCCCATGAAACTTAGTGAAAACTTAGCCCCGTAATAAGAGTTCACCTCAATATCTTTTAAACTACGCATTTCCCATTGAACAAAACGGTTTTATTAGCTCTAAAACGTTGTAAACAAACGTATTACAACAGTTCTGTCCATGGGAACAGCGTAGAACTTATTATTATAACGGTTTCTTATAGTTCCCCATGAAACTTAGTAAAAACTTAGCCCCGTAATAAGAGTTCACCTCAATATCTTTTAAACTACGCATTTCCCATTGAACAAAACGGTTCTGTTAGCTCTAAAACGTTGTAAACAAACGTATTACAACAGTTCTGTTCATGAGAACAGCGTAGAACTTATTATTACAACGGTTTCTTATAGTTCCTCATGAAACTTAGTGAAAGTTTAGCCCGGTAATAAGAGTTCACCTCAATATCTTTTAAACTACGCATTTCCCATTGAACAAAACGGTTTTGTTAGCTTTAAAACGTTGTAAACAAACGTATTACAACAGTTCTGTCCATGGGAACAGCGTAGAACTTATTATTACAACGGTTTCTTATAGTTCCCCATGAAACTTAGTGAAAACTCAGCCCCGTAATAAGAGTTCACCTCAATATCTTTTAAACTACGCATTTCCCATTGAACAAAACGGTTTTGTTAGCTCTAAAACGTTGTAAACAAACGTATTACAACAGTTCTGTCCATGGGAACAGCGTAGAACTTATTTATACAACGATTTCTTATAGTTCCCCATGAAACTTAGTGAAAACTTAGCCCCGTAATAAGAGTTCACCTCAATATCTTTTAAACTACGCATTTCCCATTTAACAAAACGGTTTTGTTAGCTCTAAAACGTTGTAAACAGACGTATTACAACAGTTCTGTCCATGAGAACAGCGTAGAACTTATTATTACAACGGTTTCTTATAGTTCCCCATGAAACTTAGTGAAAACTTAGCCCGGTAATAAGAGTTCACCTCAATATCTTTTAAACTACGCATTTCCCATTGAACAAAACGGTTTTGTTAGCTCTAAAACGTTGTAAACAAACGTATTACAACAGTTCTGTCCATGGGAACAGCGTAGAACTTATTATTACAACGGTTTCTTATAGTTCCCCATGAAACTTAGTGAAAACTTAGCCCCGTAATAAGAGTTCACCTCAATATCTTTTAAACTACGCATTTCCCATTGAACAAAACGGTTTTGTTAGCTCTAAAACGTTGTAAACAAACGTATTACAACAGTTCTGTCCATGGGAACAGCGTAGAACTTATTATTACAATGGTTTCTTATAGTTCCCCATGAAACTTAGTGAAAACTTAGCCCCGTAATAAGAGTTCACCTCAATATCTTTTAAACTACGCATTTCCCATTGAACAAAACGGTTTGGTTAGCTCTAAAACGTTGTAAACAAACTTATTACAACAGTTCTGTCCATGGGAACAGCGTAGAACTTATTATTACAACGGTTTCTTATAGTTCCCCATGAAACTTAGTGAAAACTTAGCCCCGTAATAAGAGTTCAGCTCAATATCTTTTAAACTACGCATTTCCCATTGAACAAAACGGTTTTGTTAGCTCTAAAACGTTGTAGACAGACGTATTACAACAGTTCTGTCCATGGGAACAGCGTAGAACTTATTATTACAACGGTTTCTTATAGTTCCCCATGAAACTTAGTGAAAACTTAGCCCCGTAATAAGAGTTCACCTCAATATCTTTTAAACTACGCATTTCCCATTGAACAAAACGGTTTTGTTAGCTCTAAAACGTTGTAAACAAACGTATTACAACAGTTCTGTCCATGGGAACAGCGTAGAACTTATTATTACAACGGTTTCTTATAGTTCCCCATGAAACTTAGTGAAAACTTAGCCCCGTAATAAGAGTTCACCTCAATATCTTTTAAACTACGCCTTTCCCATTGAACAAAACGGTTTTGTTAGCTCTAAAACGTTGTAAACAAACGTATTACAACAGTTCTGTCCATGGGAACAGCATAGAACTTATTATTACAACGGTTTCTTATAGTTCCCCATGAAACTTAGTGAAAACTTAGCCCCGTAATAAGAGTTCACCTAAATATCTTTTAAACTACGCATTTCCCATTGAACAAAACGGTTTTGTTAGCTCTAAAACGTTGTAAACAAACGTATTACAACAGTTCTGTCCATGGGAACAGCGTAGAACTTATTATTACAACGGTTTCTTATAGTTCCCCATGAAACTTAGTGAAAACTTAGCCCCGTAATAAGAGTTCACCTCAATATCTTTGAAACTACGCATTTCCCATTGAACAAAACGGTTTTGTTAGCTCTAAAACGTTGTAAACAAACGTATTACAACAGTTCTGTCCATGGGAACAGCGTAGAACTTATTATTACAACGATTTCTTATAGTTCCCCATGAAACTTAGTAAAAACTTAGCCCCGTAATAAGAGTTCACCTCAATATCTTTTAAACTACGCATTTCCCATTGAACAAAACGGTTTTGTTAGCTCTAAAACGGTGTAAACAAACGTATTACAACAGTTCTGTCCATGGGAACAGCGTAGAACTTATTATTACAACGGTTTCTTATAGTTCCCCATGAAACTTAGTGAAAACTTAGCCCCGTAATAAGAGTTCACCTCAATATCTTTTAAACTACGCATTTTCCATTTAACAAAACGGTTTTGTTAGCTCTAACACGTTGTAAGCAGACGTATTACAACAGTTCTGTCCATGGGAACAGCGTAGAACTTATTATTACAACGGTTTCTTATAGTTCCCCATGAAACTTAGTGAAAACTTAGCCCCGTAATAAGAGTTCACCTCAATATCTTTTAAACTACGCATTTCCCATTGAACAAAACGGTTTTGTTAGCTCTAAAACGTTGTAAACAAACGTATTACAACAGTTCTGTCCATGGGAACAGCGTAGAACTTATAGTTACAACGGTTTCTTATAGTTCCCCATGAAACTTAGTGAAAACTTAGCCCCGTAATAAGAGTTCACCTCAATATCTTTTAAACTACGCATTTCCCATTGAACAAAACGTTTTTGTTAGCTCTAAAACGTTGTAAACAAACGTATTACAACAGTTCTGTTCATGGGAACAGCGTAGAACTTCTTATTACAACGGTTTCTTATAGTTCCCCATGAAACTTAGTGAAAACTTAGCCCCGTAATAAGAGTTCACCTCAATATCTTTTAAACTACGCATTTCCCATTGAACAAAACAGTTTTGTTAGCTCTAAAACGTTGTAAACAAACGTATTACAACAGTTCTGTCCATGGGAACAGTGTAGAACTTATTATTACAACGGTTTCTTATAGTTCCCCATGAAACTTAGTGAAAACTTAGCCCCGTAATAAGAGTTCACCTCAATATCTTTTAAACTACGCATTTCCCGTTGAACAAAACGGTTTTGTTAGCTCTAAAACGTTGTCAACAAACGTATTACAACAGATCTGTCCATAGGAACAGCGTAGAACTTATTATTACAACGATTTCTTATAGTTCCCCATGAAACTTAGTGAAAACTTAGCCCCGTAATAAGAGTTCACCTCAATATCTTTTAAACTACGCATTTCCCATTGAACAAAACGGTTTTGTTAGCTCTAAAACGTTGTAAACAAACGTATTACAACAGTTCTGTTCATGGGAACAGCGTAGAACTTATTATTACAACGGTTTCTTATAGTTCCCCATGAAACTTAGTGAAAACTTTGCCCTGTAATAAGAGTTCACCTCAATATCTTTTAAACTACGCATTTCCCATTGAACAAAACGGTTTTGTTAGCTCTAAAACGTTGTAAACAAACGTATTACAACAGTTCTGTCCATGGGAACAGCGTAGAACTTATTATTACAACGGTTTCTTATAGTTCCCCATGAAACTTAGTGAAAACTTAAGCCCGTAATAAGAGTTCACCTCAATATCTTTTAAACTACGCATTTCCCATTGAACAAAACGGTTTTGTTAGCTCTAAAACGTTGTAAACAAACGTATTACAAAAGTTCTGTCCATGGGAACAGCGTAGAACTTATTATTACAACGGTTTCTTATAGTTCCCCATGAAACTTAGTAAAAACTTAGCCCCGTAATAAGAGTTCACCTCAATATCTTTTAAACTACGCATTTCCTATTGAACAAAACGGTTTTGTTAGCTCTAGAACGGTGTAAACAAACGTATTACAACAATTCTGTCCATGGGAACAGCGTAGAACTTATTATTACAACGGTTTCTTATAGTTCCCCATGAAACTTAGTGAAAACTTAGCCCCGTAATAAGAGTTCACCTCAATATCTTTTAAACTACGCATTTCCCATTGAACAAAACGGTTTTGTTAGCTCTAAAACGTTGTAAACAAACGTATTACAATAGTTCTGTCCATGGGAACAGTGTAGAACTTATTATTACAACGGTTTCTTATAGTTCCCCATGAAACTTAGTGAAAACTTAGCCCCGTAATAAGAGTTCACCTCAATATCTTTTAAACTACGCATTTCCCATTGAACAAAACGGTTTTGTTAGCTCTAAAACGTTGTAAACAAACGTATTACAACAGTTCTGTCCATGGGAACAGCGTAGAACTTATTATTACAACGGTTTCTTATAGTTCCCCATGAAACTTAGTGAAAACTTAAGCCCGTAATAAGAGTTCACCTCAATATCTTTTAAACTACGCATTTCCCATTGAACAAAACGGTTTTGTTAGCTCTAAAACGTTGTAAACAAACGTATTACAACAGTTCTGTCCATGGGAACAGCGTAGAACTTATTATTACAACGGTTTCTTATAGTTCCCCATGAAACTTAGTAAAAACTTAGCCCCGTAATAAGAGTTCACCTCAATATCTTTTAAACTACGCATTTCCTATTGAACAAAACGGTTTTGTTAGCTCTAGAACGGTGTAAACAAACGTATTACAATAGTTCTGTCAGTGGGAACAGTGTAGAACTTATTATTACAACAGTTTCTTATAGTTCCCCATGAAACTTAGTGAAAACTTAGCCCCGTAATAAGAGTTCACCTCAATATCTTTTAAACTACGCATTTCCCATTGAACAAAACGGTTTTGTTAGCTCTAAAATGTTGTAAACAAACGTATTACAACAGTTCTGCCATAGGAACAGCGTAGAACTTATTATTACAACGATTTCTTATAGTTCCCCATGAAACTTAGTGAAAACTTAGCCCCGTAATAAGAGTTCACCTCAATATCTTTTAAACTACGCATTTCCCATTGAACAAAACGGTTTTGTTAGCTCTAAAACGTTGTAAACAAACGTATTACCACAGTTCTGTCCATGGGAACAGCGTAGAACTTATTATTACAACGGTTTCTTATAGTTCCCCATGAAACTTAGTGAAAACTTTGCCCTGTAATAAGAGTTCACCTCAATATCTTTTAAACTACGCATTTCCCATTAAACAAAACGGTTTTGTTAGCTCTAAAACGTTGTAAACAAACGTATTACAACAGTTCTGTCCATGGGAACAGCGTAGAACTTATTATTACAACGGTTTCTTATAGTTCCCGATGAAACTTAGTAAAAACTTAGCCCCGTAATAAGAGTTCACCTCAATATACTTTTAAACTACGCATTTCCCATTGAAAAAAACGGTTTTGTTAGCTCTAAAACGTTGTAAACAAACGTATTACAACAGTTCTGTCCATGGAAACAGCGTAGAACTTATTATTACAACGGTTTCTTATAGTTCCCCATGAAACTTAGTGAAAACTTAGCCCCATTATAAGAGTTCACCTCAATATCTTTTAAACTACGCATTTCCCATTGAAAAAAACGGTTTTGTTAGCTCTAAAACGTTGTCAACAAACGTATTACAACAGTTCTGTCCATGGGAACAGCGTAGAACTTATTATTACAACGGTTTCTTATAGTTCCCCATGAAACTTAGTGAAAACTTAGCCTCGTAACAAGAGTTCACCTCAATATGTTTTAAACTACGCATTTCCCATTGAACAAAACGGTTTTGTTAGCTCTAAAACGTTGTAAACAAACGTATTACAACAGTTCTGTCCATGGGAACAGCGTAGAACTTATTATTACAACGGTTTCTTATAGTTCCCCATGAAACTTAGTGAAAACTTAGCCCCGTAATAAGAGTTCACCTCAATATATTTTAAACTACGCATTTCCCATTGAACAAAACGGTTTTGTTAGCTCTAAAACGTTGTAAACAAACGTATTACAACAGTTCTGTCCATGGGAACAGCGTAGAACTTATTATTACAACGGTTTCTTATAGTTCCCCATGAAGCTTAGTGAAAACTTTGCCCCGTAATAAGAGTTCACCTCAATATCTTTTAAACTACGCATTTCCTATTGAACAAAACGTTTTTGTTAGCTCTAAAACGTTGTAAACAAACGTATTACAACAGCTCTGTCCATGGGAACAGCGTAGAACTTATTATTACAACGGTTTCTTATAGTTCCCCATGAAACTTAGTGAAAACTTAGCCCCGTAATAAGAGTTCACCTCAATTTCTTTTAAACTACGCATTTCCCATTGAATAAAACGGTTCTGTTAGCTCTAAAACGTTGTAAACAAACGTATTACAGCAGTTCTGTCCATGGGAACAGCGTAGAACTTATTATTACAACGGTTTCTTATAGTTCCCCATGAAACTTAGTGAAAACTTAGCCCCGTAATAAGAGTTCACCTCAATATCTTTTAAACTACGCATTTCCCATTGAACAAAACGGTTTTGTTAGCTCTAAAACGTTGTAAACAAACGTATTACAACAGTTCTGTCCATGGGAACAGCGTAGAACTTATTATTACAACGGTTTCTTATAGTTCCCCATGAAACTTAGTGAAAACTTAGCCCCGTAATAAGAGTTCACCTAAATATCTTTTAAACTACGCATTTCCCATTGAACAAAACGGTTTTGTTAGCTCTAAAACGTTGTAAACAAACGTATTACAACAGCTCTGTCCATGGGAACAGCGTAGAACTTATTATTACAACGGTTTCTTATAGTTCCCCATGAAACTTAGTGAAAACTTAGCCCCGTAATAAGAGTTCATCTCAATTTCTTTTAAACTACGCATTTCCCATTGAATAAAACGGTTCTGTTAGCTCTAAAACGTTGTAAACAAACGTATTACAGCAGTTCTGTCCATGGGAACAGCGTAGAACTTATTATTACAACGGTTTCTTATAGTTCCCCATGAAACTTAGTGAAAACTTAGCCCCGTAATAAGAGTTCACCTCAATATCTTTTAAACTACGCATTTCCCATTGAACAAAACGGTTTTGTTAGCTCTAAAACGTTGTAAACAAACGTATTACAACAGTTCTGTCCATGGGAACAGCGTAGAACTTATTATTACAACGGTTTCTTATAGTTCCCCATGAAACTTAGTGAAAACTTAGCCCCGTAATAAGAGTTCACCTCAATATCTTTTAAACTACGCATTTCCCATTGAACAAAACGGTTTTGTTAGCTCTAAAACGTTGTAAACAAACGTATTACAACAGTTCTGTCCATGGGAACAGCGTAGAACTTATTATTACAACGGTTTCTTATAGTTCCCGATGAAACTTAGTAAAAACTTAGCCCCGTAATAAGAGTTCACCTCAATATACTTTTAAACTACGCATTTCCCATTGAAAAAAACGGTTTTGTTAGCTCTAAAACGTTGTAAACAAACGTATTACAACAGTTCTGTCCATGGGAACAGCGTAGAACTTATTATTACAACGGTTTCTTATAGTTCCCCATGAAACTTAGTGAAAACTTAGCCCCATTATAAGAGTTCACCTCAATATCTTTTAAACTACGCATTTCCCATTGAAAAAAACGGTTTTGTTAGCTCTAAAACGTTGTCAACAAACGTATTACAATAGTTCTGTCCATGGGAACAGCGTAGAACTTATTATTACAACGGTTTCTTATAGTTCCCCATGAAACTTAGTGAAAACTTAGCCTCGTAATAAGAGTTCACCTCAATATGTTTTAAACTACGCATTTCCCATTGAACAAAACGGTTTTGTTAGCTCTAAAACGTTGTAAACAAACGTATTACAACAGCTCTGTCCATGGGAACAGCGTAGAACTTATTATTACAACGGTTTCTTATAGTTCCCCATGAAACTTAGTGAAAACTTAGCCCCGTAATAAGAGTTCACCTCAATTTCTTTTAAACTACGCATTTCCCATTGAATAAAACGGTTCTGTTAGCTCTAAAACGTTGTAAACAAACGTATTACAGCAGTTCTGTCCATGGGAACAGCGTAGAACTTATTATTACAACGGTTTCTTATAGTTCCCCATGAAACTTAGTGAAAACTTAGCCCCGTAATAAGAGTTCACCTCAATATCTTTTAAACTACGCATTTCCCATTGAACAAAACGGTTTTGTTAGCTCTAAAACGTTGTAAACAAACGTATTACAACAGTTCTGTCCATGGGAACAGCGTAGAACTTATTATTACAACGGTTTCTTATAGTTCCCCATGAAACTTAGTGAGAACTTAGCCCCGTAATAAGAGTTCACCTCAATATCTTTTAAACTACGCATTTCCCATTGAACAAAACGGTTTTGTTAGCTCTAAAACGTTGTAAACAAACGTATTACAACAGTTCTGTCCATGGGAACAGCGTAGAACTTATTATTACAACGGTTTCTTATAGTTCCCGATGAAACTTAGTAAAAACTTAGCCCCGTAATAAGAGTTCACCTCAATATACTTTTAAACTACGCATTTCCCATTGAAAAAAACGGTTTTGTTAGCTCTAAAACGTTGTAAACAAACGTATTACAACAGTTCTGTCCATGGGAACAGCGTAGAACTTATTATTACAACGGTTTCTTATAGTTCCCCATGAAACTTAATGAAAACTTAGCCCCATTATAAGAGTTCACCTCAATATCTTTTAAACTACGCATTTCCCATTGAAAAAAACGGTTTTGTTAGCTCTAAAACGTTGTCAACAAACGTATTACAACAGTTCTGTCCATGGGAACAGCGTAGAACTTATTATTACAACGGTTTCTTATAGTTCCCCATGAAACTTAGTGAAAACTTAGCCTCGTAATAAGAGTTCACCTCAATATGTTTTAAACTACGCATTTCCCATTGAACAAAACGGTTTTGTTAGCTCTAAAACGTTGTAAACAAACGTATTACAACAGTTCTGTCCATGGGAACAGCGTAGAACTTATTATTACAACGGTTTCTTATAGTTCCCCATGAAACTTAGTGAAAACTTAGCCCCGTAATAAGAGTTCACCTCAATATATTTTAAACTACGCATTTCCCATTGAACAAAACGGTTTTGTTAGCTCTAAAACGTTGTAAACAAACGTATTACAACAGTTCTGTCCATGGGAACAGCGTAGAACTTATTATTACAACGGTTTCTTATAGTTC
This sequence comes from Pelagia noctiluca, assembly GCA_963924455.1. Lineage (NCBI taxonomy): Eukaryota > Metazoa > Cnidaria > Scyphozoa > Semaeostomeae > Pelagiidae > Pelagia > Pelagia noctiluca. Next base: position 6,199,722 of record OZ004329.1, read on the forward strand.
CCCATGAAACTTAGTGAAAACTTAGCCCTGTAATAAGAGTTCACCTCAATATCTTTTAAACTACGCATTTCCCGTTGAACAAAACGGTTCTGTTAGCTCTAAAACGTTGTAAACAAACGTATTACAACAGTTCTGTCCATGGGAACAGCGTAGAACTTATTATTACAACGGTTTCTTATAGTTCTCCATGAAACTTAGTGAAAACTTAGCCCCGTAATAAGAGTTCACCTCAATATCTTTTAAACTACGCATTTCCCATTGAACTAAACGGTTTTGTTAGCTCTAAAACGTTGTAAACAAACGTATTACAACAGTTCTGTCCATGGGAACAGCGTAGAACTTATTATTACAACGGTTTCTTATAGTTCCCCATGAAACTTAGTGAAAACTTAGCCCTGTAATAAGAGTTCACCTCAATATCTTTTAAACTACGCATTTCCCGTTGAACAAAACGGTTCTGTTAGCTCTAAAACGTTGTAAACAAACGTATTACAACAGTTCTGTCCATGGGAACAGCGTAGAACTTATTATTACAACGGTTTCTTATAGTTCCCCATGAAACTTAGTAAAAACTTAGCCCCGTAATAAGAGTTCACCTCAATATCTTTTAAACTACGCATTTCCCATTGAACAAAACGGTTTTGTTAGCTCTAAAACGGTGTAAACAAACGTATTACAACAGTTCTGTCCATGGGAACAGCGTAGAACTTATTATTACAACGGTTTCTTATAGTTCCCCATGAAACTTAGTGAAAACTTAGCCCCGTAATAAGAGTTCACCTCAATATCTTTTAAACTACGCATTTCCCGTTGAACAAAACGGTTCTGTTAGCTCTAAAACGTTGTAAACAAACGTATTACAACAGTTCTGTCCATGGGAACAGCGTAGAACTTATTATTACAACGGTTTCTTATAGTTCCCCATGAAACTTAGTAAAAACTTAGCCCCGTAATAAGAGTTCACCTCAATATCTTTTAAACTACGCATTTCCCATTGAACAAAACGGTTTTGTTAGCTCTAAAACGGTGTAAACAAACGTATTACAACAGTTCTGTCCATGGGAACAGCGTAGAACTTATTATTACAACGGTTTCTTATAGTTCCCCATGAAACTTAGTGAAAACTTAGCCCCGTAATAAGAGTTCACCTCAATATCTTTTAAACTACGCATTTCCCATTGAACAAAACGGTTTTGTTAGCTCTAAAACGTTGTAAACAAACGTATTACAACAGTTCTGTCCATGGGAACAGCGTAGAACTTATTATTACAACGGTTTCTTATAGTCCTCCATGAAACTTAGTGAAAACTTAGCCCCGTAATAAGAGTTCACCTCAATATCTTTTAAACTACGCATTTCCCATTGAACTAAACGGTTTTGTTAGCTCTAAAACGTTGTAAACAAACGTATTACAACAGTTCTGTCCATGGGAACAGCGTAGAACTTATTATTACAACGGTTTCTTATAGTTCCCCATGAAACTTAGTGAAAACTTAGCCCCGTAATAAGAGTTCACCTCAATATCTTTTAAACTACGCATTTCCCGTTGAACAAAACGGTTCTGTTAGCTCTAAAACGTTGTAAACAAACGTATTACAACAGTTCTGTCCATGGGAACAGCGTAGAACTTATTATTACAACGGTTTCTTATAGTTCCCCATGAAACTTAGTGAAAACTTAGCCCCGTAATAAGAGTTCACCTCAATATCTTTTAAACTACGCATTTCCCATTGAACTAAACGGTTTTGTTAGCTCTAAAACGTTGTAAACAAACGTATTACAACAGTTCTGTCCATGGGAACAGCGTAGAACTTATTATTACAACGGTTTCTTATAGTTCCCCATGAAACTTAGTGAAAACTTAGCCCCGTAATAAGAGTTCACCTCAATATCTTTTAAACTACGCATTTCCCGTTGAACAAAACGGTTCTGTTAGCTCTAAAACGTTGTAAACAAACGTATTACAACAGTTCTGTCCATGGGAACAGCGTAGAACTTATTATTACAACGGTTTCTTATAGTTCCCCATGAAACTTAGTGAAAACTTAGCCCCGTAATAAGAGTTCACCTCAATATCTTTTAAACTACGCATTTCCCATTGAACTAAACGGTTTTGTTAGCTCTAAAACGTTGTAAACAAACGTATTACAACAGTTCTGTCCATGGGAACAGCGTAGAACTTATTATTACAACGGTTTCTTATAGTTCCCCATGAAACTTAGTGAAAACTTAGCCCCGTAATAAGAGTTCACCTCAATATCTTTTAAACTACGCATTTCCCGTTGAACAAAACGGTTCTGTTAGCTCTAAAACGTTGTAAACAAACGTATTACAACAGTTCTGTCCATGGGAACAGCGTAGAACTTATTATTACAACGGTTTCTTATAGTTCCCCATGAAACTTAGTAAAAACTTAGCCCCGTAATAAGAGTTCACCTCAATATCTTTTAAACTACGCATTTCCCATTGAACAAAACGGTTTTGTTAGCTCTAAAACGGTGTAAACAAACGTATTACAACAGTTCTGTCCATGGGAACAGCGTAGAACTTATTATTACAACGGTTTCTTATAGTTCCCCATGAAACTTAGTGAAAACTTAGCCCCGTAATAAGAGTTCACCTCAATATCTTTTAAACTACGCATTTCCCATTGAACAAAACGGTTTTGTTAGCTCTAAAACGTTGTAAACAAACGTATTACAACAGTTCTGTCCATGGGAACAGCGTAGAACTTATTATTACAACGGTTTCTTATAGTTCTCCATGAAACTTAGTGAAAACTTAGCCCCGTAATAAGAGTTCAACTCAATATCTTTTAAACTACGCATTTCCCATTGAACTAAACGGTTTTGTTAGCTCTAAAACGTTGTAAACAAACGTATTACAACAGTTCTGTCCATGGGAACAGCGTAGAACTTATTATTACAACGGTTTCTTATAGTTCCCCATGAAACTTAGTGAAAACTTAGCCCCGTAATAAGAGTTCACCTCAATATCTTTTAAACTACGCATTTCCCGTTGAACAAAATGGTTCTGTTAGCTCTAAAACATTGTAAACAAACGTATTACAACAGTTCTGTCCATGGGAACAGCGTAGAACTTATTATTACAACGGTTTCTTATAGTTCCCCATGAAACTTAGTGAAAACTTAGCCCCGTAATAAGAGTTCACCTCAATATCTTTTAAACTACGCATTTCCCATTGAACAAAACGGTTTTGTTAGCTCTAAAATGTTGTAAACAAACGTATTACAACAGTTCTGTCCATGGGAACAGCGTAGAACTTATCATTACAACGGTTTCTTATAGTTCCCCATGAAACTTAGTGAAAACTTAGCCCCGTAAAAAAAGCTCACCTCAATATCTTTTAAACTACGCATTTCCCATTGAACAAAACGGTTTTGTTAGCTCTAAAACGTTGTAAACAAACGTATTACAACAGTTCTGTCCATGGGAACAGCGTAGAACTTATTATTACAACGGTTTCTTATAGTTCCCCATGAAACTTAGTGAAAACTTAGCCCCGTAATAAGAGTTCACCTCAATATCTTTTAAACTACGTATTTCCCATTGAACAAAACGGTTTTGTTAGCTCTAAAACGTTGTAAACAAACGTATTACAACAGTTCTGTCCATGGGAACAGCGTAGAACTTATTATTACAACGGTTTCTTATATTTCCCCATGAAACTTAGTGAAAACTTAGCCCCGTAATAAGAGTTCACCTCAATATCTTTTAAACTACGCATTTCCCATTGAACAAAACGGTTTTGTTAGCTCTAAAACGTTGTAAACAAACGTATTACAACAGTTCTGTCCATGGGAACAGCGTAGAACTTATTATTACAACGGTTTCTTATAGTTCCCTATGAAACTTAGTGAAAACTTAGCCCCGTAATAAGAGTTCACCTCAATATCTTTTAAACTACACATTTCCCATTGAACAAAACGGTTTTGTTAGCTCTAAAACGTTGTAAACAAACGTACTACAACAGTTCTGTCTATGGGAACAGCGTAGAACTTATTATTACAACGGTTTCTTATAGTTCCCCATGAAACTTAGTGAAAACTTAGCCCCGTAATAAGAGTTCACCTCAATATCTTTTAAACTACACATTTCCCATTGAACAAAACGGTTTTGTTAGCTCTAAAACGTTGTAAACAAACGTATTACAACAGTTCTGTCCATGGGAACAGCGTAGAACTTATTATTACAACGGTTTCTTATAGTTCCCCATGAAACTTAGTGAAAACTTAGCCCCGTAATAAGAGTTCACCTCAATATCTTTTAAACTACGCATTTCCCATTGAACAAAACGGTTTTGTTAGCTCTAAAACGTTGTAAAAAAAACGTATTACAACAGTTCTGTCCATGGGAACAGCGTAGAACTTATTATTACAACGGTTTCTTATAGTTCCCCGTGAGACTTAGTGAAAACATAGCTCCGTAATAAGAGCTCACCTCAATATCTTTTAAACTACGCATTTCCATTGAACAAAACGGTTTTGTTAGCTCTAAAACGTTGTAAACAAACGTATTACAACAGTTCTGTCCATGGGAACAGCGTAGAACTTATTATTACAACGGTTTCTTATAGCTCCCCATGAAACTTAGTGAAAACTTAGCTTCGTAATAAGAGTTCACCTCAATATCTTTTAAACTACGCATTTCCCATTGAACAAAACGGTTTTGTTAGCTCTAAAACGTTGTAAACAAACGTATTACCACAGTTCTGTCCATGGGAACAGCGTAGAACTTATTATTACAACGGTTTCTTATAGTTCCCCATGAAACTTAGTGAAAACTTAGCCCCGAAATAAGAGTTCGACTCAATATCTTTTAAACTACGCATTTCCCATTGAACAAAACGGTTTTGTTAGCTCTAAAACGTTGAAAACAAACGTATTACAACAGTTCTGTCCATGGGAACAGCGTAGAACTTATTATTACAACGGTTTCTTATAGTTCCCCATGAAACTTAGTGAAAACTTAGCCCTGTAATAAGAGTTCACCTCAATATCTTTTAAACTACGCATTTCCCATTGAACAAAACGGTTTTGTTAGCTCTAAAACGTTGTAAACAAACGTATTACAACAGTTCTGTCCATGGGAACAGCGTAGAACTTATTATTACAACGGTTTTTGTTATAGTTCCCCATGAAACTTAGTGAAAACTTAGCCCCGTAATAAGAGTTCACCTCCATATCTTTTAAACTACGCATTTCCCATTGAACAAAACGGTTTTGTTAGCTCTAAAACGTTGTAAACAAACGTATTACAACAGTTCTGTCCATGGGAAGAGCGTAGAACTTATTATTACAACGGTTTCTTATAGTTCCCCATGAAACTTAGTGAAAACTTAGCCCCGTAATAAGAGTTCACCTCAATATCTTTTAAACTACGCATTTCCCATTGAACAAGACGGTTTTGTTAGCTCTAAAACGTTGTAAACAAACGTATTACAACAGTTCTGTCCATGGGAACAGCGTAGAACTTATTATTACAACGGTTTCTTATAGTTCCCCATGAAACTTAGTGAAAACTTAGCCCCGTAATAAGAGTTCACCTCAATAACTTTTAAACTACGCATTTCCCATTGAACAAAACGGTTTTGTTAGCTCTAAAACGTTGTAAACAAACGTATTACAACAGTTCTGTCCATGGGAACAGCGTAGAACTTATTATTACAACGGTTTCTTATAGTTCCCCATGAAACTTAGTGAAAACTTAGCCCCGTAATAAGAGTTCACCTCAATATCTTTTAAACTACGCATTTCCCATTGAACAAAACGGTTTTGTTAGCTCTAAAACGCTGTAAACAAACGTATTACAACAGTTCTGTCCATGGGAACAGCGTAGAACTTATTATTACAACGGTTTCTTATAGTTCCCCATGAAACTTAGTGAAAACTTAGCCCCGTAATAAGAGTTCACCTCAATATCTTTTAAACTACGCATTTCCCATTGAACAAAGCGGTTTTGTTAGCTCTAAAACGTTGTAAACAAACGTATTACCACAGTTCTGTCCATGGGAACAGCGTAGAACTTATTATTACAACGGTTTCTTATAGTTCCCCATGAAACTTAGTGAAAACTTAGCCCCGTAATAAGAGTTCACCTCAATATCTTTTAAACTACGCATTTCCCATTGAACAAAACGGTTTTGTTAGCTCTAAAACGTTGAAAACAAACGTATTACAACAGTACTGTCCATGGGAACAGCGTAGAACTTATTATTACAACGGTTTCTTATAGTTCCCCATGAAACTTAGTGAAAACTTAGCCCCATAATAAGAGTTCACCTCAATATCTTTTAAACTACGCATTTCCCATTGAACAAAACGGTTTTGTTAGCTCTAAAACAATGTAAACAAACGTATTACAACAGTTCTGTCCATGGGAACAGCGTAGAACTTATTATTACAACGGTTTCTTATAGTTCCCCATGAAACTTAGTGAAAACTTAGCCCCGTAATAAGAGTTCACCTCAATATCTTTTAAACTACGCATTTCCCATTGAACAAAACGGTTTTGTTAGCTCTAAAACGTTGTAAACAAACGTATTACAACAGTTCTGTCCATGGGAACAGCGTAAAACTTATTATTACAACGGTTTCTTATAATTCCCCCTGAAACTCAGTGAAAACTTAGTCCCGTAATAAGAGTTCACCTCAATATCTTTTAAACTACGCATCTCCCATTGAACAAAACGGTTTTGTTAGCTCTAAAACGTTGTAAATAAACGTATTACAACAGTTCTGTCCATGGGAACAGCGTAGAACTTATTATTACAACGGTTTCTTATAGTTCCCCATGAAACTTAGTGAAAACTTAGCCCCGTAATAAGAGTTCACCTCAATATCTTTTAAACTACGCATTTCCCATTGAACAAAACGGTTTTGTTAGCTCTAAAATGTTGTAAACAAACGTATTACAACAGCTCTGTTCATGGGAACAGCGTCGAACTTATTATTACAACGGTTTCTTATAGTTCCCCATGAAACTTAGTGAAAACTTAGCCCCGAAATAAGAGTTCACCTCAATATCTTTTAAACTACGCATTTCCCATTGAACAAAACGGTTTTGTTAGCTCTAAAACGTTGTAAACAAACGTATTACAACAGTTCTGTCCATGGGAACAGCGTAGAACTTATTATTACAACGGTTTCTTATAGTTCCCCATGAAACTTAGTGAAAACTTAGCCCCGTAATAAGAGTTCACCTCCATATCTTTTAAACTACGCATTTCCCATTGAACAAAACGGTTTTGTTAGCTCTAAAACGTTGTAAACAAACGTATTACAACAGTTCTGTCCATGGGAAGAGCGTAGAACTTATTATTACAACGGTTTCTTATAGTTCCCCATGAAACTTAGTGAAAACTTAGCCCCGTAATAAGAGTTCACCTCAATATCTTTTAAACTACGCATTTCCCATTGAACAAGACGGTTTTGTTAGCTCTAAAACGTTGTAAACAAACGTATTACAACAGTTCTGTCCATGGGAACAGCGTAGAACTTATTATTACAACGGTTTCTTATAGTTCCCCATGAAACTTAGTGAAAACTTAGCCCCGTAATAAGAGTTCACCTCAATAACTTTTAAACTACGCATTTCCCATTGAACAAAACGGTTTTGTTAGCTCTAAAACGTTGTAAACAAACGTATTACAACAGTTCTGTCCATGGGAACAGCGTAGAACTTATTATTACAACGGTTTCTTATAGTTCCCCATGAAACTTAGTGAAAACTTAGCCCCGTAATAAGAGTTCACCTCAATATCTTTTAAACTACGCATTTCCCATTGAACAAAACGGTTTTGTTAGCTCTAAAACGCTGTAAACAAACGTATTACAACAGTTCTGTCCATGGGAACAGCGTAGAACTTATTATTACAACGGTTTCTTATAGTTCCCCATGAAACTTAGTGAAAACTTAGCCCCGTAATAAGAGTTCACCTCAATATCTTTTAAACTACGCATTTCCCATTGAACAAAGCGGTTTTGTTAGCTCTAAAACGTTGTAAACAAACGTATTACCACAGTTCTGTCCATGGGAACAGCGCAGAACTTATTATTACAACGGTTTCTTATAGTTCCCCATGAAACTTAGTGAAAACTTAGCCCCGTAATAAGAGTTCACCTCAATATCTTTTAAACTACGCATTTCCCATTGAACAAAACGGTTTTGTTAGCTCTAAAACGTTGAAAACAAACGTATTACAACAGTACTGTCCATGGGAACAGCGTAGAACTTATTATTACAACGGTTTCTTATAGTTCCCCATGAAACTTAGTGAAAACTTAGCCCCATAATAAGAGTTCACCTCAATATCTTTTAAACTACGCATTTCCCATTGAACAAAACGGTTTTGTTAGCTCTAAAACAATGTAAACAAACGTATTACAACAGTTCTGTCCATGGGAACAGCGTAGAACTTATTATTACAACGGTTTCTTATAGTTCCCCATGAAACTTAGTGAAAACTTAGCCCCGTAATAAGAGTTCACCTCAATATCTTTTAAACTACGCATTTCCCATTGAACAAAACGGTTTTGTTAGCTCTAAAACGTTGTAAACAAACGTATTACAACAGTTCTGTCCATGGGAACAGCGTAAAACTTATTATTACAACGGTTTCTTATAATTCCCCCTGAAACTCAGTGAAAACTTAGTCCCGTAATAAGAGTTCACCTCAATATCTTTTAAACTACGCATCTCCCATTGAACAAAACGGTTTTGTTAGCTCTAAAACGTTGTAAATAAACGTATTACAACAGTTCTGTCCATGGGAACAGCGTAGAACTTATTATTACAACGGTTTCTTATAGTTCCCCATGAAACTTAGTGAAAACTTAGCCCCGTAATAAGAGTTCACCTCAATATCTTTTAAACTACGCATTTCCCATTGAACAAAACGGTTTTGTTAGCTCTAAAATGTTGTAAACAAACGTATTACAACAGCTCTGTTCATGGGAACAGCGTAGAACTTATTATTACAACGGTTTCTTATAGTTCCCCATGAAACTTAGTGAAAACTTAGCCCCGAAATAAGAGTTCACCTCAATATCTTTTAAACTACGCATTTCCCATTGAACAAAACGGTTTTGTTAGCTCTAAAACGTTGTAAACAAACGTATTACAACAGTTCTGTCCATGGGAACAGCGTAGAACTTATTATTACAACGGTTTCTTATAGTTTCCCATGAAACTTAGTGAAAACTTAGCCCCGTAATAAAAGTTCACCTCAATATCTTTTAAACTACGCATTTCCCATTGAACAAAACGGTTTTGTAAGCTCTAAAACGTTGTAAACAAACGTATTACAACAGTTCTGTCCATGGGAACAGCGTAGAACTTATTATTACAAAGGTTTCTTATAGTTCCCCATGAAACTTAGTGAAAACTTAGCCCCGTAATAAGAGTTCACCTCAATATCTTTTAAACTACGCATTTCCCATTGAACAAAACGGTTTTGTTAGCTCTAAAACGTTGTAAACAAACGTATTACAACAGTTCTGTCCATGGGAACAGCGTAGAACTTATTATTACAACGGTTTCTTATAGTTCCCCATGAAACTTAGTGAAAACTTAGCCCCGTAATAAGAGTTCACCTCAATATCTTTTAAACTACGCATTTCCCATTGAACAAAACGGTTTTGTTAGCTCTAAAACGTTGTAAGCAAACGTATTACAACAGTTCTGTCCATGGGAACAGCGTAGAACTTATTATTACAACGGTTTCTTATAGTTCCCCATGAAACTTAGTGAAAACTTAGCCCCGTAATAAGAGTTCACCTCAAGATCTTTTAAACTACGCATTTCCCATTGAACAAAACGGTTTTGTTAGCTCTAAAACGTTGTAAAGAAACGTATTACAACAGTTCTGTTCATGGGAACAGCGTAGAACTTATTATTACAACGGTTTCTTATAGTTCCCCATGAAACTTAGTGAAAACTTAGCCCCGTAATAAGAGTTCACCTCAATATCTTTTAAACTACGCATTTCCCATTGAACAAAACGGTTTTGTTAGCTCTAAAACGTTGTAAGCAAACGTATTACAACAGTTCTGTCCATGGGAACAGCGTAGAACTTATTATTACAACGGTTTCTTATAGTTCCCCATGAAACTTAGTGAAAACTTAGCCCCGTAATAAGAGTTCACCTCAAGATCTTTTAAACTACGCATTTCCCATTGAACAAAACGGTTTTGTTAGCTCTAAAACGTTGTAAAGAAACGTATTACAACAGTTCTGTTCATGGGAACAGCTTAGAACTTATTATTACAACGGTTTCTTATAGTTCCCCATGAAACTTAGTGAAAACTTAGCCCCGTAATAAGAGTTCACCTCAATATCTTTTAAACTACGCATTTCCCATTGAACAAAACGGTTTTGTTAGCTCTAAAACGTTGTAAACAAACGTATTACAACAGTTCTGTCCATGGGAACAGCGTAAAACTTATTATTACAACGGTTTCTTTTAGTTCCCTATGAAACTTAGTGAAAACTTAGCCCCGTAATAAGAGTTCACCTCAATATCTTTTAAACTACACATTTCCCATTGAACAAAACGGTTTTGTTAGCTCTAAAACGTTGTAAACAAACGTACTACAACAGTTCTGTCTATGGGAACAGCGTAGAACTTATTATTACAACGGTTTCTTATAGTTCCCCATGAAACTTAGTGAAAACTTAGCCCCGTAATAAGAGTTCACCTCAATATCTTTTAAACTACACATTTCCCATTGAAAAAAACGGTTTTGTTAGCTCTAAAACGTTGTAAACAAATGTATTACAACAGTTCTGTCCATGGGAACAGCGTAGAGATTATTATTACAACGGTTTCTTATAGTTCCCCATGAAACTTAGTGAAAACTTAGCCCCGTAATAAGAGTTCACCTCAATATCTTTTAAACTACGCATTTCCCATTGAACAAAACGGTTTTGTTAGCTCTAAAACGTTGTAAAAAAAACGTATTACAACAGTTTTGTCCATGGGAACAGCGTAGAACTTATTATTACAACGGTTTCTTATAGTTCCCCATGAAACTTAGTGAAAACTTAGCTCCGTAATAAGAGCTCACCTCAATATCTTTTAAACTACGCATTTCCCATTGAACAAAACGGTTTGTTAGCTCTAAAACGTTGTAAACAAACGTATTACAACAGTTCTGTCCATGGGAACAGCGTAGAACTTATTATTACAACGGTTTCTTATAGTTCCCCATGAAACTTAGTGAAAACTTAGCTTCGTAATAAGAGTTCACCTCAATATCTTTTAAACTACGCATTTCCCATTGAACAAAACGGTTTTGTTAGCTCTAAAACGTTGTAAACAAATGTATTACAACAGTTCTGTCCATGGGAACAGCGTAGAACTTATTATTACAACGGTTTCTTATAGTTCCCCATGAAACTTAGTGAAAACTTAGCCCCGTAATAAGAGTTCACCTCAATATCTTTTAAACTACGCATTTCCCATTGAACAAAACGGTTTTGATAGCTCTAAAACGTTGTAAACAAACGTATTACAACAGTTCTGTCCATGGGAACAGCGTAGAACTTATTATTACAACGGTTTCTTATAGTTCCCCATGAAACTTAGTGATAACTTAGCCCCGTAATAAGAGTTCACCTCCATATCTTTTAAACTACGCATTTCCCATTGAACAAAACGGTTTTGTTAGCTCTAAAACGTTGTAAACAAACGTATTACAACAGTTCTGTCCATGGGAAGAGCGTAGAACTTATTATTACAACGGTTTTTATAGTTCCCCATGAAACTTAGTGAAAACTTAGCCCCGTAATAAGAGTTCACCTCAATATCTTTTAAACTACGCATTTCCCGTTGAACAAGACGGTTTTGTTAGCTCTAAAACGTTGTAAACAAACGTATTACAACAGTTCTGTCCATGGGAACAGCGTAGAACTTATTATTACAACGGTTTCTTATAGTTCCCCATGAAACTTAGTGAAAACTTAGCCCCGTAATAAGAGTTCACCTCAATATCTTTTAAACTACGCATTTCCCATTGAACAAAACGGTTTTGTTAGCTCTAAAACGTTGTAAACAAACGTATTACAACAGTTCTGTCCATGGGAACAGCGTAGAACTTATTATTACAACGGTTTCTTATAGTTCCCTATGAAACTTAGTGAAAACTTAGCCCCGTAATAAGAGTTCACCTCAATATCTTTTAAACTACGCATTTCCCATTGAACAAAACGGTTTTGTTAGCTCTAAAACGTTGTAAACAAACGTATTACAACAGTTCTGTCCATGGGAACAGCGTAGAACTTATTATTACAACGGTTTCTTATAGTTCCCCATGAAACTTAGTGAAAACTTAGCCCCGTAATAAGAGTTCACCTCAATATCTTTTAAACTACGCATTTCCCATTGAACAAAACGGTTTTGTTAGCTCTAAAATGTTGAAAACAAACGTATTACAACAGTACTGTCCATGGGAACAGCGTAGAACTTATTATTACAACGGTTTCTTATAGTTCCCCATGAAACTTAGTGAAAACTTAGCCCCATAATAAGAGTTCACCTCAATATCTTTTAAACTACGCATTTCCCATTGAACAAAACGGTTTTGTTAGCTCTAAAACGTTGTAAACAAACGTATTACAACAGTTCTGTCCATGGGAACAGCGTAGAACTTATTATTACAACGGTTTCTTATAGTTCCCCATGAAACTTAGTGAAAACTTAGCCCCGTAATAAGAGTTCACCTCAATATCTTTTAAACTACGCATTTCCCATTGAACAAAACGGTTTTGTTAGCTCTAAAACGTTGTAAACAAACGTATTACAACAGTTCTGTCCATGGGTCAGCGTAGAACTTATTATTACAACGGTTTCTTATAGTTCCCCATGAAACTTAGTGAAAACTTAGCCCCGTAATAAGAGTTCACCTCAATATCTTTTAAACTACGCATTTCCCATTGAACAAAACGGTTTTGTTAGCTCTAAAACGTTGTAAACAAACGTATTACAACAGTTCTGTCCATGGGAACAGCGTATAACTTATTATTACAACGGTTTTTGTTATAGTTCCCCATGAAACTTAGTGAAAACTTAGCCCCGTAATAAGAATTCACCTCAATATCTTTTAAACTACGCATTTCCCATTGAACAAAACGGTTTTGTTAGCTCTAAAACGTTGTAAACAAACGTATTACAACAGTTCTGTCCATGGGAACAGCGTAGAACTTATTATTACAACGGTTTCTTATAGTTCCCCATGAAACTTAGTGAAAACTTAGCCCCGTAATAAGAGTTCACCTCAATATCTTTTAAACTACGCATTTCCCATTGAACAAAACGGTTTTGTTAGCTCTAAAACGTTGTTAACAAACGTATTACAACAGTTCTGTCCATGGGAACAGCGTAGAACTTATTACTATAACGGTTTCTTATAGTTCCCCATGAAACTTAGTGAAAACTTAGCCCCGTAATTAGAGTTCACCTCAATATCTTTTAAACTACGCATTTCCCATTGAACAAAACGGTTTTGTTAGCTCTAAAACGTTGTAAACAAACGTATTACAACAGTTCTGTCCATGGGAACAGCGTATAACTTATTATTACAACGGTTTCTTATAGTAACATTAAAGTTTTCGGCATTCCCGAAGAGTCTTCCGAAGACTACGCTGCTTCAGAGGTGAAACTGAAAGCTGCAATTGCTGATAAATTAGGAATAAAGGATGAAATTGTCATTGAACGAGCCCACAGGGTAGGGCCTAAAGATGGAGGAAGAAAAACACGTGATGGCACCAGAAGAAAAAATCCGGATGAGCCAAGACCGATTGTAGCGAAGCTTCTAAACTGGAAGCAGAAAGATGCTATAATCCAAGCAGCAAGAAAGAGTCGGCCACATGGAGTTTCCTTCAGAGATGATTTCTCAGACAGAGTGTTGGCAAAAAGGGCATCACTCATTCCAGACATGTTAGCAGCCAGAAAAGAGGGGAAACAAGCATTCCTTGTGAGAGATCGATTGGTGATAAAGAAGCTGAGTAAACCACCCGACGATGCTGCAACTATAAAACTGAATGATCAAGAAAGAATTTCTAGCAACATAAGTGACAATGAAGTTTTTATTAAAGAATGAACTTAAAGTAAGGCCTAAATTTTTTGTGTTTGTTTCAATTTATCTTTTTTTCTTTTTTTCAGTTAGTTTCAAATAAAATCTTCCTTTTCGTCACAAGTTTAAATAGCTATGGCCAGCAGAATAGGTAATCCTAAATTCCCATGTGGGGTTTGCCAAAAAAATGTTACAAGAAATCAAAAATCTATTCAATGCAGCAAATGTTGTTTTTGGATACATGCAAAATGCAACAATATTTCCAATGCAGAATTTGATAATCTTTCTAAGGAAATGGATAATGTACCTTGGTATTGTATAAATTGTGAAATCAATAAAAATGCATCAATATTTCCATTTGGCAACGAAGAAAATGAGGACTTCCTTAAGGTCTTTGATTTAAAATCACCGTGCTTTGCAGATTGCACGCCCACTTATGGAATTACTTCACATCTCACTAACTTGCCTAATTTAAGCGATTATGATATTAATGAGCAGATGCCTCAAACTCTTGATTCTCGTTATTTCACACTGCCAGAGCTTTCATCCTTGCACTATTCTTCATCAGATCTTTCTGTTCTGCAAACTAATATACGAAGCCTTTCTTGCCATCATGAGGAATTGATAGCATTATGCAATCAACTTACTTTCCATCCTGATGTAATTGGTGTTTCTGAAATTTGGGATAGTGATAACCATCCCATTACAACTAATGTTGACATTCCAGGTTACACATTGTATAAGACTTCTTCTTCAAGCCAAAATGGTGGAGTTGGTTTATATATTAAATCATCACTTACAGCAATCCATAGGAATGACCTGAACATCTCTAACTCAGATTTTGAAACTGTTTGGGTAGAAATTGACAATAAAAAAAGTAAAAATATGCTATTCTGTTGTGTTTACAGACACCCTAGTACTGATATTGAAACTCTTACTGATCACTTTGAAAACATTTTTGCAAAGATATCTTTGAACAAACTGGTTTTTATAATGGGTGACTTTAATATCAACTTACTCAACTATGATTCTCACACACCAACAAATGACTTTATTAATTTTCTCTCTGTTAATAACTTCTTACCCTGCATTCATCATCCAAGTAGAGTCTCTGATCAATCTGAATCTGTGATTGACAATATTTTTACAAATGCAATAGGAGATCTAACTTGTGGTAATATCCTAACTCAAATTTCTGACCACTTCCCTCAATTTATGGTCATGAAAAATAGCAAAATTGTTTATAATGAAACTGTAAGTTTTAAACATGATTTTTCTAAGCTAAATGAGCAAAACTTTATTGAAGATTTCAACAATCTTGATCTATCATTTTTAGAATTCGATAATATGGATGTCAATGAAAAATTTGATAGGTTTTTGGAAGTACTTAGTTCTTTGTCAAGTAAACATGCACCAATAACTAAACGTAGTAAGAAAGAAATCAAGTTTAAAAATAAACCATGAATTAATTGTAAAATACAAAAAATGATGAAAATTAGAGACAAAATCTTACATAAGCTAAAGAAGAATAAATCTGCTAACAACCTTACTCTTTATAAAAAATTTAGGAATCGGGTTTCTAATGAAATCAAACAAAGTAAAGCAAGATATTACTATAACTATTTCCATGAGAATAATAATAACATGAAAAAACTATGGTCTGGCATTAAAACAATAATCTCTCAAAAGTCTACTACCCCTTCCACTATCAATAAAATTAAGGATGATTTTGGTAACATAACTTCTGATCCCTCTGATATGTCAAACATCTTCAATAATTTTTTTACTACTGTTGCAGATAAAATTACATCCAAAATTCCTAAAACACCAAAATCGCCTCTGGACTATTTACAAAATAGAAATCCTGCTTCATTGTTTCTTTCCCCTGTAACCAGTGAGGAAATTTTGGACTTGATTAATCTGTTGGACTCTTCAAAATCAGTTGGTCCTAATAGTATTCCTATAAAAATGCTCAAAATAATTGGTTCCTCCATCTCCCCATGTCTTGCATCACTTGTTAATAAGTCATTTCAGGTTGGCATTTTTCCTAATAGATTGAAAGTAGCAAAAGTTATATCTCTCTTTAAGAAAGGAGATTCAGAACTACCATCAAATTACAGGCCTATTTCTCTTCTCCCTATATTTAGTAAATTGTTTGAAAAACTAATGTATAAAAGACTTTATAGATTTCTTGAGGTCCATAATATTTTTTATTCTTTACAGTTTGGGTTTCAAGAAAATAGGTCCATTGATCATGCTCTCATTAGCATGACTGAATCAATTAGAAGCACATTGGATTGCAAAAAATTTGGATGCGGCGTTTTCATTGATTTACAAAAGGCATTTGATACTGTCAACCATCAAATATTATTGTCTAAGCTTGAACATTATGGTATCCGTGGTTGTGCTTTAGACTGGTTCAAATCTTACCTTTTTCAAAGAAAACAATATGTGTCAATTAATGGACAAAATTCCAGCCTGCTTACAGTAAACTGTGGTGTCCCTCAAGGATCAGTCTTGGGCCCATTACTCTTCTTGATATATATTAATGACCTACCTCTTGCTTCAACTAAATTAAAATTTTATCTATTTGCTGATGATACTAACATCTATCTTGAAGATGGAAATTTGACCCATTTAGTTAAAACTGTTAACAAGGAACTAAAATTTGTGATGAAATGGCTCAATGCCAACAAACTCTCACTGAACATTGAAAAAACAAATTTTATTTTATTTCATTCTATGTCAATTAAAGTTCCTTCTGACATTAATATTAAAATAGGCAAAAAACCAATTAATAGAGTGAAATTTATAAAGTTCTTGGGAGTACTTCTTGATGAGAATATTAGCTGGAAACATCATCTTAATCAACTGTCAAAAAAACTTGCCAGAATATGTGGAATGTTTTTTAAGATAAGGAACTTTGTGCCATTGAACACTTTGTTATGCTTGTATAACGCTTTATTTTTATCATTTTTGCAATATGGAATAACTGTTTGGGGGAGTACTTGCACAACGTATATTGATCCTATTTTCAAATTACAAAAAAAGGTTGTCAGGGCCATCTCATTTGAATCATCTAATTCGCATTCTTCTCCCATTTTCAAAGATCTAAAGATTCTTAAACTCTCTGATGTTTTCCATTTAAAACTCTTAACTTTTGTCTATGAATCAATTCACAAAATATCTCCTAGTTGCTTTCATAATTTCTTCTGCTTGAGTTCATATGTTCATCAATATTTTACCAGGCAAGCTAGTAGAGGCAATTTATACTTGAATCAACAAAACACAGTTAGATATGGCTTAAACTCTTTAGGGTATCTTGGAGCAAAACTCTGGAATGAATTGCCAGATCATATCAGAAGTGCTAAAACTAAAAATATGTTCAAAACGAAACTGAAGTCACATTTGATAGAAATTTTATAAAGTGATAAATATTTAAATAACATCCCACTCTTTGTTCATAATTGCTTTTGATCCAACCCAATATTAATATTAATTTCGAACTATTTCCATTTTTTCTAAATCTACAGATCCAATAGGGGGGCTCTCTTCTCGTTAGTTTATCTACTTAGAGAGTTCCTCCTTTAAGAAATTTCACACTCAATAGTTAAGATTCTTGGTTTATTTATATTTTTCTTTATTTAGATTCTTTAAAATATTCTGTAAATATTTCTGTTATAATTTAATATTGTATGTGTGAAATTTTAAATCAATGAAACTGAAACTGAAACTGAAACTGAAACTGTTCCCCATGAAACTTAGTGAAAACTTAGCCCTGTAATAAGAGTTCACCTCAATATCTTTTAAACTACGCATTTCCCATTGAACAAAACGGTTTTGTTAGCTCTAAAACGTTGTAAACAAACGTATTACAACAGTTTTGTCCATGGGAACAGCGTAGAACTTATTATTACAACGGTTTCTTATAGTTCCCCATGAAACTTAGTGAAAACTTAGCCCCGTAATAAGAGTTCACCTCAATATCTTTTAAACTACGCATTTCCCATTGAACAAAACGGTTTTGTTAGCTCTAAAACGTTGTAAACAAACGTATTACAACAGTTCTGTCCATGGGAACAGCGTAGAACTTATTATTACAACGGTTTCTTATAGTTCCCCATGAAACTTAGTGAAAACTTAGCCCCGTAATAAGAGTTCACCTCAATATCTTTTAAACTACGCATTTCCCATTGAACAAAACGGTTTTGTTAGCTCGAAAACGTTGTAAACAAACGTATTACAACATTTCTGTCCATGGGAACAGCGTAGAACTTATTATTACAACGGTTTCTTATAGTTCCCCATGAAACTTAGTGAAAACTTAGCCCTGTAATAAGAGTTCACCTCAATATCTTTTAAACTACGCATTTCCCATTGAACAAAACGGTTTTGTTAGCTCTAAAACGTTGTAAATAAACGTATTACAACAGTTCTGTCCATGGGAACAGCGTAGAACTTATTATTACAACGGTTTCTTATAGTTCCCCATGAAACTTAGTGAAAACTTAGCCCCGTAATAAGAGTTCACCTCAATATCTTTTAAACTACGCATTTCCCATTGAACAAAACGGTTTTGTTAGCTCTAAAACGTTGTAAACAAACGTATTACAACAGTTCTGTCCATGGGAACAGCGTATAACTTATTATTACAACGGTTTCTTATAGTTCCCCATGAAACTTAGTGAAAACTTAGCCCCGTAATAAGAGTTCACCTCAATATCTTTTAAACTACGCATTTCCCATTGAACAAAACGGTTTTGTTAGCTCTAAAACGTTGTAAACAAACGTATTACAACAGTTCTGTCCATGGGAACAGCGTAGAACTTATTATTACAACGGTTTCTTATAGTTTCCCATGAAACTTAGTGAAAACTTAGCCCCGTAATAAGAGTTCACCTCAATATCTTTTAAACTACGCATTTCCCATTGAACAAAACGGTTTTGTAAGCTCTAAAACGTTGTAAACAAACGTATTACAACAGTTCTGTCCATGGGAACAGCGTAGAACTTATTATTACAACGGTTTCTTATAGTTCCCCATGAAACTTAGTGAAAACTTAGCCCCGTAATAAGAGTTCATCTCAATATCTTTTAAACTACGCATTTCCCATTGAACAAAACGGTTTTGTTAGCTCTAAAACGTTGTAAACAAACGTATTACAACCGTTCTGTCCATGGGAACAGCGTAGAACTTATTATTACAACGGTTTCTTATAGTTCCCCATGAAACTTAGTGAAAACTTAGCCCCGTAATAAGAGTTTACCTCAATATCTTTTAAACTACGCATTTCCCATTGAAGAAAACGGTTTTGTTAGCTGTAAAACGTTGTAAGCAAACGTATTACAACAGTTCTGTCCATGGGAACAGCGTAGAACTTATTATTACAACGGTTTCTTATAGTTCCCCATGAAACTTAGTGAAAACTTAGCCCCGTAATAAGAGTTCACCTCAATGTCTTTTAAACTACGCATTTCCCATTGAAGAAAACGGTTTTGTTAGCTCTAAAACGTTGTAAACAAACGTATTACAACATTTCTGTCCATGGGAACAGCGTAGAACTTATTATTACAACGGTTTCTTATAGTTCCCAATGAAACTTACTGAAAACTTAGCCCCGTAATAAGAGTTCCACTCAATATCTTTTAAACTACGCATTTCCCATTGAACAAAACGGTTTTGTTAGCTCTAAAACGTTGTAAACAAACGTATTAAAACAGTTCTGTCCATGGGAACAGCGTAGAACTTATTATTACAACGGTTTCTTATAGTTCCCCATGAAACTTACTGAAAACTTAGCCCCGTAATAAGAGTTCACCTCAATTTCTTTTAAACTACGCATTTCCCTTTGAACAAAATGGTTTTGTTAGCTCTAAAACGTTGTAAACAAACGTATTACAACAGTTCTGTCCATGGGAACAGCGTAGAACTTATTATTACAACGGTTTCTAATAGTTCCCCATGAAACTTAGTGAAAACTTAGCCCCGTAATAAGAGTTCACCTCAATATCTTTTAAACTACACATTTCCCATTGAACAAGACAGTTTTGTTAGCTCTAAAACGTTGTAAACAAACGTATTACAACAGTTCTGTCCATGGGAACAGCGTAGCACTTATTATTACAACGGTTTCTTATAGTTCCCCATGAAATACAGTGAAAACTTAGCCCCGTAATAAGAGTTCACCTCAATATCTTTTAAACTACGCATTTCCCATTGAACAAAACGGTTTTGTTAGCTCTAAAACGTTGTAAACAAACATATTACAACAGTTCTGTCCATGGGAACAGCGTAGAACTTATTATTACAACGGTTTCTTATAGTTCCCCATGAAACTTAGTGAAAACTTAGCCCTGTAATAAGAGTTCACCTCAATATCTTTTAAACTACGCATTTCCCATTGAACCAAACGGTTTTGTTAGCTCTAAAACGTTGTAAACAAACGTATTACAACAGTTCTGTCCATGGGAACAGCGTAGAACTTATTACTACAACGGTTTCCTATAGTTCCCCATGAAACTTAGTGAAAACTTAGCCCCGTAATAAGAGTTCACCTCAATATCTTTTAAACTACGCATTTCCCATTGAACAAAACGGTTTTGTTAGCTCTAAAACGTTGTAAACAAACGTATTACAACAGTTCTGTCCATGGGAACAGCGTAGAACTTATTATTACAACGGTTTCTTATAGTTCCCCATGAAACTTAGTGAAAACTTAGCCCCGTAATAAGAGTTCACCTCAATATCTTTTAAACTACGCATTTCCCATTGAACAAAACGGTTTTGTTAGCTCTAAAACGTTGTAAACAAACGTATTACAACAGTTCTGTCCATGGGAACAGCGTAGAACTTATTATTACAACTGTTTCTTATAGTTCCCCATGAAACTTAGTGAAAACTTAGACCCGTAATAAGAGTTCACCTCAATATCTTTTAAACTACGCATTTCCCATTGAACAAAACGGTTTTGTTAGCTCTAAAACGTTGTAAACAAACGTATTACAACAGTTCTGTCCATGGGAACAGCGTAGAACTTATTATTACAACGGTTTCTTATAGTTCCCCATGAAACTTAGTGAAAACTTAGCCTCGTAATAAGAGTTCACCTCAATATCTTTTAAACTACGCATTTCCCATTGAACAAAACGGTTTTGTTAGCTCTAAAACTTTGTAAACAAACGTATTACAACAGTTCTGTCCATGGGAACAGCGTAGAACTTATTCTTACAACGGTTTCTTATAGTTCCCCATGAAACTTAGTGAAAACTTAGCCCCGTAATAAGAGTTCACCTCAATATCTTTTAAACTACGCATTTCCCATTGAACAAAACGGTTTTGTTAGCTCTAAAACGTTGTAAACAAACGTATTACAACAGTTCTGTCCATGGGAACAGCGTAGAACTTATTATTACAACGGTTTCTTATAGTTCCCCATGAAACTTAGTGAAAACTTAGCCCCGTAATAAGAGTTCAGCTCAATATCTTTTAAACTACGCATTTCCCATTGAACAAAACGGTTTTGTTAGCTCTAAAACATTGTAAACAAACGTATTACAACAGTTCTGTCCATGGGAACAGCGTAGAACTTATTATTACAACGGTTTCTTATAGTTCCCCATGAAAGTTAGTGAAAACTTAGCCCCGTAATAAGAGTTCACCTCAATATCTTTTAAACTACGCATTTCCCATTGAACAAAACGGTTCTGTTAGCTCTAAAACGTTGTAAACAAACGTATTACAACAGTTCTGTCCATGGGAACAGCGTAGAACTTATTATTACAACGGTTTCTTATAGTTCCCCATGAAACTTAGTGAAAACTTAGCCCCGTAATAAGAGTTCACCTCAATATCTTTTCAACTACGCATTTCCCATTGAACAAAACGGTTTTGTTAGCTCTAAAACGTTGTAAACAAACGTATTACAACAGTTCTGTCCATGGGAACAGCGTAGAACTTATTATTACAACGGTTTCTTATAGTTCCCCATGAAACTTAGTGATAACTTAGCCCCGTAATTAGAGTTCACCTCAATATCTTTTAAACTACGCATTTCCCATTGAACAAAACGGTTCTGTTAGCTCTAAAACGTTGTAAACAAACGTATTACAACAGTTCTGTCCATGGGAACAGCGTAGAACTTATTATTACAACAGTTTCTTATAGTTCCCCATGAAACTTAGTGAAAACTTAGCCCCGTAATAAGAGTTCACCTCAATATCTTTTAAACTACGCATTTCCCATTGAACAAAACGGTTTTGCTAGCTCTACAACGTTGTAAACAAACGTATTACAACAGTTCTGTCCATGGGAACAGCGTAGAACTTATTATTACAACGGTTTCTTATAGTTCCCAATGAAACTTAGTGAAAACTTAGCCCCGTAATTAGAGTTCACCTCAATATCTTTTAAACTACGCATTTCCCATTGAACAAAACGGTTTTGTTAGCTCTAAAACGTTGTAAACAAACGTGTTACAACATTTCTGTCCATGGGAACAGCGTAGAACTTATTATTACAACAGTTTCTTATAGTTCCCCATGAAACTTAGTGAAAACTTAGCCCCGTAATAAGAGTTCACCTCAATATCTTTTAAACTACGCATTTCCCATTGAACAAAACGGTTTTGTTAGCTCTAAAACGTTGTAAACAAACGTATTACAACAGTTCTGTCCATTGGAACAGCGTAGAACTTATTATTACAACGGTTTCTTATAGTTCCCCATGAAACTTAGTGAAAACTTAGCCCCGTAATAAGAGTTCACCTCAATATCTTTTAAACTACGCATTTCCCATTGAACAAAACGGCTCTGTTAGCTCTAAAACGTTGTAAACAAACGTATTACAACAGTTCTGTCCATGGGAACAGCGTAGAACTTATTATTACAACGGTTTCTTATAGTTCCCCATGAAACTTTGTGAAAACTTAGCCCCGTAATAAGAGTTCACCACAATATCTTTTAAACTACGCATTTCCCATTGAACAAAACGGTTTTGTTAGCTCTAAAACGTTGTAAACAAACGTATTACAACAGTTCTGTCCATGGGAACAGCGTAGAACTTATTATTACAACGGTTTATTATAGTTCCCCATGAAACTTAGTGAAAACTTAGCCCCGTAATAAGAGTTCATCTCAATATCTTTTAAACTACGCATTTCCAATTGAACAAAACGGTTTTGTTAGCTCTATAACGTTGTAAACAAACGTATTACAACAGTTCTATCCATGGGAACAGCGTAGAACTTATTATTACAACGATTTCTTATAGTTCCCCATGAAACTTAGTGAACACTTAGCCCCGTAATAAGAGTTCACCTCAATATCTTTTAAACTACGCATTTCCCATTGAACAAAACGGTTTTGTTAGCTCTAAAACGTTGTAAACAAACGTATTACAACAGTTCTGTCCATGGGAACAGCGTAGAACTTATTATTACAACGGTTTCTTATAGTTCCCCATGAAACTTAGTGAAAACTTAGCCCCGTAATAAGAGTTCACCTCAATATCTTTTAAACTACGCATTTCCCATTGAACAAAACGGTTTTGTTAGCTCTAAAACGTTGTAAACAAACGTATTACAACAGTTCTGTCCATGGGAACAGCGTAGAACTTATTATTACAACGGTTTCTTATAGTTCCCCATGAAACTTAGTGAAAACTTAGCCCCGTAATAAGAGTTCACCTCAATATCTTTTAAACTACGCATTTCCCACTGAACAAAACGGTTTTGTTAGCTCTAAAACGTTGTAAGCAAACGTATAACAACAGTTCTATCCATGGGAACAGCGTAGAACTTATTATTACAACGGTTTCTTATAGTTCTCCATGAAACTTAGTGAAAACTTAGCCCCGTAATAAGAGTTCACCTCAATATCTTTTAAACTACGCATTTCCCATTGAAAAAAACGGTTTTGTTAGCTCTAAAACGTTGTAAACAAACGTATTACAACAGTTCTGTCCATGGGAACAGCGTAGAACTTATTATTACAACGGTTTCTTATAGTTCCCCATGAAACTTAGTGAAAACTTAGCCCCACAATAAGAGTTCACCTCAATAACTTTTAAACTACGCATTTCCCATTGAACAAAACGGTTTTGTTAGCTCTAAAACGTTGTTAACAAACGTATTACAACAGTTCTGTCCATTGAAACAGCGTAGAACTTATTATTACAACGGTTTCATATAGTTTTCCATGAAACTTAGTGAAAACTTAGCCCCGTAATAAGAGTTCAGCTCAATATTTTTTAATTCACGCGTTTCCCATTGAACAAAATGGTTTTGTTAGCTCTAAAACGTTGTAAACAAACGTATTACAACAGTTCTGTCCATGGGAACAGCGTAGAACTTATTATTACAACGGTTTCTTATAGTTCCCCATGAAACTTAGTGAAAACTTAGCCCCGTAATAAGAGTTCACCTTAATATCTTTTCAACTACAAATTTCCCATTGAACAAAACGGTTTTGTTAGCTCTAAAACGTTGTAAACAAACGTATTACAACAGTTCTGTCCATGGGAACAGCGTAGAACTTATTATTACAACGGTTTCTTATAGTTCCCTATGAAACTTAGTGAAAACTTAGTCCCGTAATAAGAGTTCACCTCAATATCTTTTAAACTACGCATTTCTCATTGAACAAAACGGTTTTGTTAGCTCTAAAACGTTGTAAACAAACGTATTACAACAGTTCTGTCCATAAGAACAGCGTAGAACTTATTATTACAACGGTTTCTTATAGTTCCCCATGAAACTTAGTGAAAATTTAGCCCCGTAATAAGAGTTCACCTCAATATCTTTTAAACTACGCATTTCCCATTGAACAAAACGGTTTTGTTAGCTCTAAAACGTTGTAAACAAACGTATTACAACAGTTCTGTCCATGGGAACAGCGTAGAACTTATTATTACAACGGTTTCTTATAGTTCCCCATGAAACTTGGTGAAAACTTAGCCCCGTAGTAAGAGTTCACCTCAATATCTTTTAAACTACGCATTTCCCATTGAACAAAACGGTTTTGTTAGCTCTAAAACGTTGTAAACAAACGTATTATAACAGTTCTGTCCATGGGAACAGCGTAGAACTTATTATTACAACGGTTTCTTATAGTTCCCCATGAAACTTAGTGAAAACTTAGCCCCGTAATAAGAGTTCACCTCAATATCTTTTAAACTACGCATTTCCCATTGAACAAAACGGTTTTGTTAGCTCTAAAATGTTGTAAACAAACGTATTACAACAGTTCTGTCCATGGGAACAGCGTAGAACTTATTATTACAACGGTTTCTTATAGTTCCCCATGAAACTTATTGAAAACTTAGCCCCGTAATAAGAGTTCACCTCAATATCTTTTAAACTACGCATTTCCCATTGAACAAAACGGTTTTGTTAGCTCTAAAACGTTGTAAACAAACGTATTACAACAGTTCTGTCCATGGGAACAGCGTAGAACTTATTATTACAACGGTTTCTTATAGTTCCCCATGAAACTTAGTGAAAACTTAGCCCCGTAATAAGAGTTTACCTCAATATCTTTTAAACTACGCATTTCCCATTGAACAAAACGGTTTTGTTAGCTCTAAAACGTTGTAAACAAACGTATTACAACAGTTCTGTCCATGGGAACAGCGTAGAACTTATTATTACAACGGTTTCTTATAGTTCCCCATGAAACTTAGTGAAAACTTAGCCCCGTAATAAGAGTTCACCTCAATATCTTTTAAACTACGCATTTCCCATTGAACAAAACGGTTTTGTTAGCTCTAAAACGTTGTAAACAAACGTATTACAACAGTTCTGTCCATGGGAACAGCGTAGAACTTATTATTACAACGGTTTCTTATAGTTCCCCATGAAATTTATTGAAAACTTAGCCCCGTAATAAGAGTTCACCTCAATATCTTTTAAACTACGCATTTCCCATTGAACAAAACGGTTTTGTTAGCTCTAAAACGTTGCAAACAAACGTATTACAACAGTTCTGTCCATGGGAACAGCCTAAAACTTATTATTACAACGGTTTCTTATAGTTCCCCATGAAACTTAGTGAAAACTTAGCCCCGTAATAAGAGTTCACCTCAATATCTTTTAAACTACGCATTTCCCATTGAACAAAACGGTTTTGTTAGCTCTAAAACGTTGTAAACAAACGTATTACAACAGTTCTGTCCATGGGAACAGCGTAGAACTTATTATTACAACGGTTTCTTATAGTTCCCAATGAAACTTAGTGAAAACTTAGCCCCGTAATAAGAGTTCACCTCAATATCTTTTAAACTACGCATTTCCCATTGAACAAAACGGTTTTGTTAGCTCTAAAACGTTGTAAACAAACGTATTACAACAGTTCTGTCCATAGGAACAGCGTAGAACTTATTATTACAACGGTTTCTTATAGTTCCCCATGAAACTTAGTGAAAACTTAGCCCCGTAATAAGAGTTCACCTCAATATCTTTTAAACTACGCATTTCCCATTGAACAAAACGGTTTTGTTAGCTCTAAAACGTTGTAAACAAACGTATTACAACAGTTCTGTCCATGGGAACAGCGTAGAACTTATTATTACAACGGTTTCCTATAATTCCCCATGAAACTTAGTGAAAACTTAGCCCCGTTATAAGAGTTCACCTCAATATCTTTTAATACAGTAATTTACGCTAGTAAATTAAGTTTAACGCCATGCTACTATTTATTTGAAATACAACCCCCTGGATCGCTGAACTCCCTCAGGTACCAACTCCTAGTCCCAGTCCCCACACCATGCAAGCATGTGGTCTTATTCGCCATCTTGTTCCTTTGCAACTACGAGTCCTGCTGTCTTTTTCGAACAAGTCAAGGGGATGTGTGTTAAATCACTGAGACAAGAGCATGGTAGTGATGCAAAGCTTCATGAGACAAGACCCCATCGAGAGATCACATCATTACGTACAGATATTTGGGCGCGAAAAAGCAAAGAGTTGAAAAGTTTGGCTGTTTTGGTTACACGCCTGCCAAACGCAGTTCGGCTGAGTTGGCTTAATTGCTATCACTTCACCAAGATTGAAGCTAACCAAGACGTTGCATGATTCACTCAACTCTTGCCTGGCATCAAATCATAACTAGAACTTATAGTAATTCGGATTGACGTTACCAAATAGCGAAGGATAACAACTAAAAGCAGGAGACTGAACCCCCCAATAGGGCGAAATTAGAACCATCAGTTGTAAGCCGTCAAGACAAAGGCAAGAAGACAAAGACTAACAAAAAGGGTGTAAAAGGCGTTCTAAATTCACAAAGACTGCTCATGAACAGATTCGGTCAAGTGCTTGAAAATCTACTTGATTTACAACAACATCAACTTCAGGGAAATTTGATTCGAAGAGGAAGCTACATACACTCTAATGTTATTAGAACAATTTTATAAGAACACCAGCCTCACATTTGGCCAAAAGTTAAGAACAAGCGAAGAACAAACTGAAGCCGAACATTCTTGGCTAAATACGATAATTATGAAATGACGAAAAAACTTAGAAATAATTACAAAACAAGCAAATATGCAACACACAGATAATGTCCCATGGTCAAGAGAGCATAAATTTGCAACAATTATTACGTTAATAGCAAAAAAGGCTTCCGATTGAATGTAAAAGTAATCAATGACAATGGAAATTGAAGTTTGCATAATGAATCCCTGAGGACTGAAGAGATTGAAGTCAGGCAACAGAAACAGCAGCGTTATTGGCAACCAAGAAGACCAGATTGCAAATATTCTAGATTTCTAAAGGGAAGAACGTCTCGCTGGAGCGAGTCTCAAATGATCATTTGCAGCCATCACAATGAAAAGAAAAACAATCAAAAATACAAAAGCGCAAAAACTGGCAACTTTATCAGCTGCTCATGACAAGAATTGACAACCATGGGTTAAAGGTATCTAGTCATAATTACCACATTCATACAAACTTTCTGACACATTGCTTTGTTTTATAGGAATATTCAGAGATCCCAAACTCTGAATAAAATGGCAACAGTAATTTTTGCTCTGATTTTGTGTTTTAAAGGTGACATAAACTAAACTACAAGAATTCGATGCAAAACAGCTAGCATTACCCATGCAGGTAAACATGAAACAAAATTCATTTCAATCCCATCTCATTGATGTATTCCGTTGCAGGTCCTTAGGTAACAACATCGCACTGAAGTTTTAGGGAAAAAACGTGGGTGAATGTACCTGTAACAACAACAGCAGGCTTGAGTCATTATAGGAGAAGAACACACAAACTTGCTCGGGAATACAACAAGATTGACAAATTTTTATATGAAGCAGTGTGCTTTCAGTTTTCCCAACCTCCCCTATCTTTTTTTTCCTTGCAGGTACAAAAAACGTACTTAGATAATTGCTTGCAAAATCACCAGTTCCCCCCTCCTATTTTCTATCAACACCCCTGTCTCACTGTGCTTTTTCTTCCTGCCTTTGCAAGCACCACCAAAGTGACAGGATAACATCACACCCTGTGGCAGGAACACATGGAGTAAAATAAATGTGGAAGAGAACAATGTGCAATCCCCTATTGACTATCTTAACTTTCCTTTTGTTTTTCCTTTTCCTGCAGAAAAAAACTCACACAAAAAAAAGACCTGGGCAATATAAAGATTTGTATTGAACAATGGTTAAGAATTTCGATAATGAACACCAAGAGAAGACAGCATCAACAAAAGATCTAATACGTCTCGCAAGCAAACTAACCTCCTGCCCCTTTAATTGCGCTTGTTTATTGCATACCTTCTTTGCAGGTTCAATGAACACTCAAGATCATGCCCCTACTCTGAGCATCAACAAAAGTTACAGGAGAAGGTCTTATGACACTAACTATAAAGAAGGATAAAATAACATGTTTGTTGGTAGATTGTGCAATCCCCTATTGACTATCTTAACTTTCCTTTTGTTCTTTCTTTTTCCTACAAAAAAGAACTTACAAAAAAAAAAGACCTGGGCAATAAAATGATTTGTATTGAACAGTGGCTAAGGATTTTGATAATGAACGCCAAGAGAAGACAGCATCAACAAAAGATCTAAGACTGCTCGCAAGCAAACTAACCCCCTGCCCCTTTCATTGTGCTTGTTATTGCATACCTTCTTTGCAGGTTCAATGAACAATCAAGATCATGCCCCTACTCTGAGCATCAACAAAAGTTACAGGAGAAGGTCTTATGACACTAACTATAAAGAAGGATAAAATAACATGTTTGTTGGTAGATTGTGCAACCCCCTATTGACTATCTTAACTTTACTTTTGTTTTTCCTTTTCCTGCAGATAAAAACTCACACAAAAGAAAAACACCTGGACAATATAATGATTTGTATTGAACAGTGGCTAAGAATTTCGATAATGAACGCCAAGAGAAGACAGCATCAACAAAAAATCTAAGACTGCTCGCAAGCAAACTAACCCCCTGCCCCTTTCATTGTGCTTGTTTACTGCATACTTTCCTTGCAGGTTCAATGTACACGCAAGATCATGCCCCTACTCTAGGCATCAACAAAAATTACAGGAGAAGGTCTCATGACAATAACTATAAAGAAGGATAAAATAATATGTTTGCTGGTAGATTGTGCAATCCCCTGCGCATCCTATCTTCTATCCTTGTGTTGCATTGTGTACAAACTTGCATGGAAAAAAATTTGTCGTCTTTGAATTTGTTACAGGATACAGAACCTATTGAAATGAAGTAATGACAAAAGAATATAAAAATTCCAGGATCCTCTCGAGAAGGTTAAAAAATAACGTAATCTCAGGTGGCACCATGGCAATCCAAGCAGCAGCAACACACTGTGAAAGCATATGAAACACACTGCTTTTGCTGCAACCACGTAGTCATTGTCTGTTGTAGCCGATTTTATAAAAAAAAAAAATTCTCAGTTATTGTTAGAATAGCCAAGGCTCTCGCTTCTTATTTTTCTTTCAACAGGTATCCAGAACTGCAAAGTCCAGAAAAAACAAAAAAGAAAAGGATAGCACAGAATAAACACCTCACTACTTCAGGATTTGCTGTAGCATCTTCAGAAAAAAGAAGGAACATTTTGAGTGATCATTTACACCTCAACCAAATAAAGGACAAGGGCGCATGACCAGCAAAGATGTTGCGTAATGTATATTATACCCTCAACCACATGAAGGAAAAGGGAGTACAACCAGTAAAAGTGAAGGGCATTATGTATACTATTACCCTCAACCAAATGAAGGATAAGAGGGTACAACCAGTAATAGCGGCTATGCATTATGTAGGCAATTACCCTCAATGGAATAAAGAAAAAGGGGGTACAACGAAAAAGGGGCATTCGTTATGTAGGTAATTACCCTCAACGGAATGAAGGAAAAGGGGGTACAATCAGTGATGATGGAGAACAATTGTATGGTCACAGTGATAGTGTCTCAATATGAAGCAGGTATGACTTTGGTGCATCGTAAAATACACCATGCAGTGCGGGATGCGGGTGGCTTTGGGGCGTATCTTGGCGCGTATCTTGGCAGTTCTTGGCCGCCCTTCAAAATGGCGGCATATATTATAGTGGATATTTACATTATAGATCGAATTGTAGTATTATTTGTAATTGTTTATACCATCTCTTTGCCTACAAGTCCCCAACCGAATGAAGGAGAAGGGGCACAACTAGCACCGTTTGATATCCTCAACCGAATGACGGGGAAGAGGATCCGCAATTAGTTAAATATCCTTAACCGAGTGACGGGGAAGAGGATCCGCAATTAGTTAAATATCCTCAACCGAATAACGGAGAAGAGGATCCGCAATTGGTTAGATATAATAGCGAATTGAAAAGATACGACCCCAATTGCTGCCAAACGCATCGTCTATCTCAATGTGTTTCTACGGGTGTTGCATGGGCTAATCACATGGCATTGACTATTTCCTACCTGCAAATGTGCCCATCTGTCACTGCTCAGTTAGTAGCGCAGGGCGTTAATACAGTAATTTACGCTAGTAAATTAAGTTTAACGCCATGCTACTATTTATTTGAAATACAACCCCCTGGATCGCTGAACTCCCTCAGGTACCAACTCCTAGTCCCAGTCCCCACACCATGCAAGCATGTGGTCTTATTCGCCATCTTGTTCCTTTGCAACTACGAGTCCTGCTGTCTTTTCCCCACCCTTCCCACCCTTGGGTCGTATCAAATTCCCAAGGCCATGAAGTGGCATCCCCGTCGGTTCTTGGCCGCCCTTCAAAATGGCAGCATATATTATAGTGGATATTTACATTATAGATCGAATTGTAGTATTATTTGTAATTGTTTATACCATGTCTTTGCCTACAAGTCCCCAACCGAATGAAGGAGAAGGGGCACAACTAGCACCGTTTGATATCCTCAACCGAATGACGGGGAAGAGGATCCGCAATTAGTTAAATATCCTTAACCGAGTGACGGGGAAGAGGATCCGCAATTAGTTAAATATCCTCAACCGAATAACGGAGAAGAGGATCCGCAATTGGTTAGATATAATAGCGAATTGAAAAGATACGACCCCAATTGCTGCCAAACGCATCGTCTATCTCAATGTGTTTCTACGGGTGTTGCATGGGCTAATCACATGGCATTGACTATTTCCTACCTGCAAATGTGCCCATCTGTCACTGCTCAGTTAGTAGCGCAGGGCGTTAAACTACGCATTTCCCATTGAACAAAACGGTTTTGTTAGCTCTAAAACGTTGTAAACAAACGTATTACAACAGTTCTGTCCATGGGAACAGCGTAGAACTTATTATTACAACGGTTTCTTATAGTTCTCCATGAAACTAAGTAAAAACTTAGCCCCATAATAAGAGTTCACCTCAATATCTTTTAAACTACGCATTTCCCATTGAACAAAACGGTTTTGTTAGCTCTAAAACGTTGTAAACAAACGTATTACAACAGTTCTGTCAATGGGAACAGCGTAGAACTTATTATTACAACGGTTTCTTATAGTTCCCCATGAGACTTAGTGAAAACTTAGCCCCGTAATAAGAGTTCACCTCAATATCTTTTAAACTACGCATTTCCCATTGAACAAAACGGTTTTGTTAGCTCTAAAACGTTGTAAACAAACGTATTACAACAGTTCTGTCCATGGGAACAGCGTAAAACTTATTATTACAACAGTTTCTTATAGTTCCCCATGAAACTTAGTGAAAACTTAGCCCCGTAATAAGAGTTCACCTCAATATCTTTTAAACTACGCATTTCCAATTGAACAAAACGGTTTTGTTAGCTCTAAAACGTTGTAAACAAAACGTATTACAACAGTTCGGTCCATGAGAACAGCGTAGAGCTTATTATAACAACGGTTTCTTATAGTTCCCCATGAAACTTAGTGAAAACTTAGCCCCGTAATAAGAGTTCACCTCAATATCTTTTAAACTACGCATTCCCATTGAACAAAACGGTTTTGTTAGCTCTAAAACGTTGTAAACAAACGTATTACAACAGCTCTGTCCATGGGAACAGCGTAGAACTTATTATTACAACGGTTTCTTATAGTTCCCCATGAAACTTAGTGAAAACTTAGCCCCGTAATAAGAGTTCACCTCAATATCTTTTAAACTACGCATTTCCCATTGAACAAAACGGTTTTGTTAGCTCTAAAACGTTGTAAACAAACGTATTACAACAGTTCTGTCCATAAGAACAGCGTAGAACCTATTATTACAACGGTTTCTTATAGTTCCCCATGAAACTTAGTGAAAACTTAGCCCTGTAATAAAAGTTCACCTCAATATCTTTTAAACTACGCATTTCCCATTGAACAAAACGGTTTTGTTAGCTCTAAAACGTTGTAAACAAACGTATTACAACAGTTCTGTCCATGGGAACAGCGTAGAACTTATTATTACAACGGTTTCTTATAGTTCCCTATGAAACTTAGTGAAAATTTAGTCCCGTAATAAGAGTTCACCTCAATATCTTTTAAACTACGCATTTCCCATTGAACAAAACGGTTTTGTTAGCTCTAAAACGTTGTAAACAAACGTATTACAACAGTTCTGTCCATGGGAACAGCGTAGAACTTATTATTACAACGGTTTCTTATAGTTCCCCATGAAACTTAGTGAAAACTTAGCCCCGTAATAAGAGTTCACCTCAATATATTTTAAACTACGCATTTCCCATTGAACAAAACGGTTTTGTTAGCTCTAAAACGTTGTAAACAAACGTATTACAACAGTTCTGTCCATGGGAACAGCGTAGAACTTATTATTACAACGGTTTCTTATAGTTCCCCATGAAACTTAGTGAAAACTTAGCCCCGTAACAAGAGTTCACCTCAATATCTTTTAAACTACGCATTTCCGATTGAACAAAACAGTTTTGTTAGCTCTAAAACGTTGAAAACAAACGTATTACAACAGTTCTGTCCATGGGAACAGCGTAGAACTTATTATTACAACGGTTTCTTATAGTTCCCCATGAAACTTAGTGAAAACTTAGCCCCGTAATAAGAGTTCACCTCAATATCTTTTAAACTACGCATTTCCCATTGAACAAAACGGTTTTGTTAGCTCTAAAACGTTGTAAACAAACGTATTACAACAGTTCTGTCCATGGGAACAGCGTAGAACTTATTATTACAACGGTTTCTTATAGTTCCCCATGAAACTTAGTGAAAACTTAGCCCCGTAACAAGAGTTCACCTCAATATCTTTTAAACTACGCATTTCCCATTGAACAAAACAGTTTTGTTAGCTCTAAAACGTTGTAAACAAACGTTTTACAACAGTTCTGTCCATGGGAACAGCGTAGAACTTATTATTACAACGGTTTCTTATAGTTCCCCATGAAACTTAGTGAAAACTTAGCCCCGTAATAAGAGTTCACCTCTATATCTTTTAAACTACGCATTTCTCATTGAACAAAACGGTTTTGTTAGCTCTAAAACGTTGTAAACAAACGTATTACAACAGTTCTGTCCATGGGAACAGCGTAGAACTTATTATTACAACGGTTTCTTATAGTTCCCCATGAAACTTAGTGAAAACTTAGCCCCGTAATAAGAGTTCACCTCAATATCTTTTAAACTACGCATTTCCCATTGAACAAAACGGTTTTGTTAGCTCTAAAACGTTGTAAACAAACGTATTACAACAGTTCTGTCCATGGGAACAGCGTAAAACTTATTATTACAACAGTTTCTTATAGTTCCCCATGAAACTTAGTGAAAACTTAGCCCCGTAATAAGAGTTCACCTCAATATCTTTTAAACTACGCATTTCCCATTGAACAAAACGGCTTTGTTAGCTCTAAAACGTTGTAAACAAACGTATTACAACAGCTCTGTCCATGGGAACAGCGTAGAACTTATTATTACAACGGTTTATTATAGTTCCCCATGAAACTTAGTGAAAACTTAGCCCCGTAATAAGAGTTCACCTCAATATCTTTTAAACTACGCTTTTCCCATTGAACAAAACGGTTTTGTTAGCTCTAAAACGTTGTAAACAAACGTATAACAACAGTTCTGTCCATAAGAACAGCGTAGAACCTATTATTACAACGGTTTCTTATAGTTCCCCATGAAACTTAGTGAAAACTTAGCCCTGTAATAAAAGTTCACCTCAATATCTTTTAAACTACGCATTTCCCATTGAACAAAACGGTTTTGTTAGCTCTAAAACGTTGTAAACAAACGTATTACAACAGTTCTGTCCATGGGAACAGCGTAGAACTTATTATTACAACGGTTTCTTATAGTTCCCTATGAAACTTAGTGAAAATTTAGTCCCGTAATAAGAGTTCACCTCAATATCTTTTAAACTACGCATTTCCCATTGAACAAAACGGTTTTGTTAGCTCTAAAACGTTGTAAACAAACGTATTACAACAGTTCTGTCCATGGGAACAGCGTAGAACTTATTATTACAACGGTTTCTTATAGTTCCCCATGAAACTTAGTGAAAACTTAGCCCCGTAATAAGAGTTCACCTCAATATATTTTAAACTACGCATTTCCCATTGAACAAAACGGTTTTGTTAGCTCTAAAACGTTGTAAACAAACGTATTACAACAGTTCTGTCCATGGGAACAGCGTAGAACTTATTATTACAACGGTTTCTTATAGTTCCCCATGAAACTTAGTGAAAACTTAGCCCCGTAACAAGAGTTCACCTCAATATCTTTTAAACTACGCATTTCCGATTGAACAAAACAGTTTTGTTAGCTCTAAAACGTTGAAAACAAACGTATTACAACAGTTCTGTCCATGGGAACAGCGTAGAACTTATTATTACAACGGTTTCTTATAGTTCCCCATGAAACTTAGTGAAAACTTAGCCCCGTAATAAGAGTTCACCTCAATATCTTTTAAACTACGCATTTCCCATTGAACAAAACGGTTTTGTTAGCTCTAAAACGTTGTAAACAAACGTATTACAACAGTTCTGTCCATGGGAACAGCGTAGAACTTATTATTACAACGGTTTCTTATAGTTCCCCATGAAACTTAGTGAAAACTTAGCCCCGTAACAAGAGTTCACCTCAATATCCTTTAAACTACGCATTTCCCATTGAACAAAACAGTTTTGTTAGCTCTAAAACGTTGTAAACAAACGTTTTACAACAGTTCTGTCCATGGGAACAGCGTAGAACTTATTATTACAACGGTTTCTTATAGTTCCCCATGAAACTTAGTGAAAACTTAGCCCCGTAATAAGAGTTCACCTCTATATCTTTTAAACTACGCATTTCTCATTGAACAAAACGGTTTTGTTAGCTCTAAAACGTTGTAAACAAACGTATTACAACAGTTCTGTCCATGGGAACAGCGTAGAACTTATTATTACAACGGTTTCTTATAGTTCTCCATGAAACTTAGTGAAAACTTAGCCCCGTAATAAGAGTTCACCTCAATATCTTTTAAACTACGCATTTCCCATTGAACAAAACGGTTTTGTTAGCTCTAAAACGTTGTAAACAAACGTATTACAACAGTTCTGTCCATGGGAACAGCGTAGAACTTATTATTACAACGGTTTCTTATAGTTCCCCATGAAACTTAGTGAAAACTTAGCCCCGTAATAAGAGTTCACCTCAATATCTTTTAAACTACGCATTTCCCATTGAACAAAACGGTTTTGTTAGCTCTAAAACGTTGTAAAAAAACGTAGTACAACAGTTCTGTCCATGGGAACAGCGTAGAACTTATTATTACAACGGTTTCTTATAGTTCCCCATGAAACTTAGTGAAAACTTAGCCCCGTAATAAGAGTTCACCTCAATATCTTTTAAACTACGCATTTCCCATTGAACAAAACGGTTTTGTTAGCTCTAAAACGTTGTAAACAAACGTATTACAACAGTTCTGTCCATGAGAACAGCGTAGAGCTTATTATTACAACGGTTTCTTATAGTTCCCCATGAAACTTAGTGAAAACTTAGCCCCGTAATAAGAGTTCACCTCAATATCTTTTAAACTACGCATTTCCCATTGAACAAAACGGTTTTGTTAGCTCTAAAACGTTGTAAACAAACGTATCCCAACAGTTCTGTCCATGGGAACAGCGTAGAACTTATTATTACAACGGTTTCTTATAGTTCCCCATGAAACTTAGTGAAAACTTAGCCCCGTAATAAGAGTTCACCTCAATATCTTTTAAACTACGCATTTCCCATTGAACAAAACGGTTTTGTTAGCTCTAAAACGTTGTAAACAAACGTATTACAACAGTTCTGTCCATGGGAACAGCGTAGAACTTATTATTACAACGGTTTCTTATAGTTCCCCATGAAAGTTAGTGAAAACTTAGCCCCGTAATAAGAGTTCACCTCAATATCTTTTAAACTACGCATTTCCCATTGAACAAAACAGTTTTGTTAGCTCTAAAACGTTGTAAACAAACGTATTACAACAGTTCTGTCCATGGGAACAGCGTAGAACTTATTATTACAACGGTTTCTTATAGTTCCCCATGAAACTTAGTGAAGACTTAGCCCCGTAATAAGAGTTCATCTCAATAACTTTTAAACTACGCATTTCCCATTGAACAAAACGGTTTTGTTAGCTGTAAAACGTTGTAAACAAACTTATTACAACAGTTCTGTCCATGGGAACAGCGTAGAACTTATTATTACAACGGTTTCTTATAGTTCCCCATGAAACTTAGTGAAAACTTAGCCCCGTGATAAGAGTTCACCTCAATATCTTTAAACTACGCATTTCCCATTGAACAAAACGGTTTTGTTAGCTCTAAAACGCTGTAAACAAACGTATTACAACAGTTCTGTCCATGGGGACAGCGTAGAACTTATTATTACAACGGTTTCTTATAGTTCCCCATGAAACTTAGTGAAAACTTAGCCCCGTAATAAGAGTTCACCTCAATATCTTTTAAACTACGCATTTCCCATTGAACAAAACGGTTTTGTTAGCTCTAAAACGTTGTAAACAAACGTATTACAACAGTTCTGTCCATAAGAACAGCGTAGAACTTATTATTTCGACGGTTTCTTATAGTTCCCCATGAAACTAAGTGAAAACTTAGCCCTGTAATAAAAGTTCACCTCAATATCTTTTAAACTACGCATTTCCCATTGAACAAAACGGTTTTGTTAGCTCTAAAACGTTGTAAACAAACGTATTAAAACAGTTCTGTCCATGGGTACAGCGTAGAACTTATTATTACAACGGTTTCTTATAGTTCCCCATGAAACTTAGTGAAAACTTAGCCCCGTAATAAGAGTTCACCTCAATATCTTTTAAACTACGCATTTCCCATTGAACAAAACGGTTTTGTTAGCTCTAAAACGTTGTAAACAAACGTATTACAACAGTTCTGTCCATGGGAACAGCGTAGAACTTATTATTACAACGGTTTCTTGTAGTTCCCCATGAAACTTAGTGAAAACTTAGCCCTGTAATAAGAGTTCACCTCAATATCTTTTAAACTACGCATTTCCCATTGAACAAAACGGTTTTGTTAGCTCTTGAACGTTGTAAACAAACGTATTACAACAGTTCTGTCCATGGGAACAGCGTATAACTTATTATTACAACGGTTTCTTATAGTTCCCCATGAAACTTAGTGAAAACTTAGCCCCGTAATAAGAGTTCATCTCAATATCTTTTAAACTACGCATTTCCCATTGAACAAAACGGTTTTGTTAGCTCTAAAACGTTGTAAACAAACTTATTACAACAGTTCTGTCCATGGGAACAGCGTAGAACTTATTATTACAACGGTTTCTTATAGTTCCCCATGAAACTTAGTGAAAACTTAGCCCCGTAATAAGAGTTCACCTCAATATCTTTTAAACTACGCATTTCCCATTGAACAAAACGGTTTTGTTAGCTCTAAAACGTTGTAAACAAACGTATTACAACAGTTCTGTCCATGGGGACAGCGTAGAACTTATTATTACAACGGTTTCTTATAGTTCCCCATGAAACTGAGTGAAAACTTAGCCCCGTAATAAGAGTTCACCTCAGTATCTTTTAAACTACGCATTTCCCATTGAACAAAACGGTTTTGTTAGCTCTAAAACGTTGTAAACAAACGTATTACAACAGTTCTGTCCATAAGAACAGCGGAGAACTTATTATTTCGACGGTTTCTTATAGTTCCCCATGAAACTAAGTGAAAACTTAGCCCTGTAATAAAAGTTCACCTAAATATCTTTTAAACTACGCATTTCCCATTGAACAAAACGGTTTTGTTAGCTCTAAAACGTTGTAAACAAACGTATTACAACAGTTCTGTCCATGGGAACAGCGTAGAACTTATTATTACAACGGTTTCTTATAGTTCCCCATGAAACTTAGTGAAAACTTAGCCCCGTAATAAGAGTTCACCTCAATATCTTTTAAACTACGCATTTCCCATTGAACAAAACGGTTTTGTTAGCTCTAAAACGTTGTAAACAAACGTATTACAACAGTTCTGTCCATGGGAACAGCGTAGAACTTATTATTACAACGGTTTCTTATAGTTCCCCATGAAACTTAGCAAAAACTTAGCCCCGTAATAAGAGTTCACCTTAATATCTTTTCAACTACAAATTTCCCATTGAACAAAACGGTTTTGTTAGCTCTAAAACGTTGTAAACAAACGTATTACAACAGTTCTGTCCATGGGAACAGCGTAGAACTTATCATTACAACGGTTTCTTATAGTTCCCCATGAAACTTAGTGAAAACTTAGCCCCGTAATAAGAGTTCACCTCAATATCTTTTAAACTACGCATTTCCCATTGAACAAAACGGTTTTGTTAGCTCTAAAACGTTGTAAACAAACGTATTACAACAGTTCTGTCCATGGGAACAGCGTAGAACTTATTATTACAACGGTTTCTTATATTTCCCCATGAAACTTAGTGAAAACTTAGCCCCGTAATAAGAGTTCACCTCAATATCTTTTAAACTACGCATTTCCCATTGAACAAAACGGTTTTGTTAGCTCCAAAACGTTGTAAACAAACGTATTACAACAGTTCTGTCCATGGGAACAGCGTAGAACTTATTATTACAACGGTTTCTTATAGTTCCCCATGAGACTTAGTGAAAACTTAGCAACGTAATAAGAGTTCACCTCAATATCTTTTAAACTACGCATTTCCCATTGAACAAAACGGATGTGAGCTCTAAAACGTTGTAAACAACGTATTACAACAGTTCTGTCCATGGGAACAGCGTAGAACTTATTATTACAACGGTTTCTTATAGTTCCCCATGAAACTTACTGAAAACTTAGCCCCGTAATAAGAGTTCACCTCAATATCTTTTAAATTACGCATTTCCCATTGAACAAAACGGTTTTGTTAGCTCTAAAACGTTGTAAACTAACGTATTACAACAGTTCTGTCCATGGGAACAGCGTAGAACTTATTATTACAACGGTTTCTTATAGTTCCCCATGAAACTTAGTGAAAACTTAGCCCCGTAATAAGAGTTTACCTCAATATCTTTTAAACTACGCATTTCCCATTGAACAAAACGGTTTTGTTAGCTCTAAAACGTTGTAAACAAACGTATTACAACAGTTCTGTCCATGGGAACAGCGTAGAACTTATTATTACAACGGTTTCTTATAGTTCCCCATGAAACTTAGTGAAAACTTAGCCCCGTAATAAGAGTTCACCTCAATATCTTTTAAACTACGCATTTCCCATTGAACAAAACGGTTTTGTTAGCTCTAAAACGTTGTAAACAAACGTATTACAACAGTTCTGTCCATGGGAACAGCGTAGAACTTTTTATTACAACGGTTTCTTATAGTTCCCAATGAAACTTAGTGAAAACTTAGCCCCGTAATAAGAGTTCACCTCAATATCTTTTAAACTACGCATTTCCCATTGAACAAAACGGTTTTGTTAGCTCTAAAACGTTGTAAACAAACGTATTACAACAGTTCTGTCCATGGGAACAACGTAGAACTTATCATTATAACGGTTTCTTATAGTTCCCCATGAAACTTAGTGAAAACTTAGCCCCGTAATAAGAGTTCACCTCAATATCTTTTAAACTACGCATTTCCCATTGAACAAAACGGTTTTGTTAGCTCTAAAACGTTGTAAACAAACGTATTACAACAGTTCTGTCCATGGGAACGGCGTAGAACTTATTATTACAACGGTTTCCTATAGTTCCCCATGAAACTTAGTGAAAACTTAGCCCCGTAATAAGAGTTCACCTCAATATCTTTTAAACTACGCATTTCCCATTGAACAAAACGGTTTTGTTAGCTCTAAAACGTTGTAAACAAACGTATTACAACAGTTCTGTCCATGGGAACAGCGTAGAACTTATTATTACAACGGTTTCTTATGGTTCCCCATGAATCTTAGTGAAAATTAGCCCCGTAATAAGAGTTCACCTCAATATCTTTTAAACTACGCATTTCCCATTGAACAAAACGGTTTTGTTAGCTCTAAAACGTTGTAAACAAACGTATTACAACAGTTCTGTCCATGGGAACAGCGTAGAACTTATTATTACAATGTTTCTTATAGTTCCCCATGAAACTTAGTGAAAACTTAGCCCCGTAATAAGAGTTCACCTCAATATCTTTTAAACTACGCATTTCCCATTGAACAAAACGGTTTTGTTAGCTCTAAAACGTTGTAAACAAACGTATTACAACAGTTCTGTCCATGGGAACGGCGTAGAACTTATTATTACAACGGTTTCCTATAGTTCCCCATGAAACTTAGTGAGAACTTAGCCCCGTAATAAGAGTTCACCTCAATATCTTTTAAACTACGCATTTCCCATTGAACAAAACGGTTTTGTTAGCTCTAAAACGTTGTAAACAAACGTATTACAACAGTTCTGTCCATGGGAACAGCGTAGAACTTATTATTACAACGGTTTCTTATGGTT
This sequence comes from Pelagia noctiluca, assembly GCA_963924455.1. NCBI lineage: Eukaryota > Metazoa > Cnidaria > Scyphozoa > Semaeostomeae > Pelagiidae > Pelagia > Pelagia noctiluca. Next base: position 6,241,157 of record OZ004329.1, read on the forward strand.
CCCCATGAATCTTAGTGAAAATTAGCCCCGTAATAAGAGTTCACCTCAATATCTTTTAAACTACGCATTTCCCATTGAACAAAACGGTTTTGTTAGCTCTAAAACGTTGTAAACAAACGTATTACAACAGTTCTGTCCATGGGAACAGCGTAGAACTTATTATTACAACGTTTCTTATAGTTCCCCATGAAACTTAGTGAAAACTTAGCCCCGTCATAAGAGTTCACCTCAATATCTTTTAAACTACGCATTTCCCATTGAACAAAACGGTTTTGTTAGCTCTAAAACGTTGTAAACAAACGTATTACAACAGTTCTGTCCATGGGAACAGCGTAGAACTTATTATTACAACGGTTTCTTATAGTTCCCCATGAAACTTAGTAAAAACTTAGCCCCGTAATAAGAGTTCACCTCAATATCTTTTAAACTACGCATTTCCCATTGAACAAAACGGTTTTGTTAGCTCTAAAACGTTGTAAACAAACGTATAACAACAGTTCTGTCCATGGGAACAGCGTAGAACTTATTATTACAACGGTTTCTTATAGTTCCCCATGAAACTTAGTGAAAACTTAGCCCCGTAATAAGTGTTCACCTCAATATCTTTTAAACCACGCATTTCCCATTGAACAAAACGGTTTTGTTAGCTCTAAAACGTTGTAAACAAACGTATTACAACAGTTCTGTCCATGGGAACAGCGTAGAACTTATTATTACAACGGTTTCTTATAGTTCCCCATGAAACTTAGTGAAAACTTAGCCCCGTAATAAGAGTTCACCTCAATATCTTTTAAACTACGCATTTCCCATTGAACAAAACGGTTTTGTTAGCTCTAAAACGTTGTAAATAAACGAATTACAACAGTTCTGTCCATGGGAACAGCGTAGAACTTCTTATTACAACGGTTTCTTATAGTTTCCCATGAAACTTAGTGAAAGCTTAGCCCCGTAATAAGAGTTCACCTCAATATCTTTTAAACTACGCATTTCCCATTGAACAAAACGGTTTTGTTAGCTCTAAAACGTTGTAAATAAACGAATTACAACATTTCTGTCCATGGGAACAGCGTAGAACTTATTATTACAACGGTTTCTTATAGTTCCCCATGAAACTTGATGAAAACTTAGCACCGTAATAAGAGTTCACCTCAATATCTTTTAAATTACGCATTTCCCATTGAACAAAACGGTTTTGTTAGCTCTAAAACGTTGTAAACAAACGTATTACAACAGTTCTGTCCATGGGAACAGCGTAGAACTTATTATTACAACGGTTTCTTATAGTTCCCCATGAAACTTAGTGAAAACTTAGCCCCGTAATAAGAGTTTACCTCAATATCTTTTAAACTACGCATTTCCCATTGAACAAAACGGTTTTGTTAGCTCTAAAACGTTGTAAACAAACGTATTACAACAGTTCTGTCCATGGGAACAGCGTAGAACTTATTATTACAACGGTTTCTTATAGTTCCCCATGAAACTTAGTGAAAACTTAGCCCCGTAATAAGAGTTCACCTCAATATCTTTTAAACTACGCATTTCCCATTGAACAAAACGGTTTTGTTAGCTCTAAAACGTTGTAAACAAACGTATTACAACAGTTCTGTCCATGGGAACAGCGTAGAACTTTTTATTACAACGGTTTCTTATAGTTCCCAATGAAACTTAGTGAAAACTTAGCCCCGTAATAAGAGTTCACCTCAATATCTTTTAAACTACGCATTTCCCATTGAACAAAACGGTTTTGTTAGCTCTAAAACGTTGTAAACAAACGTATTACAACAGTTCTGTCCATGGGAACAACGTAGAACTTATCATTATAACGGTTTCTTATAGTTCCCCATGAAACTTAGTGAAAACTTAGCCCCGTAATAAGAGTTCACCTCAATATCTTTTAAACTACGCATTTCCCATTGAACAAAACGGTTTTGTTAGCTCTAAAACGTTGTAAACAAACGTATTACAACAGTTCTGTCCATGGGAACGGCGTAGAACTTATTATTACAACGGTTTCCTATAGTTCCCCATGAAACTTAGTGAAAACTTAGCCCCGTAATAAGAGTTCACCTCAATATCTTTTAAACTACGCATTTCCCATTGAACAAAACGGTTTTGTTAGCTCTAAAACGTTGTAAACAAACGTATTACAACAGTTCTGTCCATGGGAACAGCGTAGAACTTATTATTACAACGGTTTCTTATGGTTCCCCATGAATCTTAGTGAAAATTAGCCCCGTAATAAGAGTTCACCTCAATATCTTTTAAACTACGCATTTCCCATTGAACAAAACGGTTTTGTTAGCTCTAAAACGTTGTAAACAAACGTATTACAACAGTTCTGTCCATGGGAACAGCGTAGAACTTATTATTACAATGTTTCTTATAGTTCCCCATGAAACTTAGTGAAAACTTAGCCCCGTAATAAGAGTTCACCTCAATATCTTTTAAACTACGCATTTCCCATTGAACAAAACGGTTTTGTTAGCTCTAAAACGTTGTAAACAAACGTATTACAACAGTTCTGTCCATGGGAACGGCGTAGAACTTATTATTACAACGGTTTCCTATAGTTCCCCATGAAACTTAGTGAGAACTTAGCCCCGTAATAAGAGTTCACCTCAATATCTTTTAAACTACGCATTTCCCATTGAACAAAACGGTTTTGTTAGCTCTAAAACGTTGTAAACAAACGTATTACAACAGTTCTGTCCATGGGAACAGCGTAGAACTTATTATTACAACGGTTTCTTATGGTTCCCCATGAATCTTAGTGAAAATTAGCCCCGTAATAAGAGTTCACCTCAATATCTTTTAAACTACGCATTTCCCATTGAACAAAACGGTTTTGTTAGCTCTAAAACGTTGTAAACAAACGTATTACAACAGTTCTGTCCATGGGAACAGCGTAGAACTTATTATTACAACGTTTCTTATAGTTCCCCATGAAACTTAGTGAAAACTTAGCCCCGTCATAAGAGTTCACCTCAATATCTTTTAAACTACGCATTTCCCATTGAACAAAACGGTTTTGTTAGCTCTAAAACGTTGTAAACAAACGTATTACAACAGTTCTGTCCATGGGAACAGCGTAGAACTTATTATTACAACGGTTTCTTATAGTTCCCCATGAAACTTAGTAAAAACTTAGCCCCGTAATAAGAGTTCACCTCAATATCTTTTAAACTACGCATTTCCCATTGAACAAAACGGTTTTGTTAGCTCTAAAACGTTGTAAACAAACGTATAACAACAGTTCTGTCCATGGGAACAGCGTAGAACTTATTATTACAACGGTTTCTTATAGTTCCCCATGAAACTTAGTGAAAACTTAGCCCCGTAATAAGTGTTCACCTCAATATCTTTTAAACCACGCATTTCCCATTGAACAAAACGGTTTTGTTAGCTCTAAAACGTTGTAAACAAACGTATTACAACAGTTCTGTCCATGGGAACAGCGTAGAACTTATTATTACAACGGTTTCTTATAGTTCCCCATGAAACTTAGTGAAAACTTAGCCCCGTAATAAGAGTTCACCTCAATATCTTTTAAACTACGCATTTCCCATTGAACAAAACGGTTTTGTTAGCTCTAAAACGTTGTAAATAAACGAATTACAACAGTTCTGTCCATGGGAACAGCGTAGAACTTCTTATTACAACGGTTTCTTATAGTTTCCCATGAAACTTAGTGAAAGCTTAGCCCCGTAATAAGAGTTCACCTCAATATCTTTTAAACTACGCATTTCCCATTGAACAAAACGGTTTTGTTAGCTCTAAAACGTTGTAAATAAACGAATTACAACATTTCTGTCCATGGGAACAGCGTAGAACTTATTATTACAACGGTTTCTTATAGTTCCCCATGAAACTTGATGAAAACTTAGCACCGTAATAAGAGTTCACCTCAATATCTTTTAAATTACGCATTTCCCATTGAACAAAACGGTTTTATTAGCTCTAAAACGTTGTAAACAAACGTATTACAACAGTTCTGTCCATGGGAACAGCGTAGAACTTATTACTACAACGGTTTCCTATAGTTCCCCATGAAACTTAGTGAAAACTTAGCCCCGTAATAAGAGTTCACCTCAATATCTTTTAAACTACGCATTTCCCATTGAACAAAACGGTTTTGTTAGCTCTAAAACGTTGTAAACAAACGTATTACAACAGTTCTGTCCATGGGAACAGCGTAGAACTTATTATTACAACGGTTTCTTATAGTTCCCCATGAAACTTAGTGAAAACTTAGCCCCGTAATAAGAGTTCACCTCGATATCTTTTAAACTACGCATTTCCCATTGAACAAAACGGTTTTGTTAGCTCTAAAACGTTGTAAACAAACGTATCACAACAGTTCTGTCCATGGGAACAGCGTAGAACTTATTATTACAACGGTTTCTTATAGTTCCCCATGAAACTTAGTGAAAACTTAGCCCCGTAATAAGAGTTCACCTCAATATCTTTTAAACTACGCATTTCCCATTGAACAGAACGGTTTGTTTAGCTCTAAAACGTTGTAAATAAACGAATTACAACAGTTCTGTCAATGGGAACAGCGTAGAACTTATTATTACAACGGTTTCTTATAGTTCCCCATGAAACTTAGTGAAAACTTAGCCCCGTAATAAAAGTTCACCTCAATATCTTTTAAACTACCCATTTCCCATTGAATAAAACGGTTTTGTTAGCTCTAAAATGTTGTAAACAAACGTATTACAACAGTTCTGTCCATGGGAACAGCGTAGAACTTATTATTACAACGGTTTCTTATAGTTCCCCATGAAACTTAGTGAAAACTTAGCCCCGTAATAAGAGTTCACCTCAATATCTTTTAAACTACGCATTTCCCATTGAACAAAACGGTTTTGTTAGCTCTAAAACGTTGTAAACAAACGTATTACAACAGTTCTGTCCATGGGAACAGCGTAGAACTTATTATTACAACGGTTTCTTATAGTTCCCCATGAAACTTAGTGAAAACTTAGCCCCGTAATAAGAGTTCACCTTAATATCTTTTAAACTACGCATTTCCCATTGAACAAAACGGTTTTGTTAGCTCTAAAACGTTGTAAACACACGTATTACAACATTTCTGTCCATGGGAACAGCGTAGAACTTATTATTACAACGGTTTCATATAGTTCCCCATGAAACTTAGTGAAAACTTAGCCCCGTAATAAGAGTTTACCTCAATATCTTTTAAACTACGCATTTCCCATTGAACAAAACGGTTTTGTTAGCTCTAAAACGTTGTAAACAAACGTATTACAACAGTTCTGTCCATGGGAACAGCGTAGAACTTATTATTACAACGGTTTCTTATAGTTCCCCATGAAACTTAGTGAAAACTTAGCCCCGTAATAAGAGTTTACCTCAATATCTTTTAAACTACGCATTTCCCATTGAACAAAACGGTTTTGTTAGCTCTAAAACGTTGTAAACAAACGTATTACAACAGTTCTGTCCATGGGAACAGCGTAGAACTTATTATTACAACGGTTTCTTATAGTTCCCCATGAAACTTAGTGAAAACTTAGCCCCGTAATAAGAGTTCACCTCAATATCTTTTAAACTACGCATTTCCCATTGAACAAAACGGTTTTGTTAGCTCTAAAACGTTGTAAACAAACGTATTACAACAGTTCTGTCCATGGGAACAGCGTAGAACTTTTTATTACAACGGTTTCTTATAGTTCCCAATGAAACTTAGTGAAAACTTAGCCCCGTAATAAGAGTTCACCTCAATATCTTTTAAACTACGCATTTCCCATTGAACAAAACGGTTTTGTTAGCTCTAAAACGTTGTAAACAAACGTATTACAACAGTTCTGTCCATGGGAACAGCGTAGAACTTATCATTATAACGGTTTCTTATAGTTCCCCATGAAACTTAGTGAAAACTTAGCCCCGTAATAAGAGTTCACCTCAATATCTTTTAAACTACGCATTTCCCATTGAACAAAACGGTTTTGTTAGCTCTAAAACGTTGTAAACAAACGTATTACAACAGTTCTGTCCATGGGAACAGCGTAGAACTTATTATTACAACGTTTCTTATAGTTCCCCATGAAACTTAGTGAAAACTTAGCCCCGTAATAAGAGTTCACCTCAATATCTTTTAAACTACGCATTTCCCATTGAACAAAACGGTTTTGTTAGCTCTAAAACGTTGTAAACAAACGTATTACAACAGTTCTGTCCATGGGAACAGCGTAGAACTTATTATTACAACGGTTTCTTATAGTTCCCCATGAAACTTAGTGAAAACTTAGCCCCGTAATAAGAGTTCACCTCAATATCTTTTAAACTACGCATTTCCCATTGAACAAAACGGTTTTGTTAGCTCTAAAACGTTGTAAACAAACGTATAACAACAGTTCTGTCCATGGGAACAGCGTAGAACTTATTATTACAACGGTTTCTTATAGTTCCCCATGAAACTTAGTGAAAACTTAGCCCCGTAATAAGAGTTCACCTCAATATCTTTTAAACCACGCATTTCCCATTGAACAAAACGGTTTTGTTAGCTCTAAAACGTTGTAAACAAACGTATTACAACAGTTCTGTCCATGGGAACAGCGTAGAACTTATTATTACAACGGTTTCTTATAGTTCCCCATGAAACTTAGTGAAAACTTAGCCCCGTAATAAGAGTTCACCTCAATATCTTTTAAACTACGCATTTCCCATTGAACAAAACGGTTTTGTTAGCTCTAAAACGTTGTAAATAAACGAATTACAACAGTTCTGTCCATGGGAACAGCGTAGAACTTATTATTACAACGGTTTCTTATAGTTTCCCATGAAACTTAGTGAAAGCTTAGCCCCGTAATAAGAGTTCACCTCAATATCTTTTAAACTACGCATTTCCCATTGAACAAAACGGTTTTGTTAGCTCTAAAACGTTGTAAATAAACGAATTACAACATTTCTGTCCATGGGAACAGCGTAGAACTTATTATTACAACGGTTTCTTATAGTTCCCCATGAAACTTGATGAAAACTTAGCACCGTAATAAGAGTTCACCTCAATATCTTTTAAATTACGCATTTCCCATTGAACAAAACGGTTTTGTTAGCTCTAAAACGTTGTAAACAAACGTATTACAACAGTTCTGTCCATGGGAACAGCGTAGAACTTATTACTACAACGGTTTCCTATAGTTCCCCATGAAACTTAGTGAAAACTTAGCCCCGTAATAAGAGTTCACCTCAATATCTTTTAAACTACGCATTTCCCATTGAACAAAACGGTTTTGTTAGCTCTAAAACGTTGTAAACAAACGTATTACAACAGTTCTGTCCATGGGAACAGCGTAGAACTTATTATTACAACGGTTTCTTATAGTTCCCCATGAAACTTAGTGAAAACTTAGCCCCGTAATAAGAGTTCACCTCGATATCTTTTAAACTACGCATTTCCCATTGAACAAAACGGTTCTGTTAGCTCTAAAACGTTGTAAACAAACGTATCACAACAGTTCTGTCCATGGGAACAGCGTAGAACTTATTATTACAACGGTTTCTTATAGTTCCCCATGAAACTTAGTGAAAACTTAGCCCCGTAATAAGAGTTTACCTCAATATCTTTTAAACTACGCATTTCCCATTGAACAGAACGGTTTGTTTAGCTCTAAAACGTTGTAAATAAACGAATTACAACAGTTCTGTCAATGGGAACAGCGTAGAACTTATTATTACAACGGTTTCTTATAGTTCCCCATGAAACTTAGTGAAAACTTAGCCCCGTAATAAAAGTTCACCTCAATATCTTTTAAACTACCCATTTCCCATTGAATAATACGGTTTTGTTAGCTCTAAAATGTTGTAAACAAACGTATTACAACAGTTCTGTCCATGGGAACAGCGTAGAACTTATTATTACAACGGTTTCTTATAGTTCCCCATGAAACTTAGTGAAAACTTAGCCCCGTAATAAGAGTTCACCTCAATATCTTTTAAACTACGCATTTCCCATTGAACAAAACGGTTTTGTTAGCTCTAAAACGTTGTAAACAAACGTATTACAACAGTTCTGTCCATGGGAACAGCGTAGAACTTATTATTACAACGGTTTGTTATAGTTCCCCATGAAGCTTAGTGAAAACTTAGCCCCGTAATAAGAGTTCACCTTAATATCTTTTAAACTACGCATTTCCCATTGAACAAAACGGTTTTGTTAGCTCTAAAACGTTGTAAACACACGTATTACAACATTTCTGTCCATGGGAACAGCGTAGAACTTATTATTACAACGGTTTCATATAGTTCCCCATGAAACTTAGTGAAAACTTAGCCCCGTAATAAGAGTTTACCTCAATATCTTTTAAACTACGCATTTCCCATTGAACAAAACGGTTTTGTTAGCTCTAAAACGTTGTAAACAAACGTATTACAACAGTTCTGTCCATGGGAACAGCGTAGAACTTATTATTACAACGGTTTCTTATAGCTCCCCATGAAACTTAGTGAAAACTTAGCCCCGTAATAAGATTTCACCTCAATATCTTTTAAACTACGCATTTCCCGTTGAACAAAACGGTTTTGTTAGCTCTAAAACGTTTTAAACAAACGTATTACAACAGTTCTGTCCATGGGAACAGCGTAGAACTTATTATTACAACGTTTCTTATACTTCCCCATGAAACTTAGTGAAAACTTAGCCCCGTAATAAGAGTTCACCTCGATATCTTTTAAACTACGCATTTCCCATTGAACAAAACGGTTTTGTTAGCTCTAAAACGTTGTAAACAAACGTATTACAACAGTTCTGTCCATGGGAACAGCGTAGAACTTATTATTACAACGGTTTCTTATAGTTCCCCATGAAACTTAGTGAAAACTTAGCCCCGTAATAAGAGTTCACCTCAATATCTTTTAAACTACGCATTTTCCATTGACCAAAACGGTTTTGTTAGCCCTAAAACGTTGTAAACAAACGTATTTCAACAGTTCTGTCCAATGGAACAGCGTAGAACTTATTATTACAACGGTTTCTTATAGTTCCCCATGAAACTTAGTGAAAACTTAGCCCCGTAATAAGAGTTCACCTCAATATCTTTTAAACTACGCATTTCTCATTGAACAAAACGGTTTTGTTAGCTCTAAAACGTTGTAAACAAACGTATTACAACAGTTCTGTCCATGGGAACAGCGTAGAACTTATTATTACAACGGTTTCTTATAGTTCCCCATGAAACTTAGTGAAAACTTAGCCCCGTAATAAGAGTTCACCTCAATATCTTTTAAACTACGCCTTTCCCATTGAACAAAACGGTTTTGTTAGCTCTAAAACGTTGTAAACAAACGTATTACAACAGTTCTGTCCATGGGAACAGCGTAGAACTTATTATTACAACGGTTTCTTATAGTTCTCCATGAAACTTAGTGAAAACTTAGCCCCGTAATAAGAGTTCACCTCAATATCTTTTAAACTACGCATTTCCCATTGAACAAAACGGTTTTGTTAGCTCTAAAACGTTGTAAACAAACGTATTACAACAGTTCTGTCCATGGGAACAGCGTAGAACTTATTATTACAACGGTTTCTTATAGTTCTCCATGAAACTTAGTGAAAACTTAGCCCCGTAATAAGAGTTCCCCTCAATATCTTTTAAACTACGCATTTCCCATTGAACAAAACGGTTTTGTTAGCTCTAAAACGTTGTAAACAAACGTATTACAACAGTTCTGTCCATGGGAACAGCGTAGAACTTATTATTACAACGGTTTCTTATAGTTCCCCATGAAAATTAGTGAAAACTTAGCCCCGTAATAAGAGTTCACCTCAATATCTTTTAAACTACGCATTTTCCATTGACCAAAACGGTTTTGTTAGCTCTAAAACGTTGTAAACAAACGTATTTCAACAATTCTGTCCATGGGAACAGCGTAGAACTTATTATTACAACGCTTTCTTATAGTTCCCCATGAAACTTAGTGAAAACTTAGCCCCGTAATAAGAGTTCACCTCAATATCTTTTAAACTACGCATTTCCCATTGAACAAAACGGTTTTGTTAGCTCTAAAACGTTGTAAACAAACGTATTACAACAGTTCTGTCCATGGGAACAGCGTAGAACTTATTATTACAACGGTTTCTTATAGTTCTCCATGAAACTTAGTGAAAACTTAGCCCCGTGATAAGAGTTCACCTCAATATCTTTTAAACTACGCATTTCCCATTGAACTAAACGGTTTTGTTAGCTCTAAAACGTTGTAAACAAACGTATTTCAACAGTTCTGTCCATGGGAACAGCGTAGAACTTATTATTACAACGCTTTCTTATAGTTCCCCATGAAACTTAGTGAAAACTTAGCCCCGTTATAAGAAATCACCTCAATATCTTTTAAACTACGCATTTCCCATTGAACAAAACGGTTTTGTTAGCTCTAAAACGTTGTGAACAAACTTATTACAACAGTTCTGTCCATGGGAACAGCGTAGAACTTATTATTACAACGGTTTCTTATAGTTCTCCATGAAACTTAGTGAAAACTTAGCCCCGTAGTAAGAGTTCACCTCAATATCTTTTAAACTACGCATTTCCCATTGAACAAAACGGTTTTGTTAGCTCTAAAACGTTGTAGACAAATATATTACAACAGTTCTGTCCATGGGAACAGCGTAGAACTTTTTATTACAACGGTTGCTTATAGTTCCCCATGAAACTTAGTGAAAACTTAGCCCCGTAATAAGAGTTCACCTCAATATCTTTTAACCCTATTATGGCCGGGGGGGGGGGCACAAAGTGCCCGCGGCAAATTAAAAATGCTGTATCTCCTGAATAACACGTAATATTCTACTGAAACCTGTTCGACTTTTCCTCAAATTTATCAGAGAACCTGAAAAAATTATTTTTGTTACTATCACACCTTTGCTGATCACCTGACACCTCTTTTGTCAACCAGCGGTCAGGTGTCAAAATGTTTAAGGGCCTATATTTCTGGAACTATGATACATAGAGACTTGCTTGAAGCACCATTAGCTTCGTGTTGACAAGGGCTTTTGAATAATATATAATTTTTTTATATTTGCTGACGTAAGCAAAATTTAAAATCTATGACGTCATCAATGTTTATGACGTCATATCTATAAAAGACAATAATTTTTTTCATTTGAAATTCCTTTTTTGGCGTTTCTGAATACAGATAAACTAGAAAAAATTCTATTTTTCAATCTGAATAGCTATTTTATCTTATTTTTCTTCAATATAAAATTCATCGACTTTATCATCTATGAAAAAAATGGTAAAAATATGAAAAAATATAACAAAATGTCAAAAAAATCATAGATTTTGACTTGAAAATGCTTTTTGTTCATAAATAGACCATTTGAGAGGCAAAAATACAATAAGGATAGCTTCAATAACGAGCTAAATGCCCATAGGTAGTTATCATGGTTTTTCAGACTTATGACGTCACTGTGACGTCATTGGTAGCCATTATGGATTTGAAAACACCACCAATCGATAGAGCAGGTAAAGTTCTATAGTTCTACCAAGTTTCAAGCTTTTATCGCGTTCCTAACAAGAATTATAGGGGACGGGCACAATGTGCCCCCCCCCCCCGGTAGTACAAGGGTCCAAAAAGCCCGGTAGTAATAGGGTTAAACTACGCATTTCCCATTGAACAAAACGGTTTTGTTAGCTCTAAAACGTTGTAAACAAACGTATTACAACAGTTCTGTCCATGGGAACAGCGTAGAACTTATTATTACAACGTTTTCTTATAGTTCCCCATGAAACCTAGTGAAAACTTAGCCCCGTAATAAGAGTTCACCTCAATATCTTTTAAACTACGCATTTTCCATTGACCAAAACGGTTTTGTTAGCTCTAAAACGTTGTAAACAAACGTATTTCAACAGTTCTGTCCATGGGAACAGCGTAGAACTTATTATTACAACGCTTTCTTATAGTTCCCCATGAAACTTAGTGAAAACTTAGCCCCGTAATAAGAGTTCACCTCAATATCTTTTAAACTACGCATTTCCCATTGAAGAAAACGGTTTTGTTAGCTCTAAAACGTTGTAAACAAACGTATTACAACAGTTCTGTCCATGGGAACAGCGTAGAACTTATTATTACAACGGTTTCTTATAGTTCCCCATGAAACTTAGTGAAAACTTAGCCCCGTAATAAGAGTTCACCTCAATATCTTTTAAACTACGCCTTTCCCATTGAACAAAACGGTTTTGTTAGCTCTAAAACGTTGTAAAAAAACGTATTAAAACAGTTCTGTCCATGGGAACAGCGTAGAACTTATTATTACAACGGTTTCTTATAGTTCTCCATGAAACTTAGTGAAAACTTAGCCCCGTAATAAGAGTTCACCTCAATATCTTTTAAACTACGCATTTCCCATTGAACAAAACGGTTTTGTTAGCTCTAAAACGTTGTAAACAAACGTATTACAACAGTTCTGTCCATGGGGACAGCGTGGAACTTATTATTACAACGGTTTCTTATAGTTCCCCATGAAACTTAGTGAAAACTTAGCCCCGTAATAAGAGTTCACCTCAATATCTTTTAAACTACGCATTTCCCATTGAACAAAACGGTTTTGTTAGCTCTAAATCGTTGTAAACAAACGTATTACAACAGTTCTGTACATGGGAACAGAGTAGAACTTATTATTACAACGGTTTCTTATAGTTCCTCATGAAACTTAGTGAAAACTTAGCCCCGTAATAAGAGTTCACCTCAATATCTTTTAAACTACGCATTTCCCATTGAACAAAACGGTTTTGTTAGCTCTAGAACGTTGTAAACAAACGTATTACAACAGTTCTGTCCATGGGAACAGCGTAGAACTTATTATTACAACGCTTTCTTATAGTTCCCCATGAAACTTAGTGAAAACTTAGCCCCGTAATAAGAGTTCACCTCAATATCTTTTAAACTACGCATTTCCCATTGAACAAAACGGTTTTGTTAGCTCTAAAACGTTGTAAACAAACGTATTACAACAGTTCTGTCCATGGGAACAGCGTAGAACTTATTATTACAACGGTTTCTTATAGTTCCCCATGAAACTTAGTGAAAACTTAGCCCCGTAATAAGAGTTCACCTCAATATCTTTTAAACTACGCATTTCCCATTGAACAAAACGGTTTTGTTAGCTCTAAAACGTTGTAAACAAACGTATTACAACAGTTCTGTCCATGGGAACAGCGTAGAACTTATTATTACAACGGTTTCTTATAGAACCCCATGAAACTTAGTGAAAACTTAGCCCCGTAATAAGAGTTCACCTCAATATCTTTTAAACTACGCATTTCCCATTGAACAAAACGGTTTTGTTAGCTCTAAAACGTTGTAAACAAACGTATTACAACAGTTCTGTCCATGGAAACAGCGTAGAACTTATTATTACAACGATTTCTTATAGTTCCCCATGAAACTTAGTGAAAACTTAGCCCCGTAATAAGAGTTCACCTGAATATCTTTTAAACTACGCATTTCCCATTGAACAAAACGGTTTTGTTAGCTCTAAAACGTTGTAAACAAACGTATTACAACAGTTCTGTCCATGGGAACAGCGTAGAACTTATTATTACAACGGTTTCTTATAGTTCCCCATGAAACTTAGTGAAAACTTAGCCCCGTAATAAGAGTTCACCTCAATATCTTTTAAACTACGCATTCCCCATTGCACAAAACGGTTTTGTTAGCTCTAAAAAGTTGTAAACAAACGTATTACAACAGTTCTATCCATGGGAACAGCGTAGAACTTATTATTACAACGGTTTCTTATAGTTCCCCATGAAACTTAGTGAAAACTTAGCCCCGTAATAAAAGTTCACCTCAATATCTTTTAAACTACGCATTTCCCATTGAACAAAACGGTTTTGTTAGCTCTAAAACGTTGTAAACAAACGTATAACAACAGTTCTGTCCATGGGAACAGCGTAGAACTTATTATTACAACGGTTTGTTATAGTTCCCAATGAAACTTAGTGAAAACTTAGCCCCGTAATAGGAGTTCACCTCAATATCTTTTAAACTACGCATTTCCCATTGAACAAAACGGTTTTGTTAGCTCTAAAACGTTGTAAACAAACGTTTTACAACAGTTCTGTCCATGGGAACAGCGTAGAACTTATTATTACAACGGTTTCTTATAGTTTCCCATGAAACTTAGTGAAAACTTAGCCCCGTAATAATAGTTCACCTCAATATCTTTTAAACTACTCATTTCCCATTGAACAAAACGGTTTTGTTAGCTCTAAAACGTTGTAAACAAACGTATTACAACAGTTCTGTCCATGGGAACAGCGTAGAACTTATTATTACAACGGTTTCTTATAGTTCCCCATGAAACTTAGTGAAAACTTAGCCCCGTAATAAGAGTTCACCTCCATATCTTTTAAACTACGCATTTCCCATTGAACAAAACGGTTTTGTTAGCTCTAAAACGTTGTAAACAAACGTATTGCAACAGTTCTGTCCATGGGAACAGCGTAGAACTTATTATTACAACGGTTTCTTATAGTTCCCCATGAAACTTAGTGAAAACTTAGCCCCGTAATAAGAGTTCACCTCAATATCTTTTAAACTACGCATTTCCCATTGAACAAAACGGTTTTGTTAGCTCTAAAACGTTGTAAACAAACGTTTTACAACAGTTCTGTCCATGGGAACAGCGTAGAACTTATTATTACAACGGTTTCTTATAGTTTCCCATGAAACTTAGTGAAAACTTAGCCCCGTAATAATAGTTCACCTCAATATCTTTTAAACTACGCATTTCCCATTGAACAAAACGGATTTGTTAGCTCTAAAACGTTGTAAACAAACGTATTACAACAGTTCTGTCCATGGGAACAGCGTAGAACTTATTAGTACAACGGTTTCTTATAGTTCCCCGTGAAACTTAGTGAAAACTTAGCCCCGTAATAAGAGTTCACCTCAATATCTTTTAAACTACGCATTTCCCATTGAACAAAACGGTTTTGTTAACTCTAAAACGTTGTAAACAAACGTATTACAACAGTTCTGTCCATGGGAACATCGTAGAACTTATTATTACAACGGTTTCTTATAGTTCCCCATGAAACTTAGTGAAAACTTAGCCCCGTAATAAGAGTTCACCTCAATATCTTTTAAACTACGCATTTCCCATTGAACAAAACGGTTTTGTTAGCTCTAAAACGTCGTAAACAAACGTATTACAACAGTTCTGTCCATGGGAACAGCGTAGAACTTATTATTACAACGGTTTCTTATAGTTCCCCATGAAACTTAGTGAAAACTTAGCCCCGTGATAAGAGTTCACCTCAATATCTTTTAAACTACGCATTTCCCATTGAACAAAACGGTTTTGTTAGCTCTAAATTGTTATAAACAAACGTATTACAACAGTTCTGTCCATGGGAACAGTGTAGAACTTATTATTAAAACGGTTTCTTATAGTTCCCCATGAAACTTAGTGAAAACTTAGCCCCGTAATAAGAGTTCACCTCAATATCTTTTAAACTACGCATTTCCCATTGAACAAAACGGTTTTGTTAGCTCTAAAACGTTGTAAACAAACGTATTACAACAGTTCTGTCCATGGGAACAGCGTAGAACTTATTATTACAACGGTTTCTTATAGTTCCCCATGAAACTTAGTGAAAACTTAGCCCCGTAATAAGAGTTCACCTCAATATCTTTTAAACTACGCATTTCCCATTGAACAAAACGGTTTTGTTAGCTCTAAAACGTTGTAAACAAACGTATTACAACAGCTCTGTCCATGGGAACAGCGTAGAACTTATTTTTACAACGGTTTCTTAAAGTTCCCCATGAAACTTAGTGAAAACTTAGCCCCGTAATAAGAGTTCACCTCAATATCTTTTAAACTACGCATTTCCCATTGAACAAAACGGTTTTGTTAGCTCTAAAACGTTGTAAACAAACGTATTACAACAGTTCTGTCCATGGGAACAGCGTAGAACTTTTTATTACAACGGTTTCTTATAGTTCCCCATGAAACTTAGTGAAAACTTAGCCCCGTAATAAGAGTTCACCTCAATATCTTTTAAACTACGCATTTCCCATTGAACAAAACGGTTTTGTTAGCTCTAAAACGTTGTAAACAAACGTATTACAACAGTTCTGTCCATGGGAACAGTGTAGAACTTATTATTACAACGGTTTCTTATAGTTCCCCATGAAACTTAGTGAAAACTTAGCCCCGTAATAAGAGTTCACCTCAATATCTTTTAAACTACGCATTTCCCATTGAACAAAACGGTTTTGTTAGCTCTAAAACGTTGTAAACAAACGTATTACAACAGCTCTGTCCATTGGAACAGCGTAGAACTTAATATTACAACGGTTTCTTAAAGTTCCCCATGAAACTTAGTGAAAACTTAGCCCCGTAATAAGAGTTCACCTCAATATCTTTTAAACTACGCATTTCCCATTGAACAAAACGGTTTTGTTAGCTCTAAAACGTTGTAAACAAACGTATTACAACAGTTCTGTCCATGGGAACAGCGTAGAACTTATTATTACAACGGTTTCTTATAGTTCCCCATGAAACTTAGTGAAAACTTAGCCCCGTAATAAGAGTTCACCTCAATATCTTTTAAACTACACATTTCCCATTGAACAAAACGGTTTTGTTAGCTCTAAAACGTTGTAAACAAACGTATTACAACAGTTCTGTCCATGGGAACAGCGTAGAACTTATTATTACAACGGTTTCTTATAGTTCCCAATGAAACTTAGTGAAAACTTAGCCCCGTGATAAGAGTTCACCTCAATATCTTTTAAACTACGCATTTCCCATTGAACAAAACGGTTTTGTTAGCTCTAAAACGTTGTAAAAAAAACGTATTACAACAGTTCTGTCCATGGGAACAGCGTAGAACTTATTATTACAACGGTTTCTTATAGTTCCCCATGAAACTTAGTTAAAACTTAGCCCCGTAATAAGAGTTCACCTCAATATCTTTTAAACTACGCATTTCCCATTGAACAAAACAGTTCTGTTAGCTCTAAAACGTTGTAAACAAACGTATTACAACAGTTCTGTCCATGGGAACAGCGTAGAACTTATTATTACAACGGTTTCTTATAGTTCCCCATGAAACTTAGTGAAAACTTAGCCCCGTAATAAGAGTTCACCTCAATATCTTTTAAACTACGCATTTCCCATTGAACAAAACGGTTTTGTTAGCTCTAAAACGTTGTAAACAAACGTATTACAACAGTTCTGTCCATGGGAACAGCGTAGAACTTATTATTACAACGGTTTCTTATAGTTCCCCATGAATCTTAGTGAAAACTTAGCCCCGTAATAAGAGTTCACCTCAATATCTTTTAAACTACGCATTTCCCATTGAACAAAACGGTTTTGTTAGCTCTAAAACGTTGTAAACAAACGTATTACAACAGTTCTGTCCATGGGAACAGCGTAGAACTTATTATTACAACGGTTTCTAATAGTTCCCCATGGAACTTAGTGAAAACTTAGCCCCGTAATAAGAGTTCACCTCAATATCTTTTAAACTACGCATTTCCCATTGAACAAAACGGTTCTGTTAGCTCTAAAACGTTGTAAACAAACGTATTACAACAGTTCTGTCCATGGGAACAGCGTAGAACTTATTATTACAACGGTTTCTTATAGTTCCCCATGAAACTTAGTGAAAACTTAGCCCCGTAATAAGAGTTCACCTCAATATCTTTTAAACTACGCATTTACCATTGAACAAAACGGTTTTGTTAGCTCTAAAACGTTGTAAACAAACGTATTACAACAGTTCTGTCCATGGGAACAGCGTAGAACTTATTATTACAACGGTTTCTAATAGTTCCCCATGGAACTTAGTGAAAACTTAGCCCCGTAATAAGAGTTCACCTCAATATCTTTTAAACTACGCTTTTCCCATTGAACAAAACGGTTCTGTTAGCTCTAAAACGTTGTAAACAAACGTATTACAACAGTTCTGTCCATGGGAACAGCGTAGAACTTATTATTACAACGGTTTCTTATAGTTCCCCATGAAACTTAGTGAAAACTTAGCCCCGTAATAAGAGTTCACCTCAATATCTTTTAAACTACGCATTTCCCATTGAACAAAACTGTTCTGTTAGCTCTAAAACGTTGTAAACAAACGTATTACAACAGTTCTGTCCATGGGAACAGCGTAGAACTTATTATTACAACGGTTTCTTATAGTTCCCCATGAAACTTAGTGAAAACTTAGCCCCGTAATAAGAGTTCACCTCAATATCTTTTAAACTACGCATTTCCCATTGAACAAAACGGTTTTGTTAGCTCTAAAACGTTGTAAACAAACGTATTACAACAGTTCTGTCCATGGGAACAGCGTAGAACTTATTATTACAACGGTTTCTTATAGTTCCCCATGAAACTTAGTGAAAACTTAGCCCCGTAATAAGAGTTCACCTCAATATCTTTTAAACTACGCATTTCCCATTGAACAAAACGGTTTTGTTAGCTCTTAAACGTTGTAAACAAACGTACTACAACAGTTCTGTCCATGGGAACAGCGTAGAACTTATTATTACAACGGTTTCTTATAGTTCCCCATGAAACTTAGTGAAAACTTAGCCCCGTAATAAGAGTTCACCTCAATATCTTTTAAACTACGCATTTCCCATTGAACAAAACGGTTTTGTTAGCTCTAAAACGTTGTGAACAAACGTATTACAACAGTTTTGTCCATGGGAACAGCGTAGAACTTATTATTACAACGGTTTCTTATAGCTCCCCATGAAACTTAGTGAAAACTTAGCCCCGTAATAAGAGTTCACCTCAATATCTTTTAAACTACACATTTCCCATTGAACAAAACGGTTTTGTTAGCTTTAAAACGTTGTAAACAAACGTATTACAACAGTTCTGTCCATGGGAACAGCGTAGAACTTATTATTACAACGGTTTCTTATAGTTCCCAATGAAACTTAGTGAAAACTTAGCCCCGTAATAAGAATTCACCTCAATATCTTTTAAACTACGCATTTCCCATTGAACAAAACGGTTTTGTTAGCTCTAAAACGTTGTAAAAAAAACGTATTACAACAGTTCTGTCCATGGGAACAGCGTAGAACTTATTATTACAACGGTTTCTTATAGTTCCCCATAAAACTTAGTGAAAACTTAGCCCCGTAATAAGAGTTCACCTCAATATCTTTTAAACTACGCATTTCCCATTGAACAAAACAGTTCTGTTAGCTCTAAAACGTTGTAAACAAACGTATTACAACAGTTCTGTCCATGGGAACAGCGTAGAACTTATTATTACAACGGTTTCTTATAGTTCCCCATGAAACTTAGTGAAAACTTAGCCCCGTAATAAGTGTTCACCTCAATATCTTTTAAACTACGCATTTCCCATTGAACAAAACGGTTTTGTTAGCTCTAAAACGTTGTAAACAAACGTATTACAACAGTTCTGTCCATGGGAACAGCGTAGAACTTATTATTACAACGGTTTCTTATAGTTCCCCATGAATCTTAGTGAAAACTTAGCCCCGTAATAAGAGTTCACCTCAATATCTTTTAAACTACGCATTTCCCATTGAACAAAACGGTTTTGTTAGCTCTAAAACGTTGTAAACAAACGTATTACAACAGTTCTGTCCATGGGAACAGCGTAGAACTTATTATTACAACGGTTTCTAATAGTTCCCCATGGAACTTAGTGAAAACTTAGCCCCGTAATAAGAGTTCACCTCAATATCTTTTAAACTACGCATTTCCCATTGAACAAAACGGTTCTGTTAGCTCTAAAACGTTGTAAACAAACGTATTACAACAGTTCTGTCCATGGGAACAGCGTAGAACTTATTATTACAACGGTTTCTTATAGTTCCCCATGAAACTTAGTGAAAACTTAGCCCCGTAATAAGAGTTCACCTCAATATCTTTTAAACTACGCATTTACCATTGAACAAAACGGTTTTGTTAGCTCTAAAACGTTGTAAACAAACGTATAACAACAGTTCTGTCCATGGGAGCAGCGTAGAACTTATTATTACAACGGTTTCTAATAGTTCCCCATGGAACTTAGTGAAAACTTAGCCCCGTAATAAGAGTTCACCTCAATATCTTTTCAACTACGCATTTCCCATTGAACAAAACGGTTCTGTTAGCTCTAAAACGTTGTAAACAAACGTATTACAACAGTTCTGTCCATGGGAACAGCGTAGAACTTATTATTACAACGGTTTCTTATAGTTCCCCATGAAACTTAGTGAAAACTTAGCCCCGTAATAAGAGTTCACCTCAATATCTTTTAAACTACGCATTTCCCATTGAACAAAACGGTTTTGTTAGCTCTAAAACATTGTAAACAAACGTATTACAACAGTTCTGTCCATGGGAACAGCGTAGAACTTTTTATTACAACGGTTTCTTATAGTTCCCCATGAAACTTAGTGAAAACTTAGCCCCGTAATAAGAGTTCACCTCAATATCTTTTAAACTACGCATTTCCCTTGAACAAAACGGTTTTGTTAGCTCTAAAACGTTGTAAACAAACGTATTACAACAGTTCTGTCCATGGGAACAGCATAGAACTCATTATTACAACGGTTTCTTATAGTTCCCCATGAAACTTAGTGAAAACCTAGCCCCGTAATAAGAGTTCACCTCAATATCTTTTAAACTACGCATTTCCCATTGAACAAAACGGTTTTGTTAGCTCTAAAACGTTGTAAACAAACGTATTACAACAGTTCTGTCCATGGGATTAGCGTAGAACTTATTATTACAACGGTTTCTTATAGTTCCCCATGAAACTTAGTGAAAACTTATCCCCGTAATAAGAGTTCACCTCAATATCTTTTAAACTACGCATTTCCCATTGAACAAAACGGTTTTGTTAGCTCTAAAACGTTGTAAACAAACGTATTACAACAGTTCTGTCCATGGGAACAGCGTAGAACTTATTATTACAACGGTTTCTTATAGTTCCCCATGAAACTTAGTGAAAACTTAGCCCCGTTATAAGAGTTCACCTCAATATCTTTTAAACTACGCATTTCCCATTGAACAAAACGGTTTTGTTAGCTCTAAAACGTTGTAAACAAACGTATTACAACAGTTCTGTCCATGGGATTAGCGTAGAACTTATTATTACAACGGTTTCTTATAGTTCCCCATGAAACTTAGTGAAAACTTAGCCCCGTAATAAGAGTTCACCTCAATATCTTTTAAACTACGCATTTCCCATTGAACAAAACGGTTTTGTTAGCTCTAAAACGTTGTAAACAAACGTATTACAACAGTTCTGTCCATGGGAACAGCGTAGAACTTATTATTACAACGGTTTCTTATAGTTCCCCATGAAACTTAGTGAAAACTTAGCCCCGTTATAAGAGTTCACCTCAATATCTTTTAAACTACGCATTTCCCATTGAACAAAACGGTTTTGTTAGCTCTAAAACGTTGTAAACAAACGTATTACAACAGTTCTGTCCATGGGATTAGCGTAGAACTTATTATTACAACGGTTTCTTATAGTTCCCCATGAAACTTAGTGAAAACTTAGCCCCGTAATAAGAGTTCACCTCAATATCTTTTAAACTACGCATTTCCCATTGAACAAAACGGTTTTGTTAGCTCTAAAACGTTGTAAACAAACGTATTACAACAGTTCTGTCCATGGGAACAGCGTAGAACTTATTATTACAACGGTTTCTTATAGTTCCCCATGAAACTTAGTGAAAACTTAGCCCCGTAATAAGAGTTCACCTCAATATCTTTTAAACTACGCATTTCCCATTGAACAAAACGGTTTTGTTAGCTCTAAAACATTGTAAACAAACGTATTACAACAGTTCTGTCCATGGGAACAGCGTAGAACTTATTATTACAACGGTTTCTTATAGTTCCCCATGAAACTTAGTGAAAACTTAGCCCCGTAATAAGAGTTCACCTCAATATCTTTTAAACTACGCATTTCCCATTGAACAAAACGGTTTTGTTAGCTCTAAAACGTTGTAAACA
Source organism: Pelagia noctiluca (assembly GCA_963924455.1). Taxonomy (NCBI): domain Eukaryota; kingdom Metazoa; phylum Cnidaria; class Scyphozoa; order Semaeostomeae; family Pelagiidae; genus Pelagia; species Pelagia noctiluca. Next base: position 6,263,133 of record OZ004329.1, read on the forward strand.
AACGTATTACAACAGTTCTGTCCATGGGAACAGCGTAGAACTTATTATTACAACGGTTTCTTATAGTTCCCCATGAAACTTAGTGAAAACTTAGCCCCGTAATAAGAGTTCACCTCAATATCTTTTAAACTACGCATTTCCCATTGAACAAAACGGTTTTGTTAGCTCTAAAACGTTGTAAACAAACGTATTACAACAGTTCTGTCCATGGGAACAGCGTAGAACTTATTACTACAACGGTTTCTTATAGTTCCCCATGAAACTTAGTGAAAACTTAGCCCCGTAATAAGAGTTCACCTCAATATCTTTTAAACTACGCATTTCCCATTGAACAAAACGGTTCTGTTAGCTCTAAAACGTTGTAAACAAACGTATTACAACAGTTCTGTCCATGGGAACAGCGTAGAACTTATTATTACAACGGTTTCTTATAGTTCCCCATGAAACTTAGTGAAAACTTAGCCCCGTTATAAGAGTTCACCTCAATATCTTTTAAACTACGCATTTCCCATTGAACAAAACGGTTTTGTTAGCTCTAAAACGTTGTAAACAAACGTATTACAACAGTTCTGTCCATGGGATTAGCGTAGAACTTATTATTACAACGGTTTCTTATAGTTCCCCATGAAACTTAGTGAAAACTTAGCCCCGTAATAAGAGTTCACCTCAATATCTTTTAAACTACGCATTTCCCATTGAACAAAACGGTTTTGTTAGCTCTAAAACGTTGTAAACAAACGTATTACAACAGTTCTGTCCATGGGAACAGCGTAGAACTTATTACTACAACGGTTTCTTATAGTTCCCCATGAAACTTAGTGAAAACTTAGCCCCGTAATAAGAGTTCACCTCAATATCTTTTAAACTACGCATTTCCCATTGAACAAAACGGTTCTGTTAGCTCTAAAACGTTGTAAACAAACGTATTACAACAGTTCTGTCCATGGGAACAGCGTAGAACTTATTATTACAACGGTTTCTTATAGTTCCCCATGAAACTTAGTGAAAACTTAGCCCCGTTATAAGAGTTCACCTCAATATCTTTTAAACTACGCATTTCCCATTGAACAAAACGGTTTTGTTAGCTCTAAAACGTTGTAAACAAACGTATTACAACAGTTCTGTCCATGGGAACAGCGTATAACTTATTATTACAACGGTTTCTTATAGTTCCCCATGAAACTTAGTGAAAACTTAGCCCCGTAATAAGAGTTCACCTCAATATCTTTTAAACTACGCATTTCCCATTGAACAAAACGGTTTTGTTAGCTCTAAAACGTTGTAAACAAACGTATTATAACAGTTCTGTCCATGGGAACAGCGTAGAACTTATTATTACAACGGTTTCTTATAGTTCCCCATGAAACTTAGTGAAAACTTAGCCCCGTAATAAGAGTTCACCTCAATATCTTTTAAACTACGCATTTCCCATTGAACAAAACTGTTTTGTTAGCTCTAAAACGTTGTAAACAAACGTATTACAACAGTTCTGTCCATGGGAACAGCGTAGAACTTATTATTACAACGGTTTCTTATAGTTCCCCATGAAACTTAGTGAAAACTTAGCCCCGTAATAAGAGTTCACCTCAATATCTTTTAAACTACGCATTTTCCATTGAACAAAACGGTTTTGTTAGCTCTAAAACGTTGTGAACAAACGTATTACAACAGTTCTGTTCATGGGAACAGCGTAGAACTTATTATTACAACGGTTTCTTATAGTTCCCCATGAAACTTAGTGAAAACTTAGTTCCGTAATAAGAGTTCACCTCAATATCTTTTAAACTACGCATTTCCCATTGAACAAAACGGTTTTGTTAGCTCTAAAACGTTGTAAACAAACGTATTACAACAGTTCTGTCCATGGGAACAGCGTAGAACTTATTATTACAACGGTTTCTTATAGTTCCCCATGAAACTTAGTGAAAACTTAGCCCCGTAATAAGAGTTCACCTAAATATCTTTTAAACTACGCATTTCCCATTGAACAAAACGGTTTTGTTAGCTCTAAAACGTTGTAAACAAACGTATTACAACAGTTCCGTCCATGGGAACAGCGTAGAACTTATTATTACAACGGTTTCTTATAGTTCCCCATGAAACATAGTGAAAACTTAGCCCCGTAATAAGAGTTCACCTCAATATCTTTTAAACTACGCATTTCCCATTGAACAAAACGGTTTTGTTAGCTCTAAAACGTTGTAAACAAACGTATTACAACAGTTCTGTCCATGGGAACAGCGTAGAACTTATTATTACAACGGTTTCTTATAGTTCCCCATGAAACTTAGTGAAAACTTAGCCCCGTAATAAGAGTTCACCTCAAGATCTTTTAAACTACGCATTTCCCATTGAACAAAACGGTTTTGTTAGCTCTAAAACGTTGTAAACAAACGTATTACAACAGTTCTGTCCATGGGAACAGCGTAGAACTTATTATTACAACGGTTTCTTATAGTTCCCCATGAAACTTAGTGAAAACTTAGCCCCATAATAAGAGTTCACCTCAATATCTTTTAAACTACGCATTTCCCATTGAACAAAACGGTTTTGTTAGCTCTAAAACGTTGTAAACAAACGTATTACAACAGTTCTGTCCATGGGAACAGCGTAGAACTTATTATTACAACGGTTTCTTATAGTTCCCCATGAAACTTAGTGAAAACTTAGCCCCGTAATAAGAGTTCACCTCAATATCTTTTAAACTACGCATTTCCCATTGAACAAAACGGTTTTGTTAGCTCTAAAACGTTGTAAACAAACGTATTACAACAGTTCTGTCCATGGGAACAGCGTAGAACTTTTTATTACAACGGTTTCTTATAGTTCCCCATGAAACTTAGTGAAAACTTAGCCCCGTAATAAGAGTTCACCTCAATATCTTTTAAACTACGCATTTACCATTGAACAAAACGGTTTTGTTAGCTCTAAAACGCTGTAAACAAACGTATTACAACAGTTCTGTCCATGGGAACAGCGTAGAACTTATTATTACAACGGTTTCTAATAGTTCCCCATGGAACTTAGTGAAAACTTAGCCCCGTAATAAGAGTTCACCTCAATATCTTTTAAACTACGCATTTCCCATTGAACAAAACGGTTCTGTTAGCTCTAAAACGTTGTAAACAAACGTATTACAACAGTTCTGTCCATGGGAACAGCGTAGAACTTATTATTACAACGGTTTCTTATAGTTCCCCATGAAACTTAGTGAAAACTTAGCCCCGTAATAAGAGTTCACCTCAATATCTTTTAAACTACGCATTTCCCATTGAACAAAACGGTTTTGTTAGCTCTAAAACATTGTAAACAAACGTATTACAACAGTTCTGTCCATGGGAACAGCGTAGAACTTTTTATTACAACGGTTTCTTATAGTTCCCCATGAAACTTAGTGAAAACTTAGCCCCGTAATAAGAGTTCACCTCAATATCTTTTAAACTACGCATTTCCCTTGAACAAAACGGTTTTGTTAGCTCTAAAACGTTGTAAACAAACGTATTACAACAGTTCTGTCCATGGGAACAGCATAGAACTTATTATTACAACGGTTTCTTATAGTTCCCCATGAAACTTAGTGAAAACCTAGCCCCGTAATAAGAGTTCACCTCAATATCTTTTAAACTACGCATTTCCCATTGAACAAAACGGTTTTGTTAGCTCTAAAACGTTGTAAACAAACGTATTACAACAGTTCTGTCCATGGGAACAGCGTAGAACTTATTATTACAACGGTTTCTTATAGTTCCCCATGAAACTTAGTGAAAACTTAGCCCCGTAATAAGAGTTCACCTCAATATCTTTTAAACTACGCATTTCCCATTGAACAAAACGGTTTTGTTAGCTCTAAAACGTTGTAAACAAACGTATTACAACAGTTCTGTCCATGGGAACAGCGTAGAACTTATTACTACAACGGTTTCTTATAGTTCCCCATGAAACTTAGTGAAAACTTAGCCCCGTAATAAGAGTTCACCTCAATATCTTTTAAACTACGCATTTCCCATTGAACAAAACGGTTCTGTTAGCTCTAAAACGTTGTAAACAAACGTATTACAACAGTTCTGTCCATGGGAACAGCGTAGAACTTATTATTACAACGGTTTCTTATAGTTCCCCATGAAACTTAGTGAAAACTTAGCCCCGTTATAAGAGTTCACCTCAATATCTTTTAAACTACGCATTTCCCATTGAACAAAACGGTTTTGTTAGCTCTAAAACGTTGTAAACAAACGTATTACAACAGTTCTGTCCATGGGATTAGCGTAGAACTTATTATTACAACGGTTTCTTATAGTTCCCCATGAAACTTAGTGAAAACTTAGCCCCGTAATAAGAGTTCACCTCAATATCTTTTAAACTACGCATTTCCCATTGAACAAAACGGTTTTGTTAGCTCTAAAACGTTGTAAACAAACGTATTACAACAGTTCTGTCCATGGGAACAGCGTAGAACTTATTACTACAACGGTTTCTTATAGTTCCCCATGAAACTTAGTGAAAACTTAGCCCCGTAATAAGAGTTCAGCTCAATATCTTTTAAACTACGCATTTCCCATTGAACAAAACGGTTCTGTTAGCTCTAAAACGTTGTAAACAAACGTATTACAACAGTTCTGTCCATGGGAACAGCGTAGAACTTATTATTACAACGGTTTCTTATAGTTCCCCATGAAACTTAGTGAAAACTTAGCCCCGTTATAAGAGTTCACCTCAATATCTTTTAAACTACGCATTTCCCATTGAACAAAACGGTTTTGTTAGCTCTAAAACGTTGTAAACAAACGTATTACAACAGTTCTGTCCATGGGAACAGCGTAGAACTTATTATTACAACGGTTTCTTATAGTTCCCCATGAAACTTAGTGAAAACTTAGCCCCGTAATAAGAGTTCACCTCAATATCTTTTAAACTACGCATTTCCCATTGAACAAGACGGTTTTGTTAGCTCTAAAACGTTGTAAACAAACGTATTATAACAGTTCTGTCCATGGGAACAGCGTAGAACTTATTATTACAACGGTTTCTTATAGTTCCCCATGAAACTTAGTGAAAACTTAGCCCCGTAATAAGAGTTCACCTCAATATCTTTTAAACTACGCATTTCCCATTGAACAAAACTGTTTTGTTAGCTCTAAAACGTTGTAAACAAACGTATTACAACAGTTCTGTCCATGGGAACAGCGTAGAACTTATTATTACAACGGTTTCTTATAGTTCCCCATGAAACTTAGTGAAAACTTAGCCCCGTAATAAGAGTTCACCTCAATATCTTTTAAACTACGCATTTTCCATTGAACAAAACGGTTTTGTTAGCTCTAAAACGTTGTGAACAAACGTATTACAACAGTTCTGTTCATGGGAACAGCGTAGAACTTATTATTACAACGGTTTCTTATAGTTCCCCATGAAACTTAGTGAAAACTTAGCCCCGTAATAAGAGTTCACCTCAATATCTTTTAAACTACGCATTTCCCATTGAACAAAACGGTTTTGTTAGCTCTAAAACGTTGTAAACAAACGTATTACAACAGTTCTGTCCATGGGAACAGCGTAGAACTTATTATTACAACGGTTTCTTATAGTTCCCCATGAAACTTAGTGAAAACTTAGCCCCGTGATAAGAGTTCACCTCAATATCTTTTAAACTACGCATTTCCCATTGAATAAAACGGTTTAGTTAGCTCTAAAACGTTGTAAACTAACGTATTACAACAGTTCTGTCCATGGGAACAGCGTAGAACTTATTATTACAACGGTTTCTTATAGTTCCCCATGAAACTTAGTGAAAACTTAGCCCCGTAATAAGAGTTCACCTCAATATCTTTTAAACTACGCATTTCCAATTGAACAAAACGGTTTTGTTAGCTCTAAAACGTTGTAAACAAACGTATTACAACAGTTCTGTCCATGGGAACAGCGTAGAACTTATTATTACAACGGTTTCTTATAGTTCCCCATGAAACTTAGTGAAAACTTAGCCCCGTAATAAGAGTTCACCTCAATATCTTTTAAACTACGCATTTCCCATTGAACAAAACGGTTTTGTTAGCTCTAAAACGTTGTAAACAAACGTATTACAACAGCTCTGTCCATGGGAACAGCGTAGAACTTATTATTACAACGGTTTCTTAAAGTTCCCCATGAAACTTAGTGAAAACTTAGCCCCGTAATAAGAGTTCACCTCAATATCTTTTAAACTACGCATTTCCCATTGAACAAAACGGTTTTGTTAGCTCTAAAACGTTGTAAACAAACGTATTACAACAGTTCTTTCCATGGGAACAGCGTAGAACTTATTATTACAACGGTTTTTTATAGTTCCCCATGAAACTTAGTGAAAACTTAGCCCCGTAATAAGAGTTCACCTCAATATCTTTTAAACTACGCATTTCCCATTGAACAAAACGGTTTTGTTAGCTCTAAAACGTTGTAAACAAACGTATTATAACAGTTCTGTCCATGGGAACAGCGTAGAACTTATTATTACAACGGTTTCTTATAGTTCCCCATGAAACTTAGTGAAAACTTAGCCCCGTAATAAGAGTTCACCTCAATATCTTTTAAACTACGCATTTCCAATTGAACAAAACTGTTTTGTTAGCTCTAAAACGTTGTAAACAAACGTATTACAACAGTTCTGTCCATGGGAACAGCGTAGAACTTATTATTACAACGGTTTCTTATAGTTCCCCATGAAACTTAGTGAAAACTTAGCCCCATAAAAAGAGTTCACCTCAATATCTTTTAAACTACGCATTTCCCATTGAACAAAACGGTTTCGTTAGCTCTAAAACGTTGTAAACAAACGTATTACAACAGTTCTGTCCATGGGAACAGCGTAGAACTTATTATTACAACGGTTTCTTATAGTTCCCCATGAAACTTAGTGAAAACTTAGCCCCGTAATAAGAGTTCACCTCAATATCTTTTAAACTACGCATTTCCCATTGAACAAAACGGTTTTGTTAGCTCTAAAACGTTGTAAACAAACGTATTACAACAGTTCTGTCCATGGGAACAGCGTAGAACTTATTATTACAACGGTTTCTAATAGTTCCCCATGGAACTTAGTGAAAACTTAGCCCCGTAATAAGAGTTCACCTCAATATCTTTTAAACTACGCATTTCCCATTGAACAAAACGGTTCTGTTAGCTCTAAAACGTTGTAAACAAACGTATTACAACAGTTCTGTCCATGGGAACAGCGTAGAACTTATTATTACAACGGTTTCTTATAGTTCCCCATGAAACTTAGTGAAAACTTAGCCCCGTAATAAGAGTTCACCTCAATATCTTTTAAACTACGCATTTACCATTGAACAAAACGGTTTTGTTAGCTCTAAAACGTTGTAAACAAACGTATTACAACAGTTCTGTCCATGGGAACAGCGTAGAACTTATTATTACAACGGTTTCTAATAGTTCCCCATGGAACTTAGTGAAAACTTAGCCCCGTAATAAGAGTTCACCTCAATATCTTTTAAACTACGCATTTCCCATTGAACAAAACGGTTTTGTTAGCTCTAAAACGTTGTAAACAAACGTATTACAACAGTTCTGTCCATGGGAACAGCGTAGAACTTATTATTACAACGGTTTCTAATAGTTCCCCATGGAACTTAGTGAAAACTTAGCCCCGTAATAAGAGTTCACCTCAATATCTTTTAAACTACGCATTTCCCATTGAACAAAACGGTTTTGTTAGCTCTAAAACGTTGTAAACAAACGTATTACAACAGTTCTGTCCATGGGAACAGCGTAGAACTTTTTATTACAACGGTTTCTTATAGTTCCCCATGAAACTTAGTGAAAACTTAGCCCCGTAATAAGAGTTCACCTCAATATCTTTTAAACTACGCATTTCCCTTGAACAAAACGGTTTTGTTAGCTCTAAAACGTTGTAAACAAACGTATTACAACAGTTCTGTCCATGGGAACAGCATAGAACTTATTATTACAACGGTTTCTTATAGTTCCCCATGAAACTTAGTGAAAACCTAGCCCCGTAATAAGAGTTCACCTCAATATCTTTTAAACTACGCATTTCCCATTGAACAAAACGGTTTTGTTAGCTCTAAAACGTTGTAAACAAACGTATTACAACAGTTCTGTCCATGGGATTAGCGTAGAACTTATTATTACAACGGTTTCTTATAGTTCCCCATGAAACTTAGTGAAAACTTAGCCCCGTAATAAGAGTTCACCTCAATATCTTTTAAACTACGCATTTCCCATTGAACAAAACGGGTTTGTTAGCTCTAAAACGTTGTAAACAAACGTATTACAACAGTTCTGTCCATGGGAACAGCGTAGAACTTATTATTACAACGGTTTCTTATAGTTCCCCATGAAACTTAGTGAAAACTTAGCCCTGTAATAAGAGTTCACCTCAATATCTTTTAAACTACGCATTTCCCATTGAACAAAACGGTTTTGTTAGCTCTAAAACGTTTTAAACAAACGTATTACAACAGTTCTGTCCATGGGAAGAGCGTAGAACTTATTACTACAACGGTTTCTTATAGTTCCCCATGAAACTTAGTGAAAACTTAGCCCCGTAATAAGAGTTCACCTCAAAGTCTTTTAAACTACGCATTTCCCATTGCACAAAACGGTTTTGTTAGCTCTAAAACGTTGTAAACAAACGTATTACAACAGTTCTGTCCATGGGAACAGCGTAGAACTTATTATTACAACGATTTCTTATAGTTCCCCATGAAACTTAGTGAAAACTTAGCCCTGTAATAAGAGTTCACCTCAATATCTTTTAAACTACGCATTTTCCATTGAACAAAACGGTTTTGTTAGCTCTAAAACGTTGTAAACAAACGTATTACAACAGTTCTGTTCATGGGAACAGCGTAGAACTTATTATTACAAAGGTTTCTTATAGTTCCCCATGAAACTTAGTGAAAACTTAGCCCCGTAATAAGAGTTCACCTCAATATCTTTTAAACTACGCATTTCCCATTGAACAAAACGGTTCTGTTAGCTCTAAAACGTTGTAAACAAAAGTATTACAACAGTTCTGTCCATGGGAACAGCGTAGAACTTATTACTACAACGGTTTCTTATAGTTCCCCATGAAACTTAGTGAAAACTTAGCCCCGTAATAAGAGTTCACCTCAATATCTTTTAAACTACGCATTTCCCATTGAACAAAACGGTTTTGTTAGCTCTAAAATGTCGTAAACAAACTTATTACAACAGTTCTGTCCATGGGAACAGCGTAGAACTTATTATTACAACGGTTTCTTATAGTTCCCCATGAAACTTAGTGAAAACTAAGCCCTTGATAAGAGTTCACCTCAATATCTTTTAAACTACGCATTTCCCATTGAACAAAACGGTTTTGTTAGCTCTAAAACGTTGTAAACAAACGTATTACAACAGTTCTGTCCATGGGAACAGCGTAGAACTTATTATTACAACGGTTTCTTATAGTTCCCCATGAAACTTAGTGAAAACTTAGCCCCGTAATAAGAGTTCACCTCAATATCTTTTAAACTACGCATTTCCCATTGAACAAAACGGTTTTGTTAGCTCTAAAACGTTGTAAACAAACGTATTACAACAGTTCTGTCCATGGGAACAGCGTAGAACTTATTATAACAACGGTTTCTTATAGTTCCCCATGAAACTTAGTGAAAACTTAGCCCCGTAATAAGAGTTCACCTAAATATCTTTTAAACTACGCATTTCCCATTGAACAAAACGGTTTTGTTAGCTCTAAAACGTTGTAAACAAACGTATTACAACAGTTCCGTCCATGGGAACAGCGTAGAACTTATTATTACAACCCCTTCTTATAGTTCCCCATGAAACTTAGTGAAAACTTAGCCCCGTAATAAGAGTTCACCTCAATATCTTTTAAACTACGCATTTCCCATTGAACAAAACGGTTTTGTTAGCTCTAAAACGTTGTAAACAAACGTATTACAACAGTTCTGTCCATGGGAACAGCGTAGAACTTATTATTACAACGGTTTCTTATAGTTCCCCATGAAACTTAGTGAAAACTTAGCCCCGTAATAAGAGTTCACCTCAAGATCTTTTAAACTACGCATTTCCCATTGAACAAAACGGTTTTGTTAGCTCTAAAACGTTGTAAACAAACGTATTACAACAGTTCTGTCCGTGGGAACAGCGTAGAACTTATTATTACAACGGTTTCTTATAGTTCCCCATGAAACTTAGTGAAAACTTAGCCCCGTAATAAGAGTTCACCTCAATATCTTTTATACTACGCATTTCCCATTGAACAAAACGGTTTAGTTAGCTCTAAAACGTTGTAAACTAACGTATTACAACAGTTCTGTCCATGGGAACAGCGTAGAACTTATTATTACAACGGTTTCTTATAGTTCCCCATGAAACTTAGTGAAAACTTAGCCCCGTGATAAGAGTTCACCGCAATATCTTTTAAACTACGCATTTCCCATTGAATAAAACGGTTTAGTTAGCTCTAAAACGTTGTAAACTAACGTATTACAACAGTTCTGTCCATGGGAACAGCGTAGAACTTATTATTACAACGGTTTCTTATAGTTCCCCATGAAACTTAGTGAAAACTTAGCCCCGTGATAAATGTTCACCTCAATATCTTTTAAACTACGCATTTCCCATTGAACAAAACGGTTTTGTTAGCTCTAAAACGTTATAAACAAACGTATTACAACAGTTCTGTCCATGGGAACAGTGTAGAACTTATTATTACAACGGTTTCTTATAGTTCCCCATGAAACTTAGTGAAAACTTAGCCCCGTAATAAGAGTTCACCTCAATATCTTTTAAACTACGCATTTCCAATTGAACAAAACGGTTTTGTTAGCTCTAAAACGTTGTAAACAAACGTATTACAACAGTTCTGTCCATGGGAACAGCGTAGAACTTATTATTAAAACGGTTTCTTATAGTTCCCCATGAAACTTAGTGAAAACTTAGCCCCGTAATAAGAGTTCACCTCAATATCTTTTAAACTACGCATTTCCCATTGAACAAAACGGTTTTGTTAGCTCTAAAACGTTGTAAACAAACGTATTACAACAGCTCTGTCCATGGGAACAGCGTAGAACTTATTATTACAACGGTTTCTTAAAGTTCCCCATGAAACTTAGTGAAAACTTAGCCCCGTAATAAGAGTTCACCTCAATATCTTTTAAACTACGCATTTCCCATTGAACAAAACGGTTTTGTTAGCTCTAAAACGTTGTAAACAAACGTATTACAACAGTTCTGTCCATGGGAACAGCGTAGAACTTATTATTACAACGGTTTTTTATAGTTCCCCATGAAACTTAGTGAAAACTTAGCCCCGTAATAAGAGTTCACCTCAATATCTTTTAAACTACGCATTTCCCATTGAACAAAACGGTTTTGTTAGCTCTAAAACGTTGTAAACAAACGTATTATAACAGTTCTGTCCATGGGAACAGCGTAGAACTTATTATTACAACGGTTTCTTATAGTTCCCCATGAAACTTAGTGAAAACTTAGCCCCGTAATAAGAGTTCACCTCAATATCTTTTAAACTACGCATTTCCAATTGAACAAAACTGTTTTGTTAGCTCTAAAACGTTGTAAACAAACGTATTACAACAGTTCTGTCCATGGGAACAGCGTAGAACTTATTATTACAACGGTTTCTTATAGTTCCCCATGAAACTTAGTGAAAACTTAGCCCCATAATAAGAGTTCACCTCAATATCTTTTAAACTACGCATTTCCCATTGAACAAAACGGTTTCGTTAGCTCTAAAACGTTGTAAACAAACGTATTACAACAGTTCTGTCCATGGGAACAGCGTAGAACTTATTATTACAACGGTTTCTTATAGTTCCCCATGAAACTTAGTGAAAACTTAGCCCCGTAATAAGAGTTCACCTCAATATCTTTTAAACTACGCATTTCCCATTGAACAAAACGGTTTTGTTAGCTCTAAAACGTTGTAAACAAACGTATTACAACAGTTCTGTCCATGGGAACAGCGTAGAACTTATTATTACAACGGTTTCTTATAGTTCCCCGTGAAACTTAGTGAAAACTTAGCCCCGTAATAAGAGTTCACCTCAATATCTTTTAAACTACGCATTTCCCATTGAACAAAACGGTTTTGTTAGCTCTAAAACGTTGTAAACAAACGTATTACAACAGTTCTGTCCATGGGAACAGCGTAGAACTTATTATTACAACGGTTTCTTATAGTTCCCCATGAAACTTAGTGAAAACTTAGCCCCGTAATAAGAGTTCACCTCAATATCTTTTAACCTACGCATTTCCCATTGAACAAAACGGTTTTGTTAGCTCTAAAACGTTGTAAACAAACGTATTACAACAGTTCTGTCCATGGGAACAGCATAGAACTTATTATTACAACGGTTTCTAATAGTTCCCCATGGAACTTAGTGAAAACTTAGCCCCGTAATAAGAGTTCACCTCAATATCTTTTAAACTACGCATTTCCCATTGAACCAAACGGTTCTGTTAGCTCTAAAACGTTGTAAACAAACGTATTACAACAGTTCTGTCCATGGGAACAGCGTAGAACTTATTATTACAACGGTTTCTTATAGTTCCCCATGAAACTTAGTGAAAACTTAGCCCCGTAATAAGAGTTCACCTCAATATCTTTTAAACTACGCATTTACCATTGAACAAAACGGTTTTGTTAGCTCTAAAACGTTGTAAACAAACGTATTACAACAGTTCTGTCCATGGGAACAGCGTAGAACTTAATATTACAACGGTTTCTAATAGTTCCCCATGGAACTTAGTGAAAACTTAGCCCCGTAATAAGAGTTCACCTCAATATCTTTTAAACTACGCATTTCCCATTGAACAAAACGGTTTTGATAGCTCTAAAACGTTGTAAACAAACGTATTACAACAGTGCTGTCCATGGGAACAGCGTAGAACTTATTATTACAACGGTTTCTAATAGTTCCCCATGGAACTTAGTGAAAACTTAGCCCCGTAATAAGAGTTCACCTCAATATCTTTTAAACTACGCATTTCCCATTGAACAAAACGGTTTTGTTAGCTCTAAAACGTTGTAAACAAACGTATTACAACAGTTCTGTCCATGGGAACAGCGTAGAACTTTTTATTACAACGGTTTCTTATAGTTCCCCATGAAACTTAGTGAAAACTTAGCCCCGTAATAAGAGTTCACCTCAATATCTTTTAAACTACGCATTTCCCTTGAACAAAACGGTTTTGTTAGCTCTAAAACGTTGTAAACAAACGTATTACAACAGTTCTGTCCATGGGAACAGCATAGAACTTATTATTACAACGGTTTCTTATAGTTCCCCATGAGACTTAGTGAAAACCTAGCCCCGTAATAAGAGTTCACCTCAATATCTTTTAAACTACGCATTTCCCATTGAACAAAACGGTTTTGTTAGCTCTAAAACGTTGTAAACAAACGTATTACAACAGTTCTGTCCATGGGATTAGCGTAGAACTTATTATTACAACGGTTTCTTATAGTTCCCCATGAAACTTAGTGAAAACTTAGCCCCGTAATAAGAGTTCACCTCAATATCTTTTAAACTACGCATTTCCCATTGAACAAAACGGGTTTGTTAGCTCTAAAACGTTGTAAACAAACGTATTACAACAGTTCTGTCCATGGGAACAGCGTAGAACTTATTATTACAACGGTTTCATATAGTTCCCCATGAAACTTAGTGAAAACTTAGCCCTGTAATAAGAGTTCACCTCAATATCTTTTAAACTACGAATTTCCCATTGAACAAAACGGTTTTGTTAGCTCTTAAACGTTGTAAACAAACGTATTACAACAGTTCTGTCCATGGGAACAGCGTAGAACTTATTATTACAACGGTTTCTTATAGTTCCCCATGAAACTTAGTGAAAACTTAGCCCCGTAATAAGAGTTCACCTCAATATCTTTTAAACTACGCATTTCCCATTGAACAAAACGGTTTTGTTAGCTCTAAAACGTTGTAAACAAACGTATTACAACAGTTCTGTCCATGGGAAGAGCGTAGAACTTATTACTACAACGGTTTCTTATAGTTCCCCATGAAACTTAGTGAAAACTTAGCCCCGTAATAAAAGTTCACCTCAAAGTCTTTTAAACTACGCATTTCCCATTGCACAAAACGGTTTTGTTAGCTCTAAAACGTTGTAAACAAACGTATTACAACAGTTCAGTCCATTGGAACAGCGTAGAACTTATTATTACAACGGTTTCTTATAGTTCCCCATGAAACTTAGTGAAAACTTAGCCCCGTTATAAGAGTTCACCTCAATATCTTTTAAACTACGCATTTCCCATTGAACAAAACGGTTTTGTTAGCTCTAAAACGTTGTAAACAAACGTATTACAACAGTTCTGTCCATGGGAACAGCGTAGAACTTATTATTACAACGATTTCTTATAGTTCCCCATGAAACTTAGTGAAAACTTAGCCCTGTAATAAGAGTTCACCTCAATATCTTTTAAACTACGCATTTTCCATTGAACAAAACGGTTTTGTTAGCTCTAAAACGTTGTAAACAAACGTATTACAACAGTTCTGTTCATGGGAACAGCGTAGAACTTATTATTACAACGGTTTCTTATAGTTCCCCATGAAACTTAGTGAAAACTTAGCCCCGTAATAAGAGTTCACCTCAATATCTTTTAAACTACGCATTTCCCATTGAACAAAACGGTTCTGTTAGCTCTAAAACGTTGTAAACAAACGTATTACAACAGTTCTGTCCATGGGAACAGCGTAGAACTTATTACTACAACGGTTTCTTATAGTTCCCCATGAAACTTAGTGAAAACTTAGCCCCGTAATAAGAGTTCACCTCAATATCTTTTAAACTACGCATTTCCCATTGAACAAAACGGTTTTGTTAGCTCTAAAATGTCGTAAACAAACTTATTACAACAGTTCTGTCCATGGGAACAGCGTAGAACTTATTATTACAACGGTTTCTTATAGTTCCCCATGAAACTTAGTGAAAACTTAGCCCTTGATAAGAGTTCACCTCAATATCTTTTAAACTACGCATTTCCCATTGAACAAAACGGTTTTGTTAGCTCTAAAACGTTATAAACAAACGTATTACAGCAGTTCTGTCCATGGGAACAGTGTAGAACTTATTATTACAACGGTTTCTTATAGTTCCCCATGAAACTTAGTGAAAACTTAGCCCCGTAATAAGAGTTCACCTCAATATCTTTTAAACTACGCATTTCCAATTGAACAAAACGGTTTTGTTAGCTCTAAAACGTTGTAAACAAACGTATTACAACAGTTCTGTCCATGGGAACAGCGTAGAACTTATTATTACAACAGTTTCTTATAGTTCCCCATGAAACTTAGTGAAAACTTAGCCCCGTAATAAGAGTTCACCTCAATATCTTTTAAACTACGCATTTCCCATTGAACAAAACGGGTTTGTTAGCTCTAAAACGTTGTAAACAAACGTATTACAACAGTTCTGTCCATGGGAACAGCGTAGAACTTATTATTACAACGGTTTCTTATAGTTCCCCATGAAACTTAGTGAAAACTTAGCCCTGTAATAAGAGTTCACCTCAATATCTTTTAAACTACGCATTTCCCATTGAACAAAACGGTTTTGTAAGCTCTAAAACGTTGTAAACAAACGTATTACAACAGTTCTGTCCATGGGAACAGCGTAGAACTTATTATTACAACGGTTTCTTATAGTTCCCCATGAAACTTAGTGAAAACTTAGCCCCGTAATAAGAGTTCACCTCAATATCTTTTAAACTACGCATTTCCCATTGAACAAAACGGTTTTGTTAGCTCTAAAACGTTGTAAACAAACGTATTACAACAGTTCTGTCCATGGGAACAGCGTAGAACTTATTACTACAACGGTTTCTTATAGTTCCCCATGAAACTTAGTGAAAACTTAGCCCCGTAAAAAGAGTTCACCTCAAAGTCTTTTAAACTACGCATTTCCCATTGCACAAAACGGTTTTGTTAGCTCTAAAACGTTGTAAACAAACGTATTACAACAGTTCAGTCCATTGGAACAGCGTAGAACTTATTATTACAACGGTTTCTTATAGTTCCCCATGAAACTTAGTGAAAACTTAGCCCCGTTATAAGAGTTCACCTCAATATCTTTTAAACTACGCATTTCCCATTGAACAAAACGGTTTTGTTAGCTCTAAAACGTTGTAAACAAACGTATTACAACAGTTCTTTCCATGGGAACAGCGTAGAACTTATTATTACAACGGTTTCTTATAGTTCCCCATGAAACTTAGTGAAAACTTAGCCCCGTTATCAGAGTTCACCTCAATATCTTTTAAACTACGCATTTTCCATTGAACAAAACGGTTTTGTTAGCTCTAAAACGTTGTAAACAAACGTATTACAACAGTTCTGTTCATGGGAACAGCGTAGAACTTATTATTACAACGGTTTCTTATAGTTCCCCATGAAAGTTAGTGAAAACTTAGCCCCGTAATAAGAGTTCACCTCAATATCTTTTAAACTACGCATTTCCCATTGAACAAAACGGTTCTGTTAGCTCTAAAACGTTGTAAACAAACGTATTACAACAGTTCTGTCCATGGGAACAGCGTAGAACTTATTACTACAACGGTTTCTTATAGTTCCCCATGAAACTTAGTGAAAACTTAGCCTCGTAATAAGAGTTCATCTCAATATCTTTTAAACTACGCATTTCCCATTGAACAAAACGGTTTTGTTAGCTCTAAAACGTCGTAAACAAACGTATTACAACAGTTCTGTCCATGGGAACAGCGTAGAACTTATTATTACAACGGTTTCTTATAGTTCCCCATGAAACTTAGTGAAAACTTAGCCCCGTAATAAGAGTTCACCTCAATATCTTTTAAACTACGCATTTCCCATTGAACAAAACGGTTTTGTTAGCTCTAAAACGTTGTAAACAAACGTATTACAACAGCTCTGTCCATGGGAACAGCGTAGAACTTATTATTACAACGGTTTCTTATAGTTCCCCATGAAACTTAGTGAAAACTTAGCCCCGTAATAAGAGTTCACCTCAATATCTTTTAAACTACGCATTTCCCATTGAACAAAACGGTTTTGTTAGCTCTAAAACGTTGTAAACAAACGTATTACAACAGTTCTGTCCATGAGAACAGCTTAGAACTTATTATTACAACGGTTTCTTATAGTTCCCCATGAAACTTAGTGAAAACTTAGCCCCGTAATAAGAGTTCACCTCAATATCTTTTAAACTACGCATTTCCCATTGAACAAAACGGTTTTGTTAGCTCTAAAACGTTGTAAACAAACGTATTATAACAGTTCTGTCCATGGGAACAGCGTAGAACTTATTATTACAACGGTTTCTTATAGTTCCCCATGAAGCTTAGTGAAAACTTAGCCCCGTAATAAGAGTTCACCTCAATATCTTTTAAACTACGCATTTCCCATTGAACAAAACGGTTTTTTTAGCTCTAAAACGTTGTAAACAAACGTATTACAACAGTTCTGTCCATGGGAACAGCGTAGAACTTATTATTACAACAGTTTCTTATAGTTCCCCATGAAACTTAGGGAAAACTTAGCCACGTAATAAGAGTTCACCTCAATATCTTTTAAACTACGCATTTCCCATTGAACAAAACGGTTTTGTTAGCTCTAAAACGTTGTAAACAAACGTATTACAACAGTTCTGTCCATGGGAACAGCGTAGAACTTATTATTACAACGGTTTCTTATAGTTCCCCATGAAACTTAGTGAAAACTTAGCCCCGTAATAAGAGTTCACCTCAATATCTTTTAAACTACGCATTTCCCATTGAACAAAACGGTTTTTTTAGCTCTAAAACGTTGTAAACAAACGTATTACAACAGTTCTGTCCATTGGAACAGCGTAGAACTTATTATTACAACGGTTTCTTATAGTTCCCCATGAAACTTAGTGAAAACTTAGCCCCGTAATAAGAGTTCACCTCAATATCTTTTAAACTACGCATTTCCCATTGAACAAAACGGTTTTGTTAGCTCTAAAACGTTGTAAACAAACGTATTACAACAGTTCTGTCCATGGGAACAGCGTAGAACTTATTATTACAACGGTTTCTTATAGTTCCCCATGAAACTTAGTGAAAACTTAGCCCCGTAATAAGAGTTCACCTCAATATCTTTTAAACTACGCATTTCCCATTGAACAAAACGGTTTTGTTAGCTCTAAAACGTTGTAAACAAACGTATTACAACAGTTCTGTCCATGGGAACAGCGTAGAACTTATTATTACAACGGTTTCTTATAGTTCCCCATGAAACTTAGTGAAAACTTAGCCCCGTAATAAGAGTTCACCTCAATATCTTTTAAACTACGCATTTCCCATTGAACAAAACGGTTTTGTTAGCTCTAAAACGTTGTAAACAAACGTATTACAACAGTTCTGTCCATGGGAACAGCGTAGAACTTATTATTACAACGGTTTCTTATAGTTCCCCATGAAACTTAGTGAAAACTTAGCCCCGTAATAAGAGTTCACCTCAATATCTTTTAAACTACGCATTTCCCATTGAACAAAACGGTTTTGTTAGCTCTAAAACGTTGTAAACAAACGTATTACAACAGTTCTGTCCATGGGAACAGCGTAGAACTTATTATTACAACGGTTTCTTATAGTTCCCCATGAAACTTAGTGAAAACTTAGCCCCGTAATAAGAATTCACCTCAATATCTTTTAAACTACGCATTTCCCATTGAACAAAACGGTTTTGTTAGCTCTAAAACGTTGTAAAAAAAACGTATTACAACAGTTCTGTCCATGGGAACAGCGTAGAACTTATTATTACAACGGTTTCTTATAGTTCCCCATGCAACTTAGTGAAAACTTAGCCCCGTAATAAGAGTTCACCTCAATATCTTTTAAACTACGCATTTCCCATTGAACAAAACAGTTCTGTTAGCTCCAAAATGTTGTAAACAAACGTATTACAACAGTTCTGTCCATGGGAACAGCGTAGAACTTATTATTACAACGGTTTCTTATAGTTCCCCATGAAACTTAGTGAAAACTTAGCCCCGTAATAAGAGTTCACCTCAATATCTTTTAAACTACGCATTTCCCATTGAACAAAACGGTTTAGTTAGCTCTAAAACGTTGTAAACAAACGTATTACAACAGTTCTGTCCATGGGAACAGCGTAGAACTTATTATTACAACGGTTTCTTATAGTTCCCCATGAAACTTAGTGAAAACTTAGCCCCGTAATAAGAGTTCACCTCAATATCTTTTAAACTAGGCATTTACCATTGAACAAAACGGTTTTGTTAGCTCTAAAACGTTGTAAACAAACGTATTACAACAGTTCTGTCCATGGGAACAGCGTAGAACTAATTATTACAACGGTTTCTAATAGTTCCCCATGGAACTTAGTGAAAACTTAGCCCCGTAATAAGAGTTCACCTCAATATCTTTTAAACTACGCATTTCCCATTGAACAAAACGGTTCCGTTAGCTCTAAAACGTTGTAAACAAACGTATTACAACAGTTCTGTCCATGGGAACAGCGTAGAACTTATTATTACAACGGTTTCTTATAGTTCCCCATGAAACTTAGTGAAAACTTAGCCCCGTAATAAGAGTTCACCTCAATATCTTTTAAACTACGCATTTCCCATTGAACAAAACGGTTTTGTTAGCTCTAAAACGTTGTAAACAAACGTATTACAACAGTTCTGTCCATGGGAACAGCGTAGAACTTTTTATTACAACGGTTTCTTATAGTTCCCCATGAAACTTAGTGAAAACTTAGCCCCGTAATAAGAGTTCACCTCAATATCTTTTAAACTACGCATTTCCCTTGAACAAAACGGTTTTGTTAGCTCTAAAACGTTGTAAACAAACGTATTACTACAGTTCTGTCCATGGGAACAGCATAGAACGTATTATTACAACGGTTTCTTATAGTTCCCCATGAAACTTAGTGAAAACTTATCCCCGTAATAAGAGTTCACCTCAATATCTTTTAAACTACGCATTTCCCATTGAACAAAACGGTTTTGTTAGCTCTAAAACGTTGTATACAAACGTATTACAACAGTTCTGTCCATGGGATTAGCGTAGAACTTATTATTACAACGGTTTCTTATAGTTCCCCATGAAACTTAGTGAAAACTTAGCCCCGTAATAAGAGTTCACCTCAATATCTTTTAAACTACGCATTTCCCATTGAACAAAACGGGTTTGTTAGCTCTAAAACGTTGTAAACAAACGTATTACAACAGTTCTGTCCATGGGAACAGCGTAGAACTTATTATTACAACGGTTTCATATAGTTCCCCATGAAACTTAGTGAAAACTTAGCCCTGTAATAAGAGTTCACCTCAATATCTTTTAAACTACGCATTTTCCATTGAACAAAACGGTTTTGTTAGCTCTAAAACGTTGTAAACAAACGTATTACAACAGTTCTGTTCATGGGAACAGCGTAGAACTTATTATTACAACGGTTTCTTATAGTTCCCCATGAAACTTAGTGAAAACTTAGCCCCGTAATAAGAGTTCACCTCAATATCTTTTAAACTACGCATTTCCCATTGAACAAAACGGTTTTGTTAGCTCTAAAACGTTGTAAACAAACGTATTACAACAGTTCTGTCCATGAAACAGCGTAGAACTTATTACTACAACGGTTTCTTATAGTTCCCCATGAAACTTAGTGAAAACTTAGCCCCGTAATAAGAGTTCACCTCAAAGTCTTTTAAACTACGCATTTCCCATTGCACAAAACGGTTTGTTAGCTCTAAAACGTTGTAAACAAACGTATTACAACATTTCAGTCCATTGGAACAGCGTAGAACTTATTATTACAACGGTTTCTTATAGTTCCCCATGAAACTTAGTGAAAACTTAGCCCCGTAATAAGAGTTCACCTCAATATCTTTTAAACTACGCATTTCCCATTGAACAAAACGGTTTTGTTAGCTCTAAAACGTTGTAAACAAACGTATTACAACAGTTCTGTCCATGGGAACAGCGTAGAACTTATTACTACAACGGTTTCTTATAGTTCCCCATGAAACTTAGTGAAAACTTAGCCCCGTAATAAGAGTTCACCTCAATATCTTTTAAACTACGAATTTCCCATTGAACAAAACGGTTTTGTTAGCACTAAAACGTTGTAAACAAACGTATAACAACAGTTCTGTCCATGGGAACAGCGTAGAACTTATTATAACAACGGTTTCTTATAGTTCCCCATGAAACTTAGTGAAACTTAGCCCCGTAATAAGAGTTCACCTCAATATCTTTTAAACTACGCATTTCCCATTGAACAAAACGGTTTTGTTAGCTCTAAAACGTTGTAAACAAACGTATTACAACAGTTCTGTCCATGGGAACAGCGTAGAGCTTTTTATTACAACGGTTTCTTATAGCTCCCCATGAAACTTAGTGAAAACTTAGCCCCGTAATAAGAGTTCACCTCAATATCTTTTAAACTACGCATTTCCAATTGAACAAAACGGTTTTGTTAGCTCTAAAACGTTGTAAACAAACGTATTACAACAGTTCTGTCCATGGGAACAGCGTAGAACTTATTATTACAACGGTTTCTTATAGTTCCCCATGAAACTTAGTGAAAACTTAGCCCCGTAATAAGAGTTCACCTCAATATTATTTAAACTACGCATTTCCCATTGAACAAAACGGTTTTGTTAACTCTAAAACGTTGTAAAAAAACGTATTACAACAGTTCTGTCCATGGGAACAGCGTAGAACTTATTATTACAACGGTTTCTTATAGTTCCCCATGAAACTTAGTGAAAACTTAGCCCCGTAATAAGAGTTCACCTCAATATCTTTTAAACTACGCATTTCCCATTGAACAAAACGGTTCTGTTAGCTCTAAAACGTTGTAAACAAACGTATTACAACAGTTCTGTCCATGGGAACAGCGTAGAAATTATTATTACAACGGTTTCTTATAGTTCCCCATGAAACTTAGTGAAAACTTAGCCCCGTAATAAGAGTTCACCTCAATATCTTTTAAACTACGCATTTCCCATTGAACAAAACGGTTTTGTTAGCTCTAAAATGTCGTAAACAAACGTATTACAACAGTTCTGTCCATGGGAACAGCGTAGAACTTATTATTACAACGGTTTCTTATAGTTCCCCATGAAACTTAGTGAAAACTTAGCCCCGTAATAAGAGTTCACCTCAATATCTTTTAAACTACGCATTTCCCATTGAACAAAACGGTTTTGTTAGCTCTAAAACGTTGTAAACAAACGTATTACAACAGTTCTGTCCATGGGAACAGCGTAGAACTTATTATTACAACGGTTTCTTATAGTTCCCCATGAAACTTAGTGAAAACTTAGCCCCGTAATAAGAGTTCACCTCAATATCTTTTAAACTACGCATTTCCTATTGAACAAAACGGTTTTGTTAGCTCTAAAACGTTGTAAACAAACGTATTACAACAGTTCCGTCCATGGGAACAGCGTAGAACTTATTATTACAACGGTTTCTTATAGTTCCCCATGAAACTTAGTGAAAACTTAGCCCCGTAATAAGAGTTCACCTCAATATCTTTTAAACTACGCATTTCCCATTGAACAAAACGGTTTTGTTAGCTCTAAAACGTTGTAAACAAATGTATTACAACAGTTCTGTCCATGGGAACAGCGTAGAACTTATTATTACAACGGTTTCTTATAGTTCCCCATGAAACTTAGTGAAAACTTAGCCCAGTAATAAGAGTTCACCTCAATATCTTTTAAACTACGCATTTCCGATTGAACAAAACGGTTTTGTTAGCTCTAAAACGTTGTAAACAAACGTATTACAACAGTTCTGTCCATGGGAACAGCGTAGAACTTATTATTACAACGGTTTTTTATAGTTCCCCATGAAACTTAGTGAAAACTTGGCCCCGTAATAGGGGTTCACCTCAATTTCTTTTAAACTACGCATTTCCCATTGAATAAAACGGTTCTGTTAGCTCTAAAACGTTGTAAACAAACGTATTACAACAGTTCTTTCCATGGGAACAGCGTAGAACTTATTATTACAACGGTTTCTTATAGTTCTCCATGAAACTTAGTGAAAACTTAGCCCCGTAATAAGAGTTCACCTCAATATCTTTTAAACTACGCATTTCCCATTGAACAAAACGGTATTGTTAGCTCTAAAACGTTGTAAACAAACGTATTACAACAGTTCTGTCCATGGGAACAGCGTAGAACTTATTATTACAACGGTTTCTTATAGTTCCCCATGAAACTTAGTGAAAACTTAGCCCCGTAATAAGAGGTCACCTCAATATCTTTTAAACTACGCATTTCCCATTGAACAAAACGGTTTCGTTAGCTCTAAAACGTTGTAAACAAACGTATTACAACAGTTCTGTCCATGGGAACAGCGTAGAACTTATTATTACAACGGTTTCTTATAGTTCCCCATCAAACTTAGTGAAAACTTAGCCCCGTAATAAGAGTTCACCTCAATATCTTTTAAACTACGCATTTCCCATTGAACAAAACGGTTTTGTTAGCTCTAAAACGTTGTAAACAAACGTATTACAACAGTTCTGTCCATGGGAACAGCGTAGAACTCATTATTACAACGGTTTCTTATAGTTCCCCATGAAACTTAGTGAAAACTTAGCCCCGTAATAAGAGTTCACCTCAATATCTTTTAAACTACGCATTTCCCATTGAACAAAACGGTTCTGTTATCCTAAAACGTTGTAAACAAACGTATTACAACAGTTCTGTCCATGGGAACAGCGTAGAACTTATTATTACAACGGTTTCTTATAGTTCCCCATGAAACTTAGTGAAAACTTAGCCCCGTAATAAGAGTTCACCTCAATATCTTTTAAACTACGAATTTCCCATTGAACAAAACGATTTTGTTAGCTCTAAAACGTTGTAAACAAACGTATTACAACAGTTCTGTCCATGGGAACAGCGTAGAACTTATTATTACAACGGTTTCTTATAGTTCCCCATGAAACTTAGTGAAAATTTAGCCCCGTAATAAGAGTTCACCTCAATATCTTTTAAACTACGCATTTCCCATTGAACAAAACGGTTTTGTTAGCTCTAAAACGTTGTAAACAAACGTATTACAACAGTTCTGTCCATGGGAACAGCGTAGCACTTATTATTACAACGGTTTCTTATAGTTCCCCATGAAACTTAGTGAAAACTTAGCCCCGTAATAAGAGTTCACCTCAATATCTTTTAAACTACGCATTTCCCATTGAACAAAACGGTTTTGTTAGCTCTAAAACGTTGTAAACAAACGTATTACAACAGTTCTGTCCATGGGAACATTGTAGAACTTATTATTACAACGGTTTCTTATAGTTCCCCATGAAACTTAGTGAAAACTTAGCCCCGTAATAAGAGTTCACCTCAATATCTTTTAAACTACGCAGTTCCCATTGAACAAAACGGTTTTGTTAGCTCTAAAACGTTGTAAACAAACGTATTACAACAGTTCTGTCCATGGGAACAGCGTAGAACTTATTATTACAACGGTTTCTTATAGTTCCCCATGAAACTTAGTGAAAACTTAGCCCCGTAATAAGAGTTCACCTCAATATCTTTTAAACTACGCATTTCCCATTGAACAAAACGGTTTTGTTAGCTCTAAAACGTTGTAAACAAACGTATTACAACAGTTCTGTCCATGGGAACAGCGTAGAACTTATTATTACAACGGTTTCTTATAGTTCCCCATGAAACTTAGTGAAAACTTAGCCCCGTAATAAGAGTTCACCTCAATATCCTTTAAACTACGCATTTCCCATTGAACAAAACGGTTTTGTTAGCTCTAAAACGTTGTAAACAAACGTATTACAACAGTTCTGTCCATTGGAACAGCGTAGAACTTATTATTACAACGGTTTCTTATAGTTCCCCATGAAACTGAGTGAAAACTTAGCCCCGTAATAAGTGTTCACCTCAATATCTTTTAAACTACGCATTTCCCATTGAACAAAACGGTTTTGTTAGCTCAAAAACGTTGTAAACAAACGTATCACAACAGTTCTGTCCATGGGAACAGCGTAGAACTTATTATTACAACGGTTTCTTATAGTTCCCCATGAAACTTAGTGAAAACTTAGCCCCGTAATAAGAGTTCACCTCAATATCTTTTAAACTACGCATTTCCCATTGAACAAAACGGTTTTGGTAGCTCTAAAACGTTGTAAACAAACGTATTACAACAGTTCTGTCCATGGGAACAGCGTAGAACTTATTATTACAACGGTTTCTTATAGTTCCCCATGAAACTTAGTAAAACTTAGCCCCATAATAAGAGTTCACCTCAATATCTTTTAAACTACGCATTTCCCATTGAGCAAAACGGTTTTGTTAGCTCTAAAACGTTGTAAACAAACGTATTACAACAGTTCTGTCCATGGGAACAGCGTAGAACTTATTATTACAACGGTTTCTTATAGTTCCCCATGAAACTTAGTGAAAGCTTAGCCCCGTAATAAGAGTTCACCTCAATAACTTTTAAACTACGCATTTCCCATTGAACAAAACGGTTTTGTTAGCTCTAAAACGTTGTAAACAAACGTATTACAACAGTTCTGTCCATGGGAACAGCGTAGAACTTATTATTACAACGGTTTCTTATAGTTCCCGATGAAACTTAGTGAAAACTTAGCCCCGTAATAAGAATTCACCTCAATATCTTTTAAACTACGCATTTCCCATTGAACAAAAGGTTTTGTTAGCTCTAAAACGTTGTAAAGAAACGTATTACAACAGTTCTGTACATGGGAACAGCGTAGAACTTATTATTACAACGGTTTCTTATAGTTCCCCATGAAACTTAATGAAAACTTAGCCCCGTAATAAGAGTTCACCTCAATATCTTTTAAACTACGCATTTCCCATTGAACAAAACGGTTTTGTTAGCTCTAAAACGTTGTAAACAAACGTATTACAACAGTTCTGTCCATGGGAACAGCGTAGAACTTATTATTACAACGGTTTCTTATAGTTCCCCATGAAACTTAGTGAAAACTTAGCCCCGTAATAAGAGTTCACCTCAATATCTTTTAAACAACGCTTTTCCCATTGAACAAAACGGTTTTGTTAGCTCTAAAACGTCGTAATTAAACGTATTACAACAGTTCTGTCCATGGGAACAGCGTAGAACTTATTATTACAACGATTTCTTATAGTTCCCCATGAAACTTAGTGAAAACTTAGCCCCGTAATAAGAGTTCACCTCAATATCTTTTAAACTACGCATTTCCCATTGAACAAAACGGTTTTGTTAGCTCTAAAACGTTGTAAACAAACGTATTACAACAGTTCTGTCCATGGGAACAGCGTAGAACTTTTTATTACAACGGTTTCTTATAGTTCCCCATGAAACTTAGTGAAAACTTAGCCCCGCAATAAGAGTTCACCTCAATATCTTTTAAACTACGCATTTCCCATTGAACAAAACGGTTTTGTTAGCTCTAAAACGTTGTAAACAAACGTATTACAACAGTTCTGTCCATGGGAACAGCGTAGAACTTTTTATTACAACGGTTTCTTATAGTTCCCCATGAAACTTAGTGAAAACTTAGCCCCGTAATAAGAGTTCACCTCAATATCTTTTAAACTACGCATTTCCCATTGAACAAAACGGTTTTGTTAGCTCTAAAACGTTGTAAACAAACGTATTACAACAGTTCTGTCCATGGGAACAGCGTAGCACTTATTATTACAACGGTTTCTTATAGTTCCCCATGAAACTTAGTGAAAACTTAGCCCCGTAATAAGAGTTCACCTCAATATCTTTTAAACTACGCATTTCCCATTGAACAAAACGGTTTTGTTAGCTCTAAAACGTTGTAAACAAACGTATTACAACAGTTCTGTCCATGGGAACATTGTAGAACTTATTATTACAACGGTTTCTTATAGTTCCCCATGAAACTTAGTGAAAACTTAGCCCCGTAATAAGAGTTCACCTCAATATCTTTTAAACTACGCAGTTCCCATTGAACAAAACGGTTTTGTTAGCTCTAAAACGTTGTAAACAAACGTATTACAACAGTTCTGTCCATGGGAACAGCGTAGAACTTATTATTACAACGGTTTCTTATAGTTCCCCATGAAACTTAGTGAAAACTTAGCCCCGTAATAAGAGTTCACCTCAATATCTTTTAAACTACGCATTTCCCATTGAACAAAACGGTTTTGTTAGCTCTAAAACGTTGTAAACAAACGTATTACAACAGTTCTGTCCATGGGAACAGCGTAGAACTTATTATTACAACGGTTTCTTATAGTTCCCCATGAAACTTAGTGAAAACTTAGCCCCGTAATAAGAGTTCACCTCAATATCCTTTAAACTACGCATTTCCCATTGAACAAAACGGTTTTGTTAGCTCTAAAACGTTGTAAACAAACGTATTACAACAGTTCTGTCCATGGGAACAGCGTAGAACTTATTATTACAACGGTTTCTTATAGTTCCCCATGAAACTGAGTGAAAACTTAGCCCCGTAATAAGTGTTCACCTCAATATCTTTTAAACTACGCATTTCCCATTGAACAAAACGGTTTTGTTAGCTCTAAAACGTTGTAAACAAACGTATCACAACAGTTCTGTCCATGGGAACAGCGTAGAACTTATTATTACAACGGTTTCTTATAGTTCCCCATGAAACTTAGTGAAAACTTAGCCCCGTAATAAGAGTTCACCTCAATATCTTTTAAACTACGCATTTCCCATTGAACAAAACGGTTTTGGTAGCTCTAAAACGTTGTAAACAAACTTATTACAACAGTTCTGTCCATGGGAACAGCGTAGAACTTATTATTACAACGGTTTCTTATAGTTCCCCATGAAACTTAGTAAAACTTAGCCCCATAATAAGAGTTCACCTCAATATCTTTTAAACTACGCATTTCCCATTGAGCAAAACGGTTTTGTTAGCTCTAAAACGTTGTAAACAAACGTATTACAACAGTTCTGTCCATGGGAACAGCGTAGAACTTATTATTACAACGGTTTCTTATAGTTCCCCATGAAACTTAGTGAAAGCTTAGCCCCGTAATAAGAGTTCACCTCAATAACTTTTAAACTACGCATTTCCCATTGAACAAAACGGTTTTGTTAGCTCTAAAACGTTGTAAACAAACGTATTACAACAGTTCTGTCCATGGGAACAGCGTAGAACTTATTATTACAACGGTTTCTTATAGTTCCCGATGAAACTTAGTGAAAACTTAGCCCCGTAATAAGAATTCACCTCAATATCTTTTAAACTACGCATTTCCCATTGAACAAAACGGTTTTGTTAGCTCTAAAACGTTGTAAAGAAACGTATTACAACAGTTCTGTACATGGGAACAGCGTAGAACTTATTATTACAACGGTTTCTTATAGTTCCCCATGAAACTTAATGAAAACTTAGCCCCGTAATAAGAGTTCACCTCAATATCTTTTAAACTACGCATTTCCCATTGAACAAAACGGTTTTGTTAGCTCTAAAACGTTGTAAACAAACGTATTACAACAGTTCTGTCCATGGGAACAGCGTAGAACTTATTATTACAACGGTTTCTTATAGTTCCCCATGAAACTTAGTGAAAACTTAGCCCCGTAATAAGAGTTCACCTCAATATCTTTTAAACAACGCTTTTCCCATTGAACAAAACGGTTTTGTTAGCTCTAAAACGTCGTAATTAAACGTATTACAACAGTTCTGTCCATGGGAACAGCGTAGAACTTATTATTACAACGATTTCTTATAGTTCCCCATGAAACTTAGTGAAAACTTAGCCCCGTAATAAGAGTTCACCTCAATATCTTTTAAACTACGCATTTCCCATTGAACAAAACGGTTTTGTTAGCTCTAAAACGTTGTAAACAAACGTATTACAACAGTTCTGTCCATGGGAACAGCGTAGAACTTTTTATTACAACGGTTTCTTATAGTTCCCCATGAAACTTAGTGAAAACTTAGCCCCGCAATTAGAGTTCACCTCAATATCTTTTAAACTACGCATTTCCCATTGAACAAAACGGTTTTGTTAGCTCTAAAACGTTGTAAACAAACGTATTACAACAGTTCTGTCCATGGGAACAGCGTAGAACTTTTTATTACAACGGTTTCTGATAGTTCCCCATGAAACTTAGTGAAAACTTAGCCCCGTAATAAGAGTTCACCTCAATATCTTTTAAACTACGCATTTCCCATTGAACAAAACGGTTTTGTTAGCTCTAAAACGTTGTAAACAAACGTATTACAACAGTTCTGTCCATGGGAACAGCGTAGAACTTATTATTACAACGGTTTCTTATAGTTCCCCATGAAACTTAGTGAAAACTTAGCCCCGTAATAAGAGTTCACCTCAATATCTTTTAAACTACGCATTTCCCATTGAACAAAACGGTTTTGTTAGCTCTAAAACGTTGTAAACAAACGTATTATAACAGTTCTGTCCATGGGAAGGGCGTAGAACTTTTTATTACAACGGTTTCTTATAGTTCCCCATGAAACTTAGTGAAAACTTAGTCCCGTAATAAGAGTTCACCTCAATATCTTTTAAACTACGCATTTCCCATTGAACAAAACGGTTTTGTTATCTCTAAAACGTTTTAAACAAACGTATTACAACAGTTCTGTCCATGGGAACAGCGTAGAACTTTTTATTACAACGGTTTCTTATAGTTCCCCATGAAACTTAGTGAAAACTTAGCCCCGTAATAAGAGTTCAGCTCAATATCTTTTAAACTACGCATTTCCCATTGAACAAAACGGTTTTGTTAGCTCTAAAACGTTGTAAACAAACGTATTATAACAGTTCTGTCCATGGGAAGGGCGTAGAACTTTTTATTACAACGGTTTCTTATAGTTCCCCATGAAACTTAGTGAAAACTTAGTCCCGTAATAAGAGTTCACCTCAATATCTTTTAAACTACGCATTTCCCATTGAACAAAACGGTTTTGTTATCTCTAAAACGTTTTAAACAAACGTATTACAACAGTTCTGTCCATGGGAACAGCGTAGAACTTTTTATTACAACGGTTTCTTATAGTTCCTCATGAAACTTAGTGAAAACTTAGCCCCGTAATAAGAGTTCACCTCAATATCTTTTAAACTACGCATTTCCCATTGAACAAAACGGTTTTGTTAGCTCCAAAACGTTGTAAACAAACGTATTACAACAGTTCTGTCAATGGGAACAGCGTAGAACTTTTTATTACAACGGTTTCTTATAGTTCCCCATGAAACTTAGTGAAAACTTAGCCCCGTAATAAGAGTTCACCTCAATATCTTTTAAACTACGCATTTCCCATTGAACAAAACAGTTTTGTTACCTCTAAAACGTTGTAAACAAACGTATTACAACAGTTCTGTCCATGGGAACAGCGTAGAACTTATTATTACAACGGTTTCTTATAGTTCCCCATGAAACTTAGTGAAAACTTAGCCCCGTAATAAGAGTTCACCTCAATATCTTTGAAACTACGCATTTCCAATTGAACAAAACGGTTTTGTTAGCTCTAAAACGTTGTAAACAAACGTATTACAACAGTTCTGTCCATGGGAACAGCGTAGAACTTTTTATTACAACGGTTTCTTATAGTTCCCCATGAAACTTAGTGAAAACTTAGCCCCGTAATAAGAGTTCACCTCAATATCTTTTAAACTACGCATTTCCCATTGAACAAAACGGTTTTGTTAGCTCTATAATGTTGTAAACAAACGTATTACAACAGTTCTGTCCATGGGAACAGCGTAGAACTTATTATTACAACGGTTTCTTATAGTTACCCATGAAACTTAGTGAAAACTTAGCCCCGTAATAAGAGTTCACCTCAATATCTTTTAAACTACGCATTTCCTATTGAACAAAACGGTTTTGTTAGCTCTAAAACGTTGTAAACAAACGTATTACAACAGTTCTGTCCATGGGAACAGCGTAGAACTTATTATTACAACGGTTTCTTATAGTTCCCCATGAAACTTAGTGAAAACTTAGCCCCGTAATAAGAGTTCACCTCAATATCTTTTAAACTACGCATTTCCCATTGAACAAAACGGTTTTGTTAGCTCTAAAACGTTGTAAACAAACGTATTACAACAGTTCTGTCCATGGGAACAGCGTAGAACTTATTATTACAACGGTTTCTTATAGTTACCCATGAAACTTAGTGAAAACTTAGCCCCGTAATAAGAGTTCACTTCAATATCTTTTAAACTACGCATTTCCCATTGAACAAAACGGTTTTGTTAGCTCTAAAACGTTGTAAACAAACGTATTACAACAGTTCTGTCCATGGGAACAGCGTAGAACTTATTATTACAACGGTTTCTTATAGTTCCCCATGAAACTTAGTGAAAACTTAGCCCCGTAATAAGAGTTCACCTCAATATCTTTTAAACTACGCATTTCCCATTGAACAAAACGGTTTTGTTAGCTCTAAAACGTTGTAAACAAACGTATTACAACCGTTCTGTCCATGGGAACAGCGTAGAACTTATTATTACAACAGTTTCTTATAGTTCCCCATGAAACTTAGTGAAAACTTAGCCCCGTAATAAGAGTTCACCTCAATATCTTTTAAACTACGCATTTCCCATTGAACAAAACGGTTTTGTTAGCTCTAAAACGTTGTAAACTAACGTATTACAACAGTTCTGTCCATGGGAACAGCGTAGAACTTATTATTACAACGGTTTCTTATAGTTCC
Organism: Pelagia noctiluca; assembly: GCA_963924455.1. Classification (NCBI taxonomy): domain Eukaryota; kingdom Metazoa; phylum Cnidaria; class Scyphozoa; order Semaeostomeae; family Pelagiidae; genus Pelagia; species Pelagia noctiluca. The sequence continues at coordinate 6,294,839 of OZ004329.1, forward strand.
CCATGAAACTTAGTGAAAACTTAGCCCTGTAATAAGAGTTCACCTCAATATCTTTTAAACTACGCATTTCCCATTGAACAAAACGGTTTTGTTAGCTCTAAAACGTTGTAAACAAACGTATTACAACAGTTCTGTCCATGGGAACAGCGTAGAACTTATTATTACAACGGTTTTTTATAGTTCCCCATGAAACTTAGTGAAAACTTAGCCCCGTAATAAGAGTTCACCTCAATATCTTTTAAAATACGCATTTCCCATTGAACAAAACGGTTTTGTTAGCTCTAAAACGTTGTAAACAAACGTATTACAACAGTTCTGTCCATGGGAACAGCGTAGAACTTATTATTACAACGGTTTCTTATAGTTCCCCATGAAACTTAGTGAAAACTTAGCCCCGTAATAAGAGTTCACCTCATTATCTTTTAAACTACGCATTTCCCATTGAACAAAACGGTTTTGTTAGCTCTAAAACGTTGTAAACAAACGTATTACAACAGTTCTGTCCATGGGAACAGCGTAGAACTTTTTATTACAACGGTTTCTTATAGTTCCCCGTGAAACTTAGTGAAAACTTAGCCCCGTAATAAGAGTTCACCTCAATATCTTTTAAACTACGCATTTCCCATTGAACAAAACGGTTTTGCTAGCTCTAAAACGTTGTAAACAAACGTATTACAACAGTTCTGTCCATGGGAACAGCGTAGAACTTTTTATTACAACGGTTTCTTATAGTTCCCCATGAAACTTAGTGAGAACTTAGCCCCGTAATAAGAGTTCACCTCACTATCTTTTAAACTACGCATTTCCCATTGAACAAAACGGTTTTGTTAGCTCTAAAACGTTGTAAACAAACGTATTACAACAGTTCTGTCCATGGGAACAGCGTAGAACTTATTATTACAACGGTTTCTTATAGTTCCCCATGAAACTTAGTGAAAACTTAGCCCCGTAATAAGAGTTCACTTCAATATCTTTTAAACTACGCATTTCCCATTGAACAAAACGGTTTTGTTAGCTCTAAAACGTTGTAAACAAACGTATTACAACAGTTCTGTCCATGGGAACAGCGTAGAACTTCTTATTACAATGGTTTCTTATAGTTCCCCATGAAACTTAGTGTATACTTAGCCCCGTAATAAGAGTTCACCTCAATATCTTTTAAACTACGCATTTCCCATTGAACAAAACGGTTTTGTTAGCTCTAAAACGTTGTAAACAAACGTATTACAACAGTTCTGTCCATGGGAACAGCGTAGAACTTATTATTACAACGGTTTCTTATAGTTCCCCATGAAACTTAGTGAAAACTTAGCCCCGTAATAAGAGTTCACCTCAATATCTTTTAAACTACGCATTTCCCATTGAACAAAACGGTTTTGTTAGCTCTAAAACGTTGTAAACAAACGTATTACAACAGTTCTGTCCATGGGAACAGCGTAGAACTTTTTATTACAACGGTTTCTTATAGTTCCCCATGAAACTTAGTGAAAACTTAGCCCCGTAATAAGAGTTCACCTCAATATCTTTTAAACTACGCATTTCCCATTGAACAAAACGGTTTTGTTAGCTCTAAAACGTTGTAAACAAACGTATTACAACAGTTCTGTCCATGGAAACAGCGTAGAACTTTTTATTACAACGGTTTCTTATAGTTCCCCATGAAACTTAGTGAAAACTTAGCCCCGTAATAAGAGTTCACCTCAATATCTTTTAAACTACGCATTTCCCATTTAACAAAACGGTTTTGTTAGCTCTAAAACGTTGTAAACAAACGTATTACAACAGTTCTGTCCATGGGAACAGCGTAGAACTTTTTATTACAACGGTTTCTTATAGTTCCCCATGAAACTTAGTGAAAACTTGGCCCCGTAATAAGAGTTCACCTCAATATCTTTTAAACTACGCATTTCCCATTGAACAAAACGGTTTTGTTAGCTCTAAAACGTTGTAAACAAACGTATTACAACAGCTTGTCCATGTGAACAGCGTAGAACTTTTTATTACAACGGTTTCTTATAGTTCCCCATGAAACTTAGTGAAAACTTAGCCCCGTAATAAGAGTTCACCTCAATATCTTTTAAACTACGCATTTCCCATTGAACAAAACGGTTTTGTTAGCTCTAAAACGTTGTAAACAAACGTATTACAACAGTTCTGTCCATGGGAACAGCGTAGAACTTTTTATTACAACGGTTTCTTATAGTTCCCCATGAAACTTAGTGAAAACTTAGCCCCGTAATAAGAGTTCACCTCAATATCTTTTAAACTACGCATTTCCCATTGAACAAAACGGTTTTGTTAGCTCTAAAACGTTGTAAACGAACGTATTACAACAGTTCTGTCCATGGGAACAGCGTAGAACTTTTTATTACAACGGTTTCTTATAGTTCCACATTAAACTTAAAGAAAACTTAGCCCCGTAATAAGAGTTCACCTCAATATTTTTTAAACTACGCATTTCCCATTGAACAAAACGGTTTTGTTAGCTCTAAAACGTTGTAAACAAATGTATTACAACAGTTCTGTCCATGGGAACAGCGTAGAACTTTTTATAACAACGGTTTCTTATAGTTCCCCATGAAACTTAGTGAAAACTTAGCCCCGTAATAAGAGTTCACCTCAATATCTTTTAAACTACGCATTTCCCATTGAACAAAACGGTTTTGTTAGCTCTAAAACGTTGTAAACAAACGTATTACAACAGTTCTGTCCATGGGAACAGCGTAGAACTTTTTATTACAACGGTTTCTTATAGTTCCCCATGAAACTTACTGAAAACTTAGCCCCGTAATAAGAGTTCACCTCAATATCTTTTAAACTACGCATTTCCCATTGAACAAAACGGTTTTGTTAGCTCTAAAACGTTGTAAACAAACATATTACAACAGCTCTGTCCATGGGAACAGCGTAGAACTTTTTATTACAACGGTTTCTTATAGTTCCCCATGAAACTTAGTGAAAACTTAGCCCCGTAATAAGAGTTCACCTCAATATCTTTTAAACTACGCATTTCCCATTGAACAAAACGGTTTTGTTAGCTCTAAAACGTTATAAACAAACGTATTACAACAGTTCTGTCCATGGGAACAGCGTAGAACTTTTTATTACAACGGTTTCTTATAGTTCCCCATGAAACTTAGTGAAAACTTAGCCCCGTAATAAGAGTTCAACTCAATATCTTTTAAACTACGCATTTCCCATTGAACAAAACGGTTTTGTTAGCTCTAAAACGTTGTAAACAAACGTATTACAACAGTTCTGTCCATGGGAACAGCGTAGAACTTTTTATTACAACGGTTTCTTATAGTTCCCCATGAAGCTTAGTGAAAACTTAGCCCCGTAATAAGAGTTCACCTCAATATCTTTTAAACTACGCATTTCCCATTGAACAAAACGGTTTTGTTAGCTGTAAAACGTTGTAAACAAACGTATTACAACAGTTCTGTCCATGGGAACAGCGTAGAACTTTTTATTACAACGGTTTCTTATAGTTCCCCATGAAACTTAGTGAAAACTTAGCCCCGTAATAAGAGTTCACCTCAATATCTTTTAAACTACGCATTTCCCATTGAACAAAACGGTTTTGTTAGCTCTAAAACGTTGTAAACAAACGTATTACAACAGTTCTGTCCATGGGAACAGCGTAGAACTTTTTATTACAACGGTTTCTTATAGTTCCCCATGAAACTTAGTGAAAACTTAGCCCCGTAATAAGAGTTCACCTCAATATCTTTTAAACTACGCATTTCCCATTGAACAAAACGGTTTTGTTAGCTCTAAAACGTTGTAAACAAATGTATTACAACAGTTCTGTCCATGGGAACAGCGTAGAACTTTTTATTACAACGGTTTCTTATAGTTCCCCATGAAACTTAGTGAAAACTTAGCCCCGTAATAAGAGTTCACCTCAATATCTTTTAAACTACGCATTTCCCATTGAACAAAACGGTTTTGTTAGCTCTAAAACGTTGTAAACAAACGTATTACAACAGTTCTGTCCATGGGAACAGCGTAGAACTTTTTATTACAACGGTTTCTTATAGTTCCCCATGAAACTTAGTGAAAACTTAGCCCCGTAATAAGAGTTCACCTCAATATCTTTTAAACTACGCATTTCCCATTGAACAAAACGGTTTTGTTAGCTCTAAAACGTTGTAAACAAACGTATTACAACAGTTCTGTCCATGGGAACAGCGTAGAACTTTTTATTACAACGGTTTCTTATAGTTCCCCATGAAACTTAGTGAAAACTTAGCCCCGTAATAAGAGTTCACCTCAATATCTTTTAAACTACGCATTTCCCATTGAACAAAACGGTTTTGTTAGCTCTAAAACGTTGTAAACAAACGTATTACAACAGTTCTGTCCATGGGAACAGCGTAGAACTTTTTATTACAACGGTTTCTTATAGCTCCCCATGAAACTTAGTGAAAACTTAGCCCCGTAATAAGAGTTCACCTCAATATCTTTTAAACTACGCATTTCCCATTGAACAAAACGGTTTTGTTAGCTCTAAAACGTTGTAAACAAACGTATTACAACAGTTCTGTCCATGGGAACAGCGTAGAACTTTTTATTACAACGGTTTCTTATAGTTCCCCATGAAACTTAGTGAAAACTTAGCCCCGTAATAAGAGTTTACCTCAATATCTTTTAAACTACGCATTTCCTATTGAACAAAACGGTTTTGTTAGCTCTAAAACGTTGTAAACAAACGTATTACAACAGTTCTGTCCATGGGAACAGCGTAGAACTTTTTATTACAACGGTTTCTTATAGTTCCCAATGAAACTTAGTGAAAACTTAGCCCCGTAATAAGAGTTCACCTCAATATCTTTTAAACTACGCATTTCCCATTGAAAAAAACGGTTATGTTAGCTCTAAAACGCTCTAAACAAACGTATTACAACAGTTCTGTCCATGGGAACAGCGTAGAACTTTTTATTAAAATGGTTTCTTATAGTTCCCCATGAAACTTTGTGAAAACTTAGCCCCGTAATAAGAGTTCACCTCAATATCTTTTAAACTACGCATTTCCCATTGAACAAAACGGTTTTGTTAGCTCTAAAACGTTGTAAACAAATGTATTACAACAGTTCTGTCCATGGGAACAGCGTAGAACCTTTTATTACAACGGTTTCTTATAGTTCCCTATGAAACTTAGTGAAAACTTAGCCCCGTAATAAGAGTTCACCTCAATATCTTTTAAACTACGCATTTCCCATTGAACAAAACGGTTTTGTTAGCTCTAAAACGTTGTAAACAAACGTATTACAACAGTTTTGTCCATGGGAACAGCGTAGAACTTTTTATTACAACGGTTTCTTATAGTTCCCCATGAAACTTAGTGAAAACTTAGCCCCGTAATAAGAGTTCAGCTCAATATCTTTTAAACTACGCATTTCCCATTGAACAAAACGGTTTTGTTAGCTCTAAAACGTTGTAAACAAACGTATTACAACAGTTCTGTCCATGGGAACAGCGTAGAACTTTTTTTTACAACGGTTTCTTATAGTTCCCCATGAAACTTAGTGAAAACTTAGCCCCGTAATAAGAGTTCACCTCAATATCTTTTAAACTACGCATTTCCCATTGAACAAAACGGTTTTGTTAGCTCTAAAACGTTGTAAACAAACGTATTACAACAGTTCTGTCCATGGGAACAGGGTAGAACTTTTTATTACAACGGTTTCTTATAGTTCCCCATGAAACTTAGTGAAAACTTAGCCCCGTAATAAGAGTTCACCTCGATATCTTTTAAACTGCGCATTTCCCATTGAACAAAACGGTTTTGTTAGCTCTAAAACGTTGAAAACAAACGTATTACAACAGTTCTGTCCATGGGAACAGCGTAGAACTTTTTATTACAACGGTTTCTTATAGTTCCCCATGAAACTTAGTGAAAACTTAGCCCCGTAATAAGAGTTCACCTCAATATCTTTTAAACTACGCATTTCCCATTGAACAAAACGGTTTTGTTAGCTCTAAAATGTTGTAAACAAACGTATTACAACAGTTCTGTCCATGGGAACAGCGTAGAACTTTTTATTACAACGGTTTCTTATAGTTCCCCTTGAAACTTAGTGAAAACTTAGCCCCGTAATAAGAGTTCACCTCAATATCTTTTAAACTACGCATTTCCCCTTGAACAAAACGGTTTTGTTAGCTCTAAAACGTTGTAAACAAACGTATTACAACAGTTCTGTCCATGGGAACAGCGTAGAACTTTTTATTACAACGGTTTCTTATAGTTCCCCATGAAACTTAGTGAAAACTTAGCCCCGTAATAAGAGTTCACCTCAATATCTTTTAAACTGCACATTTCCCATTAAACAAAACGGTTTTGTTAGCTCTAAAACGTTGTAAATAAACGTATTACAACAGTTCTGTCCATGGGAACAGCGTAGAACTTATTATTACAACGGTTTCTTATAGTTCCCCATGAAACTTAGTGAAAACTTAGCCCCGTAATAAGAGTTCACCTCAATATCTTTTAAACTACGCATTTCCCATTGAACAAAACGGTTTTGTTAGCTCTAAAACGTTGTAAACAAACGTATTACAACAGTTCTGTCCATGGGAACAGCGTAGAACTTTTTATTACAACGGTTTCTTATAGTTCCCCACGAAACTTAGTGAAAACTTAGCCCCGTAATAAGAGTTCACCTCAATATCTTTTAAACTACGCATTTCCCATTGAACAAAACGGTTGTGTTAGCTCTAAAACGTTGTAAACAAACGTATTACAACAGTTCTGTCCATGGGAACAGCGTAGAACTTTTTATTACAACGGTTTCTCATAGTTCCCCATGAAACTTAGTGAAAACTTAGCCCCGTAATAAGAGTTCACCTCAATATCTTTTAAACTACGCATTTCCCATTGAACAAAACGGGTTTGTTAGCTCTAAAACGTTTTAAACAAACGTATTACAACAGTTCTGTCCATGGGAACAGCGTAGAACTTTTTATTACAACGGTTTCTTATAGTTTCCCATGAAACTTAGTGAAAACTTAGCCCCGTAATAAGAGTTCACCTCAATATCTTTTAAACTAAGCATTTCCCATTGAAAAAAACGGTTTTGTTAGCTCTAAAACGTTGTAAACAAACGTATTACAACAGTTCTGTCCATGGGAACAGCGTAGAACTTTTTATTACAACGGTTTCTTATAGTTCCCCATGAAACTTAGTGAAAACTTAGCCCCGTAATAAGAGTTCACCTCAATATCTTTTAAACTACGCATTTCCCATTGAACAAAACGGTTTTGTTAGCTCTAAAACGTTGTAAACAAACGTATTACAACAGTTCTGTCCATGGGAACAGCGTAGAACTTTTTATTACAACGGTTTCTTATAGTTCCCCATGAAACTTAGTGAAAACTTAGCCCAGTAATAAGAGTTCACCTCAATATCTTTTAAATTACGCATTTCCCATTGAACAAAACGGTTTTTTTAGCTCTAAAACGTTGTAAACAAACGTATTACAACAGTTCTGTCCATGGGAACAGCGTAGAACTTTTTATTAAAATGGTTTCTTATAGTTCCCCATGAAACTTTGTGAAAACTTAGCCCCGTAATAAGAGTTCACCTCAATATCTTTTAAACTACGCATTTCCCATTGAACAAAACGGTTTTGTTAGCTCTAAAACGTTGTAAACAAACGTATTACAACAGTTCTGTCCATGGGAACAGCGTAGAACTTTTTATTAAAACGGTTTCTTATAGTTCCCCATGAAACTTAGTGAAAACTTAGCCCCGTAATAAGAGTTCACCTCAATATCTTTTAAACTACGCATTTCCCATTGAACAAAACGGTTTTGTTAGCTCTAAAACGTTGTAAACAAACGTATTACAACAGTTCTGTCCATGGGAACAGCGTAGAACTTTTTATTACAACGGTTTCTTATAGTTCCCCATGAAACTTAGTGAAAACTTAGCCCCGTATTAAGAGTTCACCTCAATATCTTTTAAACTACGCATTTCCCATTGAACAAAACGGTTTTGTTAGCTCTAAAACGTTATAAACAAACGTATTACAACAGTTCTGTCCATGGGAACAGCGTAGAACTTTTTATTACAACGGGTTCTTATAGTTCCCCATGAAACTTAGTGAAAACTTAGCCCCGTAATAAGAGTTCACCTCAATATCTTTTAAACTACGCATTTCCCATTGAACAAAACGGTTTTGTTAGCTCTAAAACGTTGTAAACAAACGTATTACAACAGTTCTGTCCATGGGAACAGCGTAGAACTTTTTATTACAACGGTTTCTTATAGTTCCCCATGAAACTTAGTGAAAACTTAGCCCCGTAATAAGAGTTCACCTCAATATCTTTTAAACTGCGCATTTCCCATTGAACAAAACGGTTTTGTTAGCTCTAAAACGTTGTAAACAAACGTATTACAACAGTTCTGTCCATGGGAACAGCGTAGAACTTTTTATTACAACGGTTTCTTATAGTTCCCCATGAAACTTAGTGAAAACTTAGCCCCGTAATAAGAGTTCACCTCAATATCTTTTAAACTACGCATTTCCCATTGAACAAAACGGTTTTGTTAGCTCTAAAATGTTGTAAACAAACGTATTACAACAGTTCTGTCCATGGGAACAGCGTAGAACTTTTTATTACAACGGTTTCTTATAGTTCCCCATGAAACTTAGTGAAAACTTAGCCCCGTAATAAGAGTTCACCTCAATATCTTTTAAACTACGCATTTCCCCTTGAACAAAACGGTTTTGTTAGCTCTAAAACGTTGTAAACAAACGTATTACAACAGTTCTGTCCATGGGAACAGCGTAGAACTTTTTATTACAACGGTTTCTTATAGTTCCCCATGAAACTTAGTGAAAACTTAGCCCCGTAATAAGAGTTCACCTCAATATCTTTTAAACTGCGCATTTCCCATTGAACAAAACGGTTTTGTTAGCTCTAAAACGTTGTAAACAAACGTATTACAACAGTTCTGTCCATGGGAACAGCGTAGAACTTTTTATTACAACGGTTTCTTTTAGTTCCCCATGAAACTTAGTGAAAACTTAGCCCCGTAATAAGAGTTCACCTCAATATCTTTTAAACTACGCATTTCCCATTGAACAAAACGGTTTTGTTAGCTCTAAAACGTTGTAAACAAACGTATTACAACAGTTCTGTCCATGGGAACAGCGTAGAACTTTTTATTACAACGGTTTCTTATAGTTCCCCACGAAACTTAGTGAAAACTTAGCCCCGTAATAAGAGTTCACCTCAATATCTTTTAAACTACGCATTTCCCATTGAACAAAACGGTTGTGTTAGCTCTAAAACGTTGTAAACAAACGTATTACAACAGTTCTGTCCATGGGAACAGCGTAGAACTTTTTATTACAACGGTTTCTCATAGTTCCCCATGAAACTTAGTGAAAACTTAGCCCCGTAATAAGAGTTCACCTCAATATCTTTTAAACTACGCATTTCCCATTGAACAAAACGGGTTTGTTAGCTCTAAAACGTTTTAAACAAACGTATTACAACAGTTCTGTCCATGGGAACAGCGTAGAACTTTTTATTACAACGGTTTCTTATAGTTCCCCATGAAACTTAGTGAAAACTTAGCCCCGTAATAAGAGTTCACCTCAATATCTTTTAAACTAAGCATTTCCCATTGAACAAAACGGTTTTGTTAGCTCTAAAACGTTGTAAACAAACGTATTACAACAGTTCTGTCCATGGGAACAGCGTAGAACTTTTTATTACAACGGTTTCTTATAGTTCCCCATGAAACTTAGTGAAAACTTAGCCCCGTAATAAGAGTTCACCTCAATATCTTTTAAACTACGCATTTCCCATTGAACAAAACGGTTTTGTTAGCTCTAAAACGTTGTAAACAAACGTATTACAACAGTTCTGTCCATGGGAACAGCGTAGAACTTTTTATTACAACGGTTTCTTATAGTTCCCCATGAAACTTAGTGAAAACTTAGCCCAGTAATAAGAGTTCACCTCAATATCTTTTAAATTACGCATTTCCCATTGAACAAAACGGTTTTTTTTAGCTCTAAAACGTTGTAAACAAACGTATTACAACAGTTCTGTCCATGGGAACAGCGTAGAACTTTTTATTAAAATGGTTTCTTATAGTTCCCCATGAAACTTTGTGAAAACTTAGCCCCGTAATAAGAGTTCACCTCAATATCTTTTAAACTACGCATTTCCCATTGAACAAAACGGTTTTGTTAGCTCTAAAACGTTGTAAACAAACGTATTACAACAGTTCTGTCCATGGGAACAGCGTAGAACTTTTTATTAAAACGGTTTCTTATAGTTCCCCATGAAACTTAGTGAAAACTTAGCCCCGTAATAAGAGTTCACCTCAATATCTTTTAAACTACGCATTTCCCATTGAACAAAACGGTTTTGTTAGCTCTAAAACGTTGTAAACAAACGTATTACAACAGTTCTGTCCATGGGAACAGCGTAGAACTTTTTATTACAACGGTTTCTTATAGTTCCCCATGAAACTTAGTGAAAACTTAGCCCCGTAATAAGAGTTCACCTCAATATCTTTTAAACTACGCATTTCCCATTGAACAAAACGGTTTTGTTAGCTCTAAAACGTTGTAAACAAACGTATTACAACAGTTCTGTCCATGGGAACAGCGTAGAACTTTTTATTACAACGGTTTCTTATAGTTCCCCATGAAACTTAGTGAAAACTTAGCCCCGTAATAAGAGTTCACCTCAATATCTTTTAAACTACGCATTTCCCATTGAACAAAACGGTTTTGTTAGCTCTAAAACGTTGTAAACAAACGTATTACAACAGTTCTGTCCATGGGAACAGCGTAGAACTTTTTATTACAACGGTTTCTTATAGTTCCCCATGAAACTTAGTGAAAACTTAGCCCCGTAATAAGAGTTCACCTCAATATCTTTTAAACTGCGCATTTCCCATTGAACAAAACGGTTTTGTTAGCTCTAAAACGTTGTAAACAAACGTATTACAACAGTTCTGTCCATGGGAACAGCGTAGAACTTTTTATTACAACGGTTTCTTATAGTTCCCCATGAAACTTAGTGAAAACTTAGCCCCGTAATAAGAGTTCACCTCAATATCTTTTAAACTACGCATTTCCCATTGAACAAAACGGTTTTGTTAGCTCTAAAATGTTGTAAACAAACGTATTACAACAGTTCTGTCCATGGGAACAGCGTAGAACTTTTTATTACAACGGTTTCTTATAGTTCCCCATGAAACTTAGTGAGAACTTAGCCCCGTAATAAGAGTTCACCTCAATATCTTTTAAACTACGCATTTCCCCTTGAACAAAACGGTTTTGTTAGCTCTAAAACGTTGTAAACAAACGTATTACAACAGTTCTGTCCATGGGAACAGCGTAGAACTTTTTATTACAACGGTTTCTTATAGTTCCCCATGAAACTTAGTGAAAACTTAGCCCCGTAATAAGAGTTCACCTCAATATCTTTTAAACTGCGCATTTCCCATTGAACAAAACGGTTTTGTTAGCTCTAAAACGTTGTAAACAAACGTATTACAACAGTTCTGTCCATGGGAACAGCGTAGAACTTTTTATTACAACGGTTTCTTTTAGCTCCCCATGAAACTTAGTGAAAACTTAGCCCCGTAATAAGAGTTCACCTCAATATCTTTTAAACTACGCATTTCCCATTGAACAAAACGGTTTTGTTAGCTCTAAAACGTTGTAAACAAACGTATTACAACAGTTCTGTCCATGGGAACAGCGTAGAACTTTTTATTACAACGGTTTCTCATTGTTCCCCATGAAACTTAGTGAAAACTTAGCCCCGTAATAAGAGTTCACCTCAATATCTTTTAAACTACGCATTTCCCATTGAACAAAACGGTTGTGTTAGCTCTAAAACGTTGTAAACAAACGTATTACAACAGTTCTGTCCATGGGAACAGCGTAGAACTTTTTATTACAACGGTTTCTCATAGTTCCCCATCAAACTTACTGGAAACTTAGCCCCGTAATAAGAGTTCACCTCAATATCTTTTAAACTACGCATTTCCCATTGAACAAAACGGGTTTGTTAGCTCTAAAACGTTTTAAACAAACGTATTACAACAGTTCTGTCCATGGGAACAGCGTAGAACTTTTTATTACAACGGTTTCTTATAGTTCCCCATGAAACTTAGTGAAAACTTAGCCCCGTAATAAGAGTTCACCTCAATATCTTTTAAACTACGCATTTCCCATTGAACAAAACGGCTTTGTTAGCTCTAAAACGTTGTAAACAAACGTATTACAACAGTTCTGTCCATGGGAACAGCGTAGAACTTTTTATTACAACGGTTTCTTATAGTTCCCCATGAAACTTAGTGAAAACTTAGCCCCGTAATAAGAGTTCACCTCAATATCTTTTAAACTACGCATTTCCCATTGAACAAAACGGTTTTGTTAGCTCTAAAACGTTGTAAACAAACGTATTACAACAGTTCTGTCCATGGGAACAGCGTAGAACTTTTTATTACAAGGGTTTCTTATAGTTCCCCATGAAACTTAGTGAAAACTTAGCCCAGTAATAAGAGTTCACCTCAATATCTTTTAAACTACGCATTTCCCATTGAACAAAACGGTTTTTTTAGCTCTAAAACGTTGTAAACAAACGTATTACAACAGTTCTGTCCATGGGAACAGCGTAGAACTTTTTATTACAACGGTTTCTTATAGTTCCCCATGAAACTTAGTGAAAACTTAGCCCCGTAATAAGAGTTCACCTCAATATCTTTTAAACTACGCATTTCCCATTGAACAAAACAGTTTTGTTAGCTCTAAAACGTTGTAAACAAACGTATTACAACAGTTCTGTCCATGGGAACAGCGTAGAACTTTTTATTACAACGGTTTCTTATAGTTCCCAATGAAACTTAGTGAAAACTTAGCCCAGTAATAAGAGTTCACCTCAATATCTTTTAAACTACGCATTTCCCATTGAACAAAACAGTTTTTTTAGCTCTAAAACGTTGTAAACAAACGTATTACAACAGTTCTGTCCATGGGAACAGCGTAGAACTTTTTATTACAACGGTTTCTTATAGTTCCCCATGAAACTTAGTGAAAACTTAGCCCCGTAATAAGAGTTCACCTCAATATCTTTTAAACTACGCATTTCCCATTGAACAAAACGGTTTTGTTAGCTCTAAAACGTTGTAAACAAACGTATTACAACAGTTCTGTCCATGGGAACAGCGTATAACTTTTTATTACAACGGTTACTTATAGTTCCCCATGAAACTTTGTGAAAACTTAGCCCAGTAATAAGAGTTCACCTCAATATCTTTTAAACTACGCATTTCCCATTGAACAAAACGGTTTTGTTAGCTCTAAAACGTTGTAAACAAACGTATTACAACAGTTCTGTCCATGGGAACAGCGTAGAACTTTTTATTACTCGGTTTCTTATAGTTCCCCATGAAACTTAGTGAAAACTTAGCCCCGTAATAAGAGTTCACCTCAATATCTTTTAAACTACGCATTTCCCATTGAACAAAACGGTTTTGTTAGCTCTAAAACGTTGTAAACAAACGTATTACAACAGTTCTGTCCATGGGAACAGCGTAGAACTTTTTATTACAACGGTTTCTTATAGTTCCCCATGAAACTTTGTGAAAACTTAGCCCCGTAATAAGAGTTCACCTCAATATCTTTTAAACTACGCATTTCCCATTGAACAAAACGGTTTTGTTAGCTCTAAAACGTTGTAAACAAACGTATTACAGCAGTTCTGTCCATGGGAACACCGTAGAACTTTTTATTACAACGGTTTCTTATAGTTCCCCATGAAACTTAGTGAAAACTTAGCCCCGTAATAAGAGTTCACCTTAATATCTTTTAAACTACGCATTTCCCATTGAACAAAACGGTTTTGTTAGCTCTAAAACGTTGTAAATAAACGTATTACAACAGTTCTGTCCATGGGAACAGCGTAGAACTATTTATTACAACGGTTTCTTATAGTTCCCCATGAAACTTAGTGAAAACTTAGCCCAGTAATAAGAGTTCACCTCAATATCTTTTAAACTACGCATTTCCCATTGAACAAAACGGTTTTTTTAGCTCTAAAACGTTGTAAACAAACGTATTACAACAGTTCTGTCCATGGGAACAGCGTAGAACTTTTTATTACAACGGTTTCTTATAGTTCCCCATGAAACTTAGTGAAAACTTAGCCCCGTAATAAGAGTTCACCTCAATATCTTTTAAACTACGCATTTCCCATTGAACAAAACAGTTTTGTTAGCTCTAAAACGTTGTAAACAAACGTATTACAACAGTTCTGTCCATGGGAACAGCGTAGAACTTTTTATTACAACGGTTTCTTATAGTTCCCCATGAAACTTAGTGAAAACTTAGCCCAGTAATAAGAGTTCACCTCAATATCTTTTAAACTACGCATTTCCCATTGAACAAAACAGTTTTTTTAGCTCTAAAACGTTGTAAACAAACGTATTACAACAGTTCTGTCCATGGGAACAGCGTAGAACTTTTTATTACAACGGTTTCTTATAGTTCCCCATGAAACTTAGTGAAAACTTAGCCCCGTAATAAGAGTTCACCTCAATATCTTTTAAACTACGCATTTCCCATTGAACAAAACGGTTTTGTTAGCTCTAAAACGTTGTAAACAAACGTATTACAACAGTTCTGTCCATGGGAACAGCGTATAACTTTTTATTACAACGGTTACTTATAGTTCCCCATGAAACTTTGTGAAAACTTAGCCCAGTAATAAGAGTTCACCTCAATATCTTTTAAACTACGCATTTCCCATTGAACAAAACGGTTTTGTTAGCTCTAAAACGTTGTAAACAAACGTATTACAACAGTTCTGTCCATGGGAACAGCGTAGAACTTTTTATTACTCGGTTTCTTATAGTTCCCCATGAAACTTAGTGAAAACTTAGCCCCGTAATAAGAGTTCACCTCAATATCTTTTAAACTACGCATTTCCCATTGAACAAAACGGTTTTGTTAGCTCTAAAACGTTGTAAACAAACGTATTACAACAGTTCTGTCCATGGGAACAGCGTAGAACTTTTTATTACAACGGTTTCTTATAGTTCCCCATGAAACTTTGTGAAAACTTAGCCCCGTAATAAGAGTTCACCTCAATATCTTTTAAACTACGCATTTCCCATTGAACAAAACGGTTTTGTTAGCTCTAAAACGTTGTAAACAAACGTATTACAGCAGTTCTGTCCATGGGAACACCGTAGAACTTTTTATTACAACGGTTTCTTATAGTTCCCCATGAAACTTAGTGAAAACTTAGCCCCGTAATAAGAGTTCACCTTAATATCTTTTAAACTACGCATTTCCCATTGAACAAAACGGTTTTGTTAGCTCTAAAACGTTGTAAATAAACGTATTACAACAGTTCTGTCCATGGGAAGAGCGTAGAACTATTTATTACAACGGTTTCTTATAGTTCCCCATGAAACTTAGTGAAAACTTAGCCCCGTAATAAGAGTTCACCTCAATATCTTTTAAACTACGCATTTCCCATTGAACAAAACGGTTTTGTTAGCTCTAAAACGTTGTAAACAAACGTATTACAACAGTTCTGTCCATGGGAACAGCGTAAAACTTTTTATTACAACGGTTTCTTATAGTTCCCCATGAAACTTAGTGAAAACTTAGCTCCGTAATAAGAGTTCACCTCAATATCTTTTAAACTACGCATTTCCCATTGAAAAAAAACGGTTTTGTTAGCTCTAAAACGCTGTAAACAAACGTATTACAACAGTTCTGTCCATGGGAACAGCGTAGAACTTTTTATTACAACGGTTACTTATAGTTCCCCATGAAACTTTGTGAAAACTTAGCCCAGTAATAAGAGTTCACCTCAATATCTTTTAAACTACGCATTTCCCATTGAACAAAACGGTTTTTTAGCTCTAAAACGTTGTAAACAAACGTATTACAACAGTTCTGTCCATGGGAACAGCGTAGAACTTTTTATTACTCGGTTTCTTATAGTTCCCCATGAAACTTAGTGAAAACTTAGCCCCGTAATAAGAGTTCACCTCAATATCTTTTAAACTACGCATTTCCCATTGAACAAAACGGTTTTGTTAGCTCTAAAACGTTGTAAACAAACGTATTACAACAGTTCTGTCCATTGGAACAGCGTAGAACTTTTTATTACAACGGTTTCTTATAGTTCCCCATGAAACTTTGTGAAAACTTAGCCCCGTAATAAGAGTTCACCTCAATATCTTTTAAACTACGCATTTCCCATTGAACAAAACGGTTTTGTTAGCTCTAAAACGTTGTAAACAAACGTATTACAGCAGTTCTGTCCATGGGAACACCGTAGAACTTTTTATTACAACGGTTTCTTATAGTTCCCCTGAAACTTAGTGAAAACTTAGCCCCGTAATAAGAGTTCACCTTAATATCTTTTAAACTACGCATTTCCCATTGAACAAAACGGTTTTGTTAGCTCTAAAACGTTGTAAATAAACGTATTACAACAGTTCTGTCCATGGGAACAGCGTAGAACTTTTTATTACAACGGTTTCTTATAGTTCCCCATGAAACTTAGTGAAAACTTAGCCCCGTAATAAGAGTTCACCTCAATATCTTTTAAACTACGCATTTCCCATTGAACAAAACGGTTTTGTTAGCTCTAAAACGTTGTAAACAAACGTATTACAACAGTTCTGTCCATGGGAACAGCGTAGAACTTTTTATTACAACGGTTTCTTATAGTTCCCCATGAAACTTAGTAAAAACTTAGCCCTGTAATAAGAGTTCACCTCAATATCTTTTAAACTACGCATTTCCCATTGAACAAAACGGTTTTGTTAGCTCTAAAACGTTGTAAACAAACGTATTACAACAGTTCTGTCCATGGGTACAGCGTAGAACTTTTTATTACAACGGTCTCTTATAGTTCCCCATGAAACTTAGTGAAAACTTAGCCCCGTAATAAGAGTTCACCTCAATATCTTTTAAACTACGCATTTCCCATTGAACAAAACGGTTTTGTTAGCTCTAAAACGTTGTAAACAAACGTATTACAACAGTTCTGTCCATGGGAACAGCGTAGAACTTTTTATTACAACGGTTTCTTATAATTCCCCATGAAACTTAGTGAAAACTTAGCCCCGTAATAAGAGTTCACCTCAATATCTTTTAAACTACGCATTTCCCATTGAACAAAACGGTTTTGTTAGCTCTAAAACGTTGTAAACAAACGTATTACAGCAGTTCTGTCCATGGGAACAGCGTAGAACTTTTTATTACAACGGTTTCTTATAGTTCCCCATGAAACTTAGTGAAAACTTAGCCCCGTTATAAGAGTTCACCTTAATATCTTTTAAACAACGCATTTCCCATTGAACAAAACGGTTTTGTTAGCTCTAAAACTTTGTAAACAAACGTATTACAACAGTTCTGTCCATGGGAACAGCGTAGAACTTTTTATTACAACGGTTTCTTATAGTTCCCCATGAAACTTAGTGAAAACTTAGCCCCGTAATAAGAGTTCACCTCAATATCTTTTAAACAACGCATTTCCCATTGAACAAAACGGTTTTGTTAGCTCTAAAACTTTGTAAACAAACGTATTACAACAGTTCTGTCCATGGGAACAGCGTAGAACTTTTTATTACAACGGTTTCTTATAGTTCCCCATGAAACTTAGTGAAAACTTAGCCCCGTAATAAGAGTTCACCTCAATATCTTTTAAACTACGTATTTCCCATTGAACAAAACGGTTTTGTTAGCTCTAAAACGTTGTAAACAAACGTATTACAACAGTTCTGTCCATGGGAACAGCGTAGAACTTTTTATTACAACGGTTTCTTATAGTTCCCCATGAAACTTAGTGAAAACTTAGCCCCGTTATAAGAGTTCACCTTAATATCTTTTAAACTACGCATTTCCCATTGAACAAAACGGTTTTGTTAGCTCTAAAACGTTGTAAACAAACGTATTACAACAGTTCTGTCCATGGGAACAGCGTAGAACTTTTTATTACAACGGTTTCTTATAGTTCCCCATGAAACTTAGTGAAAACTTAGTGAAAACTTAGCCCCGTAATAAGAGTTCACCTCAATATCTTTTAAACTACGCATTTCCCATTGAACAAAACGGTTTTGTTAGCTCTAAAACGTTGTAAACAAACGTATTACAACAGTTCTGTCCATGGGAACAGCGTAGAACTTTTTATTACAAGGGTTTCTTATAGTTCCCCATGAAACTTAGTGAAAACTTAGCCCCGTAATAAGAGTTCACCTCAATATCTTTTAAACTACGCATTTCCCATTGAACAAAACGGTTTTGTTAGCTCTAAAACGTTGTAAACAAACGTATTACAACAGTTCTGTCCATGGGAACAGCGTCGAACTTTTTATTACAACGGTTTCTTATAGCTCCCCATGAAACTTAGTGAAAACTTAGCCCCGTAATAAGAGTTGACCTCAATATCTTTTAAACTACGCATTTCCCATTGAACAAAACGGTTTTGTTAGCTCTAAAACGTTGTAAACAAACGTATTACATTAGTTCTGTCCATGGGAACAGCGTAGAACTTTTTATTACAACGGTTTCTTATATTTCCCCATGAAACTTAGTGAAAACTTAGCCCCGTAATAAGAGTTCACCTCAATATCTTTTAAACTACGCTTTTCCCATTGAACAAAACGGTTTTGTTAGCTCTAAAACGTTGTAAACAAACGTATTACAACAGTTCTGTCCATGGGAACAGCGTAGAGCTTTTTATTACAACGGTTCCTTATAGTTCCCCATGAAACTTAGTGAAAACTTAGCCCCGTAATAAGAGTTCACCTCAATATCTTTTAAACTACGCATTTCCCATTGAACAAAACGGTTTTGTTAGCTCTAAAACGTTGTAAACAAACGTATTACAACAGTTCTGTCCATGGGAACAGCATAGAACTTATTATTACAACGGTTTCTTATAGTTCCCCATGAAACTTAGTGAAAACTTAACCCCGTAATAAGAGTTCACCTCAATATCTTTTAAACTACGCATTTCCCATTGAACAAAACGGTTTTGTTAGCTCTAAAACGTTGTAAACAAACGTATTACAACAGTTCTGTCCATGGGAACAGCGTAGAACTTTTTATTACAACGGTTTCTTATAGTTCCCCATGAAACTTAGTGAAAACTTAGCCCCGTAATAAGAGTTCACCTCAATATCTTTTAAACTACGCATTTCCCATTGAACAAAACGGTTTTGTTAGCTCTAAAACGTTAGAAACAAACGTATTACAGCAGTTCTGTCCATGGGAACAGCGTAGAACTTTTTATTACAACGGTTTCTTATAGTTCCCCATGAAACTTAGTGAAAACTTAGCCCCGTTATAAGAGTTCACCTTAATATCTTTTAAACTACGCATTTCCCATTGAACAAAACGGTTTTGTTAGCTCTAAAACGTTGTAAACAAACGTATTACAACAGTTCTGTCCATGGGAACAGCGTAGAACTTTTTATTACAACGGTTTCTTATAGTTCCCCATGAAACTTAGTGAAAACTTAGTGAAAACTTAGCCCCGTAATAAGAGTTCACCTCAATATCTTTTAAACTACGCATTTCCCATTGAACAAAACGGTTTTGTTAGCTCTAAAACGTTGTAAACAAACGTATTACAACAGTTCTGTCCATGGGAACAGCGTAGAACTTTTTATTACAAGGGTTTCTTATAGTTCCCCATGAAACTTAGTGAAAACTTAGCCCCGTAATAAGAGTTCACCTCAATATCTTTTAAACTACGCATTTCCCATTGAACAAAACGGTTTTGTTAGCTCTAAAACGTTGTAAACAAACGTATTACAACAGTTCTGTCCATGGGAACAGCGTCGAACTTTTTATTACAACGGTTTCTTATAGCTCCCCATGAAACTTAGTGAAAACTTAGCCCCGTAATAAGAGTTGACCTCAATATCTTTTAAACTACGCATTTCCCATTGAGCAAAACGGTTTTGTTAGCTCTAAAACGTTGTAAACAAACGTATTACATTAGTTCTGTCCATGGGAACAGCGTAGAACTTTTTATTACAACGGTTTCTTATATTTCCCCATGAAACTTAGTGAAAACTTAGCCCCGTAATAAGAGTTCACCTCAATATCTTTTAAACTACGCTTTTCCCATTGAACAAAACGGTTTTGTTAGCTCTAAAACGTTGTAAACAAACGTATTACAACAGTTCTGTCCATGGGAACAGCGTAGAGCTTTTTATTACAACGGTTCCTTATAGTTCCCCATGAAACTTAGTGAAAACTTAGCCCCGTAATAAGAGTTCACCTCAATATCTTTTAAACTACGCATTTCCCATTGAACAAAACGGTTTTGTTAGCTCTAAAACGTTGTAAACAAACGTATTACAACAGTTCTGTCCATGGGAACAGCATAGAACTTATTATTACAACGGTTTCTTATAGTTCCCCATGAAACTTAGTGAAAACTTAACCCCGTAATAAGAGTTCACCTCAATATCTTTTAAACTACGCATTTCCCATTGAACAAAACGGTTTTGTTAGCTCTAAAACGTTGTAAACAAACGTATTACAACAGTTCTGTCCATGGGAACAGCGTAGAACTTTTTATTACAACGGTTTCTTATAATTCCCCATGAAACTTAGTGAAAACTTAGCCCCGTAATAAGAGTTCACCTCAATATCTTTTAAACTACGCATTTCCCATTGAACAAAACGGTTTTGTTAGCTCTAAAACGTTAGAAACAAACGTATTACAGCAGTTCTGTCCATGGGAACAGCGTAGAACTTTTTATTACAACGGTTTCTTATAGTTCCCCATGAAACTTAGTGAAAACTTAGCCCCGTTATAAGAGTTCACCTTAATATCTTTTAAACTACGCATTTCCCATTGAACAAAACGGTTTTGTTAGCTCTAAAACGTTGTAAACAAACGTATTACAACAGTTCTGTCCATGGGAACAGCGTAGAACTTTTTATTACAACGGTTTCTTATAGTTCCCCATGAAACTTAGTGAAAACTTAGCCCCGTAATAAGAGTTCACCTCAATATCTTTTAAACTACGTATTTCCCATTGAACAAAACGGTTTTGTTAGCTCTAAAACGTTGTAAACAAACGTATTACAACAGTTCTGTCCATGGGAACAGCGTAGAACTTTTTATTACAACGGTTTCTTATAGTTCCCCATGAAACTTAGTGAAAACTTAGCCCCGTAATAAGAGTTCACCTAAATATCTTTTAAACTACGCATTTCCCATTGAACAAAACGGTTTTGTTAGCTCTAAAACGTTGTAAACAAACGTATTACAACAGTTCTGTCCATGGGAACAGCGTAGAACTTTTTATTACAACGGTTTCTTATAGTTCCCCATGAAACTTAGTGAAAACTTAGCCCCGTAATAAGAGTTCACCTCAATATCTTTTAAACTACGCATTTCCCATTGAACAAAACGGTTTTGTTAGCTCTAAAACGTTGTAAACAAACGTATTACAACAGTTCTGTCCATGGGAACAGCGTAGAACTTTTTATTACAACGGTTTCTTATAGTTCCCCATGAAACTTAGTGAAAACTTAGCCCCGTAATAAGAGTTCACCTCAATATCTTTTAAACTACGCATTTCCCATTGAACAAAACGGTTTTGTTAGCTCTAAAACGTTGTAAACAAACGTATTACAACAGTTCTGTCCATGGGAACAGCGTAGAACTTTTTATTACAACGGTTTCTTATAGTTCCCCATGAAACTTAGTGAAAACTTAGCCCCGTAATAAGAGTTCACCTCAATATCTTTTAAACTACGCATTTCCCATTGAACAAAACGGTTTTGTTAGCTCTAAAACGTTGTAAACAAACGTATTACAACAGTTCTGTCCATGGGAACAGCGTCGAACTTTTTATTACAACGGTTTCTTATAGCTCCCCATGAAACTTAGTGAAAACTTAGCCCCGTAATAAGAGTTGACCTCAATATCTTTTAAACTACGCATTTCCCATTGAACAAAACGGTTTTGTTAGCTCTAAAACGTTGTAAACAAACGTATTACAACAGTTCTGTCCATGGGAACAGCGTAGAACTTTTTATTACAACGGTTTCTTATATTTCCCCATGAAACTTAGTGAAAACTTAGCCCCGTAATAAGAGTTCACCTCAATATCTTTTAAACTACGCATTTCCCATTGAACAAAACGGTTTTGTTAGCTCTAAAACGTTGTAAACAAACGTATTACAACAGTTCTGTCCATGGGAACAGCGTAGAGCTTTTTATTACAACAGTTCCTTATAGTTCCCCATGAAACTTAGTGAAAACTTAGCCCCGTAATAAGAGTTCACCTCAATATCTTTTAAACTACGCATTTCCCATTGAACAAAACGGTTTTGTTAGCTCTAAAACGTTGTAAACAAACGTATTACAACAGTTCTGTCCATGGGAACAGCGTAGAACTTTTTATTACAACGGTTTGTTATAGTTCCCCATGAAACTTAGTGAAAACTTAGCCCCGTAATAAGAGTTCACCTCAATATCTTTTAAACTACGCATTTCCCATTGAACAAAACGGTTTTGTTAGCTCTAAAACGTTGTAAACAAACGTATTACAACAGTTCTGTCCATGGGAACAGCGTAGAACTTTTTATTACAACGGTTTCTTATAGTTCCCCATGAAACTTAGTGAAAACTTAGCCCCCTAATAAGAGTTCACCTCAATATCTTTTAAACTACGCATTTCCCATTGAACAAAACGGTTTTGTTAGCTCTAAAACGTTGTAAACAAACGTATTACAACAGTTCTGTCCATGGGAACAGCGTAGAACTTTTTATTACAACAGTTTCTTATAGTTCCCCATGAAACTTAGTGAAAACTTAGCCCAGTAATAAGAGTTCACCTCAATATCTTTCAAACTACGCATTTCCCATTGAACAAAACGGTTTTGTTAGCTCTAAAACGTTGTAAACAAACGTATTACAACAGTTCTGTCCATGGGAACAGCGTAGAACTTTTTTTTACAACGGTTTCTTATAGTTCCCCATGAAACTTAGTGAAAACTTAGCCCCGTAATAAGAGTTCACCTCAATATCTTTTAAACTACGCATTTCTCATTGAACAAAACGGTTTTGTTAGCTCTAAAACGTTGTAAACAAACGTATTACAACAGTTCTGTCCATGGGAACAGCGTAGAACTTTTTATTACAACGGTTTCTTATATTTCCCCATGAAACTTAGTGAAAACTTAGCCCCGTAATAAGAGTTCACCTCACTATCTTTTAAACTACGCATTTCCCATTGAACAAAACGGTTTTGTTAGCTCTAAAACGTTGTAAACAAACGTATTACAACAGTTCTGTCCATGGGAACAGCGTAGAACTTTTTATTACAACGGTTTCTTATAATTCCCCATGAAACTTAGTGAAAACTTAGCCCCGTAATAAGAGTTCACCTCAATATCTTTTAAACTACGCATTTCCCATTGAACAAAACGGTTTTGTTAGCTCTAAAACGTTGTAAACAAACGTATTACAGCAGTTCTGTCCATGGGAACAGCGTAGAACTTTTTATTACAACGGTTTCTTATAGTTCCCCATGAAACTTAGTGAAAACTTAGCCCCGTTATAAGAGTTCACCTTAATATCTTTTAAACTACGCATTTCCCATTGAACAAAACGGTTTTGTTAGCTCTAAAACGTTGTAAACAAACGTATTACAACAGTTCTGTCCATGGGAACAGCGTAGAACTTTTTATTACAACGGTTTCTTATAGTTCCCCATGAAACTTAGTGAAAACTTAGCACCGTAATAAGAGTTCACCTCAATATCTTTTAAACTACGTATTTCCCATTGAACAAAACGGTTTTGTTAGCTCTAAAACGTTGTAAACAAACGTATTACAACAGTTCTGTCCATGGGAACAGCGTAGAACTTTTTATTACAACGGTTTCTTATAGTTCCCCATGAAACTTAGTGAAAACTTAGCCCCGTAATAAGAGTTCACCTAAATATCTTTTAAACTACGCATTTCCCATTGAACAAAACGGTTTTGTTAGCTCTAAAACGTTGTAAACAAACGTATTGCAACAGTTCTGTCCATGGGAACAGCGTAGAACTTTTTATTACAACGGTTTCTTATAGTTCCCCATGAAACTTAGTGAAAACTTAGCCCCGTAATAAGAGTTCACCTCAATATCTTTTAAACTACGCATTTCCCATTGAACAAAACGGTTTTGCTAGCTCTAAAACGTTGTAAACAAACGTATTACAACAGTTCTCTCCATGGGAACAGCGTAGAACTTTTTATTACAACGGTTTCTTATAGTTCCCCATGAAACTTAGTGAAAACCTAGTGAAAACTTAGCCCCGTAATAAGAGTTCACCTCAATATCTTTTAAACTACGCATTTCCCATTGAACAAAACGGTTTTGTTAGCTCTAAAACGTTATAAACAAACGTATTACAACAGTTCTGTCCATGGGAACAGCGTAGAACTTTTTATTACAACGGTTTCTTATAGTTCCCCATGAAACTTAGTGAAAACTTAGCCCCGTAATAAGAGTTCACCTCAATATCTTTTAAACTACGCATTTCCCATTGAACAAAACGGTTTTGTTAGCTCTAAAACGTTGTAAACAAACGTATTACAATAGTTCTGTCCATGGGAACAGCGTAGAACTTTTTTTTACAACGGTTTCTTATAGTTCCCCATGAAACTTAGTGAAAACTTAGCCCCGTAATAAGAGTTCACCTCAATATCTTTTAAACTACGCATTTCTCATTGAACAAAACGGTTTTGTTAGCTCTAAAACGTTGTAAACAAACGTATTACAACAGTTCTGTCCATGGGAACAGCGTAGAACTTTTTATTACAACGGTTTCTTATATTTCCCCATGAAACTTAGTGAAAACTTAGCCCCGTAATAAGAGTTCACCTCAATATCTTTTAAACTACGCATTTCCCATTGAACAAAACGGTTTTGTTAGCTCTAAAACGTTGTAAACAAACGTATTACAACAGTTCTGTCCATGGGAACAGCGTAGAGCTTTTTATTACAACGGTTCCTTATAGTTCCCCATGAAACTTAGTGAAAACTTAGCCCCGTAATAAGAGTTCACCTCAATATCTTTTAAACTACGCATTTCCCATTGAACAAAACGGTTTTGTTAGCTCTAAAACGTTGTAAACATACGTATTACAACAGTTCTGTCCATGGGAACAGCGTAGAACTTTTTATTACAACGGTTTCTTATAGTTCCCCATGAAACTTAGTGAAAACTTAGCCCCGTAATAAGAGTTCACCTCAATATCTTTTAAACTACGCATTTCCCATTGAACAAAACGGTTTTGTTAGCTCTAAAACGTTGTAAACAAACGTATTACAACAGTTCTGTCCATGGGAACAGCGTAGAACTTTTTATTACAACGGTTTCTTATAGTTTCCCATGAAACTTAGTGAAAACTTAGCCCCATAATAAGAGTTCACCTCCATATCTTTTAAACTACGCATTTCCCATTGAACAAAACGGTTTTGTTAGCTCTAAAACGTTGTAAACAAACGTATTACAACAGTTCTGTCCATGGGAACAGCGTAGAGCTTTTTATTACAACGGTTCCTTATAGTTCCCCATGAAACTTAGTGAAAACTTAGCCCCGTAATAAGAGTTCACCTCAATATCTTTTAAACTACGCATTTCCCATTGAACAAAACGGTTTTGTTAGCTCTAAAACGTTGTAAACAAACGTATTACAACAGTTCTGTCCATGGGAACAGCGTAGAACTTTTTATTACAACGGTTTCTTATAGTTCCCCATGAAACTTAGTGAAAACTTAGCCCCGTAATAAGAGTTCACCTCAATATCTTTTAAACTACGCATTTCCCATTGAAACAAAACGGTTTTGTTAGCTCTAAAACGTTGTAAACAAACGTATTACAACAGTTCTGTCCATAGGAACAGCGTAGAACATTTTATTACAACGGTTTCTTATAGTTTCCAATGAAACTTAGTGAAAACTTAGCCCCATAATAAGAGTTCACCTCCATATCTTTTAAACTACGCATTTCCCATTGAACAAAACGGTTTTGTTAGCTCTAAAACGTTGTAAACAAACGTATTACAACAGTTCTGTCCATTGGAACAGCGTAGAACTTTTTCTTACAACGGTTTCTTATAGTTCCCCATGAAACTTAGTGAAAACTTAGCCCCGTAATAAGAGTTCACCTCAATATCTTTGAAACTACGCATTTCCCATTGAACAAAACGGTTTTGTTAGGTCTAAAACGTTGTAAACAAACGTATTACAACAGTTCTGTCCATGGGAACAGCGTAGAACTTTTTATTACAACGGTTTCTTATAGTTCCCCATGAAACTTAGTGAAAACTTAGCCCCGTAATAAGAGTTCACCTCAATATCTTTTAAACTACGCATTTCCCATTGAACAAAACGGTTTTGTTAGCTCTAAAACGTTGTAAACAAACGTATTACAACAGTTCTGTCCATGGGAACAGCGTAGAACTTTTTATTACAACAGTTTCTTATAGTTCCCCATGAAACTTAGTGAAAACTTAGCCCAGTAATAAGAGTTCACCTCAATATCTTTCAAACTACGCATTTCCCATTGAACAAAACGGTTTTGTTAGCTCTAAAACGTTGTAAACAAACGTATTACAACAGTTCTGTCCATGGGAACAGCATAGAACTTTTTTTTACAACGGTTTCTTATAGTTCCCCATGAAACTTAGTGAAAACTTAGCCCCGTAATAAGAGTTCACCTCAATATCTTTTAAACTACGCATTTCTCATTGAACAAAACGGTTTTGTTAGCTCTAAAACGTTGTAAACAAACGTATTACAACAGTTCTGTCCATGGGAACAGCGTAGAACTTTTTATTACAACGGTTTCTTATATTTCCCCATGAAACTTAGTGAAAACTTAGCCCCGTAATAAGAGTTCACCTCAATATCTTTTAAACTACGCATTTCCCATTGAACAAAACGGTTTTGTTAGCCCTAAAACGTTGTAAACAAACGTATTACAACAGTTCTGTCCATGGGAACAGCGTAGAGCTTTTTATTACAACGGTTCCTTATAGTTCCCCATGAAACTTAGTGAAAACTTAGCCCCGTAATAAGAGTTCACCTCAATATCTTTTAAACTACGCATTTCCCATTGAACAAAACGGTTTTGTTAGCTCTAAAACGTTGTAAACAAACGTATTACAACAGTTCTGTCCATGGGAACAGCGTAGAACTTTTTATTACAACGGTTTCTTATAGTTCCCCATGAAACTTAGTGAAAACTTAGCCCCGTAATAAGAGTTCACCTCAATATCTTTTAAACTACGCATTTCCCATTGAACAAAACGGTTTTGTTAGCTCTAAAACGTTGTAAACAAACGTATTACAGCAGTTCTGTCCATGGGAACAGCGTAGAACTTTTTATTACAACGGTTTCTTATAGTTCCCCATGAAACTTAGTGAAAACTTAGCCCCGTAATAAGAGTTCACCTCAATATCTTTTAAACTACGCATTTCTCATTGAACAAAACGGTTTTGTTAGCTCTAAAACGTTGTAAACAAACGTATTACAACAGTTCTGTCCATGGGAACAGCGTAGAACTTTTTATTACAACGGTTTCTTATAGTTCCCCATGAAACTTAGTGAAAACTTAGCCCCGTAATAAGAGTTCACCTCAATATCTTTTAAACTACGCATTTCCCATTGAACAAAACGGTTTTGTTAGCTCTAAAACGTTGTAAACAAACGTATTACAACAGTTCTGTCCATGGGAACAGCGTAGAACTTTTTATTACAACGGTTTCTTATAGTTCCCCATGAAACTTAGTGAAAACTTAGCCCCGTAATAAGAGTTCACCTCAATATCTTTTAAACTACGCATTTCCCATTGAACAAAACGGTTTTGTTAGCTCTAAAACGTTGTAAACAAACGTATTACAACAGTTCTGTCCATGGGAACAGCGTAGAACTTTTTATTACAACGGTTTCTTATAGTTCCCCATGAAACTTAGTGAAAACTTAGCCCCGTAATAAGAGCTCACCTCAATATCTTTTAAACTACGCATTTCCCATTGAACAAAACGGCTTTGTTAGCTCTAAAACGTTGTAAACAAACGTATTACAACAGTTCTGTCCATGGGAACAGCGTAGAACTTTTTATTACAACGGTTTCTTATAGTTCCCCATGAAACTTAGTGAAAACTTAGTGAAAACTTAGCCCCGTAATAAGAGTTCACCTCAATATCTTTTAAACTACGCATTTCCCATTGAACAAAACGGTTTTGTTAGCTCTAAAACGTTGTAAACAAACGTATTACAACAGTTCTGTTCATGGGAACAGCGTAGAACTTTTTTTTACAACGGTTTCTTATAGTTCCCCATGAAACTTAGTGAAAACTTAGCCCCGTAATAAGAGTTCACCTCAATATCTTTTAAACTACGCATTTCTCATTGAACAAAGCGGTTTTGTTAGCTCTAAAACGTTGTAAACAAACGTATTACAACAGTTCTGTCCATGGGAACAGCGTAGAACTTTTTATTACAACGGTTTCTTATATTTCCCCATGAAACTTAGTGAAAACTTAGCCCCGTAATAAGAGTTCACCTCAATATCTTTTAAACTACGCATTCCCATTGAACAAAACGGTTTTGTTAGCTCTAAAACGTTGTAAACAAACGTATTACAACAGTTCTGTCCATGGGAACAGCGTAGAACTTTTTATTACATTGGTTTCTTATAGTTCCCCATGAAACTTAGTGAAAACTTAGCCCCGTAATAAGAGTTCACCTCAATATCTTTTAAACTACGCATTTCCCATTGAACAAAACGGTTTTGTTAGCTCTAAAACATTGTAAACAAACGTATTAAAACAGTTCTGTCCATGGGAACAGCGTAGAACTTTTTATTACAACGGTTTCTTATAGTTTCCCATGAAACTTAGTGAAAACTTAGCCCCGTAATAAGAGTTCACCTCAATATCTTTTAAACTACGCATTTCCCATTGAACAAAACGGTTTTGTTAGCTCTAAAACGTTGTAAACAAACGTATTACAACAGTTCTGTCCATGGGAAGAGCGTAGAATTTTTTATTACAACGGTTTCTTATAGTTCCCCATGAAACTTAGTGAAAACTTAGCCCCGTAATAAGAGTGCACCTCAATATCTTTTAAACTACGCATTTCCATTGGAACAAAACGGTTTTGTTAGCTCTAAAACGTTGTAAACAAACGTATTACAACAGTTCTGTCCATGGGAACAGCGTAGAACTTTTTATTACAACGGTTTCTTATAGTTCCCCATGAAACTTTGTGAAAACTTAGCCCCGTAATAAGAGTTCACCTCAATATCTTTTAAACTACGCATTTCCCATTGAACAAAACGGTTTTGTTATCTCTAAAACGTTGTAAACAAACGTATTACAACAGTTCTGTCCATTGGAACAGCGTAGAACTTTTTATTACAACGGTTTCTTATAGTTCCCCATGAAACTTAGTGAAAACTTAGCCCCGTAATAAGAGTTCACCTCAATATCTTTTAAACTACGCATTTCCCATTGAACAAAACGGTTTTGTTAGCTCTAAAACGTTGTAAACAAACGTATTACAGCCGTTCTGTCCATGGGAACAGCGTAGAACTTTTTATTATAACGGTTTCTTATAGTTCCCCATGAAACTTAGTGAAAACTTAGCCCCGTAATAAGAGTTCACCTTAATATCTTTTAAACTACGCATTTCCCATTGAACAAAACGGTTTTGTTAGCTCTAAAACGTTGTAAACAAACGTATTACAACAGTTCTGTCCATGGGAACAGCGTAGAACTTTTTATTACAACGGTTTCATATAGTTCCCCATGAAACTTAGTGAAAACTTAGCCCCGTAATAAGAGTTCACCTCAATATCTTTTAAACTACGCATTTCCCATTAAACAAAACGGTTTTGTTAGCTCTAAAACGTTGTAAACAAACGTATTACAACAGTTCTGTCCATGGGAACAGCGTAGAACTTTTTATTACAACGGTTTCTTATAGTTCCCCATGAAACTTAGTGAAAACTTAGCCCTGTAATAAGAGTTCACCTCAATATCTTTTAAACTACGCATTTCCCATTGAACAAAACGGTTTTGTTAGCTCTAAAACGTTGTAAACAAACGTATTACAACAG
Source organism: Pelagia noctiluca (assembly GCA_963924455.1). NCBI lineage: Eukaryota > Metazoa > Cnidaria > Scyphozoa > Semaeostomeae > Pelagiidae > Pelagia > Pelagia noctiluca. The sequence goes on from OZ004329.1 coordinate 6,325,000, forward strand.
TTCTGTCCATGGGAACAGCGTAGAACTTTTTATTACAACGGTTTCTTATAGTTCCCCATGAAACTTAGTGAAAACTTAGCCCCGTAATAAGAGTTCACCTCAATATCTTTTAAACTACGCATTTCCCATTGAACAAAACGGTTTTGTTAGCTCTAAAACGTTGTAAACAAACGTATTACAACAGTTCTGTCCATGGGAACAGCGTAGAACTTTTTATTACAACGGTTTCTTATAGTTCCCCATTAAACTTAGTGAGAACTTAGCCCCGTAATAAGAGTTCACCTCAATATCTTTTACACTACGCATTTCCCATTGAACAAAACGGTTTTGTTAATTCTAAAACGTTTTAAACAAACGTATTACAACAGCTCTGTCCATAGGAACAGCGTAGAACTTTTTATTACAACGGTTTCTTATAGTTCCCCATAAAACTTAGTGAAAACTTAGCCCCGTAATAAGAGTTCACCTCAATATCTTTTAAACTACGCATTTCCCATTGAACAAAACGGTTTTGTTAGCTCTAAAACGTTGTAAACAAACGTATTACAACAGTTCTTTCCATGGGAACAGCGTAGAACTTTTTATTACAACGGTTTCTTATAGTTCCCCATGAAACTTAGTGAAAACTTAGCCCCGTAATAAGAGTTCACCTCAATATCTTTTAAACTACGCATTTCCTATTGAACAAAACGGTTTGGTTAGCTCTAAAACGTTGTAAACAAACGTATTACAACAGTTCTGTCCATGGGAACAGCGTAGAACTTTTTATTACAACGGTTTCTCATAGTTCCCCATGAAACTTAGTGAAAACTTAGCCCCGTAATAAGAGTTCACCTCAATATCTTTTAAACTACGCATTTCCCATTAAACAAAACGGTTTTGTTAGCTCTAAAACGTTGTAAACAAACGTATTACAACAGTTCTGTCCATGGGAACAGCGTAGAACTTTTTATTACAACGGTTTCTTATAGTTCCCCATGAAACTTAGTGAAAACTTAGCCCCGTAAAAGGGGTCACCTCAATATCTTTTAAACTACGCATTTCCCATTGAACAAAACGGTTTTGTTAGCTCTAAAACGTTGTTAAACAAACGTATTACAACAGTTCTGTCCATGGGAACAGCGTAGAACTTTTTATTACAACGGTTTCTTATAGTTCCCCATGAAACTTAGTGAAAACTTAGCCCCGTAATAAGAGTTCACCTCAATATCTTTTAAACTACGCATTTCCCATTGAACAAAACGGTTTTGTTAGCTCTAAAACGTTGTAAACAAACGTATTACAACAGTTCTGTCCATGGGAACAGCGTGGAACTTTTTATTACAACGGTTTCTTATAGTTCCCCATGAAACTTAGTGAAAACTTAGCCCCGTAATAAGAGTTCACCTCAATATCTTTTAAACTACGCATTTCCCATTGAACAAAACGGTTTTGTTAGCTCTAAAACGTTGTAAACAAACGTATTACAACAGTTCTGTCCATGGGAACAGCGTAGAACTTTTTATTACAACGGTTTCTTATAGTTCCCCATGAAACTTAGTGAAAACTTAGCCCCGTAATAAGAGTTCACCTCAATATCTTTTAAACTACGCATATCCCATTGAACATAACGGTTTTGTTAGCTCTAAAACGTTGTAAACAAACGTATTACAACAGTTCTGTCCATGGGAACAGCGTAGAACTTTTTATTACAACGGTTTCTTATAGTTCCCCATGAAACTTAGTGAAAACTTAGCCCCGTAATAAGAGTTCACCTCAATATCTTTTAAACTACGCATTTCCCATTGAACAAAACGGTTTTGTTAGCTCTAAAACGTTGTAAACAAACGTATTACAACAGTTCTGTCCATGGGAACAGCGTAGAACTTTTTATTACAACGGTTTCTTATAGTTCCCCATGAAACTTAGTGAAAACTTAGCCCCGTAATAAGAGTTCACCTCAATATCTTTTAAACTACGCATATCCCATTGAACATAACGGTTTTGTTAGCTCTAAAACGTTGTAAACAAACGTATTACAACAGTTCTGTCCATGGGAACAGCGTAGAACTTTTTATTACAACGGTTTCATATAGTTCCCCATGAAACTTAGTGAAAACTTAGCCCCGTAATAAGAGTTCACCTCAATATCTTTTAAACTACGCATTTCCCATTGAACAAAACGGTTTTGTTAGCTCTAAAACGTTGTAAACAAACGTATTACAACAGTTCTGTCCATGGGAACAGCGTAGAACTTTTTATTACAACGGTTTCTTATAGTTCCCCATGAAACTTAGTGAAAACTTAGCCCTGTAATAAGAGTTCACCTCAATATCTTTTAAACTACGCATTTCCCATTGAACAAAACGGTTTTGTTAGCTCTAAAACGTTGTAAACAAACGTATTACAACAGTTCTGTCCATGGGAACAGCGTAGAACTTTTTATTACAACGGTTTCTTATAGTTCCCCATGAAACTTAGTGAAAACTTAGCCCCGTAATAAGAGTTCACCTCAATATCTTTTAAACTACGCATTTCCCATTGAACAAAACGGTTTTGTTAGCTCTAAAACGTTGTAAACAAACGTATTATAACAGTTCTGTCCATGGGAACAGCGTAGAACTTTTTATTACAACGGTTTCTTATAGTTCCCCATTAAACTTAGTGAGAACTTAGCCCCGTAATAAGAGTTCACCTCAATATCTTTTACACTACGCATTTCCCATTGAACAAAACGGTTTTGTTAATTCTAAAACGTTTTAAACAAACGTATTACAACAGCTCTGTCCATAGGAACAGCGTAGAACTTTTTATTACAACGGTTTCTTATAGTTCCCCATAAAACTTAGTGAAAACTTAGCCCCGTAATAAGAGTTCACCTCAATATCTTTTAAATTACGCATTTCCCATTGAACAAAACGGTTTTGTTAGCTCTAAAACGTTGTAAACAAACGAATTACAACAGTTCTTTCCATGGGAACAGCGTAGAACTTTTTATTACAACGGTTTCTTATAGTTCCCCATGAAACTTAGTGAAAACTTAGCCCCGTAATAAGAGTTCACCTCAATATCTTTTAAACTACGCATTTCCTATTGAACAAAACGGTTTGGTTAGCTCTAAAACGTTGTAAACAAACGTATTACAACAGTTCTGTCCATGGGAACAGCGTAGAACTTTTTATTACAACGGTTTCTCATAGTTCCCCATGAAACTTAGTGAAAACTTAGCCCCGTAATAAGAGTTCACCTCAATATCTTTTAAACTACGCATTTCCCATTAAACAAAACGGTTTTGTTAGCTCTAAAACGTTGTAAACAAACGTATTACAACAGTTCTGTCCATGGGAACAGCGTAAAACTTTTTATTACAACGGTTTCTTATAGTTCCCCATGAAACTTAGTGAAAAATTAGCCCCTTAATAAGAGTTCACCTCAATATCTTTTAAACTACGCATTTCCCATTGAACAAAACGGTTGTGTTAGCTCTAAAACGTTGTAAACAAACGTATTACAACAGTTCTGTCCATGGGAACAGCGTAGAACTTTTTATTACAACGGTTTCTTATAGTTCCCCATGAAACTTAGTGAAAACTTAGCCCCGTAAAAGGGGTCACCTCAATATCTTTTAAACTACGCATTTCCCATTGAACAAAACGGTTTTGTTAGCTCTAAAACGTTGTTAAACAAACGTATTACAACAGTTCTGTCCATGGGAACAGCGTAGAACTTTTTATTACAACGGTTTCTTATAGTTCCCCATGAAACTTAGTGAAAACTTAGCCCCGTAATAAGAGTTCACCTCAATATCTTTTAAACTACGCATTTCCCATTGAACAAAACGGTTTTGTTAGCTCTAAAACGTTGTAAACAAACGTATTACAACAGTTCTGTCCATGGGAACAGCGTGGAACTTTTTATTACAACGGTTTCTTATAGTTCCCCATGAAACTTAGTGAAAACTTAGCCCCGTAATAAGAGTTCACCTCAATATCTTTTAAACTACGCATTTCCCATTGAACAAAACGGTTTTGTTAGCTCTAAAACGTTGTAAACAAACGTATTACAACAGTTCTGTCCATGGGAACAGCGTAGAACTTTTTATTACAACGGTTTCTTATAGTTCCCCATGAAACTTAGTGAAAACTTAGCCCCGTAATAAGAGTTCACCTCAATATCTTTTAAACTACGCATATCCCATTGAACATAACGGTTTTGTTAGCTCTAAAACGTTGTAAACAAACGTATTACAACAGTTCTGTCCATGGGAACAGCGTAGAACTTTTTATTACAACGGTTTCTTATAGTTCCCCATGAAACTTAGTGAAAACTTAGCCCCGTAATAAGAGTTCACCTCAATATCTTTTAAACTACGCATTTCTCATTGAACAAAACGGTTTTGTTAGCTCTAAAACGTTGTAAACAAACGTATTACAACAGTTCTGTCCATGGGAACAGCGTAGAACTTTTTATTACAACGGTTTCTTATAGTTCCTCATGAAACTTAGTGAAAACTTAGCCCCGTAATAAGAGTTCACCTCAATATCTTTTAAACTACGCATTTCCCATTGGACAAAACGGTTTTGTTAGCTCTAAAACGTTGTAAACAAACGTATTACAACAGTTCTGTCCATGGGAACAGCGTGGAACTTTTTATTACAACGGTTTCTTATAGTTCCCCATGAAACTTAGTGAAAACTTAGCCCCGTAATAAGAGTTCACCTCAATATCTTTTAAACTACGCATTTCCCATTGAAGAAAACGGTTTTGTTAGCTCTAAAATGTTGTAAACAAACGTATTACAACAGTTCTGTCCATGGGAACAGCGTAGAACTTTTTATTACAACGGTTTCTTATAGTTCCCCATGAAACTTAGTGAAAACTTAGCCCCGTAATAAGAGTTCACCTCAATATCTTTTAAACTACGCATTTCCCATTGAACATAACGGTTTTGTTAGCTCTAAAACGTTGTAAACAAACGTATTACAACAGTTCTGTCCATGGGAACAGCGTAGAACTTTTTATTACAACGGTTTCTTATAGTTCCCCATGAAACTTAGTGAAAACTTAGCCCCGTAATAAGAGTTCACCTCAATATCTTTTAAACTACGCATTTCCCATTGAACAAAACGGTTTTGTTAGCTCTAAAACGTTGTAAACAAACGTATTACAACAGTTCTGTCCATGGGAACAGCGTAGAACTTTTTATTACAACGGTTTCTTATAGTTCCTCATGAAACTTAGTGAAAACTTAGCCCCGTAATAAGAGTTCACCTCAATATCTTTTAAACTACGCATTTCCCATTGGACAAAACGGTTTTGTTGGCTCTAAAACGTTGTAAACAAATGTATTACAACAGTTCTGTCCATGGGAACAGCGTAGAACTTTTTATTACAACGGTTTCTTATAGTTCCCCATGAAACTTAGTGAAAACTTAGCCCCGTAATAAGAGTTCACCTGAATATCTTTTAAACTACGCATTTCCCATTGAACAAAACGGTTTTGTTAGCTCTAAAACGTTGTAAACAAACGTATTACAACAGTTTTGTCCATGGGAACAGCGTAGAACTTTTTATTACAACGGTTTCTTATAGTTCCCCATGAAACTTAGTGAAAACTTAGCCCCGTAATAAGAGTTCACCTCAATATCTTTTAAACCTCGCATTTCCCATTGAACAAAACGGTTTTGTTAGCTCTAAAACGTTGTAAACAAACGTATTACAACAGTTCTGTCCATGGGAACAGCGTAGAACTTTTTATTACAACGGTTTCTTATAGTTCCCCATGAAACTTAGTGAAAACTTAGCCCCGTAATAAGAGTTAACCTCAATATCTTTTAAACTACGCATTTCCCATTAAACAAAACGGTTTTGTTAGCTCTAAAACGTTGTAAACAAACGTATTACAACAGTTCTGTCCATGGGAACAGCGTAGAACTTTTTATTACAACGGTTTCTTATAGTTCCCCATGAAACTTAGTGAAAACTTAGCCCCGTAATAAGAGTTCACCTCAATATCTTTTAAACTACGCATTTCCCATTGAACAAAACGGTTTTGTTAGCTCTAAAACGTTGTAAACAAACGTATTACAACAGTTCTGTCCATGGGAACAGCGTAGAACTTTTTATTACAACGGTTTCTTATAGTTCCCTATGAAACTTAGTTAAAACTTAGCCCCGTAATAAGAGTTCACCTCAATATCTTTTAAACTACGCATTTCCCATTGAACAAAACGGTTTTGTTAGCTCTAAAACGTTGTAAACAAACGTATTACAACAGTTCTGTCCATGGGAACAGCGTAGAACTTTTTATTACAATGGTTTCTTATAGTTCCCCATGAGACTTAGTGAAAACTTAGCCCCGTAATAAGAGTTCACCTCAATATCTTTTAAACTACGCATTTCCCATTAAACAAAACGGTTTTGTTAGCTCTAAAACGTTGTAAACAAACGTATTACAACAGTTCTGTCCATGGGAACAGCGTAGAACTTTTTATTACAACGGTTTCTTATAGTTCCCCATGAAACTTAGTTAAAACTTAGCCCCGTAATAAGAGTTCACCTCAATATCTTTTAAACTACGCATTTCCCATTGAACAAAACGGTTTTGTTAGCTCTAAAACGTTGTAAACAAACGTATTACAACAGTTCTGTCCATGGGAACAGCGTAGAACTTTTTATTACAATGGTTTCTTATAGTTCCCCATGAAACTTAGTGAAAACTTAGCCCCGTAATAAGAGTTCACCTCAATATCTTTTAAACTACGCATTTCCCATTAAACAAAACGGTTTTGTTAGCTCTAAAACGTTGTAAACAAACGTATTACAACAGTTCTGTCCATGGGAACAGCGTAGAACTTTTTATTACAACGGTTTCTTATAGTTCCCTATGAAACTTAGTGAAAACTTAGCCCCGTAATAAGAGTTCACCTCAATATCTTTTAAACTACGCATTCCCCATTGAACAAAACGGTTTTGTTAGCTCTAAAACGTTTTAAACAAACGTATTACAACAGTTCTGTCCATGGGAACAGCGTAGAACTTTTTATTACAACGGTTTGTTATAGTTCCCCATGAAACTTAGTGAAAACTTAGCCCCGTAATAAGAGTTCACCTCAATATCTTTTAAACTACGCATTTCCCATTGAACAAAACGGTTTTGTTAGCTCTAAAACGTTGTAAACAAACGTATTACAACAGTTCTGTCCATGGGAACAGCGTAGAACTTTTTATTACAACGTTTTCTTATAGTTCCCCATGAAACTTAGTGATAACTTAGCCCCGTAATAAGAGTTCACCTCAATATCTTTTAAACTACGCATTTCCCATTGAACAAAACGGTTTTGTTAGCTCTAAAACGTTGTAAACAAACGTATTACAACAGTTCTGTCCATGGGAACAGCGTAGAACTTTTTATTACAACGGTTTGTTATAGTTCCCCATGAAACTTAGTGAAAACTTAGCCCCGTAATAAGAGTTCACCTCAATATCTTTTACACTACGCATTTCCCATTGAACAAAACGGTTTTGTTAGCTCTAAAACGTTGTAAACAAACGTATTACAACAGTTCTGTCCATGGGAACAGCGTAGAACTTTTTATTACAACGGTTTCTTATAGTTCCCCATGAAACTTAGTGAAAACTTAGCCCCGTAATAAGAGTTCACCTCAATATCTTTTAAACTACGCATTTCCCATTAAACAAAACGGTTTTGTTAGCTCTAAAACGTTGTAAACAAACATATTACAACAGTTCTGTCCATGGGAACAGCGTAGAACTTTTTATTCCAACGGTTTCTTATAGTTCCCCATGAAACTTAGTGAAAACTTAGCCCCGTAATAAGAGTTCACCTCAATATCTTTTAAACTACGCATTTCCCATTGAACAAAATGGTTTTGTTAGCTCTAAAACGTTGTAAACAAACGTATTACAACAGTTCTGTCCATGGGAACAGCGTAGAACTTTTTATTACAACGGTTTCTTATAGTTCCCCATGAAACTTAGTGAAAACTTAGCCCCGTAATAAGAGTTCACCTCAATATCTTTTAAACTACGCATTTCCCATTGAACAAAACGGTTTTGTTAGCTCTAAAACGTTGTAAACAAACGTATTACAACAGTTCTGTCCATGGGAACAGCGTAGAACTTTTTATTACAACGGTTTCTTATAGTTCCCCATGAAACTTAGTGAAAACTAAGCCCCGTAATAAGAGTTCACCTCAATATCTTTTAAACTACGCATTTCCCATTGAACAAAACGGTTTTGTTAGCTCTAAAACGTTGTAAACAAACGTATTACAACAGTTCTGTCCATGGGAACAGCGTAGAACTTTTTATTACAACGGTTTCTGATAGTTCCCCATGAAACTTAGTGAAAACTTAGCCCCGTAATAAGAGTTCACCTCAATATCTTTTAAAATACGCATTTCCCATTGAACAAAACGGTTTTGTTAGCTCTAAAACGTTGTAAACAAACGTATTACAACAGTTCTGTCCATGGGAACAGCGTAGAACTTTTTATTACAACGGTTTCTTATAGTTCCCCATGAAACTTAGTGATAACTTAGCCCCGTAATAAGAGTTCACCTCAATATCTTTTAAACTACGCATTTCCCATTGAACAAAACGGTTTTGTTAGCTCTAAAACGTTGTAAACAAACGTATTACAACAGTTCTGTCCATGGGAACAGCGTAAAACTTTTTATTACAACGGTTTCTTATAGCTCCCCATGAAACTTAGTGAAAACTTAGCCCTGTAATAAGAGTTCACCTCAATATCTTTTAAACTACGCATTTCCCATTGAACAAAACGGTTTTGTTAGCTCTAAAACGTTGTAAACAAACGTATTACAACAGTTCTGTCCATGGGAACAGCGTAGAACTTTTTATTACAACGGTTTCTTATAGTTCCCCATGAAACTTAGTGAAAACTTAGCCCCGTAATAAGAGTTCACCTCAATATCTTTTAAACTACGCATTTCCCATTAAACAAAACGGTTTTGTTAGCTCTAAAACGTTGTAAACAAACATATTACAACAGTTCTGTCCATGGGAACAGCGTAGAACTTTTTATTACAACGGTTTCTTATAGTTCCCCATGAAACTTAGTGAAAACTTAGCCCCGTAATAAGAGTTCACCTCAATATCTTTTAAACTACGCATTTCCCATTGAACAAAACGGTTTTGTTAGCTCTAAAACGTTGTAAACAAACGTATTACAACAGTTCTGTCCATGGGAACAGCACAGAACTTTTTATTCCAACGGTTTCTTATAGTTCCCCATGAAACTTAGTGAAAACTTAGCCCCGTAATAAGAGTTCACCTCAATATCTTTTAAACTACGCATTTCCCATTGAACAAAATGGTTTTGTTAGCTCTAAAACGTTGTAAACAAACGTATTACAACAGTTCTGTCCATGGGAACAGCGTAGAACTTTTTATTACAACGGTTTCTTATAGTTCCCCATGAAACTTAGTGAAAACTTAGCCCCGTAATAAGAGTTCACCTCAATATCTTTTAAACTACGCATTTCCCATTGAACAAAACGGTTTTGTTAGCTCTAAAACGTTGTAAACAAACGTATTACAACAGTTCTGTCCATGGGAACAGCGTAGAACTTTTTATTACAACGGTTTCTTATAGTTCCCCATGAAACTTAGTGAAAACTAAGCCCCGTAATAAGAGTTCACCTCAATATCTTTTAAACTACGCATTTCCCATTGAACAAAACGGTTTTGTTAGCTCTAAAACGTTGTAAACAAACGTATTACAACAGTTCTGTCCATGGGAACAGCGTAGAACTTTTTATTACAACGGTTTCTGATAGTTCCCCATGAAACTTGGTGAAAACTTAGCCCCGTAATAAGAGTTCACCTCAATATCTTTTAAACTACGCATTTCCCATTGAACAAAACGGTTTTGTTAGCTCTAAAACGTTGTAAACAAACGTATTACAACAGTTCTGTCCATGGGAACAGCGTAGAACTTTTTATTACAACGGTTTCTTATAGTTCCCCATGAAACTTAGTGATAACTTAGCCCCGTAATAAGAGTTCACCTCAATATCTTTTAAACTACGCATTTCCCATTGAACAAAACGGTTTTGTTAGCTCTAAAACGTTGTAAACAAACGTATTACAACAGTTCTGTCCATGGGAACAGCGTAAAACTTTTTATTACAACGGTTTCTTATAGCTCCCCATGAAACTTAGTGAAAACTTAGCCCCGTAATAAGAGTTCACCTCAATATCTTTTAAACTACGCATTTCCCATTGAACAAAACGGTTTTGTTAGCTCTAAAACGTTGTAAACAAACGTATTACAACAGTTCTGTCCATGGGAACAGCGTAGAACTTTTTATTACAACGGTTTCTTATAGTTCCCCATGAAACTTAGTGAAAACTTAGCCCCGTAATAAGAGTTCACCTCAATATCTTTTAAACTACGCATTTCCCATTAAACAAAACGGTTTTGTTAGCTCTAAAACGTTGTAAACAAACATATTACAACAGTTCTGTCCATGGGAACAGCGTAGAACTTTTTATTACAACGGTTTCTTATAGTTCCCCATGAAACTTAGTGAAAACTTAGCCCCGTAATAAGAGTTCACCTCAATATCTTTTAAACTACGCATTTCCCATTGAACAAAACGGTTTTGTTAGCTCTAAAACGTTGTAAACAAACGTATTACAACAGTTCTGTCCATGGGAACAGCACAGAACTTTTTATTACAAAGGTTTCTTATAGTTCCCCATGAAACTTAGTGAAAACTTAGCCCCGTAATAAGAGTTCACCTCAATATCTTTTAAACTACGCATTTCCCATTGAACAAAACGGTTTTGTTAGCTCTAAAACGTTGTAAACAAACGTATTACAACAGTTCTGTCCATGGGAACAGCGTAGAACTTTTTATTACAACGGTTTCTTATAGTTCCCCATGAAACTTAGTGAAAACTAAGCCCCGTAATAAGAGTTCACCTCAATATCTTTTAAACTACGCATTTCCCATTGAACAAAACGGTTTTGTTAGCTCTAAAACGTTGTAAACAAACGTATTACAACAGTTCTGTCCATGGGAACAGCGTAGAACTTTTTATTACAACGGTTTCTTATAGTTCCCCATGAAACTTAGTGAAAACTTAGCCCCGTAATAAGAGTTCACCTCAATATCTTTTAAACTACGCATTTCCCATTGAACAAAACGGTTTTGTTAGCTCTAAAACGTTGTAAACAAACGTATTACAACAGTTCTGTCCATGGGAACAGCGTAGAACTTTTTATTACAACGGTTTCTTATAGTTCCCCATGAAACTTAGTGAAAACTTAGCCCCGTAATAAGAGTTCAGCTCAATATCTTTTAAACTACGCATTTCCCATTTAACAAAACGGTTTTGTTAGCTCTAAAACGTTGTAAACAAACGTATTACAACAGTTCTGTCCATGGGAACAGCTTTAAACTTTTTATTACAACGGTTTCTTATAGTTCTCATGAAACTTAGTGAAAACTTAGCCCCGTAATAAGAGTTCACCTCAATATCTTTTAAACTACGCATTTCCATTGAACAAAACGGTTTTGTTAGCTCGAAAACGTTGTAAACAAACGTATTACAACAGTTCTGTCCATGGGAACAGCGTAGAACTTTTTATTACAACGGTTTCTTATAGTTCCCCATGAAACTTAGTGAAAACTTAGCCCCGTAATAAGAGTTCACCTCAATATCTTTTAAACTACGCATTTCCCATTGAACAAAACGGTTTTGTTAGCTCTAAAACGTTGTAAACAAACGTATTACAACAGTTCTGTCCATGGGAACAGCGCAGAACTTTTTATTACAACGGTTTCTTATAGTTCCCCATGAAACTTAGTGAAAACTTAGGCCCGTAATAAGAGTTCACCTCAATATCTTTTAAACTACGCATTTCCCATTGAACAAAACGGTTTTGTTAGCTCTAAAACGTTGTAAACAAACGTATTACAACAGTTCTGTCCATGGGAACAGCGTAGAACTTTTTATTACAACGGTTTCTTATAGTTCCCCATGAAACTTAGTGAAAACTTAGGCCCGTAATAAGAGTTCACCTCAATATCTTTTAAACTACGCATTTCCCATTGAACAAAACGGTTTTGTTAGCTCTAAAACGTTGTAAACAAACGTATTACAACAGTTCTGTCCATGGGAACAGCGCAGAACTTTTTATTACAACGGTTTCTTATAGTTCCCCATGAAACTTAGTGAAAACTTAGCCCCGTAATAAGAGTTCACCTCAATATCTTTTAAACTACGCATTTCCCATTGAACAAAACGGTTTTGTTAGCTCTGAAACGTTGTAAACAAACGTATTACAACAGTTCTGTCCATGGGAACAGCGTAGAACTTTTTATTACAACGGTTTCTTATAGTTCCCCATGAAACTTAGTGAAAACTTAGCCCCGTAATAAGAGTTCACCTCAATATCTTTTAAACTACGCATTTCCCATTAAACAAAACGGTTTTGTTAGCTCTAAAACGTTGTAAACAAACGTATTACAACAGTTCTGTCCATGGGAACAGCGTAGAACTTTTTATTACAACGGTTTCTTATAGTTCCCCATGAAATTTAGTGAAAACTTAGCCCCGTAATAAGAGTTCACCTCAATATCTTTTAAACTACGCATTTCCCATTGAACAAAACGGTTTTGTTAGCTCTAAAACGTTGTAAACAAACGTATTACAACAGTTCTGTCCATGGGAACAGCTTTAAACTTTTTATTACAACGGTTTCTTATAGTTCTCATGAAACTTAGTGAAAACTTAGCCCCGTAATAAGAGTTCACCTCAATATCTTTTAAACTACGCATTTCCATTGAACAAAACGGTTTTGTTAGCTCGAAAACGTTGTAAACAAACGTATTACAACAGTTCTGTCCATGGGAACAGCGTAGAACTTTTTATTACAACGGTTTCTTATAGTTCCCCATGAAACTTAGTGAAAACTTAGCCCCGTAATAAGAGTTCACCTCAATATCTTTTAAACTACGCATTTCCCATTGAACAAAACGGTTTTGTTAGCTCTAAAACGTTGTAAACAAACGTATTACAACAGTTCTGTCCATGGGAACAGCGCAGAACTTTTTATTACAACGGTTTCTTATAGTTCCCCATGAAACTTAGTGAAAACTTAGCCCCGTAATAAGAGTTCACCTCAATATCTTTTAAACTACGCATTTCCCATTGAACAAAACGGTTTTGTTAGCTCTGAAACGTTGTAAACAAACGTATTACAACAGTTCTGTCCATGGGAACAGCTTTAAACTTTTTATTACAACGGTTTCTTATAGTTCTCATGAAACTTAGTGAAAACTTAGCCCCGTAATAAGAGTTCACCTCAATATCTTTTAAACTACGCATTTCCATTGAACAAAACGGTTTTGTTAGCTCGAAAACGTTGTAAACAAACGTATTACAACAGTTCTGTCCATGGGAACAGCGTAGAACTTTTTATTACAACGGTTTCTTATAGTTCCCCATGAAACTTAGTGAAAACTTAGCCCCGTAATAAGAGTTCACCTCAATATCTTTTAAACTACGCATTTCCCATTGAACAAAACGGTTTTGTTAGCTCTAAAACGTTGTAAACAAACGTATTACAACAGTTCTGTCCATGGGAACAGCGCAGAACTTTTTATTACAACGGTTTCTTATAGTTCCCCATGAAACTTAGTGAAAACTTAGCCCCGTAATAAGAGTTCACCTCAATATCTTTTAAACTACGCATTTCCCATTGAACAAAACGGTTTTGTTAGCTCTGAAACGTTGTAAACAAACGTATTACAACAGTTCTGTCCATGGGAACAGCGTAGAACTTTTTATTACAACGGTTTCTTATAGTTCCCCATGAAACTTAGTGAAAACTTAGCCCCGTAATAAGAGTTCACCTCAATATCTTTTAAACTACGCATTTCCCATTAAACAAAACGGTTTTGTTAGCTCTAAAACGTTGTAAACAAACGTATTACAACAGTTCTGTCCATGGGAACAGCGTAGAACTTTTTATTACAACGGTTTCTTATAGTTCCCCATGAAACTTAGTGAAAACTTAGCCCCGTAATAAGAGTTCACCTCAATATCTTTTAAACTACGCATTTCCCATTGAACAAAACGGTTTTGTTAGCTCTAAAACGTTGTAAACAAACGTATTACAACAGTTCTGTCCATGGGAACAGCGTAGAACTTTTTATTACAACGGTTTCTTATAGTTCCCCATGAAACTTAGTGAAAACTTAGCCCCGTAATAAGAGTTCACCTCAATATCTTTTAAACTACGCATTTCCCATTGAACAAAACGGTTTTGTTAGCTCTAAAACGTTGTAAACAAACGTATTACAACAGTTCTGTCCATGGGAACAGCGTAGAACTTTTTATTACAACGGTTTCTTATAGTTTTCCATGAAACTTAGTGAAAACTTAGCCCCGTAATGAGAGTTCACCTCAATATCTTTTAAACTACGCATTTCCCATTGAACAAAACGGTTTTGTTAGCTCTAAAACGTTGTAAACAAACGTATTACAACAGTTCTGTCCATGGGAACAGCGTAGAACTTTTTATTACAACGGTTTCTTATAGTTCCCCATGAAACTTAGTGAAAACTTAGCCCCGTAATAAGAGTTCACCTCAATATCTTTTAAACTACGCATTTCCCATTGAACAAAACGGTTTTGTTAGCTCTAAAACGTTGTAAACAAACGTATTACAACAGTTCTGTCCATGGGAACAGCGTAGAACTTTTTATTACAACGGTTTCTTATAGTTCCCCATGAAACTTAGTGAAAACTTAGCCCCGTAATAAGAGTTCACCTCAATATCTTTTAAACTACGCATTTCCCATTGAACAAAACGGTTTTGTTAGCTCTAAAACGTTGTAAACAAACGTATTACAACAGTTCTGTCCATGGGAACAGCGTAGAACTTTTTATTACAACGGTTTCTTATAGTTCCCCATGAAAATTAGTGAAAACATAGCCCCGTAATAAGAGTTCACCTCAATATCTTTTAAACTACGCATTTCCCATTGAACAAAACGGTTTTGTTAGCTCTAAAACGTTGTAAACAAACGTATTACAACAGTTCTGTCCATGGGAACAGCGTAGAACTTTTTATTACAACGGTTTCTTATAGTTCCCCATGAAACTTAGTGAAAACTTAGCCCCGTAATAAGAGTTCACCTCAATATCTTTTAAACTACGCATTTCCCATTGAACAAAACGGTTTTGTTAGCTCTAAAACGTTGTAAACAAACGTATTACAACAGTTCTGTCCATCGGAACAGCGTAGAACTTTTTATTACAACGGTTTCTTATAGTTCCCCATGAAACTTAGTGAAAACTTAGCCCCGTAATAAGAATTCAACTCAATATCTTTTAAACTACGCATTTCCCATTGAACAAAACGGTTTTGTTAGCTCTAAAACGTTGTAAACAAACGTATTACAACAGTTCTGTCCATGGGAACAGCGTAGAACTTTTTATTACAACGGTTTCTTATAGTTCCCCATGAAACTTAGTGAAAACTTAGCCCCGTAATAAAAGTTCACCTCAATATCTTTTAAACTACGCATTTCCCATTGAACAAAACGGTTTTGTTAGCTCTAAAACGTTGTAAACAAACGTATTACAACAGTTCTGTCCATGGGAACAGCGTAGAACTTTTTATTACAACGGTTTCTTATAGTTCCCCATGAAACTTAGTGAAAACTTAGCCCCGTAATAAGAGTTCACCTCAATATCTTTTAAACTACGCATTTCCCATTGAACAAAACGGTTTTGTTAGCTCTAAAACGTTGTAAACAAACGTATTACAACAGTTCTGTCCATGGGAACAGCGTAGAACTTTTTATTACAACGGTTTCTTATAGTTCCCCATGAAACTTAGTGAAAACTTAGCCCCGTAATAAGAGTTCACCTCAATATCTTTTAAACTACGCATTTCCCATTGAACAAAACGGTTTTGTTAGCTCTAAAACGTTGTAAACAAACGTATTACAACAGTTCTGTCCATGGGAACAGCGTAGAACTTTTTATTACAACGGTTTCTTATAGTTCCCCATGAAACTTAGTGAAAACTTAGCCCCGTAATAAGAGTTCACCTCAATATCTTTTAAACTACGTATTTCCCATTGAATAAAACGGTTTTGTTAGCTCTAAAACGTTGTAAACAAACGTATTACAACAGTTCTGTCCATGGGAACAGCGTAGAACTTTTTATTACAACGGTTTCTTATAGTTCCCCATGAAACTTAGTGAAAACTTGGCCCCGTAATAAGAGTTCACCTCAATATCTTTTAAACTACGCATTTCCCATTGAACAAAACGGTTTTGTTAGCTCTAAAACGTTGTAAACAAACGTATTACAACAGTTCTGTCCATGGGAACAGCGTAGAGCTTTTTATTACAACGGTTTCTTATAGTTCCCCATGAAACTTAGTGAAAACTTGGCCCCGTAATAAGAGTTCACCTCAATATCTTTTAAACTACGCATTTCCCATTAAACAAAACGGTTTTGTTAGCTCTAAAACGTTGTAAACAAACGTATTACAACAGTTCTGTCCATGGGAACAGCGTAGAACTTTTTATTACAACGGTTTCTTATAGTTCCCCATGAAATTTAGTGAAAACTTAGCCCCGTAAAAAGAGTTCACCTCAATATCTTTTAAACTACGCATTTCCCATTGAACAAAACGGTTTTGCTAGCTCTAAAACGTTGTAAACAAACGTATTACAACAGTTCTGTCCATGGGAACAGCGTAGAACTTTTTATTACAACGGTTTCTTATAGTTCCCCATGAAACTTAGTGAAAACTTAGCCCCGTAATAAGAGTTCACCTCAATATCTTTTAAACTACGCATTTCCCATTGAACATAACGGTTTTGTTAGCTCTAAAACGTTGTAAACAAACGTATTACAACAGTTCTGTCCATGGGAACAGCGTAGAACTTTTTATTACACTGGTTTCTTATAGTTTTCCATGAAACTTAGTGAAAACTTAGCCCCGTAATGAGAGTTCACCTCAATATCTTTTAAACTACGCATTTCCCATTGAACAAAACGGTTTTGTTAGCTCTAAAACGTTGTAAACAAACGTATTACAACAGTTCTGTCCATGGGAACAGCGTAGAACTTTTTATTACAACGGTTTCTTATAGTTCCCCATGAAACTTAGTGAAAACTTAGCCCCGTAATAAGAGTTCACCTCAATATCTTTTAAACTACGCATTTCCCATTGAACAAAACGGTTTTGTTAGCTCTAAAACGTTGTAAACAAACGTATTACAACAGTTCTGTCCATGGGAACAGCGTAGAACTTTTTATTACAACGGTTTCTTATAGTTCCCCATGAAACTTAGTGAAAACTTAGCCCCGTAATAAGAGTTCACCTCAATATCTTTTAAACTACGCATTTCCCATTGAACAAAACGGTTTTGTTAGCTCTAAAACGTTGTAAACAAACGTATTACAACAGTTCTGTCCATGGGAACAGCGTAGAACTTTTTATTACAACGGTTTCTTATAGTTCCCCATGAAAATTAGTGAAAACTTAGCCCCGTAATAAGAGTTCACCTCAATATCTTTTAAACTACGCATTTCCCATTGAACAAAACGGTTTTGTTAGCTCTAAAACGTTGTAAACAAACGTATTACAACAGTTCTTTCCATGGGAACAGCGTAGAACTTTTTATTACAACGGTTTCTTATAGTTCCCCATGAAACTTAGTGAAAACTTAGCCCCGTAATAAGAATTCACCTCAATATCTTTTAAACTACGCATTTCCCATTGAACAAAACGGTTTTGTTAGCTCTAAAACGTTGTAAACAAACGTATTACAACAGTTCTGTCCATGGGAACAGCGTAGAACTTTTTATTACAACGGTTTCTTATAGTTCCCCATGAAACTTAGTGAAAACTTAGCCCCGTAATAAGAGTTCACCTCAATATCTTTTAAACTACGCATTTCCCATTGAACAAAACGGTTTTGTTAGCTCTAAAACGTTGTAAACAAACGTATTACAACAGTTCTGTCCATGGGAACAGCGTAGAACTTTTTATTACAACGGTTTCTTATAGTTCCCCATGAAACTTAGTGAAAACTTAGCCCCGTAATAAGAGTTCACCTCAATATCTTTTAAACTACGCATTTCCCATTGAACAAAACGGTTTTGTTAGCTCTAAAACGTTGTAAACAAACGTATTACAACAGTTCTGTCCATGGGAACAGCGTAGAACTTTTTATTACAACGGTTTCTTATAGTTCCCCATGAAACTTAGTGAAAACTTAGCCCCGTAATAAGAGTTCACCTCAATATCTTTTAAACTACGCATTTCCCATTGAACAAAACGGTTTTGTTAGCTCTAAAACGTTGTAAACAAACGTATTACAACAGTTCTGTCCATGGGAACAGCGTAGAACTTTTTATTACAACGGTTTCTTATAGTTCCCCATGAAACTTAGTGAAAACTTAGCCCCGTAATAAGAGTTCACCTCAATATCTTTTAAACTACGTATTTCCAATTGAATAAAACGGTTTTGTTAGCTCTAAAACGTTGTAAACAAACGTATTACAACAGTTCTGTCCATGGGAACAGCGTAGAACTTTTTATTACAACGGTTTCTTATAGTTCCCCATGAAACTTAGTGAAAACTTGGCCCCGTAATAAGAGTTCACCTCAATATCTTTTAAACTACGCATTTCCCATTGAACAAAACGGTTTTGTTAGCTCTAAAACGTTGTAAACAAACGTATTACAACAGTTCTGTCCATGGGAACAGCGTAGAACTTTTTATTACAACGGTTTCTTATAGTTCCCCATGAAACTTAGTGAAAACTTAGCCCCATAATAAGAGTTCACCTCAATATCTTTTAAACCACGCATTTCCAATTGAACAAAACGGTTTTGTTAGCTCTAAAACGTTGTAAAAAAACGTATTACAACAGTTCTGTCCATGGGAACAGCGTAGAACTTTTTATTACAACGGTTTCTTATAGTTCCCCATGAAACTTAGTGAAAACTTAGCCCCGTAATAAGAGTTCACCTCAATATCTTTTAAACTACGCATTTCCCATTGAACAAAACGGTTTTGTTAGCTCTAAAACGTTGTAAACAAACGTATTACAACATTTCTGTCCAAGGAAACAGCGTAGAACTTTTTATTACAACGGTTTCTTATAGTTCCCAATGAAACTTAGTGAAAACTAAGCCCCGTAATAAGAGTTCACCTCAATATCTTTTAAACTACGCATTTCCCATTGAACAAAACGGTTTTGTTAGCTCTAAAACGTTGTAAACAAACGTATTACAACAGTTCTGTCCATGGAAACAGCGTAGAACTTTTTATTACAACGGTTTCTTATAGTTCCCCATGAAACTTAGTGAAAACTTAGCCCCGTAATAAGAGTTCACCTCAATATCTTTTAAACTACGCATTTCCCATTGAACAAAACGGTTTTGTTAGCTCTAAAACGTTGTAAACAAACGTATTACAACAGTTCTGTCCATGGGAACAGCGTAGAACTTTTTATTACAACGGTTTCTTATAGTTCCCCATGAAACTTAGTGAAAACTTAGCCCCGTAATAAGAGTTCACCTCAATATCTTTTAAACTACGCATTTCCAATTGAACAAAACGGTTTTGTTAGCTCTAAAACGTTGTAAACAAACGTATTACAACAGTTCTGTCCATTGGAATAGCGTAGAACTTTTTATTACAACGGTTTCTTATAGTTCCCCATGAAACTTAGTGAAAACTTAGCCCCGTAATAAGAGTTCACCTCAATATCTTTTAAACTACGCATTTCCCATTGAACAAAACGGTTTTGTTAGCTCTAAAACGTTGTAAACAAACGTATTACAACAGTTCTGTCCATTGGAATAGCGTAGAACTTTTTATTACAACGGTTTCTTATAGTTCCCCATGAAACTTAGTGAAAACTTAGCCCCGTAATAAGAGTTCACCTCAATATCTTTTAAACTACGCATTTCCCATTGAAGAAAACGGTCTTGTTAGCTCCAAAACGTTGTAAACAAACGTATTACAACAGTTCTGTCCATGGGAACAGCGTAGAACTTTTTATTACAACGGTTTCTTATAGTTCCCCATGAAACTTAGTGAAAACTTAGCCCCGTAATAAGAGTTCACCTCAATATCTTTTAAACTACGCATTTCCCATTAAACAAAACGGTTTTGTTAGCTCTAAAACGTTGTAAACAAACGTATTACGACAGTTCTGTCCATGGGAACAGCGTAGAACTTTTTATTACAACGGTTTCTTATAGTTCCCCATGAAACTTAGTGAAAACTTAGCCCCGTAATAAGAGTTCACCTCAATATCTTTTAAACTACGCATTTCCCATTGAATAAAACGGTTTTGTTAGCTCTAAAACGTTGTAAACAAACGTATTACAACAGTTCTGTCCATGGGAACAGCGTAGAACTTTTTATTACAACGGTTTCTTATAGTTCCCCATGAAACTTAGTGAAAACTTGGCCCCGTAATAAGAGTTCACCTCAATATCTTTTAAACTACGCATTTCCCATTGAACAAAACGGTTTTGTTAGCTCTAAAACGTTGTAAACAAACGTATTACAACAGTTCTGTCCATGGGAACAGCGTAGAACTTTTTATTACAACGGTTTCTTATAGTTCCCCATGAAACTTAGTGAAAACTTAGCCCCGTAATAAGAGTTCACCTCAATATCTTTTAAACTACACATTTCCCATTGAACAAAACGGTTTTGTTAGCTCTAAAACGTTGTAAACAAACGTATTACAACATTTCTGTCCATGGAAACAGCGTAGAACTTTTTATTACAACGGTTTCTTATAGTTCCCAATGAAACTTAGTGAAAACTAAGCCCCGTAATAAGAGTTCACCTCAATATCTTTTAAACTACGCATTTCCCATTGAACAAAACGGTTTTGTTAGCACTAAAACGTTGTAAACAAACGTATTACAACAGTTCTGTCCTTGGGAACAGCGTAGAACTTTTTATTACAACGGTTTCTTATAGTTCCCCATGAAACTTAGTGAAAACTTAGCCCCGTAATAAGAGATCACCTCAATATCTTTTAAACTACGCATTTCCCATTGAACAAAACGGTTTTGTTAGCTCTAAAACGTTGTAAACAAACGTATTACAACATTTCTGTCCATGGAAACAGCGTAGAACTTTTTATTACAACGGTTTCTTATAGTTCCCAATGAAACTTAGTGAAAACTTAGCCCCGTAATAAGAGTTCACCTCAATATCTTTTAAACTACGCATTTCCCATTGAACAAAACGGTTTTGTTAGCTCTAAAACGTTGTAAACAAACGTATTACAACAGTTCTGTCCATGGGAACAGCGTAGAACTTTTTATTACAACGGTTTCTTATAGTTCCCCATGAAACTTAGTGAAAACTTAGCCCCGTAATAAGAGTTCACCTCAATATCTTTTAAACTACGCATTTCCCATTGAACAAAACGGTTTTGTTAGCTCTAAAACGTTGTAAACAAACGTATTACAACAGTTCTGTCCAGGGGAACAGCGTAGAACTTTTTATTACAACGGTTTCTTATAGTTCCCCATGAAACTTAGTGAAAACTTAGCCCCGTAATAAGGGTTCACCTCAATATCTTTTAAACTACGCATTTCCCATTGAACAAAACGGTTTTGTTAGCTCTAAAACGCTGTAAACAAACGTATTACAACAGTTCTGTCCGTGGGAACAGCGTAGAACTTTTTATTACAACGGTTTCTTTTAGTTCCCCATGAAACTTAGTGAAAACTTAGCCCCGTAATAAGAGTTCACCTCAATATCTTTTAAACTACGCATTTCCCATTGAACAAAACGGTTTTGTTAGCTCTAAAACGTTGTAAACAAACGTATTACAACAGTTCTGTCCATTGGAATAGCGTAGAACTTTTTATTACAACGGTTTCTTATAGTTCCCCATGAAACTTAGTGAAAACTTAGCCCCGTAATAAGAGTTCACCTCAATATCTTTTAAACTACGCATTTCCCATTTAAGAAAACGGTTTTGTTAGCTCCAAAACGTTGTAAACAAACGTATTACAACAGTTCTGTCCATGGGAACAGCGTAGAACTTTTTATTACAACGGTTTCTTATAGTTCCCCATGAAACTTAGTGAAAACTTAGCCCCGTAATAAGAGTTCACCTCAATATCTTTTAAACTACGCATTTACCATTGAACAAAACGGTTTTGTTAGCTCTAAAACGTTGTAAACAAACGTATTACAACAGTTCTGTCCATGGGAACAGCGTAGAACTTTTTATTACAACGGTTTCTTATAGTTCCCCATGAAACTTAGTGAAAACTTGGCCCCGTAATAAGAGTTCACCTCAATATCTTTTAAACTACGCATTTCCCATTGAAGAAAACGGTTTTGTTAGCTCCAAAACGTTGTAAACAAACGTATTACAACAGTTCTGTCCATGGGAACAGCGTAGAACTTTTTATTACAACGGTTTCTTATAGTTCCCAATGAAACTTAGTGAAAACTTAGCCCCGTAATAAGAGTTCACCTCAATATCTTTTAAACTACGCATTTCCCATTGAATAAAACGGTTTTGTTAGCTCTAAAACGTTGTAAACAAACGTATTACAACAGTTCTGTCCATGGGAACAGCGTAGAACTTTTTATTACAACGGTTTCTTATAGTTCCCCATGAAACTTAGTGAAAACTTGGCCCCGTAATAAGAGTTCACCTCAATATCTTTTAAACTACGCATTTCCCATTGAACAAAACGGTTTTGTTAGCTCTAAAACGTTGTAAACAAACGTATTACAACAGTTCTGTCCATGGGAACAGCGTAGAACTTTTTATTACAACGGTTTCTTATAGTTCCCCATGAAACTTAGTGAAAACTTAGCCCCGTAATAAGAGTTCACCTCAATATCTTTTAAACTACGCATTTCCCATTGAACAAAACGGTTTTGTTAGCTCTAAAACGTTGTAAACAAACGTATTACAACATTTCTGTCCATGGAAACAGCGTAGAACTTTTTATTACAACGGTTTCTTATAGTTCCCAATGAAACTTAGTGAAAACTTAGCCCCGTAATAAGAGTTCACCTCAATATCTTTTAAACTACGCATTTCCCATTGAACAAAACGGTTTTGTTAGCACTAAAACGTTGTAAACAAACGTATTACAACAGTTCTGTCCATGGGAACAGCGTAGAACTTTTTATTACAACGGTTTCTTATAGTTCCCCATGAAACTTAGTGAAAACTTAGCCCCGTAATAAGAGTTCACCTCAATATCTTTTAAACTACGCATTTCCCATTGAACAAAACGGTTTTGTTAGCTCTAAAACGTTGTAAACAAACGTATTACAACAGCTCTGTCCATGGGAACAGCGTAGAACTTTTTATTACAACGGTTTCTTATAGTTCCCCATGAAACTTAGTGAAAACTTAGCCCCGTAATAAGAGTTCACCTCAATATCTTTTAAACTACGCATTTCCCATTGAACAAAACGGTTTTGTTAGCTCTAAAACGTTGTAAACAAACGTATTACAACAGTTCTGTCCATGGGAACAGCGTAGAACTTTTTATTACAACGGTTTCTTATAGTTCCCCATGAAACTTAGTGAAAACTTGGCCCCGTAATAAGAGTTCACCTCAATATCTTTTAAACTACGCATTTCCCATTGAACAAAACGGTTTTGTTAGCTCTAAAACGTTGTAAACAAACGTATTACAACAGTTCTGTCCATGGGAACAGCGTAGAACTTTTTATTACAACGGTTTCTTATAGTTCCCCATGAAACTTAGTGAAAACTTAGCCCCGTAATAAGAGTTCACCTCAATATCTTTTAAACTACACATTTCCCATTGAACAAAACGGTTTTGTTAGCTCTAAAACGTTGTAAACAAACGTATTACAACATTTCTGTCCATGGAAACAGCGTAGAACTTTTTATTACAACGGTTTCTTATAGTTCCCAATGAAACTTAGTGAAAACTAAGCCCCGTAATAAGAGTTCACCTCAATATCTTTTAAACTACGCATTTCCCATTGAACAAAACGGTTTTGTTAGCACTAAAACGTTGTAAACAAACGTATTACAACAGTTCTGTCCTTGGGAACAGCGTAGAACTTTTTATTACAACGGTTTCTTATAGTTCCCCATGAAACTTAGTGAAAACTTAGCCCCGTAATAAGAGATCACCTCAATATCTTTTAAACTACGCATTTCCCATTGAACAAAACGGTTTTGTTAGCTCTAAAACGTTGTAAACAAACGTATTACAACATTTCTGTCCATGGAAACAGCGTAGAACTTTTTATTACAACGGTTTCTTATAGTTCCCAATGAAACTTAGTGAAAACTTAGCCCCGTAATAAGAGTTCACCTCAATATCTTTTAAACTACGCATTTCCCATTGAACAAAACGGTTTTGTTAGCTCTAAAACGTTGTAAACAAACGTATTACAACAGTTCTGTCCATGGGAACAGCGTAGAACTTTTTATTACAACGGTTTCTTATAGTTCCCCATGAAACTTAGTGAAAACTTAGCCCCGTAATAAGAGTTCACCTCAATATCTTTTAAACTACGCATTTCCCATTGAACAAAACGGTTTTGTTAGCTCTAAAACGTTGTAAACAAACGTATTACAACAGTTCTGTCCATGGGAACAGCGTAGAACTTTTTATTACAACGGTTTCTTATAGTTCCCCATGAAACTTAGTGAAAACTTAGCCCCGTAATAAGAGTTCACCTCAATATCTTTTAAACTACGCATTTCCCATTGAACAAAACGGTTTTGTTAGCTCTAAAACGTTGTAAACAAACGTATTACAACAGTTCTGTCCATGGGAACAGCGTAGAACTTTTTATTACAACGGTTTCTTATAGTTCCCCATGAAACTTAGTGAAAACTTAGCCCCGTAATAAGGGTTCACCTCAATATCTTTTAAACTACGCATTTCCCATTGAACAAAACGGTTTTGTTAGCTCTAAAACGCTGTAAACAAACGTATTACAACAGTTCTGTCCGTGGGAACAGCGTAGAACTTTTTATTACAACGGTTTCTTTTAGTTCCCCATGAAACTTAGTGAAAACTTAGCCCCGTAATAAGAGTTCACCTCAATATCTTTTAAACTACGCATTTCCCATTGAACAAAACGGTTTTGTTAGCTCTAAAACGTTGTAAACAAACGTATTACAACAGTTCTGTCCATTGGAATAGCGTAGAACTTTTTATTACAACGGTTTCTTATAGTTCCCCATGAAACTTAGTGAAAACTTAGCCCCGTAATAAGAGTTCACCTCAATATCTTTTAAACTACGCATTTCCCATTTAAGAAAACGGTTTTGTTAGCTCCAAAACGTTGTAAACAAACGTATTACAACAGTTCTGTCCATGGGAACAGCGTAGAACTTTTTATTACAACGGTTTCTTATAGTTCCCCATGAAACTTAGTGAAAACTTAGCCCCGTAATAAGAGTTCACCTCAATATCTTTTAAACTACGCATTTCCCATTGAACAAAACGGTTTTGTTAGCTCTAAAACGTTGTAAACAAACGTATTACAACAGTTCTGTCCATGGGAACAGCGTAGAACTTTTTATTACAACGGTTTCTTATAGTTCCCCATGAAACTTAGTGAAAACTTGGCCCCGTAATAAGAGTTCACCTCAATATCTTTTAAACTACGCATTTCCCATTGAAGAAAACGGTTTTGTTAGCTCCAAAACGTTGTAAACAAACGTATTACAACAGTTCTGTCCATGGGAACAGCGTAGAACTTTTTATTACAACGGTTTCTTATAGTTCCCAATGAAACTTAGTGAAAACTTAGCCCCGTAATAAGAGTTCACCTCAATATCTTTTAAACTACGCATTTCCCATTGAATAAAACGGTTTTGTTAGCTCTAAAACGTTGTAAACAAACGTATTACAACAGTTCTGTCCATGGGAACAGCGTAGAACTTTTTATTACAACGGTTTCTTATAGTTCCCCATGAAACTTAGTGAAAACTTGGCCCCGTAATAAGAGTTCACCTCAATATCTTTTAAACTACGCATTTCCCATTGAACAAAACGGTTTTGTTAGCTCTAAAACGTTGTAAACAAACGTATTACAACAGTTCTGTCCATGGGAACAGCGTAGAACTTTTTATTACAACGGTTTCTTAGTTCCCCATGAAACTTAGTGGAAAACTTAGCCCCCGTAATAAGAGTTCACCTCAATATCTTTTAAACTACGCATTTCCCATTGAACAAAACGGTTTTGTTAGCTCTAAAACGTTGTAAACAAACGTATTACAACATTTCTGTCCATGGAAACAGCGTAGAACTTTTTATTACAACGGTTTCTTATAGTTCCCAATGAAACTTAGTGAAAACTTAGCCCCGTAATAAGAGTTCACCTCAATATCTTTTAAACTACGCATTTCCCATTGAACAAAACGGTTTTGTTAGCACTAAAACGTTGTAAACAAACGTATTACAACAGTTCTGTCCATGGGAACAGCGTAGAACTTTTTATTACAACGGTTTCTTATAGTTCCCCATGAAACTTAGTGAAAACTTAGCCCCGTAATAAGAGTTCACCTCAATATCTTTTAAACTACGCATTTCCCATTGAACAAAACGGTTTTGTTAGCTCTAAAACGTTGTAAACAAACGTATTACAACAGCTCTGTCCATGGGAACAGCGTAGAACTTTTTATTACAACGGTTTCTTATAGTTCCCCATGAAACTTAGTGAAAACTTAGCCCCGTAATAAGAGTTCACCTCAATATCTTTTAAACTACGCATTTCCCATTGAACAAAACGGTTTTGTTAGCTCTAAAACGTTGTAAACAAACGTATTACAACAGTTCTGTCCATGGGAACAGCGTAGAACTTTTTATTACAACGGTTTCTTATAGTTCCCCATGAAACTTAGTGAAAACTTAGCCCCGTAATAAGAGTTCACCTCAATATCTTTTAAACTACGCATTTTCCCATTGAACAAAACGGTTTTGTTAGCTCTAAAACGTTGTAAACAAACGTATTACAACAGTTCTGTCAATGGGAAGAGCGTAGAACTTTTTATTACAACAGTTTCTTATAGTTCCCCATGAAACTTAGTGAAAACTTAGCCCCGTAATAAGAGTTCACCTAAATATCTTTTAAACTACGCATTTCCCATTGAACAAAACGGTTTTGTTAGCTCTAAAACGTTGTAAACAAACGTATTACAACAGTTCTGTCCATGGGAACAGCGTAGAACTTTTTATTACAACGGTTTCTTATAGTTCCCCATGAAACTTAGTGAAAACTTAGCCCCGTAATAAGAGTTCACCTCAATATCTTTTAAACTACGCATTTCCCATTGAACAAAACGGTTTTGTTAGCTTTAAAACGTGGTAAACAAACGTATTACAACAGTTCTGTCCATGGGAACAGCGTAGAACTTTTTATTACAACGGTTTCTTATAGTTCCCCATGAAACTTAGTGAAAACTTAGCCCCGTAATAAGAGTTCACCTCAATATCTTTTAAACTACGCATTTCCCATTGAACAAAACGGTTTTGTTAGCTCTAAAACGTTGTAAACGTACGTATTACAACAGTTCTGTCCATGGGAACAGCGTAGAACTTTTTATTACAACGGTTTCTTATAGTTCCCCATGAAACTTAGTGAAAACTTAGCCCCGTAATAAGAGTTCACCTCAATATCTTTTAAAATACGCATTTCCCATTGAACAAAACGGATTTGTTAGCTGTAAAACGTTGTAAACAAACGTATTACAACAGTTCTGTCCATGGGAACAGCGTAGAAATTTTTATTACAACGGTTTCTTATAGTTCCCCATGAAACTTAGTGAAAACTTAGCCCCGTAATAAGAGTTCACCTCAATATCTTTTAAACTACGCATTTCCCATTGAACAAAACGGTTTTGTTAGCTCTAAAACGTTGTAAACAAACGTATTACAACAGTTCTGTCCATGGGAACAGCATAGAACTTTTTATTACAACGGTTTCTTATAGTTCCCCATGAAACTTAGTGAAAACTTAGCCCCGTAATAAGAGTTCACCTCAATATCTTTTAAACTACGCATTTCCCATTGAACAAAACGGTTTTGTTAGCTTTAAAACGTGGTAAACAAACGTATTACAACAGTTCTGTCCATGGGAACAGCGTAGAACTTTTTATTACAACGGTTTCTTATAGTTCCCCATGAAACTTAGTGAAAACTTAGCCCCGTAATAAGAGTTCACCTCAATATCTTTTAAACTACGCATTTCCCATTGAACAAAACGGTTTTGTTAGCTCTAAAACGTTGTAAACAAACGTATTACAACAGTTCTGTCCATGGGAACAGCGTAGAACTTTTTATTACAACGGTTTCTTATAGTTCCCCATGAAACTTAGTGAAAACTTAGCCCCGTAATAAGAGTTCACCTCAATATCTTTTAAAATACGCATTTCCCATTGAACAAAACGGTTTTGTTAGCTGTAAAACGTTGTAAACAAACGTATTACAACAGTTCTGTCCATGGGAACAGCGTAGAAATTTTTATTACAACGGTTTCTTATAGTTCCCCATGAAACTTAGTGAAAACTTAGCCCCGTAATAAGAGTTCACCTCAATATCTTTTAAACTACGCATTTCCCATTGAACAAAACGGTTTTGTTAGCTCTAAAACGTTGTAAAAAAACGTATTACAACAGTTCTGTCCATGGGAACAGCGTAGAACTTTTTATTACAACGGTTGCTTATAGTTCCCCATGAAACTTAGTGAAAACTTAGCCCCGTAATAAGAGTTCACCTCAATATCTTTTAAACTACGCATTTCCCATTGAACAAAACGGTTTTGTTAGCTATAAAAAGGTTGTAAACAAACGTATTACAACAGTTCTGTCCATGGGAATAGCGTAGAACTTTTTATTACAACGGTTTCTTATAGTTCCCCATGAAACTTAGTGAAAACTTAGCCCCGTAATAAGAGTTCACCTCAATATCTTTTAAACTACGCATTTCCCATTGAAGAAAACGGTTTTGTTAGCTCCAAAACGTTGTAAACAAACGTATTACAACAGTTCTGTCCATGGGAACAGCGTAGAACTTTTTATTACAACGGTTTCTTATAGTTCCCCATGAAACTTAGTGAAAACTTAGCCCCGTAATAAGAGTTCACCTCAATATCTTTTAAACTACGCATTTCCCATTGAACAAAACGGTTTTGTTAGCTCTAAAACGTTGTAAACAAACGTATTACAACAGTTCTGTCAATGGGAACAGCGTAGAACTTTTTATTACAACAGTTTCTTATAGTTCCCCATCAAACTTAGTGAAAACTTAGCCCCGTAATAAGAGTTCACCTAAATATCTTTTAAACTACGCATTTCCCATTGAACAAAACGGTTTTGTTAGCTCTAAAACGTTGTAAACAAACGTATTACAACAGTTCTGTCCATGGGAACAGCGTAGAACTTTTTATTACAACGGTTTCTTATAGTTCCCCATGAAACTTAGTGAAAACTTAGCCCCGTAATAAGAGTTCACCTCAATATCTTTTAAACTACGCATTTCCCATTGAACAAAACGGTTTTGTTAGCTTTAAAACGTGGTAAACAAACGTATTACAACAGTTCTGTCCATGGGAACAGCGTAGAACTTTTTATTACAACGGTTTCTTATAGTTCCCCATGAAACTTAGTGAAAACTTAGCCCCGTAATAAGAGTTCACCTCAATATCTTTTAAACTACGCATTTCCCATTGAACAAAACGGTTTTGTTAGCTTTAAAACGTTGTAAACAAACGTATTACAACAGTTCTGTCCATGGGAACAGCGTAGAACTTTTTATTACAACGGTTTCTTATAGTTCCCCATGAAACTTAGTGAAAACTTAGCCCCGTAATAAGAGTTCACCTCAATATCTTTTAAAATACGCATTTCCCATTGAACAAAACGGTTTTGTTAGCTGTAAAACATTGTAAACAAACGTATTACAACAGTTCTGTCCGTGGGAACAGCGTAGAAATTTTTATTACAACGGTTTCTTATAGTTCCCCATGAAACTTAGTGAAAACTTAGCCCCGTAATAAGAGTTCACCTAAATATCTTTTAAACTACGCATTTCCCATTGAACAAAACGGTTTTGTTAGCTCTAAAACGTTGTAAACAAACGTATTACAACAGTTCTGTCCATGGGAACAGCGTAGAACTTTTTATTACAACGGTTTCTTATAGTTTCCCATGAAACTTAGTGAAAACTTAGCCCCATAATAAGAGTTCACCTCAATATCTTTTAAACTACGCATTTCCCATTGAACAAAACGGTTTTGTTAGCTTTAAAACGTGGTAAACAAACGTATTACAACAGTTCTGTCCATGGGAACAGCGTAGAACTTTTTATTACAACGGTTTCTTATAGTTCCCCATGAAACTTAGTGAAAACTTAGCCCCGTAATAAGAGTTCACCTCAATATCTTTTAAACTACGCATTTCCCATTGAACAAAACGGTTTTGTTAGCTCTAAAACGTTGTAAACAAACGTATTACAACAGTTCTGTCCATGGGAACAGCGTAGAACTTTTTATTACAACGGTTTCTTATAGTTCCCCATGAAACTTAGTGAAAACTTAGCCCCGTAATAAGAGTTCACCTCAATATCTTTTAAAATACGCATTTCCCATTGAACAAAACGGTTTTGTTAGCTGTAAAACGTTGTAAACAAACGTATTACAACAGTTCTGTCCATGGGAACAGCGTAGAAATTTTTATTACAACGGTTTCTTATAGTTCCCCATGAAACTTAGTGAAAACTTAGCCCCGTAATAAGAGTTCACCTCAATATCTTTTAAACTACGCATTTCCCATTGAACAAAACGGTTTTGTTAGCTCTAAAACGTTGTAAAAAAACGTATTACAACAGTTCTGTCCATGGGAACAGCGTAGAACTTTTTATTACAACGGTTTCTTATAGTTCCCCATGAAACTTAGTGAAAACTTAGCCCCGTAATAAGAGTTCACCTCAATATCTTTTAAACTACGCATTTCCCATTGAACAAAACGGTTTTGTTAGCTCTAAAACGTTGTAAAAAAACGTATTACAACAGTTCTGTCCATGGGAACAGCGTAGAACTTTTTATTACAACGGTTTCTTATAGTTCCCCATGAAACTTAGTGAAAACTTAGCCCCGTAATAAGAGTTCACCTCAATATCTTTTAAACTACGCATTTCCCATTGAACAAAACGGTTTTGTTAGCTCTAAAACGTTGTAAACAAACGTATTACAACAGTTCTGTCAATGGGAACAGCGTAGAACTTTTTATTACAACAGTTTCTTATAGTTCCCCATCAAACTTAGTGAAAACTTAGCCCCGTAATAAGAGTTCACCTAAATATCTTTTAAACTACGCATTTCCCATTGAACAAAACGGTTTTGTTAGCTCTAAAACGTTGTAAACAAACGTATTACAACAGTTCTGTCCATGGGAACAGCGTAGAACTTTTTATTACAACGGTTTCTTATAGTTCCCCATGAAACTTAGTGAAAACTTAGCCCCGTAATAAGAGTTCACCTCAATATCTTTTAAACTACGCATTTCCCATTGAACAAAACGGTTTTGTTAGCTTTAAAACGTGGTAAACAAACGTATTACAACAGTTCTGTCCATGGGAACAGCGTAGAACTTTTTATTACAACGGTTTCTTATAGTTCCCCATGAAACTTAGTGAAAACTTAGCCCCGTAATAAGAGTTCACCTCAATATCTTTTAAACTACGCATTTCCCATTGAACAAAACGGTTTTGTTAGCTTTAAAACGTTGTAAACAAACGTATTACAACAGTTCTGTCCATGGGAACAGCGTAGAACTTTTTATTACAACGGTTTCTTATAGTTCCCCATGAAACTTAGTGAAAACTTAGCCCCGTAATAAGAGTTCACCTCAATATCTTTTAAAATACGCATTTCCCATTGAACAAAACGGTTTTGTTAGCTGTAAAACATTGTAAACAAACGTATTACAACAGTTCTGTCCGTGGGAACAGCGTAGAAATTTTTATTACAACGGTTTCTTATAGTTCCCCATGAAACTTAGTGAAAACTTAGCCCCGTAATAAGAGTTCACCTAAATATCTTTTAAACTACGCATTTCCCATTGAACAAAACGGTTTTGTTAGCTCTAAAACGTTGTAAACAAACGTATTACAACAGTTCTGTCCATGGGAACAGCGTAGAACTTTTTATTACAACGGTTTCTTATAGTTTCCCATGAAACTTAGTGAAAACTTAGCCCCATAATAAGAGTTCACCTCAATATCTTTTAAACTACGCATTTCCCATTGAACAAAACGGTTTTGTTAGCTTTAAAACGTGGTAAACAAACGTATTACAACAGTTCTGTCCATGGGAACAGCGTAGAACTTTTTATTACAACGGTTTCTTATAGTTCCCCATGAAACTTAGTGAAAACTTAGCCCCGTAATAAGAGTTCACCTCAATATCTTTTAAACTACGCATTTCCCATTGAACAAAACGGTTTTGTTAGCTCTAAAACGTTGTAAACAAACGTATTACAACAGTTCTGTCCATGGGAACAGCGTAGAACTTTTTATTACAACGGTTTCTTATAGTTCCCCATGAAACTTAGTGAAAACTTAGCCCCGTAATAAGAGTTCACCTCAATATCTTTTAAAATACGCATTTCCCATTGAACAAAACGGTTTTGTTAGCTGTAAAACGTTGTAAACAAACGTATTACAACAGTTCTGTCCATGGGAACAGCGTAGAAATTTTTATTACAACGGTTTCTTATAGTTCCCCATGAAACTTAGTGAAAACTTAGCCCCGTAATAAGAGTTCACCTCAATATCTTTTAAACTACGCATTTCCCATTGAACAAAACGGTTTTGTTAGCTCTAAAACGTTGTAAAAAAACGTATTACAACAGTTCTGTCCATGGGAACAGCGTAGAACTTTTTATTACAACGGTTTCTTATAGTTCCCCATGAAACTTAGTGAAAACTTAGCCCCGTAATAAGAGTTCACCTCAATATCTTTTAAACTACGCATTTCCCATTGAACAAAATGGTTTTGTTAGCTCTAAAACGTTGTAAACAAACGTATAACAACAGTTTTGTCAATGGGAACAGCGTAGAACTTTTTATTACAACGGTTTCTTATAGTTCCCCATGAAACTTAGTGAAAACTTAGCCCCGTAATAAGAGTTCACCTCAATATCTTTTAAACTACGCATTTCCCATTGAACAAAACGGTTTTGTTAGCTCTAAAACGTTGTAAACAAACGTATTACAACAGTTCTGTCCATGGGAACAGCGTAGAACTTTTTATTACAACGGTTTCTTATAGTTCCCCATGAAACTTAGTGAAAACTTAGCCCCGTAATAAGAGTTCACCTCAATATCTTTTAAACTACGCATTTCCCATTGAACAAAACGGTTTTGTTAGCTCTAAAACGTTGTAAACAAACGTATTACAACAGTTCTGTCCATGGGAACAGCGTAGAACTTTTTATTACAACGGTTTCTTATAGTTCCCCATGAAACTTAGTGAAAACTTAGCCCCGTAATAAGAGTTCACCTCAATATCTTTTAAACTACGCATTTCCCATTGAACAAAACGGTTTTGTTACCTCTAAAACGTTGTAAACAAACGTATTACAACAGTTTTGTCCATGGGAACAGCGTAGAACTTTTTATTACAACGGTTTCTTATAGTTCCCCATGAAACTTAGTGAAAACTTAGCCCCGTAATAAGAGTTCACCTCAATATCTTTTAAACTACGCATTTCCCATTGAACAAAACGGTTTTGTTAGCTCTAAAACGTTGTAAACAAACGTATTACAACAGTTCTGTCCATGGGAACAGCGTAGAACTTTTTATTACAACGGTTTCTTATAGTTCCCCATGAAACTTAGTGAAAACTTAGCCCCGTAATAAGAGTTCACCTCAATATCTTTTAAACTACGCATTTCCCATTGAACAAAACGGTTTTGTTAGCTCTAAAACGTTGTAAACAAACGTATTACAACAGTTCTGTCCATGGGAACAGCGTAGAACTTTTTATTACAACGGTTTCTTATAGTTCCCCATGAAACTTAGTGAAAACTTAGCCCCGTAATAAGAGTTCACCTCAATATCTTTTAAACTACGCATTTCTCATTGAACAAAACGGTTTTGTTAGCTCTAAAACGTTGTAAACAAACGTATTACAACAGTTCTGTCCATGGGAACAGCGTAGAACTTTTTATTACAACGGTTTCTTATAGTTCCCCATGAAACTTAGTGAAAACTTAGCCCCGTAATAAGAGTTCACCTCAATATCTTTTAAACTACGCATTTCCCATTGAACAAAACGGTTTTGTTAGCTCTAAAACGTTGTAAACAAACGTATTACAACAGTTCTGTCCATGGGAACAGCGTAGAACTTTTTATTACAACGGTTTCTTATAGTTCCCCATGAAACTTAGTGAAAAATTAGCCCCGTAATAAGAGTTCACCTCAATATCTTTTAAACTACGCATTTCCCATTGAACAAAACGGTTTTGTTAGCTTTAAAACGTTGTAAACAAACGTATTACAACAGCTCTGTCCATGGGAACAGCGTAGAACTTTTTATTACAACGGTTTCTTATAGTTCCCCATGAAACTTAGTGAAAACTTAGCCCCGTAATAAGAGTTCACCTCAATATCTTTTAAACTACGCATTTCTCATTGAACAAAACGGTTTTGTTAGCTCTAAAACGTTGTAAACAAACGTATTACAACAGTTCTGTCCATTGAAACAGCGTAGAACTTTTTATTACAACGGTTTCTTATAGTTCCCCATGAAACTTAGTGAAAACTTAGCCCCGTAATAAGAGTTCCCCTCAATAACTTTTAAACTACGCATTTCCCATTAAACAAAACGGTTTTGTTAGCTCTAAAACGTTGTAAACAAACGTATTACAACAGTTCTGTCCATGGGAACAGCGTAGAACTTTTTATTACAACGGTTTCTTATAGTTCCCCATGAAACTTAGTGAAAACTTAGCCCCGTAATAAGAGTTCACCTCAATATCTTTTAAACTAGGCATTTCCCATTGAACAAAACGGTTTTGTTAGCTCTAAAACGTTGTAAATAAACGTATTACAACAGTACTGTCCATGGGAACAGCGTAGAACTTTTTATTACAAGGGTTTCTTATAGTTCCCCATAAAACTTAGTGAAAACTTAGCCCCGTAATAAGAGTTCACCTCAATATCTTTTAAACTACGCATTTCCCATTGAACAAAACGGTTTTGTTAGCTCTAAAACGTTGTAAACAAACGTATTAGAACAGTTCTGTCCATGGGAACAGCGTAGAACTTTTATTACAACGGTTTCTTATAGTTCCCCATGAAACTTAGTGAAAACTTAGCCCCGTAATAAGAGTTGACCTCAATATCTTTTAAACTACGCATTTCCCATTGAACAAAACGGTTTTGTTAGCTCTAAAACGTTGTAAACAAACGTATTACAAGAGCTCTGTCCATGGGAACAGCGTAGAACTTTTTATTACAACGATTTCTTATAGTTCCCCATGAAACTTAGTGAAAACTTAGCCCCGTAATAAGAGTTCACCTCAATATCTTTTAAACTACGCATTTCCCATTGAACAAAACGGTTTTGTTAGCTCTAAAACGTTGTAAACAAACGTATTACAACAGTTCTGTCGATGGGAACAGCGTAGAACTTTTTATTACAACGGTTTCTTATAGTTCCCCATGAAACTTAGTGAAAACTTAGCCCCGTAATAAGAGTTCACCTCAATATCTTTTAAACTACGCATTTTCAATTGAACAAAACGGTTTTGTTAGCTCTAAAACGTTGTAAACAAACGTATTACAACAGTTCTGTCCATGGGAACAGCGTAGAACTTTTTATTACAACGGTTTCTTATAGTTCCCCATGAAACTTAGTGAAAACTTAGCCCCGTAATAAGAGTTCACCTCAATATCTTTTAAACTACGCATTTCCCATTGAACAAAACGGTTTTGTTAGCTCTAAAACGTTGTAAACAAACGTATTACAACAGTTCTGTCCATGGGAACAGCGTAGAACTTTTTATTACAACGGTTTCTTATAGTTCCCCATGAAACTTAGTGAAAACTTAGCCCCGTAATAAGAGTTCACCTAAATATCTTTTAAACTACGCATTTCCCATTGAACAAAACGGTTTTGTTAGCTCTAAAACGTTGTAAACAAACGTATTACAACAGTTCTGTCCATGGGAACAGCGTAGAACTTTTTATTACAACGGTTTCTTATAGTTCCCCATGAAACTTAGTGAAAACATAGCCCCGTAATAAGAGTTCACCTAAATATCTTTTAAACTACGCATTTCCCATTGAACAAAACGGTTTTGTTAGCTCTAAAACGTTGTAAACAAACGTATTACAACAGTTCTGTCCATGGGAACAGCGTAGAACTTTTTATTACAACGGTTTCTTATAGTTCCCCATGAAACTTAGTGAAAACTTAGCCCCGTAATAAGAGTTCACCTCAATATCTTTTAAAATACGCATTTCCCATTGAACAAAACGGTTTTGTTAGCTGTAAAACGTTGTAAACAAACGTATTACAACAGTTCTGTCCATGGGAACAGCGTA
This sequence comes from Pelagia noctiluca, assembly GCA_963924455.1. Classification (NCBI taxonomy): domain Eukaryota; kingdom Metazoa; phylum Cnidaria; class Scyphozoa; order Semaeostomeae; family Pelagiidae; genus Pelagia; species Pelagia noctiluca. Next base: position 6,361,633 of record OZ004329.1, read on the forward strand.
GAAATTTTTATTACAACGGTTTCTTATAGTTCCCCATGAAACTTAGTGAAAACTTAGCCCCGTAATAAGAGTTCACCTCAATATCTTTTAAACTACGCATTTCCCATTGAACAAAACGGTTTTGTTAGCTCTAAAACGTTGTAAAAAAACGTATTACAGCAGTTCTGTCCATGGGAACAGCGTAGAACTTTTTATTACAACAGTTTCTTATAGTTCCCCATGAAACTTAGTGAAAACTTAGCCCCGTAATAACAGTTCACCTCAATATCTTTTAAACTACGCATTTCCCATTGAACAAAATGGTTTTGTTAGCTCTAAAACGTTGTAAACAAACGTATAACAACAATTTTGTCAATGGGAACAGCGTAGAACTTTTTATTACAACGGTTTCTTATAGTTCCCCATGAAACTTAGTGAAAACTTAGCCCCGTAATAAGAGTTCACCTCAATATCTTTTAAACTACGCATTTCCCATTGAACAAAACGGTTTTGTTAGCTCTAAAACGTTGTAAACAAACGTATTACAACAGTTCTGTCCATGGGAACAGCGTAGAACTTTTTATTACAACGGTTTCTTATAGTTCCCCATGAAACTTAGTGAAAACTTAGCCCCGTAATAAGAGTTCACCTCAATATCTTTTAAACTACGCACTTCCCATTGAACAAAACGGTTTTGTTAGCTCTAAAACGTTGTAAACAAACGTATTACAACGGTTCTGTCCATGGGAACAGCGTAGAACTTTTTATTACAACGGTTTCTTATAGTTCCCCATGAAACTTAGTGAAAACTTAGCCCCGTAATAAGAGTTCACCTCAATATCTTTTAAACTACGCATTTCCCATTGAACAAAACGGTTTTGTTAGCTCTAAAACGTTGTAAACAAACGTATTACAACAGTTCTGTCCATGGGAAAAACGTAGAACTTTTTATTACAACGGTTTCTTATAGTTCCTCATGAAACTTAGTGAAAACTTAGCCCCGTAATAAGAGTTCACCTCAATATCTTTTAAACTACGCATTTCCCATTGAACAAAACGGTTTTGTTAGCTCTAAAACGTTGTAAACAAACGTATTACAACAGTTCTGTCCATGGGAACAGCGTAGAACTTTTTATTACAACGGTTTCTTATAGTTCCCCATGAAACTTAGTGAAAACTTTGCCCCGTAATAAGAGTTCACCTCAATATCTTTTAAACTACGCATTTCTCATTGAACAAAACGGTTTTGTTAGCTCTAAAACGTTGTAAACAAACGTATTACAACAGTTCTGTCCATGGGAACAGCGTAGAACTTTTTATTACAACGGTTTCTTATAGTTCCCCATGAAACTTAGTGAAAACTTAGCCCCGTAATAAGAGTTCACCTCAATATCTTTTAAACTACGCATTTCCCATTGAACAAAACGGTTTTGTTAGCTCTAAAACGTTGTAAACAAACGTATTACAACAGTTCTGTCCATGGGAACAGCGTAGAACTTTTTATTACAACGGTTTCTTATAGTTCCCCATGAAACTTAGTGAAAAATTAGCCCCGTAATAAGAGTTCACCTCAATATCTTTTAAACTACGCATTTCCCATTGAACAAAACGGTTTTGTTAGCTTTAAAACGTTGTAAACAAACGTATTACAACAGCTCTGTCCATGGGAACAGCGTAGAACTTTTTATTACAACGGTTTCTTATAGTTCCCCATGAAACTTAGTGAAAACTTAGCCCCGTAATAAGAGTTCACCTCAATATCTTTTAAACTACGCATTTTCCATTGAACAAAACGGTTTTGTTAGCTCTAAAACGTTGTAAACAAACGTATTACAACAGGTCTGTCCATGGGAACAGCTTAGAACTTTTTATTACAACGGTTTCTTATAGTTCCCCATGAAACTTAGTGAAAACTTAGCCCCGTAATAAGAGTTCACCTCAATATCTTTTAAACTACGCATTTCCCATTGAACAAAACGGTTTTGTTAGCTCTAAAACGTTGTAAACAAACGTATTACAACAGTTCTGTCCATGGGAACAGCGTAGAACTTTTTATTACAACGGTTTCTTATAGTTCCCCATGAAACTTAGTGAAAACTTAGCCCCGTAATAAGAGTTCACCTCAATATCTTTTAAACTACGCATTTCCCATTGAACAAAACGGTTTTGTTAGCTCTAAAACGTTGTAAACAAACGTATTACAACAGTTCTGTCCATCGGAACAGCGTAGAACTTTTTATTACAACGGTTTCTTATAGCTTCCCATGAAACTTAGTGAAAACTTAGCCCCGTAATAAGAGTTCACCTCAATATCTTTTAAACTACGCATTTCCCATTGAACAAAACGGTTTTGTTAGCTCTAAAACGTTGTAAACAAACGTATTACAACAGCTCTGTCCATGGGAACAGCGTAGAGCTTTTTATTACAACGGTTTCTTATAGTTCCCCATGAAACTTAGTGAAAACTTAGCCCCGTAATAAGAGTTCACCTCAATATCTTTTAGACTACGCATTTCTTATTGAACAAAACGGTTTTGTTAGCTCTAAAACGTTGTAAACAAACGTATTACAACAGCTCTGTCCATGGGAACAGCGTAGAGCTTTTTATTACAACGGTTTCTTATAGTTCCCCATGAAACTTAGTGAAAACTTAGCCCCGTAATAAGAGTTCACCTCAATATCTTTTAGACTACGCATTTCTTATTGAACAAAACGGTTTTGTTAGCTCTAAAACGTTGTAAACAAACGTATTACAACAGTTCTGTCCATGGGAACAGCTTAGAACTTTTTATTACAACAGTTTCTTATAGTTCCCCATGAAACTTAGTGAAAACTTAGCCCCGTAATAAGAGTTCACCTCAATATCTTTTAAACTACGCATTTCCCATTGAACAAAACGGTTTTGTTAGCTCTAAAACGTTGTAAACAAACGTATTACAACAGCTCTGTCCATGGGAACAGCGTAGAGCTTTTTATTACAACGGTTTCTTATAGTTCCCCATGAAACTTAGTGAAAACTTAGCCCCGTAATAAGAGTTCACCTCAATATCTTTTAGACTACGCATTTCTTATTGAACAAAACGGTTTTGTTAGCTCTAAAACGTTGTAAACAAACGTATTACAACAGTTCTGTCCATTGGAACAGCGTAGAACTTTTTATTACAACGGTTTCTTATAGTTCCCCATGAAACTTAGTGAAAACTTAGCCCCGTAATAAGAGTTCACCTCAATATCTTTTAAACTACGCATTTTCCATTGAACAAAACGGTTTTGTTAGCTCTAAAACGTTGTAAACAAACGTATTACAACAGTTCTGTCCATGGGAACAGCGTAGAACTTTTTATTACAACGGTTTCTTATAGTTCCCCATGAAACTTAGTGAAAACTTAGCCCCGTAATAAGAGTTTACCTCAATATCTTTTAAACTACGCATTTCCCATTGAACAAAACGGTTTGGTTAGCTCTAAAACGTTGTAAACAAACGTATTACAACAGTTCTGTCCATGGGAACAGCGTAGAACTTTTTATTACAACGGTTTCTTATAGTTCCCCATGAAACTTAGTGAAAACTTAGCCCCGTAATAAGAGTTCACCTCAATATCTTTTAAACTACGCATTTCCCATTGAACAAAACGGTTTTGTTAGCTCTAAAACGTTGTAAACAAACGTATTACAACAGTTCTGTCCATGGGAACAGCTTAGAACTTTTTATTACAACAGTTTCTTATAGTTCCCCATGAAACTTAGTGAAAACTTAGCCCCGTAATAAGAGTTCACCTCAATATCTTTTAAACTACGCATTTCCCATTGAACAAAACGGTTTTGTTAGCTCTAAAACGTTGTAAACAAACGTATTACAACAGCTCTGTCCATGGGAACAGCGTAGAGCTTTTTATTACAACGGTTTCTTATAGTTCCCCATGAAACTTAGTGAAAACTTAGCCCCGTAATAAGAGTTCACCTCAATATCTTTTAGACTACGCATTTCTTATTGAACAAAACGGTTTTGTTAGCTCTAAAACGTTGTAAACAAACGTATTACAACAGTTCTGTCCATGGGAACAGCGTAGAACTTATTATTACAACGGTTTCTTATAGTTCCCCATGAAACTTAGTGAAAACATAGCCCCGTAATAAGAGTTCACCTCAATATCTTTTAAACTACGCATTTCTTATTGAACAAAACGGTTTTGTTAGCTCTAAAACGTTGTAAACAAACGTATTACAACAGTTCTGTCCATTGGAACAGCGTAGAACTTTTTATTACAACGGTTTCTTATAGTTCCCCATGAAACTTAGTGAAAACTTAGCCCCGTAATAAGAGTTCACCTCAATATCTTTTAAACTACGCATTTTCCATTGAACAAAACGGTTTTGTTAGCTCTAAAACGTTGTAAACAAACGTATTACAACAGTTCTGTCCATGGGAACAGCGTAGAACTTTTTATTACAACGGTTTCTTATAGTTCCCCATGAAACTTAGTGAAAACTTAGCCCCGTAATAAGAGTTTACCTCAATATCTTTTAAACTACGCATTTCCCATTGAACAAAACGGTTTGGTTAGCTCTAAAACGTTGTAAACAAACGTATTACAACAGTTCTGTCCATGGGAACAGCGTAGAACTTTTTATTACAACGGTTTCTTATAGTTCCCCATGAAACTTAGTGAAAACTTAGCCCCGTAATAAGAGTTCACCTCAATATCTTTTAAACTACGCATTTCCCATTGTACAAAACGGTTTTGTTAGCTCTAAAACGTTGTAAACAAACGTATTACAACAGCTCTGTCCATGGGAACAGCGTAGAACTTTTTATTACAACGATTTCCTATAGTTCCCCATGAAACTTAGTGAAAACTTAGCCCCGTAATAAGAGTTCACCTCAATATCTTTTAAACTACGCATTTCCCATTGAACAAAACGGTTTTGTTAGCTCTAAAACGTTGTAAACAAACGTATTACAACAGTTCTGTCCATGGGAACAGCGTAGAACTTTTTATTACAACGGTTTCTTATAGTTCCCCATGAAACTTAGTGAAAACTTAGCCCCGTAATAAGAGTTCACCTCAATATCTTTTAAACTACGCATTTTCCATTGAACAAAACGGTTTTGTAAGCTCTAAAACGTTGTAAACAAACGTATTACAACAGTTCTGTCCATGGGAACAGCGTAGAACTTTTTATTACAACGGTTTCTTATAGTTCCCCATGAAACTTAGTGAAAACTTAGCCCCGTAATAAGAGTTCACCTCAATATCTTTTAAACTACGCATTTTAAATTGAACAAAACGGTTTTGTTAGCTCTAAAACGTTGTAAACAAACGTATTACAACAGTTCTGTCCATGGGAACAGCGTAGAACTTTTTATTACAACGGTTTCTTATAGTTCCCCATGAAACTTAGTGAAAACTTAGCCCCGTAATAAGAGTTCACCTCAATATCTTTTAAACTACGCATTTCCCATTGAACAAAACGGTTTTGTTAGCTCTAAAACGTTGTAAACAAACGTATTACAACAGTTCTGTCCATGGGAACAGCGTAGAACTTTTTATTACAACGGTTTCTTATAGTTCCCATGAAACTTAGTGAAAACTTAGCCCCGTAATAAGAGTTCACCTCAATATCTTTTAAACTACGCATTTCCCATTGAACAAAACGGTTTTGTTAGCTCTAAAACGTTGTAAACAAACGTATTACAACAGTTCTGTCCATGGGAACAGCGTAGAACTTTTTATTACAACGGTTTCTTATAGCTCCCCATGAAACTTAGTGAAAACTTAGCCCCGTAATAAGAGTTCACCTCAATATCTTTTAAACTACGCATTTCCCATTGAACAAAACGGTTTTGTTAGCTCTAAAACGTTGTAAACAAACGTATTACAACAGTACTGTCCATGAGAACAGCGTAGAACTTTTTATTACAACGGTTTCTTATAGTTCCCCATGAAACTTATTGAAAACTTAGCCCCGTAATAAGAGTTCACCTCAATATCTTTTAAACTACGCATTTCCCATTGAACAAAACGGTTTTGTTAGCTCTAAAACGTTGTAAACAAACGTATTACAACAGTTCTGTCCATGGGAACAGCGTAGAACTTTTTATTACAACGGTTTCTTATAGTTCCCCATGAAACTTAGTGAAAACTTAGCCCCGTAATAAGAGTTCACCTCAATATCTTTTAAACTACGCATTTCCCATTGAACAAAACGGTTTTGTTAGCTCTAAAACGTTGTAAACAAACGTATTACGACAGCTCTGTCCATGGGAACAGCGTAGAACTTTTTATTACAACGGTTTCTTATAGTTCCCCATGAAACTTAGTGAAAACTTAGCCCCGTAATAAGAGTTCACCTCAATATCTTTTAAACTACGCATTTCCCATTGAACAAAACGGTTTTGTTAGCTCTAAAACGTTGTATTTAAACGTATTACAACAGTTCTGTCCATGGGAACAGCGTAGAACTTTTTATTACAACAGTTTCTTATAGTTCCCCATGAAACTTAGTGAAAACTTAGCCCCGTAATAAGAGTTCACCTCAATATCTTTTAAACTACGCATTTCCCATTGAACAAAACGGTTTTGTTAGCTCTAAAACGTTGTAAACAAACGTATTGCAACAGCTCTGTCCATGGGAACAGCGTAGAGCTTTTTATTACAACGGTTTCTTATAGTTCCCCATGAAACTTAGTGAAAACTTAGCCCCGTAATAAGAGTTCACCTCAATATCTTTTAAACTACGCATTTCTTATTGAACAAAACGGTTTTGTTAGCTCTAAAACGTTGTAAACAAACGTATTACAACAGTTCTGTCCATTGGAACAGCGTAGAACTTTTTATTACAACGGTTTCTTATAGGTCCCCATGAATCTTAGTGAAAACTTAGCCCCGTAATAAGAGTTCACCTCAATATCTTTTAAACTACGCATTTCCCATTGAACAAAACGGTTTGGTTAGCTCTAAAATGTTGTAAACAAACGTATTACAACAGTTCTGTCCATGGGAACAGCGTAGAACTTTTTATTACAACGGTTTCTTATAGTTCCCCATGAAACTTAGTGAAAACTTAGCCCCGTAATAAGAGTTCAACTCAATATCTTTTAAACTACGCATTTCCCATTGAACAAAATGGTTTTGTTAGCTCTAAAACGTTGTAAACAAACGTATAACAACAGTTTTGTCAATGGGAACAGCGTAGAACTTTTTATTACAACGGTTTCTTATAGTTCCCCATGAAACTTAGTGAAAACTTAGCCCCGTAATAAGAGTTCACCTCAATATCTTTTAAACTACGCATTTCCCATTGAACAAAACGGTTTTGTTAGCTCTAAAACGTTGTAAACAAACGTATTACAACAGTTCTGTCCATGGGAACAGCGTAGAACTTTTTATTACAACGGTTTCTTATAGTTCCCCATGAAACTTAGTGAAAACTTAGCCCCGTAATAAGAGTTCACCTCAATATCTTTTAAACTACGCATTTCCCATTGAACAAAACGGTTTTGTTAGCTCTAAAACGTTGTAAACAAACGTATTACAACAGTTCTGTCCATGGGAACAGCGTAGAACTTTTTATTACAACGGTTTCTTATAGTTCCCCATGAAACTTAGTGAAAACTTAGCCCCGTAATAAGAGTTCACCTCAATATCTTTTAAACTACGCATTTCCCATTGAACAAAACGGTTTTGTTACCTCTAAAACGTTGTAAACAAACGTATTACAACAGTTTTGTCCATGGGAACAGCGTAGAACTTTTTATTACAACGGTTTCTTATAGTTCCCCATGAAACTTAGTGAAAACTTAGCCCCGTAATAAGAGTTCACCTCAATATCTTTTAAACTACGCATTTCCCATTGAACAAAACGGTTTTGTTAGCTCTAAAACGTTGTAAACAAACGTATTACAACAGTTCTGTCCATGGGAACAGCGTAGAAATTTTTATTACAACGGTTTCTTATAGTTCCCCATGAAACTTAGTGAAAACTTAGCCCCGTAATAAGAGTTCACCTCAATATCTTTTAAACTACGCATTTCCCATTGAACAAAACGGTTTTGTTAGCTCTAAAACGTTGTAAACAAACGTATTACAACAGTTCTGTCCATGGGAACAGCGTAGAACTTTTTATTACAACGGTTTCTTATAGTTCCCCATGAAACTTAGTGAAAACTTAGCCCCGTAATAAGAGTTCACCTCAATATCTTTTAAACTACGCATTTCTCATTGAACAAAACGGTTTTGTTAGCTCTAAAACGTTGTAAACAAACGTATTACAACAGTTCTGTCCATGGGAACAGCGTAGAACTTTTTATTACAACGGTTTCTTATAGTTCCCCATGAAACTTAGTGAAAACTTAGCCCCGTAATAAGAGTTCACCTCAATATCTTTTAAACTACGCATTTCCCATTGAACAAAACGGTTTTGTTAGCTCTAAAACGTTGTAAACAAACGTATTACAACAGTTCTGTCCATGGGAACAGCGTAGAACTTTTTATTACAACGGTTTCTTATAGTTCCCCATGAAACTTAGTGAAAAATTAGCCCCGTAATAAGAGTTCACCTCAATATCTTTTAAACTACGCATTTCCCATTGAACAAAACGGTTTTGTTAGCTTTAAAACGTTGTAAACAAACGTATTACAACAGCTCTGTCCATGGGAACAGCGTAGAACTTTTTATTACAACGGTTTCTTATAGTTCCCCATGAAACTTAGTGAAAACTTAGCCCCGTAATAAGAGTTCACCTCAATATCTTTTAAACTACGCATTTCTCATTGAACAAAACGGTTTTGTTAGCTCTAAAACGTTGTAAACAAACGTATTACAACAGTTCTGTCCATTGAAACAGCGTAGAACTTTTTATTACAACGGTTTCTTATAGTTCCCCATGAAACTTAGTGAAAACTTAGCCCCGTAATAAGAGTTCCCCTCAATAACTTTTAAACTACGCATTTCCCATTAAACAAAACGGTTTTGTTAGCTCTAAAACGTTGTAAACAAACGTATTACAACAGTTCTGTCCATGGGAACAGCGTAGAACTTTTTATTACAACGGTTTCTTATAGTTCCCCATGAAACTTAGTGAAAACTTAGCCCCGTAATAAGAGTTCACCTCAATATCTTTTAAACTAGGCATTTCCCATTGAACAAAACGGTTTTGTTAGCTCTAAAACGTTGTAAATAAACGTATTACAACAGTACTGTCCATGGGAACAGCGTAGAACTTTTTATTACAAGGGTTTCTTATAGTTCCCCATAAAACTTAGTGAAAACTTAGCCCCGTAATAAGAGTTCACCTCAATATCTTTTAAACTACGCATTTCCCATTGAACAAAACGGTTTTGTTAGCTCTAAAACGTTGTAAACAAACGTATTAGAACAGTTCTGTCCATGGGAACAGCGTAGAACTTTTATTACAACGGTTTCTTATAGTTCCCCATGAAACTTAGTGAAAACTTAGCCCCGTAATAAGAGTTGACCTCAATATCTTTTAAACTACGCATTTCCCATTGAACAAAACGGTTTTGTTAGCTCTAAAACGTTGTAAACAAACGTATTACAAGAGCTCTGTCCATGGGAACAGCGTAGAACTTTTTATTACAACGATTTCTTATAGTTCCCCATGAAACTTAGTGAAAACTTAGCCCCGTAATAAGAGTTCACCTCAATATCTTTTAAACTACGCATTTCCCATTGAACAAAACGGTTTTGTTAGCTCTAAAACGTTGTAAACAAACGTATTACAACAGTTCTGTCGATGGGAACAGCGTAGAACTTTTTATTACAACGGTTTCTTATAGTTCCCCATGAAACTTAGTGAAAACTTAGCCCCGTAATAAGAGTTCACCTCAATATCTTTTAAACTACGCATTTTCAATTGAACAAAACGGTTTTGTTAGCTCTAAAACGTTGTAAACAAACGTATTACAACAGTTCTGTCCATGGGAACAGCGTAGAACTTTTTATTACAACGGTTTCTTATAGTTCCCCATGAAACTTAGTGAAAACTTAGCCCCGTAATAAGAGTTCACCTCAATATCTTTTAAACTACGCATTTCCCATTGAACAAAACGGTTTTGTTAGCTCTAAAACGTTGTAAACAAACGTATTACAACAGTTCTGTCCATGGGAACAGCGTAGAACTTTTTATTACAACGGTTTCTTATAGTTCCCCATGAAACTTAGTGAAAACTTAGCCCCGTAATAAGAGTTCACCTAAATATCTTTTAAACTACGCATTTCCCATTGAACAAAACGGTTTTGTTAGCTCTAAAACGTTGTAAACAAACGTATTACAACAGTTCTGTCCATGGGAACAGCGTAGAACTTTTTATTACAACGGTTTCTTATAGTTCCCCATGAAACTTAGTGAAAACATAGCCCCGTAATAAGAGTTCACCTAAATATCTTTTAAACTACGCATTTCCCATTGAACAAAACGGTTTTGTTAGCTCTAAAACGTTGTAAACAAACGTATTACAACAGTTCTGTCCATGGGAACAGCGTAGAACTTTTTATTACAACGGTTTCTTATAGTTCCCCATGAAACTTAGTGAAAACTTAGCCCCGTAATAAGAGTTCACCTCAATATCTTTTAAAATACGCATTTCCCATTGAACAAAACGGTTTTGTTAGCTGTAAAACGTTGTAAACAAACGTATTACAACAGTTCTGTCCATGGGAACAGCGTAGAAATTTTTATTACAACGGTTTCTTATAGTTCCCCATGAAACTTAGTGAAAACTTAGCCCCGTAATAAGAGTTCACCTCAATATCTTTTAAACTACGCATTTCCCATTGAACAAAACGGTTTTGTTAGCTCTAAAACGTTGTAAAAAAACGTATTACAGCAGTTCTGTCCATGGGAACAGCGTAGAACTTTTTATTACAACAGTTTCTTATAGTTCCCCATGAAACTTAGTGAAAACTTAGCCCCGTAATAACAGTTCACCTCAATATTTTTTAAACTACGCATTTCCCATTGAACAAAATGGTTTTGTTAGCTCTAAAACGTTGTAAACAAACGTATAACAACAATTTTGTCAATGGGAACAGCGTAGAACTTTTTATTACAACGGTTTCTTATAGTTCCCCATGAAACTTAGTGAAAACTTAGCCCCGTAATAAGAGTTCACCTCAATATCTTTTAGACTACGCATTTCCCATTGAACAAAACGGTTTTGTTAGCTCTAAAACGTTGTAAACAAACGTATTACAACAGTTCTGTCCATGGGAACAGCGTAGAACTTTTTATTACAACGGTTTCTTATAGTTCCCCATGAAACTTAGTGAAAACTTAGCCCCGTAATAAGAGTTCACCTCAATATCTTTTAAACTACGCACTTCCCATTGAACAAAACGGTTTTGTTAGCTCTAAAACGTTGTAAACAAACGTATTACAACGGTTCTGTCCATGGGAACAGCGTAGAACTTTTTATTACAACGGTTTCTTATAGTTCCCCATGAAACTTAGTGAAAACTTAGCCCCGTAATAAGAGTTCACCTCAATATCTTTTAAACTACGCATTTCCCATTGAACAAAACGGTTTTGTTAGCTCTAAAACGTTGTAAACAAACGTATTACAACAGTTCTGTCCATGGGAAAAACGTAGAACTTTTTATTACAACGGTTTCTTATAGTTCCTCATGAAACTTAGTGAAAACTTAGCCCCGTAATAAGAGTTCACCTCAATATCTTTTAAACTACGCATTTCCCATTGAACAAAACGGTTTTGTTAGCTCTAAAACGTTGTAAACAAACGTATTACAACAGTTCTGTCCATGGGAACAGCGTAGAACTTTTTATTACAACGGTTTCTTATAGTTCCCCATGAAACTTAGTGAAAACTTTGCCCCGTAATAAGAGTTCACCTCAATATCTTTTAAACTACGCATTTCTCATTGAACAAAACGGTTTTGTTAGCTCTAAAACGTTGTAAACAAACGTATTACAACAGTTCTGTCCATGGGAACAGCGTAGAACTTTTTATTACAACGGTTTCTTATAGTTCCCCATGAAACTTAGTGAAAACTTAGCCCCGTAATAAGAGTTCACCTCAATATCTTTTAAACTACGCATTTCCCATTGAACAAAACGGTTTTGTTAGCTCTAAAACGTTGTAAACAAACGTATTACAACAGTTCTGTCCATGGGAACAGCGTAGAACTTTTTATTACAACGGTTTCTTATAGTTCCCCATGAAACTTAGTGAAAAATTAGCCCCGTAATAAGAGTTCACCTCAATATCTTTTAAACTACGCATTTCCCATTGAACGAAACGGTTTTGTTAGCTTTAAAACGTTGTAAACAAACGTATTACAACAGCTCTGTCCATGGGAACAGCGTAGAACTTTTTATTACAACGGTTTCTTATAGTTCCCCATGAAACTTAGTGAAAACTTAGCCCCGTAATAAGAGTTCACCTCAATATCTTTTAAACTACGCATTTTCCATTGAACAAAACGGTTTTGTTAGCTCTAAAACGTTGTAAACAAACGTATTACAACAGGTCTGTCCATGGGAACAGCTTAGAACTTTTTATTACAACGGTTTCTTATAGTTCCCCATGAAACTTAGTGAAAACTTAGCCCCGTAATAAGAGTTCACCTCAATATCTTTTAAACTACGCATTTCCCATTGAACAAAACGGTTTTGTTAGCTCTAAAACGTTGTAAACAAACGTATTACAACAGTTCTGTCCATGGGAACAGCGTAGAACTTTTTATTACAACGGTTTCTTATAGTTCCCCATGAAACTTAGTGAAAACTTAGCCCCGTAATAAGAGTTCACCTCAATATCTTTTAAACTACGCATTTCCCATTGAACAAAACGGTTTTGTTAGCTCTAAAACGTTGTAAACAAACGTATTACAACAGTTCTGTCCATCGGAACAGCGTAGAACTTTTTATTACAACGGTTTCTTATAGCTTCCCATGAAACTTAGTGAAAACTTAGCCCCGTAATAAGAGTTCACCTCAATATCTTTTAAACTACGCATTTCCCATTGAACAAAACGGTTTTGTTAGCTCTAAAACGTTGTAAACAAACGTATTACAACAGCTCTGTCCATGGGAACAGCGTAGAGCTTTTTATTACAACGGTTTCTTATAGTTCCCCATGAAACTTAGTGAAAACTTAGCCCCGTAATAAGAGTTCACCTCAATATCTTTTAGACTACGCATTTCTTATTGAACAAAACGGTTTTGTTAGCTCTAAAACGTTGTAAACAAACGTATTACAACAGCTCTGTCCATGGGAACAGCGTAGAGCTTTTTATTACAACGGTTTCTTATAGTTCCCCATGAAACTTAGTGAAAACTTAGCCCCGTAATAAGAGTTCACCTCAATATCTTTTAGACTACGCATTTCTTATTGAACAAAACGGTTTTGTTAGCTCTAAAACGTTGTAAACAAACGTATTACAACAGTTCTGTCCATGGGAACAGCTTAGAACTTTTTATTACAACAGTTTCTTATAGTTCCCCATGAAACTTAGTGAAAACTTAGCCCCGTAATAAGAGTTCACCTCAATATCTTTTAAACTACGCATTTCCCATTGAACAAAACGGTTTTGTTAGCTCTAAAACGTTGTAAACAAACGTATTACAACAGCTCTGTCCATGGGAACAGCGTAGAGCTTTTTATTACAACGGTTTCTTATAGTTCCCCATGAAACTTAGTGAAAACTTAGCCCCGTAATAAGAGTTCACCTCAATATCTTTTAGACTACGCATTTCTTATTGAACAAAACGGTTTTGTTAGCTCTAAAACGTTGTAAACAAACGTATTACAACAGTTCTGTCCATTGGAACAGCGTAGAACTTTTTATTACAACGGTTTCTTATAGTTCCCCATGAAACTTAGTGAAAACTTAGCCCCGTAATAAGAGTTCACCTCAATATCTTTTAAACTACGCATTTTCCATTGAACAAAACGGTTTTGTTAGCTCTAAAACGTTGTAAACAAACGTATTACAACAGTTCTGTCCATGGGAACAGCGTAGAACTTTTTATTACAACGGTTTCTTATAGTTCCCCATGAAACTTAGTGAAAACTTAGCCCCGTAATAAGAGTTTACCTCAATATCTTTTAAACTACGCATTTCCCATTGAACAAAACGGTTTGGTTAGCTCTAAAACGTTGTAAACAAACGTATTACAACAGTTCTGTCCATGGGAACAGCGTAGAACTTTTTATTACAACGGTTTCTTATAGTTCCCCATGAAACTTAGTGAAAACTTAGCCCCGTAATAAGAGTTCACCTCAATATCTTTTAAACTACGCATTTCCCATTGAACAAAACGGTTTTGTTAGCTCTAAAACGTTGTAAACAAACGTATTACAACAGTTCTGTCCATGGGAACAGCTTAGAACTTTTTATTACAACAGTTTCTTATAGTTCCCCATGAAACTTAGTGAAAACTTAGCCCCGTAATAAGAGTTCACCTCAATATCTTTTAAACTACGCATTTCCCATTGAACAAAACGGTTTTGTTAGCTCTAAAACGTTGTAAACAAACGTATTACAACAGCTCTGTCCATGGGAACAGCGTAGAGCTTTTTATTACAACGGTTTCTTATAGTTCCCTATGAAACTTAGTGAAAACTTAGCCCCGTAATAAGAGTTCACCTCAATATCTTTTAGACTACGCATTTCTTATTGAACAAAACGGTTTTGTTAGCTCTAAAACGTTGTAAACAAACGTATTACAACAGTTCTGTCCATGGGAACAGCGTAGAACTTATTATTACAACGGTTTCTTATAGTTCCCCATGAAACTTAGTGAAAACATAGCCCCGTAATAAGAGTTCACCTCAATATCTTTTCAACTACGCATTTCTTATTGAACAAAACGGTTTTGTTAGCTCTAAAACGTTGTAAACAAACGTATTACAACAGTTCTGTCCATTGGAACAGCGTAGAACTTTTTATTACAACGGTTTCTTATAGTTCCCCATGAAACTTAGTGAAAACTTAGCCCCGTAATAAGAGTTCACCTCAATATCTTTTAAACTACGCATTTTCCATTGAACAAAACGGTTTTGTTAGCTCTAAAACGTTGTAAACAAACGTATTACAACAGTTCTGTCCATGGGAACAGCGTAGAACTTTTTATTACAACGGTTTCTTATAGTTCCCCATGAAACTTAGTGAAAACTTAGCCCCGTAATAAGAGTTTACCTCAATATCTTTTAAACTACGCATTTCCCATTGAACAAAACGGTTTGGTTAGCTCTAAAACGTTGTAAACAAACGTATTACAACAGTTCTGTCCATGGGAACAGCGTAGAACTTTTTATTACAACGGTTTCTTATAGTTCCCCATGAAACTTAGTGAAAACTTAGCCCCGTAATAAGAGTTCACCTCAATATCTTTTAAACTACGCATTTCCCATTGTACAAAACGGTTTTGTTAGCTCTAAAACGTTGTAAACAAACGTATTACAACAGCTCTGTCCATGGGAACAGCGTAGAACTTTTTATTACAACGATTTCCTATAGTTCCCCATGAAACTTAGTGAAAACTTAGCCCCGTAATAAGAGTTCACCTCAATATCTTTTAAACTACGCATTTCCCATTGAACAAAACGGTTTTGTTAGCTCTAAAACGTTGTAAACAAACGTATTACAACAGTTCTGTCCATGGGAACAGCGTAGAACTTTTTATTACAACGGTTTCTTATAGTTCCCCATGAAACTTAGTGAAAACTTAGCCCCGTAATAAGAGTTCACCTCAATATCTTTTAAACTACGCATTTTCCATTGAACAAAACGGTTTTGTAAGCTCTAAAACGTTGTAAACAAACGTATTACAACAGTTCTGTCCATGGGAACAGCGTAGAACTTTTTATTACAACGGTTTCTTATAGTTCCCCATGAAACTTAGTGAAAACTTAGCCCCGTAATAAGAGTTCACCTCAATATCTTTTAAACTACGCATTTTCCATTGAACAAAACGGTTTTGTTAGCTCTAAAACGTTGTAAACAAACGTATTACAACAGTTCTGTCCATGGGAACAGCGTAGAACTTTTTATTACAACGGTTTCTTATAGTTCCCCATGAAACTTAGTGAAAACTTAGCCCCGTAATAAGAGTTCACCTCAATATCTTTTAAACTACGCATTTCCCATTGAACAAAACGGTTTTGTTAGCTCTAAAACGTTGTAAACAAACGTATTACAACAGTTCTGTCCATGGGAACAGCGTAGAACTTTTTATTACAACGGTTTCTTATAGTTCCCATGAAACTTAGTGAAAACTTAGCCCCGTAATAAGAGTTCACCTCAATATCTTTTAAACTACGCATTTCCCATTGAACAAAACGGTTTTGTTAGCTCTAAAACGTTGTAAACAAACGTATTACAACAGTTCTGTCCATGGGAACAGCGTAGAACTTTTTATTACAACGGTTTCTTATAGCTCCCCATGAAACTTAGTGAAAACTTAGCCCCGTAATAAGAGTTCACCTCAATATCTTTTAAACTACGCATTTCCCATTGAACAAAACGGTTTTGTTAGCTCTAAAACGTTGTAAACAAACGTATTACAACAGTACTGTCCATGAGAACAGCGTAGAACTTTTTATTACAACGGTTTCTTATAGTTCCCCATGAAACTTATTGAAAACTTAGCCCCGTAATAAGAGTTCACCTCAATATCTTTTAAACTACGCATTTCCCATTGAACAAAACGGTTTTGTTAGCTCTAAAACGTTGTAAACAAACGTATTACAACAGTTCTGTCCATGGGAACAGCGTAGAACTTTTTATTACAACGGTTTCTTATAGTTCCCCATGAAACTTAGTGAAAACTTAGCCCCGTAATAAGAGTTCACCTCAATATCTTTTAAACTACGCATTTCCCATTGAACAAAACGGTTTTGTTAGCTCTAAAACGTTGTAAACAAACGTATTACGACAGCTCTGTCCATGGGAACAGCGTAGAACTTTTTATTACAACGGTTTCTTATAGTTCCCCATGAAACTTAGTGAAAACTTAGCCCCGTAATAAGAGTTCACCTCAATATCTTTTAAACTACGCATTTCCCATTGAACAAAACGGTTTTGTTAGCTCTAAAACGTTGTATTTAAACGTATTACAACAGTTCTGTCCATGGGAACAGCGTAGAACTTTTTATTACAACAGTTTCTTATAGTTCCCCATGAAACTTAGTGAAAACTTAGCCCCGTAATAAGAGTTCACCTCAATATCTTTTAAACTACGCATTTCCCATTGAACAAAACGGTTTTGTTAGCTCTAAAACGTTGTAAACAAACGTATTGCAACAGCTCTGTCCATGGGAACAGCGTAGAGCTTTTTATTACAACGGTTTCTTATAGTTCCCCATGAAACTTAGTGAAAACTTAGCCCCGTAATAAGAGTTCACCTCAATATCTTTTAAACTACGCATTTCTTATTGAACAAAACGGTTTTGTTAGCTCTAAAACGTTGTAAACAAACGTATTACAACAGTTCTGTCCATTGGAACAGCGTAGAACTTTTTATTACAACGGTTTCTTATAGGTCCCCATGAATCTTAGTGAAAACTTAGCCCCGTAATAAGAGTTCACCTCAATATCTTTTAAACTACGCATTTCCCATTGAACAAAACGGTTTGGTTAGCTCTAAAATGTTGTAAACAAACGTATTACAACAGTTCTGTCCATGGGAACAGCGTAGAACTTTTTATTACAACGGTTTCTTATAGTTCCCCATGAAACTTAGTGAAAACTTAGCCCCGTAATAAGAGTTCAACTCAATATCTTTTAAACTACGCATTTCCCATTGAACAAAACGGTTTTGTTAGCTCTAAAACGTTGTAAACAAACGTATTATAACAGTTCTGTCCATGGGAACAGCGTAGAACTTTTTATTACATCGGTTTCTTATAGTTCCCCATGAAACTTAGTGAAAACTTAGCCCCGTAATAAGAATTCACCTCAATATCTTTTAAACTACGCATTTCCCATTGAACAAAACGGTTTTGTTAGCTCTAAAACGTTGTAAACAAACGTATTACAACGGTTCTGTCCATGGGAACAGCGTATAACTTTTTATTACAACGGTTTTTTATAGTTAGCCATGAAACTTAGTAAAAACTTAGCCCCGTAATAAGGGTTCACCTCAATATCTTTTAAACTACGCATTTCCCATTGAACAAAACGGTTTTGTTAGCTCTAAAACGTTGTAAACAAACGTATTACAACAGTTCTGTCCATGGGAACAGCGTAGAACTTTTTATTACAACGGTTTCTTATAGTTCCCCATGAAACTTAGTGAAAACTTAGCCCCGTAATAAGAGTTCAACTCAATATCTTTTAAACTACGCATTTTCCATTGAACAAAACGGTTTTGTTAGCTCTAAAACGTTGTAAACAAACGTATTACAACAGTTCTGTCCATGGGAACAGCGTAGAACTTTTTATTACAACGGTTTCTTATAGTTCCCCATGAAATTTAGTAAAAACTTAGCCCCGTAATAAGAGTTCCCCTCAATATCTTTTAAACTACGCATTTCCCATTGAACAAAACGGTTTTGTTAGCTCTAAAACGTTGTAAACAAACGTATTACAACAGTTCTGTCCATGGGAACAGCGTAGAACTTTTTATTACAACGGTTTCTTATAGTTCCCCATGAAACTTAGTGAAAACTTAGCCCCGTAATAAGAGTTCACCTCAATATCTTTTAAACTACGCATTTCCCATTGAACAAAACGGTTTTATTAGCTCTAAAACGGTGTAAACAAACGTATTACAACAGTTCTGTCCATTGGAACAGCGTAGAACTTTTTATTACAACGGTTTCTTATAGTTCCCCATGAAACTTAGTGAAAACTTAGCCCCGTAATAAGAGTTCACCTCAATATCTTTTAAACTACGCATTTTCCATTGAACAAAACGGTTTTGTTAGCCTTAAAACGTTGTAAACAAACGTATTACAACAGTTCTGTCCATGGGAACAGCGTAGAACTTTTTATTACAACGGTTTCTTATAGTTCCCCATGAAACTTAGTGAAAACTTAGCCCCGTAATAAGAGTTCACCTCAATATCTTTTAAACTACGCATTTCCCATTGAACAAAACGGTTTTGTTAGCTCTAAAACGTTGTAAACAAACGTATTACAACAGTTCTGTCCATGGGAACAGCGTAGAACTTTTTATTACAACGGTTTCTTATAGTTCCCTATGAAACTTAGTGAAAACTTAGCCCCGTAATAAGAGTTCACCTCAATATCTTTTAAACTACGCATTTCCCATTGAACAAAACGGTTTTGTTAGCTCTAAATTGTTGTAAACAAACCTATTACAACAGTTCTGTCCATGGGAACAGCGTAGAACTTTTTATTACAACGGTTTCTTATAGTTCCCCATGAAACTTAGTGAAAACTTAGCCCCGTAATAGGAGTTCACCTCAATATCTTTTAAACTACGCATTTCCCATTGAACAAAACGGTTTTGTTAGCTCTAAAACGTTGTAAACAAACGTATTACAACAGTTCTGTCCATGGGAACAGCGTAGAACTTTTTATTACAACGGTTTCTTATAGTTAGCCATGAAACTTAGTGAAAACTTAGCCCCGTAATAAGGGTTCACCTCAATATCTTTTAAACTACGCATTTCCCATTGAACAAAACGGTTTTGTTAGCTCTAAAACGTTGTAAACAAACGTATTACAACAGCTCTGTCCATGGGAACAGCGTAGAGCTTTTTATTACAACGGTTTCTTATAGTTCCCCATGAAACTTAGTGAAAACTTAGCCCCGTAATAAGAGTTCACCTCAATATCTTTTAAACTACGCATTTCTTATTGAACAAAACGGTTTTGTTAGCTCTAAAACGTTGTAAACAAACGTATTACAACAGTTCTGTCCATTGGAACAGCGTAGAACTTTTTATTACAACGGTTTCTTATAGGTCCCCATGAATCTTAGTGAAAACTTAGCCCCGTAATAAGAGTTCACCTCAATATCTTTTAAACTACGCATTTCCCATTGAACAAAACGGTTTGGTTAGCTCTAAAACGTTGTAAACAAACGTATTACAACAGTTCTGTCCATGGGAACAGCGTAGAACTTTTTATTACAAAGGTTTCTTATAGTTCCCCATGAAACTTAGTGAAAACTTAGCCCCGTAATAAGAGTTCACCTCAATATCTTTTAAACTACGCATTTCCCATTGAACAAAACGGTTTTGTTAGCTCTAAAACGTTGTAAACAAACGTATTATAACAGTTCTGTCCATGGGAACAGCGTAGAACTTTTTATTACATCGGTTTCTTATAGTTCCCCATGAAACTTAGTGAAAACTTAGCCCCGTAATAAGAGTTCACCTCAATATCTTTTAAACTACGCATTTCCCATTGAACAAAACGGTTTTGTTAGCTCTAAAACGTTGTAAACAAACGTATTACAACGGTTCTGTCCATGGGAACAGCGTATAACTTTTTATTACAACGGTTTTTTATAGTTAGCCATGAAACTTAGTAAAAACTTAGCCCCGTAATAAGGGTTCACCTCAATATCTTTTAAACTACGCATTTCCCATTGAACAAAACGGTTTTGTTAGCTCTAAAACGTTGTAAACAAACGTATTACAACAGTTCTGTCCATGGGAACAGCGTAGAATTTATTATTACAACGGTTTCTTATAGTTCCCCATGAAACTTAGTGAAAACTTAGCCCCGTAATAAGAGTTCAACTCAATATCTTTTAAACTACGCATTTTCCATTGAACAAAACGGTTTTGTTAGCTCTAAAACGTTGTAAACAAACGTATTACAACAGTTCTGTCCATGGGAACAGCGTAGAACTTTTTATTACAACGGTTTCTTATAGTTCCCCATGAAATTTAGTAAAAACTTAGCCCCCTAATAAGAGTTCCCCTCAATATCTTTTAAACTACGCATTTCCCATTGAACAAAACGGTTTTGTTAGCTCTAAAACGTTGTAAACAAACATATTACAACAGTTCTGTCCATGGGAACAGCGTAGAACTTTTTATTACAACGGTTTCTTATAGTTCCCCATGAAACTTAGTGAAAACTTAGCCCCGTAATAAGAGTTCACCTCAATATCTTTTAAACTACGCATTTCCCATTGAACAAAAAGGTTTTGTTAGCTCTAAAACGTTGTAAACAAACGTATTACAACAGTTCTGTCCATGGGAACAGCGTAGAACTTTTTATTACAACGGTTTCTTATAGTTCCCCATGAAATTTAGTAAAAACTTAGCCCCGTAATAAGAGTTCCCCTCAATATCTTTTAAACTACGCATTTCCCATTGAACAAAACGGTTTTGTTAGCTCTAAAACGTTGTAAACAAACGTATTACAACAGTTCTGTCCATGGGAACAGCGTAGAACTTTTTATTACAACGGTTTCTTATAGTTCCCCATGAAACTTAGTGAAAACTTAGCCCCGTAATAAGAGTTCACCTCAATATCTTTTAAACTACGCATTTCCCATTGAACAAAACGGTTTTGTTAGCTCTAAAACGGTGTAAACAAACGTATTACAACAGTTCTGTCCATGGGAACAGCGTAGAACTTTTTATTACAACGGTTTCTTATATTTCCCCATGAAACTTAGTGAAAACTTAGCCCCGTAATAAGAGTTCACCTCAATATCTTTTAAACTACGCATTTCCCATTGAACAAAACGGTTTTGTTAGCTCTAAAACGTTGTAAACAAACGTATTACAACAGCTCTGTCCATGGGAACAGCGTAGAGCTTTTTATTACAACGGTTTCTTATAGTTCCCCATGAAACTTAGTGAAAACTTAGCCCCGTAATAAGAGTTCACCTCAATATCTTTTAAACTACGCATTTCTTATTGAACAAAACGGTTTTGTTAGCTCTAAAACGTTGTAAACAAACGTATTACAACAGTTCTGCCCATTGGAACAGCGTAGAACTTTTTATTACAACGGTTTCTTATAGGTCCCCATGAATCTTAGTGAAAACTTAGCCCCGTAATAAGAGTTCACCTCAATATCTTTTAAACTACGCATTTCCCATTGAACAAAACGGTTTGGTTAGCTCTAAAACGTTGTAAACAAACGTATTACAACAGTTCTGTCCATGGGAACAGCGTAGAACTTTTTATTACAACGGTTTCTTATAGTTCCCCATGAAACTTAGTGAAAACTTAGCCCCGTAATAAGAGTTCACCTCAATATATTTTAAACTACGCATTTCCCATTGAACAAAACGGTTTTGTTAGCTCTAAAACGTTGTAAACAAACGTATTATAACAGTTCTGTCCATGGGAACAGCGTAGAACTTTTTATTACATCGGTTTCTTATAGTTCCCCATGAAACTTAGTGAAAACTTAGCCCCGTAATAAGAGTTCACCTCAATATCTTTTAAACTACGCATTTCCCATTGAACAAAACGGTTTTGTTAGCTCTAAAACGTTGTAAACAAACGTATTACAACGGTTCTGTCCATGGGAACAGCGTATAACTTTTTATTACAACGGTTTTTTATAGTTAGCCATGAAAGTTAGTAAAAACTTAGCCCCGTAATAAGGGTTCACCTCAATATCTTTTAAACTACGCATTTCCCATTGAACAAAACGGTTTTGTTAGCTCTAAAACGTTGTAAACAAACGTATTACAACAGTTCTGTCCATGGGAACAGCGTAGAACTTTTTATTACAACGGTTTCTTATAGTTCCCCATGAAACTTAGTGAAAACTTAGCCCCGTAATAAGAGTTCAACTCAATATCTTTTAAACTACGCATTTTCCATTGAACAAAACGGTTTTGTTAGCTCTAAAACGTTGTAAACAAACGTATTACAACAGTTCTGTCCATGGGAACAGCGTAGAACTTTTTATTACAACGGTTTCTTATAGTTCCCCATGAAATTTAGTAAAAACTTAGCCCCGTAATAAGAGTTCCCCTCAATATCTTTTAAACTACGCATTTCCCATTGAACAAAACGGTTTTGTTAGCTCTAAAACGTTGTAAACAAACGTATTACAACAGTTCTGTCCATGGGAACAGCGTAGAACTTTTTATTACAACGGTTTCTTATAGTTCCCCATGAAACTTAGTGAAAACTTAGCCCCGTAATAAGAGTTCACCTCAATATCTTTTAAACTACGCATTTCCCATTGAACAAAAAGGTTTTGTTAGCTCTAAAACGTTGTAAACAAACGTATTACAACAGTTCTGTCCATGGGAACAGCGTAGAACTTTTTATTACAACGGTTTCTTATAGTTCCCCATGAAATTTAGTAAAAACTTAGCCCCGTAATAAGAGTTCCCCTCAATATCTTTTAAACGACGCATTTCCCATTGAACAAAACGGTTTTGTTAGCTCTAAAACGTTGTAAACAAACGTATTACAACAGTTCTGTCCATGGGAACAGCGTAGAACTTTTTATTACAACGGTTTCTTATAGTTCCCCATGAAACTTAGTGAAAACTTAGCCCCGTAATAAGAGTTCACCTCAATATCTTTTAAACTACGCATTTCCCATTGAACAAAACGGTTTTGTTAGCTCTAAAACGGTGTAAACAAACGTATTACAACAGTTCTGTCCATTGGAACAGCGTAGAACTTTTTATTACAACGGTTTCTTATAGTTCCCCATGAAACTTAGTGAAAACTTAGCCCCGTAATAAGAGTTCACCTCAATATCTTTTAAACTACGCATTTTCCATTGAACAAAACGGTTTTGTTAGCTCTAAAACGTTGTAAACAAACGTATTACAACAGTTCTGTCCATGGGAACAGCGTAGAACTTTTTATTACAACGGTTTCTTATAGTTCCCCATGAAACTTAGTGAAAACTTAGCCCCGTAATAAGAGTTCACCTCAATATCTTTTAAACTACGCATTTCCCATTGAACAAAACGGTTTTGTTAGCTCTAAAACGTTGTAAACAAACGTATTACAACAGTTCTGTCCATTGGAACAGCGTAGAACTTTTTATTACAACGGTTTCTTATAGTTCCCTATGAAACTTAGTGAAAACTTAGCCCCGTAATAAGAGTTCACCTCAATATCTTTTAAACTACGCATTTCCCATTGAACAAAACGGTTTTGTTAGCTCTAAATTGTTGTAAACAAACCTATTACAACAGTTCTGTCCATGGGAACAGCGTAGAACTTTTTATTACAACGGTTTCTTATAGTTCCCCATGAAACTTAGTGAAAACTTAGCCCCGTAATAAGAGTTCACCTCAATATCTTTTAAACTACGCATTTCCCATTGAACAAAACGGTTTTGTTAGCTCTAAAACGTTGTAAACAAACGTATTACAACAGTTCTGTCCATGGGAACAGCGTAGAACTTTTTATTACAACGGTTTCTTATAGTTAGCCATGAAACTTAGTGAAAACTTAGCCCCGTAATAAGGGTTCACCTCAATATCTTTTAAACTACGCATTTCCCATTGAACAAAACGGTTTTGTTAGCTCTAAAACGTTGTAAACAAACGTATTACAACAGTTCTGTCCATGGGAACAGCGTAGAACTTTTTATTACAACGGTTTCTTATAGTTCCCCATGAAACTTAGTGAAAACTTAGCCCCGTAATAAGAGTTCACCTCAATATCTTTTAAACTACGCATTTCCCATGGAACAAAACGGTTTTGTTAGCTCTAAAACGTTGTAAACAAACGTATTACAACAGTTTTGTCTATGGGAACAGCGTAGAACTTTTTATTACAACGGTTTCTTATAGTTCCCCATGAAACTTAGTGAAAACTTAGCCCCGTAATAAGAGTTCACCTCAATATCTTTTAAACTACGCATTTCCCATTGAACAAAACGGTTTTGTTAGCTCTAAAACGTTGTAAACAAACGTATTACAACAGTTCTGTCCATGGGAACAGCGTCGAACTTTTTATTACAACGGTTTCTTATAGTTCCCCATGAAACTTAGTGAAAACTTAGCCCCGTAATAAGAGTTCAGCTCAATATCTTTTAAACTACGCATTTCCCATTGAACAAAACGGTTTTGTTAGCTCTAAAACGTTGTAAACAAACGTATTACAACAGTTCTGTCCATGGGAAAAGCGTAGAACTTTTTATTACAACGGTTTCTTATAGTTCCCCATGAAACTTAGTGAAAACTTAGCCCCGTAATAAGAGTTCACCTCAATATCTTTTAAACTACGCATTTCCCATTGAACAAAACGGTTTTGTTAGCTCTAAAACGTTGTAAACAAACGTATTACAACAGTTCTGTCCATGGGAACAGCGTAGAACTTTTTATTACAACGGTTTCTTATAATTCCCCATGAAACTTAGTGAAAACTTAGCCCCGTAATAAGAGTTCACCTCAATATCTTTTAAACTACGCATTTCCCATTGAACAAAACGGTTTTGTTAGCTCTAAAACGTTGTAAACAAACGTATTACAACAGTTCTGTCCATGGGAACAGCGTAGAACTTTTTATTACAACGGTTTCTTATAGTTCCCCATGAAACTTAGTGAAAACTTAGCCCCGTAATAAGAGTTCACCTCAATATCTTTTAAACTACGCATTTCCCATTGAACAAAACGGTTTTGTTAGCTCTAAAATGTTGTAAACAAACGTATTACAACAGTTCTGTCCATGGGAACAGCGTAGAACTTTTTATTACAACGGTTTCTTATAGTTCCCAATGAAACTTAGTGAAAACTTAGCCCCGTAATAAGAGTTCACCTCAATATCTTTTAAACTACGCATTTCCCATTGAACAAAACGGTTTTGTTAGCTCTAAAACGTTGTAAACAAACGTATTACAACAGTTCTGTCCATGGGAACAGCGTAGAACTTTTTATTACAACGGTTTCTTATAGTTCCCCATGAAACTTAGTGAAAACTTAGCCCCGTAATAAGAGTTCACCTCAATATCTTTTAAACTACGCATTTCCCATTGAACAAAACAGTTTTGTTAGCTCTAAAACGTTGTAAACAAACGTATTACAACAGTTCTGTCCATGGGAACAGCGTAGAACTTTTTATTACAACGGTTTCTTATAGTTCCCCATGAAACTTAGTGAAAACTTAGCCCCGTAATAAGAGTTCACCTCAATATCTTTTAAACTACGCATTTCCCATTGGACAAAACGGTTTTGTTAGCTCTAAAACGTTGTAAACAAACGTATTACAACAGTTCTGTCCATGGGAACAGCGTAGAACTTTTTATTACAACGGTTTCTTATAGTTCCCCATGAAACTAAGTGAAAACTTAGCCCCGTAATAAGAGTTCACCTCAATATCTTTTAAACTACGCATTTCCCATTGAACAAAACGGTTTTGTTAGCTCTAAAACGTTGTAAACAAACGTATTACAACAGTTCTGTCCATGGGAACAGCGTAGAACTTTTTATTACAACGGTTTCTTATAGTTCCCCATGAAACTTAGTGAAAACTTAGCCCCGTAATAAGAGTTCACCTCAATATCTTTTAAACTACGCATTTCCCATTGAACAAAACGGTTTTGTTAGCTCTAAAACGTTGTAAACAAACGTATTACAACAGTTCTGTCCATGGGAACAGCGTAGAACTTTTTATTACAACGGTTTCTTATAGTTCCCCATGAAACTTAGTGAAAACTTAGCCCCGTAATAAGAGTTCACCTCAATATCTTTTAAACTACGCATTTCCCATTGAACAAAACGGTTTTGTTAGCTCTAAAACGTTGTAAACAAACGTATTACAACAGTTCTGTCCATGGGAACAGCGTAGAACTTTTTATTACAACGGTTGCTTATAGTTCCCCATGAAACTTAGTGAAAACTTAGCCCCGTAATAAGAGTTCACCTCAATATCTTTTAAACTACGCATTTCCCATTGAACAAAACGGTTTTGTTAGCTCTAAAATGTTGTAAACAAACGTATTACAACAGTTCTGTCCATGGGAACAGCGTAGAACTTTTTATTACAACGGTTTCTTATAGTTTCCCATGAAACTTAGTGAAAACTTAGCCCCGTAATAAGAGTTCACCTCGATATCTTTTAAACTACGCATTTCCCATTGAACAAAACGGTTTTGTTAGCTCTAAAACGTTGTAAACAAACGTATTACAACAGTTCTATCCATGGGAACAGCGTAGAACTTTTTATTACAACGGTTTCTTATAGTTCCCCATGAAACTTAGTGAAAACTTAGCCCCGTAATAAGAGTTCACCTCAATATCTTTTAAACTACGCATTTCCATTGAACAAAACGGTTTTGTTAGCTCTAAAACGTTGTAAACAAACGTATTACAACAGTTCTGTCCATGGGAACAGCGTAGAACTTTTTATTACAACGGTTTCTTATAGTTCCCCATGAAACTTAGTGAAAACTTAGCCCCGTAATAAGAGTTCACCTCAATATCTTTTAAACTACGCATTTGCCATTGAACAAAACGGTTTTGTTAGCTCTAAAACGTTGTAAACAAACGTATTACAACAGTTCTGTCCATGGGAACAGCGTAGAACTTTTTATTACAACGGTTTCTTATAGTTCCCCATGAAACTTAGTGAAAACTTAGCCCCGTAATAAGAGTTCACCTCAATATCTTTTAAACTACGCATTTCCCATTGAACAAAACGGTTTTGTTAGCACTAAAACGTTGTAAACAAACGTATTACAACAGTTCTGTCCATGGGAACAGCGTAGAACTTTTTATTACAACGGTTTCTTATAGTTCCCCATGAAATTTAGTGAAAACTTAGCCCCGTAATAAGAGTTCACCTCAATATCTTTTAAACTACGCATTTCCCATTGAACAAAACGGTTTTGTTAGCTCTAAAACGTTGTAAACAAACGTATTACAACAGTTCTGTCCTAGGGAACAGCGTAGAACTTTTTATTACAACGGTTTCTTATAGTTCCCCATGAAACTTAGTGAAAACTTAGCCCCGTAATAAGAGTTCACCTCAATATCTTTTAAACTACGCATTTCCCATTGAACAAAACGGTTTTGTTAGCTCTAAAACGTTGTAAACAAACGTATTACAACAGTTCTGTCCATGGGAACAGCGTAGAACTTTTTATTACAACGGTTTCTTATAGTTCCCCATGAAACTTAGTGAAAACTTAGCCCCGTAATAAGAGTTCACCTCAATATCTTTTCAACTACGCATTTCCCATTGAACAAAACGATTTTGTTAGCTCTAAAACGTTGTAAACAAACGTATTACAACAGTTCTGTCTATGGGAACAGCGTAGAACTTTTTATTACAACGGTTTCTTATAGTTCCCCATGAAACTTAGTGAAAACTTAGCCCCGTAATAAGAGTTCACCTCAATATCTTTTAAACTACGCATTTCCCATTGAACAAAACGGTTTTGTTAGCTCTAAAACGTTGTAAACAAACGTATTACAACAGTTCTGTCCATGGGAACAGCGTAGAACTTTTTATTACAACGGTTTCTTATAGTTCCCCATGAAACTTAGTGAAAACTTAGCCCCGTAATAAGAGTTCACCTCAATATCTTTTAAACTACGCATTTCCCATTGAACAAAACGGTTTTGTTAGCTCTAAAACGTTGTAAACAAACGTATTACAACAGTTCTGTCCATGGGAACAGCGTAGAACTTTTTATTACAACGGTTTCTCATAGTTCCCCATGAAACTTAGTGAAAACTTAGCCCCGTAATAAGAGTTCACCTCAATATCTTTTAAACTACGCATTTCCCATTGAACAAAACGGTTTTCTTAGCTCTAAAACGTTGTAAACAAACGTATTACAACAGTTCTGTCCATGGGAACAGCGTAGAACTTTTTATTACAACGGTTTCTTATAGTTCCCCATGAAACTTAGTGAAAACTTAGCCCCGTAATAAGAGTTCACCTCAATATCTTTAAACTACGCATTTCCCATTGAACAAAACGGTTTTGTTAGCTCTAAAACGTTGTAAACAAACGTATTACAACAGTTCTGTCCATGGGAACAGCGTAGAACTTTTTATTACAACGGTTTCCTATAGTTCCCCATGAAACTTAGTGAAAACTTAGCCCCGTAATAAGAGTTCACCTCAATATCTTTTAAACTACGCATTTCCCATTGAACAAAACGGTTTAGTTAGCTCTAAAACGTTGTAAACAAACGTATTACAACAGTTCTGTCCATGGGAACAGCGTAGAGCTTTTTATTACAACGGTTTCTTATAGTTCCCCATGAAACTTAGTGAAAACCTAGCCCCGTAATAAGAGTTCACCTCAATATCTTTTAAACTACGCATTTCCCATTGAACAAAACGGTTTTGTTAGCTCTAAAACGTTGTAAACAAACGTATTACAACAGTTCTGTCCATGGGAACAGCGTAGAACTTTTTATTACAACGGTTTCTTATAGTTCCCCATGAAACTTAGTGAAAACTTAGCCCCGTAATAAGAGTTCACCTCAATATCTTTTAAACTACGCATTTCCCATTGAACAAAACGGTTTTGTTAGCTCTAAAACGTTGTAAACAAACGTATTACAACAGTTCTGTCCATGGGAACAGCGTAGAACTTTTTATTACAACGGTTTCTTATAGTTCCCCATGAAACTTAGTGAAAACTTGGTCCCGTAATAAGAGTTCACCTCAATATCTTTTAAACTACGCATTTCCCATTGAACAAAACGGTTTTGTTAGCTCTAAAACGTTGTAAACAAACGTATTACAACAGTTCTGTCCATGGGAACAGCGTAGAACTTTTTATTACAACGGTTTCTTATAGTTCCCCATGAAACTTAG
Source organism: Pelagia noctiluca (assembly GCA_963924455.1). Classification (NCBI taxonomy): domain Eukaryota; kingdom Metazoa; phylum Cnidaria; class Scyphozoa; order Semaeostomeae; family Pelagiidae; genus Pelagia; species Pelagia noctiluca. The sequence goes on from OZ004329.1 coordinate 6,391,298, forward strand.
TGAAAACTTAGCCCCGTAATAAGAGTTCACCTCAATATCTTTTAAACTACGCATTTCCCATTGAACAAAACGGTTTTGTTAGCTCTAAAACGTTGTAAACAAACGTATTACAACAGTTCTGTCCATGGGAACAGCGTAGAACTTTTTATTACAACGGTTTCTTATAGTTCCCCATGAAACTTAGTGAAAACTTAGCCCCGCAATAAGAGTTCACCTCAATATCTTTTAAACTACGCATTTCCCATTGAACAAAACGGTTTTGTTAGCTCTAAAACGTTGTAAACAAACGTATTACAACAGTTCTGTCCATGGGAACAGCGTAGAACTTTTTATTACAACGGTTTCTTATAGTTCCCCATGAAACTTAGTGAAAACTTAGCCCCGTAATAAGAGTTCACCTCAATATCTTTTAAACTACGCATTTCCCATTGAACAAAACGGTTTTGTTAGCTCTAAAACGTTGTAAACAAACGTATTACAACAGTTCTGTCCATGGGAACAGCGTAGAACTTTTTATTACAACGGTTTCTTATAGTTCCCCATGAAACTTAGTGAAAACTTGGTCCCGTAATAAGAGTTCACCTCAATATCTTTTAAACTACGCATTTCCCATTGAACAAAACGGTTTTGTTAGCTCTAAAACGTTGTAAACAAACGTATTACAACAGTTCTGTCCATGGGAACAGCGTAGAACTTTTTATTACAACGGTTTCTTATAGTTCCCCATGAAACTTAGTGAAAACTTAGCCCCGTAATAAGAGTTCACCTCAATATCTTTTAAACTACGCATTTCCCATTGAACAAAACGGTTTTGTTAGCTCTAAAACGTTGTAAACAAACGTATTACAACAGTTCTGTCCATGGGAACAGCGTAGAACTTTTTATTACAACGGTTTCTTATAGTTCCCCATGAAACTTAGTGAAAACTTAGCCCCGCAATAAGAGTTCACCTCAATATCTTTTAAACTACGCATTTCCCATTGAACAAAACGGTTTTGTTAGCTCTAAAACGTTGTAAACAAACGTATTACAACAGTTCTGTCCATGGGAACAGCGTAGAACTTTTTATTACAACGGTTTCTTATAGTTCCCCATGAAACTTAGTGAAAACTTAGCCCCGTAATAAGAGTTCACCTCAATATCTTTTAAACTACGCATTTCCCATTGAACAAAACGGTTTTGTTAGCTCTAAAACGTTGTAAACAAACGTATTACAACAGTTCTGTCCATGGGAACAGCGTAGAGCTTTTTATTACAACGGTTTCTTATAGTTCCCCATGAAACTTAGTGAAATCTTAGCCCCGCAATAAGAGTTCACCTCAATATCTTTTAAACTACGCATTTCCCATTGAACAAAACGGTTTTGTTAGCTCTAAAACGTTCTAAACAAACGTATTACAACAGTTCTGTCCATGGGAACAGCGTAGAACTTTTTATTACAACGGTTTCTTATAGTTCCCCATGAAACTTAGTGAAAACTTAGCCCCGTAATAAGAGTTCACCTCAATATCTTTTAAACTACGCATTTCCCATTGAACAAAACGGTTTTGTTAGCTCTAAAACGTTGTAAACAAACGTATTACAACAGTTCTGTCCATGGGAACAGCGTAGAACTTTTTATTACAACGGTTTCTTATAGTTCCCCATGAAACTTAGTGAAAACTTAGCCCCGTAATAAGAGTTCACCTCAATATCTTTTAAACTACGCATTTCCCATTGAACAAAACGGTTTTGTTAGCTCTAAAACGTTGTAAACAAACGTATTACAACAGTTCTGTCCTAGGGAACAGCGTAGAACTTTTTATTACAACGGTTTCTTATAGTTCCCCATGAAACTTAGTGAAAACTTAGCCCCGTAATAAGAGTTCACCTCAATATCTTTTAAACTACGCATTTCCCATTGAACAAAACGGATTTGTTAGCTCTAAAACGTTGTAAACAAACGTATTACAACAGTTCTGTCCATGGGAACAGCGTAGAACTTTTTATTACAACGGTTTCTTATAGTTCCCCATGAAACTTAGTGAAAACTTAGCCCCGTAATAAGAGTTCACGTCAATATCTTTTAAACTACGCATTTCCCATTGAACAAAACGGTTTTGTTAGCTCTAAAACGTTGTAAACAAACGAATTACAACAGTTCTGTCCATGGGAACAGCGTAGAACTTTTTATTACAACAGTTTCTTATAGTTCCCCATGAAACTTAGTGAAAACTTAGCCCCGTAATAAGAGTTCACCTCAATATCTTTTAAACTACGCATTTCCCATTGAACAAAACGGTTTTGTTAGCTCTAAAACGTTGTAAACAAACGTATTACAACAGTTCTGTCCATGGGAACAGCGTAGAACTTTTTATTACAACGGTTTCTTATAGTTCCCCATGAAACTTAGTGAAAACTTAGCCCCGTAATAAGAGTTCACCTCAATATCTTTTTAACTACGCATTTCTTATTGAACAAAACGGTTTTGTAAGCTCTAAAACGTTGTAAACAAACGTATTACAACAGTTCTGTCCATGGGAACAGCGTAGAACTTTTTATTACAACGGTTTCTTATAGTTCCCCATGAAACTTAGTGAAAACTTAGCCCCGTAATAAGAGTTCACCTCAATATCTTTTAAACTACGCATTTCCCATTCAACAAAACGGTTTTGTTAGCTCTAAAACGTTGTACACAAACGTATTACAACAGTTCTGTCCATGGGAACAGCGTAGAACTTTTTATTACAACGGTTTCTTATAGTTCCCCATGAAACTTAGTGAAAACTTAGCCCCGTAATAAGAGTTCACCTCAATATCTTTTAAACTAAGCATTTCCCATTGAACAAAACGGTTTTGTTAGCTCTAAAACGTTGCAAACAAACGTATTACAACAGTTCTGTCCATGGGAACAGCGTAGAACTTTTTATTACAACGGTTTCTTATAGTTCCCCATGAAACTTAGTGAAAACTTAGCTCCGTAATAAGAGTTCACCTCAATATCTTTTAAACTACGCATTTCCCATTGAACAAAACGGTTTTGTTAGCTCTAAAACGTTGTAAACAAACGTATTACAACAGTTCTGTCCATGGGAACAGCGTAGAACTTTTTATTACAACGGTTTCTTATAGTTCCCCATGAAACTTAGTGAAAACTTAGCCCCGTAATAAGAGTTCACCTCAATATCTTTTAAACTACGCATTTCCCATTGAACAAAACGGTTTTGTTAGCTCTAAAACGTTGTAAACAAACGTATTACAACAGTTCTGTCCATGGGAACAGCGTAGAACTTTTTATTACAACGGTTTCTTATAGTTCCCCATGAAACTTAGTGAAAACTTAGCCCCGTAATAAGAGTTCACCTCAATATCTTTTAAACTACGCATTTCCCATTGAACAAAACGGTTTTGTTAGCTCTAAAACGTTGTAAACAAACGTATTACAACAGTTCTGTCCATGGAAACAGCGTAGAACTTTTTATTACAACGGTTTCTTATAGTTCCCCATGAAACTTAGTGAAAACTTAGCCCCGTAATAAGAGTTCAACTCAATATCTTTTAAACTACGCATTTCCCATTGAACCAAACGGTTTTGTTAGCTCTAAAACGTTGTAAACAAACGTATTACAACAGTTCTGTCCATGGGAACAGCGTAGAACTTTTTATTACAACGGTTTCTTATAGTTCCCCATGAAACTTAGTGAAAACTTAGCCCCGTAATAAGAGTTCACCTCAATATCTTTTAAACTACGCATTTCCCATTGAACAAAACGGTTTTGTTAGCTCTAAAACGTTGTAAACAAACGTATTACAACAGTTCTGTCCTAGGGAACAGCGTAGAACTTTTTATTACAACGGTTTCTTATAGTTCCCCATGAAACTTAGTGAAAACTTAGCCCCGTAATAATAGTTCACCTCAATATCTTTTAAACTACGCATTTCCCATTGAACAAAACGGTTTTGTTAGCTCTAAAACGTTGTAAACAAACGTATTACAACAGTTCTGTCCATGGGAACAGCGTAGAACTTATTATTATAACGGTTTCTTATAGTTCCCCATGAAACTTAGTGAAAACTTAGCCCCGTAATAAGAGTTCACCTCAATATCTTTTAAACTACGCATTTCCCATTGAACAAAACGGTTTTGTTAGCTCTAAAACGTTTTAAACAAACGTATTACAACAGTTCTGTCCATGGGAACAGCGTAGAACTTTTTATTACAACGGTTTCTTATAGTTCCCCATGAAACTTAGTGAAAACTTAGCCCCGTAATAAGAGTTCACCTCAATATCTTTTAAACTACGCATTTCCCATTGAACAAAACGGTTTTGTTAGCTCTAAAACGTTGTAAACAAACGTATTACAACAGTTCTGTCCATGGGAACAGCGTAGAACTTTTTATTACAACGGTTTCTTATAGTTCCCCATGAAACTTAGTGAAAACTTAGCCCCGTAATAAGAGTTCACCTCAATAAATTTTAAACTACGCATTTCCCATTGAACAAAACGGTTTTGTTAGCTCTAAAACGTTCTAAACAAACGTATTACAACAGTTCTGTCCATGGGAACAGCGTAGAACTTTTTATTACAACGGTTTCTTATAGTTCCCCATGAAACTTAGTGAAAACTTAGCCCCGTAATAAGAGTTCACCTCAATATCTTTTAAACTACGCATTTCCCATTGAACAAAACGGTTTTGTTAGCTCTAAAACGTTGTAAACAAACGTATTACAACAGTTCTGTCCATGGGAACAGCGTAGAACTTTTTATTACAACGGTTTCTTATAGTTCCCCATGAAACTTAGTGAAAACTTAGCCCCGTAATAAGAGTTCACCTCAATATATTTAAACTACGCATTTCCCATTGAACAAAACGGTTTTGTTAGCTCTAAAACGTTGTAAACAAACGTATTACAACAGTTCTGTCCATGGGAACAGCGTAGAACTTTTTATTACAACGGTTTCTTATTGTTCCCAATGAAACTTAGTGAAAACTTAGCCCCGTAATAAGAGTTCACCTCAATATCTTTTAAACTACGCATTTCCCATTGAACAAAACGGTTTTGTTAGCTCTAAAACGTTGTAAACAAACGTATTACAACAGTTCTGTCCATGGGAACAGCGTAGAACTTTTTATTACAACGGTTTCTTATAGTTCCCCATGAAACTTAGTGAAAACTTAGCCCCGTAATAAGAGTTCACCTGAATATCTTTTAAACTACGCATTTCCCATTGAACAAAACGGTTTTCTTAGCTATAAAACGTTGTAAACAAACGTATTACAACAGTTCTGTCCATGGGAACAGCGTAGAACTTTTTATTACAACGGTTTCCTATAGTTCCCCATGAAACTTAGTGAAAACTTAGCCCCGTAATAAGAGTTCACCTCAATATCTTTTAAACTACGCATTTCCCATTGAACAAAACGGTTTTGTTAGCTCTAAAACGTTGTAAACAAACGTATTACAACAGTTCTGTCCATGGGAACAGCGTAGAACTTTTTATTACAACGGTTTCTTATAGTTCCCCATGAAACTTAGTGAAAACTTAGCCCCGTAATAAGAGTTCACCTCAATATCTTTTAAACTACGCATTTCCCATTGAACAAAACGGTTTTGTTAGCTCTAAAACGTTGTAAACAAACGTATTACAACAGTTCTGTCCATGGGAACAGCGTAGAACCTTTTTATTACAACGGTTTCTTATAGTTCCCCATGAAACTTAGTGAAAACTTAGCCCCGTAATAAGAGTTCACCTCAATATCTTTTAAACTACGCATTTCCCATTGAACAAAACGGTTTTGTTAGCTCTAAAACGTTGTAAACAAACGTATTACAACAGTTCTGTCCATGGGAACAGCGTAGAACTTTTTATTACAACGGTTTCTTATAGTTCCCCATGAAACTTAGTGAAAACTTAGCCCCGTAATAAGAGTTCACCTCAATATCTTTTAAACTACGCATTTCCCATTGAACAAAAACGGTTTTGTTAGCTCTAAAACGTTGTAAACAAACGTATTACAACAGTTCTGTCCATGGGAACAGCGTAGAACTTTTTATTACAACGGTTTCTTATAGTTCCCCATGAAACTTAGTGAAAACTTAGCCCCGTAATAAGAGTTCACCTCAATATCTTTTAAACTACGCATTTCCCATTGAACAAAACGGTTTTGTTAGCTCTAAAACGTTGTAAACAAACGTATTACAACAGTTCTGTCCATGGGAACAGCGTAGAACTTTTTATTACAACGGTTTCTTATAGTTCCCCATGAAACTTAGTGAAAACTTAGCCCCGTAATAAGAGTTCACCTCAATATCTTTAAACTACGCATTTCCCATTGAACAAAACGGTTTTGTTAGCTCTAAAACGTTGTAAACAAAACGTATTACAACAGTTCTGTCCATGGGAACAGCGTTGAACTTTTTATTACAACGGTTTCCTATAGTTCCCCATGAAACTTAGTGAAAACTTAGCCCCGTAATAAGAGTTCACCTCAATATCTTTTAAACTACGCATTTCCCCATTGAACAAACGGTTTTGTTAGCTCTAAAACGTTGTAAACAAACGTATTACAACAGTTCTGTCCATGGGAACAGCGTAGAGCTTTTTATTACAACGGTTTCTAATAGTTCCCCATGAAACTTAGTGAAAACTTAGCCCCGTAATAAGAGTTCACCTCAATATCTTTTAAACTAGGCATTTCCAATTGAACAAAACGGTTTTGTTAGCTCTAAAACGTTGTTAACAAACGTATTACAACAGTTCTGTCCATGGGAACAGCGTAGAACTTTTTATTACAACGGTTTCTTATAGTTCCCCATGAAACTTAGTGAAAACTTAGCCCCGTAATAAGAGTTCACCCTCAATATCTTTTAAACTACGCATTTCCCATTGAACAAAACGGTTTTGTTAGCTCTAAAACGTTGTAAACAACTTATTACAACAGTTCTGTCCATGGGAACAGCGTAGAACTTTTATTACAACGGTTTCTTATAGTTCCCCATGAAACTTAGTGAAAACTTAGCCCCGTAATAAGAGTTCACCTCAATATCTTTTAAACTACGCATTTCCCATTGAACAAAACGGTTTTGTTAGCTCTAAAACGTTGTAAACAAACGTATTACAACAGTTCTGTCCATGGGAACAGCGTAGAACTTTTTATTACAACGGTTTCTTATAGTTCCCCATGAAACTTAGTGAAAACTTAGCCCCGTAATAAGAGTTCACCTCAATATCTTTTAAACTACGCATTTCCCATTGAACAAAACGGTTTTGTTAGCTCTAAAACGTTGTAAACAAACGTATTACAACAGTTCTGTCCATGGGAACAGCGTAGAACTTTTTATTACAACGGTTTGTTATAGTTCCCCATGAAACTTAGTGAAAACTTAGCCCCGTAATAAGAGTTCACCTCAATATCTTTTAAACTACGCATTTCCCATTAAACAAAACGGTTTTGTTAGCTCTAAAACGTTGTAAACAAACGTATTACAACAGTTCTGTCCATGGGAACAGCGTAGAACTTTTTATTACAACGGTTTGTTATAGTTCCCCATGAAACTTAGTGAAAACTTAGCCCCGTAATAAGAGTTCACCTCAATATCTTTTAAACTACGCATTTCCCATTGAACAAAACGGTTTTGTTAGCTCTAAAACGTTGTAAACAAACGTATTACAACAGTTCTGTCCATGGGAACAGCGTAGAACTTTTTATTACAACGGTTTCTTATAGTTCCCCATGAAACTTAGTGAAAACTTAGCCCCGTAATAAGAGTTCACCTCAATATCTTTTAAACTACGCATTTCCCATTGAACAAAACGGTTTTGTTAGCTCTAAAACGTTGTAAACAAACGTATTACAACAGTTCTGTCCTAGGGAACAGCGTAGAACTTTTTATTACAACGGTTTCTTATAGTTCCCCATGAAACTTAGTGAAAACTTAGCCCCGTAATAAGAGTTCACCTCAATATCTTTTAAACTACGCATTTCCCATTGAACAAAACGGTTTTGTTAGCTCTAAAACGTTGTAAACAAACGTATTACAACAGTTCTGTCCATGGGAACAGCGTAGAACTTTTTATTACAACGGTTTCTTAAAGTTCCCCATGAAACTTAGTGAAAACTTAGCCCCGTAATAAGAGTTCACCTCAATATCTTTTAAACTACGCATTTCCCATTGAACAAAACGGTTTTGTTAGCTCTAAAACGTTGTAAACAAACGTATTACAACAGTTCTGTCCATGGGAACAGCGTAGAACTTTTTATTACAACGGTTTCTTATAGTTCCCCATGAAACTTAGTGAAAACTTAGCCCCGTAATAAGAGTTCACCTCAATATCTTTTAAACTACGCATTTCCCATTGAACAAAACGGTTTTGTTAGCTCTAAAACGTTGTAAACAAACGTATTACAACAGTTCTGTCCATGGGAACAGCGTAGAACTTTTTATTACAACGGTTTCTTATAGTTCCCCATGAAACTTAGTGAAAACTTAGCCCCGTAATAAGAGTTCACCTCAATATCTTTTAAACTACGCATTTCCCATTGAACAAAACGGTTTTGTTAGCTCTAAAACGTTGTAAACAAACGTATTACAACAGTTCTGTCCATGGGAACAGCGTAGAACTTTTTATTACAACGGTTTCTTATAGTTCCCCATGAAACTTAGTGAAAACTTAGCCCCGTAATAAAAGTTCACCTCAATATCTTTTAAACTACGCATTTCCCATTGAACAAAACGGTTTTGTTAGCTCTAAAACGTTGTAAACAAACGTATTACAACAGTTCTGTCCATGGGAACAGCGTAGAACTTTTTATTACAACGGTTTCTTATAGTTCCCCATGAAACTTAGTGAAAACTTAGCCCCGTAATAAGAGTTCACCTCAATATCTTTAAACTACGCATTTCCCATTGAACAAAACGGTTTTGTTAGCTCTAAAACGTTGTAAACAAACGTATTACAACAGTTCTGTCCATGGGAACAGCGTAGAACTTTTTATTACAACGGTTTCCTATAGTTCCCCATGAAACTTAGTGAAAACTTAGCCCCGTAATAAGAGTTCACCTCAATATCTTTTAAACTACGCATTTCCCATTGAACAAAACGGTTTTGTTAGCTCTAAAACGTTGTAAACAAACGTATTACAACAGTTCTGTCCATGGGAACAGCGTAGAGCTTTTTATTACAACGGTTTCTTATAGTTCCCCATGAAACTTAGTGAAAACTTAGCCCCGTAATAAGAGTTCACCTCAATATCTTTTAAACTACGCATTTCCCATTGAACAAAACGGTTTTGTTAGCTCTAAAACGTTGTAAACAAACGTATTACAACAGTTCTGTCCATGGGAACAGCGTAGAACTTTTTATTACAACGGTTTCTTATAGTTCCCCATGAAACTTAGTGAAAACTTAGCCCCGTAATAAGAGTTCACCTCATGTCTTTTAAACTACGCATTTCCCATTGAACAAAACGGTTTTGTTAGCTCTAAAATGTTGTAAACAAACGTATTACAACAGTTCTGTCCATGGGAACAGCGTAGAACTTTTTATTACAACGGTTTCTTATAGTTCCCCATGAAACTTAGTGAAAACTTAGCCCCGTAATACGAGTTCACCTCAATATCTTTTAAACTACGCATTTCCCATTGAAAAAAAAGGTTTTGTTAGCTCTAAAACGTTGTAAACAAACGTATTACAACAGTTCTGTCCATGGGAACAGCGTAGAACTTTTTATTACAACGGTTTCTTATAGTTCCCCATTAAACTTAGTGAAAACTTAGCCCCGTAATAAGAGTTCACCTCAATATCTTTTAAACTACGCATTTCCCATTGAACAAAACGGTTTTGTTAGCTCTAAAACGTTGTAAACAAACGTATTACAACAGTTCTGTCCATGGGAACAGCGTAGAACTTTTTATTACAACGGTTTCTTATAGTTCCCCATGAAACTTTGTGAAAACTTAGCCCCGTAATAAGAGTTCACCTCAATATCTTTTAAACTACGCATTTCCCATTGAACAAAACGGTTTTGTTAGCTCTAAAACGTTGTAAACAAACGTATTACAACAGTTCTGTCCATTGGAACAGCGTAGAACTTTTTATTACAACGGTTTCTTATAGTTCCCCATGAAACTTAGTGAAAACTTAGCCCCGCAATAAGAGTTCACCTCAATATCTTTTAAACTACGCATTTCCCATTGAACAAAACGGTTTTGTTAGCTCTAAAACGTTGTAAACAAACGTATTACAACAGTTCTGTCCATGGGAACAGCGTAGAACTTTTTATTACAACGGTTTCTTATAGTTCCCCATGAAACTTAGTGAAAACTTAGCCCCGTAATAAGAGTTCACCTCAATATCTTTTAAACTACGCATTTCCCATTGAACAAAACGGTTTTGTTAGCTCTAAAACGTTGTAAACAAACGTATTACAACAGTTCTGTCCATGGGAACAGCGTAGAACTTTTTATTACAACAGTTTATTATAGTTCCCCATGAAACTTAGTGAATACTTAGCCCCGTAATAAGAGTTCACCTCAATATCTTTTAAACTACGCATTTCCCATTGAACAAAACGGTTTTGTTAGCTCTAAAACGTTGTAAACAAACGTATTACAACAGTTCTGTCCATGGGAACAGCGTAGAACTTTTTATAACAACGGTTTCTTATAGTTCCCCATGAAACTTAGTGAAAACTTAGCCCCGCAATAAGAGTTCACCTCAATATCTTTTAAACTACGCATTTCCCATTGAACAAAACGGTTTTGTTAGCTCTAAAACGTTGTAAACAAACGTATTACAACAGTTCTGTCCATGGGAACAGCGTAGAACTTTTTATTACAACGGTTTCTTATAGTTCCCCATGAAACTTAGTGAAAACTTAGCCCCGTAATAAGAGTTCACGTCAATATCTTTTAAACTACGCATTTCCCATTGAACAAAACGGTTTTGTTAGCTCTAAAACGTTTTAAACAAACGTATTACAACAGTTCTGTCCATGGGAACAGCGTAGAACTTTTATTACAACAGTTTCTTATAGTTCCCCATGAAACTTAGTGAAAACTTAGCCCCGTAATAAGAGTTCACCTCAATATCTTTTAAACTACGCATTTCCCATTGAACAAAACGGTTTTGTTAGCTCTAAAACGTTGTAAACAAACGTATTACAACAGTTCTGTCCATGGGAACAGCGTAGAACTTTTTATTACAACGGTTTCTTATAGTTCCCCATGAAACTTAGTGAAAACTTAGCCCCGTAATAAGAGTTCACCTCAATATCTTTTTAACTACGCATTTCTTATTGAACAAAACGGTTTTGTTAGCTCTAAAACGTTGTAAACAAACGTATTAGAACAGTTCTGTCCATGGGAACAGCGTAGAACTTTTTATTACAACGGTTTCTTATAGTTCCCCATGAAACTTAGTGAAAACTTAGCCCCGTAATAAGAGTTCACCTCAATATCTTTTAAACTACGCATTTCCCATTGAACAAAACGGTTTTGTTAGCTCTAAAACGTTGTACACAAACGTATTACAACAGTTCTGTCCATGGGAACAGCGTAGAACTTTTTATTACAACGGTTTGTTATAGTTCCCCATGAAACTTAGTGAAAACTTAGCCCCGTAATAAGAGTTCACCTCAATATCTTTTAAACTACGCATTTCCCATTGAACAAAACGGTTTTGTTAGCTCTAAAACGTTGCAAACAAACGTATTACAACAGTTCTGTCCATGGGAACAGCGTAGAACTTTTTATTACAACGGTTTCTTATAGTTCCCCATGAAACTTAGTGAAAACTTAGCCCCGTAATAAGAGTTCACCTCAATATCTTTTAAACTACGCATTTCCCATTGAACAAAACGGTTTTGTTAGCTCTAAAACGTTGTAAACAAACGTATTACAACAGTTCTGTCCATGGGAACAGCGTAGAACTTTTTATTACAACGGTTTCTTATAGTTCCCCATGAAACTTAGTGAAAACTTAGCCCCGTAATAAGAGTTCACCTCAATATCTTTTAAACTACGCATTTCCCATTGAACAAAACGGTTTTGTTAGCTCTAAAACGTTGTAAACAAACGTATTACAACAGTTCTGTCCATGGGAACAGCGTAGAACTTTTTATTACAACGGTTTCTTATAGTTCCCCATGAAACTTAGTGAAAACTTAGCCCCGTAATAAGAGTTCACCTCAATATCTTTTAAACTACGCATTTCCCATTGAACAAAACGGTTTTGTTAGCTCTAAAACGTTGTAAACAAACGTATTACAACAGTTCTGTCCATGGAAACAGCGTAGAACTTTTTATTACAACGGTTTCTTATAGTTCCCCATGAAACTTAGTGAAAACTTAGCCCCGTAATAAGAGTTCACCTCAATATCTTTTAAACTACGCATTTCCCATTGAACAAAACGGTTTTGTTAGCTCTAAAACGTTGTAAACAAACGTATTACAACAGTTCTGTCCATGGGAACAGCGTAGAACTTTTTATTACAACGGTTTCTTATAGTTCCCCATGAAACTTAGTGAAAACTTAGCCCCGTAATAAGAGTTCACCTCAATATCTTTTAAACTACCCATTTCCCATTGAACAAAACGGTTTTGTTAGCTCTAAAACGTTGTAAACAAACGTATTACAACAGTTCTGTCCATGGGAACAGCGTAGAACTTTTTATTACAACGGTTTCTTATAGTTCCCCATGAAACTTAGTGAAAACTTAGCCCCGTAATAAGAGTTCACCTCAATATCTTTTAAACTACGCATTTCCCATTGAACAAAACGGTTTTGTTAGCTCTAAAACGTTGTAAACAAACGTATTACAACAGTTCTGTCCATGGGAACAGCGTAGAACTTTTTATTACAACGGTTTCTTATAGTTCCCCATGAAACTTAGTGAAAACTTAGCCCCGTAATAAGAGTTCACCTCAATATCTTTTAAACTACGCATTTCCCATTGTACAAAACGGTTTTGTTAGCTCTAAAACGTTGTAAACAAACGTATTACAACAGTTCTGTCCATGGGAACAGCGTAGAACTTTTTATTACAACAGTTTCTTATAGTTCCCCATGAAACTTAGTGAAAACTTAGCCCCGTAATAAGAGTTCACCTCAATATCTTTTAAACTACGCATTTCCCATTGAACCAAACGGTTTTGTTAGCTCTAAAACGTTGTAAACAAACGTATTACAACAGTTCTGTCCATGGGAACAGCGTAGAACTTTTTATTACAACGGTTTCTCATAGTTCCCCATGAAACTTAGTGAAAACTTAGCCCCGTAATAAGAGTTCACCTCAATATCTTTTAAACTACGCATTTCCCATTAAACAAAACGGTTTTGTTAGCTCTAAAACGTTGTAAACAAACGTATTACAACAGTTCTGTCCATGGGAACAGCGTAGAACTTTTTATTACAACGGTTTCTTATAGTTCCCCATGAAACTTAGTGAAAACTTAGCCCCGTAATAAGAGTTCACCTCAATATCTTTTAAACTAAGCATTTCCCATTGAAAAAAACGGTTTTGTTAGCTCTAAAACGTTGTAAACAAACGTATTACAACAGTTCTGTCCATGGGAACAGCGTAGAACTTTTTATTACAACGGTTTCTTATAGTTCCCCATGAAACTTAGTGAAAACTTAGCCCCGTAATAAGAGTTCACCTCAATATCTTGTAAACTACGCATTTCCCATTGAACAAAACGGTTTTGTTAGCTCTAAAACGTTGTAAACAAACGTATTACAACAGTTCTGTCCATGTGAACAGCGTAGAACTTTTTATTACAACGGTTTCTTATAGTTCCCCATGAAACTTAGTGAAAACTTAGCCCCGTAATAAGAGTTCACCTCAATATCTTTTAAACTACGCATTTCCCATTGAACAAAACGGTTTTGTTAGCTCTAAAACGTTGTAAACAAACGTATTACAACAGTTCTGTCCATGGGAACAGCGTAGAACTTTTTATTACAACAGTTTCTTATAGTTCCCCATGAAACTTAGTGAAAACTTAGCCCCGTAATAAGAGTTCATCTCAATATCTTTTAAACTACGCATTTCCCATTGAACAAAACGGTTTTGTTAGCTCTAAAACGTTGTAAACAAACGTATTACAACAGTTCTGTCCATGGGAACAGCGTAGAACTTTTTATTACAACGGTTTCTTATAGTTCCCCATGAAACTTAGTGAAAACTTAGCCCCGTAATAAGAGTTCACCTCAATATCTTTTAAACTAAGGATTTCCCATTGAACAAAACGGTTTTGTTAGCTCTAAAACGTTGTAAACAAACGTATTACAACAGTTCTGTCCATGGGAACAGCGTAGAACTTTTTATTACAACGGTTTCTTATAGTTCCCCATGAAACTTAGTGAAAACTTAGCCCCGTAATAAGAGTTCACCTCAATATCTTTTAAACTACGCATTTCCCATTGAATAAAACGGTTTTCTTAGCTCTAAAACGTTGTAAACAAACGTATTACAACAGTTCTGTCCATGGGAACAGCGTAGAACTTTTTATTACAACGGTTTCTTATAGTTCCCCATGAAACTTAGTGAAAACTTAGCCCCGTAATAAGAGTTCACCTCAATATCTTTTAAACTAAGCATTTACCATTGAACAAAACGGTTTTGTTAGCTCTAAAACGTTGTAAACAAACGTATTACAACAGTTCTGTCCATGGGAACAGCGTAGAACTTTTTATTACAACGGTTTCTTATAGTTCCCCATGAAACTTAGTGAAAACTTAGCCCCGTAATAAGAGTTCACCTCAATATCTTTTAAACTACGCATTTCCCATTGAACAAAACGGTTTTGTTAGCTCTAAAACGTTGTAAACAAACGTATTACAACAGTTCTGTCCATGGGAACAGCGTAGAACTTTTTATTACAACGGTTTCTTATAGTTCCCCATAAAACTTAGTGAAAACTTAGCCCCATAATAAGAGTTCACCTCAATATCTTTTAAACTACGCATTTCCCATTGAACAAAACGGTTTTGTTAGCTCTAAAACGTTGTAAACAAACGTATTACAACAGTTCTGTCCATGGGAACAGCGTAGAACTTTTTATTACAACGGTTTCTTATAGTTCCCCTTGAAACTTAGTGAAAACTTAGCCCCGTAATAAGAGTTCACCTCAATATCTTTTAAACTACGCATTTCCCATTGAACAAAACGGTTTTGTTAGCTCTAAAACGTTGTAAACAAACGTATTACAACAGTTCTGTCCATGGGAACAGCGTAGAACTTTTTATTACAACGGTTTCTTATAGTTCCCCATGAAACTTAGTGAAAACTTAGCCCCGTAATAAGAGTTCACCTCAATATCTTTTAAACTACGCATTTCCCATTGAACAAAACGGTTTTGTTAGCTCTAAAACGTTGTAAACAAACGTATTACAACAGTTCTTTCCATGTGAACAGCGTAGAACTTTTTATTACAACGGTTTC
Organism: Pelagia noctiluca; assembly: GCA_963924455.1. NCBI lineage: Eukaryota > Metazoa > Cnidaria > Scyphozoa > Semaeostomeae > Pelagiidae > Pelagia > Pelagia noctiluca. The sequence continues at coordinate 6,406,728 of OZ004329.1, forward strand.
TTATAGTTCCCCATGAAACTTAGTGAAAACTTAGCCCCGTAATAAGAGTTCACCTCAATATCTTTTAAACTACGCATTTCCCATGGAACAAAACGGTTTTGCTAGCTCTAAAACGTTGTAAACAAACGTATTACAACAGTTCTGTCCATGGGAACAGCGTAGAACTTTTTATTACAACGGTTTCTTATAGTTCCCCATGAAACTTAGTGAAAACTTAGCCCCGTAATAAGAGTTCACCTCAATATCTTTTAAACTACGCATTTCCAATTGAACAAAACGGTTTTGTTAGCTCTAAAACGTTGTAAACAAACGTATTACAACAGTTCTGTCCATGGGAACAGCGTAGAACTTTTTATTACAACGGTTTCTTATAGTTCCCCATGAAACTTAGGGAAAACTTAGCCCCGTAATAAGAGTTCACCTCAATATCTTTTAAACTACGCATTTCCCATTGAACAAAACGGTTTTGTTAGCTCTAAAACGTTGTAAACAAACGTATTACAACAGTTCTGTCCATGGGAACAGCGTAGAACTTTTTATTACAACGGTTTCTTATAGTTCCCCATGAAACTTAGTGAAAACTTAGCCCCGTAATAAGAGTTCACCTCAATATCTTTTAAACTACGCATTTCCCATTGAACAAAACGGTTTTGTTAGCTCTAAAACGTTGTAAACAAACGTATTACAACAGTTCTGTCCATGGGAACAGCGTAGAACTTTTTATTACAACGGTTTCTTATAGTTCCCCATGAAACCTAGTGAAAACTTAGCCCCGTAATAAGAGTTCACCTCAATATCTTTTAAACTACGCATTTCCCATTGAACCAAACGGTTTTGTTAGCTCTAAAACGTTGTAAACAAACGTATTACAACAGTTCTGTCCATGGGAACAGCGTACAACTTTTTATTACAACGGTTTCTTATAGTTCCCCATGAAACCTAGTGAAAACTTAGCCCCGTAATAAGAGTTCACCTCAATATCTTTTAAACTACGCATTTCCCATTGAACAAAACGGTTTTGTTAGCTCTAAAACGTTGTAAACAAACGTATTACAACAGTTCTGTCCATGGGAACAGCGTAGAACTTTTTATTACAACGGTTTCTTATAGTTCCCCATGAAACTTAGTGAAAACTTAGCCCCGTAATAAGAGTTTACCTCAATATCTTTTAAACTACGCATTTCCCATTGAACAAAACGGTTTTGTTAGCTCTAAAACGTTGTAAACAAACGTATTACAACAGTTCTGTCCATGGGAACAGCGTAGAACTTATTATTACAACGGTTTCTTATAGTTCCCCATGAAACTTAGTGAAAACTTAGCCCCGTAATAAGAGTTCACCTCAATATCTTTTAAACTACGCCTTTCCCATTGAACAAAACGGTTTTGTTAGCTCTAAAACGTTGTAAACAAACGTATTACAACAGTTCTGTCCATGGGAACAGCATAGAACTTATTATTACAACGGTTTCTTATAGTTCCCCATGAAACTTAGTGAAAACTTAGCCCCGTAATAAGAGTTCACCTCAATATCTTTTAAACTACGCATTTCCCATTGAACAAAACGGTTTTGTTAGCTCTAAAACGTTGTAAACAAACGTATTACAACAGTTCTGTCCATGGGAACAGCGTAGAACTTTTTATTACAACGGTTTCTTATAGTTCCCCATGAAACTTAGTGAAAACTTAGCCCCGTAATAAGAGTTTACCTCAATATCTTTTAAACTACGCATTTCCCATTGAACAAAACGGTTTTGTTAGCTCTAAAACGTTGTAAACAAACGTATTACAACAGTTCTGTCCATGGGAACAGCGTAGAACTTTTTATTACAACGGTTTCTTATAGTTCCCCATGAAACTTAGTGAAAACTTAGCCCCGTAATAAGAGTTCACCTCAATATCTTTTAAACTACGCATTTCCCATTGAACAAAACGGTTTTGTTAGCTCTAAAACGTTGTAAACAAACGTATTACAACAGTTCTGTCCATGGGAACAGCGTAGAACTTTTTATTACAACGGTTTCTTTTAGTTCCCCATGAAACTTTGTGAAAACTTAGCCCCGTAATAAGAGTTCACCTCAATATCTTTTAAACTACGCATTTCCCATTGAACAAAACGGTTTTGTTAGCTCTAAAACGTTGTAAACAAACGTATTACAACAGTTCTGTCCATGGGAACAGCGAAGAACTTTTTATAACAACGGTTTCTTATAGTTCCCCATGAAACTTAGTGAAAACTTAGCCCCGTAATAAGAGTTCACCTCAATATCTTTTAAACTACGCATTTCCCATTGAACAAAACGGTTTTGTTAGCTCTAAAACGTTGTAAACAAACGTAATACAACAGTTCTGTCCATGGGAACAGCGTAGAACTTTTTATTACAACGGTTTCTTATAGTTCCCCATGAAACTTAGTGAAAAATTGGCCCCGTAATAAGAGTTCACCTCAATATCTTTTAAACTACGCATTTCCCATTGAACAAAACGGTTCTCTTAGCTCTAAAACGTTGTAAACAAACGTATTACAACAGTTCTGTCCATGGGAACAGCGTAGAACTTTTTATTACAACGGTTTCTTATAGTTCCCCATGAAACTTAGTGAAAACTTAGCCCCGTAATAAGAGTTCACCTCAATATCTTTTAAACTACGCATTTCCCATTGAACAAAACGGTTTTGTTAGCTCTAAAACGTTGTAAACAAACGTATTACAACAGTTCTGTCCATGGGAACAGCGTAGAACTTTTTATTACAACGGTTTCTTATAGTTCCCCATGAAACTTAGTGAAAACTTAGCCCCGTAATAAGAGTTCACCTCAATATCTTTTAAACTACGCATTTCCCATTGAACAAAACGGTTTTGTTAGCTCTAAAACGTTGTAAACAAACGTATTACAACAGTTCTGTCCATGGGAACAGCGTAGAATTTTTTATTACAACGGTTTCTTATAGTTCCCTATGAAACTTAGGGAAAACTTAGCCCCGTAATAAGAGTTCACCTCAATATCTTTTAAACTACGCATTTCCCATTGAACAAAACGGTTTTGTTAGCTCTAAAACGTTGTAAACAAACGTATTACAACAGTTCTGTCCATGGGAACAGCGTAGAACTTTTTATTACAACGGTTTCTTATAGTTCCCCATGAAACTTAGTGAAAACTTAGCCCCGTAATAAGAGTTCACCTCAATATCTTTTAAACTACGCATTTCCCATTGAACAAAACGGTTTTGTTAGCTCTAAAACGTTGTAAACAAACGTATTACAACAGTTCTGTCCATGTGAACAGCGTAGAACTTTTTATTACAACGGTTTCTTATAGCTCCCCATGAAACTTAGTGAAAACTTAGCCCCGTAATAAGAGTTCACCTCAATATCTTTTAAACTACGCATTTCCCATTGAACGAAATGGTTTTGCTAGCTCTAAAACGTTGTAAACAAACGTATTACAACAGTTCTGTCCATGGGAACAGCGTAGAACTTTTTATTACAACGGTTTCTTATAGTTCCCCATGAAACTTAGTGAAAACTTAGCCCCGTAATAAGAGTTCACCTCAATATCTTTTAAACTACGCATTTCCAATTGAACAAAACGGTTTTGTTAGCTCTAAAACGTTGTAAACAAACGTATTACAACAGTTCTGTCCATGGGAACAGCGTATAACTTTTTATTACAACGGTTTCTTATAGTTCCCCATGAAACTTAGGGAAAACTTAGCCCCGTAATAAGAGTTCACCTCAATATCTTTTAAACTACGCATTTCCCATTGAACAAAACGGTTTTGTTAGCTCTAAAACGTTGTAAACAAACGTATTACAACAGTTCTGTCCATGGGAACAGCGTAGAACTTTTTATTACAACGGTTTCTTATAGTTCCCCATGAAACTTAGTGAAAACTTAGCCCCGTAATAAGAGTTCACCTCAATATCTTTTAAACTACGCATTTCCCATTGAACAAAACGGTTTTGTTAGCTCTAAAACGTTGTAAACAAACGTATTACAACAGTTCTGTCCATGGGAACAGTGAAAACTTTTTATTACAACGGTTTCTTATAGTTCCCAATGAAACTTAGTGAAAACTTAGCCCCGTAATAAGAGTTCACCTCAATATCTTTTAAACTACGCATTTCCCATTGAACAAAACGGTTTTGTTAGCTCTAAAACGTTGTAAACAAACGTATTACAACAGTTCTGTCCATGGGAACAGCGTAGAACTTTTTATTACAACGGTTTCCTATAGTTCCCCATGAAACTTAGTGAAAACTTAGCCCCGTAATAAGAGTTCACCTCAATATCTTTTAAACTACGCATTTCCCATTGAACAAAACGGTTCTCTTAGCTCTAAAACGTTGTAAACAAACGTATTACAACAGTTCTGTCCATGGGAACAGCGTAGAACTTTTTATTACAACGGTTTCTTATAGTTCCCCATGAAACTTAGTGAAAACTTAGCCCCGTAATAAGAGTTCACCTCAATATCTTTTAAACTACGCATTTCCCATTGAACAAAACGGTTTTGTTAGCTCTAAAACGTTGTAAACAAACGTATTACAACAGTTCTGTCCATGGGAACAGCGTAGAACTTTTTATTACAACGGTTTCTTATAGTTCCCCATGAAACTTAGTGAAAACTTAGCCCCGTAATAAGAGTTCACCTCAATATCTTTTAAACTACGCATTTCCCATTGAACAAAACGGTTTTGTTAGCTCTAAAACGTTGTAAACAAACGTATTACAACAGTTCTGTCCATGGGAACAGCGTAGAATTTTTTATTACAACGGTTTCTTATAGTTCCCCATGAAACTTAGTGAAAACTTAGCCCCGTAATAAGAGTTCACCTCAATATCTTTTAAACTACGCATTTCCCATTGAACAAAACGGTTTTGTTAGCTCTAAAACGTTGTAAACAAACGTATTACAACAGTTCTGTCCATGGGAACAGCGTAGAACTTTTTATTACAACGGTTTCTTATAGTTCCCCATGAAACTTAGTGAAAACTTAGCCCCGTAATAAGAGTTCACCTCAATATCTTTTAAACTACGCATTTCCCATTGAACAAAACGGTTTTGTTAGCTCTAAAACGTTGTAAACAAACGTATTAAAACAGTTCTGTCCATGGGAACATCGTAGAACTTTTTATTACAACGGTTTCTTATAGTTCCCCATGAAACTTAGTGAAAACTTAGCCCCGTAATAAGAGTTCACCTCAATATCTTTTAAACTACGCATTTCCTATTGAACAAAACGGTTTGTTAGCTCTAAAACGTTGTAAACAAACGTATTACAACAGTTCTGTCCATGGGAACAGCGTAGAACTTTTTATTACAACGGTTTCTTATAGTTCCCCATGAAACTTAGTGAAAACTTAGCCCCGTAATAAGAGTTCACCTCAATATCTTTTAAACTACGCATTTCCCATTGAACAAAACGGTTTTGTTAGCTCTAAAACGTTGTAAACAAACGTATTACAACAGTTCTGTCCATGGGAACAGCGTAGAACTTTTTATTACAACGGTTTCTTATAGTTCCCCATGAAACTTAGTGAAAACTTAGCCCCGCAGTAAGAGTTCACCTCAATATCTTTTAAACTACGCATTTCCCATTGAACAAAACGGTTTTGTTAGCTCTAAAACGTTGTAAACAAACGTATTACAACAGTTCTGTCCATGGGAACAGCGTAGAACTTTTTATTACAACGGTTTCTTATAGTTCCCCATGAAACTTAGTGAAAACTTAGCCCCGTAATAAGAGTTCACCTCAATATCTTTTAAACTACGCATTTCCCATTTAACAAAACGGTTTTGTTAGCTCTAAAACGTTGTAAACAAACGTATTACAACAGTTCTGTCCATGGGAACAGCGTAGAACTTTTTATTACAACAGTTTCTTATAGTTCCCCATGAAACTTAGTGAAAACTTAGCCCCGTAATGAGAGTTCACCTCAATATCTTTTAAACTACGCATTTCCCATTGAACAAAACGGTTTTGTTAGCTCTAAAACGTTGTAAACAAACGTATTACAACAGTTCTGTCCATGGGAACAGCGTAGAACTTTTTATTACAACGGTTTCTTATAGTTCCCCATGAAACTTAGTGAAAACTTAGCCCCGTAATAAGAGTTCACCTCAATATCTTTTAAACTATGCATTTCCCATTGAACAAAACGGTTTTGTTAGCTCTAAAACGTTGTAAACAAACGTATTACAACAGTTCTGTCCATGGGAACAGCGTAGAACTTTTTATTACAACGGTTTCTTATAGTTCCTCATGAAACTTAGTGAAAACTTAGCCCCGCAATAAGAGTTAACCTCAATATCTTTTAAACTACGCATTTCCCATTGAACAAAACGGTTTTGTTAGCTCTAAAACGTTGTAAACAAACGTATTACAACAGTTCTGTCCATGAGAACAGCGTAGAACATTTTATTACAACGGTTTCTTATAGTTCCCCATGAAACTTAGTGAAAACTTAGCCCCGTAATAAGAGTTCACCTCAATATCTTTTAAACTACGCATTTCCCATTGAAGAAAACGGTTTTGTTAGCTCCAAAACGTTGTAAACGAACGTATTACAACAGTTCTGTCCATGGGAACAGCGTAGAACTTTTTATTACAACGGTTTCTTATAGTTCCCCATGAAACTTAGTGAAAACTTAGCCCTGTAATAAGAGTTTACCTCAATATCTTTTAAACCACGCATTTCCCATTGAACAAAACGGTTTTGTTAGCTCCAAAACGTTGTAAACAAACGTATTACAACAGTTCTGTCCATGGGAACAGCGTAGAACTTTTTATTACAACGGTTTCTTATAGTTCCCCATGAAACTTAGTGAAAACTTAGCCCCGTAATAAGAGTTTACCTCAATATCTTTTAAACTACGCATTTCCCTTTGAACAAAACGGTTTTGCTAGCTCTAAAACGTTGTAAACAAACGTATTACAACAATTCTGTCCATGGGAACAGCGTAGAACTTTTTATTACAACGGTTTCTTATAGTTCCCCATGAAACTTAGTGAAAACTTAGCCCCGTAATAAGAGTTCACCTCAATATCTTTTAAACTACGCATTTCCCATTGAACAAAACGGTTTTGTTAGCTCTAAAACGTTGTAAACAAACGTATTACAACAGTTCTGTCCATGGGAACAGCGTAGAACTTTTTATTACAACGGTTTCTTATAGTTCCCCATGAAACTTAGTGAAAACTTAGCCCCGTAATAAGAGTTCACCTCAATAACTTTTAAACTACGCATTTCCATTGAACAAAACGGTTTTGTTAGCTCTAAAACGTTGTAAACAAACGTATTACAACAGTTCTGTCCATGGGAACAGCGTAGAACTTTTTATTACAACGGTTTCTTATAGTTCCCCATGAAACTTAGTGAAAACTTAGCCCCGTAATAAGAGTTCACCTCAATATCTTTTAAACTATGCATTTCCCATTGAACAAAACGGTTTTGTTAGCTCTAAAACGTTGTAAACAAACGTATTACAACAGTTCTGTCCATGGGAACAGCGTAGAACTTTTTATTACAACGGTTTCTTATAGTTCCCCATGAAACTTAGTGAAAACTTAGCCCCGCAATAAGAGTTCACCTCAATATCTTTTAAACTACGCATTTCCCATTGAACAAAACGGTTTGGTTATCTCTAAAACGTTGTAAACAAACGTATTACAACAGTTCTGTCCATGGGAACAGCGTAGAACTTTTTATTACAACGGTTTCTTATAGTTCCCCATGAAACTTAATGAAAACTTAGCCCCGTAATAAGAGTTCACCTCAATATCTTTTAAACTAAGCATTTCCCATTGAACAAAACGGTTTTGTTAGCTCTAAAACGTTGTAAACAAACGTATTACAACAGTTCTGTCCATGGATACAGCGTAGAACTTTTTATTACAACGGTTTCTTATAGTTCCCCATGAAACTTAGTGAAAACTTAGCCCCGTAATAAGAGTTCACCTCAATATCTTTTAAACTACGCATTTCCCATTGAACAAAACGGTTTTGTTAGCTCTAAAACGTTGTAAACAAACGTATTACAACAGTTCTGTCCATGGGAATAGCGTAGAACTTTTTATTACAACGGTGTCTTATAGATCCCCATGAAACTTAGTGAAAACTTAGCCCCGTAATAAGAGTTCACCTCAATATCTTTTAAACTACGCATTTCCCATTGAACAAAACGGTTTTGTTAGCTCTAAAACGTTGTAAACAAACGTATTACAACAGTTCTGTCCATGGGAACAGCGTAGAACTTTTTATTACAACGGTTTCTTATAGTTCCCCATGAAACTTAGTGAAAACTTAGCCCCGTAATAAGAGTTCACCTCAATATCTTTTAAACTACGCATTTCCCATTGAACAAAACGGTTTTGTTAGCTCTAAAACGTTGTAAACAAACGTATTACAACAGTTCTGTCCATGGGAACAGCGTAGAACTTTTTATTACAACGGTTTCTTATAGTTCCCCATGAAACTTAGTGAAAACTTAGCCCCGTAATAAGAGTTCACCTCAATATCTTTTAAACTACGCATTTCCCATTGAACAAAACGGTTTGGTTAGCTCTAAAACGTTGTAAACAAACGTATTACAACAGTTCTGTCCATGGGAACAGCGTAGAACTTTTTATTACAACGGTTTCTTATAGTTCGCCATGAAACTTAGTGAAAACTTAGCCCCGCAATAAGAGTTCACCGCAATATCTTTTAAACTACGCATTTCCCATTGAACAAAACGGTTTTGTTAGCTCTAAAACGTTGTAAACAAACGTATTACAACAGTTCTGTCCATGGGAACAGCGTAGAACTTTTTATTACAACGGTTTCTTATAGTTCCTGATGAAACTTAGTGAAAACTTAGCTTCGTAATAAGAGTTCACCTCAATATCTTTTAAACTACGCATTTCCCATTGAACAAAACGGTTTTGTTAGCTCTAAAACGTTGTAAACAAACGTATTACAACAGTTCTGTCCATGGGAACAGCGTAGAACTTTTTATTACAACGGTTTCTTATAGTTCCCCATGAAACTTAGTGAAAACTTAGCCCCGTAATAAGAGTTTACCTCAATATCTTTTAAACTACGCATTTCCCATTGAACAAAACGGTTTTGTTAGCTCTAAAACGTTGTAAACAAACGTATTACAACAGTTCTGTCCATGGGAACAGCGTAGAACTTTTTATTACAACGGTTTCTTATAGTTCCCCATGAAACTTAGTGAAAACTTAGCCCCGTAATAAGAGTTCACCTCAATATCTTTTAAACTACGCATTTCCCATTGAACAAAACGGTTTTGTTAGCTCTAAAACGTTGTAAACAAACGTATTACAACAGTTCTGTCCATGGGAACAGCGTAGAACTTTTTATTACAACGGTTTCTTATAGTTCCCCATGAAACTTAGTGAAAAATTAGCCCCGTAATAAGAGTTCACCTCAATATCTTTTAAACTACGCATTTCCCATTGAACAAAACGGTTTTGTTAGCTCTAAAACGTTGTAAACAAACGTATTACAACAGTTCTGTCCATGGGAACAGCGTAGAACTTTTTATTACAACGGTTTCTTATAGTTCCCCATGAAACTTAGTGAAAACTTAGCCCCGTAATAAGAGTTCACCTCAATATCTTTTAAACTACGCATTTCCCATTGAACAAAACGGTTTTGTTAGCTCTAAAACGTTGTAAACAAACGTATTACAACAGTTCTGTCCATGGGAACAGCGTAGAACTTTTTATTACAACGGTTTCTTATAGTTACCCATGAAACTTAGTGAAAACTTAGCCCCGTAATAAGAGTTCACCTCAATATCTTTTAAACTACGCATTTCCCATTGAACAAAACGGTTTTGTTAGCTCTAAAACGTTGTAAACAAACGTATTACAACAGTTCTGTCCATGGGAACAGCGTAGAACTTTTTATTACAACGGTTTCTTATAGTTCCCCATGAAACTTAGTGAAAACTTAGCCCCGTAATAAGAGTTCACCTCAATATCTTTTAAACTACGCATTTCCCATTGAACAAAACGGTTTTGTTAGCTCTAAAACGTTGTAAACAAACGTATTACAACAGTTCTGTCCATTGGAACAGCGTAAAACTTTTTATTACAACGGTTTCTTATAGTTCCTCATGAAACTTAGTGAAAACTTAGCCCCGTAATAAGAGTTCACCTCAATATCTTTTAAACTACGCATTTCCCATTGAACAAAACGGTTTTGTTAGCTCTAAAACGTTGTAAACAAACGTATTACAACAGTTCTGTCCATGGGAACAGCGTAGAACTTTTTATTACAATGGTTTCTTATAGTTACCCATGAAACTTAGTGAAAACTTAGCCCCGTAATAAGAGTTCACCTCAATATCTTTTAAACTACGCATTTCCCATTGAACAAAACGGTTTTGTTAGCTCTAAAACGTTGTAAACAAACGTATTACAACAGTTCTGTCCATGGGAACAGCGTAGAACTTTTTATTACAACGGTTTCTTATAGTTCCCCATGAAACTTAGTGAAAACTTAGCCCCGTTATAAGAGTTCACCTCAATATCTTTTAAACTACGCATTTCCCATTGAACGAAACGGTTTTGTTAGCTCTAAAACGTTGTAAACAAACGTATTACAACAGTTCTGTCCATGGGAACAGCGTAGAACTTTTTATTACAACGGTTTCTTATAGTTCCCCATGAAACTTAGTGAAAACTTAGCCCTGTAATAAGAGTTCACCTCAATATCTTTTAAACTACGCATTTCCCATTGAACAAAACGGTTTTGTTAGCTCTAAAACGTTGTAAACAAACGTATTACAACAGTTCTGTCCATGGGAACAGCGTAGAACTTTTTATTACAACGGTTTCTTATAGTTCCCCATGAAACTTAGTGAAAACTTAGCCCCGTAATAAGAGTTCACCTCAATATCTTTTAAACTACGCATTTCCCATTGAACAAAACGGTTTTGTTAGCTCTAAAACGTTGTAAACAAACGTATTACAACAGTTCTGTCCATGGGAACATGTAGAACTTTTTATTACAACGGTTTCTTATAGTTCCCCATGAAACTTAGTGAAAACTTAGCCCCGTAATAAGAGTTCACCTCAATATCTTTTAAACTACGCATTTCCCATTGAACAAAACGGTTTTGTTAGCTCTAAAACGTTGTAAACAAACGTATAACAACAGTTCTGTCCATGGGAACACCGTAGAACTTTTTATTACAACGGTTTCTTATAGTTCCCCATGAAACTTAGTGAAAACTTAGCCCCGTAATAAGAGTTCACCTCAATATCTTTTAAACTACGCATTTCCCATTGAACAAAACGGTTTTGTTAGCTCTAAAACGTTGTAAACAAACGTATTACAACAGTTCTGTCCATGGGAACAGCGTAGAACTTTTTATTACAACGGTTTCTTATAGTTCCCCATGAAACTTAGTGAAAACTTAGCCCCGTTATAAGAGTTCACCTCAATATCTTTTAAACTACGCATTTCCCATTGAACAAAACGGTTTTGTTAGCTCTAAAACGTTGTAAACAAACGTATTACAACAGTTTTGTCCATGGGAACAGCGTAGAACTTATTATTACATCGGTTTCTTATAGTTCCCCATGAAACTTAGTGAAAACTTAGCCCCGTAATAAGAGTTTACCTCAATATCTTTTAAACTACGCATTTCCCATTGAACAAAACGGTTTTGTTAGCTCTAAAACGTTGTAAACAAACGTATTACAACAGTTCTGTCCATGGGAACAGCGTAGAACTTTTTATTACAACGGTTTCTTATAGTTCCCCATGAAACTTAGTGAAAACTTAGCCCCGTAATAAGAGTTCACCTCAATATCTTTTAAACTACGCATTTGCCATTGAACAAAACGGTTTTGTTAGCTCTAAAACGTTGTAAACAAACGTATTACAACAGTTCTGTCCATGGGAACAGCGTAGAACTTTTTATTACAACGGTTTCTTATAGTTCCCCATGAAACTTAGTGAAAACTTAGCCCCATAATAAGATTTCACCTCAATATCTTTTAAACTACGCATTTCCCATTGAACAAAACGGTTTTTTTAGCTCTAAAACGTTGTAAACAAACGTATTACAATAGTTCTGTCCATGGGAACAGAGTAGAACTTTTTGTTACAACGGTTTCTTATAGTTCCCCATGAAACTTAGTGAAAACTTAGCCCCGTAATAAGAGTTCACCTCAATATCTTTTAAACTACGCATTTCCCATTGAACAAAACGGTTTTGTTAGCTCTAAAACGTTGTAAACAAACGTATTACAACAGTTCTGTCCATGGGAACAGCGTAGAACTTTTTATTACAACGGTTTCTTATAGTTCCCCATGAAACTTAGTGAAAACTTAGCCCCGTAATAAGAGTTCACCTCAATATCTTTTAAACTACGCATTTCCCATTGAACAAAACGGCTTTGTTAGCTCTAAAACGTTGTAAACAAACGTATTACAACAGTTCTGTCCATGGGAACAGCGTAGAACTTTTTATTACAACAGTTTCTTATAGTTCCCCATGAAACTTAGCGAAAACTTAGCCCCGTAATAAGAGTTCACCTCAATATCTTTTAAACTACGCATTTCCCATTGAACAAAACGGTTTTGTTAGCTCTAAAACGTTGTAAACAAACGTATTACAACAGTTCTGTCCATGGGAACAGCGTAGAACTTTTTATTACAACGGTTTCTTATAGTTCCCCATGAAACTTAGTGAAAACTTAGCCCCGTAATAAGAGTTCACCTCAATATCTTTTAAACTACGCATTTCCCATTGAACAAAACGGTTTTGTTAGCTCTAAAACGTTGTAAACAAACGTATTACAACAGTTCTGTCCATGGGAACAGCGTAGAACTTTTTATTAAAACGGTTTCTTATAGTTCCCCATGAAACTTAGTGAAAACTTAGCCCCGTAATAAGAGTTCACCTCAATATCTTTTAAACTACGCATTTCCCATTGAACAAAACGGTTTTGTTAGCTCTAAAACGTTGTAAACAAACGTATTACAACAGTTCTGTCCATGGGAACAGCGTAGAACTTTTTATTACAACGGTTTCTTATAGTTCCCCATGAAACTTAGTGAAAACTTAGCCCCGTAATAAGAGTTCACCTCATTATCTTTTAAACTACGCATTTCCCATTGAACAAAACGGTTTTGTTAGCTCTAAAACGTTGTAAACAAACGTATTACAACAGTTCTGTCCATGGGAACAGCGTAGAACTTTTTATTACAACGGTTTCTTATAGTTCCCCATGAAACTTAGTGAAAACTTAGCCCCATAATAAGATTTCACCTCAATATCTTTTAAACTACGCATTTCCCATTGAACAAAACGGTTTTTTTTAGCTCTAAAACGTTGTAAACAAACGTATTACAATAGTTCTGTCCATGGGAACAGAGTAGAACTTTTTATTACAACGGTTTCTTATAGTTCCCCATGAAACTTAGTGAAAACTTAGCCCCGTAATAAGAGTTCACCTCAATATCTTTTAAACTACGCATTTCCCATTGAACAAAACGGTTTGGTTAGCTCTAAAACGTTGTAAACAAACGTATTACAACAGTTCTGTCCATGGGAACAGCGTAGAACTTTTTATTACAACGGTTTCTTATAGTTCCCCATGAAACTTAGTGAAAACTTAGCCCCGCAATAAGAGTTCACCTCAATATCTTTTAAACTACGCATTTCCCATTGAACAAAACGGTTTTGTTAGCTCTAAAACGTTGTAAACAAACGTATTACAACAGTTCTGTCCATGGGAACAGCGTAGAACTTTTTATTACAACGGTTTCTTATAGTTCCTGATGAAACTTAGTGAAAACTTAGCTTCGTAATAAGAGTTCACCTCAATATCTTTTAAACTACGCATTTCCCATTGAACAAAACGGTTTTGTTAGCTCTAAAACGTTGTAAACAAACGTATTACAACAGTTCTGTCCATGGGAACAGCGTAGAACTTTTTATTACAACGGTTTCTTATAGTTCCCCATGAAACTTAGTGAAAACTTAGCCCCGTAATAAGAGTTCACCTCAATATCTTTTAAACTACGCATTTCCCATTGAACAAAACGGTTTTGTTAGCTCTAAAACGTTGTAAACAAACGTATTACAACAGTTCTGTCCATGGGAACACCGTAGAACTTTTTATTACAACGGTTTCTTATAGTTCCCCATGAAACTTAGTGAAAACTTAGCCCCGTAATAAGAGTTCACCTCAATATCTTTTAAACTACGCATTTCCCATTGAACAAAACGGTTTTGTTAGCTCTAAAACGTTGTAAACAAACGTATTACAACAGTTCTGTCCATGGGAACATGTAGAACTTTTTATTACAACGGTTTCTTATAGTTCCCCATGAAACTTAGTGAAAACTTAGCCCCGTAATAAGAGTTCACCTCAATATCTTTTAAACTACGCATTTCCCATTGAACAAAACGGTTTTGTTAGCTCTAAAACGTTGTAAACAAACGTATTACAACAGTTCTGTCCATGGGAACACCGTAGAACTTTTTATTACAACGGTTTCTTATAGTTCCCCATGAAACTTAGTGAAAACTTAGCCCCGTAATAAGAGTTCACCTCAATATCTTTTAAACTACGCATTTCCCATTGAACAAAACGGTTTTGTTAGCTCTAAAACGTTGTAAACAAACGTATTACAACAGTTCTGTCCATGGGAACAGCGTAGAACTTTTTATTACAACGGTTTCTTATAGTTCCCCATGAAACTTAGTGAAAACTTAGCCCCGTTATAAGAGTTCACCTCAATATCTTTTAAACTACGCATTTCCCATTGAACAAAACGGTTTTGTTAGCTCTAAAACGTTGTAAACAAACGTATTACAACAGTTTTGTCCATGGGAACAGCGTAGAACTTATTATTACATCGGTTTCTTATAGTTCCCCATGAAACTTAGTGAAAACTTAGCCCCGTAATAAGAGTTTACCTCAATATCTTTTAAACTACGCATTTCCCATTGAACAAAACGGTTTTGTTAGCTCTAAAACGTTGTAAACAAACGTATTACAACAGTTCTGTCCATGGGAACAGCGTAGAACTTTTTATTACAACGGTTTCTTATAGTTCCCCATGAAACTTAGTGAAAACTTAGCCCCGTAATAAGAGTTCACCTCAATATCTTTTAAACTACGCATTTGCCATTGAACAAAACGGTTTTGTTAGCTCTAAAACGTTGTAAACAAACGTATTACAACAGTTCTGTCCATGGGAACAGCGTAGAACTTTTTATTACAACGGTTTCTTATAGTTCCCCATGAAACTTAGTGAAAACTTAGCCCCATAATAAGATTTCACCTCAATATCTTTTAAACTACGCATTTCCCATTGAACAAAACGGTTTTTTTAGCTCTAAAACGTTGTAAACAAACGTATTACAATAGTTCTGTCCATGGGAACAGAGTAGAACTTTTTGTTACAACGGTTTCTTATAGTTCCCCATGAAACTTAGTGAAAACTTAGCCCCGTAATAAGAGTTCACCTCAATATCTTTTAAACTACGCATTTCCCATTGAACAAAACGGTTTTGTTAGCTCTAAAACGTTGTAAACAAACGTATTACAACAGTTCTGTCCATGGGAACAGCGTAGAACTTTTTATTACAACGGTTTCTTATAGTTCCCCATGAAACTTAGTGAAAACTTAGCCCCGTAATAAGAGTTCACCTCAATATCTTTTAAACTACGCATTTCCCATTGAACAAAACGGCTTTGTTAGCTCTAAAACGTTGTAAACAAACGTATTACAACAGTTCTGTCCATGGGAACAGCGTAGAACTTTTTATTACAACAGTTTCTTATAGTTCCCCATGAAACTTAGCGAAAACTTAGCCCCGTAATAAGAGTTCACCTCAATATCTTTTAAACTACGCATTTCCCATTGAACAAAACGGTTTTGTTAGCTCTAAAACGTTGTAAACAAACGTATTACAACAGTTCTGTCCATGGGAACAGCGTAGAACTTTTTATTACAACGGTTTCTTATAGTTCCCCATGAAACTTAGTGAAAACTTAGCCCCGTAATAAGAGTTCACCTCAATATCTTTTAAACTACGCATTTCCCATTGAACAAAACGGTTTTGTTAGCTCTAAAACGTTGTAAACAAACGTATTACAACAGTTCTGTCCATGGGAACAGCGTAGAACTTTTTATTACAACGGTTTCTTATAGTTCCCCATGAAACTTAGTGAAAACTTAGCCCCGTAATAAGAGTTCACCTCAATATCTTTTAAACTACGCATTTCCCATTGAACAAAACGGTTTTGTTAGCTCTAAAACGTTGTAAACAAACGTATTACAACAGTTCTGTCCATGGGAACAGCGTAGAACTTTTTATTACAACGGTTTCTTATAGTTCCCCATGAAACTTAGTGAAAACTTAGCCCCGTAATAAGAGTTCACCTCAATATCTTTTAAACTACGCATTTCCCATTGAACAAAACGGTTTTGTTAGCTCTAAAACGTTGTAAACAAACGTATTACAACAGTTCTGTCCATGGGAACAGCGTAGAACTTTTTATTACAACGGTTTCTTATAGTTCCCCATGAAACTTAGTGAAAACTTAGCCCCATAATAAGATTTCACCTCAATATCTTTTAAACTACGCATTTCCCATTGAACAAAACGGTTTTTTTTAGCTCTAAAACGTTGTAAACAAACGTATTACAATAGTTCTGTCCATGGGAACAGAGTAGAACTTTTTATTACAACGGTTTCTTATAGTTCCCCATGAAACTTAGTGAAAACTTAGCCCCGTAATAAGAGTTCACCTCAATATCTTTTAAACTACGCATTTCCCATTGAACAAAACGGTTTGGTTAGCTCTAAAACGTTGTAAACAAACGTATTACAACAGTTCTGTCCATGGGAACAGCGTAGAACTTTTTATTACAACGGTTTCTTATAGTTCGCCATGAAACTTAGTGAAAACTTAGCCCCGCAATAAGAGTTCACCTCAATATCTTTTAAACTACGCATTTCCCATTGAACAAAACGGTTTTGTTAGCTCTAAAACGTTGTAAACAAACGTATTACAACAGTTCTGTCCATGGGAACAGCGTAGAACTTTTTATTACAACGGTTTCTTATAGTTCCTGATGAAACTTAGTGAAAACTTAGCTTCGTAATAAGAGTTCACCTCAATATCTTTTAAACTACGCATTTCCCATTGAACAAAACGGTTTTGTTAGCTCTAAAACGTTGTAAACAAACGTATTACAACAGTTCTGTCCATGGGAACAGCGTAGAACTTTTTATTACAACGGTTTCTTATAGTTCCCCATGAAACTTAGTGAAAACTTAGCCCCGTAATAAGAGTTTACCTCAATATCTTTTAAACTACGCATTTCCCATTGAACAAAACGGTTTTGTTAGCTCTAAAACGTTGTAAACAAACGTATTACAACAGTTCTGTCCTAGGGAACAGCGTAGAACTTTTTATTACAACGGTTTCTTATAGTTCCCCATGAAACTTAGTGAAAACTTAGCCCCGTAATAAGAGTTCACCTCAATATCTTTTAAACTACGCATTTCCCATTGAACAAAACGGTTTTGTTAGCTCTAAAACGTTTTAAACAAACGTATTACAACAGTTCTGTCCATGGGAACAGCGTAGAACTTTTTATTACAACGGTTTCTTATAGTTCCCCATGAAACTTAGTGAAAAATTAGCCCCGTAATAAGAGTTCACCTCAATATCTTTTAAACTACGCATTTCCCATTGAACAAAACGGTTTTGTTAGCTCTAAAACGTTGTAAACAAACGTATTACAACAGTTCTGTCCATGGGAACAGCGTAGAACTTTTTATTACAACGGTTTCTTATAGTTCCCCATGAAACTTAGTGAAAACTTAGCCCCGTAATAAGAGTTCACCTCAATATCTTTTAAACTACGCATTTCCCATTGAACAAAACGGTTTTGTTAGCTCTAAAACGTTGTAAACAAACGTATTACAACAGTTCTGTCCATGGGAACAGCGTAGAACTTTTTATTACAATGGTTTCTTATAGTTACCCATGAAACTTAGTGAAAACTTAGCCCCGTAATAAGAGTTCACCTCAATATCTTTTAAACTACGCATTTCCCATTGAACAAAACGGTTTTGTTAGCTCTAAAACGTTGTAAACAAACGTATTACAACAGTTCTGTCCATGGGAACAGCGTAGAACTTTTTATTACAACGGTTTCTTATAGTTCCCCATGAAACTTAGTGAAAACTTAGCCCCGTAATAAGAGTTCACCTCAATATCTTTTAAACTACGCATTTCCCATTGAACAAAACGGTTTTGTTAGCTCTAAAACGTTGTAAACAAACGTATTACAACAGTTCTGTCCATGGGAACAGCGTAGAACTTTTTATTACAACAGTTTCTTATAGTTCCCCATGAAACTTAGTGAAAACTTAGCCCCGTAATAAGAGTTCACCTCAATATCTTTTAAACTACGCATTTCCCACTGAACAAAACGGTTTTGTTAGCTCTAAAACGCTGTAAACAAACGTATTACAACAGTTCTGTCCATGGGAACAGCGTAGAACTTTTTATTACAACGGTTTCTTATAGTTCCCCATGAAACTTAGTGAAAACTTAGCCCCGTAATAAGAGTTCACCTCAATATCTTTTAAACTACGCATTTCCCATTGAACAAAACGGTTTTGTTAGCTCTAAAACGTTGTAAACAAACGTATTACAACAGTTCTGTCCATGGGAACAGCGTAGAACTTTTTATTACAACGGTTTCTTATAGTTCCCCATGAAACTTAGTGAAAAATTAGCCCCGTAATAAGAGTTCACCTCAATATCTTTTAAACTACGCATTTCCCATTGAACAAAACGGTTTTGTTAGCTCTAAAACGTTGTAAACAAACGTATTACAACAGTTCTGTCCATGGGAACAGCGTAGAACTTTTTATTACAACGGTTTCTTATAGTTCCCCATGAAACTTAGTGAAAACTTAGCCCCGTAATAAGAGTTCACCTCAATATCTTTTAAACTACGCACTTCCCATTGAACAAAACGGTTTTGTTAGCTCTAAAACGTTGTAAACAAACGTATTACAACAGTTCTGTCCATGGGAACAGCGTAGAACTTTTTATTACAACGGTTTCTTATAGTTCCCCATGAAACTTAGTGAAAACTTAGCCCCGTAATAAGAGTTCACCTCAATATCTTTTAAACTACGCATTTCCCATTGAGCAAAACGGTTTTTTTTAGCTCTAAAACGTTGTAAACAAACATATTACAACAGTTCTGTCCATGGGAACAGCGTAGAACTTTTTATTACAACGGTTTCTTATAGTTCCCCATGAAACTTAATGAAAACTTAGCCCCGTAATAAGAGTTCACCTCAATATCTTTTAAACTACGCATTTCCCATTGAACAAAACGGTTTTGTTAGCTCTAAAACCTTGTAAACAAACGTATTACTACAGTTCTGTCCATTGGAACAGCGTAAAACTTTTTATTACAACGGTTTCTTATAGTTCCTCATGAAACTTAGTGAAAACTTAGCCCCGTAATAAGAGTTCACCTCAATATCTTTTAAACTACGCATTTCCCATTGAGCAAAACGGTTTTGTTAGCTCTAAAACGTTGTAAACAAACGTATTACAACAGTTCTGTCCATGGGAACAGCGTAGAACTTTTTATTACAACGGTTTCTTATAGTTCCCCATGAAACTTAGTGAAAACTTAGCCCCGTAATAAGAGTTCACCTCAATATCTTTTAAACTACGCATTTCCCATTGAACAAAACGGTTTTGTTAGCTCTAAAACGTTGTAAACAAACGTATTACAACAGTTCTGTCCATGGGAACAGCGTAGAACTTTTTATTACAACGGTTTCTTATAGTTCCCCATGAAACTTAGTGAAAACTTAGCCCCGTAATAAGAGTTCACCTCAATATCTTTTAAACTACGCATTTCCCATTAAACAAAACGGTTTTGTTAGCTCTAAAACGTTGTAAACAAACGTATTACAACAGTTCTGTCCATGGGAACAGCGTAGAACTTTTTATTACAACGGTTTCTTATAGTTCCCCATGAAACTTAGTGAAAACTTAGCCCCGTAATAAGAGTTCACCTCAATATCTTTTAAACTACGCATTTCCCATTGAACAAAACGGTTTTGTTAGCTCTAAAACGTTGTAAACAAACGTATTACAACAGTTCTGTCCATGGGAACAGCGTAGAACTTTTTATTACAACGGTTTCTTATAGTTCCCCATGAAACTTAGTGAAAACTTAGCCCCGTAATAAGAGTTCACCTCAATATCTTTTAAACTACGCATTTCCCATTGAACAAAACGGTTTTGTTAGCTCTAAAACGTTGTAAACAAAGGTATTACAACAGTTCTGTCCATGGGAACACCGTAGAACTTTTTATTACAACGGTTTCTTATAGTTCCCCATGAAACTTAGTGAAAACTTAGCCCCGTAATAAGAGTTCACCTCAATATCTTTTAAACTACGCATTTCCCATTGAACAAAACGGTTTTGTTAGCTCTAAAACGTTGTAAACAAACGTATTACAACAGTTCTGTCCATGGGAACAGCGTAGAACTTTTTATTACAACGGTTTCTTATAGTTCCCCATGAAACTTAGTGAAAACTTAGCCCCGTTATAAGAGTTCACCTCAATATCTTTTAAACTACGCATTTCCCATTGAACAAAACGGTTTTGTTAGCTCTAAAACGTTGTAAACAAACGTATTACAACAGTTTTGTCCATGGGAACAGCGTAGAACTTATTATTACATCGGTTTCTTATAGTTCCCCATGAAACTTAGTGAAAACTTAGCCCCGTAATAAGAGTTTACCTCAATATCTTTTAAACTACGCATTTCCCATTGAACAAAACGGTTTTGTTAGCTCTAAAACGTTGTAAACAAACGTATTACAACAGTTCTGTCCATGGGAACAGCGTAGAACTTTTTATTACAACGGTTTCTTATAGTTCCCCATGAAACTTAGTGAAAACTTTGCCCCGTAATAAGAGTTCACCTCAATATCTTTTAAACTACGCATTTCCCATTGAACAAAACGGTTTTGTTAGCTCTAAAACGTTGTAAACAAACGTATTACAACAGTTCTGTCCATGGGAACAGCGTAGAACTTTTTATTTCAACGGTTTCTTATAGTTCCCCATGAAACTTAGTGAAAACTTAGCCCCGTAATAAGAGTTCACCTCAATATCTTTTAAACTACGCATTTGCAATTGAACAAAACGGTTTTGTTAGCTCTAAAACGTTGTAAACAAACGTATTACAACAGTTCTGTCCATGGGAACAGCGTAGAACTTTTTATTACAACGGTTTCTTATAGTTCCCCATGAAACTTAGTGAAAACTTTGCCCCGTAATAAGAGTTCACCTCAATATCTTTTAAACTACGCATTTCCCATTGAACAAAACGGTTTTGTTAGCTCTAAAACGTTGTAAACAAACGTATTACAACAGTTCTGTCCATGGGAACAGCGTAGAACTTTTTATTTCAACGGTTTCTTATAGTTCCCCATGAAACTTAGTGAAAACTTAGCCCCGTAATAAGAGTTCACCTCAATATCTTTTAAACTACGCATTTGCAATTGAACAAAACGGTTTTGTTAGCTCTAAAACGTTGTAAACAAACGTATTACAACAGTTCTGTCCATGGGAACAGCGTAGAACTTTTTATTACAACGGTTTCTTATAGTTCCCCATGAAACTTAGTGAAAACTTAGCCCCATAATAAGATTTCACCTCAATATCTTTTAAACTACGCATTTCCCATTGAACAAAACGGTTTTTTTAGCTCTAAAACGTTGTAAACAAACGTATTACAATAGTTCTGTCCATGGGAACAGAGTAGAACTTTTTGTTACAACGGTTTCTTATAGTTCCCCATGAAACTTAGTGAAAACTTAGCCCCGTAATAAGAGTTCACCTCAATATCTTTTAAACTACGCATTTCCCATTGAACAAAACGGTTTTGTTAGCTCTAAAACGTTGTAAACAAACGTATTACAACAGTTCTGTCCATGGGAACAGCGTAGAACTTTTTATTACAACGGTTTCTTATAGTTCCCCATGAAACTTAGTGAAAACTTAGCCCCGTAATAAGAGTTCACCTCAATATCTTTTAAACTACGCATTTCCCATTGAACAAAACGGCTTTGTTAGCTCTAAAACGTTGTAAACAAACGTATTACAACAGTTCTGTCCATGGGAACAGCGTAGAACTTTTTATTACAACAGTTTCTTATAGTTCCCCATGAAACTTAGCGAAAACTTAGCCCCGTAATAAGAGTTCACCTCAATATCTTTTAAACTACGCATTTCCCATTGAACAAAACGGTTTTGTTAGCTCTAAAACGTTATAAACAAACGTATTACAACAGTTCTGTCCATGGGAACAGCGTAGAACTTTTTATTACAACGGTTTCTTATAGTTCCCCATGAAACTTAGTGAAAACTTAGCCCCGTAATAAGAGTTCACCTCAATATCTTTTAAACTACGCATTTCCCATTGAACAAAACGGTTTTGTTAGCTCTAAAACGTTGTAAACAAACGTATTACAACAGTTCTGTCCATGGGAACAGCGTAGAACTTTTTATTACAACGGTTTCTTATAGTTCCCCATGAAACTTAGTGAAAACTTAGCCCCGTAATAAGAGTTCACCTCAATATCTTTTAAACTACGCATTTCCCATTGAACAAAACGGTTTTGTTAGCTCTAAAACGTTGTAAACAAACGTATTACAACAGTTCTGTCCATGGGAACAGCGTAGAACTTTTTATTACAACGGTTTCTTATAGTTCCCCATGAAACTTAGTGAAAACTTAGCCCCGTAATAAGAGTTCACCTCAATATCTTTTAAACTACGCATTTCCCATTGAACAAAACGGTTTTGTTAGCTCTAAAACGTTGTAAACAAACGTATTACAACAGTTCTGTCCATGGGAACAGCGTAGAACTTTTTATTACAACGGTTTCTTATAGTTCCCCATGAAACTTAGTGAAAACTTAGCCCCATAATAAGATTTCACCTCAATATCTTTTAAACTACGCATTTCCCATTGAACAAAACGGTTTTTTTAGCTCTAAAACGTTGTAAACAAACGTATTACAATAGTTCTGTCCATGGGAACAGAGTAGAACTTTTTATTACAACGGTTTCTTATAGTTCCCCATGAAACTTAGTGAAAACTTAGCCCCGTAATAAGAGTTCACCTCAATATCTTTTAAACTACGCATTTCCCATTGAACAAAACGGTTTTGTTAGCTCTAAAACGTTGTAAACAAACGTATTACAACAGTTCTGTCCATGGGAACAGCGTAGAACTTTTTATTACAACGGTTTCTTATAGTTCCCCATGAAACTTAGTGAAAACTTAGCCCCGTAATAAGAGTTCACCTCAATATCTTTTAAACTACGCATTTCCCATTGAACAAAACGGCTTTGTTAGCTCTAAAACGTTGTAAACAAACGTATTACAACAGTTCTGTCCATGGGAACAGCGTAGAACTTTTTATTACAACGGTTTCTTATAGTTCCCCATGAAACTTAGTGAAAACTTAGCCCCGTAATAAGAGTTCACCTCAATATCTTTTAAACTACGCATTTCCCATTGAACAAAACGGTTTTGTTAGCTCTAAAACGTTGTAAACAAACGTATTACAACAGTTCTGTCCATGGGAACAGCGTAGAACTTTTTATTACAACGGTTTCTTATAGTTCCCCATGAAACTTAGTGAAAACTTAGCCCCGTAATAAGAGTTCACCTCAATATCTTTTAAACTACGCATTTCCCATTGAACAAAACGGTTTTGTTAGCTCTAAAACGTTGTAAAAAAACGTATTACAACAGTTCTGTCCATGGGAACAGCGTAGAACTTTTTATTACAACGGTTTCTTATAGTTCCCCATGAAACTTAGTGAAAACTTAGCCCCGTAATAAGATTTCACCTCAATATCTTTTAAACTACGCATTTCCCATTGAACAAAACGGTTTTTTTTAGCTCTAAAACGTTGTAAACAAACGTATTACAATAGTTCTGTCCATGGGAACAGAGTAGAACTTTTTATTACAACGGTTTCTTATAGTTCCCCATGAAACTTAGTGAAAACTTAGCCCCGTAATAAGAGTTCACCTCAATATCTTTTAAACTACGCATTTCCCATTGAACAAAACGGTTTTGTTAGCTCTAAAACGTTGTAAACAAACGTATTACAACAGTTCTGTCCATGGGAACAGCGTAGAACTTTTTATTACAACGGTTTCTTATAGTTCCCCATGAAACTTAGTGAAAACTTAGCCCCGTAATAAGAGTTCAACTCAATATCTTTTAAACTACGCATTTCCCATTGAACAAAACGGCTTTGTTAGCTCTAAAACGTTGTAAACAAACGTATTACAACAGTTCTGTCCATGGGAACAGCGTAGAACTTTTTATTACAACAGTTTCTTATAGTTCCCCATGAAACTTAGCGAAAACTTAGCCCCGTAATAAGAGTTCACCTCAATATCTTTTAAACTACGCATTTCCCATTGAACAAAACGGTTTTGTTAGCTCTAAAACGTTGTAAACAAACGTATTACAACAGTTCTGTCCATGGGAACAGCGTAGAACTTTTTATTACAACGGTTTCTTATAGTTCCCCATGAAACTTAGTGAAAACTTAGCCCCGTAATAAGAGTTGACCTCAATATCTTTTAAACTACGCATTTCCCATTGAACAAAACGGTTTTGTTAGCTCTAAAACGTTGTAAACAAACGTATTACAACAGTTCTGTCCATGGGAACAGCGTAGAACTTTTTATTACAACGGTTTCTTATAGTTCCCCATGAAACTTAGTGAAAACTTAGCCCCGTAATAAGAGTTCACCTCAATATCTTTTAAACTACGCATTTCCCATTGAACAAAACGGCTTTGTTAGCTCTAAAACGTTGTAAACAAACGTATTACAACAGTTCTGTCCATGGGAACAGCGTAGAACTTTTTATTACAACAGTTTCTTATAGTTCCCCATGAAACTTAGCGAAAACTTAGCCCCGTAATAAGAGTTCACCTCAATATCTTTTAAACTACGCATTTCCCATTGAACAAAACGGTTTTGTTAGCTCTAAAACGTTGTAAACAAACGTATTACAACAGTTCTGTCCATGGGAACAGCGTAGAACTTTTTATTACAACGGTTTCTTATAGTTCCCCATGAAACTTAGTGAAAACTTAGCCCCGTAATAAGAGTTCACCTCAATATCTTTTAAACTACGCATTTCCCATTGAACAAAACGGTTTTGTTAGCTCTAAAACGTTGTAAACAAACGTATTACAACAGTTCTGTCCATGGGAACAGCGTAGAACTTTTTATTACAACGGTTTCTTATAGTTCCCCATGAAACTTAGTGAAAACTTAGCCCCGTAATAAGAGTTCACCTCAATATCTTTTAAACTACGCATTTCCCATTGAACAAAACGGTTTTGTTAGCTCTAAAACGTTGTAAACAAACGTATTACAACAGTTCTGTCCATGGGAACAGCGTAGAACTTTTTATTACAACGGTTTCTTATAGTTCCCCATGAAACTTAGTGAAAACTTAGCCCCGTAATAAGAGTTCACCTCAATATCTTTTAAACTACGCATTTCCCATTGAACAAAACGGTTTTGTTAGCTCTAAAACGTTGTAAACAAACGTATTACAACAGTTCTGTCCATGGGAACAGCGTAGAACTTTTTATTACAACGGTTTCTTATAGTTCCCCATGAAACTTAGTGAAAACTTAGCCCCGTAATAAGAGTTCACCTCAATATCTTTTAAACTACGCATTTCCCATTGAACAAAACGGCTTTGTTAGCTCTAAAACGTTGTAAACAAACGTATTACAACAGTTCTGTCCATGGGAACAGCGTAGAACTTTTTATTACAACAGTTTCTTATAGTTCCCCATGAAACTTAGCGAAAACTTAGCCCCGTAATAAGAGTTCACCTCAATATCTTTTAAACTACGCATTTCCCATTGAACAAAACGGTTTTGTTAGCTCTAAAACGTTATAAACAAACGTATTACAACAGTTCTGTCCATGGGAACAGCGTAGAACTTTTTATTACAACGGTTTCTTATAGTTCCCCATGAAACTTAGTGAAAACTTAGCCCCGTAATAAGAGTTCACCTCAATATCTTTTAAACTACGCATTTCCCATTGAACAAAACGGTTTTGTTAGCTCTAAAACGTTGTAAACAAACGTATTACAACAGTTCTGTCCATGGGAACAGCGTAGAACTTTTTATTACAACGGTTTCTTATAGTTCCCCATGAAACTTAGTGAAAACTTAGCCCCGTAATAAGAGTTCACCTCAATATCTTTTAAACTACGCATTTCCCATTGAACAAAACGGTTTTGTTAGCTCTAAAACGTTGTAAACAAACGTATTACAACAGTTCTGTCCATGGGAACAGCGTAGAACTTTTTATTACAACGGTTTCTTATAGTTCCCCATGAAACTTAGTGAAAACTTAGCCCCGTAATAAGAGTTCACCTCAATATCTTTTAAACTACGCATTTCCCATTGAACAAAACGGTTTTGTTAGCTCTAAAACGTTGTAAACAAACGTATTACAACAGTTCTGTCCATGGGAACAGCGTAGAACTTTTTATTACAACGGTTTCTTATAGTTCCCCATGAAACTTAGTGAAAACTTAGCCCCATAATAAGATTTCACCTCAATATCTTTTAAACTACGCATTTCCCATTGAACAAAACG
The DNA here is from genome assembly GCA_963924455.1 of Pelagia noctiluca. NCBI lineage: Eukaryota > Metazoa > Cnidaria > Scyphozoa > Semaeostomeae > Pelagiidae > Pelagia > Pelagia noctiluca. The sequence goes on from OZ004329.1 coordinate 6,433,502, forward strand.
GTTTTTTTTAGCTCTAAAACGTTGTAAACAAACGTATTACAATAGTTCTGTCCATGGGAACAGAGTAGAACTTTTTATTACAACGGTTTCTTATAGTTCCCCATGAAACTTAGTGAAAACTTAGCCCCGTAATAAGAGTTCACCTCAATATCTTTTAAACTACGCATTTCCCATTGAACAAAACGGTTTTGTTAGCTCTAAAACGTTGTAAACAAACGTATTACAACAGTTCTGTCCATGGGAACAGCGTAGAACTTTTTATTACAACGGTTTCTTATAGTTCCCCATGAAACTTAGTGAAAACTTAGCCCCGTAATAAGAGTTCACCTCAATATCTTTTAAACTACGCATTTCCCATTGAACAAAACGGTTTTGTTAGCTCTAAAACGTTGTAAACAAACGTATTACAACAGTTCTGTCCATGGGAACAGCGTAGAACTTTTTATTACAACGGTTTCTTATAGTTCCCCATGAAACTTAGTGAAAACTTAGCCCCGTAATAAGAGTTCACCTCAATATCTTTTAAACTACGCATTTCCCATTGAACAAAACGGTTTTGTTAGCTCTAAAACGTTGTAAACAAACGTATTACAACAGTTCTGTCCATGGGAACAGCGTAGAACTTTTTATTACAACGGTTTCTTATAGTTCCCCATGAAACTTAGTGAAAACTTAGCCCCGTAATAAGAGTTCACCTCAATATCTTTTAAACTACGCATTTCCCATTGAACAAAACGGTTTTGTTAGCTCTAAAACGTTGTAAAAAAACGTATTACAACAGTTCTGTCCATGGGAACAGCGTAGAACTTTTTATTACAACGGTTTCTTATAGTTCCCCATGAAACTTAGTGAAAACTTAGCCCCGTAATAAGATTTCACCTCAATATCTTTTAAACTACGCATTTCCCATTGAACAAAACGGTTTTTTTTAGCTCTAAAACGTTGTAAACAAACGTATTACAATAGTTCTGTCCATGGGAACAGAGTAGAACTTTTTATTACAACGGTTTCTTATAGTTCCCCATGAAACTTAGTGAAAACTTAGCCCCGTAATAAGAGTTCACCTCAATATCTTTTAAACTACGCATTTCCCATTGAACAAAACGGTTTTGTTAGCTCTAAAACGTTGTAAACAAACGTATTACAACAGTTCTGTCCATGGGAACAGCGTAGAACTTTTTATTACAACGGTTTCTTATAGTTCCCCATGAAACTTAGTGAAAACTTAGCCCCGTAATAAGAGTTCACCTCAATATCTTTTAAAATACGCATTTCCCATTGAACAAAACGGCTTTGTTAGCTCTAAAACGTTGTAAACAAACGTATTACAACAGTTCTGTCCATGGGAACAGCGTAGAACTTTTTATTACAACAGTTTCTTATAGTTCCCCATGAAACTTAGCGAAAACTTAGCCCCGTAATAAGAGTTCACCTCAATATCTTTTAAACTACGCATTTCCCATTGAACAAAACGGTTTTGTTAGCTCTAAAACGTTGTAAACAAACGTATTACAACAGTTCTGTCCATGGGAACAGCGTAGAACTTTTTATTACAACGGTTTCTTATAGTTCCCCATGAAACTTAGTGAAAACTTAGCCCCGTAATAAGAGTTGACCTCAATATCTTTTAAACTACGCATTTCCCATTGAACAAAACGGTTTTGTTAGCTCTAAAACGTTGTAAACAAACGTATTACAACAGTTCTGTCCATGGGAACAGCGTAGAACCTTTTATTACAACGGTTTCTTATAGTTCCCCATGAAACTTAGTGAAAACTTAGCCCCGTAATAAGAGTTCACCTCAATATCTTTTAAACTACGCATTTCCCATTGAACAAAACGGCTTTGTTAGCTCTAAAACGTTGTAAACAAACGTATTACAACAGTTCTGTCCATGGGAACAGCGTAGAACTTTTTATTACAACAGTTTCTTATAGTTCCCCATGAAACTTAGCGAAAACTTAGCCCCGTAATAAGAGTTCACCTCAATATCTTTTAAACTACGCATTTCCCATTGAACAAAACGGTTTTGTTAGCTCTAAAACGTTGTAAACAAACGTATTACAACAGTTCTGTCCATGGGAACAGCGTAGAACTTTTTATTACAACGGTTTCTTATAGTTCCCCATGAAACTTAGTGAAAACTTAGCCCCGTAATAAGAGTTCACCTCAATATCTTTTAAACTACGCATTTCCCATTGAACAAAACGGTTTTGTTAGCTCTAAAACGTTGTAAACAAACGTATTACAACAGTTCTGTCCATGGGAACAGCGTAGAACTTTTTATTACAACGGTTTCTTATAGTTCCCCATGAAACTTAGTGAAAACTTAGCCCCGTAATAAGAGTTCACCTCAATATCTTTTAAACTACGCATTTCCCATTGAACAAAACGGTTTTGTTAGCTCTAAAACGTTGTAAATAAACGTATTACAACAGTTCTGTCCATGGGAACAGCGTAGAACTTTTTATTACAACGGTTTCTTATAGTTCCCCATGAAACTTAGTGAAAACTTAGCCCCGTAATAAGAGTTCACCTCAATATCTTTTAAACTACGCATTTCCCATTGAACAAAACGGTTTTGTTAGCTCTAAAACGTTGTAAACAAACGTATTACAACAGTTCTGTCCATGGGAACAGCGTAGAACTTTTTATTACAACGGTTTCTTATAGTTCTCCATGAAACTTAGTGAAAACTTAGCCCCATAATAAGATTTCACCTCAATATCTTTTAAACTACGCATTTCCCATTGAACAAAACGGTTTTTTTTAGCTCTAAAACGTTGTAAACAAACGTATTACAATAGTTCTGTCCATGGGAACAGAGTAGAACTTTTTATTACAACGGTTTCTTATAGTTCCCCATGAAACTTAGTGAAAACTTAGCCCCGTAATAAGAGTTCACCTCAATATCTTTTAAACTACGCATTTCCCATTGAACAAAACGGTTTTGTTAGCTCTAAAACGTTGTAAACAAACGTATTACAACAGTTCTGTCCATGGGAACAGCGTAGAACTTTTTATTACAACGGTTTCTTATAGTTCCCCATGAAACTTAGTGAAAACTTAGCCCCGTAATAAGAGTTCACCTCAATATCTTTTAAACTACGCATTTCCCATTGAACAAAACGGCTTTGTTAGCTCTAAAACGTTGTAAACAAACGTATTACAACAGTTCTGTCCATGGGAACAGCGTAGAACTTTTTATTACAAGAGTTTCTTATAGTTCCCCATGAAACTTAGCGAAAACTTAGCCCTGTAATAAGAGTTCACCTCAATATCTTTTAAACTACGCATTTCCCATTGAACAAAACGGTTTTGTTAGCTCTAAAACGTTGTAAACAAACGTATTACAACAGTTCTGTCCATGGGAACAGCGTAGAACTTTTTATTACAACGGTTTCTTATAGTTCCCCATGAAACTTAGTGAAAACTTAGCCCCGTAATAAGAGTTCACCTCAATATCTTTTAAACTACGCATTTCCCATTGAACAAAACGGTTTTGTTAGCTCTAAAACGTTGTAAACAAACGTATTACAACAGTTCTGTCCATGGGAACAGCGTAGAACTTTTTATTACAACGGTTTCTTATAGTTCCCCATGAAACTTAGTGAAAACTTAGCCCCGTAATAAGAGTTCACCTCAATATCTTTTAAACTACGCATTTCCCATTGAACAAAACGGTTTTGTTAGCTCTAAAACGTTGTAAACAAACGTATTACAACAGTTCTGTCCATGGGAACAGCGTAGAACTTTTTATTACAACGGTTTCTTATAGTTCCCCATGAAACTTAGTGAAAACTTAGCCCCGTAATAAGATTTCACCTCAATATCTTTTAAACTACGCATTTCCCATTGAACAAAACGGTTTTTTTTAGCTCTAAAACGTTGTAAACAAACGTATTACAATAGTTCTGTCCATGGGAACAGAGTAGAACTTTTTATTACAACGGTTTCTTATAGTTCCCCATGAAACTTAGTGAAAACTTAGCCCCGTAATAAGAGTTCACCTCAATATCTTTTAAACTACGCATTTCCCATTGAACAAAACGGTTTTGTTAGCTCTAAAACGTTGTAAACAAACGTATTACAACAGTTCTGTCCATGGGAACAGCGTAGAACTTTTTATTACAACGGTTTCTTATAGTTCCCCATGAAACTTAGTGAAAACTTAGCCCCGTAATAAGAGTTCACCTCAATATCTTTTAAACTACGCATTTCCCATTGAACAAAACGGCTTTGTTAGCTCTAAAACGTTGTAAACAAACGTATTACAACAGTTCTGTCCATGGGAACAGCGTAGAACTTTTTATTACAACAGTTTCTTATAGTTCCCCATGAAACTTAGCGAAAACTTAGCCCCGTAATAAGAGTTCACCTCAATATCTTTTAAACTACGCATTTCCCATTGAACAAAACGGTTTTGTTAGCTCTAAAACGTTGTAAACAAACGTATTACAACAGTTCTGTCCATGGGAACAGCGTAGAACTTTTTATTACAACGGTTTCTTATAGTTCCCCATGAAACTTAGTGAAAACTTAGCCCCGTAATAAGAGTTGACCTCAATATCTTTTAAACTACGCATTTCCCATTGAACAAAACGGTTTTGTTAGCTCTAAAACGTTGTAAACAAACGTATTACAACAGTTCTGTCCATGGGAACAGCGTAGAACTTTTTATTACAACGGTTTCTTATAGTTCCCCATGAAACTTAGTGAAAACTTAGCCCCGTAATAAGAGTTCACCTCAATATCTTTTAAACTACGCATTTCCCATTGAGCAAAACGGTTTTGTTAGCTCTAAAACGTTGTAAACAAACGTATTACAACAGTTCTGTCCATGGGAACAGCGTAGAACTTTTTATTACAACGGTTTCTTATAGTTCCCCATGAAACTTAGTGAAAACTTAGCCCCGTAATAAGAGTTCACCTCAATATCTTTTAAACTACGCATTTCCCATTGAACAAAACGGTTTTGTTAGCTCTAAAACGTTGTAAACAAACGTATTACAACAGTTCTGTCCATGGGAACAGCGTAGAACTTTTTATTACAACGGTTTCTTATAGTTCCCCATGAAACTTAGTGAAAACTTAGCCCCGTAATAAGAGTTCACCTCAATATCTTTTAAACTACGCATTTCCCATTGAACAAAACGGTTTTGTGAGCTCTAAAACGTTGTAAACAAACGTATTACAACAGTTCTATCCATGGGAACAGCGTAGAACTTTTTATTACAACGGTTTCTTATAGTTCCCCATGAAACTTAGTGAAAACTAAGCCCCGTAATAAGAGTTCACCTCAATATCTTTTAAACTACGCATTTCCCATTGAACAAAACGGTTTTGTTAGCTCTAAAACGTTGTAAACAAACGTATTACAACATTTCTGTCCATGGGAACAGCGTAGAACTTTTTATTACAACGGTTTCTTATAGTTCCCCATGAAACTTAGTGAAAACTTAGCCCCGTAATAAGAGTTCACCTCAATATCTTTTAAACTACGCATTTCCCATTGAACAAAACGGTTTTGTTGGCTCTAAAACGTTGTAAACAAACGTATTACAACAGTTCTGTCCATGGGAACAGCGTAGAACTTTTTATTACAACGGTTTCTTATAGTTCCCCATGAAACTTAGTGAAAACTTAGCCCCGTAATAAGAGTTCACCTCAATATCTTTTAAACTACGCATTTCCCATTGAACAAAACGGTTTTGTTAGCTCTAAAACGTTGTAAACAAACGTATTACAACAGTTCTGTCCATGGGAACAGCGTAGAACTTTTTATTACAACGGTTTCTTATAGTTCCCCATGAAACTTAGTGAAAACTTAGCCCCGTAATAAGAGTTCACCTCAATATCTTTTAAACTACGCATTTTCCATTGAACAAAACGGTTTTGTTAGCTCTAAAACGTTGTAAACAAACGTATTACAACAGTTCTGTCCATGGGAACAGCGTAGAACTTTTTATTACAACGGTTTCTTATAGTTCCCCATGAAACTTAGTGAAAACTTAGCCCCGTAATAAGAGTTCACCTCAATATCTTTTAAACTACGCATTTCCCATTGAACAAAACGGTTTTGTTGGCTCTAAAACGTTGTAAACAAACGTATTACAACAGTTCTGTTCATGGGAACAGCGTAGAACTTTTTATTACAACGGTTTCTTATAGTTCCCCATGAAACTTAGTGAAAACTTAGCCCCGTAATAAGAGTTCACCTCAATATCTTTTAAACTACGCATTTCCCATTGAACAAAACGGTTTTGTTAGCTCTAAAACGTTGTAAACAAAGGTATTACAACAGTTCTGTGCATGGGAACAGCGTAGAACTTTTTATTACAACGGTTTTTTATAGTTCCCCATGAAACTTAGTGAAAACTTAGCCCCGTAATAAGAGTTCACCTCAATATCTTTTAAACTACGCATTTCCCATTGAACAAAACGGTTTTGTTAGCTCTAAAACGTTGTAAACAAACGTATTACAACAGTTCTGTCCATGGGAACAGCGTAGAACTTTTTATTACAACGGTTTCTTATAGTTCCCCATGAAACTTAGTGAAAAATTAACCCCGTAATAAGAGTTCACCTCAATATCTTTTAAACTACGCATTTCCCATTGAACAAAACGGTTTTGTTAGCTCTAAAACGTTGTAAACAAACGTATTACAACAGTTCTGTCCATGGGAACAGCGTAGAACTTTTTATTACAACGGTTTCTTATAGTTCCCCATGAAACTTAGTGAAAACTTAGCCCCGTAATAAGAGTTCACCTCAATATCTTTTAAACTACGCATTTCCCATTGAACAAAACGGTTTTGTTAGCTCTAAAACGTTGTAAACAAACGTATTACAACAGTTCTGTCCATGGGAACAGCGTAGAACTTTTTATTACAACGGTTTCTTATAGTTCCCCATGAAACTTAGTGAAAACTTAGCCCCGTAATAAGAGTTCACCTCAATATCTTTTAAACTACGCATTTCCCATTGAACAAAACGGTTTTGTTAGCTCTAAAACGTTGTAAACAAACGTATTACTACAGTTCTGTCCATTGGAACAGCGTAGAACTTTTTATTACAACGGTTTCTTATAGTTCCCCATGAAACTTAGTGAAAACTTAGCCCCGTAATAAGAGTTCACCTCAATATCTTTTAAACTACGCATTTCCCATTGAACAAAACGGTTTTGTTAGCTCTAAAACGTTGTAAACAAACGTATTACAACAGTTCTGTCCATGGGAACAGCGTAGAACTTTTTATTACAACGGTTTCTTATAGTTCCCCATGAAACTTAGTGAAAAATTAGCCCCGTAATAAGAGTTCACCTCAATATCTTTTAAACTACGCATTTCCCATTGAACAAAACGGTTTTGTTAGCTCTAAAACGTTGTAAACAAACGTATTACAACAGTTCTGTCCATGGGAACAGCGTAGAACTTTTTATTACAACGGTTTCTTATAGTTCCCCATGAAACTTAGTGAAAACTTAGCCCCGTAATAAGAGTTCACCTCAATATCTTTTAAACTACGCATTTCCCATTGAACAAAACGGTTTTTTTAGCTCTAAAACGTTGTAAACAAACGTATTACAACAGTTCTATCCATGGGAACAGCGTAGAACTTTTTATTACAACGGTTTCTTATAGTTCCCCATGAAACTTAGTGAAAACTTAGCCCCGTAATAAGAGTTCACCTCAATATCTTTTAAACTACGCATTTCACATTGAACAAAACGGTTTTGTTACCTCTAAAACGTTGTAAACAAACGTATTACTACAGTTCTGTCCATTGGAACAGCGTAGAACTTTTTATTACAACGGTTCCTTATAGTTCCTCATGAAACTTAGTGAAAACTTAGCCCCGTAATAAGAGTTCACCTCAATATCTTTTAAACTACGCATTTCCCATTGAGCAAAACGGTTTTGTTAGCTCTAAAACGTTGTAAACAAACGTATTACAACAGTTCTGTCCATGGGAACAGCGTGGAACTTTTTATTACAACGGTTTCTTATAGTTCCCCATGAAACTTAGTGAAAACTTAGCCCCGTAATAAGAGTTCACCTCAATATCTTTTAAACTACGCATTTCCCATTGAACAAAACGGTTTTGTTAGCTCTAAAACGTTGTAAACAAACGTATTACAACAGTTCTGTCCATGGGAACAGCGTAGAACTTTTTATTACAACGGTTTCTTATAGTTCCCCATGAAACTTAGTGAAAACTTAGCCCCGTAATAAGAGTTCACCTCAATATCTTTTAAACTACGCATTTCCCATTGAACAAAACGGTTTTGTTAGCTCTAAAACGTTGTAAACAAACGTATTACAACAGTTCTGTCCATGGGAACAGCGTAGAACTTGTTATTACAACGGTTTCTTATAGTTCCCCATGAAACTTAGTGAAAACTTAGCCCCGTTATAAGAGTTCACCTCAATATCTTTTAAACTACGCATTTCCCATTGAACAAAACGGTTTTGTTAGCTCTAAAACGTTGTAAACAAACGTATTACAACAGTTTTGTCCATGGGAACAGCGTAGAACTTTTTATTACAACGGTTTCTTATAGTTCCCCATGAAACTTAGTGAAAACTTAGCCCCGTAATAAGAGTTCACCTCAATATCTTTTAAACTACGCATTTCCCATTGAACAAAACGGTTTTGTTAGCTCTAAAACGTTGTTAACAAACGTATTACAACAGTTCTGTCCATGGGAACAGCGTAGAACTTTTTATTACAACGGTTTCTTATAGTTCCCAATGAAACTTAGTGAAAACTTAGCCCCGTAATAAGAGTTGACCTCAATATCTTTTAAACTACGCATTTCCCATTGAACAAAACGGTTTTGTTAGCTCTAAAACGTTGTAAACAAACGTATTACAACAGTTCTGTCCATGGGAACAGCGTAGAACTTTTTATTACAACGGTTTCTTATAGTTCCCCATGAAACTTAGTGAAAACTTAGCCCCGTAATAAGAGTTCACCTCAATATCTTTTAAACTACGCATTTCCCATTGAACAAAACGGTTTTGTTAGCTCTAAAACGTTGTAAACAAACGTATTACAACAGTTCTGTCCATGGGAACAGCGTAGAACTTTTTATTACAACGGTTTCTTATAGTTCCCCATGAAACTTAGTGAAAACTTAGCCCCGTAATAAGAGTTCACCTCAATATCTTTTAAACTACGCATTTCCCATTGAACAAAACGGTTTTGTTAGCTCTAAAACGTTGTAAACAAACGTATTACAACAGTTCTGTCCATGGGAACAGCGTAGAACTTTTTATTACAACGGTTTCTTATAGTTCCCCATGAAACTTAGTGAAAACTTAGCCCCGTAATAAGAGTTCACCTCAATATCTTTTAAACTACGCATTTCCCATTGAACAAAACGGTTTTGTTAGCTCTAAAACGTTGTAAACAAACGTATTACAACAGTTCTATCCATGGGAACAGCGTAGAACTTTTTATTACAACGGTTTCTTATAGTTCCCAATGAAACTTAGTGAAAACTAAGCCCCGTAATAAGAGTTCACCTCAATATCTTTTAAACTACGCATTTCCCATTGAACAAAACGGTTTGGTTAGCTCTAAAACGTTGTAAACAAACGTATTACAACAGTTCTGTCCATGGGAACAGCGTAGAACTTTTTATTACAACGGTTTCTTATAGTTCCCCATGAAACTTAGTGAAAACTTAGCCCCGTAATAAGAGTTCACCTCAATATCTTTTAAACTACGCATTTCCAATTGAACAAAACGGTTTTGTTAGCTCTGAAACGTTGTAAACAAACGTACTACAACAGTTCTGTCCATGGGAACAGCGTAGAACTTTTTATTCCAACGGTTTCTTATAGTTCCCCATGAAACTTAGTGAAAACTTAGCCTCGTATTAAGAGTTCACCTCAATATCTTTTAAACTACGCATTTCCCATGGAACAAAACGGTTTTGTTAGCTCTAAAACGTTGTAAACAAACGTATTACAACAGTTCTGTCCATGGGAACAGCGTAGAACTTTTTATTACAACGGTTTCTTATAGTTCCCCATGAAATTTAGTGAAAACTTAGCCCCGTAATAAGAGTTCACCTAAATATCTTTTAAACTACGCATTTTCCATTGAACAAAACGGTTTTGTTAGCTCTAAAACGTTGTAAACAAACGTATTACAACAGTTCTGTCCATGGGAACAGCGTAGAACTTTTTATTACAACGGTTTCTTATAGTTTCCCATGAAACTTAGTGAAAACTTAACCCCGTAATAAGAGTTCACCTCAATATCTTTTAAACTACGCATTTTCCATTGAACAAAACGGTTTTGTTAGCTCTAAAACGTTGTAAACAAACGTATTACTACAGTTCTGTCCATTGGAACAGCGTAGAACTTTTTATTACAACGGTTTCTTATAGTTCCCCATGAAACTTAGTGAAAACTTAGCCCCGTAATAAGAGTTCACCTCAATATCTTTTAAACTACGCATTTCCCATTGAACAAAACGGTTTTGTTAGCTCTAAAACGTTGTAAACAAACGTATTACAACAGTTCTGTCCATGGGAACAGCGTAGAACTTTTTATTACAACGGTTTCTTATAGTTCCCCATGAAACTTAGTGAAAAATTAGCCCCGTAATAAGAGTTCACCTCAATATCTTTTAAACTACGCATTTCCCATTGAACAAAACGGTTTTGTTAGCTCTAAAACGTTGTAAACAAACGTATTACAACAGTTCTGTCCATGGGAACAGCGTAGAACTTTTTATTACAACGGTTTCTTATAGTTCCCCATGAAACTTAGTGAAAACTTAGCCCCGTAATAAGAGTTCACCTCAATATCTTTTAAACTACGCATTTCCCATTGAACAAAACGGTTTTGTTAGCTCTAAAACGTTGTAAACAAACGTATTACAACAGTTCTGTCCATGGGAACAGCGTAGAACTTTTTATTACAACGGTTTCTTATAGTTCCCCATGAAACTTAGTGAAAACTTAGCCCCGTAATAAGAGTTCACCTCAATATCTTTTAAACTACGCATTTCCCATTGAACAAAACGGTTTTGTTAGCTCTAAAACGTTGTAAACAAACGTATTACAACAGTTCTGTCCATGGGAACAGCGTAGAACTTTTTATTACAACGGTTTCTTATAGTTCCCCATGAAACTTAGTGAAAACTTAGCCCCGTTATAAGAGTTCACCTCAATATCTTTTAAACTACGCATTTCCCATTGAACAAAACGGTTTTGTTAGCTCTAAAACGTTGTAAACAAACGTATTACAACAGTTTTGTCCATGGGAACAGCGTAGAACTTTTTATTACAACGGTTTCTTATAGTTCCCCATGAAACTTAGTGAAAACTTAGCCCCGTAATAAGAGTTCACCTCAATATCTTTTAAACTACGCATTTCCCATCAACAAAACGGTTTTGTTAGCTCTAAAACGTTGTAAACAAACGTATCACAACAGTTCTGTCCATGGGAACAGCGTAGAACTTTTTATTACAACGGTTTCTTATAGTTCCCAATGAAACTTAGTGAAAACTTAGCCCCGTAATAAGAGTTCACCTCAATATCTTTTAAACTACGCATTTCCCATTGAACAAAACGGTTTTGTTAGCTCTAAAACGTTGTAAACAAACGTATTACAATGAGTTCTGTCCATGGGAACAGCGTCGAACTTTTTATTACAACGGTTTCTTATAGCTCCCCATGAAACTTAGTGAAAACTTAGCCCCGTAATAAGAGTTGACCTCAATATCTTTTAAACTACGCATTTCCCATTGAACAAAACGGTTTTGTTAGCTCTAAAACGTTGTAAACAAACGTATTACAACAGTTCTGTCCATGGGAACAGCGTAGAACTTTTTATTACAACGGTTTCTTATAGTTCCCCATGAAACTTAGTGAAAACTTAGCCCCGTAATAAGAGTTCACCTCAATATCTTTTAAACTACGCATTTCCCATTGAACAAAACGGTTTTGTTAGCTCTAAAACGTTGTAAACAAACATATTACAACAGTTCTGTCCATGGGAACTGCGTAGAACTTTTTATTACAACGGTTTCTTATAGTTCCCCATGAAACTTAGTGAAAACTTAGCCCCGTTATAAGAGTTCACCTCAATATCTTTTAAACTACGCATTTCCCATTGAACAAAACGGTTTTGTTAGCTCTAAAACGTTGTAAACAAACGTATTACAACAGTTTTGTCCATGGGAACAGCGTAGAACTTTTTATTACAACGGTTTCTTATAGTTCCCCATGAAACTTAGTGAAAAACTTAGCCCCGTAATAAGAGTTCACCTCAATATCTTTTAAACTACGCATTTCCCATCAACAAAACGGTTTTGTTAGCTCTAAAACGTTGTAAACAAACGTATTACAACAGTTCTGTCCATGGGAACAGCGTAGAACTTTTTATTACAACGGTTTCTTATAGTTCCCAATGAAACTTAGTGAAAACTTAGCCCCGTAATAAGAGTTCACCTCAATATCTTTTAAACTACGCATTTCCCATTGAACAAAACGGTTTTGTTAGCTCTAAAACGTTGTAAACAAACGTATTACAATGAGTTCTGTCCATGGGAACAGCGTCGAACTTTTTATTACAACGGTTTCTTATAGCTCCCCATGAAACTTAGTGAAAACTTAGCCCCGTAATAAGAGTTGACCTCAATATCTTTTAAACTACGCATTTCCCATTGACCAAAACGGTTTTGTTAGCTCTAAAACGTTGTAAACAAACGTATTACAACAGTTCTGTCCATGGGAACAGCGTAGAACTTTTTATTACAACGGTTTCTTATAGTTCCCCATGAAACTTAGTGAAAACTTAGCCCCGTAATAAGAGTTCACCTCAATATCTTTTAAACTACGCATTTCCCATTGAACAAAACGGTTTTGTTAGCTCTAAAACGTTGTAAACAAACGTATTACAACAGTTCTGTCCATGGGAACAGCGTAGAACTTTTTATTACAACGGTTTCTTATAGTTCCCCATGAAACTTAGTGAAAACTTAGCCCCCGTAATAAGAGTTCACCTCAATATCTTTTAAACTACGCATTCCCATTGAACAAAACGGTTTTGTTAGCTCTAAAACGTTGTAAACAAACGTATTACAACAGTTCTATCCATGGGAACAGCGTAGAACTTTTTATTACAACGGTTCTTATAGTTTCCCATGAAACTTAGTGAAAACTAAGCCCCGTAATAAGAGTTCACCTCAATATCTTTTAAACTACGCATTTCCCATTGAACAAAACGGTTTGGTTAGCTCTAAAACGTTGTAAACAAACGTATTACAACAGTTCTGTCCATGGGAACAGCGTAGAACTTTTATTACAACGGTTTCTTATAGTTCCCCATGAAACTTAGTGAAAACTTAGCCCCGTAATAAGAGTCACCTCAATATCTTTTAAACTACGCATTTCCAATTGAACAAAACGGTTTTGTTAGCTCTGAAACGTTGTAAACAAACGTACTACAACAGTTATGTCCATGGGAACAGCGTAGAACTTTTTATTACAACGGTTTCTTATAGTTCCCCATGAAACTTAGTGAAAACTTAGCCCCGTAATAAGAGTTCACCTCAATATCTTTTAAACTACGCATTTCCCATGGAACAAAACGGTTTTGTTAGCTCTAAAACGTTGTAAACAAACGTATTACAACAGTTCTGTCCATGGGAACAGCGTAGAACTTTTTATTACAACGGTTTCTTATAGTTCCCCATGAAACTTAGTGAAAACTTAGCCCCGTAATAAGAGTTCACCTAAATATCTTTAAACTACGCATTTTCCATTGAACAAAACGGTTTTGTTAGCTCTAAAACGTTGTAAACAAACGTATTACAACAGTTCTGTCCATGGGAACAGCGTATAACTTTTTATTACAACGGTTTCTTATAGTTCCCCATGAAACTTAGTGAAAACTTAACCCCGTAATAAGAGTTCACCTCAATATCTTTTAAACTACGCATTTTCCATTGAACAAAACGGTTTTGTTAGCTCTAGAACGTTGTAAACAAACGTATTACAACAGTTCTGTCCATGGGAACAGCGTAGAACTTTTTATTACAACGGTTTCTTATAGTTCCCCATGAAACTTAGTGAAAACTTAGCCCCGTAATATAAGCTCACCTCAATATCTTTTAAACTACGCATTTCCCATTGAACAAAACGGTTTTGTTAGCTCTAAAACGTTGTAAACAAACGTATTACAACAGTTCTGTCCATGGGAACAGCGTAGAACTTTTTATTACAACGGTTTCTTATAGTTTCCCATGAAACTTAGTGAAAACTTAGCCCCGTAATAAGAGTTCACCTCAATATCTTTTAAACTACGCGTTTCCCATTGAACAAAACGGTTTTGTTAGCTCTAAAACGTTGTAAACAAATGTATTACAACAGTTCTGTCCATGGGAACAGCGTAGAACTTTTTATTACAACGGTTTCTTATAGTTCCCCATGAAACATAGTGAAAACTTAGCCCCGTAATAAGAGTTCACCACAATATCTTTTAAACTACGCATTTCCCATTGAACAAAACGGTTTTGTTAGCTCTAAAACGTTGCAAACAAACGTATTACAACAGTTCTGTCCATGGGAACAGCGTAGAACTTTTTATTACAACGGTTTCTTATAGTTCCCCATGAAACTTAGTGAAAACTTAGCCCCGTAATAAGAGTTCACCTCAATATCTTTTAAACTACGCATTTCCCATTGAACAAAACGGTTTTGTTAGCTCTAAAACGTTGTAAACAAACGTATTACAACAGTTCTGTCCATGGGAACAGCGTAGAACTTTTTATTACAACGGTTTCTTATAGTTCCCCATGAAACTTAGTGAAAACTTAGCCCCGTAATAAGAGTTCACCTCAATATCTTTTAAACTACGCATTTCCCATTGAACAAAACGGTTTTGTTAGCTCTAAAACGTTGTAAACAAACGTATTACAACAGTTCTATCCATGGGAACAGCGTAGAACTTTTTATTACAACGGTTTCTTATAGTTCCCCATGAAACTTAGTGAAAACTAAGCCCCGTAATAAGAGTTCACCTCAATATCTTTTAAACTACGCATTTCCCATTGAACAAAACGGTTTGGTTAGCTCTCAAACGTTGTAAACAAACGTATTACAACAGTTCTGTCCATGGGAACAGCGTAGAACTTTTATTACAACGGTTTCTTATAGATCCCCATGAACTTAGTGAAAACTTAGCCCCGTAATAAGAGTTCACCTCAATTATCTTTTAAACTACGCATTTCCAATTGAACAAAACGGTTTTGTTAGCTCTGAAACGTTGTAAACAAACGTACTACAACAGTTCTGTCCATGGGAACAGCGTAGAACTTTTTATTACAACGGTTTCTTATAGTTCCCCATGAAACTTAGTGAAAACTTAGCCCCGTAATAAGAGTTCACCTCAATATCTTTTAAACTACGCATTTCCCATGGAACAAAACGGTTTTGTTAGCTCTAAAACGTTGTAAACAAACGTATTACAACAGTTCTGTCCATGGGAACAGCGTAGAACTTTTTATTACAACGGTTTCTTATAGTTCCCCATGAAACTTAGTGAAAACTTAGCCCCGTAATAAGAGTTCACCTAGATATCTTTTAAAACTACGCATTTTCCATTGAACAAAACGGTTTTGTTAGCTCTAAAACGTTGTAAACAAACGTATTACAACAGTTCTGTCCATGGGAACAGCGTAGAACTTTTTATTACAACGGTTTCTTATAGTTCCCCATGAAACTTAGTGAAAACTTAACCCCGTAATAAGAGTTCACCTCAATATCTTTTAAACTACGCATTTTCCATTGAACAAAACGGTTTGTTAGCTCTAGAACGTTGTAAACAAACGTATTACAACAGTTCTGTCCATGGGAACAGCGTAGAACTTTTTATTACAACGGTTTCTTATAGTTCCCCATGAAACTTAGTGAAAACTTAGCCCCGTAATAAGAGCTCACCTCAATATCTTTTAAACTACGCATTTCCCATTGAACAAAACGGTTTTGTTAGCTCTAAAACGTTGTAAACAAACGTATTACAACAGTTCTGTCCATGGGAACAGCGTAGAACTTTTTATTTACAACGGTTTCTTATAGTTTCCATGAAACTAAGTGAAAACTTAGCCCCGTAATAAGAGTTCACCTCAATATCTTTTAAACTACGCGTTTCCCATTGAACAAAACGGTTTTGTTAGCTCTAAAACGTTGTAAACAAACGTATTACAACAGTTCTGTCCATGGGAACA